>JAJJWW010000469.1:0-1244584 GCA_023531295.1 Papaver armeniacum
ACGCTCACATTAAGAAAGCGTGAAAAGGAATAAAGCGGTCAAATAAAAGAGGAAATAATGGTGAAAACGTTTTCACCCATAAACGCCATGCGGTTACCACCTCCTCCCATTATTTCACCCTTTACTCTCTTCCTTCATGAGGCCAGGGTACGTTTCAATCTCGACTTGTATAAATAGGTCTTACCTATTTCCACCAGACAACAAGTCTCGGTCAGGAGAAAATATTACACTCTCGTAAAAGGCAACTTTGCAAGCTCTCCCAAAAGCTTTCATCTCTTGCAAGCTTCCTAAGCTTTCACTTTCCGATACAAGTGAGATACTACTCTCCTGCAACTATTCCGGTCTCAACACCTTTCTTTGCTTCCCTCCCCAAATCAACCCTTCTCCTCCACTTTGTGACCGAAGCAAGTCCGGAACGGCCATTTCTTGGTTTAGGCCGGACTTGTATAGATTGATCTCTCGAATCTATAAAGTGCTCACGTGCGACACATTTGTTTAGGGTTTGAACCAGTTTCTCACTCACCTACCGAAATTACCGAAATCGGCAGAAAACGATTTTACCCATAAACATCGGTGTACATTGCTATCAAATAGGATCGACTTCCCAATGAATTTTCGAACCCGAAGATTTGTTGATCGACCGTACCTTCCCGATGTCAATACACAACTTCCTCCATCGTACATTAGAGACCGCACGGTTCCCTCGAATCTTCGTGCAAGCGTAAAGAGCTTATTAACTCTGGGCCGAGCTATACTGTTATGCATGTAAGTTTCAAGGAAGGTTTCCACCAAGACTTCATAATTGCCAACGGATTCATCGGGCAGGGTGTAAAACCAGTTCTTTGCCTCACCTTCCAGACTTGCTGGGAAGAATTTGCACATGACCACATCGTAATTCTTCCATTGTAACAAGGACATGTTGTACATTTTGATATGTTCTCCAGCGTCGCCCGTGCCGTCAAACCTTGATGGGAAGGTCGGAAACGTACACTTTGGCGGGAAAGGAGTCCGATCCAATTCCTTAGTAAATGGTGTCTTCTGTGCTTCGCTGATTACTTCTGCCAACTTATCATCCTCGCCATTTCCTGTCGGTTTCTTGACCATCTTCTCAAGTTGCTTGATCTTTTGCTTGGTTGTCGCATTCGTACCCTCATTGGTCGCCTCTTCCTCGGTCGAAGAATCCTCGGGAGGACCATACCCTCCCCTTGATCGATTAGGGTCAGGCATGCGTTCTCGGCTCGGGGGGATGGGGTTGGAGTGTTTCTCGAATGGGTGTGATTGCTAGAAGCGCCTCGACTCGACGACCCTCTTGACCCGGCTTTCTGTTGTGGAGTTGGTAGTTTTCATGTTCCAAGGCTAGGTTCCTTCTCTGCAGCTCTCTCATAAGGTCTTCTTGCCTTCTTTGACTTGCCAAGATAGCAAGTAACATTGGGTCGGTACTCTCATGGCTAGAGTAGCCGTTCACTTGGTTTTCGCCTACATTGGGGGTGCGGTTGGAGGTCTTCCAGGGGATAACGGGGGGAACGGTTGGAGCTACGGGAGGATCAGCTGCTGCTGGTGGGATGTCTCGGTCGAGGTCGCCCATTCCTAAGCGCACTCGTCTAAGCCTTTCCCCTTCTTGTTCTAGTGCACACTGGTACTCTGTCGGTTGTCTTTCTCGCCTCCGTTACTCCTGCATCATTTGCACTTCCTCCTCTTCCTCAGTAACCGATGCAGTTCTTCCGTCCACCACGTCCCCCTGCATCATCTGGCTCGGGTTGATCCTCAGTATTCTAGGTGGGAGATCGTCGTCTCGGCCTAGATCGACTTCCTTGTCAACAGTATCCATGCCTTTTCCTGGTGCCTGAGTCTCGCCTTGGTGATTTTGTCGATGGTCTTCGTGTCGGGAATCCGTCAGTCCTTCTTGTACACTAGATCCAGCTGTGGCCCGGTTCTTGAGAATCCTACTCGTCCTGGAGGTGCTCGCCATCACCTTCAGTGTTTCGCTTGTGCCTCGGCTCGCCCGTCCGTCCCTACCTACGTCAGCAAAGTACACAACACTTACTTCGAACTATTTTCGAAAAGGTTAAGGATGAAGTACAACAGTTCTGTTGTGTAAGGTGGAGAAAGTGTTCGTAGTACAATTCCCTTTATGCTAGCGTGTTGATCTCAACAATCAAGTGGTTTTGACCGTAAAGGACAATCTTTGAAAAGCTGTCTCGACACATCGCTTTCGGTACTTTCTTTATGAATTAATCATTACTTGTCCTAACATTCCTAGTGCCAGAAGTCATTAATCATCCGTACGTTAGATCGGAAGATTTCTTTCTTGACTATGGTCGATAATAACGACAACCTTCACCAGCTGATGTGCCGACTGTCTACCTATATGGATTGCCGGAAATACCTGAAGATAGTTGTGTCCAAGGATTCCTTGGTTTTCTACTGATGTTGTGAGGCTTTTAGTGTAGGATCAAGATGAGACTTATTAACGAAGCGCTTACTATACTCCTTCTAGCCGTAGTTTCCGGAAAACTGAACTCGATGACTGCGAGTTAGCCTTGCCTCCACCACTGTTGTACTTTGTTTAACTCACTGAGAAGGTCCAAACGGCGAAATAACGTTTCAACTTAGCTTCTACCGATCATCAAAGATGATCCATTCGGAAGCTTTGAGGTGTCATTTCGGTTAACTTAGATCGAAGACGAGGCGATCTTTAACCAAGAAGGTTAACTCAGAGAGAATACTTAACTCGACGTAAGGATATTAATCAAACTTTCCCGACCGGAATCCCTCACTCATAAGGTAAGAGATTAAGACGGTGAAAATAACTAAACAAGTTTTTCCTTTTAAACAAAAATTCCGTGAGCTTTTCAAGGATTAAGTAAGTGAAAGCAAATGTAAAAAAATCGAGCTTTTAACTACAAAGGTAAACTTGAAACGATAAATCTAACAACCCATGTATTTCAACCATTAGAGTTTTGAGATGAAAAGTGGTCAGCGAGGTGGAATTTCATTCTAGCTTCTACCAACATCAAAAGATGTTATTTCGGGAGCTTACTGATCTTCTAATAACGCACTTAGACAACTTAAGCAAATAGCCTAGTTTGATGATTTAATCTTGACAACTCTACTTAACCGAAAGCAAAAGCGATTGATGCTAATAAAAACAGTCCTACACCAAAACTTAACAAGGTTTTACTAAGAAAACAAAAACAAGAAGATCTCACAAGCTTTTCTATCAACACATTTAACCAAAAGAGTTTCTCCCTTAGCTTCAACTAACACGCAAGGTTTCTTAGGAGCTTGGATTTCTCTCTTTTGGTAACCGATTTCAAGGTATCCGAAGATGTTACACGTTCCCCTTAGTGGCGCGAATGTAGATGTAGAAAATCCTACTACTACATCCAAAGGATTTCAAACGTACACAAAGAAGTAAATAAGCAAGAGAAATAGAAGAACACAAGGTGTACGTGGTTCGGTATAATTACCTACGTCCACGGGGTAAAAGGATGATCTTATTACTTGGTTCACGATTACAAGTTGGTTGCTTCTCTCAATACTCTAGGTATGCTCCCTTTTCTCTCTCTTTTTCACTTGGGTTTTACCTCTCTACATGGTCTCTATTTATAGTTACAAATGATGATACATCAATACTACGATGTTGGGCCTGGTGCAGCTTTCTTGATGTTCTTCTCGGGCGTCCAGCTGATGCTTCAGCCGATCTTCTCTTTTGCTCAAGTCGAGATATCTAGCCGAGCCGAGTGGTGTCCTCATCCGATGTCGTTTGTTTGGTGGAACTGATCGACGTCGCCCTTTAGGTCCCTGGCCGAGTCTCATTTTGACCGAGCTTTTCTTATCTCTTCACCAACTCGTCGGTGCATTGATTATCCTCGAACCCGATGAGCATCACATCAGAAATTTTCTCTTCCTTTACGTCGACCATACGGGCTGCCTCCATTCCTCTTTTCTCGCGCCCAGATCTGGTGAGACGATTCAATGCTTCTAGTGCTTGTTTCTCTAGGTACGCCCTCGTCCAGGATGGTTCCACCTGTCCCTGTGGATTATTTACATCTACAACCTTAAATTTGTATTTTTCTTCATACAATTCCCTGTATGCAAATTTAACAAGAAATTCTCCATTTTACTCCAATTTCCAAATTGATGGTTCTTATGGATAGGTATATTGCGTATGAGATTGTACTATGAGGATTGAAAATATTATGATGAATTATAGAGTAATTCCATCCAACACCGGAATAATAATTTAAAATATTACAGACTTTAGTATAGTAATATGAAAACTATGCATTATCTTTGGGAATAAGAGGTGCATCAATTCTGGAATCATTTTGTCCTTCCATATCTCTCCAGTATGACCAGAACCAATGTATTACTGATGCTTGTCCATGATGTAAAATATTTTTTATTTTCTTCATTCTGAATATCTCCACTGGTATAATATTTAACACTAAGAGCCTTAGACCAAAATCTTCAGATCTTGTACATAGTCTCTAAGCTAACTTAGAAACAAGGGCTTTATTGAAAAGATACAGGTCTTTGAATCCCATACCACCATCTAACCTATGATTATATAAAGTTTTATGTAAGAAGATGAAGTCCTTTATTGGTTTCTTTTCCCCTTCAAAACCTCTGTTGAACCGAGTTCATGTTTTGGACTGTTGAATCTGGTAGTTTAAAACTTGTCATATGATAAACATTAAAACATGCTTCACCGCTAATGTTCTACCTATTTGAGAAAGATGATTTTTTTGCCTTCTATGTAACAAGTTTTGTTTCCATGTTATCCACTAATTGAGAAAAAAAGTATTTTCTTTATTCTTGTTGATGAAAAAAGGAAACCTAAGATATCTTTCCTTAAAATCCATTTTTTGAATTTTGAGATCACCTGCAAGGTCATCACAAGCAAATGGGTCGACCAAATTACAATCGAAGTAAATTGAAGATTTTTTGAAGTTGATCATCGGCCAGAGCAAGAAATAGATTCATCTATCACATCCCAAAGATTCATATTTTGGGCAAGATTTGCTTTGCAAAATGGCAAGCGATCATATGCAAATATGAGATGGTTGATACTTGGGGCAACTTTTGCAATCTTCACACCTGTCAATTGCTTAGTAACTTCACAGTGTTCAATTTCCTTGTTTTCCTTTACATGGTATTAGAGCGACGCCCATGCATGAGTGGTTAAATTTTCACCCGTATGCTATCCACGTGTTAAGAGGCTTAAAAACGCCTAACCCGTGAAGGGGAGTGTTGGAACTATTAGACACTTCTTATAAATACTAAGCTTATAGTTCCACATTGCCATAACCTCTAGCTTCTATACACATATATGTACGATGAAAGTGCAACTCCGCTCATTGTCAGTTGGTTTTGAGTTGGAAACCCATACATGTTACCCAACATAGATTTCAAAGGGAAGACTTGAGTCTATAACTTTTGGGGTTGGGCGGAGAGGTTGTCCTGGTGTTAACTTCTCCTCATTGCTGATTGAGCTTGTCTTGGAAATTTTACTTCATTGTGTAAACCGGAAACTCCCCTTTGGGATAAAACCAGAGGAACTGGATGTAGAAGAAGTAGAGGGACTCACAATAGACAAGAAAATTCATGTTTTTCCTAATAGATGATACGCAAGTATGTGCAGTTTTACTGAAAAACCTTGTTTTCTTATTTTCATGTACAACCATTATACACACATATATAAAGGGTTCTAACCTTCGACACCGCCATCAAATTTGGAATCGATGTTGTGTCTCTCACTACAAGAAATTAGTTCATCACGACGAAATTCCATGCGACGCAAGGAATTTGGTCGCTATAACTAATAAATAGCGACCACATAAATTGTTGTCTCGAAATAATAGTTTCTCCAACAAATTGGAAAGTTGTAGCTAAGATGGTCGCCAAATTATATAAACACCGACCAATTTTTGTCTCGTAGCTAAATCATATGAATACCGATTTGAAATCGATATTGTCGCCAACATTATATTTTAGCGACAATGTAAATCATAGCTAAAAGTATATTAAAAGTATATAATTAGGGACATACTTTAATTAGGTCGATAACATTCCACTTTCTACGCCACTCGGCACTACCCATTATCCAAAGAGTAGTAGGCTCAAATTTTTGGTACTCCAAATCAGTTTTTTTCTTTAACTCCCTCCTACTATGCCGATGAGGGCGAAACCCTTATTTCTAGAAACTAAGAAACTTCCGAGAAGAAAATAAAAACTTCCTTGAAGAAGAAATTTAGATGAGCCTCCCGAAGAAGAAGCAGGTTAAGACCGAGGGAAAGAAGAAGATGATGAACCGGAGATATGAGAACTACTTCAGATGGTTATGAGGAAGTTGTTCTTTGGTGGTTCGAAATCCGATAAACAATTAAGATCCAAGGAGAGTGATGGTGATGAAGAATTTAGGTATCTAGTTAATTATTGTTTTTTTTTTTATAGATCTAATTAAATGCTTGCTTTAAGGGATTTTTAATATTCATTCTATGGAGTCTCTTACCGATTTACATCTACCGTTAATTTTTTAGTAATATATTTATCGGGTATTCTTTAATTCTTATTTGATGTTTTATTTGAAATTTCTCAAGGTAGAGTATTTTAAAAATTGTATGCGGTGTTCGTGATTAATAAGGCTTCGACTAGAACACTTTTCTTTAAGTAATTGTGAAAATGGGAAGACATTCTCTGTAGTGGTTATTATCGTTAAAAACAATCATGGCGTTTTATGTGTGTCATTACATTTGTTATCTTTAGGTTTTGATTTAATCAATCCTACTTACATGAAAACGTTAACATTTGAAAGTGACAACTAATCCTAGGTGGCAGGTAAACTAGCTAACATACGTGTCCTTTTATTTAGCAACGTCATCAAATTAATGAAAATTAAATGAAAAAGCCCTATTAGAAATCGTCCTTCATTGTTCTTCATTTTCCATTTTCATCTTCTTCACTTTCTGCCTCAAGCATCATCAATTAACGGTCATTATTTTTTGATTGAATTAGTGAAACTCATTTTGCAACACAATCTAATTAAGGCCATGAAGCCAGAGATAAATTAAAAAAAAATTGATTTATTGTGCTAATCAAAAACAAGATCCACAACTTTTTCTAAGCTTTTTCGGAGGATTCAATCTATTAAATCAAACCTAATTTCTCTCTTCTCAGTGTTCTCACCAATCTTTAATCTACCAATCATAGTTGTAATAATGGATTATTCTTCATGTATGCAACTATATAAGAACCATAATATACAGTGATTGGAAAAATATATGATCATCGATTCATTTTCACCGTATCTTCTATCCTTTCATCACCTAAACACATCAAGACATGGAAATTCTATATTTAAACAAAGAGATGAGTGAAATTATTAAGAATGGAGTTTTTGTGGTGGTAAACTAGAAAGAAAAGATGAAGAGTTTCTTTTCATTTTTCTTTCCGGAATCGAACGGTTTCACAATTCTTTTCTATCCTGACGTGGATATGGAAAAATTACACGTATTTCCTCCAATGTACCTGCCACGTATGATCAGCTGTCATTCAGCTGTTAGTGAGCGGGTCACATAGCATTTTCGTGATTCAATTTCATGTGCATAAAAATTATGGAAACCAAAGGGTAGCATGGAAACTTATGTGTAGAAGATAAATATATAAAATCTGAAATGGTCAATTGAGAATCTTGTATCTTAACGATGAATTTCGAAACCAATTGAAAAATGATTATTTTTCGTGGCTCTTCCTAAATGTAGTTGGTTAATAAGCTCATTGTAGAACTACCCTAATTGCATGAATTACTTCTCCTAGTCTTGTTTAATCTATACATTAATATTGCTCCAAACGGACCTTTTTTGTTTCAATTTTAATGCACCAACGAAGCATCGCTCAAGAAAGGTATAGCTATGCAAGTATCTCGGTTCTTGCGTAATTTGTAGCCTATAAGAAATACAAAGATTTGTTTCAAACAGTTTTCATCTCTTTCATGGATTGCTTAATACATTTCGTGTTCTTAATGATACTCCCTTTACTTATGTAGGATGTGAATTAGATCCTGAGATTATGACGGAATTGCCGAAAGAGATCTTTATGAGGACAAAACTCGGGAGCTACTCGCTTTGGATTGAGAAGATCTCGAACCGTCGAAGTCTCCCAATCTGTTTTATCATCGGAGGAGACAGAGACATTCCTATTCACGCCAAAGGTTATACCCGATTTCCTTTCCTTAATTAGTCGCTTTCGCTAACTCTTAGTTCAAGATTATGACCGGTTAATCAAATTTCAAAATTATGTTCATTTAGTCCACTTTTGTCGATTGTCCCGTGGGATCAAATTCTTAACTCATCAAGACACCGATCATTATGTTATAAATTGAGATATTTTGTAAAAGGGTCGTAAGTTTATGTCCTAATTAAGATCTGGGTCGTAGAAGATGCCGTTGATGCATTAGGGTCGTAGACTAACCAAAGACCGTTAGTAAATCGTTATCAGACTTTTTTTTAATTTGCTAAACACCTTGACCATTAGTGACTAGCGTTGACACAACTCCATAGTTTAATATCGTCATATATTTAGCTTTGTCATCCCTTTTCCATCTTCTTCCCTCTTCTTCTTTTTCTTTTGGCTTTGCCGAGTAACATGAGAGATCCGGTGAGCATTAGTCCATTAAAACATCATCTTCATTGGCACCGCCACTACCATAACCACTGCCACAACTTTATTTAAACATCAATCCGTTCTCGTTTTTGAACAACAATTTCTCCGATCAATATTGAAACCATACATTATATTCGATTAAATTTAAAAAACAAAAACATAGTTTTAAAAATCTTCTTTCTATAGCCCTGAACTTCAATATTCGCCACCATTCATAAACCCCCAAGCGAAGAGAGAGGAATTTCGTCTCCCCGAGAGTCGGTAGGTACAAACTAATTAAAGCCAAAGCTTATTCAAATCAACTATAGTTTTAGCTAAACAAAAACCCAATCTTCAAAACGCTATGAGTCACTGTTCCTCGTAGCCGCGGAGAGGAAGTATAATACCATCAAAAAACAACTCATGAGCAAAATGAGGCTTAAAGCGAGGTTTCAATTGGAAGACTATTATTTCCTAAACCCAAATTCGGGTGAGCTTAGAAGACTATTATTTCTTCCCCTACTTGGCGACAGATTATTACTCCATTATTCGGTTGGGATTTGGTTTTTAATTGGATATTCTGATTGTTCTTGTTCGGGTTTGGGCATCTCGATTGGAGATCTAGTTTTGTAAGAGAGATAAAAAGAAAATGTTAGTGAACAATCCACAATGAAATAAGATTTTCTTTGAAAATGCGATTAACATGTTCGATGAAATGTCTCTATGTGGCTTAGTTAAGTGTTTAACGGGATTGAGATATAATGTCATTTTACTATTTCGAAAGGGCAATCTAGTAATATAGTCAAACGGTCGTCTAGACCCAAACGCATCAATTGCGTGTTACGGCCCCTGCACCTAATATACCCAAAAAGATACGACCCTTTTACAAAATATCTCTTATAAATTCTACTTTATTACACATACCAAGGTGCTCAACACTTCCATTCAGTTCAGACCTTAGCCAATAAGATCTCATAGTACATTTGTGAAACGTTCCGAAATTATGATACAACAAAGTTATACTTGTATTCAAGAAAAAAGATTCCAGAAAAAATATTAATAAGCCAACGTCAACATATCAGATATCAGCGTACCTAGGAAGATTACGGGCATGTTCAACCGGCTCATTCCATTGAATATAGATTGATATTCTTGAATAAGTCTAACACTTGAAAATTTTGTACAGGTTATTTAAGTCTGATTCTCGGGTATACAAGAAGCTAAATGAGGTTATGTCTTACGGGGAGGATGTCGAGATGTAGATCCCCTTTCATGCATTACACTGTATATCATCCTTAAGTCGGTAATCGATTATGATTTAATAGAGGAATGCATGATATGATTACGTTATCAAATCCGCCTAATTTTTGAGCTCGCTCCTATTCATTATTAATTTTGGCACTCGTATTTCAAAGTTTTATGCTCTTTGTTGTTTGGTGCTTTGTTTTTAATGAATTTTATGAGAACATAGTCTGTTATGTGTAAAAATCGTTTACGCCGATTTCGGTAAATTCGGTTGGTGAGTGAGAAACTGGTTCAAACCCTAAACAAATGTGTTGCACGTGAGCACTTTATAGATTCGAGAGATCAATCTGTACAAGTCCCGGCATAAACCAAGAAATGGCCGTTCCGGACTTGCTTCGGTCACAAAGTGGAGAAGAAGGGTTGATTTGGGGAGGAAGCAAAGAAAGGTGTTGAGACCGAATAGTTCTGGGAGAGTAGTGTCTCGACTTGTATCGTAAAGTGGAAGCTTCGGAAGCTTGCAAGAGATGAAAGCTTTTTGGGAGAGCTTGCAAAGTTGCCTTTTCCGAGAGTGTAGTATTTTTCCCCGACCGAGACTTGTTGTCTGGTGGAAATAGGTAAGACCTATTTATACAAGTCGAGATTGAAACGTACCCTGGTCTCATGAAGGAAGAGAATAAAGGGTGAAATAATGGGAGGAGGTGGTAACCGCATGGTGTTAATGGGTGAAAACGTTTTCACCATTATTTCCTCATTTATTTGACCGCTTTATTCCTTTTCACGCTTTCTTAATGGGAGCGTAGTGTACGCTGCAAGCTGTGACCGCCAAACCAAAACCCTGGAAAGCATCCCCCAGTTTGTGTTGATATCTTGTTGGTTGCACCTTGAGTGCAAGTGGCGCTGCTAGTGGCGCGTGTTGCATGTGCCATTGGCATGTGCGGAATGCCCTTGTTGCGGGTTGTACATCTAGTGCAAGTGGCAATGCCAGAGCTGCTAGTAGCGTGCGTGGCATGTGCCAATGGCATGTGTGGAATGCCTTGGTGGTAGGTTGTACGTTCAGTGTAAGTGGCAATGTCAGAGCTGCTAGTGGCGTGTGTGGCATGTGCCAATGGCATGTGCGGAATGCCTTGGTGGTAGGTTGCACGGTTTGCAAGTTAGGCTACCAGCGTGTGTGTTATGCATGTGCCAATGGCATGTGCGGAATGTCTTGGTGGTAAGTTGCAAGGTTCGCAAGTTAGGCTACCAGTGTGTGTGTTTGGCATGTGCCAATGGCATGCGTGGCCGTTAGGGCCGTGGCCTTGGTAAGAAAAGCTACCAGCGAGCATGTTGGCATGTGCCAATGGCATGCGTGGCCGTTAGGGCCGTGGCCTTGGTAGGAAAAGCTACCCGAGCATGTTGGCATGTGCCAATGGCATGCGTGGCCGTTAGGGCCGTGGCCTTGGTAAGAAAAAGCTACCAAATGAGCATGTTGGCATGTGCCAATGGCATGCGTGGCCGTTAGGGCCGTGGCCTTGGTAAGAAAAGCTACCAGCCGAGCATGTTGGCATGTGCCAATGGCATGCGTGGCCGTTAGGGCCGTGGCCTTGGTAATAAAAGCTACCATGTTGAGCATGTTGGCATGTGCCAATGGCATGCGTGGCCGTTAAGGGCCGTGGCCTTGGTAAGAAAAGCTACCAGCGAGCATGTTGGCATGTGCCAATGGCATGCGTTGCCCGTTAGGGCCGTGGCCTTGGTTGGAAAAGCTACCATGCGAGCATGTTGGCATGTGCCAATGGCATGCTTGGCCGTTAGGGCCGTGGCCTTGGTAAGAAAAAGCTACCGTGAGCATGTTGGCATGTGCCAATGGCATGCGTGGCCGTTAGGGCCGTGGCCTTGGTTGGAAAAGCTACCAATGAGCATGTTGGCATGTGCCAATGGCATGCGTGGGCGTTAGGGCCGTGGCCTTGGTAGGAAAAGCTACCAGCGAGCATGTTGGCATGTGCCAATGACATGCGTGGCCGACTTGGCCTAGGTTGCATGGTTTGTAAGCCTAGGGCGCTACATTTGGCATGCGCCAATGGCATAACGGCTTGGAAATATGACTTGTGGTACGTGTTGGCATGTGCCAATGGCACGTACGGCCATGTTGACATAGTTGCACGTTTTGCAAGCCTAGGGCGCTATATTTGGCATGCGCCAATAGCATAGCGGCTTGGAAGTATGGCTTGTGGTACGTGTTGGCATTTGCCAATGGCACGTACGGCCATGTTGACCTAGTTGCACGTTTTGCAAGCCTAGGGCGCTATATTTGGCATGTGCCAATGGCATAGAGGCTTAGTTTGGCATGGTTGCCAATGAGTGCGATATGTAGTTTGGTTTTGGCGTTTTGCCATGGTGCGCGAGTGTGCGGCTTGGTTTTGGCGTTGTTGCCATGGTGCGCAATGTGCGGCTTGGTTTGGCATTGTTGTCATGGTGCGCAGTGTGCGGCTTGGTTTGGCATTGTTTCCATGGTGCGCGGTGTGCGGCTTGGTTTGGCATTGTTGTCATGGTGCGCAGTGTGCGGCTTGGTTTGGCATTGTTGCCATGGTGCGCGGTGTGCGGCTTGGTTTGGCATTGTTGCCATGGTGCGCAGTGTGCGGCTTGGTTTGGCATTGTTGCCATGGTGCGCAGATGTGCGGCTTGGTTTGGCATTGTTGCCATGGTGCGTGATATGCGGCTTGGTTTTGGAATTAGGGTTTTGTGTCGAAAACCCTAATCTGGTATTTTGAAAAAATACCCCTATTAATTATTTACACCTAAGTTAAATGCTCTTAGTTAATGTGTTGCGGGTAACACTAGGTCATGGGTTTTTACGATTTTACCCCTTATTTAAAAACCACCATCAACATTAAGTCCCCTGCTTAGCTCGGAACAGGGGCTTTGTTGCGGGGTAAGCATAAGATGGTGACAAACTATCAATAGCAAACCATAAAGAGAATTGAGGAGGCTTGTCTGACCTTTTATAAATAGGATTTGGAACCCTTGCCTCTGGTAGTTTTGCACAAATCGGGAGGCTAGCACAATTGGTGGGGCCGGCGCAGCTTGGGCGACGTTGGGAAGTTGGTGGGACCTGCGCAAGGTGTGCGTGCTTGCAGGCGTGACTTGGGAAACTGAGTGTGCTGGCTGGTGGGACCGGCGCAAGGTGTGCGTGCTTGCAGGCGTGGCTTGGGCGGTCATTGGAAATTCGGTGCGATTGGTGGGGCCGGTGCAACTTGGACGACATTGGGAAGTTGGGCTCCCTTGTAGGCCCGCTTCTTACACGCACGATTTTGGTAAAAGGAAATCCTTCCCTATTTCAGAATCCTCACCCCAATGTATATAAAGTCCCTTTCTCCCATCTTGCACTTTCATCTTTTCATCCTTTCCTTCCAGCGACAGAGTCATAAAGAAGAACCAGCTTCCAGGTATGTCTTCCAGTACTTCCTTTTTATGTAGGTGTAAACCCTAGGCGTTTTTCTTTGCGCATATAATTTCCTGGCGTGTCTCTTGTAGAAAATATTGTATGTATGCAACCAAGGGAAATACTGCATATATTATTCGAACCCGTACGAAAGTGCTCCATATATTATTTGAACCCGAAGAAGGTTGCTGCAGACGCACTTGAGCCCGTATAAAATACCGCGCATATAATTTTGAACCTCGAAGAAAAAATCTTTGCGTGTGCGAGTCTTGAACCCGTAGAAAATCTTGTACATGAATCCGAAGAAGAATTTGTATATATGCTCCATACGACTTCGAACCGCAGGAAATATTGTATATATGATTTTTCTACTGAAAGAAATATCGCGTGCGTGTTGAACCCGTAGAAAAATGCTCTATATATAATTTTGAACCAGAAGAAGGATCTTTGTAGGCACACTTGAACCCATATAAAATACCGCGTATATAGTCTTGAACCGGAGAAAATTCACAGTATATAGTCTTGAACCCGAAGAAAATTCTGCGTATATAGTCTTGAACCCGAAGAAAATTATGCGTATATAGTCTTTAACCCGAAGAAAATTCTGCGTGTATAGTCTTGAACCCGAAGAAAATACTGCGTATATAGTTTTGAACCCGTAGAGAATACGCCCTCCTCTCTTTTTTTTTTTTTTTATTTCGGGTTTTCCTTTTGTTGGGCGCGGTTATGTGTCGGGAGATAATTTTTTTTTTTTTTGTGTGCGGGTATCTTGTTACTAAGTTGTTATTAAAAGATCCGACAAGATGTTACCGAACAAAATTTCGCTTCCTCAAAGGATGTCCATAATTCCAAACCAAACACGGATGATGAGTTCTTCGCCAAAAACTCGTCTCCGCTCGGAAAAATCACCCAGGCTTCGTGCCAATTTTGTTAACCGGTGGTGAAGATGAAAGGAAGACACGTTCGGTTCGCCTAGAGAACACTATATGGTTCTGTCTTCAAAAAGGGGTATACTCCTCTTCCAACATTGATTTCAGGGTGTGTCAAAGCCCATTGCGTTCTTTTGATAGATGGGTTGAGTTCATGGTGAGTAAGGAGCACATAAACACCAACCTGACTCGAGTGCAGATTATTAATGTTGTCAGAGCTTCACTAAACCTCCAGTTAGGAAGGATATCCCGGGCTTGGTTGCTTTCATCTCGGATGGTGTTCGGACACCCATACAATCATATGTAGATGGGGTGAGATAACTTTCTCCTTGGAGAGTGTGGCTCTTTTTCTTTGAATCTTAGAATCGGGAATCTTAAAATCCAATTATCGAAAGTGAGGTGAAGATGCGGGATGACCATGCCGCTAAGTTGGGAGATTACGCTCGAAAAGACTCCTTTGCGAAGTCGAAGGATTAAACGTCAGGAAAGAGGATGAAAGGTGCTTTTATAGCTGGTGGATGTCTCGGTGGTTTCCGGACGAGCTGGAACTGAATTTAAAAGCAAAGTGATCTTCATGTTGCAGCATTTTGGCTCTCTCAGTTGTCTAGAGACATTTTTGATGACGGTGCCGGCAAGAAGGAAATAAGACCCGAGTTGCTAGCGGTTGCTGCGAAGTTAGCAAAAGGTGAAGTTCTTCCCATTGGCAAGCTATTTCTCGGTTCCTCGTATGTGCATACGGATCACCTAGTTGCGAACATGCGAGTTTCGAATGGTTTCATGAAAGTGAATTCATATGTGCACGTTGCTTTTACGCAAGTCGGCTATGGGAGCACTTTGAGAAGTATGCTCTCGAAACCGATGCCTTCGATTCCGCGAGTTGGGGGTTCCGAATTCTTCGATGGGTGAACAGGCGTCCAAAGGTTGGCGTGAGTTTGGTTAGTCTTCTTGATAAGTCGTATGAAATCAATTTTCGCCCATGGGAGCCGGTCCATAGGTCAGTGACTCAAATTGACACCTTTGCTTCTGCTCCGCTCATGTCTTTGTCTTCTGATGGCGATTTGAGCGCTGGTAAAACTTGTTCATTCAAAGCTGCTTTCCCGGTTATATGCCGTCTTTCTTCATGGGGTCTTTCCAGATAGTTGCTTACAATATTGACCGTGCTGCTCGTCACATGGGTTTCGATCAAGGGGTGCCTCTTGCTTACCAGCCGGTGGTCCCTAAAGATTCATTTCGTGCCGCCCTTAATGCCAGTGCCCTTGAGCCGGGCATCCGCCTTCCCTTCTTTCAAACGGGAAGAGTAACTTCGACGACCTTCGGCTATAATGAGTTCTGGGGCGACGAGTTTATTATGATCCAAGATTTTGTGAATAGCGTGGTGGAGAACGTTCGTTGCAAACCTTCCCCAGCAGTTTTGAAGAAGTATCCAATGTTGAGAAATCTCAAGCGAAAATTGCCTAGTAACTCGGAAAGTCCCTGTGTCAAGGAACGGAGAACGAAGAATCGTCTTTGGCGGGTTCGGACGGTTTCAAAGACCCTCCCTCATCTCTCGTGTCTTTGGTTCTTCCAATAACCGGTATGTGTCGCCTCTTCTTTGGTTTGTCTCAAAACACGTGAATTTCTGCTGAAAACATGTGTCTTGTTTCCTCCGGGGCTTCGGTAGTGTTAATCCTTTCGCTGCCCTTGCACGTTGCCGTGGAGATGACAATTTCTTCAAAGAATTCAGAAAGACTCGAGCCTTCTCATAGCGATGATGAGTCGAAGAAAGAAGAAAGTTCGACAAGTGAGAGTGATTCCTCTGGCAGCACCGGTTCTTTTTCGGGAAATGGTTCGGTGAGTTTCGCACTTCTTTTCTCTCTTCTTCTCGTTTCTTCTTTTTGAAAAATGTCTAACTCGAGTTCGCAGGAGGAATCCGATTCGGAGGATGATTCTGGGGTAGAGGCACACGAAAACTTGCCTTTGGTGACCACCGTGGTGACTTGGACATGGGCGTTAGCCAATTGCCGGACACTGAGATGTGGCTCAAACGTCGGATGATTCTCTGATGGTTGTTGCCGTAGACATGGAGGAAGACCCTTTGCGAGTCGTGAGGCCAGGTGCAGGCGTCGTTTTTGATCCTCCGTGCTGGTTGGCGGCTTCAGCGTGCCGGCTAAGCACGAGGCGTTGTACACCAGAATCTGGGAGAAATACGGACATATGGCCACAACCAAGAAAGTCACTAGTCGATTTGCACTGGTTAAGCGTGTGGAAGAGGCTTTATCTTCCATCGAGGATATACGTGAGGTGATTTGGTCACACCGTTTCGAAGACGTTATTGCCGATCGGGAGCACCATCGCGACGTGTGCGTAGACAAGGAGTTCAACACTTCATGGTTTGTCGAAGGCCTTGCTGAGATCCAAAAGTTGAAAGATGCAAGAACCGAAAGCCTTTGCGAGGAGATTGCACGATAGGAGGTAGAACTCGAAAAGCTTTCCAAGATGTTGACTATGAAGAGAGCGGCTCTTGAAGATGCAAAGTTGACTTTCTCCAAGAAGAACAGACCTTTGTTGGATGATTTTCCTTGAATGTTTCTCTGTTAAACTTTCATTTAGGTTCTCTCTCTCTTTTTTTTTTTTTTTTGAAAGACATATTGGATGTCCGGTTCCAAGTTTGACCATTTTGGTAGGCAGTGGTAGCTTTTGAGGATATTGGATTATTTCTGGGATGAATGGTTTTTGATAATATGACTCTGATTATGTTTTGGGAAAGGAATATTACTTTTATGAAAGTGTGTGCTAGCAATAGGCACAATACTCGGTAGTATAATGGTTTTACTAAAAACCTAAAACAAATCGTATATCTTGCGTAGTCTGAATTTACTCACTTCATGGGTTTTTGCGAACATGCCCCTCTTCATGTAAAAAGGCGGTTTTGCTGGTAGCATTGCCATCAAGTCCCCAATCACTAGTAGCATCTTCAGCGAGTCCCTAGTTTTCTTGTGTAGTTTTTACAACTGGTAACCGAGTTGTCTGGTAGTTGCATCAGATTGAGTCGCCTTCCCCTACCATCTTGACATCTGGGTCGAAGAACGAGATCGACAGTCTGCCATTGTAGCCGATAGATCAATCCTCCCGCTGTGGTCGCCAATTGTTTATGGGTAAAAATCGTTTCTGCCGATTTAGGTAAATTCGGTTGGTGAGTGAGAAACTGGTTCAAACCCTAAACAAATGTGCTGCACGTGAGCACTTTATATATTCGAGAGATCAATCTGTACAAGTCCGGCCTAAACCAAGAAATGGCCGTTCAGGACTTGCTTCGGTCACAAAGTGGAGGAGAAGGGTTGATTTGGGGAGGAAGCAAAGAAAGGTGTTGAGACGAGAATAGTGCAGGGAGAGTAGTGTCTCGACTTGTATCGAAAGTGGAAGCTTCGGAAGCTTGCAAGAGATGAAAGCTTTTTGGGAGAGCTTGCAAAGTTGCCTTTTACGAGAGTGTAGTATTTTTCCCCGAACGAGACTTGTTGTGCGGTGAAATAGGTAAGACCTATTTATACAAGTCGAGATTGAAACGTACCCTGGTCTCATGAAGGAAGAGAGTAAAGGGTGAAATAATGGGAGGAGGTGGTAACCGCATGGTGTTAATGGGTGAAAACGTTTTCACCATTATTTCCTCGTTTATTTGATTGTTTTATTCCTTTTCACGCTTTCTTAATGTGAGCGTAGTGTACGCCGCAAGTCGTGACCGCCAAACCAAAACCCCGGAAATCATCCCCGGTTTGTGTTGATATCTCGTTGGTTGCACCTTGAGTGCAAGTGGCGCCGCTAGTGGCGCGTGTGGCATGTGCCATTGGCATGTGCGGAATGCCCTTGTTGCGGGTTGTACTTCGAGCACAAGTGGCAATGCCAGAGCTGCTAGTGGCGTGCGTGGCATGTGCCAATGGCATGTGCGGAATGCCTTGGTGGTAGGTTGTACGTTGAGTGTAAGTGGCAATGCCAGAGCTGCTAGTGGCGTATGTGGCATGTGCCAATGGCGTGTGCGGAATGCCTTGGTGGTAGGTTGCACGGTTTGCAAGTCAGGCAACCAGCGTGTGTGTTTGGCATGTGCCAATGGCATGTGCGGAATGCCTTGGTGGTAGGTTGCAAGGTTCGCAAGTTAGGCTACCAGCGTGTGTGTTTGGCATGTGCCAATGGCATGTGCGGAATGCCTTGGTGGTAGGTTGCACGGTTTGCAAGTTAGGCTACCAGCGTGTGTGTTTGGCATGTGCGGAATGCCTTGGTGGTAGGTTGCACGGTTTGCAAGTTAGGCTACCGGCGTGTGTGTTTGGCATGTTCCAATGGCATGTGCGGAATGCCTTGGTGGTAGGTTGCACGGTTTGCAAGTTAAGCTACCAGCGTGTGCGTTTGGCATGTGCCAATGGCATGCGTGGCCGTTAGGGCCGTGGCCTTGGTAAGAAAATATACCAGCGAGCATGTTGGCATGTGCCAATGGCATGCGTGGCTGTTAGGGCGTGGCCTTGGTAGGAAAAGCTACCAATGAGCATGTTGGCATGTGCCAATGGCATGCGTGGCCGTTAGGGCCGTGGCCTTGGTAAGAAAAAGCTACCGGCGAGCATGTTGGCATGTGCCAATGGCATGCGTGGCCGTTAGGGCCGTGGCCATGGTAAGAAAAGCTACCAGTGAGCATGTTGGCATGTGCCAATAGCATGCGTGGCCGTTAAGGCCGTGGCCTTGGTAAGAAAAGCTACCCGAGCATGTTGGCATGTGCCAATGGCATGCGTGGTCGTTAGGGCCGTGGCCTTGGTAAGAAAAGCTACCAGTGAGCATGTTGGCATGTGCCAATGGCATGCGTGGCCGTTAGGGCCGTGGCCTTGGTAGGAAAAGCTACCAGCGAGCATGTTGGCATGTGCCAATGGCATGCGTGGCCGTTCGGCCGTGGCCTTGGTAGGAAAAGCTACCAGTGAGCATGTTGGCATGTGCCAATGGCATGCGTGGTCGTTAGGGCCGTGGCCTTGGTAGGAAAAGCTACCAATGAGCATGTTGGCATGTGCCAATGGCATGCGTGGCCGTTAGGGCCGTGGCCTTGGTAGGAAAAGCTACCGGCGAGCATGTTGGCATGTGCCAATGGCATGCGTGGCCGACTTGGCCTAGGTTGCATGGTTTGTAAGCCTAGGGCGCTACATTTGGCATGCGCCAATGGCATAGCGGCTTGGAAATATGACTTGTGGTACGTGTTGGCATGTGCCAATGGCACGTACGGCCATGTTGACCTAGTTGCACGTTTTGCAAGCCTAGGGCGCTATATTTGGCATGCGCCAATGGCATAGCGACTTGGAAGTATGGCTTGTGGTACGTGTTGGCATGTGCTAATGGCACGTACGGCCATGTTGACCTAGTTGCACGTTTTGCAAGCCTTGGGCGTTATATTTGGCATGTGCCAATGGCATAGCGGCTTAGTGTGGCATGGTTGCCAATGAGTGCGATATGTAGTTTGGTTTTGGCGTCGCTGCCATGGTGCGCAGTGTGCGGCTTGGTTTTGGCGTTGTTGCCATGGTGCGCAATGTGCGGCTTGGTTTGGCATTGTTGTCATGGTGCGCAGTGTGCGGCTTGGTTTGGCATTGTTGCCATGGTGCGCAGTGTGCGGCTTGGTTTGGCATTGTTGCCATGGTGCGCAGTGTGCGGCTTGGTTTGGCATTGTTTCCATGGTGCGCGGTGTGCGGCTTGGTTTGGCATTGTTGCCATGCTTTGCGCGATGTGCGGCTTGGTTTGGCATTGTTGCCATGGTGCGCGGTGTGCGGCTTGGTTTGGCATTGTTGCCATGGTGCGCAAGAGATGCGGCTTGGTTTTGGAATTAGGGTTACGTGTCGAAAACCTAATGCGGTATTTGAAAAAAAATACCCTATTAATTATTTACACCGAGTTAAATGCTCTTAGTTAATGTGTTGCGGGTAAGACTAGGTCATGGGGTTTTACGATTTTACCCTTGTTTAAAAACCACCATCAACAATAGCATAGTAACTTTTTGACATTATCATATCCAAAAGTGTTTCATCATGTCTCTTTTTTTATAATGATGTGAGATAACAATTGCTTATGCTATTGTAGTGCCTATTGATGGTCTCACGTTGGAGAACCACCTAAGTCCCACGACTTGAACGGAGGTATTCTAGTATTGGTTTTTGTTTCTTACAATTTCATGTAATAGAGGTGTATTTATTCTCTAAGTCATCTTTGTAAGACTGTAAGTGATTAAAACATGTACACAAGCAACTTGTATTTTTTTTTCTTCCTAAGTTGTATGTACATTGTTGGTGAATTTTATTGATGAAAATGAATATGATGAAAAATCAATTTTAAAATTTGTCTTCCTTCTTTATGTATACTAGTCCTAGTAATTGATTTGAGTTTTCAAAATGTATGGTTTAGCTACAACGTGAATGGGTCATCAAGACGGTATCTTCCCCGACGAATTGTGTGTTTTAATTTGTGGTATTAGTTTGTCGATGACAGATCTTATTTTCCGATGAAAAAATATTTGTCGTCGCAAAAGAATCAAGCGACATAAATTTTATTGTCGCCGATAACTGATATTTTGCGACCAAACTTTTGATATCGGTAAAAGGAATCTTTTAGCCACGAAAAATTATATTATCGTTTGGTATGTCTTTTCCGACGAAAATAAAGAATTGGTCGTTGAATACATTCAGCGACCCACTATTACCGACGTAAGTCGCGACAATAAATTTTGGTCGGTAAAAATAGTTAGCGACGAAAATCATAGTTTTAGCGACCTTAGCTTGTGTGTTGATGGCATATTTTCTTGTAGTGTCCGGTTGTCGGTATCCGGCATAGTTCATCCCCAACCATGGTATCTCCGTCATGAACAAAACTATTGCTAGCTAGATCTTAAACCAAAGTACTAACTATAAAATGTAATCTAGATTATGGTCTAAATTGTTCAGTCAAATTATGGCACCATTATGGTTTTAATGAAATGCGTTAATTTAATAATCTAAGTTTGTACGTCTTGTCTTATTACAACAAATTAGGGGCATATATATGAGATAATGCTATCATACTACTTTTGGTGTAGGACATGATTTGAGCTGTTGGCTTCCTAATTGGTGTAAGTTTATACCGAGAAAATCAACTTGTACTGTCTCCGTCACTATTTAGTTGGAGGTATTTTGGTGCAGATTAAAAAGACCGAGAGAGTAAGTTTTTTCCAAATAAACCCCCTTAACATTAATTCTTAAAATAACTAAACAATTTGGTTGGGTTAGGTGTTGTTTTCAAAAACAGTTTTTTTCTTTTAGAAAACGGAAAAAACAGGAGAAAAGGCGTTTGATAGAGGCATTTTTAGAAAACATTTTTTATTTTTTCTGCTTTTAAAACCAAAAAAAAAGATGAAAACAACGAATAATTGTTGTTTTCTGTGCTTTTTCGTTTTTCTTTTTTGTTTCTTCTTCTTTTTTTCAGAACAAAGTATTAGATCAGGGAAATGACTGCAAGTGAGTCATGACCAATATCACTATCTTAAACTAGTCTTTACATTTTGATCTGATTTAGTTGATTTTCCTAGGTTTTTAAAAACAGTTTTTATCCTACCAAACAACTTTTAGAAAATGAAAACAATGAAGAAAATATATGTTTTTAAATTAGTAGAAAACTACTTTTGAAAACTGGTTTTAAAAATGACAAATGGTATCCCACACGATTTTAAGGGATGGCTTCCCGCAAAAGCGGCTTCTTTACCGTTGGATGATCAAATCAACGGTTAGATTCATATTCAAAAAAGGACCCATCACTTTCAGGAAAGGACCCACCACTTTCAGGGAAGGACCCACCACTTCCCCTAAAGGGTTCAAGGCTGTTAGATCTGGGTTTTAACATGATCTAACAGTAAAGAAACCGCTTTTACGGGAATCCATCCCGCAAAGTCGTGTGGGATAGCACTGCTCTTTAGAAATTTGTACTAAACAGGCTCTATATCTTCTAATGTTTTGTTCCTCGTGTCTAGCTACTGTATCATTTCAATGCAAGAACAAATCCTCAAGAACTTGGAATAAAGTATAAAAACCTTCATCAATCATGGGAGTTAAAATAATACTAACCTTAACATTGAAGTAAATTTTCATGATAAAAAAAAAAAGGAAAACATTTTTAATGATAAAAAAGGAAAACAAAAGGAAATTTGAAAGTTAAAAAAAAAAAGAACACCAATACATGTACGCTATCTCGAAATGACAGTCTCAAAGCCAAACGAAGATAACGTGCCGATAAATCAATCAGTCTCAATGCCAAACGAAGATAACGTGCTTAGGTAAATCAATCAGTCTCAAAGTCTCATCTTTTTTTTTCTTTTCTTTTTCTCCCCAAAAAGGCGTAGATTATATAAAGAGGAGAAAGAGTGCCAAGATAGCACCCTCCAAAAATACACTAAGAAAAGTGATCGGTCTGAATACTCCCTAAACAAATTCACCTATCTCATCATCGTATCCAATTCGGACCTTCCTAGCTCCAAAGGTCTAGTCCCTTGGTTCCATTATCTTTGCTCCTTTTTCTCCAAGAGCTTTGAGTGAAACCAAACTTTGCATGTACCGAGTTGGATAATTACGAGGAATATGATCACTTGCAATATGCTTGATAATTATGACCCCGATGTCCCGACGCAAGTAATTGTAACCATTATCGTGATATAGAATCTTGGTGCCGGCCTTCAAAATGGCTAATGGGTATGTTGATCCAGTCTGTTTATAACCATTAAAGGCTTCCCAGTCAAAAGCTAAATCTTCTTTCCAACTCCATGATAATTTGTAATGTTCCTCTTGCTTAGCATTGGTCTCATTATGATCATGCGATGACATTCTCTTTCTTTTCTTGGAAATTTCTCTTCTTGGGTCGTCCCTATCCTTGAATGACCATATAGGGTATTTAGTATTGGGACTTACTCGATCAATAATGCACAACACTACAACAAAAACAACCATGGATCATTCTTAAAAAGTGTGATCTAAGTACTGGCTGTCTGTGATCTTTGCCAGTATAATCTAAAGGGTGATCTATAGATAACAACTCTCCTGCAATGAAAAGTGTGATCTTACCCTATGCAAAGAACATAAAGTTTTGAAAAGTAGAGATCTAAAGACAGGTTTTTAAAAGACAATGTTTTAAAAGTTGTGATCTTTCCTCTATGTTTTCAACCCAAATCTACCCTATATACAAACAGTAAAACAGTATATTCCATTCCTGCACCTGTAATTCAAATTATAACTGATATAAACAAAATCCAAAATTATATATAAATGGCAAATAATTTCATTGAACAGAAAATATGCGAAATTACACATTTTTGCTGAGTCTACTATTATCTCAGTCAGGTTCGAGCTTTACAACATGAGACTACGGAGGATGAAGTTAACTTTGAAAAGCCCAAGAATACTTGCAAAATCCATAACAACCTCGAAACTAATGGGGAGTATTTCGTACGCCTTCTTTTGCAGCATCCCCTTCACTATCCTGCGAGTTGAAAATCATAATCAAGTTCGTACAAGTGACACATTTAAATTAAAGCTGATAAAGATAAAGACAATAAGTAAGAACATAAGAGAAACACTAATGCTAGACTTAATGATGAACTGAGTCGGGGGTAGATAGACAAGTACCCTGATCACCATTTGCGTTTTTAATGACCAAAGGTTAAGTATTGTTTAAGACAATCAAAAGATTAATGACAAGAGATAGTATCTGACACTCTCAACCTGATGACAATCAAAAAGATGTACAGTACCTGCCATTGCAAATTGTGAACTCGCAGAACCTAATATTCTCTCCACTGAAGACTGATGTCGAGGGAACAGCTCACTGGTAGTCTGGTATCCTTGACAATCTGCGGAACAATATCCAGTTGCTCAAGTTAAATGAGAAGTCAACAATAAACTTATTTAAAGATAACTAATGTCAAATAAGGCCAGTGCCAATCTTTCTCTGCCCCACGTATCCAACGTTCTTCTCACCACCAAATAAATTTCCATATCATGACAATTAACCTCATCCGCTACATATCTCCTGGAACTTTGCTCTTCTGCAATTTTATGTTTAATTCCTTCTTAATTATCCACTTGTATTGTAAAATTAATTTATTATTGAAAAGAATTCAAGGAACAACATAATACCAGGACACAAATTCACTACTATTTTCGCCAATAAACGCCTCCAAATCATCCCTGGCTTGATGCCGGTACAAGTAAGAACCACTAGATACTCCTACAAAGATACAACAATGAAAAACATAAGACAAAATCGGGTATATCACTTATATACTTTTCTTGCACATTTCCACATCTTCTAATGAAATCTATTCTTATTTCGATATGATCGCCAATGAGGTTTAGATCGCATAGCTAGTTCGTGCAAAAGATAAATACTTTTGAAAGGAGAGGTAAATGCACTCCCGTACTGAAAAATTATTGTAAAACTCAAACAATCGAGCATCTTCAAGTTCTTGGGACTGCAAAGTTCTCTCTCAAAATGAACAACAAAATGCTTCTTGCAATTCTGGAAACAAGAAAATCTTCGAATTATTAAGAAAATTAATACACGCAAACATGAGTAGGAATACTAACACCTGAACAAAGGAAAAAAAACAGGGGAACCTACAGTTTAAGGTGATGCATGAAATATAAGTTAATACAACTGATGCAAATAGCTAAAACAGACATACCCTGGGATATGGTGATAGCTTTAACCATATCTGTTAATATGCTAACAGATACCCACAGCAAAAAAACAACAACAATGCTTATACATCTATAATCACGTGAAGTCAATATCCATAGCCATCTAAATAAGATGACCAATAGAAGCCCCTTGAAAGAGAGTCGAAGTCATACAATTTCTTAAGACCACTAAACTACAAATCCAGGAAACAATAATAAAACAGAGAAGAATAAGAAGTAACAGAATTACCTCCTCATATGCAGGAG
The DNA here is from genome assembly GCA_023531295.1 of Papaver armeniacum. Lineage (NCBI taxonomy): Eukaryota > Viridiplantae > Streptophyta > Magnoliopsida > Ranunculales > Papaveraceae > Papaver > Papaver armeniacum. The sequence goes on from JAJJWW010000469.1 coordinate 25,191, forward strand.
TCATGCTTAGCCACAAAACACATCCTATATATGTAAATATTGGGAGTAAGCCTCCAATTTTTAGACGAATATGAAGTTAAGCCTCAACTGAAGCAGATATCAAAGCACGTGATATAAGAGATAAACCTGCAAAGCCAACTCAAATTAAACCTACAAATTCTAAATTAAATCATAAAACCACTAATGATAACCTGGCAATAATATCAATAGATTTGTGGCTTACATGCTAAAAACAGAGTATTTAGAGACGGAATAAAAGCTGAATTTAGATCATGGTCGAACCAAGAAGAACTTTAATGATTGGTAAACCACTAAGGATTCAAATTGTATCTTATGGTACCCGAGATTCAAAGAGCAGCATTACTTAAATAGTCTAATAGAAAATAGTACGATGGTGAAACAGGACAATGGAGTTTTTGAGAAATCTACCTTGCCAGAAACAAGGGAAGTAGAGAAGGAATACTGCGGTCTTCTTTTGCCACAATAAAGTAAGGATGAAATTCCAAAAAACTTTGTACCTCATTTCCACTGATGCAAAATAGTACAATCAGCATCCAAATGAACCACGCAAACATAAAGAAGTACAGTAGCATCAGCAAGACTGATGCTACAATGACACCACAACAACCCTGGCATTCAAATGAATAATCTTCTTAGAAGAGTCATTTACGCGAGTCTCAAAGATAAGAAGAGACCAAGAACCAAGAAACAAAACAGGTTTCAGAAATTACATCCCCCTGACTCATTTCCAGAGCAACAAAGAAGAAGATAAATTTTGGATCACAAGAATCCTGCTAAACATGAATATATAAATAAATTCAGACAAGTATTAGATCTATGAAGCTAACTCAGGTAAGAAGCCACTTAGTTTCCTTCAGAAGGCATTGACTTTTAATTTCATCAAAATATGTAATCACCTCATTGATTAAAACATTATGATGATTGTACTACGGCCCAGTTTGAAGCAATCTCCTATCTTAAGAATCTAGTCATCACTACCATTTAAATGGAACTTAACCAAGAACATAAGATCAGGTAATAATCTGCACCAATCTTTATTGTGTGTTACTAAAGTAATACCCAGGGGAGGAGTATTTACGCGGTGGCAAGTTGGTCCAGATCCACCCTGCATAATATATTTGGTCCAGGATACTTTTAATAAATGATGTAACCATAATGAGTAAAAAATGAAGAGTAAAGGTGTTGAAGCTTATCTTACCCGTGTTTGAAGCACAAGATCTAGTTGTTCCTTTACGCAAGCTAGTCTCTGGTTAGTTTGACAAAGTACTTGGAAATATCTGGTAACTGCACTAGCCAGTAACATTTAGACCTTCTCAAAATACTTGGAAATAAAATATAATCTAAAATATTAACCAGTACTAGCATCAAGTGGCTCACAGAAAAAGAACAGTTTGAATAAAATTGAATAAGACACAAAAATACAACGGGAGAACTGTAAGAGGCAGGAACCACTTGAGGTAACCTATATCTCAGTTCAAAATTGTATACAAACAATTTTCCACCTCAATATCTCACTAAAAAAAAAGAAATAAAAGGCAAACACACTACTGTGAATGTAGACTAGTTTGATTCATTACTAATAATGTAGTAAAACAAAGTTCAATGATCATTTCAATGGTCTGTGTAGGTGGACTTATTCATATGACAACCACAATACGATAATGTGATGCCTATTTTATTAGGGTTGCATATTCAATTTCCAATCAACTAATCACCTCATTATCAATGTATTCCAATTTAAAAATTATACAAAAATTCACTTTCTCTCTAAAATTGTATGGGAAGTTATCACCTCAATGATCAATGCATCCCTAATTTTACTACTCAACAAAATTTTATAACCTTAAACCCCAAATTTGAAACTAAATCATTCTATCCTAAGTTCAATTTCGTAAATTCAAGTTCTGGACAACATCAACGACTAAAAAAGCAATTAATGGAATTAAGAAAATTCCTTTCACCTGCTTAAGAAAATGAAACCTCCTTAAGAAGAATATCAGTGATTCGTTAAAGAAACTTAGTTGATCTTCCAAACAAAATCTCATCTGATCGCATACGCCTGCATAAACAAATAAAAAAAAAAACCTAGATTCAGATTTAAACTTCAATCTCGTATCAGACCAAACTCCAAATGTAATCCAAATGATCTCGAATCATAGATAAAATCAAGTTGCATACTCGGATCGTATCTGAATCACGATTTCGACAATCGATTATACCTTAATTTCTAAGAAAAACCGAGAGAGCGGAAGAGAGAGAGAGAGAGAAAAAGATTAACCGAGTGAAATAGTAACATGAAATTTGAATCGGGAGTACTCGAGAAATAAGACTAGTTTTAATCTTTGGGCCGTAAAAACCAAGTTGGGCTTCTTCTTTTTTTCTCAATGGACACATTTTAGATCACAAACCAGCGTAGGAAGTGGTCAAATTATCAGTATTAACATCACACTTTCTACAAAGCATGAGATCAATAGGAAGGTGGATTATTATTAGATCACACTCGTCAAAAAATCAATGATCTTTAAGTTTTAGCTATAAAAAGATAATTGCTTTACATAAATTGTGATCTATGATATGTGATGTAAAGCATATATTGTTGTAGTGCAAGGAGCCACCTAAGACCTTAAGTTCAAAATCAGAATGACGTATACCATGGTACCACGTTTCAGGCGTAGTTATAGGTTTTGGGAGGACGTGGAATCTTTCATCTGCTAAATCAAATGCCACAATATTTCTTTCTTTGTCAAACCAAAGTGAAGAGCTCCACCTGCAAAGAATCTCACTTGAAGTAGATGGATACAATTCGTAGTTGATATCTTCTTTGTTTCTCCACCCATTGCCGCTTCCAAGGGTATATACTTGTACACGTCCAAAGCAATGGGTTCATTATGGAATCCCCTTTTAAGATAATAGATTCTAACAACCTTATACTCACGATAGAAGGATGATAACCGAATCCGGTCACCATATATTCACTGGATGATAACCGTACCCGCTCGAAAAAGATTCACTAATGTACGAGTCATTCATCTTTGAGCTTTGGAAGAAACACATATTCTTTGGTAACGGGATTACATATATAGATCCAACTGTCGTTAACATTTCCCGAGATATACAAATCAAACCGTTGCAAGAGCCAACTATATAATGGGAATCATAAGGAGGGATTAAGTCGATTATTTCAAATTTCATCGGTTTTTGTGATTGTCATCATCATATTCCATATGTTTTAGAAGTCGGGGCTCTTGTGCGACTTAAACAAGTAAATAAAACTTGCCTTACCCGAAGAAAGCAGACGCAGAATCGCGATCGTAAACCCGACGTGAATGCATCCGAGAGAAGGTCTTATCATTGTAGATGATATCTTTCCAAGGCTTTGCGTGCTAATGCGCATTGATAGAGTGATTGATGTCTGAACGAGACAGAATTTCTAATATGATCTCTTCTGGTAGCAGAGAATTGCTCATGACGAATAAAACACACAAAACCCTAGTTGCGTAGCCTGAGAAGATATAGAAAATGTGCATATATATATATGTATATATAGGAATTTTAGGGATTGGGAAGGAAGTTCGGTATTTACGTGATACGGTGGATCTTGTAGTTGAATAAACGTCAAAATATGTAGTACCAGTTGGGCCATTTGCAGATCTTGGGCTACACGTAGTTCATTGGGCACTAAAGTATGATATGTTTAAATGCCCCTAAATGGAGAGCCCTAATTACGAAATACCGATCCTTCAATGGTTCTTCGTGAACTTGTTTTCAGCTTTGGTGGTAAAAATGGAAATCAGATGGATCTTGCTGGACTGCAAATACCTTGTATTATATCAATGCGCATTAGTTGTGGTACGTGTTGGCATGTGCCAATGACACGTATGGCCATGTTGACATAGTTGCACGTTTTGCAAGCCTAGGGCGCTATATTTGGCATGCGCCAATAACATAGCGGCTTGGAAGTATGGCTTGTGGTACGTGTTGGCATGTGCCAATGGCACGTACGGCCATGTTGACCTAGTTGCACGTTTTGCAAGCCTAGGGCGCTATATTTGGCATGTGCCAATGGCATAGCGGCTTAGTTTGGCATGGTTGCCAATGAGTGCGATATGTAGTTTGGTTTTGGCGTCGCTGCCATGGTGCGCAGTGTGCGGCTTGGTTTTGGCGTTGTTGCCATGGTGCGCAATGTGCGGCTTGGTTTGGCATTGTTGTCATGGTGCGCAGTGTGCGGCTTGGTTTGGCATTGTTTTCATGGTGCGCAGTGTGCGGCTTGGTTTGGCATTGTTGTCATGGTGCGCAGTGTGCGGCTTGGTTTGGCATTGTTGCCATGGTGCGCAGTGTGCGGCTTGGTTTGGCATTGTTGCCATGGGGCTAGCAGCGGCTTGGTTTGGCATTGTTGCCATGGTGCGCAGTGTGCGGCTTGGTTTGGCATTGTTGCCATGGTGCGCGATATGCGGCTTGGTTTTGGAATTAGGGTTTTGTGTCGAAAACCCTAATGCAGGTATTTTGAAAAAATACCCCTATTAATTATTTACACCGAGTTAAATGCTCTTAGTTAATGTGTTGCGGGTAACACTAGGTCATGGGGTTTTACGATTTTACCCCTTGTTTAAAAACCACCATCAACATTAAGTCCCCCGCTTAGCTCGGAGCAGGGGCTTTATTGTGAGGTAAGCATAAGATGGTGAAAAACTATCAACAGCAAACCATAAAGAGAATTGAGGAGGCTTGTCTGACCTTTTATAAATAGGATTTGGAACCCTTGCCTCTGGTAGTTTTGCACAAATCGGGAGGCTAGCACAATTGGTGGGGCCGGCGCAGCTTGGGCGACGTTGGGAAGTTGGTGGGACCGGCGCAAGGTGTGCGTGCTTGCAGGCGTGACTTGGGAAACTGAGTGTGCTGGCTGGTGGGACCGGCGCAAGGTGTGCGTTCTTGCAGGGCGTGGCTTGGGCGGTCATTGGAAATTCGGTGCGATTGGTGGGGCAAAGGTGCAACTTGGACGACATTGGGAAGTTGGGCTCCCTTGTAGGCCCGCTTCTTACACGCACGATTTTGGTAAAAGGAAATCCTTCCATATTTCAGAATCCTCACGCCTATGTATATAAAGTCCCTTTATCCCATCTTGCACTTTCATCTTTTCATCCTTTTCTTCCAGCGACAGAGTCATAAAGAAGAACCGGCTTTCCGTGTATGTCTTCCAGATTTCCTTTTTTATGTAGGTGTAAACCCTAGGCGTTTTTCTTTGCGCATATAATTTCCTGGCGTGTGTCTTGTAGAAAATATTGTATGTATGCAACCAAGGGAAATACTGCATATATTATTCGAACCCGTACGAAAGTGCTCCATATATTATTTGAACCCGAAGAAGGTTGCTGCAGACGCACTTGAGCCCGTATAAAATACCGCGCATATAATTTTGAACCCTGAAGAAAATACTGCGTGTGCAGTCTTGAACCCGTAGAAAATACTGTACATGAATCCCGAAGAAGAATACTGTATATATGCTCCATACGACTTCGAACCCGCAGGAAATATTGTATATATGATTTTTCGGCCCTGAAAGAAATACTGCGCGTGCAGTGTTGAACCCGTAGAAAAATGCTCTATATATAATTTTGAACCCGAAGAAGGATATTGTAGGCACACTTGAACCCATATAAAATATCGCGTATATAGTCTTGAACCCGGAGAAAATTCTGCGTATATAGTCTTGAACCCGAAGAAAATTCTGCGTATATAGTCTTGAACCCGAAGAAAATTCTACGTATATAGTCTTGAACCCGAAGAAAATTATGCGTATATAGTCTTTAACCCGAAGAAAATTCTGCGTATATAGTCTTGAACCCAAAGAAAATACTGCGTATATAGTTTTGAACCCGTAGAGAATACGCCCTCCTCTTTTTTTTTTTTTTTTATTTCGGGTTTTCCTTTTGTTGGGCGCGGTTATGTGTCAGGGAGATAATTTTTTTTTTTTTGTGTGCAGGTATCTTGTTACTAAGTTGTTATTAAAAGATCCGACAAGATGTTACCTGAACAAAATTTCGCTTCCTCAAAGGATGTCCATAATTCCAAACCAAACACGGATGATGAGTTCTTCGCCAAAAAACTCGTCTCCGCTCGGAAAAATCACCCAGGCTTCGTGCCAATTTTGTTAACCGGTGGTGAAGATGAAAGGAAGACACGTTCGGTTCGCCTAGAGAACACTATATGGTTCTGTCTTCAAAAAGGGGTATACTCCTCTTCCAACATTGATTTCATGGTGTGTCAAAGCCCATTGCGTTCTTTTGATAGATGGGTTGAGTTCATGGTGAGTAAGGAGCACATAAACACCAACCCGACTCGAGTGCAGATTATTGATGTGTCAGAGCTTCAAGAAACCTCCGTGATTAGGAAGGATATCCCGGGCTTGGTTGCTTTCATCTCCGAGATGGTGTTCTGGACACCCATACAATCATATGTAGATGGGGTGAGATAACTTTCTCCTTGGAGAGTGTGGCTCTTTTGCTGAATCTTCCAGAATCGGGAATCTTAAAATCCAATTATCCGAAAGTGAGGTGAAGATGCGGGATGACCATGCCGCTAAGTTGGGAGATTACGCCGAAAAGACTCCACCGCGAAGTCGAAGGATCTAAATAGGAAAGAGGATGAAAGGTGCTTTTATAGCTGGTGGATGTCTCGGTGGTTTGGACGAGCGGGAACCCGAACAGAAAAGTTGATCTTCATGTTAAAGCAGTTTTGGCTCTCTGGTTGTCTAGAGACATTTTTGATGACGGTTCGGCAAGAAGGAAATAAGACCAGAGTTGCTAGCGGTTGCTGCGAAGTTAGCAAAAGGTGAAGTTCTTCCCATTGGCAAGCTATTTCTCGGTTCCCTGTATGTGCATCTGGATCACCTAGTTGCGAACATGCGAGTTTCGAATGGTTTCATGAAAGTGAATTCATATGTGCACGTTGCTTTTCCGCAAGTCTGGCTATGGGAGCACTTTGAGAAGTATGCCCAAACCGATGCCTTCGATTCCGCGAGTTGGGGGTTCCCGAATTCTTCGATGGGTGAACAGGCGTCCAAAGGTTGGCGTGAGTTTGGTTAGTCTTCTTGATAAGTCGTATGAAATAAATTTTCGCCCATGGGAGCCTGGCCCATAGGTCAGTGACTCAAATTGACACCTTTGCTTCGCTCCGCTCATGTCTTTGTCTTGATGGCGATTTGAGCGCCGGGTAAAAACTTGTTCATTCAAAGTCGCTTTCCGGTTATATGCCGTCTTTCTTCATGGGGTCTTTCCAGATAGCTGCTTACAATATTGACCGTGCTGCTCGTCACATGGGTTTCGATCAAGGGGTGCCTCTTGCTTACCAGCCGGTGGTCCCTAAAGATTCATTTCGTGCCGCCCTTAATGCCAGTGCTCTTGAGCCGGGCATCCGCCTTCCTTCTTTCAAACGGAAGAGTAAATTCGACGACCTTCGGCTATAACGAGTTCTCGGGGGCGATTGAGTTTATTATGATCCAAGATTTTGTGAATAGCGTGGTGGAGAACGTTCGTTGCAAACCTTCCCCAGCAGTTTTGAAGAAGTATCCAATGTTGAGAGATCTCAAGCGAAAATTGCCTAGTAACTCGGAAAGTCCCCAGGTCAAGGAACGGAGAACGAAGAATCGTGCTGGCGGGTTCCGGACGGTTTCAAAAGACCCTCCCTCATCTCTCGTGTCTTTAAGTTCTTCCAATAACCGGTATGTGTCGCCTCTTCTTTGGTTTGTCTCAAAACACGTGAATTTCACTGAAAACATGTGTCTTGTTTCCTCCAGGGCTTCGGTAGTGTTAATGCTTTCGCTGCCCTTGCACGTTGTCAGGAGACAGCAATTTCTTCAAAGAATTCCAGCAGCACTGAGCCTTCTCATAGCGATGATGAGTCGAAGAAAGAAGAAAGTTCGACAAGTGAGAGTGATTCCTCCGGGCAAAGACCTAGGTTCTTTTCTGGGAAGTGGTTCGGTGATTTTCGCGCTTCTTTTTTCTCTCTTCTTCTTTTTTCTTCTTTTTGAAAATGTCTAACTCGAGTTCGCAGGAGGAATCCGATTCGGAGGATGATTCTGGGGTAGAGGCACACGAAAACTTGCCTTTGGTGACCACCGCTGGTGACTTGAGATGGGCGTTAGCCAATTGTCGGCACATGATGTGGCTCAAACGGCGGATGATTCTCTGATGGTTGTTGCCGTAGACATGGAGGAAGACCCTTTGCGAGTCGTGAAGACAGGTGCAGTGGCGCCATTTTGATCCTCCGTACTTGGTTCCTTATCCAGTCATGTGGGCCGGTTGGCGGCTTGGGGCCAGGTGCGGCTAAGCACGAGGCGTTGTACACCGTAACTGGGAGAAATACGGACATATGGCCACAACCAAGAAAGTCACTAGTCGATTTGCACTGGTTAAGCGTGTGGAAGAGGCTTTATCTTCCATCGAGGATATGCGTGAGGTGACCGGTCACACCGTTTTCAAGACGTTATTGCCGACCGGGAGCACCATCGCGACGTGTGCGTAGACAAGGAGTTCAACACTTCATGGTTTGTCGAAGGCCTTACGAGATCCAAAAGTTGAAAGATGCAGCAACCGAAAGCCTTTCTCGCCGAGGAGATTGCACGACAGAGGTAGAACTCGAAAAGCTTTCCAAGATGTTGACTATGAAGAGAGCGGCTCTTGAAGATGCAAAGTTGACTTTCTCCAAGAAGAAACAGACCTTTGTTGGATGATTTTCCTTGAATGTTTCTCTCGTTAAACTTTCATTTAGGTTCTCTCTCTTTTTTTTTTTTTGAAAGACATATTGATGTCCGGTTCCAAGTTTGACCTTTGGTTTTGGTAGACAAATTGGTAGCTTTTGAGGATATTGGATTATTTCTGGGATGAATGGTTTTGATAATATGACTCGATTATGTTTTGGGAAAGGAATATTACTTTTATGAAAGTGTGTGCTAGCAATAGGCACAATACTCTAGAGTATAATGGTTTTACTAAAAACCTAAAACAAATCGTATATCTTGCGTAGTCCGAATTTACTCACTTCATAGGTTTTTGAGAACATGCCCATCTTCATGTAAAAAGGCGGTTTTGCTGGTAGCATCGCCAGCAAGTCCCCAATCACTGGTAGCATCTTCAGCGAGTCCCTAGTTTTCTTGTGTAGTTTATACAACTGGTAACCGAGTTGTCTGGTAGTTGCATCAGATTGAGTCGCCTTCCCCTACCATCTTGACATCTGGGTCGAAGAACGAGATCGATACCGCCATTGTAGCCGATAGATCAATCCTCCCGTCGTGGTCGCCAATTGTTTATGGGTAAAAATCGTTTCGCCGATTTTGGTAAATTCGGTTGGTGAGTGAGAAACGGGTTCAAACCCTAAACAAATGTGCTGCACATGAGCACTTTATAGATTCGAGAGATTAATCTGCACAAGTCCCGGCCTAAACCAAGAAAATGGCCGTTCTGCACTTGTTTGGTCACAAAGTGGAGGAGAAGGGTTGATTTGGGGGAGGGAAGCAAAGAAAGGTGTTGAGACCAGAATAGTTGGGAGAGTAGTGTCTCGACTTGTATCGAGAAAGTGGAAGCTTCGGAAGCTTGCAAGAGATGAAAGCTTTTGGGAGAGCTTGCAAAGTTGCCTTTTTCGAGAGTGTAGTATTTTTCCCCGACCGAGACTTGTTGTCCGGTGAAATAGGTAAGACCTATTTATACAAGTCGAGATTGAAACGCACTCTCTGGTCTCATGAAGGAAGAGAGTAAAGGGTGAAATAATGGGAGGAGGTGGTAACCGCATGGTGTTAATGGGTGAAAACGTTTTCACCATTATTTCCTCATTTATTTGATCGCTTTATTCCTTTTCACGCTTTCTTAATGTGAGCGTAGTGTACGCCGCAAGTCGTGACCGCCAAAACCAAAACCCTAGAAAGTATCCCCGTTTGTGTTGATATCTCGTTGGTTGCACGTTGAGTGCAAGTGGCGCCGCTAGTGGCGCGTGTGGCATGTGCCATTGGCATGTGCGGAATGCCCTTGTTGCGGTTGTACTGAGCACAAGTGGCAATGCCAGAGCGCGCTAGTGGCGTGCGTGGCATGTGCCAATGGCATGTGCGGAATGCCTTGGTGGTAGGTTGTACGTTGAGTGTAAGTGGCAATGCCAGAGTCGCTAGTGGCGTGTGTGGCATGTGCCAATGGCGTGTGCGGAATGCCTTGGTGGTAGGTTGCACGGTTTGCAAGTCGGGCTACCGGCGTGTGTGTTTGGCATGTGCCAATGGCATGTGCGGAATGCCTTGGTGGTAGGTTGCAAGGTTCGCAGTTAGGCTACAACGTGTGTGTGTTTGGCATGTGCCAATGGCATGTGCGGAATGCCTTGGTGGTAGGTTGCACGGTTTTGCAAGTTAGGCTACCAGCGTGTGTGTTTGGCATGTGCCAATGGCATGTGCGAATTCCTTGGTGGTAGGTTGCACGGTTTGCAAGTTAGGCTACCGGCGTGTGTGTTTGGCATGTTCCAATGGCTTGTGCGGAATGCCTTGGTGGTAGGTTGCACGGTTTGCAAGTTAAGCTACCGGCGTGTGCGTTTGGCATGTGCCAATGGCATGCGCGGGTCGTTAGGGCCGTGGCCTTGGTAAGAAAAGCTACCAAATGAGCATGTTGGCATGTGCCAATGGCATGCGTGGCCGTTAGTGGCCGTGGCCTTGGTAGGAAAAGCTACCAAATGAGCATGTTGGCATGTGCCAATGGCATGCGTGGCCGTTAGGGCCGTGGCCTTGGTAAGAAAAAGCTACCCGTGAGCATGTTGGCATGTGCCAATGTCATGCGCGGGTCGTTAAAGGCCGGGGCCTTGGTAAGAAAAGCTACCCGGCCGCATGTTGGCATGTGCCAATGGCATGCGTGGCCGTTAGGCCGTGGCCTTGGTAAGAAAAGCTACCCGGCGAGCATGTTGGCATGTGCCAATGGCATGCGTGGCCGTTAGGCGTGGCCTTGGTAAGAAAAGCTACCAGCGAGCATGTTGGCATGTGCCAATGGCATGCGTGGCCGTTAGTGCGGGCCTTGGTAGGAAAAGCTACCAGCGAGCATGTTGGCATGTGCCAATGGCATGCGTGGCCGTTACAGCGTGGCCTTGGTAGGAAAAGCTACCAAAGAGCATGTTGGCATGTGCCAATGGCATGCGTGGTCGTTAGGGCCGTGGCCTTGGTAGGAAAAGCTACCAACGAGCATGTTGGCATGTGCCAATGGCATGCGTGGCCGTTAGGGCGTGGCCTTGGTAGGAAAAGCTACCGGCGAGCATGTTGGCATGTGCCAATGGCATGCGTGGCCGACTTTGGCCTAGGTTGCATGGTTTGTAAGCCTAGGGCGCTACATTTGGCATGCGCCAATGGCATAGCGGCTTGGAAATATGACTTGTGGTACGTGTTGGCATGTGCCAATGGCACGACGGCCATGTTGACCTAGTTGCACGTTTTGCAAGCCTAGGGCGCTATATTTGGCATGCGCCAATGGCATAGCGGCTTGGAAGTATGGCTTGTGGTACGTGTTGGCATGTGCTAATGGCACGTACGGCCATGTTGACCTAGTTGCACGTTTTGCAAGCCTAGGGCGTTATATTTGGCATGTGCCAATGGCATAGCGGCTTAGTGTGGCATGGTTGCCAATGAGTGCGATATGTAGTTTGGTTTAAGGCCGCCATGGTGCGCAGATGCGGCTTGGTTTTGGCGTTGTTGCCATGGTGCGCAATGTGCGGCTTGGTTTGGCATTGTTGTCATGGTGCGCAGTGTGCGGCTTGGTTTGGCATTGTTGCCATGGTGCGCAGTGTGCGGCTTGGTTTGGCATTGTTGCCATGGTGCGCAGTGTGCGGCTTGGTTTGGCATTGTTTCCATGGTGCGTAGTGTGCGGCTTGGTTTGGCATTGTTGCCATGGTGCGCAGTGTGCGGCTTGGTTTGGCATTGTTGCCATGGTGCGTTTAAGGTGTGCGCTTGGTTTGGCATTGTTGCCATGGTGCTAAAGATGCGGGCTTGGTTTTGGAATTAGGGTTCTCGTGTTTTAAAACTCCTAACTGGGTATTTTGGAAAAAATACCCCTATTAATTATTTACACCTGAGTTAAATGCTCTTAGTTAATGTGTTGCGGGTAACACTAGGTCATGGGGTTTTACGATTTTACCCCTTGTTTAAAAACCACCATCAACAATAGCATAGTAACTTTTTGACATTATCATATCCAAAAGTGTTTCATCATGTCTCTTTTTTTTATAATGATGTGAGATAACAATTGCTTATGCTATTGTAGTGCCTATTGATGGTCTCACGTTGGAGAACCACCTAAGTCCCACGACTTGAACGGAGGTATTCTAGTATTGGTTTTTGTTTCTTACAATTTCATGTAATAGAGGTGTATTTATTCTCTAAGTCATCTTTGTAAGACTGTAAGTGATTAAAACATGTACACAAGCAACTTGTATTTTTTTTTTCTTCCTAAGTTGTATGTACATTGTTCCGTTGAATTTTATTGATGAAAATGAATATGATGAAAAATCAATTTTAAAATTCTGTCTTCCTTCTTTATGTATACTAGTACTAGTAATTGATTTGAGTTTTCAAAATGTATGGTTTAGCTACAACGTGAATGGGTCGTCAAGACGGTATCTTCCCTGACGAATTGTGTGTTTTAGTTGTGGTATTAGTTTGTCGATGAGATCTTATTTTCCGATGAAAAAATATTTGTCGTCGCAAAAGAATCAAGCGACATAAATTTTATTGTCGCCGATAACCGATATTTTGCGACCAAACTTTTGATATCGGTAAAAGGAATCTTTTAGCCACGAAAAATTATATTATCGCTGGTATGTATTTTCCGACGAAAATAAAGAATTGGTCGCTGAATACATTCAGCGACCCACTATTACCGACGTAAGTCGCGACAATAAATTTTGGTCGGTAAAAATAGTTAGCGACGAAAATCATAGTTTTAGCGACCTTAGCTTGTGTCGCTGATGGCATATTTTCTTGTAGTGAGATCTGGTTGTCAGTATCCGGCATAGTTCATCCCCAACCATGGTATCTCCGTCATGAACAAAACTATTGCTAGCTAGATCTTAAACCAAAGTACTAACTATAAAATGTAATCTAGATTATGGTCTAAATTGTTCAGTCAAAGTATGGCACCATTATGGTTTTAATGAAATGCGTTAATTTAATAATCTAAGTTTGTACGTCTTGTCTTATTACAACAAATTAGGGGCATATATATGAGATAATGCTATCATACTACTTTTTGGTGTAGGACATGATTTGAGCTGTTGGTTTCCTAATTGGTGTAAGTTTATACAGAGAAAATCAACTTGTACTGTCTCCGTCACTATTTAGTTGGAGGTATTTTGGTGCAGATTAAAAAGACCGAGAGAGTAAGTTTTTTCCAAATAAACCCCCTTAACATTAATTCTTAAAATAACTAAACAATTTGGTTGGGTTAGGTGTTGTTTTCAAAAACAGTTTTTTTCTTTTAGAAAATGGAAAAAACATGAGAAAAGGCGTTTGATAGAGGCATTTTTAGAAAACAATTTTTTATTTTTTCTGCTTTTAAAACCAAAAAAAAAATGAAAACAACGAATAATTGTTGTTTTCTGTGCTTTTTCGTTTTTCTGTTTTGTTTCTTCTTCTTTTTTTCAGAACAAAGTATTAGATCAGGGAAATGACTGCAAGTGAGTCATGACCAATATCACTATCTTAAACTAGTCTTTACATTTTGATCTGATTTAGTTGATTTTCCTAGGTTTTTAAAAACAGTTTTATCCTACCAAACAACTTTTAGAAAATGAAAACAATGAAGAAAATATATGTTTTTAAATTAGTAGAAAACTACTTTTGAAAACTGGTTTTAAAATGACAAATGGTATCCCACACGATTTTAAGGGATGGCTTCCCGCAAAAGCGGTTTCTTTACCGTTGGATGATCAAATCAACGGTTAGATTCATATTCAAAAAAAGGACCCATCACTTTGAGTAAAGGACCCACCACTTTCAGGGAAGGACCCACCACTTCCCCTAAAGGGTTCAAGGCTGTTAGATCTGGGTTTTAACATGATCTAACGGTAAAGAAACCGCTTTTGCGGGAATCCATCCCGCAAAGTCGTGTGGGATAGCACTGCTCTTTAGAAATTTGTACTAAACAGGCTCTATATCTTCTAATGTTTTGTTCCTCGTGTCTAGCTATTGTATCATTTCAATGCAAGAACAAATCCTCAAGAACTTGGAAAAAAGTATAAAAACCTTCATCAATCATGGGAGTTAAAATAATACTAACCTTAACATTGAAGTAAATTTGCATGATAAAAAAAAAAGGAAAACATTTTTAATGATAAAAAAAAGGAAAACAAAAGGAAATTTGAAAGTTAAAAAAAAAAGCACCAATACATGTACGCTATCTCGAAATGACAGTCTCAAAGCCAAACGAAGATAACGTGCCGGTAAATCAATAAGTCTCAAAGCCAAACGAAGATAACGTGCCGGTAAATCAATCAGTCTCAAAGTCTCATCTTTTTTTTTCTTTTCTTTTTTCTCCCCAAAAAGGCGTAGATTATATAAAGAGGAGAAAGAGTGCCAAGATAGCACCCTCCAAAAATACACGAAGAAAAGTGATCAGTACCGAATACTCCCTAAACAAATTCACCTATCTCATCATCTGTATCCAATTCAGACCTTCCTAGCTCCAGTGCTCCGTCCCTTGGTTCCATTATCTTTGCTCCTTTTTCTCCAAGAGCTTTGAGTGAAACCAAACTTTGCATGTACCGAGTTGGATAATTACGAGGAATATGATCACTTGCAATATGCTGATAATTATGACCCCCGATGTCCTGACGCAAGTAATTGTAACCATTATCGTGATATAGAATCTTGGTGCCGGCCTTCAAAATGGCTAATGGGTATGTTGATCCAGTCTGTTTATAACCATTAAAGGCTTCCCAGTCAAAAGCTAAATCTTCTTTCCAACTCCATGATAATTTGTAATGTTCCTCTTGCTTAGCATTGGTCTCATTATGATCAGGCGATGACATTCTCTTTCTTTTCTTGGAAATTTCTCTTCTTGGGTCGTCCCTATCCTTGAATGACCATATAGGGTATTTAGTATTGGGACTTACTCGATCAATAATGCACAAGGAGCCACCTAAGACCTTAAGTTCAAAATCAGAATGACGTATACCATGGTACCACGTTTCAGGCGTAGTTATAGGTTTTGGGAGGACGTGGAATCTTTCATCTGCTAAATCAAATGCCACAATATTTCTTTCTTTGTCAAACCAGTGAAGAGCTCCACCTGCAAGAATCTCACTTGAAGTAGATGGATACAATTCGTAGTTGATATCTTCTTTGTTTCTCCACCCATTGCCGCTTCCAAGGGTATATACTTGTACACGTCCAGCAATGGGTTCATTATGGAATCCCCTTTTAAGATAATAGATTCTAACAACCTTATACTCACTGATAGAAGGATGATAACCGAATCCGGTCACCATATATTCACCTGGATGATAACCGTACCCGCTCGAAAAATATTCACTAATGTACGAGTCATTCATGCTGAGCTTTGGAAGAAACACATATTCTTTGGTAACGGGATTACATATATAGATCCAACTGTCGTTAACATTTCCAGATATACAAATCAAACCGTTGCAAGAGCCAACTATATAATGGGAATCATAAGGAGGGATTAAGTCGATTATTTCAAATTTCATCGGTTTTTTGTGATTGTCATCATCATATTCCATATGTTTTAGAAGTCGGGGCTCTTGTACTGACTTAAACAAGTAAATAAAACTTGCCTTACCTGAAGAAACAGCAGCAGCAGAATCGCGATCGTAAACCTGACGTGAATGCATCTGAGAGAAGGTCTTATCATTGTAGATGATATCTTTCCAGGCTTTGCGTGCTAATGCGCATTGATAGAGTGATTCAGCATCTGAACGAGACAGAATTTCTAATATGATCTCTTCTGGTAGCAGAGAATTGCTCATGACGAATAAAACACACAAAACCCTAGTTGCGTAGCCTGAGAAGATATAGAAAATGTGCATATATATATGTATATATAGGAATTTTAGGGATTGGGAAGGAAGTTCGGTATTTCTGTGATACGGTGGATCTTGTGCTGAATAAACGTCAAAATATGTAGTACCAGTTGGGCCATTTGCAGATCTTGGGCTACACGTAGTTCATTGGGCACTAAAGTATGATATGTTTAAATGCCCCTAAATGGAGAGCCCTAATTACGAAATACCGATCCTTCAATGGTTCTTCGTGAACTTGGTTTCAGCTTTGGTGGTAAAAATGGAAATCAGATGGATCTTGCTGGACTGCAAATACCTTGTATTATATCTGTAAGCCCGTTATGAGGAAATATCCAGTTCTAGCATTTAAAAGCTGCTGACAAACTTATTGGTGAAAACAAACAACTCTGGAAAATTTTCACATGTGATAAAATAGGGCATCCATGTTGATATTATTCCTCTCTGTCTTGAACGGTCACACTTTAGAATAATGTGAAGAGTTTCTTCATGATATATTTGTCAACACTTCTGTCAAAGATATCAAGTCTTGATCTAGTAGGAACCACATTGTCAAAGCATTTCCAAATTTATAACTTTAACTTTACACTGCCATAGAGCTTTCAAGTCAAACCTGCCATGTTGTCACTAACTGGGAGGAAGTTAATTTTATTTTCTGCTATTTTCTATTTTCTTTATGGGGAGAGAAGTGCATACCCAAGATTTTCTATCTGGTAGCATTATTTAAGAGTTGAGTGCACCAATCCAGCTAGAAGAATTAGGGAGAATGAGATCAAAAACATATTTAAACTGAGGATAATTGTTATAATCATGTAGGAGGATCATGAAGACCAATAACACATATGTCCAACCAGCTTTTAGTCTTCCTCCCATTGTTAACCTCCATGAACTATTGTTCATTGTGGAAGTATAAGTCTTGTAACACTCTCTCTAAACCCATGAAAAAATTGTGTTTTGGGATCCTATTAAGTGAAAAATCCTGGTTTCGGAAGTACTTAGCCTTACAAACTTGAATTCAAATCTGAGTGCAGCTGGTACAATTATTCTCTGCTATATCAGCTTGCTTAAGCATTTCTAATATCCAAAGGCTAGGGAACCAATTTATTTAGGTTTTTACGCCAGGCCTAGAAACTTTATCTCGCCAGAATCTTTTGATGATCATTGTATTTATATTGGCTTATTATATTGGCTTTAGCTTTGTTAGTTTTGCTTGGTTAGTACCTGAGAGGAAAATTTTCACATAAAAATTTTACGTAATCCACTTCATTAGCGTCATATACTAACCCAGGATTTACAGCTTTCAGAGGATTCATATGACCTGCACCGTAAGAAAATTCTGCATCTGTGTTGGTTGCTGGTAAGCCTTGTGTTCTTATTGTGTGATATAAAAAGTACCTGTAGTCATTAACGCAGATTTAATAGCGTCAGGAGACCAAGTTGGGTGAAAGGATTTGATGTAAGCAGCTACATCAGTTGCATGTGTGCAAGACATGGATGCGCCAGATATAATGTTGAATGACACTGATCTTGTATCATTTTCAGATTGCGTTAGCGCTGAAATGGGTGGCTATGAAGCTCAAATGTCAACTCCTGGTGCAGTTATATCAGGCTGAAATACAGAGAAAATGTTTGAGAGATTTAGTCCTTAAACAATTAGAGGGGCAAAGACAGAAGAATCGAAGGGATGGATCAATTGGAACAAAGGGTTTACCTTGAGAATGTCAGTTGTGATTAGATGCTTGCCACTGGGTTTCTGTTTATCGACCAAGTATATAAATCTTTACAACATACGAACTAATGCTTATCCCAAGGACTAATAGCCAGTATATACCAAAATCAGCGTACTGCAAAACTCTCAAGTCTTACCAAATTGTCTAATAAAGTGAGCCTCCAAAACCAACCAATCTGTTAGGACGAGGATTTTGTACATCATTTCCTTGTTCCTGTAATAATACTCCTATTATGTTTCTTTTTCTCTTCTTTTTTTTCTTTTGATAAAAGAAATTTTTTATTAAAAAAATAGAAGAGAAAAAACAAGAAAGTCAGAAAAGTAAAATAAGAACCTATTACAAGAAAATAAGATCTCACTCATCACGAAACATCAATGTCTGGTTTTAAAATGGATACCCAAGAGAGTAATAGAGACCCACTCATCACTAAAACATTAATGTCTGGTTTTAAAATGGAGCAATAGAGACCTTACGTTATTGCTTATAGTCCAAAACCTTGCCTTAAAAGTTCAAAATGAAAATAAGTTTCATAAAAAGAAAAAAAATACAAAAAAACAATCATTAAAAGTTCAAAGTCTCCGGAAATCCTCCTGGTTGGGAAGTTATAGACACCTTTCCATACTCGTTACCTGGAGTACATAACGAGCTGGTGAATCAATATGTATCGTATCCGGACGAAAACTCATCTTGTCTATCCAAATCAGCCCTCCGTTGCTCTTGTGCTCCCTCACTTGGTACAATGATCTTTGCTTCTTTTTCTCCAATAGCTTTCAATGAAACAAAACTTTTCGCGTACCAAATTAGATTATCAAAACTATGATTATCGATGATATGCTGATAATTATGACCTCCAAGGTCTTGACGCAAATAAGTGTCACAATCATTGCGATATAGAATTCTCGTACCGTCCTTTAAAATGGCGAATGGGAATGTTGATCTAGTCCGTCTATAAGAATTTAAAGCACTCCAGTCAAAAGCTGAATCGTCTTTCCAACTCCAAGATAACTTGTAATCTTCCTCCTGCTCAGCGTTGTCGTAAACATGATCAGGCATCCTCTTTCTTTTCTTGATACTTTCGTTTAATAGGTCGTCCCTCTTCTTGAATGACCATATTGGGTACCTAGTTTTGCTGCTTACTCGATCAATAATGCGCAAGCAACCACCCAAGACCCTAATTTCAAAATCCCAGTGACGTGCACAGCTATCATTTTCTAAAACATTCCGGTTCCACATTTCATCCGTAATCTTAGGTTTTGGGAGAACGTGGAATTTTTCATCTGCTAAATCAAATGCTACAATATTTCCTTGTTTGTCTAACCAGTGAAGAGCTCCATTTGCAAGGATCTCACTCGAAACCGAAGGATACAATTCATAGTCTATATTATCTAGCTTTCTCCACCCGCTGCCACTTCCTAGAGTATATACATCTACACGCCCAACTAAAGGTTCATTCCAATGGGGAGTCCAGGTTGATCGGTTGACAGGGTAATAAATTCTAACAACCTTATACTCATTGGTTAAAGGGTGGTAACCGAACCCACTCACTACATAATCTTCATAACGAAAGCCATATCCTCTCAAATTTGGGAGAAAAGCATATTCTTTTGTCACGGGATTACATATATATATCGGATCTTTGATATTTTTTTCGAAAATTACAGAGATACATATCAAACCATTACATGATCCAACAATACCATGACAATCGTAAGGAGGGACTAAGTCTATTGTCTCAGAATTAAGAGGTTTTATATAATTGTCTTCATCATATTCCACATGTTTTAGAAGTTTATGCTTTGCTGCAGACTTATTTAACTGAATAAAACTTGCCTTACCTGAAGAAACAGCAGTAGCGGAATCGTGATCGAAAATCCGACGTGAGTGCATCTGGGCGAAGGATTTATCATGGTGGATGAGATACTTCCAAGTTTTGCATACTAACTTGCTTTCCAAGATTGATTCAGCAGGTAAACGTGACAGAATATTTATGATGATCTTTTCCGGTAGCAGAGAATCACCCATGACGAATAAAACACACAAAACCCTAATTTCGATACCCAGGAAGAGATACTTATTTATTCTTCAAAGAGAAACCTTTGTGCCGAGATGGCAGCACCAGATTAGATCTCACTTAAGAGAGGAGCCACGTGACCAATGAGTTACCTAACAGCCACGTGGGCTGTGGGCACATATCGTTGTTAGATATGTATCACGCAAGAAACCAAAAGATCTCTGTTTTCTATGTGCTTAGGCCTCTTCCTATGGTTATGGGAAAAAAATGTTGTTTGGCATGACATGTGGCATAGCAAATGAGTTTCCCCACTGTGGTAGATATGCCAAACTTGATTAAAAACATATATTTAATTGTGTTGGGTGGGATCCTAATGAATAAAAAATATATTTGTATTTGTGTGGTGGGGTATTTATAAAAGTTTTAATGTTATAATATATTTAGTGGGACCCTTTAAATATAAAAATATATCAGAATAATGAGAAAGTAGGAGAGAAGGAGAATTTATATATATATATAAAATTATTCGGAGATAAAGTGAATATCGCTGGAGATAAAGAGAATATCGCCAGCGATAAAGTCTATCGCCAGCGATAAAGTCTTTGTCGCTCAGCAAAGCGATAGAATCTCTATCGCTCGATGGAAACTTTGTCGCGTATGCCTATATGCCAGAAAAAACATTTTCGCATATGAGTTTGGCAGTTTGGCATACCCATAGTGGGTGTATATATGCCAAATATCAGTGTTTGACATACCCATAGGAAGAGGCCTTAAGATAGGTCGCGTCACATCGTTATGGAATGCAATGTTTAACATCTTATTATTGGATTTATAACTTAACTGCTGTGGATATGTGTTGATGGTGGTTTTTAGACAAGGGGTAAAATTGTAAAACCCCATGACCTAGTGTTACCCGCAACACATTGAATAAGAGCATTTAACTCAGGCGTAAATAATTAATAGTGGGTATTTTTTCAAAATACCAGATTAGGGTTTTCAACACGTAACCCTAATTCCAAAACCAAGCCGCATATCGCGCACCATGGCAACAATGCCAAACCAAGCCGCATCTCGCGCACCATGGCAACCATGCCAAACCAAGCCGCACTCGCGCACCATGGCAACCATGCCAAAACAAGCCGCACTCTGCGCACCATGGCAACAATGCCAAACCAAGCGCATATCGCGCACCATGGCAACCATGCCAAACCAAGCCGCACTCTGCGCACCATGGCAACCATGCCAAAACAAGCCGCATATCTGCGCACCATGGCAACCATGCCAAGCCAAGCCGCACTCTGCGCACCATGGCAACCATGCCAAACCAAGCCGCACTCGCGCACCATGGCAACCATGCCAAAACAAGCCGCATATCGCGCACCATGGCAACCATGCCAAGCCAAGCCGCACTCGCGCACCATGGCAACCATGCCAAACCAAGCCGCACTCGCGCACCATGGCAACCATGCCAAAACAAGCCGCATATCGCGCACCATGGCAACCATGCCAAGTCAAGCCGCACTCGCGCACCATGGCAACCATGCCAAACCAAGTAGCACCCGCGCACCATGGCAACAATGCCAAATTCCAAATCGCTATGACTTTGGCCCACGCCCAACATAGCGCCCTAGGTTTGCAAGACTTGCAACTAGGTCAACATGGCTGCACGTGCCATTGGCACATGCCAAAATGTGTCGCAAGCCATATTTTCAAGTCGCTATGACTTTGGCCCACGCCCAACATAGCGCCCTAGGTTTGCAAGACTTGCAACTAGGTCAACATGGCTACACGTGCCATTGGCACATGCCAAAACGTGTCGCAAGCCATATTTCCAAGTCGCTATGACTTTGGCACACACCAAACAAAGCGCCCTAGGCTTGCAAAACATGCAACTAGGTCAACGGCCATGCATGCCATTGGCACATGCCAACATGCTCGCTAGTTGGTTTCCCTAGCAAAACCACGGCCCTAACGGCCACGCATGCCATTGGCACATGCCAACATGCTCGCTAGCTAGTTTCCTAGCGAAATCACGGCCCCTAACGGCCATGCATGCCATTGGCACATGCCAACATGCTCGCTAGCCGGTTTCCCTAGCAAATTCACGACCCTAACGGCCACGCATGCCATTGGCACATGCCAACATGCTCGCTAGCTAGTTTCCCTATCAAGGTCACGGCCCTAACGGCCACGCATGTCATTGGCACATGCCAAACGGCCATGCATGCCATTGGCACATGCCAACATGCTCGCTAGCCGGTTTTCCTAGCAAATTCACGGCCCTAACGGCCACGCATGCCATTGGCACATGCCAACATGCTCGCTAGCTAGTTTCCTATCAAGGTCACGGCCCTAACGGCCACGCATGTCATTGGCACATGCCAAACGGCCATGCATGCCATTGGCACATGCCAACATGCTCGCTAGCCGGTTTCCCTAGCAAATTCACGGCCCTAACGGCCACGCATGCCATTGGCACATGCCAACATGCTCGCTAGCTAGTTTCCCTATCAAGGTCACGGCCCTAACGCCACGCATGCCATTGGCACATGCCAACATGCTCGCTAGCTAGTTTCCCTATCAAGGTCACGGCCCTAATGGCCACGCATGCCATTGGCACATGCCAAACACACATGCTGGTAGCCTAACTTGCAAACCGTGCAACCTACCACCAAGGCATTCCGCACATGCCATTGGCACATGCCAAGCACACACGCTGGTAGCCCAACTTGCAAACCGTGCAAACTACCACCAAGGCATTCCGCACATGCCATTGGCACATGCCACACGCGCCACTTGCACTCAAGATGCAACCAACACTCGAGACATCAACACAAACTGGGGGATGCTTCTTTAGGGTTTTGGTTTGGCGGTCACAAAGATGCGAGCGTACACTACGCTCACATTAAGAAAGCGTGAAAAGGAATAAAGCGGTCAAACAAAAGAGGAAATAATGGTGAAAAACGTTCGCTTAATTAAACCATGCGGTTACCACCTCCTCCCATTATTTCACCCTTTACTCTCTTCCTTCATGAGGCCAGGGTACGTTTCAAACTCGACTTGTATAAATAGGTCTTACCTATTTCCACCGTACAACAAGTCTCGGTCGGGAGAAATATACTACACTTACACTCTCGTAAAGGCAACTTTGCAAGCTCTCTCAAAAGCTTCCAGCTCTTGCAAGCTTCCTAAGCTTTCACTCCCTTCTCGATACAAGTCGAGATACTACTCTCCTCAACACCTTTCTTTGCTTCCTCCCCAAATCAACCCTTCTCCTCCACTTTGTGACCGAAGCAAGTCCGGAACGGCCATTTCTTGGTTTAGGCCGGACTTGCATGCATTGATCTCTCGAATCTATAAAGTGCTCACGTGCAAGACATTTGTTTAGGGTTTGAACCGCTTTCACTCACCTACCGAATTTATCGAAATCGACGTAAACGATTTTTACCCATAAACAATTGGCGACCACGGCGGGAGGATTGATCTATCGGCTACAATATCAACTCCAACTCCTGATTTCGTTTCCCGAACGTCAAATCCCAACATGGTGGAACTCAGATCTGGAAAAGCTGCAGAGAACATCAACGCAGTAACGCATTCCCCGATGTTGGCGTCTCCCCATAACATTGTTACTTCACCACTGACAAAGAAGAACGTCGAATGCACTCCTTCAAGTGTAACACCGCCTATCACCAGGGCCAAAGCCGCTGCCTCCTCTAGCGTCTCTCGCACAACCCTCTAATCACGGCAACGAGAATATCACTTCGTGTGTCACGCCCCAAATACTGGGGCTAGGGCCGCCACCGCGACCCCGAATGCTTCTTCCAAAGATGGCGCCTCCGACAACTAAGGCTCCAATTACCCCGCCGACGGGACGAGACCGGAGGGACTAGTGGAAGTCGCCCTTACGTCACCATCGCCGATTTGATGGAACGACAGAGACGCCGCGAGCCCGACAGACATGGTTTCAACACAAAAGGAGGTGCTCACCTTTCTCAAAACCCCGACGGAGCGACTACCCCGTGAGTCGTATCCTCCATAGACGCCAGAAACATCTCCAACAACCCCGACGCTGGCACTCGGCAGAGGGCACGCCTCCACCTGGGATGAAGAAACTCGCACTAGAGTCCCGTTGGAGAGAAATCAACCACCAAATTTCGTCACGAGAGAGGATTTGGAACAACTCCTACGTGACCGAATCAAGCATGATGAGTTCGATGTACATCATCACCAACCCTTACCCGTCCGAAATACAGAGAATCCCTCTCCCAAGGGGGTACTCTTCCCCTCAATTTACCCCGTATGATGGTACACGGAATGCACGCGAACATGTTTCTCGTTTCCCGGAATCCTTGGGTGAACATGAATATAATCACGTTCTTCGTTTAAGGGAATTTTCAAAATCACTTACGGAAGGGCGTATACATGGTACAACAAGATCCCACCGAACAAAGCATTCCCAACCGGAGTAGCATGGTCACCGCGTTTTACAGAAGTATTTCTTCGTGTCCCAACAAGTTACCTTTTCAGACCTCGGGAGAATGTACCCTGGGATAACGAACATCCGAATGATTTCGTCAAAATGTTCAGGGTTCAAGCACTCGACTGCCACGACCCAAACGTGACCGAGCAACAATTGGTAAACGCGTGCATCAATGGTATGGTCCCGATCTACCGCGCCCCCGCTAGAAAACTTGCGTTTCCAAACATTCTCCGAACTCCATGAGGCCGCCGCACGATTCGCAACAACAAAGACAAAGATTACTGGAAAGGACTAGGCCAACTCGAATCAAGACGCACGCGAAACTCGCGGGAGTAGGCGCCTCATCGACAAAAATTTAATGCCGGCTCATCCTCCGTGAACATAGTGAACGAAAGAGGAAAAAGGAAAGCGCAACTACGAGCCACCAGCCAAACGTGAAGCGCCGGCGCAACGGAGCCCTCGCAACGGAAGATCGCCACTAAAACTCTTGTGCAGCATCGTGGGACCGAAGGAAATGTCCTTGATTTCCCATTCCCCATCGAGGAGGTGATTGACCTCCTAAAAGCCTCGGGTTCAAGATGATGTCATCATACCGCCACCGCCAGACGTCCATTAACCGAGGCCGAGATGGCAAATCCCAACACTGCCATTACCACGGGTTCGTTCACCACCCGACTAGCGATTGCAACAGATTAAAGCATATTTTCAAGGAAAGGATAGAAGCAGGAGAACTCCCGGCTAGGAGACGAAAGAGTGCATCGAGACCCACTCCCAATAAGAAACCGCGGTTCCTCTGGGACTCCGTGCACGAGACCGTGCAATCCATGATGCGACATATATGAGAAATTCTCTATCTCTCCAAGGTTCAGCGCCAAGATATTTTCGCATCTCTCAATCGTGTTGTATCCGCAAACGTCTTTTCTCCTCGAATCCACGCCAAGGGCCTAAGATTCCCAAACAAGCGAAGTGGAGAACGGGACCGCTCGACCACGTCCCGCTTAAGAGGTACCGAACTTGACGACACGCTCATCGACACGACCTCTCGACCACAACATCATCACTTTCAAGACACTAAAGGCAGCCGGATTTACAAAGCAAGACGCTACCTATTTCCGTCCTCGTGATTAAGAGCTTGAGAGGAGAGGCTTTGAACGCGCATGGCTACATCAACCTAGAGATCGAGATAGGAGACGCTATAACGCACAGCAAGTTCCACATCGTCAAAGAACTAGATCATGACATGATTTTGGGACGCTTATGGGCACTCGACAACAAGGCAAAACTGGGCGTACACCCTCTGCCGACATCCCTGCCCGAAGGGATTCCTAGCAAATCGTCCCACGGGTTATCACATCAACGAGCTATTGAAGAAACCCAAGCGTCCGAAGAGGACCCGTTGGCGCTAGCCCATGATTTTCAAATGCAAGTAAGTCTGATCGAGCAACCTTTTCTGCAACCGACCTTTTCTTTCCCCATTCTTTCATGGGGACTCGGCGCAACAACCGGCACGAACGCTGTCAAAAAATGTGAATGGGGAGATGGACCATTCGAACACTTTGCAAGAAGCTTGGAAGCTTCTGGCGAAACCAACGAAGCCAAGGCTCAAATGGTTACACGACGTCTGAACCCGTTTTCAATCGGAGATATAGTGATTAAGGAAAGCTCGTTTCAAGTTGGGAGGATGACAGTAAAGATGGATTTGCCCGAGGAAGGTGAAGGCGAGCTATACCTGGTTGCGGATACCCTTTTGGGAGGATATTGCAAGCTCATCAATACCGACACACCTGAAGGCGTGATAGTTCACTCGCGATGGCTCAAGGAATCCAATCCCTAAAATGCTGTATTTCCCAATCACTCCCTTTTCAGTACTTCCTTTGAATCATTCCTCTTAATAGCTGTACTTCCCCAGGATGAATACACCGTTTGTATTTTTTCCCTGGAGATCTACCCTTTTGTCAAAAAAATAAAAAATAAATATATCTCTTCCCGAGCGAATCCTTCAGATATCAGAGAAATACATCAGAAGAACCCAGAAAACCATTGCAGAGCCATCATACCACAACCCCTTTCAAAAATATATATATATGAAGCAAAAGGTTTACTGACGAAGAAGAGGGGAAAGATGTGTTTACAAAAAAAAAGAGAAGGGAAAAACATCAGGGAACTAAACAGCTAACAGAAAAACAAAAGGAGGAACTAGCCCTCGAAGGACGGAGCGCAAGTCTCTTCGGGCAAAGCTATCTTCAAGCATTTCCCAAAGAATCCTTCGGGCAACAAAGGTTCCACTGCGGCTTTTAGCAGCGGCAACCTTAACATCCCATCCCGGGAAGGCCCACAACAGCAGCAGGTGTCCTCCCCGACAACTATTCCAAGATACGCCACCATGACGCCTCCCAGATCGTCAATAACACCTTTGGCATCAACTTCAAAGGTGGTCTCGCTCCTATCCTATGCTCTTTCGAAAGTTTTCTCATTGACGCTTGAAGAAAGTTTGTTGATTCATCCACATCAAAATCGAGAACCATGGCGTTTCTCCTCCGCGTCCACCGAACCCAAGGGGGTCCGAACATGCACTGTTCTTCGTGGGGATAGATGGGAGGGAGGTCCTTAATAATTTCATTAGCTTCATGGAACAAAGATTCAACCCCGACCGATACCTCCTCAAGAGAAGAAGATCGATCTCCGCCGATTCTGAAGTCCTTTCCCAAAAGGTTAAAGGCACGGCCGTCTCTCGGGAAGATCCCATCATACACTGCAAGAAATGGAAAGATGATCAAATTCCATCCTGTCTACACGCATACAAAAAAAAAAAAAAAGGGGGGGAGAAGAAGAAAATGCACCGGCAAAGCAAAGGAAAAGGGGAATCAACAAGAAGAACCCTTTTCTCAAACGAGGAGACGATGCTATTATTTTTTGGATATGAATGCAGAACCTTAAAAAGAGAAAGGAAGCAATGAGAGACATAACGCCTCCAGATTTTAGCATGAATAATGCCCTAATTGAGGCCGCACGAGAAGGAAAGCAAGATAAGGAAACTTTGCTATCGGAAGAAACTCCCTCCTTGTTTACATCGGTCTCACCAGCTAGCACACTCAGTTAGCCAGCACACGCCATTTCCCAAGTCACGCCCGCAAGCATGGTTTCCAAGATTGGACCGGCCCCACCAATTGCGCCGACCTCCCAATGCCGCCCAAGTCACGCCTGCAAGCACGAACGACTTCTACACTTCGCGCCGGTCCCACCAGCCTAACTTCCCAACGTCGCCCAAGCTGCACCGGCCCACCAATTGTGCCAGCCTCTCCCGATTTGTGCAAAACTACCGAGGCAAGGATTCCAAATCCTATTTATAAAAGGTCGACAAGCCCCTTTCAATTTTCTTTACGGGTTGTTGTTAACAGTTTGTCACCATCTTATGCTTACTTCTCGCAACAAAGCCCCCTGCTCCGAGCCAAGCAGGGGACTTAATGTTGATGGTGGTTTTTAGACAAGGGGTAAAATTGTAAAACCCCATGACCTAGTGTTACCCGCAACACATTGAATAAGAGCATTTAACTCAGGCGTAAATAATTAATAGGGGTATTTTTTCAAAATACCAGATTAGGGTTTTCAACACAGAACCCTAATTCCAAAACCAAGCCGCATACTGCGCACCATGGCAACAATGCCAAACCAAGCCGCATACTGCGCACCATGCCAAACCAAGCCGCACTCTGAGCACCATGGCAACCATGCCAAAACAAGCCGCATACTGCGCACCATGGCAACAATGCCAAACCAAGCCGCATACTGCGCACCATGGCAACCATGCCAAACCAAGCCGCACTCTGCGCACCATGGCAACCATGCCAAAAAAAGCCGCATACTGCGCACCATGGCAACCATGCCAAGCCAAGCCGCACTCTTCGCACCATGGCAACCATGCCAAACCAAGCCGCACTCTGCGCACCATGGCAACCATGCCAAAACAAGCCGCATACTGCGCACCATGGCAACCATGCCAAGCCAATCCGCACTCTGCGCACCATGACAACCATGCCAAACCAAGCCGCACTCTGCGCACCATGGAAACCATGCCAAAACAAGCCGCATACTGCGCACCATGGCAACCATGCCAAGCCAAGCCGCACTCTGCGCACCATGGCAACCATGCCAAACCAAGCCGCACCCTGCGCACCATGGCAACAACGCCAAATTCCAAATCACTATGACTTTGGCCCACGCCCAACATAGCGCCCTAGGTTTGCAAGACTTGCAACTAGGTCAACATGGCTGCACGTGCCATTGGCACATGCCAAAACGTGTCGCAAGCCATATTTCCAAGTCGCTATGACTTTGGCCCACGCCCAACATAGCGCCCTAGGTTTGCAAGACTTGCAACTAGGTCAACATGGCTACACGTGCCATTGGCACATGCCAAAACGTGTCGCAAGCCATATTTCCAAGTCGCTATGACTTTGGCCCACGCCAAACATAGCGCCCTAGGCTTGCAAAACATGCAACTAGGTCAACGGCCATGCATGCCATTGGCACATGCCAACATGCTCGCTAGCTGGTTTTCCTAGCAAAACCACGGCCCTAACGGCCACGCATGCCATTGGCACATGCAAACATGCTCGCTAGCTAGTTTCCCTAGCGAAATCACGGCCCTAACGGCCATGCATGCCATTGGCACATGCCAACATGCTCGCTAGCCCGGTTTCCCTAGCAAAATCACGACCCTAACGGCCACGCATGCCATTGGCACATGCCAACATGCTCGATAGCTAGTTTCCTATCAAGGTCACGGCCCTAACGGCCACGCATGCCATTGGCACATGCCAACATGCTCGCTAGCTAGTGTCCCTATCAAGGTCACGCCCTAACGGCCACGCATGCCATTGGCACATGCCAACATACTCGCTAGCTAGTTTCCATATCAAGGTCACGGCCCTAATGGCCACGCATGCCATTGGCACATGCCAAACACACACGCTGGTAGCCTAACTTGCAAACCGTACAACCTACCACCGAGGCATTCCGCACATGCCAAGCACACACGCCGGTAGCCCAACTTGCAAACCTGCAAACTACCACCAAGGCATTCCGCACATGCCATTGGCACATGCCACACGCGCCACTAGCAGCGCCACTTGCACTCAAGATGAAACCAACACTCGAGACATCAACACAAACTGGGGGATGCTTCTTTAGGGTTTGGTTTGGCGGTCATGTAATGTATTGCAGACACTACGCTCACATTAAGAAAGCGTGAAAAGGAATAAAGCGGTCAAATAAAAGAGGAAATAATGGTGAAAAACGTTTCGCCTATTAAACCATGCGGTTACCACCTCCTCCCATTATTTCACCCTTTACTCTCTTCCTTCATGAGGCCAGGGTACGTTTCAAACTCGACTTGTATAAATAGGTCTTACCTATTTCCACCGAGACAACAAGTCTCGGTCAGAGAAATATACTACACTTACACTCTCGTAAAGGCAACTTTGCAAGCTCTCTCAAAAGCTTCCAGCTCTTGCAAGCTTCCTAAGCTTTCACTTTCGATACAAGTCGAGATACTACTCTCCTCAACACCTTTCTTTTGCTTCCTCCCCAAATCAACCCTTCTCCTCCACTTTGTGACCGAAGCAAGTCCGGAACGGCCATTTCTTGGTTTAGGCCAGACTTGTACGTATTGATCTCTCGAATCTATAAAGTGCTCACGTACAAAGACATTTGTTTAGGTTTAAACCAGCTTTCTCACTCACCTACCGAATTTACCGAAATCGGCAGAAACGATTTTTACCCATAAACAATATGCTATAAGAATTGCAAGGCAAGCCACCAAATCGTCTAAGAACATCACTGAATTTCCGTGTAAGTTGCATTGACACAGAAGTGCCTTGCTGCCCTGGCATTATCTATAGGATGATAGCGCCAATGGTTGTCTAATTCTTTTATTTTACTGATCGGATCGGAAACTTATTGGTCCGTTTCACAGTGTAAGAGATATATGTCCATCTCAACTCTCAACTCTCTGTAGATAACAAAAATTTACTATGCCATATGGTACAATATTGAAGGTAGAGCAAGTTATTATGTTACAAAGATACGCACTACATCTGTTCTTAGGATGCTTAGTTATGAAGTTATCTTAATTATTAAGCAATAAGATATAGTATAGGCACGTTGTGTGTTTGTTTGATTTTGACGCAACCGAGTAGCCTATACAACAATTAATGCGAAGGCACGTGGTTTTACCCACGTGGCTCAGAGTACGTGGAATCCTTTGACTGGCGAAGGTATGCGACCAACGAAGGTACAACTTGTACGGAGGTTTCACAGTTCACGATGTCACGTGGATGAATTTCAGGTGGCATTGTCTGATTGGAGAAGAGGGACGCCAAACGAAGGTACCAGATTGACCAATGACCATCGGATCTGAATACCCATCCTCATCTCAAGAGAAGTGGAGAATTGGGTTGGTTAAGAATGAGGAAAAAGACTCTGTTTTTATCTACGAATCTTCACTTTACGTTAAGAGCTTCATACTCTCTTTAATGGAGTTTTTTCACCCTTTTGTACCAAGATCATTAATAAACTTATCATCTTTACCTGTGGACGTAGGTAAGGATTAACCGAACCACGTAATCTTTTGTGTGTTGATAACTTGAATGCACTTACGTTATATTCTCACTTAGCTATTTACTCACTGAGTTATCTCTGTTTTCTGAGTTGTCTATCCATCTGAGAAATTTCTTCATTTAGCTTATTTGCTTACTTAATTCTATTTTAAAGACATAACTTTGTTTTCTGAACATCTGCTCTAGCGAAGTATATTTACATACTTAATTAGTATATGATCTTCTGAGCAGATCTCATCTTTTATTTACTTAACTATATCAGTTCTACTAGGATATCACTACGCCTTAGTATTGGATTCTCTGAGTTTTTTTCATTACGTAGACTATGGGAAAACTAGTAGTCACACTCTCCTTTAATTTGAAAATATGAAACAAGCGAAATGAACAAGTAGAATTATATACGTTCGGTTAATATGATACATGTATATCTTCCTCTCTTCGGAAACTAGTGATCCTCAAGACGCATTCAGGATAAAATTATAATTATGAGGGATTACTAATTTTAAGGAAATATTCCTAGGTAAGGAAATATTCCTAGATAAGGAAATATTCCTAGACAAGGTATTATTCATGGATAAGGAAATATACTCAGAAAATGAATTATTCCAAGATAAGGAATATTCCTAGACAAGGTAATATTCCTAGATAAGGAAATAGATTCGTAAGAGGTTTGGGAAACCAACCAAGCATATAAATAGAGATGTTTAGCTCATAGGTAAGACATCTAGAGAGTGTGGTTTGGCACCTAGAAAATGAGGTTTAACATACATACCTAGAGAGAAGTTTGTGAGACAATTAATTCTCTATATAAAAACATATTTTTTTCGAGCGTTGTGGTTAACCGGAGCTTCTGGTTGATTCTAGCCCCACCAAAAAAATAAAATAAAAGGAAATTTATTTGACGTGGCCTAATGGAGAAAGTGGAAAATATATTTTGGTCCCACGAGACATTTTTTAGTGGAAAAATATTTTTTGATGCCTAAAGTTATTATCTCGAAAAATAAAATCTTGCCAAAAATACATTAAATAAAGAAACAATCACATTTCATAGTAAAAAAAATAATCAATCATGCATCAATCACATAATCAGTTGCATTACTAAAGAATTAAAAAAAGGTGAAGAAAAATGTCAAGTGTCCAATGTCCGCTTAGAAGTCTCATAATCATTCTTTTCCTAATTACAACTCTATTTAATCAATTAAAACTAGAAAATAATTTCTTGATTAAATCTGCATTCAATGAAGAAGACTACACTAACCTTTGAATCCGTCGTTGTGGCTTTCTTTGCGAGTGAATTTTTAGTGATCTTGTCCAACAAGAAATAATACATAAATGTTAAAGCAAGAATTGAAATCTAAATCGAACCACAACAAAAACAAGCATTCAATAATTCAAGCAATAAAAAAAAATCATATTATTTTTCTTAGATTTTGTTCATACAACACTTAAAAATAAAATACGCCTAAAATGGGAAATAAATAAATTAATTATGCCCGATTTTCAAGTTAGTGATGTTTTGATATGTAATATATTTTTTATACAAAAATATTTGTAGCATCTAAAAACGGTTTTATGAGAGTAACGCACTAATATATTTTTTATCCAAAATTAAGAAAGTTTTGTAAATTTTAGGCAATAAAAAATCATATTGTTTTTCTTAAATTTTGTTCATACAATAACTAAAAATAAAATAATCTAAAATAGTAAATAAATAAATTAGTTATGGAGGATTTTCTAAGTTAGTGATCTTTCGATATGCAATATCTACTATATCTTTTTATATATTGACAATAATAAACCGAAAAATAAATGGGTTAACCAAAAATGTAAAGTTATAAATAAAATTTATTATCCTTATTCTCCGTGATATTGTTAATTCCATATAGAAAAACATCGCGTGAGAAAGACACTCAATTTCTTTTTTTTTTGGACGAAAATGTTGCAACAAATAAAATGTATATCCAAACATAAACAACTTTCGATATTATTAGATATGGAATCATATTAT
Organism: Papaver armeniacum; assembly: GCA_023531295.1. Lineage (NCBI taxonomy): Eukaryota > Viridiplantae > Streptophyta > Magnoliopsida > Ranunculales > Papaveraceae > Papaver > Papaver armeniacum. The sequence goes on from JAJJWW010000469.1 coordinate 58,105, forward strand.
ATCGACTTTATTTTAGGGAATATGTGGATACAAAGTGTCTCTCTATATAAACAATTTGACGCCAAAGCCAACCCTGTTATCCACGATGCTACTCTTCCTGGATTTTTTTGTACTTGCAAATTATGATTTTTTTTGTCTAATCTAAATTGGCTTTCTGGTTTGCAAGGTACCTTGATCATGATCCTGTGATAAACGTTTTTTGCATTATGAGTTTGGAAGAGTTTCTGTCAATGACGACTTTCAAACTTCGAAGGTTTTCACTGAAACGGTAAAATTAAACAGACGTGTTTATGGAAAGCCGAAAGGTTGCTTCATCTGAAATCTAAACAGTGTGATTTCTGGTTTATCAAAATTACTTTCATACTCTTTCCCTTTTCTTGCCTCTTTATACGAAAAGGTGTGTAGGCGGTGACATGGCAATGATATGTAAAGTAATGGTGACATGGCTTCACCATATAGTATGTTGATCGTGGTTGCACCATGTGGCGCTTTTGGGGTCCCTTATTATAAAGAAAGATTAATATTACTATTAATTTTTTAATAATTAATAATTAATAATTATTTTATGAATTAAATTCTTATATATCATCAATACTTCTTTATATAAAGGTGAATGTTTTTGCTGACATGGCTAAACCAGATTTACTTTCACGGCTGGAGGAAAGTTAGACTGCCATGTGGCAGAAACATTACATAACCTAAAGATACGACTGTTAGGCGTTAGCTTGGTGTCCCTTGAGAAAGAAACTTTCCGCACAATATTTTCAGTTTAAGGGTTTCGACTCTTGGCTTTGAAATCCATATCAATTCACGATAAAATCTGTCGAAATCATCAAGAAGAACTCTAATAGTTAATGACAATAGAGTTGATCCGTGAATATCAAAGTTTGTTTCAACTTCGTGATCAAATTCTGAGATACATGTGCAATCCACTAAGAAATTTAACTTTTAGTTAGTCCATGTTGCATCCTACCCGAGTTACCAAGTATCTTCTTTAAAATTCTTTTGTTCTTCCTTCCATCTAGGGTAATAACCTTAATCCCAATTGTATTTTCTTTCTTCCCATCTAGAGTTTAACATATCTAGAAATGTATGCTCTGTCTTAGTAGCATATGCTTTAGGAAGGGAAAACCATAAAGCCGGTAATTTTGGTAAGCAATTGGTGTTGCTTGAATGGTAACGTTTTCTCATATTATTTTTATGTCATCAGTTTGTGTAGAAGTAGTAGTTCTATTATAGTATCTGATGACAAGTACTGTTATCGTAAAGACTATTATTAGCTTCATTTGCAAGGTCTTCACGATCCATCTTCCTAAAAATTCACTACGCAATCTTTGCAGTTGACATCAGCGTATGTCATCTTATCCTTACCGTGCATTAACGCTTTAATAACCGGTTCATACTTTTCAGGAAGAGAGTTTATCAGACACAAAGCTTGTTCCTCGTTGTTGATCTTCTCATCGTAGTTAACCAACTCAGCAAGAAGTTTATTATATAAATCTAGGTGCTCGGTTAGGGTTGCACCTTTCTTCATGTTATAGCGATATAAATTCCTTTAAATATGTATCATATTGTCCACGTTCTTCACAAGGTATTCTTTCTCTAGCTTTTCCCAGAGATCCTTAGATGAAGTCTCATGCTGATAATTAACTCTTAATGTAGTTGCTAAACACCCTCGTATCGAAGCAAGACATACTAGTCCAAAACGTGGATATTAGGACAAACCAAATCATTTTAAAACTAGGTTATATGACAATTTTTGCCCTTCCTAAAGTTTGTCCCATTTTTGTTGTACTATTTTAAAAAGTACGGATTGTTGTAGTTAAATAAAAACCACAGATCTTGTTTGTCCAAAAATAACGACTAATTATGTATGTCAAAATTCCAGGTTTTAGAATTCAAAGATCCTAATTCAACCTAGTCGCTTTCAAATGAATCCGATTCATCTTAATCAAATTCAATTGAGTCAATATGAATTTATTTTTCATTTAACAAATAATATATATATATATATTCACAAGCCAACATGCGTAATTTGGTTCAAAGATGACCCATTATATTAAAATCAAATGTAATTCTAATTATTACAACTTGACAACAAACATCCTCAGCTTCAACAAGAGAAGCTACATATCTCATTCACATTTTAAACAACAACAAAAGAAAATGATTTGATTAACTTCGAGGTGCACTAGTTACAGGACGTTCCTTCGTATCTCCGGAAAAAATCTCCAAGTGGTTTCTCACCAACACATAGCTTCATAGTGCCATGGATGACTTCATCGGGTAAGGTTCCATAATTTCCATCATTTAACCTATTCCTTTCTTCTTTAGATTCCTCAAGACGCATGCAATCACTAGATCCCGTCCACAATTAAAAAACAACACTTAGGCTGACATGCCAACAACAAGACACCTGGGAACAATATAAATCCAGATGGATCTGCAAAAAATGAAAATAAAAGGAATCCAACCAATTAAAAAAAAAAGTTTCACATTAATAATGTCGTTGTATTAGCCAGGTGTATTTCTAAGCCACGTAATAGACGAGAGTTAGCGCTCTGATAACTATCCCATGACTGTGTCGGCTCCCTACGAGATGTACAAATGCATGACCTGGTTTTTCTATTCTTCAACTCATGATCAACTCGCAACCCTAAGCTGAGCTGAATGTCTAAGTGTGGTGAAGGATGAATTACAAACAAGATTATGTTATCCGTAACCATGGTTACAACCTCTTCAAAAGTTAAATGTATCACTGATTGCTTAATAAAATTTAAACGGATCACTGATTGATTAATCTAATCTAACAGAGCTAAAATGACACCTAAATCATCATTATATTGAGATATGACCACATGAGGACCATACCAAATGCAAAATAATGAACAAGAACTAATGATGATTCTGTGGACAGAAATTTCCCTAGTTGTGTTAAGGATTACCTAGTTTTTGGTACCTCTTTTAGTAAAGGATGACGACACTTCAAATCCCTAAACCCCACCTGTTTTAATCCACTGCATAGATTAGCATACATAGGTCATGAAATATTGGGGAAATCTTATTAACATCGATGTAAGGTACCCCGGAAGAGAATCTAGTGGACATACCAAAACGGTACCCTCTGAAGGAGAATCTAGTGGATATACCAAAACATCCATAAAACGACATAGGAAATGATAACTAATAGAGGCAATGGAAATTAATGGTGTTATCAAGTCTTGCATCCAATAGAAACCAAAAAATCAGTAATCCTCCGAGCCGGAGAAAACTATTCACACACAATATGTTTATACACTCCATTTACGAGCACTACCTTATTAAAGCATCGCTAAGGAAATTTCTCAAACATAGTGAGACTTGATTTCCAGACAAACTTAATATCAAGCTTATTAAGATTTTATTACCTTGAACACGATTTCCTAGCACGTGAAAATGTAAATATCTCTTTAATAATACCAGTATGAAAGCAACAACAGAGACGCATGCTTGGAAATGGATTTTCTGATATTACTCTTCCGAGAGTAGAGAATGGTGGGGAAGTTCCATTGTCGGACTCGAAAACCAACAAGAACCAAGTAAGGAAGTGGTAATACACCTAGTTAGTGTGCCGATCGCTGTCGAAATAGGAACCAAATTACACAAATGAAATGTTCATGGTAGTTTTGCTTGTAATGTGGGATTTCAATATCTAAACGAAGATAACAAATACACCTAGCTTGTGTGCCTATAATCCAAGACTAGTAGGATGTTAAAAACTGAAATTACCTTGATTCTTTCATATTCTCCAACAAAACCATCTACCCATCCTCGTAATTATCATGAATGCTAGACTCAACTCTCCCATTGTTTCTTCTTTATCTTTCCCGAGATTTCCTTCAACCTGCACCACTAAAGAAGATTTTAACTCGAATAACATATAGAGAAACCGAAAAACAAAATCCACAGCTTGATACTACCAAGACAAAGACTTATTACTTGCTTAGACATATTGGTCACCTGATGCTTGAAATCACAGACCTTTTCTTTCTTCTCTGGAATGCATCCATTCAACCATAGGAGGTTCTCAACCTCCGCAATCATTTGTAATCGACTGTCTTAAATTCTTTTAAAATTCTCCATAGATTTCTACTTCCTTTCACAAGTTGTCCAAACGTAATAGATGTTTGTTCCCTTAATCCAACAAAATTTGTAATAACTGCATAAGGGAATCTATACAATGATTAGCAACAAGCATTGGGAAACAAGAAGATCTAATGAAAATTAATTTTGAATATGCAATGGAAAAACAAATTATCGAGTATAACCGCAAATAAACCTAGCACTTTTATTAACAAGCAACAACATGACTCTTAATCCCTTGAAAAATTTAATTGCTCAAGGAGTTTCAAGCCAAGAATAATTAATAAACAAAATAATTATACCAAAATCACAGATTCTTAACTCGATTTCGCGTTTTACCTCTTCTCCACCTCCCGGCTTTCTTCACCTTTTTGATGATAATTCTTCTCCCGATCGTTTGCCATCAATCCACCACCACTGCCACCATTCCAAGCTAAATTTATGTATATCTTTAATCAAGGTAGTTAGGTAGAATATGCAAATGTGCGTGGCGATCTTTACCGTTGAAAAATAAAAATTTCTTCAATCTCTCGTGAGGTGGATTAGGAATTGGAGGAGATTCCAATTTCTTCAAAAATCAGAGATTTTGAAGATATATGAAGGGATCTATGTATAAAATTGATGGAGTTTTACATCTGAATCTAAGAAAAAGGAAATCAAAAGAATCTAGTGGGGGAAGTTAAGAAAGATCGTTCGTTGTTGATAAACACGAAGGAGAATAGGGGAGACTTTATTCTCTTTGTGTGTTTTGTTTTAGGTAGTTTTTAGATCTACTGGAGACCATACGATTAATATGATTTTAAGGGTTCTTATCCATATCCGATAGGGGTGGAACTTTGAAGATGTTGGGTGAAAACCGAACCCGATTTTAATGGTTCTTATCCATCTCGATTTTAAGCTCAAAGATCATTCCCTCTCGTTGATGGTGGTTTTTAAACAAAGGGTAAAATCGTAAAACCCTAAATAACCTAATGTCACCAAAGTGACACATTTATTAGAACATTTAATGCGTGTAGTCAGTAATTAATAGGGTGTATTTTTTCAAATTAGGGTTACAACGAACAAAACCCTAATTCACCTCCATGCCAATGGCAAATCATGCCGCCCACACCTAGCCCGAGCTAGCCGCATCTCTATGCCAATGGAAAATCATGCCACCCATACCAAACGCGCTGAAGCATGCCAACCATGCTAGCCGCACCTCCGTGCCAATGGAAAATCATGCCAGCCACACCTAGCCCGAGCTAGAGCATCTCTATGCCAATGGCAAACCATGCCAGCCATACCAAACGCGCCGAAGCATGCCAACCATGCTAGCCGCACCTCCGTGCCAATGGCAAATCATGCCAGCCACATTCCAGCCCGAGCTAGACGCATCTCTATGCCAATGGCAAACCATGCCGCCATACCAAACACGCCGAAGCATGCCAACCATGCTAGCCGCACCTCCGTGCCAATGGAAAATCATGCCACCACACCTAGCCCGAGCTAGACGCATCTCTATGCCAATGGCAAACCATGCCAGCCATACCAAATGCACCAAGCATGCCAAACATGCTAGCCGCACCTCCGTGCCAATGGCAAATCATGCTAGCCACACTTAACCCGAGCTAGCCGCGCCAAGCTAAACACACTCGCCTTGGCCCTAGCTACACCGGTCACGCCACGCCAATCCAAACACCCTTACCTTGGCCCTAGTCACGCCACGCCAAGCCAAACACCCTTACCTTGGCCCTAGCCGCGCCATGCCAAAGTAGCGCCCGCACCTTGGCTTGCAAAACATGCAACCTAGGCCAAATTGGCCGCGCGTGCCATTAGCACATGCCAACATGCGTCACCGGTAGCTTTTCCTACCAAAGCCACGGCCCTATCGGCCACGCATGCCATTGGCACATGCCAACACGCCGTTGGTAGCTTTTCCTACCAAGGCCATGGCCCTAACGGCCACGCATGCCATTGGCACATGCCAACACGCCGGTGGTAGCTTTTCCTACCAAAGCCACGGCCCTAACGGCCACGCATGCCATTGGCACATGCCAACACGCTCGGTAGCTTTTTTCCTACCAAGGCCCACGGCCCTAACGGCCACGCATGCCATTGGCACATGCCAACACGCTACCGGTAGCTTTTTCCTACCAAGGCCACGGGCCCTAACGGCCACGCATGCCATTGGCACATGCCAACACGCTCATTTGGTAGCCTTTTCTACCAAGGCCACGGCCCTAACGGCCACGCATGCCATTGTCACATGACAACACGCCGGGTAGCTTTTCCTACCAAGGCCACGGCCCTAAACGCCACGCATGCTATTGGCACATGCCAACACGCCGCCGGTAGCCTTCATCACCTAGCCGTGCCCCTAATGCACGCCGGTAGCTTAACTTGCAAGCCGTGCAACTTAGGCCAACTTGGCCGACGCGCCATTGGCACATGCCAAAACCCACGCCGGTAGCCTAACTCGCAAACCATGCAACCTACCACCAAGGCATTCCGCACATGCCACACATGCCACTAGCAGCATGCGGCATTGCCACTTACACTCAACGTACAACCTACCACCAAGGCATTCCGCACATGCCATTTGGCACATGCCACGCACGCCAGAGCAGCCTCTGGCATTGCCACTTGCGCTCAAGTACAAGCCGCAACAAGGGCATTCCGCACATGCCAATGGCACATGCCACACGCTCCACTAGCAGCGCCACTTGCACTCAAGGTGCAACCAACACTCGAGATATCAACACAAACTAGGGGAGGCTTTCCATGGTTTTGGTTTGTCGGTCACACTTGCAGCAGACATTACGCTCACATTAAGAAAGCGTGAAAAGGAATAAAGCGGTCAAATAAATGAGGAAATAATGGTGAAAACGTTTTCACCCATTAACACCATGCGGTTACCACCTCCTCCCATTATTTCACCCTTTACTCTCTTCCTTCATGAGGCAAGGGTACGTTTCAATCTCGACTTGTATAAATAGGTCTTACCTATTTCCACTAGACAACAAGTCTCGGTCAGGTGAAAAAATACTACACTCTCAGAAAAGGCAACTTTGCAAGCTCTCCAAAAAAAATCTTTCACCTCTTGCAAGCTTCCGAAGCTTTCACTTTCTGATACAAGTCGAGACACTACTCTCTCAGAATTATTCTAGTCTCAACACCTTTCTTTGCTTCCCTCCCCAAATCAACCCTTCTCCTCCACTTTGTGACCGAAGCAAGTCTGGAACGGCCATTTCTTGGTTTAGGCCGGACTTGTATAGATTGATCTCTCGAATCTATAAAGTGCTCACATGCAGCACAATTGTTTAGGGTTTGAACCAGTTTCTCACTCACCTACCGAATTTACCGAAATCGGTAAACGATTTTTACCCATAAACAATTGGCGACCACAAATGGAGGATTGATCTATCGGTTACAATACCAACTCCGACTCTTGATTTCGTTTCCCGAACGTCAAATCCCAACATGGTGGAACTTAGGTCCGGAGCGGCTGCCGAGAACACCATCACAGAACGCATCCCTGATGTTAGCGTCTCTCCCAATAACGTTGTTGCATCACCGGCTGACAACAGCAACATCGAATGCACTCCTAAAGTGTAACACCGCCAATCACCGGGGCTGAGCCGCAGCCTTCTCTAGTGTCTCCGCACAACCTCTAATCACGGCAATGAAAATATTTCTTGGGTGTCGCGCCACCGATCACCGTGGCTAGAGCCGCGCTACGACCCCAAATGCTTCGTCTAGCATGGCGCCTCCGACCACGACCAGGGTCCCAACTACCCCGCCGACGGGACGAGAAACCAGAGGGACCAGAGGAAGTCGTCCTTACGTCACCATCGCTGATTTGATGGAACGACAAGAGATGCTCGCCAGAGCCCAGACGGATATGGTTTCAACGCAGAAGGAGGTACTCATCTTTCTCAAGACCCTGACAGAACGACTACCACGTGAGTCGCGCCCTCCAGAGCCATTTAGGAACGTCTCCAACAACCCCGACGCCAGCACCTCGGCGGAACACGCCTCCACGGATGAGGAAACTCGCGCTAGAATCACGTCGGAAAGAAATCAGCCGCCTAACTTCGTCACGAGAGAGGATTTGGAGCAACTTCTCCGCAACCGAATCAAGAATATGAATTGGATGTGCATCATCACCAACCCCCTACCCATCCGAAATGCAGAGAATCCCTCTCCCAAGGGGGTACTCTTCTCCTCAATTTACCTTGTACGATGGTACCGGAATGCACATGAGCATGTATCCGTTTCCTGGAATCCCTAGGTGAACATGAATATAATCACGTTCTTCGTTTAAGGGAATTCTCCAAATCACTTACATGGAAGGGCGTACACATGGTACAACAAAGATCCCACCAAACAGCATTCCCAATCGGAATAGCATGGTCACTGCGTTTTACAAGAAATACTTCTTCGTGTTCCAACAAGTTACTTTCTGGACCTCGGAAGAATGTACAAAGTGGGATAACGAACATCCGAATGATTTCGTCAAAAGGTTCAAGGTTCAAGCACTCGATCGTCACGACCCAAACGTAAATCAACAACAATCTGGTGAACGCATGCATCAATGGTATGGTTCCAATTTACTGCTACCGATAGAAAACTTGCGTTTCCAAACGTTCTCCGAACTCCATGAAGCCGCGGACGATCGCAACAACAACACCAAAGATTACGGAAAGAGCTAGGCCAACTCGAACCGGCAGACGTGCGTGAAACCCGCGGGGAGTAGACGCCTCATCAACAAACAATTTAATGCCGGCTCATCCTCCGTGAACATAGTAAACGAAAGGGAAAAAGGAAAGCCCCAACTACGAGTCACCAGCCAAAACGTGAAGCTCGAGCACAACGGGAACCCCCGCCACGGAAGACCGTCGTTAAAACTCCCATGCAACATCATGAGACCGAAGGAAATACCCTTGATTTCCCGTTTCCCATCGAGGAGGTGATTGACCTCCTAGAAGCCCGGGTTCAAGATGATGTCATCAGACTACCACCTCCAAGACGTCCACCAACTGAGGCTGAGATGGCGAACCCCAAGTACTGCCATTACCACAGGTTCGTTCACCACCCGACTAGCGATTGCAACAGACTAAATCATATTTTCAAAGAAAGGATAGAAGCGGGGAGAACTCCAACTAGGAGACGAAAGAGTGCATCGAGACCCACTCCCAATAAGAAACTGCGGGTCCTCTCGGGGACTCGTGTGCATGAGACTGTACAATCCATGATGCAACATGTGTGCGAAATTCTCTATCTTTCCAAGGTGCAACGCCAAGATATTTTCGCAGCTCTCAATCGCGTTGTATCCGGCAAACGACTTTTTCTTCCCCTCGGAAATCACGCCGGGGCCCAAGCTTCCCAAACAAAGCGGAACCAAAAGGGAGGCGGGACTGCTGGCCACGTCCCGTTTAAGAGGTAATGAATTTGACGACACGCTCATCGACACGGCCTCCTACCACAACATCATTACTTTCAAGACACTAAAGGCAGCAAGATTTACAAAACAAGACGCTACCTATTCCCCGTCCGTGATTAAGGACTTGAGAGGAAAAGCTTTGAACGCGCATGGCTACATCAACTTAGAGATCGAGATGGGAGACGCTATAACACATAGCAAATTCCATATTGTCAAAGAACTAGATCACAACATGATATTGGGACGTTTATGGGTGCTCGACAACAAAGCGAAATTGGATGTGCACCCTCCGCCAACGTCCACGCCCGAAGGAAATTCCAACAAATCATCCCACTGGTTATCGCATCAACAAACCATCAAGAAACCTGGACATCCGGAGAAGACCCGTTGGCGCTAGCTCATGGTTTTCAAATGCAAGTAAGTCGACCAAGCAACCTTTCTCGCAACCATTCTTTCCTTCCCCTTTCCGTCATGGGGACTCTTGCCGTGATTACATCGGAACAAACGCTGTCAAGAAATGTGAATGGGGGCTGGACCATTTGAACACTTTGCAAGAAGCTTGGAAACTTTATTGAAGCCAACGAAGCCAAGACTCAAACGGTTTCACGACGTCTCGAACCCGTTTTCAATAGGAGATGTAGTGGTTAAAGAAAGCTCGTTTCAAGTTGGGAAGATGATAGTAAAAAATGGATTTGCCCAATGAAGGAGAAGACGAGCCGTATCTCTGGTTGAGAATACCCTTTTGGGAGGATATTGCAAGCTCATCAATGCAGACACACCTGAAGGCGTGATAATTCACTCGCGATGGCTCAAGGAATCCAATCCATAAAAAAAAAAGTTGTACTTCCCATTTACTCCCCTTTTTAGTATTTCCTTTAACAATTCCTCTTAGTAGTTGTACTTCCCTGGGGATTCCCTTCCCGTAAAAAAAAAAAAAAAAAAATATACATCTCTTTCCAAGCAAATTCTCCAGATATTAGAGAAATACATCAGATAAACCCAAAAAACAACTGCAGAGCCATCATACCACAACCTCTTTCAAAAAATATATATGAAGCAAAATGTTTACTGATGAAGAAGAAGGAAAAGATGAGTTTACCAAAAAAAAAAAAAAAAGAGGCATCAGGGGAACTAAGCAAAGTAATAACAGAATAACAAAAGGGAGGAACTAGCCCTCGAAGGATGGATCACAAGTCCCTCGGGCAAAGATATCTTCAAGCACTTCCCAAAGCAATCATTCGGGCAACAAAGGTTCCATTCAACGGTTTTAGTAGCAAAGCAACCTCAACATCCCATCCCGAAGCAGCCCACAACAAACAGCAGCAGTTGTCCTCCCGACGACCATTCCAAAGATATGCCACCATGACCCCTCCGATTACTAACAAGACCTTTGGCATCAACTTCAAAGGCTATTTCGTTTCCATCATATGCTCCTTCAAAGGTTTTCTCATTGACATTTCAAGAAAGTTCTTGATTCATCCGCATCAAAATCAAGAATCATGGCGCTCTCCTCCACGATCACCGAACCCAAGAGAGTCCGAGCATGTACCTTTTCTTCGTGGGGTAGATGGAAGGGAGGTCCTTAATAATTTCACTATCTTCATGGAGCAAGGACTCAATCCCAACCAATGCCTCCTCAAGATAAGAAGATCGATCTCCGCCAATTCTGAAGTCCTTTCCCGAAAAGTTAAAGGCACGGCCATCCCTGTTATGTCCCATCATACACTGCAAAGAATGGGGAAAATGATCAAGTTCCATCCTATCTATACACATATAAAAAGAGGATAACATGAACAGAGAAGAAGAAGAAAACATACCGATATGATTTTCTTAGCTCGAATAACCCTAGTCGGGGTGCTTTCGCAAGAGTCGATCTCGCCTTCACTTAGAGAATCTCGTTGTTTAGAGGATGATTCGTCTCTAGGCAAAGAAAAGAGAAACCAACAAGAAGAACCCTTCTCAAACAAGGGAGATGATGCAGTTGCGTTGGGTATGTATACGGAACCTTAAAAAGGAAAGGAAGCAATGAGGGACATAACGCTTCCAGATTTTTTGGCATGGACGATGCCTTGATTGAAGATGCGCGTGAAGGAAGGCAAAATAAGGAAACTTTGCTATCTATAGAAACACCTACTCCTCCTTGTTCACACCGATACTATCAAGTCACCCCGCCTAGCACGCTCGGCTTTCCCCACCTTGCGCCGGTCCCACCAGCCTAGCGCGCCGCGTTTCCCAACTCACGTCAACTTCCCAATGGCCGCCCAAGTCCCGCCAAACAAGCACACATGACTTTCCCTACCTTGCGCCGGTCTCACCAGCTAGCACGCTCAGCTTCCCTACCTTGCGCCGGTCTCACCAGCCTAGCACGCCTTTCCCTAACTTGCGCTGGTCTCACCTGCCAAGACGCTTCGCCTTCCCCACCTTGCGCGGTCCCACCCGTTAGCGCTCGGTTTCCTCTAACTCACGTCAACTTCCCAATGGCCGCCCAAGTTCCGCCAAAGAAGCACGCATGGCTTCCCTACCTTGCCGGCAGATCACCAGCCTAGCACGCTCGGTTTCTAACTCGCGTCAACTTCTCAACGCGCCCAGCCTTCTGTCTCTCACGACGCTAACTTCCCAATTGTGCCAGCCTCTCCGATTTGCGCAAAATCGCAGAGGCAAGGATTCCAAATCCTATTTATAAAAAGGTCAGACGAGACTCCTCAATTATCTTTACGATTTGCTGCTGATAGTTTGTCACCATCTTATGCTTACCTCACAACAAAGCTCATGTTCCGAGCTAAGCAGGGGACTTAATGTTGATGGTGGTTTTTAAACAAAGGGTAAAATCGTAAAACCCAAATAACCTAATGTCACCAAAGTGACACATTTATTAGAACATTTAATGCGTGTAGTAATAATTAATAGGGGTATTTTTTCAAATTAGGGTTACAACGAACAAAACCCTAATTCACCTCCGTGCCAATGGCAAATCATGCCAGCCACACCTAGCCCGAGCTAGCCGCATCTCTATGCCAATGGAAAATCATGCCAGCCATACTAAACGCGCCCGAAGCATGCCAACCATGCTAGCCGCACCTCCGTGCCAATGGAAAATCATGCTAGCCACACCTAGCCCGAGCTAGACGATCTCTCTGCCAATGGCAAACCATGCTAGCCATACCAAACGCGCCGACGCATGCCAACCATGCTAGCCGCACCTCCGTGCCAATGGCAAATCATGCCAGCCCACACCTAGCCCGAGCTAGACGCATCTCTATGCCAATGGCAAACCATGCCAGCCATACCAAACGCACCAAGCATGCCAACCATGCTAGCCGCACCTCCGTGCCAATGGCAAATCATGCCAGCCCACACTTAACCCGAGCTAGCCGCGCCAAGCCAAACACACTCGCCTTGGCCTTAGCTACACCGGTCACGCCACTCCAAGCCAAACACCCTTACATTGGCCCTAGTCACGCCACACGCCAAGCCAAACACCCTTACCTTGGCCCTAGCCGCGCCATGCCAAAGTAGCGCCCGCACCTAGGCTTGCAAACCATGCAACCTAGGCCAAATTGACCACGCGTGCCATTGGCACATGCCAACATGCGTCACTGGTAGCTTTTCCTACCAAAGCCACGGCCCTATAGGTTGGCACATGCCAACACGCTCGCGGGTAGCTTTTCCTAGCAAGGCCACGGCCCTAACGGCCACGCATGCCATTGACACATGCCAACACGCTTGGTAGCTTTTCCTAGGCCACGGCCCTAACGGCCACTTAATGCCATTGGCACATGCCAACACGCCGCAGTAGCTTTTCCTACCAAGGCCACGGCCCTAACGGCCACGCATGCCATTGGCACATGCCAACACGCTCATTTGGTAGCTTGTCCTACCAAGGCCACGGCCCTAACGGCCACGCATGCCATTGGCACATGCCAACACGCTCGCTGGTATCTTTTCCTACCAAGGCCACGGCCCTAACGGCCACGCATGCCATTGGCACATGCCAACACGCTCGATGGTAGCTTTTCCTACCAAGGCCACGGCCCTAACGGCCACGCATGCCATTGGCACATGCCAACACGCTCGCTGGTAGCCTTTTCTACCAAGGCCATGGCCCTAACGCCCACGCATGCCATTGGCACATGCCAACACGCTCGCCGGGTAGCTTTTCCTACCAAGGCCACGGCCACTAACGGCCACGCATGCTATTGGCACATGCCAACACGCCGCCGGGTAGCCTTCATAACCTAGCCGTGCCCCTAAAGCACGCCCGGTAGCCTAACTTGCAAGCCGTGCAACTTAGGCCAACTTGGTCTTCAGACGCGCCATTGGCACATGCCAAAACCCACGCTGGTAGCCTAACTCACAAACCATGCAACCTACCACCAAGGCATTCCGCACATGCCATTGGCACATGCCACACACGCTACTAGCAGCTCTGGCATTGCCACTTACACTCAACGTACAACCTACCACCAAGGCATTCCGCACATGCCATTTGTCACATGCCACGCACGCCACTAGCAGCTCTGGCATTGCCACTTGCGCCGAAGTAAAACCCGCAACAAGGGCATTCCGCACATGCCAATGGCACATGCCACACGCGCCACTAGCAGCGCCACTTGCACTCAAAGTGCAACCAACACTCGAGATATCAACACAAACCGGGGGATGCTTTCCGGGGTTTTGGTTTGGCGGTCACACTTGCAGGCGTACACTACACTCACATTAAGAAAGCGTGAAAAGGAATAAAGCGGTCAAATAAATGAGGAAATAATGGTGAAAACGTTTTCACCCATTAACACCATGCGGCTACCACCTCCTCCCATTATTTCACCCTTTACTCTCTTCCTTCATGAGGATAGGGTACGTTTCAATCTCGACTTGTATAAATAGGTCTTACCTATTTCACCCGTGCACAACAAGTCTCGGTCGGGAGAAAAAATACTACACTCTCGTAAAAGGCAACTTTGCAAGCTCTCAAAAAAAAAAAGCTTCCATCTCTTGCAAGCTTCCGAAGCTTTCACTTTACGATACAAGTCGAGACACTACTCTCTCGTAATTATTCTGGTCTCAACACCTTTCTTTGCTTCCTCCCCAAATCAACCCTTCTCCTCCACTTTGTGACCGGCAAGTCCGGAACGGCCATTTCTTGGTTTAGGCCGGACTTGTACAGATTGATCTCTCGAATCTATAAAGTGCTCACGTGCAGCACATTTGTTTAGGGTTTGAACCAGTTTCTCACTCACCTACCAAATTTACCGAAATCGGCAGAAACGATTTTTACCCATAAACACCCTCATAGATAAAGAACAGAGGAAAAGTATGGACTACCAAGAAAACATTTTATGTTCTTTATCTTCTCGGTTGTAATCATTTCCAAAGAATATGCTCACTCATGAATTCTCAACAACAATGGAGTACGCGAAATGGAAGTTAATTATCTCATAGAAACCACACACGATAGTTCATTACATCTCCAACGTCAACAACCCACGAAGCATCATCCTTACAAGTCCAAACACACTCAATCCCATTAAAGCTTCAAGTCGTTCAACATCAACAACCAACCCTTAACCCCAAACAATATAATTCTCACAAAAGTTCAAAACCATCTCAACCACTCCAATACCAAATACGCAGAGGCAAAATCGAAGACAAAGAATCCTTCCATCAAGAATTTTTGATAAACAACAAGAAGTTTCGGAACTTAACCAAAGAATAGAGGCAAGTACGTACTTTTCAAGTCTAGTATTCTTTCCTTCGTTCCTTCAACAACAAAGATCAAAGGCTACTCTAACATCAGTGTCTCGCTCCAACAACTACAACAAGACGGATTTTTTCTTAAAGATCGCTCTTCAAGCAATATTCAAGAAACAAGAGGCAAAATGTAGGGGAAAAATACCGCACGACCAATAGGAGCGCACGACAACCGCTTAGCAACATGGTAGAATCATAACGAGGGCGAATCTATAACTCTACTATGTCACTAGTGAGGTATGCGATGACATCACCGAAGCAACTTACCAATATAGGATCGCGCACACATTACCAAGACCAAGTTTCCTTCATTTGTAAGATAAGGATACAATTGTAATCTCTACCTCATGACCCAAGTACTTAAGGAAAAAGTCAAAGATAGAGAAAACAGTTTTACATGTATTATTATTATCCCCTTCTTATACCTCCAAACTAGATTTAGAGCTCTACCAAGAACCCATTAACGGAGATTCTAAATGTAATACTCATGTAATTTCAATACTCATAGTGAAGAAACATGGATTTAGATCACATTGATCGAACCATGTAAAAATCATTGTCTCAATTTATATTTCTAGCATTTATATTGAGGATTAGGTGACATAGATAATTAGATCTAAAAATTATTATCATAATATTATAAGGGGTGTGTTGTAGGAATTTCCACAACTACAATATTTCATATGCATTTGAAGCACAAGATTAGGATATATACAGTAGTTCTCAAAGTGTTTTGAATTACCTTCAAAATGTTTCATCCTCCATTAGTGTGCTCGCCCTATTTCCGTCGTTTCTTCCTTGATTCAAGATGATCCTTCCCAGCGTTTGAAGCAAAACTCTTCAAAACTAAGAGAAATACGGCTTTTTCCGATGTGTCTATTTGTAAAAGATTCCAAGCGATTTCAGTTTTTCCAACTTTGTTCAAATTTTTTCCAACTTTGATTAAATTTTGTTGATTTTTTTTAATTGCAATTGCATCCTACGTTTATGTATTACAATTTGTAGGTTATTCATTTGGATGTTGCGAATGAAGTTTAGACCTGATGGAAAAAAGATTCCTTTACCTTCTTCCCCAACAAAACTTTCAAGAATGAACTACTTTCTATCTTCGCCTAAAATGATCTCATATTTCTCTTTGCCTTATGTTTTTCCAGTGATAGAGATCGATACTTATACTTTAAAAGGTTCATTACCCTACTTTGAACTAAGTTGTGCCGAGATTCTCTTATGTAAATGTACTATCTCCATTTTCGGTGATCTTGCTCGATTCTCCATCTGGGAGACACAAATATATATCAACAGCGTTATAGTAGTTTAATTTTGTAAATTCAATTTTACTTGTTGTATTGTATGGAGATTATATTATACAATCTAAGTACAAACGAAAGGAAAATAATTTTTATAAGAAACTGGTTGGTAGCCTTGCAACAACGAGTTGTGCTTTAAACCTTTTTTGGATAGCTAAACCTAATCTAATGAAAAGGAAATTGCGAACCTTAATGTTAGCATCATGCCAAGTGATTCGGTATTTCATTCTTAACAAAAACTCTATAGTTTCAATACTAAGCTCACCCTTAATAGTAAACGCCAATGTACCAAAACTATAACCATTGTCTCTACATCACTACAACAAACCTGAGTATTGGCAACCATACCAGTTTAGTTGCCTAAGATGAGATTTTAGTTGCCAAACAGAAAGGCAATTAATGGTAGTTGCCAAGCTTTAGTTGCCGTATGGGTTGTTTTGAAATGCAAAGGCAACTACTATAAATTCCTAGTTGCCATGCGGACTTTTGGCAACTTATGTTGTAGTAACCAAATACATGATCAATTAAATGCAGAAATTAAGCCCACTAATTTTAGCACTTGCTATTGAGTTGCCAAACATTCTAACAACTAGATTTCTGTAGTTGTCGGCTACTTGCTACACCATATGGCAACTAAATGAATCTCTTGTCATGGATTTAAGTAGCAATTAATCTGATAGTAGCCAAATACTTGATGTCATAATTGCAATAAGTTGAGGCAATTAAGTTACGATTGCAGAGAGTAATCGAATCCTTCAAAGAATCTCGACATGTGGTTCCCAAATCATTCCACAACTATGATGGAAACTAACTTTGTAGATGCCGTGAACTTGCAATAATGATTTTTTAATGGATCGTAATTAATATGATAATTAATATGTAACATCGTAATCAGACATTGTTATTAATATGGTAATTAATGATAGCATTGTAATCAGCTTGTTATAATTAATATGATAGATTAATTAATTGCAATTAATATTGCAATTAACTGTTGCATTTACTATTTTCGATAATATCATAAAAATTTTTTTTTTTTTTTTTTTTTGATAAGAATTATTTTCTTATATAATATGTATAGCAAAAAATTCATTTCATTTCCAAAACCAAGGGTACAGTCATCAATATGCCTTACGACACGATGCTTCAAAAAAAGAAATGTCATATTACACGTCATCATCCTCCCTAACCTCGTATTTTGATACAAAAAGAAAACAAGAAAAAAAACAAAAAAAAACCCAAAAAAAAAAAATTCATTAATCACTTGCTGGCACCCTCCGCACATTGGTCCTTCATGTCGGTCTTTCAAAAGAGAATAAGAAAGTCATTCATCATCACCGGCACCCTCCTCCACATTTCGGTGCTCCATGTCGGGATGGTCACGGATGAAATTGTCCTCCATGTCATCATAATCATCCTCATCATTTTGACCTTCCACATCAAGATCCTCATCATCTCGCCCACAGACCTCAGCAGCATCACTCTCCATTTAATCATCTCGATACATCCGTACAACCATGGAAGGATAATGTTTAGAAAAAAAGCTATTCATTAGATTTGTAAGCCGACGTGTTTGTCTTCTCCGTAGCATGTTTTCTCGCCTGTAGAGACTCAATTCTTCAGTTCAACAATTGTATTTCCTTTTCCCTTATATCAGCCAAACTCTTGTGAGTATGAGAAGTCTGCGACGACGTTTGTTGAGACCCCTACGTTGTTCATTATAGACAGTTTCATATATGTCGGCCGGAGTTTTACTAGATTCTCCTCGCTTGATGTTGCTTCTTTCATGTCCTCCATTGTTTTTCGCATAAATTACTGATTAGATAGTGATGAGATCAATTAAGACACATAAAATTCAAAGTATATTTGTACAAAGAGATGTCTTACTTTCATCTCCCGACATTTCGGTGGTAGTTTTTTTAGAACCATGGGTTTCTCGAGAACAAAATCACCGCATCACAAGGCTTGTTCTCCGTAATCTTGAAGCAAGAAACCAATGATACAAAACAAGATAAGTTAGAAACTACACCATACATACAACACGGCTTAAAACTAACATCAGAAAAGAAGAATGAGATACAAATGTAATACCAAATCATATTCTACGCCGGCAAAACTATCGTTGCACCTGAGACTGTGGTAAATTTCCTTTGCCTTAGCAGCCGCAGAGTCCTCTGTCTCGATTTTTTTCGTTATTTAAAATCCAACATCCGTTTTAAGCAACTCTGCAGTGTATTCATAAGTATAGCATGATATTTTAAACATCTATTAGTTTCCTACACATACTACAGGAGTCTCTTTCATCGAGAACAAAATTATATTTTATTCGAACAGTGCACTACTAACTTAGACAAACAATAATCCACCATATGTTGACAATAGATGAACAAAGTAGGATAGTAACATAAGTACAAATGCACCCTTACAGTAAAGAACACATTCCTAACTAGAAACAATAAATTTTCAGAAAAGCACTGAAATTGTATAAAAGGGGAAAATGACTAAACGATGCATCAAATATCACTGTGAAATAAAATTGAACATGATATCTCATTTTATGGTTAAAATGTATCTACAAACTCAAAATCTAACACATAAACAATGATACTTTAACGAAAAGATCACATGTAGACTAATGGATATACCTTGAAATGGGCGTGGGAATGTATTACACATATAAATCGAATCCTCTTTCTTAATCCCAGCCAGGTGGGTGGTTCGCGGCCAATGCTACCTCGTGGTCGTCAAATTTTTTATATGCTTTATGAATTTTGTGCCTATGCCTCGTTATATGCATTCCTCATTATTTTCTTGATCGCTTCCTCGGGTTTTCTCCCGTGCGAGACTTGATTGTAAAGTAGTCCTGGTTGAGAAAAACCGATTAGCTAAGAGTTATAACTAACGATAGTATTAAATCGTAATTATTATGTTAACAAAATAAGTTATTGAACTTGAATAACTCAGTGACTTCAAGTACATACATAGAGTTTGTTGATCACTCGCTGAATTTTCTCAGGAGGAATATCATCAAATTCATCGTAATTCAAAGGACGATTCGACTTTGCCTCGGTCCACATGCATACTTTCGAATTTATTGCGACTTGTGTTTATAACCACATAGTCTCCCCTATCAAGATCCAATTCAAGTATTTTCCCCCGAATTTGGCAAGTTCATTCATACAGCTGCGCCCTCTCTTTTCCTTAATGGTACAAATTGCTTAATAATAAAAATGAACATATAAGTGAACTCGTGCAAACAAATAAAATGAAGTGGTCTCGCATCTTCTATTTTCACAAATGCGCACATTTATACTTACCCCTTGTTTCAGTAGTACCACATTCTTCATTTGACTGGGAGAATTAGATGCCGAACGTGAAGGATGATGCCGCCGGGAGGTGTTGATCTTCGTGGAGTATCATTTTGTTGTGGCTCGGAGCGTGAAGGATTCTGGGCCGCAAGATGTTTGGTTTCCAAGATGATGGTTATTTTCAATGATGTTGTAGTAAGAAAAGGGTTGTCGTTCACTCGGACTTGACGAGATTGTTTTTAAGAATTAATAAAACAAAATAAAAGAAAATATATACAAATATTGTCACAGGATGAAGAGACACCGAGACGCAGGATTTCACTACTTTTCATATTGTTGTGGTTCACCATCAACTCTAGACAATATAGCTCAAACAAAAGAAGTTATGACTCTAATTCTTTGCCAAAAATAGATTTCATAAAACATTATATGTAAGTCGTAAGCATGACGCATCAAAAGTAATTTAAACTAAGCATGCGACATCGACAAAATAACAAATAATTAATAGAAATCATAAAACAATTAAATCTATGCAAAAAGTCATATAAAGAATTAATTCATTTACCACAATCATGAAAAATTGCTTCCTCCGTTGTCCCGGTTGATGGGTTCTAGCTTCGCATATTGGAAACGCACTTTTAATAATTTTTCATTGCTCAAAAAGTGTTTACAAGAGGTGAAAATGGAATGAATATTGAAAACCGGTTTGTAACAATTATATCTCATTACAAACCAAATGTTCAGTAGAACGATATAAATGATATGTCGCTGGTCCCGTTGATTTAAGTCTGCCTCCAAACTACGACCCACAAAGCGAGTCGTGAACACTGTTGAAGAACGACGGTTTTTGGCCGTCTGTTCTTCGTGTTCTTCGTCTTCCACAGGAGCAGAAAAATATGCTCTGCAACTCGCGATTTCTCACCTCTGTGATGCTCTAAACTGCTCCAGAACTCTCCCTCCTCTTCTATGAACCACAAGAATCCTTTAAATACATATAAGCACCATAAAATCTCGCCATAACTCGAGAATCACCTTCATTGCTTCGGAAATATTTTGTTTCCCCTTTTTGTAGCAGCACGAGAATAACTCTTCGTTTCTTCTCCTCTCACGCGTCTGGTAACACCCAACAAACTCCAAACTCGTTCTTACACGCCTCTGCTGACGACAAGTACTCTCAAAGCCACACAAAATCTCCAAAATAACTTTCGGAGAATCCCGAGAATATCTTCCTTCCTCTGTTATGTAAAATCCACGTACACAGCCCTTTTCTTTCGAAATCAAAAGACTTAACATCCCTGTCTAGTCGTAATAGTGTGGTCTCGATCCGAAACAGGCAACAAACTCGACTAAATCTTGTTAAAATTTAATACAGAAATCCGACAAAACTCCCATGAATATCATACACCGCCTTGCTCCGAATGGATTTATCTAGCCATTTTTGTTGATTCCAAAGACCATACCATCCCTGTTTAGCCAATTGAGCGACCCAACAAAAATCGCCTATTGAATCTCACCGCAACAACCTCAAATCGCCAACCCTAAGTCCCAAGGTTGAGAGTTGCTTTTCCCGCCAAAAAGAAATTTGAATCAAGAAGAAAGGTTACCCCTATCCAGAGGGGTGCGAATAGCAGTGTGCCTCCTTTGGGTGCCTTAGCAATTGGGTTACCCCTTATCCAAAGATTTAGAGTCCGAATAACACTTGTCCTCAGGAGGTGCTCCGAGCAACTTTTCGAGCCGAATTTTCCAAAAATATTTATTTCCAAAAATACCTAAAAATACATAAAAACACAATATTAGTACAAAAATCGAAAGTGCCAACAATATAAAGTATTGAGATTAATTTAGACACAAAAATGTGTCTATCAAATACCCCCAAACTTATTATTTGCTAGTCCTCGAGCAAATTTATTCTAGAAAATAAAATCATTTGAACCCCCTAGGTGGCCCTAGTGGCGAGTGTTGTCTCCTGAGGAGGGTTTGAGGTGTACCCACAAAACCATTACTCCAGGACCTAGCTATCTATGCAAAACCTTGGAAGGCACTAAAGAATCTCCTTGGTTGGCATACAATATTGTTTGTAGGAGGAAGTACCTGATGCGAAAATTCATATAAAGTGATAGAGCTCACTCGGATAGTTTCTAGACATCATAAATAGGAGTCAACCAATCACATGGATAGATTAAGAAGATGGATTTAGAGAAAACGTGGATGATGTTGACTAAGGTGAACCTATCCTAATGGATCGAGATACCTGTTCTGGACTAATATCAACACACTCGGCATATACAAGGGAACCAGTGGGTGATAATCCTAACTCAGGTCAACACAACCCAAGCATATACAAGGGTTCCAGTGGTCGACTTTATTGAATTTATTCCGGTTGGTCTGATGGTCTGGTCTCAAAATTTTTTATTTTTTTATTTTTTTTTATTTTTTTTTATTTTCAACTTTTTTTTTTTCAATTTTTTTTTTTTCAACTTTTTTTTCAACTTCTTTTTTTTTTTTTTTGGTATCTCAATCACTCTATTTCACTCTAGCATTGGTAACAACTTGATTCGTGGGCCCCACCTAATCACTTAGAGAAACATAGTTTAAAAACAAAATAAAAAAGAAGTGAAAAGGACTCTACTGAGATATGGTGAAACTATCATGTTATTTCTAACACCCGAGCTCTGTGCTTTTATGAATAGACTCTTTAGATGTTGCCATCTAATCATATTGGTTCCTCAACTCCTACAACCAAGATGTTTCCATCCACTTAGATTGGTTAGTGCCGACCTTAATAAACATAAATTTCTAGGCTCGGAGTTTTATTTATTGCAACTAAAAAGTTTCTCCCATACCCCCAAACTTAAATCTAACATTGTCCTCAATGTTCTAAAGATGAAATTAAAAACATGAACAAGGAGAAACCAGTTACTACCGAGGGAAATGAGGAAAAATATTACCGTGTTGCATGAGCAAGGGATACCTCCCAAGGAGTGCTAAATTTAAAGTCTTCATTAGACATCAAATACCTCAAAAGGATCTTCACCTTCCAAAGTCATACACTAACTAATGAAATAGTTGTGGGTCCATAAGACCAAATAGAGCTAACACCAATATCAGACAACTGAATAGAAGGAGCACATCCTCATCTAAGGTTTTTGTCAAGACAACTAGGTTCATCTGGGTAGCATAATTGAGCTTCATATGTGTATCTTGATAAATATATTCATCAGAAAAACGGGTCTCTAATATCAGGTTACCTCACCGGACAATGATCGGGAGGATCGGGTTGTTGAGTCCGATAGACTCGAGTAATATCTCGGAAGCACAAAGCTCAAGTCCCAAGTTAGGGACTTCAATTAGGATACAAGACGATCACTAGAGTCATCATTACCCCAAACTTAGGGTGAACAATATCCTCGAGATGGACCAAAATCTATGGGATGGATTTTAGGGTCCATAAAGTCAGCACAATAACTAGCTTCTTTGGGAGACTGGTCATCTAAACGAACAACATCATCATATAAGGGCTTATCAAATAAAATCTCTAATATAGGCTCATCAACTAAGGTGTTCGTCATGTTTACCTCCTCCGAGGCACTAAAAGGTTCATTAAATAATGGATTATCAAACATAGTGCAGGCTTAAGGATCAGGAACTAGAGTGCTAATCATTTTCACCACTTCTAAATCATCTATCTTAAGGTTGTCTAGTAACATTAAAGACATTTAGTTCAAAGTGGTCATATTACCAAAGGATATGTTCATAAGCCCGATCCTACGCTTGATGACAGCGTTAGTGTGGCTAAAAATGGACGACCTAGAATCACCGGGATTTGAGCACTTGGGTCCTGAACAGGCTGGGTGTCTAGAACAACGAAATCCACTGGATAAATAAACTTATCAACCTCAATCAGAACATCCTCTATGACACCACGAGGAACTTTGACAGACCTATCAGTCAACCAATGAAGTGTCATTTTGGTCGATTTAACTTACCAAGACCCAGTGGTGTATACATGATACGGGAGTAAGTTAACACTAGCTCCTAAGTCAAGTAAAGCTTTATCGACCATGTGATTACCAATCGCACAAGATATGGTGGGGCATCCAGGGTCCTTATACTTAGGAGGTGTTTGGTTCAGAAGAATGGAACTTACTTGACCCGGCCTAAAAGGCTTTCTTTTTGGACATTAAGCTTACGCTTTAAAGTGTACAAAGATCTTTAAGGAATCAGGCATAAGCAGGCATCTGCCTAATTGCTTCTAATAACGGAATATTGATGTTCACTTGTTTAAATGTTTCCATTATCTCGTTGAATGTCGACTCCTTCTTTGTTGGGGATAACAACTGCGGATATGGGGCTCTAGGCTCAAAGGTAGTCCTAACAGAATTTCTTGGGACTCCTTTGGGATTGTTTCAGTTTCCTCAGCTACAGGTTCCTCTTGGGACGTAGAAGGTGGAACTAAAGTATGTCCACTAGGCATGGCTACCTTATTGTCTACCGCTTTACCGCTCTAAGGGTTTTTATCGAGTTCACATGGTTTGATGATTCCTCACCAACTAATGAGATATTTAATGGACCCTAGGATTGGGTTGAGATTGACTAGGAAACTTACCTTCTTCTCTCTCACTTAAATACTTAGCTATTTGGCCGACTTGAAGTTCTAATTTAGCAAGAGTCTGTGGGAATTATCCTTATGTTTCGCCGGTTTTCTTGTTGAAAGCTAAGGTGGTTGGCTGATAACATATCATGGTTCTTTACTAACATAGTAAGAGATTCTTCTAAGGTAGAGATCTTTTTCTCGAAGTGTTCAAACCAGGGTTTGACTTTGAAGGGTTCCGAGTATAACCAAAACCTAGGGAAGGCTGAGAATTACTAGACTGTCCTTGATTAAGCCCATAGACCAAGAAAAATTAGGATGGTTTCCCTAACCAGGTTGTAGGTCTCTCGAGTAGGGTCAAATGACGGTTCTCAAACCTAAGCGTTGTTATAGACAAACATGGGATTGTTCTTCACTAACATGACCTTCCCAAAATGAGTTATCAGGGCTCTATTCCACAACTAGAGAGTTGAGAGGCTCTATTAGGTTCAACAAGGACCTATTTTTGGTGACCCATTTCCAAAGCTTCTAACCTTCTAGACAAAGCAGCAAACTTAGCATCTGACTCGAAGCTTATATCTACCACATCGGTGCCACTTCTATTGACCAAGAGTCTTTAGGGGGTTCAACACAAGGCTCCCTTTGTTGGGATTTTTCATGATAGTTCTAAGAAGGTAAAGCATGTTGAGCGAGTTTTATTTTGTGAATTCACCAAGACACATAGAATCGACCATGGATTTAGTCGAATAGTCTAAACCATTATAAATAATCTCCACAAGTTTCATCTTATCAAATCCATGGTGAGGACACCGGATAGGAGATCATTGAATCTCTAAAAACCTATAAAGAGACTCTCCCTCTTGTTGCACACTAGCACTAATTTCTGCCTAACAGCTGCAGTTTTATGCTTAGGGTAGAATTTCATATAGAAAGCTGCGATCATTTCCTGCCATGTTTCAATGGATCCAGATGGTAGGTTGTTCAGCCAGGTCTTGGCTTTATCTCTCAAGGAAAGGGAAACATCTTAAGTTTCAAGACTTCATCGATAAAGTCTTTTATTCTAAGCTGTCCCAGAAATTTCCTCAAAGTCCCTAATATGAAAATAAGGGTTCTCATCATATTTTCCTAAGAATATAGGGATCATACGAAGAAGACTAGGTTTTATCTCGAAATTAGCCGTATTGGCTGGCAATTTAATACACGAAGCTCGGTTGGTCTAGTTGGGAACATGTAATCTTTCAAAGTAGCCATCCCGGCTTTCAGTTGAAGTACTAGGGTACTTTCCTCACAAATAGACAGATTCTCAAAACTGAAGTTTCCAAAACGGGGCTCTCAAAGAAAGAGTCTTGAGTTCCCGCTTCCACAAGAAGAACTACTAGGTTTGTCACTAATCAAACGACCTAGAGTGTTTCTTTTCCAAGCCCGTTCTCTAATGACCTCGGGCATACACTAGAAAAACAAAAATAAAAAATAAAAAGAAAAATCCTAAAAGGAAGGGAAGTTCTATGCAAACACAAACAAGGCTGACTCCACCATAGCAAACCTAATGATATCTAGCAAACAAAAAGCATGATGGCTCCACTTAGATTATTTTCTAGACCAGCTTCTAATCCTTCGAAAGGGAATTCGTTACAATTTAAGCAAACCCCTCGGATCAATCCGAGTCAAAGTAAGTTGAATCAAGGCGAGGAAGCTCGGTGGAGCTTTGATACCCAAGGCCTTACCGCTATTACAAGGCGCGCAGTCACGCATTCAACTTCACAGAGACCATCAAGAACTTCAAGTATGCTAAAAGAGTAACCAATATTTTCTAAAGACTTTCCTACTAAGCTCGTTACCCTATCGGTCTCGTTCTATTCCAAATTTTAAGGCTTAGGTTCGCGTTAAGTATTGTTTTCCTAAGGCGGGCAAGAGAAGAGCAGTGATGAAATCCGAACCCTTATCTTGTATGGCCAGGCCTTGCCCTTTACTAGGAAATTAAAACAGCCGTTTTCAGTTCCTCGACATATATGCAAACGAAGGAATACAGTAACTCGCTAACAGGGGATTCGCGAGTGTTTCGACAAACTTACCTCCCGTTCCAGACGGGGGATGAACCCGTTGTGAGTCGACTCGGGCCACGACTCCTATGTCATGTACGAACCCGAGGCCGAGGTGATATCGTAATCACCGTCCTTTTCTCGCACACAGTTTATATTTAATACTACCCTTCCGTAGGGTTTAAAAATAAAAGAATGTCCAAATGTCCAAGTCCAAAGTCCAAAAAGTAAAAAGTGCAAAATAAAAGGAAAGTCTAAAAAATATACAAAAATATACAAAAAAAAAAAAAAAATGCCTCTCTTTTTTTTTTCTCTCTTTTTATAAACAAAAAAAAATCTTCTTCTTTTGCTCCTTTTCGCTTTGCCTTTTACTCCCAGCCTTTAAGTATTCACCAAAAGGTTTGGCAAAATTTTCTTCGCTCCGAATTCCAAATTCTGTAAGGAAAAGACAAAAACCCAAAACGTAAAGAAGAACAAATAAAAACAAATAAAAACCTAAAAAAATCTAAAAACTCTAGCCTAAAGACAAGTCCCGCGTCGGCGACGCATAAAAATTGATGGTTATTTTCAATGATGTTGTAGTAAGAAAAGGGTTGTCGTTCACTCGGACTTGACGAGATTGTTTTTAGAATTAATAAAAGAAAATAAAAAAAAAATATATACAAATATTGTCATAGGATGAAGAGACACCGAGACGAGGATTTCACTACTTTTCATATTGTTGTGGTTGATCATTAACTCTAGACAATATAGCTCAAGCAAAAGAAGTTGTGACTCTAATTCTTTGCCAAAAATAGATTTCATAAAACATTATATGTAAGTCGTAAGCATGACGCATCAAAAGTAATTTAAACTAAGCATGCGACATCAGACAAAATAACAAGTAATTAATAGAAATCATAAAACAATTAAATCTATGCAAAAAGTCATATAATGAATTAATTCATTTACCACAATCATGAAAAGTTGCTTCCTCCGTTGTCGGTGATGGGTTCTAGCTTCGCATATTGGAAACACACTTCGAATAATTTTTCATTGCTCAAAAAGTGTTTACAAGAGGTGAAATGGAATGAATATTGAAAAGGGTTTGTAACAATTATATCTGTTACAAACCAAATGTTACAGAGAACGATATAAATGATATGTCGCTGGTCCTGTTGATTTAAGTCTGCCTCCAAACTACGACCCACAAAGCGAGTCGTGAACACTGTTGAAGAACGACGGTTTTTGGCCGTCTGTTCTTCGTGTTCCACAGGAGCAGAAAAATATGCTCTGCAACTCGCGATTTCTCACCTCTGTGATGCTCTAAACTGCTCCAGAACTCTCCCTCCTCTTCTATGAACCACAAGAATCCTTTAAATACATATAAGCACCATAAAATCTCGGCCATAACTTTCGAGAATCACCTTCATTGCTTGGAAATATTTTGTTTCCCCTTTTTGTAGCAGCACGAGAATAACTCTTCGTTTCTTCTCCTCTCACGCGTCTGATAACACCCACCAAACTCCAAACTCGTTCTTACACGCCTCTGCTAACGACAAGTACTCTCAGGCCACACAAAATCTCCAAAAATAACTCGGAGAATCCGAGAATATCTTCCTTCCCTGCAGTATGTAAAATCCACGACACTGACCCTTTTCTTCGAAATCAAAAGACTTACCATCCCGACTAGGTAATAGTGTGGTCTCGATCCGAACAGGCAACAAACTCGACTAAATCTCGTTAAAATTCAATACGTAAACCCGACAAAACTCCCTGAATATCATACACCCTGCCCCTTGCTCTAAACGGATTTATCTAGCCATTTTTGTTGATTCCAAAGACCATACCATCCCTATTTGCTGAATTGAGCCGACCCAACAAAAATCAGCCATTGAATCTCACGCGCAACAACCTCAAATCGCCAACCCTAATTCCGGCAGTTGAGAGTTGCTTTTCCCGCCAAAAACAGTAAATTTGAACCGAAGAAGAAAGGTTACCCCTATCCAGTAGGGGTGTGAATATCAGTGCTTCCTTGGGGTGCCTCTTAGCAATTGGGTTACCCCTTATCCAAAGACGAGAGTCCGAATAACACTTGTCCTCCGGGAGGTGCTCCGAACAACTTTTTGAGCCGAATTTTCAAAAAATATTTATTTCCCAAAAATACCTAAAAATACATAAAAACACAATATTAGTACAAAAATCGAGTGCCAACAATATAAAGCATTGAGATTAATTTAGACACAAAAATGTGTCTATCATGTTAAGAAGCGCCATTTGATGGTGTTTGAGATTGTCGTTGGGAAGATGAACTTGACTACCTCGATGTTGTAATCCCAATGGTTGTTGCCGAGAAGAACTTGATACTTGAGTATTATAAATTTGATTTGATTGATGTTGGTTTTGACGATGTCTTTGCATTTGACCGGGCGTTTGAAGCATTGTACTCCGGCTCAAGCGATCTTTGTACACGATTATTCTTTGAGTCCCCTTGGAGATCTCCTTAGAGAATTAATAAAGTAGGAAATACCATATAGTCCTAAAAAATAAAATATATGTATCGGTCTAGTCCATTTGACCTACCAAATGTCCATTGGGTCCTATTTGGTAATATAAATTATCATTTGGTCCTAAAATTATCATTTGGTCCTACTTGATGTCATGGATGATGTAAATGTCACCCACAGAGTGGCAGTAAATACCCTTTTGGATAAGGACCATATATATAGTCAAAAGTAGGAGAGAATAAATCATTATCGTATTTACTTTCTCTCATCTATAATTCAATTTCGTATCTAGTTTTTTTCTCCTTTTTTTTTTCTGTTTGTTGTTATGTTATGTATAACGAATCTTGATTTCAAGATTTGATCGACTCTTGTTTGAAGACGAATGAAGAAGATGATGAATGCAACGATCTCATGTTGTTGCTGCTGCTTGTATTGAAGATGAAGATGAACTTTGTTTTAGGGTTTTTTCGTTTTGTCTCTTTGATAAAGAAGAAGGTGAAGATGATGATGTTGTTGTTTCAATTGAAGACGACGATGAAGATGACGATGATGTTTCTTCGATTTCTTAGATCTTTTTTTTGTTTTTGATTTGTTTCAACAAGAATTTGCTCTGCTGTTTTTGGAGGCGATGAAGACGTTGACGAACAACAACAAGAAATCTTGTTTTTGAGGCGATGAACAACAAGAAATTGTCTTTATTTTTGGAGGCGATGAAGATAATGATTTTTGTTGTTGTTTTGGAGGCGATGAAGACGTAATGAAGATTATGTTGTCGCCGGTGTTTTTGAAGATTTACGATGTTGCTGCTGCTGTTGAAGATGTCGAAGAAGATGAAGACGATCTTGATGATGTTTTTTTGTATGGACTTCATACCGAATGAAGTCCGTTTTTTGTATGGACTTCATTCTGAATGAAGTCCTGTTTTTTTACCACTCATTGTTTTGTATGGACTTCATTCCCGGGAATGAAGTCGGTTTTGTATGGACTTCATTCTTGGAATGAAGTCCGTTTTTTAGGTTTTTGTATGGACTTCATTCCGGAATGAAGTCTGCTTTTTAGTTTTTTGTATGGACTTCATTCCCTGAATGAATCGCTTTTTTTAGGTTTTTTGTATGGACTTCATTCACGGAATGAAGTCTTTTTAGGTTTTTGTATGGACTTCATTCCCCTGGAATGAAGCCTGCTTTTTTTAGGTTTTTTTATGGACTTCATTCCGGGAATGAAGTCTGCTTTTTAGGTTTTGTATGGACTTCATTCCCGGAATGAAGTCCATTTTAGGTTTTTTATATGACTTCATTTCTGTTTTTTTTTTTTTTTTTGTATGGGCTTCATTCCTGGAATGAAGTCTGTTTTTTTAGGTTTTTTATATGACTTCATTTCTGGAATGAACTGCTACAAGAATATATAAAAAAATTAACACGGAAGGGTATTTTTGTCAGTTTAATATTTTTAAATAATTATGGACCAAACAGTTATATGCGTTTGACCAAAGGACTAAACAGACATGGGCCCACCTAAAAAAGGACCAAACGATATTTTTCCCATTAATAAAATCATTAGACCTCCTGGTTACTACTCGATTACTTCCAAGTCCTCTTGGAGATCTCCTCGGGGAATCAAGAAAATCATCAACATTCATGTGTAACCTGCTTGGTGTTATAGGAAAATATCCTCCACCCTCCGCCGTGTGGAGGTGAACGCGTTGGCAAGGGAGTGCTACGAGTTCTTCCCGATCTTTCTTTTTGGTTGTTGAAGGTATTCTTCCTCCACTTTTTCATGCCTCTTCGATTTGCGATGATGGTTGCTCATTCATTGGTTGTTGCTGCCTTCTACCAACTTGTTGCAATAGTGATCCTCTTCTTGATTTTCCTAACGCGGTGGTGGTTCAACCAAATCATCCATTGTATGGTCACTGATTGTTGTGACCAAGTTTGACTAGCCCTTCCTCCTCTATTTTTAACCTTTGTTGGACAACAATGAATTAACAAATTAACCATGCTACACACTTCATTATATACCGTCATCTGACAATATAATTCTTACCATAATTTGACCTCAACTGTCCAGGGGCTATGCTTGCTCTGTCGGAGCTCCCAATTTTGTTCTTGGAGTGTTGTTTTTTGGTTTGAAACATCTGGAAAGGAATAAGAAAAGATCAGCCACGAAAGCAAATCTGAATAGCAAGAATGACAGCCTTACCAACAAAAAGTCATATGACTTGTAAGATTAAATGAATCAGAGAGCCACCGAGACCTAATTCTTCAAAATCTAATACCCTTTGATTACTTATGAGGTGGTAAATTCTCAATGCAGTACCAGATTTTAGCCTTTTACAAATGAAAGTCACTAGTAACTATGGTCCAAAAGTAAACACATATTGATCAAAAGATATAACCCATATGAAATAGCTGTAAACACATACACGTACGAGAAGAATCCTATTAAAACGTAAAGCTAATGCCTACATTGTCATACAAATACATAAATCCATACAAATAAAAACCTAGGAAATCGAAAGCTTAGTCTATGAACTATCCAACACCATCGAGATAAATATCGCACATCAACAATGATTCGAATTGAAAAAAATAAATCACAAGGATTAAAAATTGAAACAAAATCTAATTAGTAATACAACTAAAACCCCAAATACTGTTAGGTTTTTAGTAGTTTTAGAAAGATCAAGCTAAGAATATCAAAACCCTAGAAAAAAACATCTTTGGTAAAAATAACATGTGCATACAACAAAAATCACTCTGCATCTCACCTTTTTTTATGGAATAACTTTGGATTTGTTTAAGGATCCCTATTTTTGGACCATATGGGAGCAGGAAAGAAGATGAAATTTTTTGTTTTCTCTCACATACGAACTAAAGAGAAGATGAAACGAGAAGGAGAATAAGTAATGAGAATGGTGTATTATGTTATATGGGTTTACATCTTGCTTGATTAAAAAAATGTTTATTTGTTCTCGGAAATAGTCAACTCGGGATTTCATAAAAATAGTAATAAAGAGACTTGAGGGGAAAAGGCCCGCCCAATTTGTAGGTCATATTTGAAATTTTTTGAAAACGATTTGAATGCGGATCCCTCTTCTAACCAAAAATTAATGAAAAAAAAAAGAAGATATCCTGTTTCCAATGTAGTTGTCGCCATTTTTTATGGACTACGTGGCGTAAGATATATGGGGATATTATTTTGTTCTTTCTTTATTATAAAATTGGTTTTAGACTAGTATATGGTATATTTTTCGATTGTGCCTATATAGTTAGTAGTATCTTTTCCTTTGTTTTGTATTACACGTTTTCTGTCTCTGTAGATAGTTAGAGCCCAAATATTGATATATCTATAATCGGAAATCTAGACTTTAAAGCCATTGATTAATTCGTTGGGCATGATAAAGCCATGGACTTCCATAAATAAAAAAAAAAAAAAAAAAAAAACGTGAACCTCCCTTATACATGACTGGCAAAAGTAAAAAACAGAAAACAAAAATTAATCTGAGAAAAGGAAATACATTGAATTGAAAAAATTACATATATTATCCCTATGGATTCATTGTGTTATCCATACCGAAATATTGTTTGACCATCCTCTCAGTCTGAAACACTAGCTATACCATGTTTAGCCAGTGAATGAGCAACATTATTTGCATTTATATGCACATGTGTGCATTTCCAAGTTATAGCGGAATTCAAAATATAGTACTACAATCGACAATTAAATTTCTTTTTGTCCACTTGATTGCATCTAATCCACCATTCAAAGCAGTGATAAAATTTTAGTAGTCACCCTCCAAATGCAATACTGTACTCCTTAATTTACATCTTTCCCAAAGTACAACTTCCAATAATGCTTTAGCTTCACTGTTCATGATCTATTGGTTTGTTCTATGACATCTAACTCCATTTGCATTACCTGCAAAATTCTTAGAATTAAACATTTGTTTCATCTTTATATGTTGCATCAATATTAGTTTAATGTACGTTTTTCAGGCCTTTGCCAATCTCTGTTATTTCGGATTCTAGTTTGAACACTAGGTATGGCGGTCATATGGGACAATTGAACTCTCGACCTCCGATGTCACAAATCTAATATTGAGCTTACAATGATATATTTGAATTCACCAAGAACATTTTTGTTCCTCCCGGACATTGGGTGGACGTACACGTGAATTATCTAGTTTAAATTTAGGTAACAAGATATATTCATTAATCATACCGCTTTGTAGAATTGGGTTTCATATACTTATCGTGCTTGTTGCTTTTGTATCTTGAGAGATTCGTATTCCCAAGGATTACTCTCCTAGCTAGTTTGAGTACACGTAAAGTATATTTTCTTGATACGGTAGCTGATTATGGTCTTGGAAAAATCTTGGTTGTGACTAGTTTGTGACTCAACAATGTTTTTTATTACTCAATTTTACTAACTATCCACCAATTAGGGTGGCATTGTAGTGAAATTTAAGGTAATCAGCGAGAAATGTAGGATTATTGAGATAAATTTGAGCGAAGTAAAACTCGAAAAAAACCAAGCCAAACTGAAGAAGTTGGAGCTAGAAATTCCTATGTCTTGAATTGAAGGAGGCGAATGTGCAATATTTAAAGATTTCTTGTCAAAATTTGAAACTGCAATAGCAATAAAATTGAAAGCAATTTAAAAATCTTTGTGAAAAGTAGATCGAATTTGATGCAACTATGATATAATCGAAAATAAAATTGAAATGGAGAAAAAAAAACACATTTCGTATGATAGTGCATCTTATTGGTTGGCCTAACACCTAGTGGGAGGAATTGCTCTTTACATTAATCCTCCGGTTGGTTCTCATCTTTCCCTTGGGTGAGAACTACAACCTTAAGAGGATAGAATTGTCTGCATAACTCCTCCTTGTAAGACACTTTGAAGTAAAATAACAAAGCTGTCGGAGTATTAGATAAACTAAAAATGACATCTCTAAAACTGTTGAGCCATGATCCTACAGGATGTGTCTCAGCTCGATAGGTTGTCATGACAGGTTATTAAAAGGTTTCTACGACCAAAACATCTTTTGGTAACTTAGCAGTCTTATTTGCGGCTCATATACGAGTCACGACTTGGTGCTACCACATCACTAATAGTAAGTCCAAAATGTAATGACTTGATGTGGGTATTAGCATGCCTCATGCTCCATGTAGTATCCATGCATGTCTAGCTTCCAAATAAGAAATGAGAGCATGCCTCGTGCTCCATTTATATCTCCCGAGAACACTAAACTTATATCAAACTTAGATCGGTGTTTTTTTTTTTTTTTTTGGAAACTGTATTGGACCTAGAGTCATATCCAGAAACCATGGTGAAGATAGAGTCGAGCAATGGCTGAGCTTGCCTTAGACAAGAGCCAAAGAAATGCAATAAGAAAATGTGGATCTTGAAGCTAAGGAGGTAAACATTCATCGTGAGTTGAAAAAACTTATGGAATAACTTGTTTAGAAAAAGTTTCTCCGAATCGCCACAATAGGTTTCAACATGAAGTTTCTCAGGCAATATTCATGATGTTTTTCTTTTCGTGTTAAAAAATCGTAAGCTAATCCAATGATATCAGGTGTAGGGGTTTTGAATTTTAGTTAGTATATATAAGCTTGGTTGTTAAACTTTAATGGCAAGATTTGTTGTGGACTAGGCTAGCAACATGACAAATTTGGAAAACTGGATGGGGGTATAAATAGACAGGGTCGGGAGAATCGAGTCCCTTGATCGAGATGGAAGTATCGGGTCGGATGAATAGGCGTCAGTGAATAGGAGTCTTGACTGCTTGATGTTGATTCCCGATTATCGACCAACAATTGGCTTTAATAGTTGACCGATGGTTGATTGGCGGAGCATCTAGGACTTATAACTTTGAGTTGGTTAGCTAGACGACAGACTTAGATAACCGCGAGATAATGTTCATATAACAATACGGCCCAATATATAACAATTTCACCCATGGCACAAATAGTGAAAGAGAGGGAATACTCACATCGATCATAATACAATGTTGCATGTATTATTGGCGTATTGTTGATAATGAATCGAGATATTGACCAAAAATTAATGGTTGAGTCTGAGTCATACTTGTGCCTTATGGGCCAATATAACAAACAATATTCATCTAAAGAAATTGGGATATTTTGACTTTGGATCACAAAAAAGTGACCATAATTGCATTTGGGTCACACGTAGAAATTTTAATTAGAGTTTGGGTCACGGACCGTGATTGACTATGTCATTGTGATTAACTAATTATTTACTTTTCAAATTAATTTGATTACTTTAACTGTGTTAGACGCTCGTTAACACAATTATCCCTACTTTGAACTAAGTACAACCTCGGTCTCCTTGATTTTAGCAAAGCAATACCACCACCACCCTCCTCCCACCTCCTTCCTTGTAATTTCAACACTTAACAACTATCCAACACTTTTAATCATTCATGAACTCAAGAACATCACATATCAAGAACAAAGAGTCGTCATCATTTTAATCCAACCAAACTCCAAAAATTTGATCTTGTTTCGATGTTTATAGCTTCAAATTGTTTGTTGCTTACAACTGCATTCAGAAAAAATTCATCCAGCACAATAGAAGTTTGCCAGCAATGAAATTTTTTTTGGGATTTTTGTAAGATCAAATCAGGAAACTAGATTCTACACACTATTTGGTTTAAGTAAGCAAGTTACACCAGTAAGCTCAAGCGGTAATTGGATTCAACCACTTGAACAAAACAGTAGCTATGAACATAATTAAATCTCTCCAAAAGAGAGAATACGAAAGAGAGAGAAGAAGATAAGAGAGAATGTTTCAGGGAGAGATTTTAAAGTAACACGCGCGTATTCACAAAGCGTTAACCAGTAGTCGATAAAAGGCCAAATAAATAAAAGTTTTTTTAATTTTTTTTTTTCTTTTTAGCGGATCAAAACGGTGAATCGCGGTCTGTGACCCAAACTCTAGTTAAAATTTTCAGTGACCCAAACTCTAATTAAAATCTGGTCACTTTTTTTTTTTTTTTGACACAAAGTCAAAATATCCCAAAGAAATATGGCACTGTATGCTGAAAACACGAACACCAAACATTTCCGTCGATTGAATAACCGGTCGCGCTAGGCATCGCGCTAATTGCTCGCCACTTTCACGCATGCTGAGGTGGGGCAATGATGTGGCAGGCAATTAGGATTTTATTCATTCCACGTTTCAGATATAAGAGAGAGAAATAAATACATTTTTTTACTTATTAACCAAAAAGCCTCTGCAACTTTCTCTGTTCATCTTCATATCCGTTTTTCAACAACAAAATTCTGAAGGATTTGATCAATAATTGAAGAATTCGATTTCCTTTCATCGAAAA
The DNA here is from genome assembly GCA_023531295.1 of Papaver armeniacum. NCBI lineage: Eukaryota > Viridiplantae > Streptophyta > Magnoliopsida > Ranunculales > Papaveraceae > Papaver > Papaver armeniacum. The sequence goes on from JAJJWW010000469.1 coordinate 94,494, forward strand.
AAGATAGAAAAAATAGAGTTGGGTTTTGTTCCGATTTTTAGGACGATACCGGAACTGCTTTAGGAAATAGATGCAATTGGGTGATGCTTTAGATTTTTCAGATTTTTCGATCGTGTTCTAAATGCTTTCATATTGATTTAGCGGATGCTTCAATTAGCAAGGTATGGTGATTTTAAGCTATTTATTTATGTTTTTGTATTGTTATGAACAATTGTCAATAAAACTTGTAGCCTTGCTAAATTTGGGTGAATGGGTATCTTGAGAAGTGGGTATGTTGGATTCTGTGTACAATGGTTGATAATTTGTTTGCAGATTGTTAGTATCTTTCCAACGTTTTGGAGATTTAAAGAAACAAAATCAACTAGTACTTCCATTATGAGTAAATGACAACATGTAGCTAACTTGTTTGATAATCTGCTTCTGAGAGCTGAACACAGTTTTAAAGTCTTTAATTTACCAGATGCATTATCACTTCAAAATATGCTACACAACGAAATGAGTATGTTGAATCTTGCATATTCATGTATCAAACTGTAAGCCTCCCTCCTTTAACCCTTTTTGCTCATATTTATCATGTAATCTATCAAGTACAGGTGAAAGAGAAGAACAAGTAAAGCTGCATACGCATTGGTGAAAGTGATCAGGTTGTGAAAATTGGAACTGAAGTGCAGCAGTGTCCAACTGCGCATCCATTGGTGAAAGTGATCATTGGCTGTGAACTAATGTCCTGTCTATGCTCTGTTAAAAGAGCTTGTAATTCTCTTGTTTACAAATGACAATATGCTGATTGTGATCTATGTCTATAGTCTGCAAACTGAGCTTCCATCAAATACAATTTTTTGCTACTGTTAAACATTTCTGGATTCAAAGTGATCATTGTTCGTATTCAATTGGAGAAAAATTAGAGAAATCTGCAACTGAATTTGCTTTGTAATGAGTTTTTTCTGTTCTAACTCTAAATATTGAGGAGAAGAAGAAGGTATTTTTCTGTTCTAACTCTAAATATTGAGGAGAAGAAGAAGGTCAATTATTTTCGCGGGCTATTTGATGTTGTCAGATTTACTTTAATTTGAATTTTGGATAAACGGTTGAGATTTAGATCCACATTCTCTCTCTGTAGCCTACTCATAGATGACGTGTAAAAATAGAAAACACCACATAGATGCTGCCACGACAGAACGCGTGAAAGCAGCGTGAATTGAGCGCGTTTTCTATCATTTCCCTTGAATAACACGACTTTTCTTTTTTTTTTCCTTTGATATATCTCGTGGTGGACCATGCTGCTTTATTTTCTAACTGAACCAGTTTGACTTTTTTTTCTTAATCAACTGAACCACTTGGACTAGATCCCAGCATTAATCTTGTTCTTAGTATCTTGCGCCACCAGAAGTCAGCCTTTAATGGAGAGAAAGAACTTCGAGAACCACCACATCTGATGAATGGGGATGAAATCGCTCAACAGCTGGCTCATTTTCGACAAGTACAGTTTGGTAAGAACGCCAAACAGACTGCTCTGACAGAAATAACACCGGTTACTTTTGAACACAACTGGAAAAAAAAGAGCATATTTAATGAGTTGCCGTACTTATGCTCAATTATATGTTTTCATAATGTCGACGTGATGCACGTTGAGAAGAATATTTGTGAAACTGTATTGGGCACAGTGATGAATGTAGAAGGGAAAACGAAAGACAATCTTAAGGCCCGGTTGGATCTGATGGACTGGGGATTGCGGCCTGAGTTACATTTGAGACAAGAGGGAGACAAAGTAGTGGTGCCAACAGCTTCTTTTGTCATGTCGCCGAAAGAAAAGGAATCTTTTTGTAGAACTTTGAAGGATATTAAGGTTCCCGATGGATACTCATCAAACATTTCTCGGTGTGTGAACGTTAAGGATCGAAAGATTATGGGTCTGAAAAGTCATGACTATCATGTACTAATGGAATATTTATTGCCGATTGCGTTACGGGGACACTTGGATGGGGATATATTGGAAGCATTGAGTGAGTTATGTATGTTTTTCAAAGTGTTGTGTACACGAGTTCTCAAGATAGAGGATTTGGATAAACTACAAGATAGAATTGCAATTACTTTGTGCAAGTTGGAAAGAATATTTCCCCCATCTTTTTTTGTTGTGATGATGCATTTGCCCATTCATCTACCACAACAAGCAAAGGATGCAGGTCCAGTTCAGTATAGGTGGATGTATCCGATCGAGAGGTAAGGGTATTCATTTATTTTATGTACAATACTTGTCTAACTACATTGATGACTTGGGTGAATATTTCTTTTTGTAAAATCTTATTATATAATCACTATTTTTGCATCCTTTGAAATCTTATTGTAATTAATTTAGGTATCTGCGTAAGTTGAAGTCTTTTGTGCGGAATAAAGCTTGCCCCGAAGGATCGATGAATGTATCACTTTTTGTACGCGTTACTTGAATAGTGTTGTTACAAAATTTAACAAACTTGAAAGGAACGAGGATGATGAGGCGCCACAACCTGATGATCGATTTATAGTTTTCAAACAATCCGGTAGGCCCCTTGGAGCTGAAACTTGGGGACAGCTTACGGAGTCAGAGATGAAACAAATCCAACTTTATGCTTTGCTGAATACCAAAGAAGTGCAGCCATATGAGGAGTACGTGTGTCATTTATTTGTGTTCAGATAGGCATTAACTTGTTCATGATCTCGTAATATTTTAGCATTGTTGTGGTTAACTATGTTAAGCACTGCACCTGCAGGGAGCACAAAACAGAGCTGCGAAGCCGTGGCCTAAGAGATGCTGAGGTTAATAGAAGACACATCAATGAATTTCCTGATTAGTTTGAAACTAAAGTAAGTATCGATATATCATTGTAACACAATTTCCTTTGCGATTTTAATGATTTACACTTCGGTTTTTTTCGTCATTTAAAAACATTTCTATGTATGTATGAATAGATATACCAGTTGCATAAAGATGGTCAGGTGAGTGATAAACTATATTCGTTGAGTCAAGGTCCCGCTAAAGAATGTTTGAGTTACAATGGCTACATTATCAACGGGTTTAGATTTTATACAAGAGAGTGGGAGAGTCGACGAAAGTCACAGAATAGTGGACTGTGTGTCCCTCGGGAAGACGAAGGTGTAGCTGAAGATGAAAATGATTTTTATGGAGTTGTGAATAATATTATCGAGGCACGGTATGTGGGTCAACTCCGAGTTCTTCTTTTCAAATGCGATTGGCGGCCGATTGCAGGAACAGATAAGTTTGGATTTACTAGTGTCCATATGAATAGAAGATATTATGTGAATGAACCGTTTATTTTAGCATCTCAAGTACAACAGGTTTTCTATATCAAGGATGTATATAATCAACAAAAGGAAGTGGTTATAAAAAACACAACCTCGTCGGTCTTTCAATATTCCAGAAATAGATTCGGATGGGGAGACTGAAATAGACACTCGAGTTCTAGTGAGGCATATCAAGAATTGCATTCAAGTTATTCGATAAAAGATCTCAGAGGAGAACCACATCAGGATCGCAGTGACAGTTTTGTTTGGGATATGAACGATGTTCCACGAAACTATCAGTTGTGCTGCAGCAGCAATAGCTTGTCGATGCCAAGAAGATGAAGAGGAACCTGACACGGATGCCGTTTACCTCTGATGATGAGGATGAGTATGAATTTGATGATAATAACAACCGTGATGATATGGAATTTTAATAGTGGTGAGTATTATTTCATCTTATTGATCTAATAAAGTTTTTCCCTTTTGTGATGCTTACATTATTTTGAATTTAAGTTTAATCTACGATGAGTTAGTTACCTAGTTATCTATATTTTGCAGGACTTGTCCAGTTATCAACTGCCAATGCCTTAAAAATGGACGGGTTTCTCTGATTCTCTTACTGGGGTGGGGTGTTGCGAGGCTATCACATTAGTTAGAAGTAGAACTTTTTCCCCTGCGAAAGTTGAGCTATGAAACTACTTTGACTTCGGGTACTTGGCAATTTGGGAGGACATTACAGTTCATATTTTTAATCTTGTAAACTTCTCTTTCACCATTCCTACTTTTTAATCTTTTGTAAACTTTCAAGGCACTCGTTTTCTTGAACCATTTCCATGAACTATAATTTAACCGAGTGCTAAGGATAATTTAACCAGAGTGTTGTAAGGATTTAAGTTACACATTTCAGTGTGAAAACTTTTGTAAATTCCATACCTAACAGTGACTGCCATCTTAACAGTTAAGGAATCTCGAAAGGGAAGAGTAGTAGTTCAAATTATTTAACTTAAAATCACAATTTAAAATATATATTTTTTTATAACTTAATTTAATGTTTTCAAAAAGACTGGTCAAGAATGAGTGTGATAACAAATCAAGAACAAGTATTATAATTTAACAAATTCTTATTTAATTAATGGAAAATCAATAAAATTTCGGAGGATACTCTTTCCCTTACCCTTTCTCTAACTTTGGTTCCAACAAGTAATACTGTAGGTGACTTCTGGTCATCCGAATTATAATATTCAAAACAGAAGCAGAAATCATAAAGCTAAATTTTTTTTTCAAGCAAACTATTTACAAAGGAACGAGAAATATAAATGCAAAGGGCCTCAAACTTTTAATTTAAATGTCAACATGTGTTTTAACCATTAACATAATCTAGTTGGTGTATTTGGGTGTTCAAACCTTTGGCAATCACAGTTGCTGGATTTAGTTTCCCAACTCTTAAGCAACTATACAATCAGTTAGTTGTGGAAGCTTAGTTGCCAAAGAGTTTGGAAACTAATGCATTATATGTAGTTGGTATATCTTTGTTGTTGAAGAATTTGGAAACTAATGAAACTAATAGTTGCGATTGACGTGTTGTCAAACTATATAGGAACTAACTGTTGCCTTCGCCTAGTTCCCAAAGCATCAGGCTACTAGTATATTTCATGTAGTTGGTATATACTTGTTGCTAAAGAATTTAAAACTAATAATAATAATAGTTGCGGTCAGATTGTTTTGAAGTATATAGGAACTAGTTAGTAGCCTTTGCTAGGATCATTTGGCAACTAATAATAATCATTTGGCAACTAATTTTTTGGAACAAATTGCGTAGATTTTAGTAGCCTTTGCTAGGATTTTTTGTAGTGCATACATCAAGATATTTACACTCAACGGTTTTAAGGAAAGCAAGACCCGATGTAAAAGCTTCTACACCAATCCCGACAAAAGGAGAAACTCCTGTCACATCCAAACAAGTATCACGATTTTCCTCTCAATTGTACATAAGAATGTTAAGAACCCAAGGACACTTCAACTAGTGGCGAATCCAGCACAAATGTTCAATCAGAGAACGCTAGATTCTTGGAAATCATGTAGAATGCGACTGAAAGGTTTTTACAAATATATAGCTAAATTAAGATGTTGTAACGTTCAACCAAATTGTAGACCGACGTTGATAAAAAAGGTTTTTACAAATCCACATTCCGCTTTTTTATTATATACATGATTTTCTAAGAATATAAAATAAATCAAATTTATAAAAAAAGATTCAGTAAGCTAGGGACTAAATGTTTAACCATGTTCATGTTTTTTGTTCTTAACCATCGACTAAATGCTTATTATCGATGTGTCTGAAGAAAGAATTGTGTACTAAACCCTGACCTCCAAAACTTCTTAAAACCATCAAAACCCCTGAAACGGCATTGCATTTTATTAGTAGCAAAATGTGAATTATAAGCATTGCACCTGACTAGCCCGTGTAATCCTAGGCATAATGCAAATCAGAGAGGCAAAAAGTACCGAAGATCGTTAATTAGAGTTTAAGGATGGTAATTTCAAAACAAATGAAAACTTAGAGAATCATACATCGAATAATAGTTAAACTTACACACTTCTTGTACATCTATGTTTTTGCTGGATTCCAAAGATTTTTTTTATTTTTTTATCTTAACGAAGATGCAATTTTGTTAGAAAGAGATGAGAAAAACAGGAAAGTGAACAAGACATAATATGTCAAGATGCAGAAGGAAAGTAAACTCAGAACCTATTGCAAGAAATTCAAAAAATCCGATTCACAATGACATCGATGTCTGGTTTTAAAATGTTTGCACAAGACAGCACCTCGCATTATTGCTGAGAGGCCAAAAATTCCTGACCTTAAACGGTTCAAAATGAAAATAAGTATCAGAACCAAGAAAATAAAAATAAAAAATTATTACAAGTTCAGAATAACACCAATATAACCTTGAATTCGCATTACTAAGATAACGAGCTGGTAAATCAATCACTATCATAGTCAGACGAAAACTCAACTTGTGGATCCCTTAGTAGCTCTTGCGCTCCCTCTCTTGGTTCAATTATCTTGGCTTGTTTTTCTCCAATAGCTCTCAATGAAACAAAACTTTTCACGTACCGAATTGAATTACAAGGAATATGATTATTTGTAATATGCTGATAATTGTGACCTCCGAAGTCTTGACGCAAATAAGTATCACCACCATTGTGATATAGAATTTTGGTACGGTCCTTTAAAATGGCGAACGGAATGTTGTTCTAGTCCTTCTATAATTATTCAGAGCTTCCCAGTCAAAAACAGAATCATCTTCCAACTCCATGATAACTTGTAATGTTCCTCCTCAGGATTGGCGTCATCATGATCAGGCATCCTCTTTCTTTTCTTGATACTTTCCTGTAATAGGTCGTCCCTCTTCTTGAATGACCATATAGGGTACCTATTTTTGCTGCTTACTCGATCGATAATGCACAAACAACCACCCAAGACTCTAAGTTCAAAATCCCATAAACGTTTCCTGTCATATGTTTCTAAAATATTCCGGTTCCACATTTCCGCCATAATCTTAGGTTTTGGGAGGACATGGAATTTTTCATCTGCTAAATCAAATGCCACAATATTTCCTTTTTTGTCTAACCAGTGAAGAGCTCCATCTGCAAGGATCTCACACGAAATAGATGGATACAATTCGTAGGTTATATTATCTAGCTTTCTCCAACCACTGCCACTGCCTAGAGTATATATTTGCACGCGTCCAATTAAAGGCTCATTCCAATGGGGTGTCCAGTATGATCGGTGGACAGGGTAATAGATTCTAACAACCTTATATTCATTGGTAAAGGGGTGGTATCCGAACCCACTCACAACATAATCTTCAGAACGCAAGCGCTTCACTCTCAATTTTGGAAGAAACGCATATTCTTTGGTCCCTGGATTACATATATAAACCGGATCTTTGATTTCTCTTTCGAAAATTACAGATATACAGACCAAACCATTACAGGAACCAACAATATCATGACAGTCATAAGGAGGGGTTAAGTCAATTGTCTCAAATTTCAGAGGTTTTTTATAATTGTCATCATCATATTCCACATGTTTTAGAAGTGTAAGATTTTTTACTGAATTAAATAAGTGAATGAAACTTGCCTTACAAGAAGAAACAGCAGCAGCAGAAGCATGATCGTAAATCAGACATGAGTGCATCTGGGCGAAGGATTTATCATTGTAGATGAGATATTCCCAAGTTTTGCATACTAACCTGCACTCCGAGACGGATTCAGCAGGTAAACGTGAAAGAATATTTATGATGATCTTTTCTGGTAGTGGAGAATCACCCATGACGAGTAAAACACACAAAACCCTAATCGCGTGGCTTAGGAAGAGATAGAACGTGGTCCTTATATATGTATTAGCTTTAAATGATTGAGAAATAAATTCGGAATTTCTTCGATGTGGTGCTGTAGGGGCCGAAGCCCGCATATGCATCCTAAAGGTACACTTCATCCGGCCCTAAAATTCACAATACCTTGTTTCAGTATCCAGCTTCAATACTCAGATTCCAGAAGCACTTAAGAGCAAATCCTATGGGTAGTGTCACTCTTTCAAATGAAGGAGGGCACTACCAATTAGACCAAATTAGAGTCTTTTATGGGTAGTGTTTTGGTCCCTTTTCAGCCCAAAGACTATCATGTACTTGTTCGATCGAGCGAGTGGTTGGAAGTGTCACACTAGACGGGGGACTATCCCCCATCAAAAAGATTTGCTATTTTTAGAAGTAAACGGGGGACAGTCCCCCGTTTTAATTTTTTTTTTGCATTTTTCTTTTTGGACGGGGATTATCCCCCGTCTATTTAGTTTTTTTTTTAGTTTTTTTTGTTGGACGGGGGACTTTCCCCGTCCATGTAGTGTTTTTTTTTTTTTTTTATAGTTTTTAATTTGATTTTTTTGTTGGACGTGGAAAGTCCCCCGTCCATGTAGTTTTTTTTTTTTTTTTGCTTGACGAGGACTGTCCCTGTATAAGTTTGTTTTTATTTGACTTTTTTTTTTTGGACGGGGACTGTCACCCGTCTTCTTTGAAAATTTTTTACTTTACGGGAGATTGTCTCCGGTATAGTGCCATTTTCTTAGAGAAAATGGGTCATTTGTCCAAAAAAATTTAAAACACGGTTCAAATGGACAAGTAAAAAAAAGTACGGGTGAAATGGGCAAAAAAAAATAGGAAGGATGAAACTGGATTCATCCTGGCTTATACTTAAAAAATAGCAAGGATGAAACCTGGATGCATCCAGGTGTAAAATAAAAATAAGAAAAATATATTTGAAAATGGACGAGGATGAGGCGGTTACATCCTGCCTATTATTAAATTTTTGTCCATTTAAAAAGAGTATCTTTATAATTTTTGGCTATTTAAACAGTATCAAAACCTAAGTGTCTTTTTCACCTAGGAATTGTTGATTTTGGTCTTTTTGACCAATTTTGTGATTTTCTTATTTGCCCATAGTGGGTTCACTCGTTCATATGAGCGAGGGGTCCTTCATATGGGCGAGTTAGTCTCCATTTGGAGACTACCCATAGGATATGCTCTAAGGAACTTGGTCAAAAAGAAAAAGACTCGCAAAAATTTTCTCCTGTCGATATTGCAAGATTGGATCGATAAATGACTGTACATGGTAATAATATACTGTACAGTTCGTAAGCGACTCAAAAAACCGAACACGATCCTGTTGGTGAAAATGTTGAAGCTCCCTGGAAACGCACGATTATAGAGGATTCTGTATAAAAAGGTCATTTAGGTATATACCTACTTTGTAGAGTGATGATTTAGTATTCACGTCCCAAGAAGCAAAACAAAAGAAGAGATTATCGTTAACATTATGCATTAATTATTAGGTTTCTCAATTCTTATGGGGTAATTGATAAGGTTACCCCTCTTTCTTATTTTCAACGAAGGGTATAATCGTTACCAATCAAATTCTAAGATTTAATACCTCAAACTCTAGCATTATAGTAGTGTTACCTAATTTCAGATAGCTTTCATAATTAAAATATATACAAAAGCATCGTTTTCATGTATGCAACTTGAGTACAACATATGGTTTATGCCTGTAACTTTGCTCCCAATTTTTTTATAATGTTTCTCTTTTTTCCATCTTTACAAGGGAGGAATCTTCGTCTTCAAGGGTAAACAGTTGTTATATGCAAGGAAAGATGAAGGAACAGGCGATCATGCCCCTTTAGAGGAAATCTTTAATGTATGGTGCAGTCCGGTTGCTTAGATCTTAGTTCCACACCAATGCTTCGCCTCTCGTAGGAATGCAGGTAATGTTTCTGTAATTTGGTACAGTTTCAGTTCCTCGTGTTTAGGGATGAGATTTCCTGAAGTAGTTAAAAGCCGTCGCAAAATGTACGCAGAAGAGACGGTGTATAAGTGTGCAAAACTTGAAATGTATTATTGTATAAATAAATAAAATTGATGTTGAATTGAAGCTGAAATGGGGATTAAATGGGTCGATGGTTAAATCGACAGAAGACGAGTCTGAGGTTGGTGGTGTTGATTCACAACAAGGGTTTGGAGCAGAATTGATCTTGATGAAATGAAATTGGAGTTCAGCCAATGAACTGAAGGTGATTGTAGGTTACTGAGAGACTAGATGAATGTATTAGGTACGGTGAATTGGTGGATGGACTGGAGTGTGGGTGTTTTGCAGTTGGAGATGAAATTGAGCCTGCCATGGTATTGGTTGTGAACAAGAAAGCAAGAATTACTTTATTTGTGTCAAAAAATTGAGATGGGTGCAGTAGAATTGTAGGAAGTGGTGGTGTTGTTGCTTTGAACTAAAGCGCAAAGAATGCCTTGAGTCTGTTGTGCGATTAGTAGTTGCAAGTTGAATCTATTGATTACAAAGAAGAAGGAAGCTGGAATTGGTATTGTAGGAAATATAATTTGTTATGTGAGAATCTGAGCAAGAATAAGGCTATAGTTGCATGGTTTGAGTTTGAGAACCGATGGTCTTTGCTAATGGAGTTGTTGTTGACATTTTGGGGAGTTTGGTTCGAATTAATGGGTGTTAGAAGTTGAGATTGCAACAGGAAGAACAAGCTGCGTTGAAGTTGGTTGTGATGAATTAACACAAGGAAGACAAGAAGATGATGCTGCTACGGGTTCATGGATCGGAGAATGATTGCATCTGCAGATGGATGGGCTTGGTGGTATGAGCTCATGCCATCAATTGTTGCTCCCGGGAATGATATGTTCAATTGGTGAGCTACGAGATGGTGGCAATGGGTAAGCAGATTGGAAGAGTTGCAGCTGGAATGTTGGTGTGAATAATGCAGTTTGGTTTGAATCCGTGAATGCTAGGATTGATGAGATCTTGCAGGGAAAGAAGATGAATCGATTGTTGTGGTTATGAAATTAATGAGATCAAAGGGTTTTAGATGAATGTTAGGGATTATATGAATGAATGTCACTGCAAAGAAGTGAAGTAGTTATGAATAGGTTGGAAGTTGGCACTGGAAACACTCAGTTGCAGCAAGAACTCTGCTGAAACCAAGAGTCGGGTGAGCCAACTCTTGATCCGGAGATAACGGAGTCGTTAGAAAGATTGTTTAGGATAACGATTGGTGACAACCGTTAGATTGACTCTCAGGCAGCCAGAGCATATGTAGGTTGCCGACAGGGACTATTACGATGAGTTTTTGGCATCTCCACCAGATTTCCAGCGACCAAATTAGGACAGAATTTAGTTCCGCAATCTTCGGTCGGCCCTCCCACCGTGGTAACGGTTGTACTAGTTATTAGGTTTCTCAATTCTTATGGGGTAATTTTGTTGTAATTTTGAAGGCTTCTGCTTTGATCTTTTAGATCACCTTTGTAATTTTTTCTATTTTTTTCTTTTCCATTTCAAAAAGAAAAAATTATTATTACTGGCCATGATCAGATGGACATTAAAATTAAAAACGAAATTATCAGAAGTATTGATGATAATTCAGCACTGGACTAATTTCACTTAACCATGCATGATTTTATCTAGGATGCTTTAGAGACTACGTATAGATTACACAAGAAATACAGAAACCAAATTAGCCGAACCCACAAGTTCCCTTAAAAACTCCATCGCACTCGAAAGGGCTACAACAGTGGTGTTTGCGAAACATTCCACAACTGCCACCTAATCCGTGACATGATGCTGCACTAACAGAAGCTAGAAAAAAACAAAATATCACAAACAACACGAAGTGTACATTCATAGCGGTTGTCGTCTCCATTATCCCCTTCTGATGAATTTTTTATCTTCTGATTTTGTTGGTTGAATACATAGCTTGCCATATGTATGTATATATATATATATAGTTCGATTGGGCAGGAAGTGATCAATTTTTCCACTCAAGTCTTTAGTGCATGATCAACCATATTAACCGTTTTATCAATAGTTAATCTTGAAAAATTAATCACGTCACTGGTAGGACCATTCATTCATTATGGATGGGGATGAATCAAACTGAAACGGCTGAAAACAAGGAACCATAACACCAGGGGTTTGATATTCAAGTTGGTCGATCGGTTCTTCACTTCACGTATGCGCTCATTTGCACTTGCATCTATATTCGACTCATTGCTTTGATTTTCTGGCAGTACAGGTATGAACTATTATGATTCATACATGTTCTCAGTTGATAGCGTTGCAGGTCATTTATTTTTTGTGGTTAGTCACTTGACAATGTTTTATTAAATGAATTATAGTTTCTAGAATCGAATAAAGAACTAATGACATGCTAAGTATTTACCAAAATCAGCATCATACAAAGAACTCCTGATAAACTGTAGTATGGTAGAGTTAGCCTCAGAAACCAATGGGTTGGGAGGAGGAATCAACTTAGTCCAAGGAGGTCTTAGCTGCACAAACAACAAATGTTAGATTCCTTGGTTTCCCTGCAGGTAACAGAAAATTACCATGTATATGTGCATATATATGTACCATACCTTTCTTTGCCAGAGGATAAGTTGGTGCAAATGCATTCCTTGAATTTCTGATGCTTTTTCAAGATAAGCTGCTACAACATCATGGCCGCAACTATATGCGATATCAACGGCTTTGCGTCCACTGGGGTATTCGGTAGTCGGCTTAGTGACTACAGATGGATCAGCCCCTGAAATTATCAATGCCATAGCTGCTCCTTTCCTGCGATAGAAAATTTTGTGTTTGTATCAATGTGCAAGAGTTTATTTAACAGAGAAGGTTTAACTAAGTAATAACTAAAGACTAGGAATTGGCACAAACAAAACAGTTACCTCCCGTAGAATGCTGCCCAATGCAGTGCTGTCCAGCCAGATGCATCTTCACAATCTACTGAGAAACCGTTGTGTGTGCATAGTGCAATATCCCAAGTATAACCCAAGCTAGCGACAAGATGGAGAACTCCTAGACCTTGCTCATCAGTGGCATTGCCTATTTTACAACCTTCAAAAATCCAATCCTTAACAAGTTCCCTCGTTAGTATTTCATTAGGTAATTTCTTAATACCGCGTTCTCTGAATTTTGTTTTCATGCGTTTAAGGTTTCCATTGTTCACCAGCACCAACCTCCATAGCCTAGATTCAAGACATAACTCAATATCCGACATCTTCTTAGTTTCAGATGAGCACTTAAATTTCATAATTTTGCTAATAGGTGTAATACCATCAAGACTCACATAAAAATTGTACCCACCAGGAAGGTTAGGAAGGAAAATAGACTAATACATTCCTTCAGATACACGTTCTGCAGAAACTATTAAATCGCCAAATACAAAAAGCAGATTTGCTTCATCTGGTGGTAAATTATCTTTCTGAAAATCCCCAAAAACCTTAACCACTGGTTCTTGTAAATCATGATCCATATCAATATGTATTTCCTTTATGCGAAAAGGACAGTCCTGTTGATAATGATTATCGTATTCGTACAAGGTTACATCACACTTCAAACCTGTATAATATATAAAATAACTCAAACTTCAGCATATATTGTTTTGGAAAATGTGGACAACTATACGGGTTAGTATTCGTACCTTTCTCAAGTTCTACTACATGATGAGTTCCATCGGATTTCAACATCCCGTGACAATTTCTACTAACATATCGTCTGTATGCGTGTATATACTTCAATTCCTTTTTTGCGGAGAGCGGGTAACCTGAGAATCTTTGAAGGATCTGCCCTTGTTTCTTCCAGATAATCAACTAACAAATCATGGCCACGTCTGGCGGCAATGTCAGCAGCGGTACATCCACTGGGGTATTCAATAGTCTGTCCAGTACCTAAGTGTGTATCATCCGTCATGCATCCACTAGGGAAATATTTGGTGGTCTGTTCAGTACGTAAAGTTGGATCTGCACCTCCAATTAATAGAGCTGTAGCCGCTCCGATCCTGAGATAGATAATATTGTATTTATACCAACCAATATGCTACAATATAAACTGAGTAGGTGCAACTAACTAACTAGTAAATGAAAGAACGAAAGGGTTATAGTACAGGGTAGAACGTAACAAACCGGCCATGGAATGCTGCCCAGTGCAGCGGTGTCCATCCAAATGCATCTTTATGGTCTAATGTGAATTGAAGCCGTCTGAGTATTCCAATAGCCCATGCATATCCGAGAAAAGCAAAGAGATGGATAACTCCATGGCCTTCGTCATCAAGTGAGTAAACACTTCTAGGATCGTCAAAAACGCATTGGTACAGAAACTCCCTGAGCATTATTTCGGAATGGGTATCCCTATTATCGCATTCTCCCAATTGAGCCATCAATTCATGATGGTTTTCATTATTGAATAGCAACAAATGGGCTAGTCTTTGTTCAAGTTTTAACTCAACGACGGACCTAGTAGGTTTAGATGGGAACTTGAATTTCATAACTTGGTTAGCAGCTTTTACGCCATCCAAACTCACAAAAAAATTGACACCTCCAGGGAGATTAGGAAGTATTGTAGCTTCATGTACATTAATATTCGCATATTTTGCAGGAACTATTATATCCCCATAGACGAAATGGATGGTATTATCAACTAAAAGGTGTGAAAATTCTCTCCGGAGACAACCTAATACATTAACCACTGCTTCTCCTGGTTCTTCTACTTCTCCTTCTTCTACTTCTGCCTCTTCTTCATTTTCAAATACATTTGTAATATGCAACTCTTTTATATAAAAAGCACACTTGATTAGATGATGATTCTTGTATTCATACACTTGTATGCCAGACTCTATACCTGTTTGTTTGATTCATTCATTAACTCAAACCTAAAAAGATAATGGTAGGATTTTGAAATGCAAATATATAATAATATAGCAATAGGAGTTAGTATTATATGAACGTACGTACGTACCTTTCTCAAGCTGCACGATATGATAACCTCCATCCGTTTTCATCCCCTCGTAATTCCTATCCTCCATCGCGAGAAGACCTAACAAACAAGGAGAAAGAGACCCTCGTGTATATAGAGACACAAAGGGGAAAGAAAGAATGTTAATGTTTGTACCCCTAATATTTTACACAAATAAATGGGCTAACCTAGGCCTCCAAAGCTCCTACTAGTGGCAAAAGAGGGTTCATTGGGCCTAAGGTACTTCCCTTGTGTACCCAAGAATGGCTAACTAGGCCTAACAAACACCTCACAAGGAATCCCATGTGCATAGGTTCAAATCAAGCAACTAGGAGCCCCATCACCTGTGCCACATCATCACCAGGCTCGACCAACCGGCGACGGCCACTTCAGACGCCACGTCAGCACGTAAGACACGTCATCAAAGTGCCACGTCACCAGGTGCCACATCAGCAGGTGTGATGCCGCGGCATGTGGTACGTCTGCAGACCAAGTGCCACGTCAGCAGAATTGATGACGTGACAAACGCCACGTCAGTATATGTGATGACGTGGCAAGTGCCACGTCAACACTACACAAGACATCTATAGTGCCACGTCAGCAAGTGATGATGTGGCGGTGACGCTTGACCTAATGAGTTGAGATGACGTGGCGAGTTCCACGTCGGCAGACGAGGCCACGTCGACATAAAGATGACAATGACAGTGCCACGTCAGTGGATCGAATGCCACATCAGCGGGCAAGATGACGTGGCAATTGCCACACCATCAATGTGAATGCCACGTCAGAGGCAGTCGATGACGTGGCATCAGCGGGCGAGTCGCCCGGCACTCGGCGATTAAGTGGGAAGTCGGCGATTAATTGGGAAGTCGTCGATTAATCGGCAGCGATTAATTGTTCATTTGATTCGGTGGTGCGCGATGTAGGCTGGTCCCGTAGTCCCCGGATATTTGCGCCCCAGTCGTATTTCTCTAAGGATATTTCGCCCGTTTGCTTACACCCATTTCTCTTACACCTTTGGTTATCCACACCCCATTATAATTCCTTAACCATAATGGAAGTTTCTAAATATGCAGGAACCATGCGGGGGAAGCGGGGCATGCAACCATGCATGCGGGCATGCGAGTGTATTATTGCAGGGAGACATGCGGGGAGGGCATTGTGCGGGGAGGCATGCGAGGGGGCCGATTATGGCAATTAATATCTACCATAAAATCAAAGAAATAAAACGGAAATTGGCCACATATAAATAGGGGGTTTTACAACCAAAAAAGGTAAGCAATCTTCCATACCAAAAACTCCTGTGAAAAATCCAATACTGACTTTAGCATCGGAGTGTTTTTTGCCGGTACCCCCTTCTCCATAATTCAATTAAAGATCAAGGCCACGAATCGATTATCAGCGGAATCATCATACAAATTTCTGTGTTTGGGGTAGAAGTAATTTTACCTTACAAACAGTTAACTTGTGACCATGTGCTTGGGTCGACCAGGTCCATTTGAATATAAGTGACTAGCTAGCTTAGGGCAACAAAAAAAAATGCCTTAGTAAATTGAGATCTCCTTTTAATGAAATGTTGTCCTCCTCATATTCTAAGGAGTGAATTATGGAGTAAAATCGACTAATAGTTTGCGAGTTGCACAGCCTCCACAATCTCATTTTCAGTCAATCTTCTTCTAAGATCTAGATATTAATGAACTTGTCCATCTATATTTATGGAGTAAAATCGACTCACTGAAAGATTTTTCTTTCGGGAGACATTGTAGAGATTGAAAAGATACCTGAAGTTTGTTTTTTGCCTAACTCGCGTCAGGATTTGACTCGGCACGAGTCAGATGCTAGACCCTTTCTTTTTTTTCAGTTTGAGTCAGATCTGACTCGGACTTTACTCAGAACTAACATGATCAAGCCACTAACTCCCATATTTTTGAGTTATTTTAGTCTGGACCTGACTCGAAAAACAAACGGATAGAGTTAAATCCAGATAAGTTTTTTGATTACATCCAGACAAGTCAAATTCAAACTAGTCGAATCAAACGAAAAAATAATTAATGAGATTATCTTATTGGGCTTCTCAATACCTTGGATCAGATCTTCTGAGGAAAAATCCAACATTCAGAAGCAGCTGAGAAACCTGGTCTAAAAATGTCGCTGAAAATGGCCTCATTTGATATTACTGTATGACAAACAGTAATTCACACAGTATTCAATCATAATTTGTAACTAGAATAGTAGAAGTGGTGGAAACTGATAAGAACCTTGTCAGATTCTTATCAAGAAAGCAACCGAGAACTTTATCGTAAACAAGTTTATGGTAAAAACTAGCAAAATTCTTTTTTATGGTTTCATTCAATTCTGCAGAAGTATTTATAATAGACTCAACATCTAAAAATAGACTCAAACTATCAAAGGAAACTACCTAATAAAACACTATAAAACTTTTAACCCAAGAAAAATCTTCTTTCTTAACTTACTGACTTCTAAATTAAACCATCTACTGACTTCCACGATGGAAACCGCTTCTTGCTGCAATATTTTTTTCAGTTAAGTTCTGGAGGTTCTATCATTCCTACTCCCTTAAGCACATCCTTGTCCTCAAGGATTGTCATTAATAGCAACGTCATTTGTTCTTCGCTAACTTCAGTTGGTAGCGCTTTAGATACCCCAGTGTTTGTTGTTACAGCCTTCTTTAAATTAGACACATGAAAAACTGGATGAAATTTTCGATCCTTCTGGTAGTTCCAGTCGGTAGGCAACCTTTCCAATGCGTTGTAGAATCTTATAAGGGTAGAAAAACGAGGCGACAATTTCGTGAAGGCTGCGAGAGCAGGTTGAAGTCGACGATAAGGTTGAAGTTTCAAATATACATATTCTCCTTCTTGAAACTTCATTTCCGGACGCTTTTTATCCGCATTTTGCTTCATCCTATTCTGGGCCACCTGCAAGTTCTCTTTCAAAACAGCCAACACTTGATTTCTTTGCACACAAGCTTCATCTAAACTGGTGCTCTTTGCTTCTCCAGGAATATAATTATTCAAAGCGGGAGGAGGTATCCCATAAAGGGCTTCAAAGGTGTGACTTTGGTCGAGGTATGATACGTTGTGTTGTACCGATTACTCTGCCCAAGACAGCCATAACGTCCAAGTCTTTGGTTTGTCGTTGATAAAACATCTTAAATAAGCTTCTAAACACCTATTAACAACTTGATTTGTCCGTCATTTGAGGATGATAAAAGAGCTGAGCTTGAGTTGAGTTCCTTGTAATCTAAATAACTCTTGCCAAAAACGACTTATGAATACAGCATCTCTATCGGATATGATTGTTTTAGGAAAACCATGAAGTTTAACTATGAAATCCATGAAGTGTTGAGCTACAGTAACAGCCACTACACCAAAATGAAGAATCTGTAACATTAGACCGTAACATGTTTTTAATGTTACGACATTGGTAACATTTTCTTGTAACCCGTAACATGTTTTAACTATTCCGGTTTTGGAACATTGTTTTAATGGGTTTAATGTGATTTATTACATGTTACGGGTTTTGAGATACACTAGCCAATAAAATACACTCCATAATTAAAATCCTATTCACACTTCCTCGGTCAAATATGTTTCTTTTTTTTCTGTCAAATACACTAGGCGTGTCTTTTCGCATCTGAACCTCCTCATTCTTATCAATTGCAGAACATGGCTTCCCTCTTTCTTCTCTTTCTTTTCAATTTTGGCTTGAAAATTTCCCTCCCAAAATTTTCTCCACTAAGATCGTGGGATGTTTATCACGATCTCAGTTACAGTTTCTTTTTGGATAAACCCATATATTTAGTTTACACAGCAAACTTAGCCCTAGAATTTGGAAAAACGAATCAAAGGAATTGGAGAAATCAACTGCTTTGGGTAAGTGAATGATGTTTGGTTTCAACTTTTAATTGTTATGAGGTCTAAATTTTTCTTTATCTTTCTTTTCTTATCGATTTCTATAACTTTCATGTATTCAATTTGACTATGAAATCATCGAAATTGAAAAATAGTGAATTACTGAACCCTAATAGGTTTAGGTTTATTGGAAACTAAAAAAATACATTGAAATATTCCAATTGAATGTAATATGAAGGATTTTAGCTAATGGAAAATATGGGGTTTGAATGCTTGTTGTGTTTCTGATTTTTGATAATGGAAATTTCTTATATTTATAAACTAGGATTTGTAATGCTGAAGATTTTTTTTTTGTTTTGAAGGTTAATTGAATCGTGGTTTGTTGTTTTCAATAGAAAGTATTTGTTAGTAGTTACAGAAGATAGGTACAACTTAGATGACAAAGCAGGATATCTGAGGAAAACATTAGTGAATTTACTGCTCTAGTCAACTAAGATAGGTGCCTTTTACAACATAGTTTCCAAGTATCGTTAAATGCATTAAAAATTTCAAATTCTTTGGATCCTCAGACATTGTTGGAAGGAAAAACTTGATTTAGCTTAATTAAGAATATTCAAGAAGTCATAATTTGTAAGAAACGAAAGAAATTGTTCATTAGTCTAAAACATTCTAGCTAGTCTTTGCACAAGTAGAGATAAATCTATGATGTTCTAGTACGTCAAAATTGGCCCGCAAATGTGTAAATAAAGTCGATCACGAGTTTTCTAGAGTGGTCTTAGACTAGAGAATTAGAGAGATCTAGAGATAGATGAGTCGGTAAAGTGAATCTATAAATGGCGGTAGTGAATTCGGTTGAGACACCGTAAGTGAGTGAAAACCCAAAGTGGGTGGTAAGGTCGAGTGATCAAGTGATAGCTAAAGTGAGTGGGAGTTTGTAAGAAAGTTAAATCCCTGTACAAACCAAAGTTTTGAAAAGTAATAGAAGTCCACTTCCATAAACTCCATTTGAGTGTCCCAGTGAGTTATTTAAGAGTCATACACATTTTGCCGTGAGTTATTTGAGAGTAATAGAAGTCCACTTCCATAAACTTCAATACCATTTTGCCCATTAACCGCAAAATCATTTCCAATAGACATTGTCGACCACAAGAAAAGAATGTTTTACCCTCCGATAGACTCAACTAATTTTTGTGCAAAGCATTCCATCCTAAGTTTTGTGAATCTTTCTCTATAGCTTCTAGTATGATTGCCTTATCAATTTTTGTGCGATCACAACAATCGAAACACCGACCCACGGCTATTTCAAAAAGGGTTAGATTTTGTACGCTATGATGGTTGAATACTAGTTGGGCAGTAGTCTTGCCAAGACCCCCATCCCAATGATAGAGATGATGCGGGGATCACTTGTTTAATCTTAATATCCATATTAGCGATCTAAACCAAGTTTCTTCAATACCCTCGTCTCTCAAGGTAATACATAGGTCGTTATTGTGTTGTTTTTGGTGTATTTGATGACGACATTAGTTGGAGATTTTGATTTGTGTTTTATTATGTTTGGAATTAGTTGGATCTTTGTTTTTTGTTTGTTGAGCATCTCATTGATATGGCTTGGATTCTTATTTGATAATACATAGGTAAATTCACCGCAAGTTCGTTTTAAATGGTTATGGATCTGCTGTTGCTTCGGTTTATGGTATCACAAGAGTTATAGACTAGTATGTTGTATGTAAGCTTGATGTTGCTCAACTATTACCGAGCTTGAAATACTCTCTCGACTTGTCTTTGAATTGAAATTTAAGTGCTCTGACGAATTCCACTTGAACTATTTTAGGTCGATCCTTGAAAGCACTAGACTATATATGAAAAACGTAACCCATGCGATTGTGTATTGGTGTCGGTATTTAGAAAATGTTGGGATTTTCTTTGGATTTGTCGGAGTTACGACAAATAAATTCCATCTCTTAATTTTATCCTTGTTTATGGACATAAATAATTTCGTTGTCTTATTGCAGAAATGGATTAATGGTTTTCATAGCATGTTAATTTTCTGTAGAATTCCATAACTTAATTAGGCTTCTTAAGATTATAATAAAATGACTTGGCCAAGGACTAATTAGTTACTAATGATATGTAACTAATGGGGTTAATTTGTGATTTGATTTACAAACTATATTTTGCATTGCATATGTATTAATGACCTCAACTTTATTTTACAGACAACTTAAACGATATCAGTTGAAGGTGCTGCGACAACTCAATTATATATCACACACTCAAGAGGTCCCAAGTGCTTCTACGTGGGTGGGTTTACTTTATCCTAACTTAAGTAATGATATGATTGATTTTACGTGGTAAATGATTTTGGTGTGTGTTTGTGAGTAAATTTTGAAGTTCATGCATGTTTGATACATGATAAGTGTGATCGGTTTGAATATATAGTATGTCGGTCCGATGGACAAAAAGTGGATGGAATTAGAAGATAGATCCGATGATTTGTACCTGCCAGGGTCAAGGAATTTATCGATCAGTGCACGTAGAACGGGAAGAGATCTTTTCTCTTGCCCTTGTAAGAAATGTCGAAACTCGAAAGGGTTAGTCGAACTTGATGACATAGAGTATGATCTATTATTTGGGGTATCGATAAGAAGTATGTGTTTTGGCACCTTCATGGGGAGTGTGAGTCTTTGCATGTGAATACTAATCCAATAGTTGAAGAAACTAACCCGTTTGAGCAACCTAGAATGGAAGATCTTGTCAATGATGTTTATGAAGTGAACCACAAAAGTGGACATCCAGTAGATGATGGAGAACCTCAAGTTGAATCCCATAGTACTCCTAATGATAGTGATTCACTTAGAAGTAAGAAATTTGAAAAAATGAGAGAAAAAGCCATCGAACCTCTATATCCTTCATGCCTTAAGTATAGGACTACCTTATCAACCATGATTGAGTTACAAAATTTGAAGGATCAATTTGGCATGACAGGCAACAATGTCACAGCATTGTTATCATGGCTTAAAGACGTGTTGCCTGAAGGTGCCAATTTGCCTGATAACTACCCTAATATGAAAAATTCTATCAAGGAGTTAGGAATGGAATGTATAACCATTCATGCATGCCCAAATCATTGATCAGATAGGAAAGAGCATCTTTGAGAGAGTCGAGTGTCCAAAATGCAAAATGCCTAGGTATAAGCATTATGTAGACCCAAAGACTAAAAAAGGTGGAAGTGAACCACTAAAAAGCTGTGAGGTATTTTCCATTAATCCCCGTGTCAAGAGGTTATACGGTGTGCCTTGGATTGCAAAGCGATGACTTGGCATAAAAGAGCCCAGTCAACCGATAATCTGATCGCCATCCGGTGATTCTCCCCATTGGAAGTATATAAATACGAAATGGCCAGAATTCAACCAAGAAGAACGCAATGTTCGACTTGGTATGGCTGCTGATGGTTTTAATCCATTTGGCACATTTAATAAGGGGTATAGTTGTTGGCCAATTATTATTGTGCCTTACAATCTCCACCATCTTTATGTATGAAAAGGAGTTTTCAATGTTGACTATGTTAATTTCTGGTCCTAAAGAGCCAGGAAAGCATATTGATGTGTATTTAGAACTTCTAGTGGAGGAGTTGAAGGAGTTGTGGTTTGAGGGTGTATGGACTTTTGATTCTTATACGAAAACCGAATTTAAGATGTCTGCTATGTTATTGTGGGGTATTCATGACCTCCTAGCGTATGGGTCATTATCTGGTTGTAATGTGTAGGGTTATAATTCATGTCCACTGTCTTGATGATGTTGATTCTCAACGTCTTAAGAATTCTCAAAAAATATGTTTTTCGTGGATATGACTTGGTTTTTGCCCAGGGTCACAAATATTGGAGTGATAAAAGGTTTAATAAGAAGGAAGAAAATCGTAGTGCTCCACGTAGACTTTACGGTATTGAAGTTGAACAAAAGATGATAGAGCCGGAATAATAGTGCGGTTTCTAGCCAAGCAACAAAAATCAGTCGAAAGCGAAAGAGTTTGAATGATGATGACACTGAAGTTGATAGAAGTAGTACTATTTCACCACCATGGCTTAGACGTTCTATCTTATTTGATTTACCTTACTGGAAAGAACTTTTATTACGCCATAACTTTGATGTCATGCATACCGAGAAAAATATCACAGAACATCTGTTAGGTACAATAATGGGTGTTGCCAAGAAAACAAAAGATGGAGAGAATGCAAGAAAAGATATGAAGAGCATGGGAATCAATAAAGTTGTGGTTGGAAGATGAAACAGGGAAAATATCCATGCCGAATGCATCTTACCTTTTGAGCAATGACAAAAAGGAACCTGTTTTGTCGTGCTTTGAAGGAGCTGAAGCTTCCTTCGAGGTTTTCTCGAAGTTGAGTAACAATGTAACCGTTAAACCACCGTAGTGAAAGGACTGAAGTCGCATGACTACCACGTGATTATGCAGCATTTACTTCCAGTATTGCTGAAACACGCTTACCACGGTGACAAGGACTTGCGAATATCGATCCATCGAATCAGTGTATTCTTTAATGTGTTATGCTCGAAAGTTATCAACAGAGAAGAGCTTTTACTTGCAAGAAAGGCTTTGGTGGAGGCAATGTGTGTTCTTGAAAAGGAATTTCCTCCATCATTTTTGTTATAAGCGTCCCTTTTGCATGGTGCATTTAGCGACGAAGCTTTGATCTGCGGTCCGAGTTCGATTTCGGTGGATGTACCCTTTTGAACGGTAAACAACTATTTTTACAATTATGTACAACTTTGTCTTATGTGTGCGTTTAGTGTTTTTTATACTTATTCTTATAATTAGTTTATATGATCAGGTTGATGAAAAAGTATAAGAATTACAATCTTAATACAAGATACGTAGAAGGTTCAATTCTTCGAGGCATATCTGGTGGAGGAAGCTACTATTTATGCTATGGAATACATGCCAAATTCAAGTTCCTCGTAATCACAAACGTGCGAGTGAGTCATTTCTTGATGAAGATGATGACTTTTTGATGAGTCACCATTAGACAAGGGTAAGGATGTTGTCTTGGATCAAATACAATTTCAACAAGTTCAGAATCGGGTCTTTGAACGATGCAGACGGAGTAGAGATTTGATAAGTTATAGATGTGTTAAATGTTCTAGTTCAATTTTATTGTTACTAATACTTTGTGACTTATCTCCCAAATTGTTTCAATTTTGCACTATTAGGAAATATGATCGGTATCTAAAAGATGTGACTAGTAAGTCTCGTAAGGGGACAACGTCGAACATTCACACACCCAAGAGTTTCCCTGTTTGGTTATGTGAGGAGGTACTCAATACTTGATTTATTTATCCTGGAAATACAATACCTGATTTGTGTTTATAACTGTTTTAAATTTATCTTTTAATTCAAACTAGTACTTGATTTTAACAGTTGGAAAAGGCAGGGGAAACTAATACAGTTATGTGGAGATTAGCAAATGGTCCACAGTTTGCAGCGAAGAAATACACAAAATACCGTGTGAATGGTTACAAATTTTCGTCGAAATCTAAAGATGACCGTCTAGTCACGCAAGATAGTGGCGTTTCTATGAGAGCATTAACCAAGTTTAGGGCAAAGAGTACAGACAAAAATCTTAAAGAAGTGATGACCACATACTATGGAGTCATAAGAGATATAATTGAGCTGAACTATACGGATTTCACACAAACTGTTTTTTACTGTGATTGGGTGAAGGTGGAAGACAAGTGACATGGGTGTAAAATTGATGAACATTGGAACTTAGTAAAGCTGAACTTGAATAAGTTGAAGAGCATTGATAAGGTGGATGATGAACCATTCATTCTTGCATCTGAGGCGAAACAAGTGTTTTACTCTAAGGACCTTACAGATGAAGAGTGGCATGTTGTTTTATTTACACCGAAGAAGTTAACTGCCAAGGTGGACGAGGAAGAAATTACTAGCACATCGTATCAGTCCATTCTCATGGATAATCCATCCTTATTAGACCTCCTAAAACAATGATTGTTGTGGTTTTTTATTGCATTGGATTTTACATTTGTCAATGTTAGTGGATTCTCTTAAATTTTAGTTTATTTTTACCTCTAACCATTGTGCAATTTTATGACACTCTTTTAACTGTATATTGTTTTAGTTATTTATTGCAGACTTGTATAGGAAAAATGGCAGATCGTATGCATGTCACATTCAATGCTTTAGATGCGCAAGAGTTAGGTATTGGTGCGACACATTTCAAGGATCGTATGGGGCGTCTAGTCGAACTCATATTCTATTGGGTATCCCAGTTGGAAGAAAGTACCAACTCATTTTAAAGATGACGTATGGAAAGCACTTCGGTAAGATATATATATATATATATATATGACCCATATGTTATGGTTACTTTCTTCTAAGATATTACAATGTATATATATGTTTATGCGAGGTAGAATTTGATGTAGCGAGATGACATGCGGAGTTACCTTGAGAAAGAGATGCACGTAATCATAAGGAAGTTCAAAACCAAATTGCGATTTAACCATTTGGACAAGCATACTAACTACGACGAGCAAGTTTGGATGTTCCACCAGGTGTGAGGGCGAGGATTGGGAACGGTTACGTAAGAATGAAGCTTTAGATGTGCCAAGAATAAAGAAAGACAAATCTTTGAAAGCGGGTCAAAGCTCATGTATTCACATACTTGTGGACGTTACTCGGTTCAATGATAGAGTACAACTTGGTAATTATCTGTGTGAAAAGTTACTTATAAGTATGTTTATATAGTTAGATATTTAACAAACTTTTTTTCAAGAGAAGAAAAAAAGATCCTAAGAAGAAAATTACTGTGATCATGTGTGGGTTGCAAGCCACACGAAAAAGAATGGAAAATATCTTCCTAGTCTTTGAACCTTATGTTGTAAGTCAAATGATCATATAAAAGTATGTACAATTGTATATATTCTTACCCTATATATGTTAACATATGAAACTTTTTGATGTTTTAGAAAGAAGTCATGGCTGCTATGGATGCACAAGCTGCCACTGAAAAATGAAAATACTACTGATACCGACATGTATGCATCTTCGATTGATACCGACCCAGTTGCCCAAGTATTTGGCAAAGACACTAAAGGGCATGTTCGTGGAGTTGGCAGCACCATATCGCGAAGGCGATGCTTGCATGTGGCACCAGCCTTGAAAATGCTTTCGGACAAAGAAAAAGAAGGTAACGAATTGAAGAATGAAATGAATATTGTGAATTCCAAGCTGGACACTTTAATGGAACATGTAAGTAAACCCCAAAACCTTTCAATTTATTGCAACTCAGTTGTAAGTCTGTTAGATTATATTCTTGCGTATTTATCCATTTTCCTAACTAACAGGTCTTAGGCACAAAGGAAAGAATGTCCACTTTCATGAACCGTAAATGGATCATCAAGTAGGAAAGTCGTCAGTGAGCACTTTGTCTGTTTCACCCACCTATGTTCCATCAACATCTTCCGGGAGCTGCGAACTAAGGAGTATGAACTTCGAAGTAGTTGCTATCGCAACCATAGTTACTGATGACACAAAGGGTATTTGCCATGGTTATAAGTTAGATGTAGAGCGCGAAGCAAAAGTTATTTTAATCAAGATTGTGATGCCTAATACACCAATTTACAAATCTGGGAAACAAGATGGTGCTAATATATTCGAGGATGTGATGGAAGGTGGATACTTGGTGTGGCCAAAATCGTTAATTACATACTAAAGTCGATCTTAAGTGCTTCACTAAAGTTTATGAATTCTAAGTGGTTAATTTCTTAGTTATGTAGTTATCGTTAGGTTTTTCGGATTTAAAAGGCACTTGAACCTTCTGTAAGCTTGTTAAGATTGGCTTCCTTTAAGTTTGGTTATTTATTTTTCATAGTTTTATTTATAAGACTTCGGTTATTTAAGTATCTATGTTTTCTATAATTATTATCTATATAATTTGTTATCTCGTTAGGGGCAACACTTTTAACTCCGCCAATGCAAATGCTTATATCATTTCATTGCCGGTCCCAAGCCCGGATAAAGGAGGAGGGGAAAGGAGATTAGTCGGGAAGGGATTCAAGTAATTGTGGTTGATGTTGGACCATCCTCAATATCGTCACACATACAAGAGGTAAAACTGGTCTGTTGCAAGTTTTCTTAAATTAATTTGTGTTGGTTCAATTTATTGGTTTTGGGGAGCTGTGTTTGTTCACAGTACACGAGTAGGAAGAACTATATGCAGAAACCTAAGGCTATTGGGGTGTCAATCTAGTCCAGGTGTGACAAATGTATTAGGTAATTCTTTTTTAATTTGGAACTTTATGATTTCAGTGATGTTTTTTTCCGTTGTAGTTTCCTGATGTCAAATGTCTCATTTCAACTTAAGACTATTGGCTTCTGTTTACATCAGATACGTTTCTTTCTAGGGCATTGCATAATCATCAACATGTTATCTTAATTTTTACTTTTGCATAAAGCCAGATTAGTTTCTCATTTTTGGATGCCATTGATATTGTGCTTTCATGAGCCATAGTGAGTGGTACTTTTCTTTTGGTGTTTTAAGATGAAACTGTCATTTAACTCACTTTTAGTTGTATGGGAGCAAGTATTTTCAATCCGCTTGGATAGGCTAGTTGTACTTGTCTCACAAGTTTTTTAGTTTGTTTTCCAATCATTGAATGGAGGAAACTGTTTTGCTTTTTTGGCATAGATCTTCGGTCCTTTGGCTGCTGTCTTTCCATAATTCGGGTGGAAGTTCTTGGTTCCCAAGCACATTAACTAGTGTTCTTTATTACAGTTGTTGTGGATATCTGATGATGGCATTCCAGACCTATGAGGCATTAATAAAGATGACTCAGATGAGCCATGCTTTGCTGATGAAGTAAGGACAGGATATCAAAGTAAACTACTATCTTGTGGTTCCTCTATCGAAAAGTCTCCATGGAGCTAAATGAGTAATTTTTAAGGAAGCAGATGATGTGTTTATTTTTAAGCTTCAGTGACTAATCCCTAATAACCAATGTCATTACTTTCCTGATGCAGATTCATCAACTGGCTGTAATTCTCTTCTTAGGAGCAACCACATCAATGAGATGGAAGTAGGAGACTTGTTTGTATTTGACCTCATGTATTTTTGAATCACATGAAAAAACTGGATTTCATGAGGCTAGTGCATTTGCATCTGCGTTTGGTATGCAGGTAAGAACTATACCCATTTTCTATATGGCTTTTCTTCTGGGTTTCTTTAATTGTAATCTGGTTCATCATTTCTGCAGTCTACAGTCGTAACTCCATGATCCAGCGCCGGTTTGCACCGGGTATTACACTAGGTAACAAAAGGGATCCAAGTTTTTTTTGTTTGTCTCTGTCCAAAATAATAATAATAATTTGTTAACCATGTGTAAATCAGGAACGACGTAGAATTTTTTTCGTACACAGGTAATAATTTTTTCAAGCTCCACTAGAATTCAAGGAATATGCCTCCAAAGTTGGCGTAGATTTTGTCAGAAAAATGGTTTGTACTATTTATTTGCCATCAAGTTAGAAAGAGCAGCTGAATATTGTAAAGTGTTTGATTGAGATCATAACTATGACATCCAAGAGGCTATCATTTTCATCATGGGAATCTCTAGGCGATATCCTAACACGTAAGTTACTGTAACACGGTTTATATAATTAACAAATCACATTATTAAATTCTTATTGAAGCCCAACTTACAAGTAGCTATCAATCAATCATTACAAAGATTTACTTTGCATGTGGATTAGACACCTTAGTTGAAAGCAAAGGTACTTCTGAAGTTAACATTCAATGTCCAGTGTTGAGTCTCAGTTTTTATTCTTTAGCATATGTTTGTAATTTTGTTTCTGCTGATATCCATGATCTGGATAATTTATGAAATACGCAAAATGAATTGACAGTGCTAATGATCTCTTTGATAGGTTTCTTGGAGAGTTTCTCAGAAGATCCTACTCTGGTTCAGTTATATTTGCTTAGAGTCACTATTAAATTTTTTATGAAGAATCCAACAGAAGGCCCACAAAGAATGATTTAGGTTTATTGCTTCAATGCTTGATATTGATGCTCCTGCATTTTCAGTTGCACCATTGCAGGTAGTCCTGAATAATGCTACTGTTGAAACGGACAATCCAGTTCTGCGTGATCGGGCTATAATTATTTGCAAGTCTAACACGATATTGCCAGGCTGTAAGTCCACAGAAGTAATCGTTTTCAGATAATAAATATAGTGGAGATGTCTTCAAGTCCAACACGGTATTTGCCAGGATTTAAATGTTAGGAAGAACGTACAAGTTTAATCTTCTCGCAAAAACCATCAAAAAGGATGGGCGACTAAAAGATACCTTGTAGTTTCGTTTTCTTGTATTTGTAAAGAAAGAAATGATCCAATCTTTATCTGTTTGGCTCTTTGCTTGTTTCAAAAGCATATTAGTAATGATATTACGAGAAATATTGTACTCTTTATCTTTTAATTTGATGTGGCGAACATTAGAAATACAGATACATATTTTGAGTATGATGTTCGAGAACTATATGTCAGCTGCAGATGGTGACAAATAACCGGATATATTTGTGATTTCAGTAACATCCAAAGGCCTAGTTTTGGAACAGTAGTCCAGTGTTACAAGAGAAAAACTTAGCAACAGTATCCATGTGTGACAGATTGTAGAGACGTGTTACTACCTGCACGAAATGGAACAGATGGTTCGTTCTTTGGAAAACGTTAACCGACCAAGTCCGTAACATTTAAAAGCTCATGCGAAAATCTGCCACACCCTCAACAAGTAACGTTTATTCAGTGTTATCGAAGGTCTTTGTAACACCTATAAACCGTTACAATTAGGCTCATTTGGTGTTGTGAGTCGACATAGGGATGCTTTAATGCAATGAAGTGAGCATATTTAGTTAAACGGTCAACCACCACTAGTATGACAGTCTTACCGTTAGAATTTGGTAACCCAACGATGAAATCCATTGATATGTCAGACCATATAGTAGTAGGTATTTGAAGAGGCTGCAGCAATCCAGACGGCGACAATGTACTATATTTATTCCTTTGACATATATCGCACCCAGTAATAAAAATTTTCACATCTTGCCTCATCCCAGGCCAATAGAATAAACGATTCAATCTCTGAATGGTTTTTAAGTATCCAGAATGACCAGCTGTTGGTGTCGAATGAAATTCCTTCATAAGTACAGTCTTCCACTTAGACATTGGGCTGACAACCAATTGATTTTGTCGATACCTTAATAGCCCATCATCTTCAGAATAATGTTTCGTACTAAAATTAGTACAATCAAGTTTTTGTAGTTTTTCCTTTATCCAAGGGTCCATCTTGAGATCCTGTTTGAGTTCATCTATCCAAGAACAATGTACATATGATATAGCTTGCAACGTTCCATTATCGTCGTATATTCTTGATAGTGCATCGGCTGCTTGGTTTTTGATTCCTTGTTTATACACAATTTCATAATCATATCCAAGCAACTTAGTAAGCCATTTTTGTTGAGACGGTGTAGTTGCCTTAGCATCTAAAAATATTTCAGACTTTGTTGGTCGATGGCTGAACCAAAAATCTTCGTCCAATCAAATATGGCCTCCACTTGGTTACCGCAAGAATAATAGCAAGGAGTTCCTTTTCATATGTTGATAGACCCAAGTGTTTAGGGCCAAGTGCCTTGCTAATATAAGCAATAGGCCTGCCCTCTTGCATTAAAACAGCTTCAATACCTCTTCCACTGCATCACTTTCAATTACGAAAGTTTTAAGAAAATCTGGTAGTGCTAAATCAGGGGCCAAAACCATGGCTTCCTTAAGAGATGTAAACGCTTTATGGGCATCCTCGGACCACTTAAAGCTATCTTTCTTTAAGAGTTGTGTCAACGGTGAAGCAATTTTTCCATAATCCTTTATAAATTTCCTATAGTAACCTGTCAAGCCTAGAAAACCTCTTAATGCTTTAATGGTTTTGGGGACTGGCCATTCCTTCATGCATTGTATTTTTGACGGATCAGCCGCTACTCCTTCACGGTTTATTATATGACCCAAGTACTCCACTTCCCTTTTTCCGAATGAGCATTTGCTAAGCTTCACCACCAACTTATGTTCTCGCAAAATTTCGAAAACAACCCGTAGATGTAACAAGTGTTCCTCCCATGTTTTACTGTAGATCAATATATCGTCAAAGAACACCAATACATTCTTCATGGAGTGGTTACGAAAGATGTCATTCATTAGATGTTGGAATGTAGAGGTGCATTAGTGAGACCAAAAGGCATCACTAGGAACTCATAATGACCATCATGAGTTCGGAAAGCGGCCTTAGGTATGTCATCCTCATGCATTCTAATCTGGTGGTAACCTGCACGTAAATCCAACTTCGAGAAAAAACAAGCTCCATGAAGCTCATCAATTAACTCATCGATCACCGGTATAGGAAATTTATCCTTAATAGTAATTAGATTTAGTGCCCTATAATCAACACACATACGCCATGAACCATCTTTCTTTTTCACCAATAGAATAGGTGAAGAATACAGACTGGTGCTTGGGCGTATTAATCCAGTATTCAACAATTCCTTAACAACATTTTCAATTTCATTTTTTTTGATAGTGTACATACATGTATGGCCGCACATTGACAGGAGAGCTATTCGGCAAGCAAGTGGTATCCGATGATCATGACTTCTTGAAGGTGGTAATGTAGTCGGAGTTGAGAATACTTCTTTGAACTCATCCGTGATGTTGCATATGTCTGATGGAATTTCATCTTTTCCTGTTATCTGTTGAGCTTGTCGTATATGACAGATATAACTGGGTGCCCCTTTTCTTATCATCTGCTGAATTGCATGACTTGTCGCGATCTTTGTCTTATGATTCAATTCCCCTACCAACCGAATGATTCTTTCATCCATGTGAACTCCATTATAAGCTTCTTAAAGTCCCAACCGATTGGACCTAGTGTTTGTAACCATTGTGCACCAAGAACGATGTCACACCCTCCCAATGCAAGAACATTAAAGTCGCACACAAAAGTATAGCCCTGAAGTTTCAAATTTCAAACCTTGACATCTACCAAGACATGGTATCCGCGTTCCATTAGCAACCATCACCTCAAATTTTTCATCACCTAATATCTCAATTCCTAATTTTTTGGAATTGATGGGTCAATAAAATTGTGGGTACTGCAGTAGTCGATCAAAATTGTGACATTCGCCCTTTTAATTGCCCCCGATATTCTCATTGTTTGAGAGTTCGAGATCCCGCCAAAGCATGAACAGATATCTCTCCTATTTCTTCTTGTTCTTCCTCTACGGTTGTTGTGTTAATAACATCATCACATTGTTCCTCATCTCCTCGATTAAAAAGATAGTTTTAGTTTTACACTTGTGTCCCTTAAACCACTTTTCATCACAATAGAAACAAAGTTGTTGTTTTTCGACGTTCATCATGCTCAGCTTTGAGATAATCTTAATCGGAGGAAGATTTGGTGGTAACTTTGTTTGATTATTGTTGTGAGTAATATGTAAAGGTGAACGATTGGTGTTTCTTACAATTTGGCGTTTCAAAGAGAGTTTCTCATCTTGTAAGCGACCAATGTCAATAGCTTCAGATAGTAACTTAGGTTTGAATGAGAGTGTTTCTAAGCCAACTTCCTCCTTAAGACCACTAATAAAACAACTTGTAAGAAAGCTCTGAGGTAAGCCTTGTACCTGATTAGATAGTCGTTCAAATTCCTCACGGTAATTTTCGAAACTTCCACAACTGCTTTGTTTTAGTTTGGATAACTTTGCTGCATAATCTTCAAGACCAGTATTCCCAAATCTCTTCAATAATGCTGTTTTAAAAGCATTCCATGACTTATCTTCCATGTAATCTTGTACCCACTTATACCATTGTGATGCTTTTCCATCAAGATGGAAGCTTGCCATATTTAACTTCTCTCCTTCAGGGATCTTATAAAAGTCAAAATATGTCTCTGCCTTACTTAACCAAGATTCTGGATCTTCACCATTAAATTGTTGTAGGATAAGCTTCACGAACGGTCTG
The DNA here is from genome assembly GCA_023531295.1 of Papaver armeniacum. Taxonomy (NCBI): domain Eukaryota; kingdom Viridiplantae; phylum Streptophyta; class Magnoliopsida; order Ranunculales; family Papaveraceae; genus Papaver; species Papaver armeniacum. Next base: position 127,094 of record JAJJWW010000469.1, read on the forward strand.
TTTTCCCCTCTTTTTGATTTGACAAATTGAGCTTCAATTGCCTTCAACCCGTCTTGTAAATCTTTGATTTGTTGCTCCATCTTCTTCTTTTGTTGTCGGGTAAAGTGTAACATATGCGGACGAACCATTTTCAGTACCAATTGATAAGAACCTTTGTTTATTCTTATCAAGAAAGCAACCGAGAACTTTATCGTAAACAAGTTTATGGTAAAAACTAGCAAAATTCTTTTTTATGGTTTCATTCAATTCTGCAGAAGTATTTATAATAGACTCAACATCTAAAAGTGGTAATTATATAAATATCCCTTATTTTGATAGGCTTCATAAATGTCCTTATCACACAATAAATATACCCCTCTCCATCTATAAGCCCATCAGGGATCCATTAACGTTTTTATTTCTTCCAAATTTACCCTCCTATCTATCGAGAGTATTAGTATCAGTATCTTCCTCTTTCATTTCAGATCTAAAACTTTTATTTGTCTCTCTCTTCCCAGACAACACCACCACCACCGCCACCATCATCACTACCACCACCATTACTACCTCCTCATCCTCACCTCCCGTGGGTGCAAATAGATTTAGGAATACCTCCTCCGCAATCATCGCATTTCCCTCCACCAGCTCCACACCACATCCTAAACAACGATTTATATTGATGAATCAACGAAACTAACTTCTCCAACCAAATCTAAAGCATTAGAAACATCAGATTAATTTTCGATATCAACTGGATTTGGATTGAATAACCTAAAATTGATGATAGCAACTAGTTCTTAAAAATCTGTTTTCATCAATTTAGGAAGAGACGATGAAAATCGTCATCAATTATTGGATTTTTCTTACTAGAATCTCAAATCTTCTTTGTTATATTAGGTGGTGGTGTTGGCGGTGGCGGTGATAAAGGAGGAAGTCAAATCTCTTTTCCTTCTGTTAATGATGATGGTGGTGGAAGTAAAATAAGATATCAAATCTCTGGTTTTGTCAGTTGATGATGGCGGTAGTGGTGAAGAAGGATATCGAATCTTTATTTTGCTGATGATGGTGGCGGTGGTGGTGCAGGTATCTTTTTCAATCCTTTTTTTTTGTTTGTCTGAGATTTGTGGTTTTTGATAGGTTATAAGCATAATATTTTTCTCTTAGATCTAGGTTGCGAATCATAAATTTTGTATATCGTTCTTTTTAGATTTAGCTTGAATTGCATATCTTTTATTTTTAGTTTGATATAATGAAAAGAGGCAGTAAGATATGCTTATTTAAAAGGTTGTATAACAGTGTATGGATGCGGAAAGTTTAGTGTACTGTAAGCATTATTTGGAATTGAACAAACAGTGATGAAATGGGAGGTGAGAATTTATGCAGTACTATTTTCGTATGGATTGCGAAGAACAAGCGCCCATGTTTTGAGCTGCATTTATACATGTTTTGAGCTGCATTTATATACAAATACAGGGTGGGAACGACTATTTGGTAAATTTGAGTTAACTCTCAAGAGGATGATAACCATCATCACTATGCTTGTTTTGTTTTGAAAATCCAAGTGTTTTGTGAATCTAATGGCTGGTTGTATGCCATCGTTGTTGTAGGTAAGGTTCTCGGATTTTTAGCTTGTGATTGAAAAGTTAAGAGGACAAAACTCCTAGCGGTAGAGCTCCCAAGAGGATGCAATACAACAGACAATTCGGCATGGACTCTTATAGAACTGTTACACACTCCTAGGTGCTTTGTCAGGCTCCATGCAAATATAAAATAATCCCCTACTTTTGCGAAACTAGTCATATAGTACTATTGCATCTATGCCATTCAATAGTGTACCTAGGAGTGAAAAGCCTCTTGGTAGTTTAAGTTGATAGAGTCTAATTGTTAGTGACTAATGTAAATGTTTCATTTCCGACTGTTTTGCTGTGCCTTTGTACAGCTAACAATTGGATGGAGTTTTGAGTTGGCCCGCACTTACCCTTGAAGCTATAATAGTGAGTCCACTCCTCCACTCCGTTTACTTGTATACTAATAGTTACATTAGATGAACCTATGGTGTAATGGTATCACAACCGACTCTAGTCAAGATGCGTGTTCGATTCACGTTAGGTTCAATACTTTTAGTATATTTGTGTATCAATTTATAGAAATTTACCTTAGTTTAGGGAGTCAAGAACAAATATTTGTGTATCAACAATAGAAATCGACCTTAGTTTAGGGATTCAACAACCAATGTTTCGTATCAACAATAGAAAATGGTATAAACAACCAAGGTTTGTGTATCAACAATAGAAAAATGGTATCAACAACCAATATTTTTGTATCAACAATAGAATTTGATCTTAGTGTTAGGAGTCAACAACAAATGTTTGTGTATCAACAATAGAAATCGACCTTAGTTTAGGGAGTCAACAACCAAGGTTTGTGTATCAACAATAGAATAATGGTATCAACAACCAAGGTTTGTGTATCAACAATAGAAAAATGGTATCAACAACCAATATTTTTGTATCAACAATAGAAATTGACCTTAGTTTAGGGAGTCAACAACCGGTGTATCTCGTATCAACAATAGAAAAAATGGTATCAACAACCAATATTTGTGTATCAACGATAGAAAATGTAATCAACAACCAATATTTTTGTATCAAAAATAGAAATGTTTGTGTATCAACAATAGAAATCTACCTTAGTTTAGGGAGTCAACAACCAAGGTTTGTGTATCAACAATAGAATAATGGTATCAACAACCAAGGTTTGTGTATCGACAATAGAAAAATGGTATCAACAACCAAATTTGACAAATATTTTGAACTTTTGATTTTTTGGGTCAACAAATATTTTCGGTTGTTGACGCCTAATATTAATGGCTATGCCGGCGGAGTGGTGGCGGCAGCGGAGTGGAGTACGAGTGGGCGGCGGCAGTGGTTGGCGGCGGAGTGGCGGCGGAACAACAGTGGTGGTGGTGGTGGTAGCGGAGTGGCGGCGGCGGCAATAAAACGGTGGTGGTGGTGGTGGCGGTGTGGCGGCAAGAACGGTGGTGGTGGTGGTGGTGGCCGGCGGTGGTGGCGACGGCAACAACATTGGTGGTGGTGGCGGCAGGTGCTATGGTGGTGGTAAAATGAAATAATAGAAAAATCTATTTTTTAATGGATAAGATTTTTAAATGGAAAATAATATTTTAAGTGAGGTATTAAGGTAATCTATATTTTAAGGGATAAGATATTTAAATGATAGGGTATTTATATTGTTGTATAAGAGTATTTGTGTTGGGCCTCTATAATAGGGGCATTTAATAAATTTACCCCATCTAAAAATAGACTCAAACTATCAAAGGAAACTACCTAATAAAACACTATAAAACTTTTAACCCAAGAAAAATCTTCTTTCTTAACTTACTGACTTCTAAATTAAACCATCTACTGACTTCCACGATGGAAACCGCTTCTTGCTGCAATATTTTTTTCAGTTAAGTTCTGGAGGTTCTATCAGAAACATTTTGAAAATGGACCATCGTTGAAAATTCATAAGAACCAGACTGAAGTATTTGCATGAGTGTTATTATAAACTACAAGAAAGAAACCCCGTCTTTATTTGACGAGACTATTAGTTGTTTAATGATCAGACGCTCGAAAGACCACCTCCATTTTCAGCTTTTGTCCTATTCATAAAACAGCATCATTTTTTAGTTGATAGTGAGAAAATCAGATGACCCATGAGAGTGTGCAGTTTAGTAAAAAGATAAATTACTCGTACAGACAATTGTTTGAATTTCATAAGAACTCGAGCAAAAACTGCACCGACTTACTTGTGATCAGATGGATTGGGCATAACCTCGTAAACAATAGTTGCGATCACATCCCTCTTTTAACTATACAAATACAGTAACAGTTATCAGTGAGATGATATTACAGATGGATTGAGAAAATGGATTCTATAGGAACCACAAATCCATCCATCAGAAACTTCCCAACCACCTGATTACAAATTTCTATGAACGAAAATGGACTAGAAACTTACTTGAGTTGTATCAGCATCGACATTTTCCGGGAAATGCAAATTCAAACTGCCCACGATTTGGAATCTTGAATACCGGATGGAATTTAAATGGGAGAAGATTGGACCACGGATATTACCATGGCATGATAAAATTTAAGCTGATAAACAATACAAACCGCCATACAACTAATCCACTTATGATTGTTACTACATGGGACATGGAACAGAAGTACAGATAAATATGATCAGGAGGAATAGCTAACCTGGTTTGGCACTCTAATATACCTTGCAAATTTTCAGCGAAATCAAACATTTGATTATTTAACTGCAAAAAGAGAGATTGCAGACAAAATGACTAAGATAATGCTACGACTAGTTTCCTGAACAGGTTGCACGCACTTGGGCATCTGAAATGCCATCTTGATTAATGAACCTAGATTTCAGTTACAACCAAGTTAGTATGTCCAGTCAAAATTTAAACATTCCCAATGAGTCCAAGATGACTTGTAAAGTTCATCCTTCGTATGCTGCTTACAATTGTTCCCATTCTCAGGCATCCTCTTCAATCTTTTCGGAACTTTTACTGATAAGGTGTCCTTTTCCTTGAGTGACCATACACGGTAGGTTTGGTCACAAGACTCACAACTTACTCGATCGATAATGCACAAGCATCCATCCAAGACTATAATAAGCTCAGTAGCACGTTCCACCTTTCAGCCATAAATTTAGTTTTGGGAGGACGTCGAATTTTTCATCTGCTAAATCAAATGCCACGACAATTCTTTCGTCGTCTAACCAACGAAGAGCTCCATTTGCAAGGATCTCACAGGAAATTGATGGATTTATATTTTAGGTGATTTTGTTGTCTATTTCTCCACCCATTGTCGCTTCCGAGAGTATATTTTAGGTGATTTTAGTTTTATTACTTGGACAGCTTTAACAATTTCCTTATCCCTGGGGGTTGAATAAATTTGCACTCACTTCTTATACTAATTCATACAAGGATGGTAACCGAATCCTTCTTCATGCTTAACTTGGGTAGAAATACATACTCTCTGGTCATGGTATTACAAATATAGATTGGATCGATCGAATAGTAATATTTAACAGAGTCTAATAAATTACGTTCCATAGACTAATATTCCTATTTTGTGTTTATGATGATACTACTGACACCAATTATAAAGAAATTTCATCATCGGAAATAAATTATTGAAAAGAATTACGAAGAAAAAAAAAAGATAAAAAAAGGGGAAGCAAAAGGAACTTTTAAAAGTTCAAAATGATACCGAATATGTATCTCCAAGTTGCATGATTAACAAGCCGGTAAATCAATCCGAGTCAGACGTAGACTCGCTTTCTTTATTCAAATCAGACCTTGGTAGCTCTCGTATCCGCAAACTAGACCGTGGTAACTCATGTGCTCCGTCACTTGGTGTAGCTATCTTTGCTTCTTTTTCCCCAATAGCTTTCAACGAAACAAAACTCTTGACGTACCGAATTGGATCAGAAGGAACATAATCATCTGCAATATGCTTACATTTATGATGACCCCTGGGGTCTTTAGTCTCTTGACGCAAGTAACTGTAACGATTGTTATGATATAGAATTCTGGTACTGTCCTTTAAAATGGCAAATGGGTATATGAATGATTTTGTCCGATGATAATAACGTTTTGCAGCCATGCCAAAATCCAGATCGTCATTCCAACTCCATGATGACTTGTAATGTTCCTCCTGGTTGGCATTGTTTTCATCATCAAGCATCCTCTTTCTTTTTTTCAGACTGTTTCTTAATAGGTCGTCCCTTTTTTTCAGACTGTTTCTTAATAGGTCGTCCCTTTTTTTCTTAAATGACCATAGGTTTTGGGAGGACGTGGTATCTAGAGTCAAACCAGTGAAGAGCCCTTGCAAGAACTGAATCGATAATGATATCTTCTGTGTTTCTCCACCCATTGCCACTGCCTAGAGTATATACTTGTACACGTCCAACAAAGGGAATATTCTTGCTGGGTCGTGGGGCACGACAATTAATTCGTACAACCTTATACTCATTGGTTGAAGGGTGGTATCCGAACCCGCTCCTAACATAATCTTTAGAACCCAAGTCATTCACGCTCAATTTTGGCAGATATGCATACTCTTTGGTCAAGGGATTACATATATAGATCGGATCTTCGATATTTTTTTCAGCAATTAGAGAGATACAAATCAAACCATTAGATGAACCAACAATTTCAAAAGTATCAGAAGAAGGGATTAAGTCGATAAATTTAAATTTCATCGGTTTTTCATTGTAATTGTCATCATTATATTCCAAATTTCTGAGAAGTTGAATGTTTTCTACAGACTGGAATAACTGTATAAAACTTGCCTTACCAGAAGAAACAGCAGCAGCAGAATCGTAATCGTAAATCCGACGTGAGTGCATCTGGGCGAAGGACTTATCATTGTAGATGAGATCTCGCCAAGTTTTGCATACTAACGCGCAATGGGAGATTGCAAGTAAACGTCCAAGAATGTCTGGATGAGCTTAGAGCCATGACAAAAAGACACACAAACTGAGTTGGGTAGCTTAAGAGTTAAGATAGATGCATTAGGGTTTTAGCTATTTATGGTTGAGAAATATTGATCCTTGAGGGTTGGTTAAAAAATGTCATATCTACTAATCGTCTCGGAACTGAAAGTCACTGAGGTATTACTGTATGATGATTAATAATTCACAAATAATATATATGATGATCATCATGTGCAAACAGAATAGCAGAAGCAATTATTATCTTACTGGGCCTGTCCATACCTTGGATCATATATAATCTGGTGAAGTTTAGATCCAACAACACTGAGAATTTTGGTCCAAAAATGTCTTGTCAAATTGTCTCTCACTGATATTAGTGTATGATTAATAACAATTCTTGTTGCGTAACTAGAAGCATTGGAAACATTGCGTAACTAGAAGCACTGAAAGCATTACAGAACGGACCATCGTCCAAAATTCCTGAGAATCAGACTTAAGTATTCACATGAGTGTTATTATAAAGTACAAGAAAGAAGCCCCCCGTCTCTATGTACAACTATTGACGAGACTACTAGTTCCTTAATGATCAGACGCTCGAAAGACCACCTCCATTTTCAGCTTTAGTCCTGTTCATAAAACAGCAACATTTTGTTAGTTATACGGAATGTTAATTAGATGACCCTTAACAGTGTGCAGTTTAGTAAAAAGATAAATTACTCGTACAGTTTGAATTTCATAAATCAAATAAGAACTCAAGCAAAAAATGCACCAACTTACTTGTGATCAGATGGATTGGGCATAACCTCGTAAACAATAGTTGCGATAACATCCCTCTTTAACTATACAAATAAAAAAATAATGGTTATCAATGAGATGTACAGGACCTAAGGGTGGATCAGAGAAAATGGAATCTATAGGAACGACAAATTTATTCATGAGAATCTTCGCAACAATCAGAGAACAAAATCCATGAATGGAAACAAGCTAAAGATTTACCTGTGTTGCTTCACCCTTTAACCCAATGTAGTGTATCTGAGTTGTATCAGCATCAAAATTTTCAGGGAAATGCAAAGTCAAACTGCCCACGCTTTGGAATCTCGAATACCTGAAGGAATTTTTAAGCCACTTATGATTGTTACTACATTGGACATGGGGCAGGTACACATGTAAAAATGTGATCAATCCTTATATCTAGTTAATCGAATGCGCTGATCCTTTACTTTTTAGTGAAATAAAATGTTTAACAAATGGAAATTCTTTGATGAAATTACTAGTGTTCAGTCATGGTTGTTCACTGTTAGAGAATCTGGGAAAGTTAGTGTTTCAACCATTTGATTATATAAGTTCATTTCTCCTATTTTTCAGTGGTAAATACTGTTTGTAACTGAAAATGGTCTTTTACGAGTTCAATTCTTCAAAAATCTGCCGACTGTGTAGCTAAGGTATAACTCCAGGAAATAATTCTATATATGCAAATGAGTAAGAATATGGCAATTAAAAGAATAATACATATGCTTCATCAAAAGAAAAAATAAGATGATACTTGGATAAAAGCAATTAGTAAACAATAACCAGGAGGAATGACTAACCTGGTTTGGTACTCTAATATGCCTTGCAAATTTTCAGCTAAATCCCACTCCTTGATGACATCAGAGAAACATTTGATCAGTTAACTGCAAACAGAGAGCCTGCAGCCAAAATAACTAAGATAATGCCACGAGTAGTTACCTGAACAGGTTGCATGCCTTGGGCATCTGAAAAGTCAATACCCTCTCGATTAATGAACCTAGATTTCAGTAAGACCCAAATTAGTATTTCAAGGAATATGGCGAGAACAGATTATCAATGCACGAACAGTACACAGATATCCGACTCACATAACCTAGGATGTTTACAAGGATAAAAGCCATTAAACTGAAAAATCGGCTAAGCTTGAGACGTTATGGAGTTATGGTTGTAAGAGTGGATCAGTTTTACAAGAACAAGATATCCAAATAGATAGTAAGAAATAAATTACTACCAATAAAAAATCAAAGCACAAAAGAAATGTTTTAAAGGTCGAACTCACGCTCTCATTTTTGAGGGACTTGTTCCATCAGCACCACCAACAATCGAAATGCTTTTAATCTTAACATCTGAGGTAAATCTGCAAGGAATTTGATGGGTATAAAACATATATAGAACTCAATACCATCTCTGACTTTTGTCAATGATGACCATAAGAAGTGGAAGGTATTCAAACTCGCACATCGATAATAATTTGAAAGAGAAAATAAAGCAAAAGAAAGTAAAACAGAATTTGGCAACAGACAAAATTTACTGCAGCATATTACAAGAAACGGCCAAAGCAGACAATAAGAAACTAGCATACGATAAATGCAAAAAGTTTTTCCAAATTAAATAACTCAGATATATGGTTCTTAGTAATGATCAAACCTAAACCTAACACCTCTGTGCTGTTCTCTGTATGAGGAATAAAGAAGATCACTTGCACATTCTTTAAAAGTTCAAAAAAAAAAAAAAAGTTTGGATTGCTTCCCTGTTCTCAGTTTTACCGCAATAGCTATTAAATGAGCTGATTGGATCTCAAACTGGTTTAGTAACAAAGTTGGACAGGACTCAAATTTAGGCAACTGGTCTTCAATTGGTTCATTTATTGCAGGTTTGAAAAGCAAATTCTTACAAAGTTGTTGAACAACTAAACCCTCACCCTGCAACTACATTTGCCTAGTCAAAGAATCTTAATCACTCGCAATCCTGTTCCAGGCTACCTTAGTTGCTTTAGTAACACCTGCAGCCTAAGAAAATTGAGCTAGTTTTATGAGATATTCCTAGCAGGGGGTCAAAGGACATCCTTGTTAGAATAATGAAGCAGGGAAGGCAAAAGATTTGTCACTATGTAAGGCAGTTAAGCGCATCAAACAGCTGAGGCTACAATATATCGTAGTAAGGCAACAATTAGCTTTAAATGAAATCTATGTGTATATATGCTTGCAAGCTCGAGTCTTGCTGTTAGATGACAATCTGCTCTTTTCGAATTTCAAACATGTGTTTTCATCTATAGGTTTAGATGGACCAACATGGATGCTGATGCTTCCACTAAAAAATCTAAAGCATTGACAACTACATAATCTTGGTATGATCCTCCCTCAATGATTTTTGATTTCCTAAGACCAGAACTTTCTAGCTCTTTTCCAATCTGTGTAGTATTTCTATACAGTATACACAAATTATTTCTAATAAAACATTAATATATAAAAAGAAATGGAGAACGAAAACTCTGCTTTAAGTTTATAATCAAAATGACTCAATTACAATCAGTAGAGATATGGCAATTACTTACGGAATAAAAACAATTAACTCGGGGTCACCATCATTGCTTTCCAAAAGGCCCTGTTATGATAAAGAGAATATAAAATATATGTACGAAATAATTGTGGTTTGACAAGTTATTGTTCATCAAGGATATCTCTCTTTACATTAAATTAAAGCAAACATCTAATGTAACATCTGGTTATTAGTTCGTAACAGAGGTTATTTCACTTCAGACATAATACCACAAATCATCCAGGTTAAATTCAAACAAATCATGTCTATTAATTACACTGGACACATACCGTTGATATATCGAGACGCTGTTCCCAAGCTTTAAACACTGACTTGACACTTCCTTGAACTGCTTCGTTTAGAGCTGATACCTAAAACCAAAACATCAAAAGTAAAATCACTAAAGTAGCTTTATAACCTCATTTCCCTAGTGATTCAAGACTTCATCCTTCCAATTTCAGAAGCTACACTAAAACAACTTCATACAATTATCAGCATACTAAAATCAAATAGTTGACGACAATCAAACCAACTAATAAACCATTAAAAACACTGGTATTATCATCAATTAATCTCAAAATTTTGCATAAATACTAACTCACCACATATTTCTATTTATTAGTGACCTAGGAGTCTAATTCAATTCAAAGATGCATCATTGACAATTAATAAGAAACATTATCTCCTGTCTCTTCAGTTACATCATTTATCCAACAAAACAGAACACAAACAAGCAGTCTACATGTGTATCAAGCCAATGCAATTTCATCTCTTCCTCGCCTGACATCTGTCAACACCAACTTGTTCACAGGTCGTTCCTGACCTTCCCCATACTATGCCACTTATATCTCTAGCAACAAGGCCATGAGGAGATTCAAGTACCCGAGCCAACCAGCCTAATGGATACGTAAAAATTCCAATGACCAATCAATGTCTTGCCTCACTACCAAATCCAATTGCCTAGGCCTGCCATTAAATAGTAACCCTGAGTCCCTGACCTTATACCGATTACTCTCTATGCAGCTTCCTATATGCAACATCCTTCCCCGAAGCGCTTGAGACTTGCATCTCATATATTCTGTAGTACAATGATATTTCTCTACAACCTACCCTGATGCCAGGAAAGCAATTTACTTGTCCTATGCCACCTATGACATCTAAATTACCGCAGACTGAACACAGCTGAAATATGGATCAGAGCAAACCGGAAACAAGATTAAAGCTACATGAGTCTAGGATATAGCACATTTAATTGCAAAAACCCTGGTGAGCAATCTTCTCGGGTAATTCAGAAAAAATAATCAGCATCAACTCAAACAGGCTAAAACCCACCATTACACGACCGATATTATAATCTGTTAATCTAATCAATACCCTAACCCACCATCAAATAACCCTGTCCAATTACCATCAACGGAAAATTTGCTGCATACAACAGCCTCTGTTGATATGACAATCCACTTCAATAGCTTTCCTCATTTTGGATATCTTCACTATTTCCGGGATTCCATACAGGGAAGATACCCAAAATGGTTAAGGCTTTTGAACCTTCAATTGTCACTCTGTATTCACCATTGATCTTTGGTCTATCGATAGGCAACAATTTCTTGATCTCTTCAATGCTATTTTAAATCGTCATCATTCGACGTCTACCAACACCAACTAACACACAGGTTGCTCCTGCCCTCCCCTATGCTAATGCCACTCTTATCTCTAGCAACAGAGCAAAGAGGAGATTCAAGTACTCCAGCTAACCAACCCAATGAATACAGTAAACATACCAATTAGAAATCCAAGTCATGATTAACTACCGAATCAAGTTTTTCTTAGGCACGCCTATTACATACTAAGCCTGCCCTTTTACTCTCCCTCCAGCTTCCAATGTGCAACCTTCGTCCCAGAAACCTTGTATCTCATATCTTCTGTGATATAATCATAATTCTCTACTAACTACTCCGAAGCTAGGGACGCAGGCCTATGACATCTAAAGAACTGCAGACTGAACACAATTGGAAAAGGAATGAAGTTACACGAGTCTATAATAGAGACCATTAAATCACAATAAAGACACCCTTAGTTAGCACTATTAGATAGAAACTTTAAGCTCCTTAGCAGCTCAACTAATTGGAAACCGACAAACTAAACCAACCACATCCACTATCTTAAACAGTTCCGAAAACCCTAGTAATCTTCTAAATCAGTATCAATTCAGAAAGGCGAAAATCCACCACTAATCGACCGATATAATAATCATTTAATACAATCAATACCCTAATAACACTGGTAATTACCATCAACTAATCTCAAAGTTAAGCACAAATTCAGATTTTCCTAAAATCTATACCTAAAAACTGAAAAATCAGAGAACAAAAAAATTAGGGACAAAACTAAGCTCAGCAGCTCAACTAATTATAAACCTCGACGAGACTCAACCACATCCATTATCTGAAACAGTTTTGGAAACCCTAGTAATCTTCTCGGGTAATTCATGAAGAAAAAAATCTGTATCAACTCATAAAGACGACCATATTATAATCACAATCAATACCCCTAAAAACGCTAGTAATTAACATAAAGTAATCTCAAAATTAAGAAAGAAAATCACCATTATCGCAAACTATGTACTTAAAAACTGAAAAATCAGTGGAAAAATTTAGGGATTGGAAATACAGAATAGATAAAGGGGTGAAGGAGAAACGAACCTTAGAAAGGTCTATGTGCTTGTAAAGAGAAAAATCAGATGAGCAATCGTGATCCTCACAGCTATGATCATGAACACACGCCATTCTGCAACTCTCTCGCTTTTTTCTCTGGGATTTGTTTCTTAAAGAAGAAGGAGAAAATCTCAAAAATGAATTTCTAGTGAAAGTAAAAAGGGAAATGGTGTGGTTATCGCTAAAGTACGCGGTGGTGGTGTTAATGGTTAACCGGCACTCGGTTGGTACTTGGATTCTGAGTGGTAATGCCCCTTATCCACATGGTAGTCTAGGTTCTCTTGGGTTTGAGAGTTTTGTTTTCTTAGTTGGCTTGAGTGGTAATGTATTGGTAGTCTAGGTTCTCTTGGTTTGAGAGTTTTGTTTTTTTGTATTTTTTTTTTTTTTTTTTTTTTTTCTTTTATATAATCAAATAGTTACAAGTTAAGCCATCAAACAATTAGTAGACACTAAACTGGAGGCTGAACCATAAGAGGAGATAATATAGGACAATAAGAGTATGCTAGTACAACAATAACGAAAAAGAAATAAAGGAAAGTGCAGATAAGCGTCGAGACAAGAGATGTTGCATCAGCTTCACTACGAAGAAATCTTCGATTCCGCCAACTTTTCATCAGCTTCACTACGACCTTGATTACATTAAACCACTACCGAAGCCCCTTTCAAGACATGGGTATGTTGACGTTTAATTCTCATAAATGAGCCATGTGTGACATACCAAGGTGCATCACTCTTCCAAAGAACAGGATGACTAACAAAGGAGAACCAAGACCAGTTCCCTCCAAACAGAAGAGTGCCAAAAAAACTGATTGGAAAAAAAGAACATAGTGAAAAATTCCTCGAAACCCTGCCGAAGAGAAAACCCAAACTGCTGAAACTTTCATCCAAAATACTTATGATCAAACGTAGGCTTCATCTTACTACTATCCCAAACATATGTACTGACAGCCCAAGCCCTCGTAGGTGATAACTGGCTTAAAGGTCTGGCAGTAAGATAAGCCCAACATAAGAGTACACTGAATACCGGCAATTCATCCCAAGAACTCAAAGAAATAAGATGATTCAGGGAATAAGCTCTGAACATAAGACTCATTTCATAATCCATAAAGGATAGTGAATTTAGTCCATTCCACATGAGAGAACCAATAAAAATCTTATAAAAACCTTTACAGGTGTAGTGAGGATCAAGATTATCCATATGCTTTTGACTTGAGCCACCCCAGTTCTCATCATAATGCTCAATTAGCTTATGAACTTCACAAGAATGTATGGAGAGTCTAAATTTTAGAGAAATAACTGGCAAGAGAATATTATCATCCATCATGTTATAAATACTCAAATAACATCCAGAGTACGAAGTCCACATAACAAGTTCACCATCCAAGGTATTAGTACATCTTACATTATAAGCTCTAGATTCCAGGGTATTAAAGCACATCCATTCTCGAGAAAACAAATAAGCATCAAGTTTTATTTGTCTATAGGTAGCAGTTTTCCGGATTGCGAGATGTTGATACTCTCTATAACCTTCTTTAAAAACACAGCCATCCTTAAGGTTCCTCCCTAGACATCTACATCTCAAGTAGTTCAAGAACCATGATATGTTACCATCAGTGCTAAGAAAAATACTCAGAGTACATCCTAGACAATAACACCCCAAATCAATTTCACCCATCAAGGTAATCATACAGATGATAACATACTTCTTATGAAGAGAAAAACTTAAACCCTTCCATTCAGACGAGAACAAATACAAACCAAGTCTAATTTGTCTGCAAGTCTTGATATCAATTATGCAAAGAAGACCGTAAAGGGGTATGAAGTACCTATGGCTTTCTGAGGTTCTTACTGTATTTGAAGAAGATAACAGTATGGAGTTTTGCAAGCAAGTCCTGAAGTTGCCTTGAATAGACCAATGTTGGACGTGACCCAACCTTTGACATTGTTCCGACCGGCCATTGCCTTTGCCAAAGCATTTACCCATGTCAGATCTGAGATTAACTAGACCAACAACTAGGTCATCTGAGACTTTTAAACTGCTAACCTAACTCCCCGGAAGGTTCAATGTAAATGTAACAACTTCTCTTTGATTTTTACTTCTTTTTCTCATAAAACAATATAGGCCCAATAAATCCCACATATAAAATAAGCACCAACAGGCTATAAAGTCAACTACAAGCCCATTGTTCACATTTGGACCAGGAGAAGGACTTAAATCAAAAGAAGAGACTTGACATAAAATTAGGTAACCTGAATACTCAACTTCATCTGCCGGTAGACTGTTATATCCCACCGCTCCTATTATAACACCAGTACAGTTGCTTTCGTCGGAAACATTAAACTTCCCAGTTGCTTACTATTGTTGAACAACGTAGTTATTTCCTTCTCGCCGGAGATTTTGAAGTTAATCGAGTCCGTCTTTAGAGTGACATGGTTAGAGCCTGTGACGACTCATTCTGCTTGATCATTAAGAGAAATTATCCCAAGGAGTTGATTAACAAAGGGTTTTCGAGCATTAAGATTTGATTCCAGTTGATTCAACATCTGACAAAGAAGTTCCTCATCTGCCGAAGGAATGGGATTCACGTTTTTTAAAGAAAAATCATCATACTTGTGTGACATAACTTTGAACTTCATCATTACAAGAAGAAAAAACCGGATGAGAACGAGCTTACCAAAACCAAAGAACAAAAAGCTTAAGAAATCTTCGAGAGAAAAACAACTGGACCCGATGTTTCTTTTAGAAAATAAACAACGAAATCATTGTTCAGGACACAAAGCAAACATTTATAAAAACAGATCCAAAATCCGTCTAGCAATCTTAGAGAATATAAGAAAATAGGAAAAACAAAGGATTTGAAAACGATCTACTAAAGAGACTAAAGGATTTGAGCTATCACCAAGAAAATGAGAGAAACTGGTAGAGAAAACAGTTAAAAATCAAGCAATTTCAGAGAAAAGGAGAGCGGTTTTAGGAGTAATAAGGTGGTTTTAGATGAAGAAATAGTGGTATTTGACTAGTCAAAGAGGTTTTGAGAGAAAGATTCTTTAGGGTGGGTGAAAGTTGTACAACTTCATCTGTCTCCTAATTTTAAATTGTTTATTGGGACTCTCCACACTTTCTTGGTTTGTTTCTTGTCATCACCATAAATTCAAATAATTTATAAAAATTCTAGACAAAAACCGCGCAGGCACATCAAAATTTCAAAAAAGGACTTCATGTTTTTCTTAGATGGGTGGGCCCATTTTTACCGTGTGTGTATTTTTTGAGTGATTTATCCCTTTTTACCGTGTAACTAATATTTGTGCTTCAAAAAAATAGAAAAAAACATAATATTTCATTTGCAGTGGTTAATTTGTAGGAGGATTGTGTTAAACATCATGACGGATGTTGAATAGTGAGAGAAGTATATATTCTATTTTTCCCAAAATTTTCATTTATAAAGCATGTCAAAAGAAAAAAGTGTTAGCTACAAGTTACAATAGAAAATAAGATGCCTTAAATCGTTTTACCAAACATTTGGAGAGTAGTTGAGTTTAATAGATCGACACCGGTTACCATCTTTTTTTTTATTTTTTTTCTAACACTGGTTTTCTTAACCATGATAGTCTTGTGCAAAAGATTGATCTGGACATTTTATACATGTTTTTGTCTATATTCTAAGGATACGTCAAGAAAACATATTCATTTTGTTCATTTGCTCAAAAAATATTGATTTTCTAATCCCAAAGATTTTGGTAGAAAGTGCATATGATTTCAATAGCTTTCTTTTTTTTTCGCTCAAGATAATTTGAGGTAATATCTCCACCCTCTCCCCTTCTTGTCTCCACTAAATGTTTGTGAAAGAAATATGAATAAGCTTAATCTATGAAATTCATCATAGACAATTTATTTGCCACACCTGACAGATTTTTTTAGACCTATTCATATTTTATTAGAGGGGTATGCGTCTCGTTTAATAATATAGATTTTTATTTTATTTTTCTTTTGTGAAGGGAAAAAAGGGCTCAAGATGCCCAACACTTTATTAAATTACCTCATTGAAATTGAGGTTTGAAAAGATACAATTTGGTGGAGAATTAGCATTCCACCTAAAGTTTATATTACCAATATGCATTGCAAATTGGTGTAACAAATGTTCTAAATGATTTACAACTTTTGGTACATGTTGAAATTCTGCAAAAAAAAAAAAACAACTTCATTTGGATTTCAAGAATTACTAAAATATACTTCAGGGAGTATCTCTTGTGCCTAAAATTGCTGAAGTAACAATTTTTAGCATGTCCTTATATAATAACATTATTCGACGATAACCTTTTACCCAGCGACATCCTTAATCTGCACGCAAAGGAGATTGTTTTAAATTTTAAAAGTGACCCTCAATGGTCATGAGCAATGGCACCTGCAGGCTGCAGCATCCTTATTAGGGAAAAATGCATCATCCACATTAATCTTCACATAAGATTCATGAGGACCATATTAGGCATTCATATCAAAATTATATAATATTTATTGATATGAAGGCCTCCGATCCATTCAAAATTGATATTTTTGAAATATTATTGACGATTATCAATGCTTCTCAATAGCAAACTATTTATATTATTTAATTTTTTTTTCTATAATAGCCTTCATATATGTATAATACTAACATTATTCTGAGGGTCGGATGTCGAACGGATGGGTGGTGTTCCACCCGTATCCACACCTGAAACTGACCGATTCAAAAATTTACCCGCGTCTAATCTGCCACAAGAAACGGATTTGGTGTCCACCGACCACCCGCCAAAATGGATGATTGGTTTGGATAAAATCCACGAATTTGAGTGTTTTTTCTCCTCTTTGGTTTTTAGTGGTCATCGATATTATCACATGATAAATCCAACTAGGTTTCCTTTGAACTATTTTTCTTTTTCAAGGGTAGACTTTATTGGTAGATTAAAGCTAGATTCCAATTTTTGGGTTGATGATACAACCATAGATTGAAGAAGACAGAAAATTGTAGGGGAATAAATAGCGTATTTGCGTAGCTTCCTCTTTCAAACTGTAATTCGTCTTTTTCGAAAAAAAATCTTTCTTTTGAAACAAAAATAATTAATTAAAACATTCACTTAACACATTCACTTATAACAATGTTTCTAGACATACCGACTTAAAGCAACCTAAAAAGAAAAATAATCCTTAAATACCCCCAAAACCTAAATGGTGAACTCTTTTATTTCCACTGAACTTTAGGTCATGTTTGGTATAGTTTTCAAAAACAGAGAAAACAGGAGAAAACGCGTTTGGTAGGAACATTTTCAGAAAATGTTTTCTATCTGTTTTCTGTTTTTGAAAATAAAAAAATTAAAACAACAAATTATTATTTTCCGTGTTTTCTCTTTTTTCTTTTTTTTTATTCTTTTCTTCTTTTTAGAACAAAGTAATTAGATCGAGGGAATGACTGCAAGTGAGTCATGGCTAATATCACTATCTCTTAGGCGAATCTTTACATTTGATCCGATTTAGTTGATTTACCTTGTTTTCAAAAACAGTTTACCAAACAATTTTTAGAAAATGAAAAAAAAAAAAGAAGTATGTTTTTAAAACAGTGAAAAACTATTTTTAAAAACTGTACTAAACGGGCCTTACCATTTTCGGACTTAAAATGGGCGGGACCAAAAACCCACCCCTTATAATTTCTCAGTGCCAGTGTGGGTCCTAGGACTAGGAGCTATATGTATCGGGTTATTTTCGGGAGAATCCCCGATCAGTCTAGCATTCCCCTGGCCTAAAATGGGAGTCATTGGAGGTGTGATGCTACTTGGTTTTTTTTTGAATTGTTTAATGATCAGACGTTAATCGACGGATTATCCCAATACCGCCAAACATTTGATTGTGATCCCAGTACCGCCAAACATTTTATTGGTCAAACCAAGATTTGCTTGACCTATTTTTGCACACATAGGACAAATGATAACGATATCCTTTCTGTATTTTATTCGTTTTACGTCTTCCGCTTCTGCCTATCACTGGAACTCAGTTTACAGATCGGAAAATGGGTCATCTATCCAAAAAAATTTAAAACACGGTTCAAATGGACGAGTAAAAAATTTTATGGGTGAAATGGACAAAAAAAAATAGCAAGGATGAAACTGGTTCATCCCGCTTAAACTTAAAAAAATAGCAAGGATGAACGGATGCATCCTGTGTAAAATAAAAATAAGAAAAAATATTTGAAAATGGACAGGATGAAACCGGTTTACATCCTCGCCTATTTTTTAAATTTTTGTCCATTTA
This sequence comes from Papaver armeniacum, assembly GCA_023531295.1. Taxonomy (NCBI): domain Eukaryota; kingdom Viridiplantae; phylum Streptophyta; class Magnoliopsida; order Ranunculales; family Papaveraceae; genus Papaver; species Papaver armeniacum. Next base: position 145,910 of record JAJJWW010000469.1, read on the forward strand.
AAAACAAATGTCTAAATCAATTGTCCTTTTCACCCAGGAAATTTTGATTTTGGTCTTTTTAACCAATTTTGTGTTTACAGATAGACAATCTGCACAACTTTGGTCACTCCATGGCAAAATATTCACTAGTGGCAACACTAATTGTCAATGCCACTGAAAGTTCTTCGGGGTTTGTCTACAACACCAAGATTATTAGTCTTCTAATCAGAACCATGGTTTTAATTAGCTCTGTTATCATCGCTTTAGCTATTCCATTTTCCGGATATGTAATGTCTGTTCTTGGAGCGTTTCTAATTGCAACAGCTTCAATTATTATTCCTTGTTTGCGTTACTTGAAGATCATAGGAACATATCGAACATGAGATATGAATGGGTAATTATATATTTATTTTGATCGAGAAAGGAGAATTTTATTAGAGAGGAAGAAAAATTATGAGGTTACCAGAGCATAGTAGACAGAAAATCAGTTCTTCTTCATGCCTCATCATCTGAATTATAGAACCCGTACTTCCGGCCTTCGCTCTTATAATCTTCTATAGCTCTTTCTTTTTCGCAATCTACCTCTGACAGACCGTTTGCCAACCCACGAACCAGGTTTTCAAAGTAATTCTTTGTGACACTAGTCAGTCCCTTTAGCTTTGTACGAAAACCATTGAACTCTTGTGATGGACTTTCAGCGTCGAGGAATGGTTGTAGCTCCTTCTCTGCACATCCATGAAGTCTTTCTAATCCATGCTCAGCCTCACCTTGAAGGTATTCAAAGAACTGTATTTTGGTCTTTTCATATTCGGGCAAGTAATAACCATACGCATAGCTCCACATTAAAACACGTCTACATTCAATGATCTGTTTCCAGGCATCTGCAATGAACTCGAGATCTATCTGAGTCTGACGCTGTGTGCCACTAAGTTTCTCAATATGTAATGTTTGCGCTTTCTTCAAGTCTTCAACTGCTTTGGCTCTCGACGAAAGGTTACCTGCCCATCTTTCATAGTAATGAGTATATTTCACTAAAGATTGTTTAGCCATTTTTCTTTTTTTATCCATATCGTTGTTTGCGTCATATTTATCATAACCATTACAAGCATAATGTTCTTCTGTTGACTTAAGACATATCCAGCAAAAATGATATTTGCACATTGTGCAATACATATGGTTGCAGCCTTGATTCTTCTCAATCGGTCGTTTGCATTGTGGACAAGGTTTAGAGTTAGCTAATATCCATGTTACATTTTCAGCCTCACTATTGTTCTTGATATTCCATTCTTCCACGGTGCTGCATTCAACAGGATGATGAGCTTCCTCGGTACAATTCCAGCAAAAGCTAAAAGTACATACACAAGTAACATCATAATTTTCACTATCATGCACAAATTGAATAGCCGAACCACATCCTGGACCGGGACACCACTTGATACTCCTATTCTCCTCAATGTAAGATCTAAGAAGGTAATCAGAATATTTTTTCTTACCTTCTTCAGAAACCCACTTATACACCATGTCTTGACAAACAGCAGCATTACAAGCTGGATCTGGACAACGCAACAGCAAACACCCCGGTCCATCATTAACTGATGTGCCAATGTATCCTTTCCAGCATGACTCACAAAAGACATGACCACAACCAGCATCATACATCTCAACATGATAATACTCATCAAAACATATCCCACAAGTAAGCTTTGGTTTCTTCCCAATTTCCGGATCAACATCAATGGGTTTCTTCTCAAATAAGCCAATGGCTTTACGAACTTTTTCTTCATCAGCGAACCATTCAGATTGGACGTCACTGGCACACCAACGATGATGGCGAAGCAACATGATAGCTGAACTCCTCGGGACAGAAAGCACGTCAGATACTGCTGTGATATCTTCATCCTGACGGCTACGTATATGTTCCTCGTTCATGATGGTATAACATTTCAGACGTGGCTGCGGCTCAGATGACTCAGAATCTTCACAACCAATATCTGATCCATCGATATAGCCGTCATCTTCATCACTAGAATCAACATCAATATATTCATACAAGTCATCTTCTGAATCCATATTACCCTCAACAAAAGTCTAAAACCCTAAATCTAGGATAGGTTATACATGAAGGTGAAGTCTGGATCTAGCAAAAAAAGTCTCTTAGTTACTTCTCATCTATTGATGAAGAGAGTCTTAGATTTTTGGCTTTAGGGTTATTTAACATTTAGGGTTAGGACCTACTCATGTTGGGCCCAGGCACATTGATAAAATGAATTAGGGTTTCAGCCGTACCCACTGAAGTAAGAAATATGAAGAATTGGAATTCTAGGCCGTAATCACCAAATGGAATGCCAATCTAGATGGGTCAATTGTGGATATAGGTGCAATGCACGTGCACACAAATATATCGCGTGCATTTTATGTGCTATTGTATAGTGTATATATGTACCGTATTTAGGGGCGGACCCAGACTTTTGCATGGGGAGGCAGTTGCACCTCAATTCCCATAACTGGCCAAGTGGGGAATTGACAGCTTTTTGGGATTGTGCCGCAATTTGCACCCCAAAACACGTTATATATACCTAACATAAAAATATACACATTATTACAATAAAGTATCTGTTTGTAAGTCTATTTGTTTTATCATCATGTTGCCCCAAAATGCAAGGTTTACAAATTCTACATTTGCCAGTTAAGTGTTCAGCTGTATGTTGGAGTTGTTGATTCAATTATATTCGTGGGGCAATTGACAAGAAACTGAGAAAGGCACTGCTCACTCGGTTATATGGCTAACGCGCGCAGCAATAACCAGATAAAAGTTAAGCTAAAGTGATGGCATGAAGTACATTAAAAGCATAGATCAAACCAAAGAAAACTTGGTTTCTTAGTGATGTGGCACATGAGACTGAAACAATCATTAATTCGACTAAACTACTTTGGAGGATGGCAATACTAATCAAATACCAGTTTCCAACTAAGGATGCAAGGAGCAAAGGATGATAAGAATCGGAAACAATCAGACACTGACAAACACAATAGCTCATATTCATTGAGAAATTAATATGACTTAACTAAAGCTGAACGAAAGTTATTAGCATCTTTGGTTCCCCTTTTGATCACACTGGCACAGTTCCTTTGGACTTTTCATATCAATTAAACTTATAGTTACCTCCTGTCTTGCTTCCTGGTTCTGACCAATAATGCAAAGCCAGCATAACTTGTATGAGCAAGGCGCTGAGCGCGGCATACAACTGCTTAATTCATCTATTATTCGTTGTTTGTGTTACTCATTGTCGTCTTATTTTTGTCTCGTTATTCTCCCCGTTACCATAACCATTTGAGGAATAGTATTAAAAGAGGAACAAACATTGGAAAGGTCTATTAGGTGTTTCTATAATCGTGATCCTACTATATGTACATCTATCATCATGTTTTTTTAATCGGAAAACTTATGAATTGTATTAATGGCTTACCAGCAGTAATAAAGAGAATCTCAAAGAACATAGACCACAGAAAAGACTACAAGACGACGCAATCCAGACCCTCTCAAACAACCTGGAGCTTTGAAAGCTAAGAAAAAAAGAAGCTAAAACTAGATTACAAAGAAATTGTCCCCATGCACTGGCCATTATATAAACTAACCCCACTTTTCCACTGAATTTCTCTTCTAGAAGAGATACAGCTTTGATCATGAGCACACGCCAAACTTTATTTGTTTATCCTTGACAATAATTAGTCCCTTTGGCCTTCTAGGGAGGAGTACGGAAATCATTAAAATATTTAAGCCTCTTTATCTTCCTCATCATCTGAATTATAGAACCCGTACTTCCGGCCCTCCATCTTATACTCTTCTATTGCTCTCTCCCTTTCGCAATTTACCTCTGACAAACAGTTTTCCAAGCCACGAACCAAGTTTTCGAAGAACTTCTTGGTCGCATTAGTGAATCCAGTCAGCTTCTTACGGAAATCATTGAAATCTTTTAAAGGACTTGTGCCGTCGAGGTAAGGTTGTAATTCCTTTTCCGCACATTCATGAAGTCTTTCTAATCCATGCTCAGCCTCACCTTGCAGGTACTCAAAGAGCTGTTTTTTGGTCTTCTCATGTTTGGGCAAGTAATATCCATATGCATAGGTCCACTTTAAAACACGTCTACATTCGATGATCTGTTTCCAGGAATCTGCAATGAACTCCAGACTTGTCTTAGTCTCAGAACCCATGCTACTAAGTTTTTCAATATGAATCGATTGCACTTTCTTCAAGTCTTCAACTGCTTTGGCTCTTGACGAATGGTTGCCTGCCCATCTTTCGTAGTAATGAGTATATTTCGCTATAGATTCTTTAGCCATTTTTCTTCTTTTACCCATATCGGTGTTTGGATCATCTTCCTCATAACCATTACAAGCATAATGACTTGCTGTTGACTTAAGACATATCCAGCAAAAGCGAAGTCTGCACATTGAGCAAGTCATACTGTTACAGCCTTGATTCTTCTCAATCGGCCGTTTGCAATTTGGACAAGGCTTAGAATGAGCCAATATCCATGTCACGTTTTCACCCTCGTTAGTGTTCTTGAAATTCCACTTTTCCACTGTGCTGCATTCAACAGGATGATGAGATTCCTCGGTACAATTCCAGCAAAAGCAATGGGTACATTCACAATTAACATCACAGTTTTCAGTATCAAACTTAAAATCACTATCATGCTCGAACTGAATGGCCGAACCACATCCCGGACCGGGGCACCATTTCCGCTTGCTACTTTTATTATCCTCAATGTAAGATCTAAGTAGGTAACCCGAATATTTATTCTTCCCTTCATCAGAAACAAACTTATACACCATGTCTTGACAAACAGCAGCATTGCAAGGTGGATCTGGACAACGCAACATCAAACAACCAGGTCCATCATTAACTGATGTGTTAATGTATCCTTTCCAACATGATCTACAAAAGAGATGACCACAACCAGCATCATACATCGCATCGTGATAATAGCTATCAAAGCATATCCCACAAGCAACCTTTGCTTTCCTGTTCTGCTGATCATTATTGTGTTTCTTCTCAAGTAAGCCGAATTTTTTACGAACTTTTTCTTCATCAGCGAACCATTCAGATTTCGCGTCGCTGACACGCCAGTGATTGTGGAGAAGCAAGATGATAGCAGAACTCCTTGGGACAGAAAGCACGTCAGATACTGCTGTAATATCTTGTTCCTGACCGCTACGTATATCTTCCTCGTTTATAATGGCATAACTTCCCCGAGGCGGCTGCGGCTGAGATGACTCAGAATCTTCAAGGTCAGTGTCTGATTCTTCCATATAGCCGCCATCACAATCAGGAGAATGAACTTCATCAAGAGAATCAACGTCATTATAATCACACGGGTCATCTTCTGAATCCATATTATCCAATACGAAAAGTCGAAACCCTAAGATTTTGAACCAAAATAAGTTATAGAGATGAATGTGACTTCTAGATCTATTAACAGGGAGTCCCTTAATATTTTTTTTGAAACCTATCCAAATAAGGAAATATAGTTTCTCTAGAATGGGAAATATGTCTCCCGAATTCGTGGCCCAAATATGTGGCATTCCTGGACTGCGTTTCATTGTAGTCCTACCCTCTCTCGTTTTATCAGCATATCGCATACAACCATAATTTTTGATTTTTGTTAAAGGGAGAGCAATAAGTGATCCGAGGAGAGCAAAAATCGTAGTCGACTCACTAACTAGGACCTAACCAATATAATTTTTAAACTCGTACCAAACAACCCTTGCTAATTACATCATAAACTCTCACCCGTTCCCCAGCACATCTCCACCACCACGGTTGACTCCACCACCAGCGGCAGTTGTCTGTACATTCGTGCAATTAATTGTGATATTGCAGAAAAAATTAACACGCGAACAGATTGATGAGGAAACTATTATGCTAAACAAAAGTTGTCCATGATTACTTAATGGGGAATAAATTAGGGTTTAGGGGGTTCTGTTATGGTGTACTGTATTCGTATAATATGTGCCGAGTATTAAGGAATTTTGATCAAGACCATTTGCATTCTTAGATTTCCGGTTATGCACATACGTTGCTTACGGCAAAAATTCCATATGGAAATAAGCTTGGGAAATATTTTAATCCATTCAATCTTGTTTTCACATCATCCATTCTCTTATCAGTGCACAAGTTTTAATTATGTTCTTTCTTGTATACCGAAACGTCATACGAGTGATTTGTTGTTTTGTTGCTCCTGTTGTGATGGTGGTGATGGTGTCGTTTTGGGGTTGGATCTGAATTTTATGGAGGTGGCAGTTTTTAAGGGTAATGTGGTATGAGTTTCAAAATTATATTGATCTAGGACCTAGTTAACGAGTCGGCTACGATTTTCGCTCTTCTCGGATCACTTATTGCTCTCCCTTTAACAAAAATCTAATTTTTCTCAATTGGTCATTGGCGAGTCCTGTTATTAGGAGGGAAAGAATGGATACGAGGAGGGAAAGATTTTGGCCAAATTTCAGTCAATATATAGTCAAAGTTAGATATAATGAAATTAAGTAAATATGTTCAAAATACCCACAATAACCTTGACTGTTCTAAATCCTTGCTCACTTTTTTTTTTTGATCGGTTGGATCCTTGTTTCCTAAAAATCCTTCGTATTCCAGTTTATCTCTCCGTCCAAAAAAGAAAACCCTAACCTTTTATGAAAACCTAATAGAAATTTTCATCGATTGATGCTACTTTGTCAATATCGTCGATAGAAGAAGAAAAACAAATTAATTCTTTTTATCAATATGGTGATAGTTTTATTATCTACATGAATTATAAAAAAATTTGCTTCTAATGTGCGGTTCATCTTGCTGTTGAAGTAGACACCATTTATGATAAGGATTCGATACCATTAAGGATGACCATGTAGGAATCAACGTCAATTATATAAGATCTGTTATAGTTTCACCTTCTGGGTACCGACATTAACTGTTCGTCAGAATGTACCAGCTCTCTATAAAATTTCCATTCAAGATACGCATAAACTTTGCAGTATAGGTGCCGATTGGAATTTGGGTCTGCTCCGTAGGCGACGACTTTATAATCAGGAAATTGATAAATTGGCTATAGTTATAAACTTGGTAGATCACATTGCTCTTGACAATGATATGGAAGACCAGCTAATCTGACTACTATGAACACCTTGCGTTGCTCTTTCTCAATCTGTTTGTTTGTAACTATGCAATGGGGAGTGTGAAAGGCGAGAAATGTTATCTAATCTTCACACAATTAATTAAAACAAACCTTTCTTAGGTAGCCTTGTGGTGTTATATGTATGATGAACTTGCAGAGTTCTCTCTTGTTATAGTTGTTCGTTATCATAAGATTGGGGCGAAGGAAGTATTTGGAAGACTTCTTATTTAGTTGGGAGTTGTTTGTTTAGTAAACCTAACCATGATTAATACCAAGGATATTGTAGACATTTCATCATTTTGTAAGGAAGTCGATCCCTCCTCAAAAGTTTTACTTCCCTCCTCACAATCCTTCCCTCCTCATATCCGTTATTTCCCTCTAATAACTAGGACTCGTCATTGGCATTTAAGTCAAGGCTTAGAATTCGTTAATATCCAAGTTACGTTTTCATTACTGTTCTTCAGATTTTATTATGCTATAATGATGCTACAGGCAACTGGACCCTGTGCATCCTCGATACAGCTCCAGCAAAATTTATGAGTGCATTCGCAAGTAACATCACAATTTTCACTACACAAATAGTTCGTTGGACTGCAGGAACCACGTGGATTTCTTGTTATCTTCAATATAGGACCTGAAAATGTGACGAGAGTATTTATCCTTACTTTACAAAACGAAGCATTTACCATGTATTCGCCCACTCAAGGAATCTCAAACACCCTGGTCCATCACCAACCGATGTACCGATGTATCTTTCAGGCAGGACTCACAAAAGACATGATTGCAACTAGCAGCAGAAAACATCTCTTTCGAACAATACGCATAAAGACATATCCCACAAGTAACTTTCTGTTCGTCTTTAACAGGGACGACATCACAAAAAGGCCTATATTGTTGAGGATTGAGTTACTATCATTTGTTGATTTCTTATTTCCTAAGAAAGTAGTTCTAGCTATGGTAGCGGTTATTAGGTATCAGTAGAGAAGATCTTCCAGAAAAAATGATAGGATAGAAACTACCATCATCATGAGATAATCGCCATAGAAGAGGAGGCATAAAGGTAGAGAAGGAAACAGCAGAGAAGATGGGGCATAAAAAGTGAAGGATCGAAAATATCATTAGAAGGGAATTCGAGAATTTTGATATCGTCTCCTTCACCGGTCAAGACAAGAATGGCCACATCAACTAAAAATTGCACTTCCTTCTCCACAACAACTAATCAGCATACGGATGTATAGCAATAGCTAGGTATTGAGTGGCACGATAGGAAAATACAAGAGTAGAAGATACTCGAAAAGAGCCTACCCGATTCAATATATGTTATTAGAACACAGTGTTGCAAGAGCTGAAATCATTGGTTGAGTAGACACAGCTTACCGCAATGTTTTTATTTATTTTTTTAGTGTAATAGTACCACCTAGCTACCCAAACATATATACCGCCTAGAGTTCGATATCTTATACATTCCCTTGTTCAAATTAACAAAAATTACAAATGGGTGTAAGAACCGAAGGAATTCTGCTAGCTAAAACATGGGATGCAGATGTATCGACCATCCTGGATTTTTTAGTTTGTAGTCAACTTTCATTTCAAACTGAGAACCCAATTTTAGCAACCTATGAGCATGGACGATCTACATTTAGCAGATGCTATTATGGTTAGTTAAAAGCTCAAGCTGGTTGAATCTTTTGACTGCAATGGAAGGTAGTCATATGTAAAGGAAGGATGCATTCCAGTAGTTGCAGCTGATGAACAGTAAGATGAGGCTTTAGGAGCTTAATTTGCAAGCAATATTATGGTCAAATTAAAGAAGTATCACTCATCTGTACTTGGAGGAGATAGTATGAATGTAGGGGAAATAATAAATTGAAAAGCTATGTCAGTCAAATGGACAACGAACTCCATTATTTTGAGATTGCATTAAATTACTTGAAAACTTTGAGGATTGGAAATGTACTTTTGTCCCAAGGGATGCTAACAATGTGGCTGATGTCTTAGGAAATCATACATCTCATGAACAGATTATAAGTGAGATCAATTCAGCTTTTGATTTCTTCTTCATTTTTTGCTAGCTAGATCATAGTCAAGAGCAGCCATTACGGAGGAGTTTTCATTGGCTTTAGCTAGATTATAGGCAACAGCAACCACTACGGCATAAGCTCAATATAAAAAGAAAAAGAAAAAATTTCTCTACACAGTAGAGTATAGCCAAGTTTTGGCTAGCAGGTACGAGAGATGTGCCGCGCCATAATCACTGGCTGCATGGAGTACCTTTTTCCTATTCCCTCTCACCGCCTCTCCTCTCTTCCACAGTATTGTAGAACTTCATAATTAATTCACTCGCTGCAATTTTCAGTTGAACATGCATCATTGTTTTGAGCAGTACTGTGAAGCTTTACAGTTGGGACCTATTACCTCAACAAAGATTATTGTGGTATAAAAATCACAAATATCCCCTGGATAAATTCGTATAGCAATTTGAAGTCGACACTAGCTAGAAAAAAGACTCATAATTAACATCTAATATTACTGACATTTTCCTACTAATGTCCATCTATTTTTATGATAAAAACTAAACAACCACCAAAAAGACCTAGCAACAGGGTTTATTAAGCAATATGAAGAAGCAGAAGCAAGCAGCAAGAATTCACTAGCAGCAGACTAAGAAGCAGCAGGTATTAAAGTAATAGTGGCAAGCGGGGTTTACCACATGTACTGATTTATTGAGGGGCGGATAGTTCGTGCTTCATCCTCATCATCTGAATTATAGAACCCGTACTTCCGGCCCTCCCTCTTATACTCTTCTATTGCTCTTTCCCTTTCACAATCTACCTCTGACAAACCGTTTTCCAAGGCATGAACCAGGTTTTCGAAGAAATTCTTGGTGGCATTGGTGAATCCAGTTAGCTTTTTACGGAAAGCATTGAAATCTTCTAGTGGACTTATGCCATGGAGGTACGGTTGTAATTCCTTCTCTGCACATCCATGAAGCCTTTCTAATTCATGCTCAGCCTCACCTTGAAGGTACTCAAAGAGCTGTTTCTTGGTCTTCTCGTATTCGGGCAAGTAATATCCATATGCGTAGGTCCACTTTAAAACACGTCTACATTCGATGATCTGTTTCCAGGAATCTGCAATGAACTCGAGACTTGTCTTAGTCTCAGAACCCATGCTACTAAGTTTTTCAATATGCACCGATTGCACTTTCTTCAAGTCTTCAACTGCTTTGGCTCTTGATGAATGGTTGCCTGCCCATCTTTCATAGTAATGAGTATATTTCGCTATAGATTCTTTAGCCATTTTTCTTCTTTTATCCAAATCGGTGTTTCCATCATCTTTGTCATCATAACCATTACAAGCAGAATGATTTGCTGTTGAATTAAGACATATCCAGCAAAAGTGAAATTTGCACATTGAGCAAGCCATATGGTTACAGCCTTGATTCTTCTCAATCGGGCGTTTGCAATTTGGACAAGGCTTAGAATGAGCCAATATCCACGTTACGTTTTCACCCTCGTTAGTGTTCTTGAAATTCCACTTTTCCACTGTGCTGCATTCAACAGGATGATGAGCTTCCTCGGTACAATTCCAGCAAAATCTATAAGTACATTCACAAGTAACATCATAATTTTCAGTATCACGCACAAATTGAATAGCCGAACCACATCCTGGGCCGGGACACCACTTGATACTCCTATTGTTTTCAATGTAAGATCTAAAAAGGTAATCAGAATATTTCTTCTTACCATCCTCAGAAACCAACTTATACACCATGTCTTGACAAACAGCAGCATTACAAGGTGGATCTGGACAACGCAACACCAAACAACCAGGTCCATCATTAACTGATGTGTTAATGTATCCCTTCCAACATGATTCACAAAAGAGATGACCACAACCAGCATCATACATCTCATAATAATAATAGTCATCAAAGCATATCCCACAAGCAACCTTTGCTTTCCTGTGCTGATCATTATTGGGTTTCTTCTCTTGTAAGCCGAGTTTTTTACGAACTTTTTCTTCATCAGCGAACCATTCAGATTTCGCGTCGTTGACACCCCAATGATTGTGGAGAAGCAAGATGATAGCAGAACTCCTCGGGACAGAAAGCACGTCAGATACTTCTGTAATATCTTGTTCCTGACGGCTACGCATATCTTCCTCGTTTATAATGATGGCAAAATTTCCCCGAGGCGGCGGCTGAGATGACTCGGTATCTTCAAAACCAATATCTGATTCATCGCTGTCATCATTATCATCGAGGGAACCATCATCATTATAATCATTCTCATACACGTCATCTTCTGTATCCATATTAGCCTGAACAAAAGTATAAAACCCTAAGATTTTAAACCAAATCTGAAATAAGTTATAGAGACGAATGGGATGTCTAGGTCTATTTATAGAGAGAGAGTCCCTTAACTTTCTGGAACGTATCCAAATAAGGAATATATTTTTTTCTGGAATTACGACAATCGAATACACCATTCATCGCCCAAAATCAAATAGTCGGCTCAAGCTTACTGGGTAATTATTTTTCGTACAAGACTCACCATTTCCGAAATGGGTTCGATGGGTTTTGGGTGACAAATTGGCACGTCCGGCTTATAAGCTAATGATATCCTGTCAACAATTAACCATTGTAATCCAAACCATTTACAGTAAAACTTCGATAAAGTAACAGCGTTGGGACCAAAGAAAATTATTATTTTAGCGAAGTTATTAATTTATCGAGTTAAAATTTAGCTTATCCAAGCCTAGTTGGGACCATAGAATTTTATTATTTTAGCGAAATAATTAATTTATCGAAGTTCTACTGTATGTTGCACCCATCAAGGCATGTTGACCAGATAAATTTGGAGTTTGATCCGAACCTACTCAGGGGACACATGGTCCCGTGAGGGAGGCGTCCCATACTTATTCACTATTATAAAACTGTAGTCTGTCGGGTGATTACGATTCTAGACGGGCCAACGCTGGATATATGAACGAGCTGGTGCGGTCACTTAGAGATTGCTCATTAAGGGGTTCAGCAGTATGTTACATAATATTACATTGATCGATCAGGTAATTGACTAGAAAGGTACTGATTGCTGGACTCAATGGCTACGGCAACAATAAAATAAAAGTTAAGCTAAAGCTTAGGTGTGACTGTGACGTAATATAATTTTAGATCAAACCAAACGCTAAAATTTAAAACTAGTTCATAGTAGTTCTTACATTAGCCGCTTGTTTGCCGTGCACTTAGTTTCTCCGTAATGTGGCACAGCAGAAGTGAGTGAAACAATGCAAAGCGAAAACAATTCGAAACAATAAAGAATTAAAACACAAGAGATTTATATTCATTGAGAAAATGAGTTTGCCAAAGCCGATTGAACCGAAAGTATTTGACTAAAACTGTTGTAACATAATGTATTATTCTCCCGAATAAATTAAAAAAAAAAACAAAAACATTAATGCAGATTCTACTATTCAGATCATTCGACTTGCCGATTCCGAATCCGCCCGCTATCAGTTCGTCTCTTTGAGATCTTTTTTTCCTTGCTGGACTCATCTTCTGTACGATTGCTGCATGTAACATGCACATCTGATAGACCGTTTACCAGGGCACTCTCCAGGTTTTCAAAATAAGTTCCAGTGGCTATAGTAAGGTCCTTCAGCTTCCTACAAAAATCACCAAAACGTTCTAATGGATTTGTATCTTCGACATATAGTTTTAACTCCTTCTCTGCACAATGATGAAGTCTTTCTAATCCAGATTCAGCCTCACCTTGAAGGTACTCAAATAACTGTTTTTTCACAAGTTCATGCTCAGGCAAGTAATATCCATATGCATAGGTCCACTTTAAAACGCGTCTACATTCAATGATCTGCAGCCAGGCATTACTAATGATATCGAGCTCTGTCTCCTTGATACTGAGGTTCTTAATATGCTCAGACTGCATTTCCTTCATTTGTTGAACTGCCTGACCCATCGACTTATGGTTAAGTGCCCAACGTTCGTAGTAATGAGCATACTTTTCGATGTATTTTTTTGCCATCTCTCTTTTGTTCACCTCCTCATCATACTCCCCCAATTTCTTTGCCTTCTCATATCTATTACACTTGTAGTTGCCACCTGTTTCGCCTCCGTGCTTTGACCATGGACCAAGGCAAAGCCAACAGAACTGGTATGAGCAAGGCGCTGTGCACGACATATGCATACAACCATGATTTTTCTCAATGGGTCGTTGGCATTTTGGACAAGGCTTTGAATTAGCTAATATCCAAGTTACATTTTCAGACTCATTACTGTTCTTGTCTTTCCATTCTGCTATAGTGCTACAGTCAACTGGACGATGTGCTTCCTCGGTGCAACTCCAGCAAAATTTATAATTGCATTTGCATGTAACATCAAAATTTTCACTACCCAAAACAAATAGAACTGCGGAACTGCAGCCTGGAGCAGGGCACCACTTGGATTTTTTATTACCTTCAATATAAGACCTCAAAAGATAACGAGAATATTTGTCTTTACTTGCTTCGCAAACCAATGCATCTACCATGTCTTCACCCACAGCAGCATTACACGACGGCTCAGGACATCGCAACCTCAAACATCCAGGTCCATCACTAATCGACGTACCAATGTATCCTTCCCAGCACGACCTGCAAAAGAGATGACGGCAACTAGCAGCAGAAAACATATCTTCACACCAATACGCATCAAAGCATATCATGCAAGTAACTTCCTGTTCCTCTTTAATTGCGAGGACATCGACAACGGGATTCTCGAACAAACCAACATCCTTCCGTACCTTATCTTCATCAGCAAACCATTTCTCGTATACATCGACACACCAATTAAAGTGGACAAGTAGTATTATAGCTGAAACTCTTGAAACGAAAAGTCTATTACATACCGACGCAATATGTTCTTCCTGCATGTGACGTATATCTCCCTCATTCATAGCAATATAATTTTTTTCAGGCTGCGTTGTATCCTCATCAAGAACTTCCTCTGCATCATCACTATCATCCGTGGAATTATTAGAATATCCTTCACCATCATCATCGCTATATATATCATGATTCTCAGAGTAGTCTACATCATTATCATCATACGCGATATCATCCTCTGAATACATATTACCAACAAGGCAACAAGCAACACACGCTGAAAAATAAAGAAATAAGCCAAAAAAATAGATCAGAAAGAAAATAACAAATCTAAATTAGGGTTTTCTGTAAGAGCGGCCATATCTTAAAACAGAGTTATCAAAAACCTACCTTTAAAGCTTTTCGTAAGGTAGGAAATCATAGGAAGATATTTGATAAGATATTTTACAACCTGCTGAACCCAATCCGAGCAAAACTTTCGGCAGCGTGTTTGCACGCGTGTGCTATACAGTATAATAAATCTCTTTGAAATAATAGGTTTTAGACTTGCACAAGATAAATTCTAACTTGTTAAGTTAATAATAACTTCTCTAAAATAAAGCTATGAAGAAGTTATACTCCATAAATAACACATAGAGCTCTGTTTTCTTTTTCCTAGTTATAGTACTTTAGGAATTACTAGTATCTAACCCGTGCTACGCATCGGGGCTGGTGGGATGGGCAAATTTAGCGTGGCGGGGCTTCGCCCCGCACCCGTAGACAAATACATTAATATTTTTTCTTGAAAAAATTGTGATTAGTTTTATTTTTAAAGAGATAGGAAATTTTGACGCCCATTAAGTGTCTTATTATTCTAAATTTGGTACTAAAAATTCATGTTAGTGTATTGGTTGTATGGACAGATGTTACAATAATTTAAAAAAAAAATGACTCATGTTTATGGGTGAAAATCGTTTCTGCCGATTTCAGTAAATTCGGTAGGTGAGTGAGAAACTGGTTTCAACCCTAAACAAATGTGCTGCACGTGAGCACTTTATAGATTCGAGAGATCAATCCGTACAAGTCCGGCCTAAACCAAGAAATGGCCGTTCCAGACTTGCTTCGGTCACAAAGTGGAGGAGAAGGGTTGATTTGGGGAGGGAAGCAAAGAAAGGTGTTGAGACCGAGAATAGTTGGGAGAGTAGTATCTCGACTTGTATCGTAAAGTGAAAGCTTAGGAAGCTTGCAAGAGATGAAAGCTTTTGGAGAGCTTGCAAAGTTGCCTTTTCCGAGAGTGTAGTATTTTTCTCCCGACCGAGACCATTTTCGGTGGAAATAGGTAAGACCTATTTATACAAGTCGAGATCAAACGCTTTGGCCTCATGAAGGAAGAGAGTAAAGGGTGAAATAATGAGAGGAGGTGGTAACCGCAAAGGTGTTTATGGGTGAAAACGTTTTCACCATTATTTCCTCATTTATTTGACCGCTTTATTCCTTTTCACGCTTTCTTAATGTGAGCGTAGTGTACGCTGCAAGCTGTGACCGCCAAGCCAAAAACCTGGAAACCATCCCCTAGTTTGTGTTGATATCTCGAGTGTTGGTTGCACCTTGAGTGCAAGTGGCGCTGCTAGTGGCGCGTGAGACATGTGCCATTGGCATGTGCGGAATGCCCTTGTTGCGGGTTGTACTTCGAGCGCAAGTGGCAATGCCAGAGCTGCTAGTGGCGTGCGTGGCATGTGCCAATGGCATGTGCGGAATGCCTTGGTGGTAGGTTTCACGGTTTGCAAGTTAGGCTACCAGCGTGTGTGTTTGTCAAGTGCCAATGGCATGTGCGGAATGCCTTGGTGGTAGGTTGCACGGTTTGCAGGTTGGGCTACCAGCGTGTGTGTTTGGCATGTGCCAATGGCATGTGCGGAATGCCTTGGTGGTAGGTTTCACGGTTTTGCAAGTTAGGCTACCCGGCGTGTGTGTTTGGCATGTGTCAATGGCATGCGTGGCCGTTAGGGCCGTGGCCTTGGTAGGAAAAGCTACCAGCGAGCATGTTGGCATGTGCCAATGGCATGCGTGGCCGTTAGGGCCGTGGCCTTGGTAGGAAAAGCTACCAGCGAGCATGTTGGCATGTGCCAATGGCATGCGTGGCCGTTAGGGCCATGGCCTTGGTAGGAAAAGCTACCCGCCGAGCATGTTGGCATGTGCTAATGGCATGCGTGGCCGTTAGGGCCGTGGCCTTGGTAGGAAAAGCTACCAGCGAGCATGTTGGCATGTGTCAATGGCATGCGTGGCCGTTAGGGCCGTGGCCTTGGTAGGAAAAGCTACCAGCGAGCATGTTGGCATGTGCCAATGGCATGCATGGCCGACTTGACCTAGTTGCACGTTTTTGAAAGCCTAGGGCGCTATATTTGGCATGTGCCAATGGCATAGCGGCTTGGAAATATGGCTTGTGGTACGTGTTGGCATGTGCCAATGGCACGTCGACCATGTTGACCTAGTTGCACGTTTTGCAAGCCTAGGGCGCTATATTTGGCATGTGCCAATGGCATAGCGGCTTGGAAATATGGCTTGTGGTACGTGTTGGCATGTGCCAATGGCACATACGGCCATGTTGACCTAGTTGCAAGTTTTGCAAGCCTAGGGCGCTATATTTGGCATGTGCCAATAGCATAGCGGCTTGGAAATAGGGGTTGTGGTATGTGTTGGCATGTGCCAATGGCACGTACGGCCATGTTGACCTAGTTGCACGTTTTGCAAGCCTAGGGCGCTATATTAGGCATGTGCCAATGGCATAGCGGCTTGGTTTGGCATGGTTGCCAATGAGTGCGATATGTAGTTTGGTTTTGGCGTCGCTGCCATTGTGCGCAGTGTGCGGCTTGGTTTTGGCGTCGTTGCAATGGTGCGTAGTGTGCGGCTTGGTTTTGGCGTCGTTGCCATGGTGCGCTGTGATATGCGGCTTGGTTTGGCATCGTTGCCATGGTGCGCATGTGTGCGGCTTGGTTTGGCATTGTTGCCATGGTGCGCAGGTGTGCGGCTTGGTTTGGCATTGTTGCCTTGGTGCGCAGTGTGCGGCTTGGTTTGGCGTCGTTGCCATGGTGCGCAGTGTGCGGCTTGGTTTGGCATCGTTGCCATGGTGCACAGTGTGCGGCTTGGTTTGGCATTGTTGCCATGGTGCGCAGTGTGCGGCTTGGTTTGGCATTGTTGCCATGGTGCGCAGTGTGCGGCTTGGTTTGGCATTGTTGCCTTGGTGCAGCGCATGTGCGGCTTGGTTTTAGCGTCTTTGCCATGGTGCGCGTATGCGGCTTGGTTTGGCATCGTTGCCATGGTGCGCAGTGTGCGGCTTGGTTTGGCATTGTTGCCATGGTGCGCAGTGTGCGGCTTGGTTTGGCATTGTTGCCATGGTGCGCAGTGTGTGGCTTGGTTTTGGAATTAGGGTTCTTTGTCGAAAACCCTAATCTGGTATTTTGAAAAAATACCCCTATTAGTTATTTACACCTGAGTTAAATGCTCTTACTTAATGTGTTGCGGGTAACACTAGGTCATGGGGTTTTACGAATATACCCCTTGTTTAAAAACCACCATCAACAACTCCATAATTAAATAAAATTTTATTTACAATTGAAAAAAATTTTACACTTAGTTATTTATCTTTGAGATTTAAATACATTTAATCTTGGATAGGGGTTGATTTTTATGTTAGTAGGAATAGGGATTTCTAGGATATTGCTTGTAGTTTAGTAGTCAATAATATGTTGTCCGGTCAAACCCATCAGATTTTTGTTACTGGGTCCTTTATATTATGAATACATTTGTCCACAACACGTGTTGCATCATTCATGTGCCATCAAAAAATCCTTTTTCTTCACTATTTATAATGAAAGTGAGAACAAAACCTTGTTATTTGGAAAGTATTTTAAGAAAATGAAGTTTCTCTACATAGTAGAATAATTATGAAAAACATATTATAGTAACATTCATCTAGAGAAAAACATAATCGTTTTAAAGAAATTTAAATAATATACTATAGTAGAGTAATAATATGTTTCAAAAGCGGTGTGTCTTAAAATAAATAATCAGATTATCCATAATTTCTACCAATAAGTACACACTTCATTGCCATCTTCATCTATCTCGACCAACGGTGGCATGTCAGGATCTCTCTCCATAATATCGCCCACTTCACTGTCACGTTCGTCAAACTTTATCAATGTCGACATATCACTGTACTTCATTTTGTTTTCGGGGTCCTTCTTAGGAGGTATTTGGAGTTGTTCTATGTCAAAAATAAATACATCGGCAGTTGTTTGTTTTTTGTAGAGATCTTTTCCTGGTGATCTGCATGGACATAACGATTTGTCTCCAATTGTATTTATATCCTCCAGAAACATATATTTTTATTATTTGTGACCAAATCAATTTCACTGAATTCTACATAATTTGTATAGGTATGCTTGAAATAATGCTAGCATGTAGTTACCTTTTCATTTATATTCAATGGATATGTTTCCTATAAAGTATCATCATAATGAAATATGGCATGTGCAGTTGGACTGTGATAGAGGAAGCTACTTTCATCAAGAATGAGTCTAAAGCCCTATTGCATCTATTATTTCTTCAACACAGTCTGCTATGTTTTTCTACAAAAGAAAGTCATTATTCAAGAGTTATCTTGACCGAAAATTTTGCTTATTGAAGACAGTTTAGTTACCTTTATATCCACTTTTGGCAATGACATCATCTCTGTTACTCTAATGTTGCCCACAACCATTTCATCCGTTCGTCCCATTACCATGATTACACCACTGTTGTTGTTGTCATATATTATTAGTTTGAGAATGTAACCGTCACAAATCATGTGTTAGTTTTGCATTTTTTATTTTATTTAAACGTAATAAGACATATATAGATTTTTTTTTTATTACCGTGGCATTGGTGCATTTACTATGACTACACATGTATTGCACCATGGTGTGCGTTCCATGTACACATGTTTTTCTCTACACCCTGGACATGCCATAAAGTACCATGGAGATCCTTCCTAAATTCCAACTATTGTTGCTTTTACGGTAGAAGTTGCACCCTGCATTGCATTTGATTCATTCATAAGATATTTTTGGTAGCGAAATATAATTCAAATTGAATTACTTTTTAGATCTCACCATAAACTTTCCTCGTCATGCAACATTTTTAGTGCTTCGTTGAGTGGTATACGATTTTCAGACATCAATTTTTCCTTTGCATGGTTTGAAATTCTTGAAGTATTTAGTTTTTCCATAGGCATATATTTTCATTTGCCAATGTGTCAGTGTTAAAATCATAAACAGTTTATTACGCATTAATTTGATTAATTCAAACATGTATGTATCATAACGTACATTTCCTTATAGATTTCTAAATCCGGTACATCGAGATTTATGTAAATTCTTGTATCTTTAGTGGATTGAAGATAGATCTCCCTTGTGATCAGTCATATTCGTTATCTCAATGTTTAGCTCAATCTATGCTAAAATATGATGCTCAACTCAATTTTATATAAATGTTATATGTACCTTGAAACGGCTCCTTTTCTAGTGTGTAACCCTTGCTACGCACCGGGGAGTCTATTGTTGTGGTGTGGCGGGGCCTCGCCCCGTACCCCAAATGCTTTTGGAATATTTAAAAAATTTCTTGATTAGTATATTATTTTTTAATTAATAAAAAAGTTTGATACCCTTGGATATTCAATATTATTGTGGAGATATCTAATTTATTATGTAATATAATATAATAATCAAAATAAATATTCTCATTATAATTACATTTGTGCACTAAGAAATAGTAAATCTTCTCATTCATAGTAAAACTATGAAAGAACAAAGCAAATCATAAATGCTAATTTGTCACACGAAAATCATTGCAAATATGATTTGTAAAATTACGGTTTTCTAAAAAAAAAAAAAAAAAAATCTTGTTATGCAATTGAATATGATTATAAAATTTTACGGTTTTCTACATCATTTTTCCCACTAACAAATACTATGCAAAAGTGCATTTGTGCAACAAAATAACGAATAGATATTTATTGTCTGATGCCCAACTAAAACAATTAAAACAACATATAATCATTAGTTTGTTCCGTATGCTTAAAAAAGAACCCACAATTGGGGGATATGAAAACTAATTGGGGGATATGAATTACTTTCCCCAACCCATGGTGTGTGCTAAGGGGTGACTTTTGGGGGCGAAAATACTAAAATACCCTTCCCTCAAAATAAAAATCAAAAAACTTAAAATCAAAAAACAAAATCATATCCCCCATTTCCATCTCCACTTCTTATTAATCCTTTTAGGGTTAAAACTTTGTAACCAAAATGTTCCCCATTCTCTTTCAAATTCTAAATTTTCCCCATTTCCTTTCAAATTCTCTTCTCCTTCTCTGCCGGAAGTGATGAAGAACATGTCGGAAATGATGAAGACCACGCCGGAAGTGATGAAGACCATGCCGGAAGTGATGAAGAACATGTCGGAAATGATGAAGGTCACGCCGGAAGTGATGAATACCATGCCGGAATTGATGTAATTCAATGCCGGAACTAAATTACGACATGCTCGATATAAATCTATTAATGCCGGTAGTCAAGTGAAAAAAAATCAATTTTCTGGATACTTTTCATCATGTGCCGGCATAGAAATTTAGGATGAATACCACACCGGAAGTGAGTTCCGGCATGGTTATTTAGGATGAAGACCACGCCGGAAGTGATGAAGAACATGTCGGAAATGATGAAGACCACGCAGGAAGTGATGAAATTCAATGTCGGAACTAAATGTCGGCATGCTCAATGTAAATCTATCAATGCTTAGGTAGTTAAATGAAAAAAAACAATTTTACGGATACTTTTCATCATGTTCCGGCATAGAAATTTAAGCAAAAACCATGCTTAAGTAGTTAAGCATGCTCGAAAATCGATAATTTGTGCTTGGGAAGTAGGCGATTAAAACTGAAAAAATAGGTTTTGAAGATCAAAACCTGAAAAAATTTGGGTGCTACGCCCCCCCCCCCCCCCCGGATAGTGGCAAACAATTTATGAAAATTTCCAACAAATGCCGGCATGGTTTTTTGGTTGAATACCTTGCCGGCACCAAGCTTTTTTAGCTGCAACAATGGTGGATTCAAAGAAAAAAAATCAAATTTTCAACCTCTTAGCAGCAATTCTCTCATCACAATCATCTTCCATTTTCAAAAAAAAATTTCCACTCAAAAACCATTTTCCCTCCTTCTACTCTCAACTAACTCACACAAATTCAAATAAAAATAAATACACACTAATTTATCCCCCAACTACTTAACATTTTACTAATTATAATTAATCAATAATCTTGATTAGTGGGGGCTAGATTAGGAATTAAAAAAATAATTACATAGGGGGTCACCCAGAATTGCTATGTGACACCGTTTTTGTCCTGTAGCTATATCCCCCAATTAATTCTCATATCCCCAATTGCGCGTTCTTAAAAAAATGAATCCAACTTCAAAGATATTTAACAAATAAGCAACCAACCAAAACCTGAATAACCTAAACATGATTTCAAATAATAAAATTAGCAGATGATTGATTTGGCCTTTTATTATTATTTCTCGGGACTTAGCATTTTGTTAAACCTCTTTTTCTAGGGGCATGTGGAGCCATTTATTCAATATCTCTAAGTGTACTTCTTTTACTCTCTTTTTGTATATCCCCACCTTTAAGTTTCTCAGAAGCCTTCCATAGACCTATAATAACTCGAAATTATCTCATTAATTTGTTATGTTGCGTTCAAAAATCAATAGCTTAATTACGAATGTCTCCTTCACAAATTAAACACTTTCGTAGCTCTATCCAGGTCATTCATATGTGGAGTAAATTGAGTAATCAATGGACGTAAGTTCCACGACGCTAAAAAATGAAAAACCTATGTTTACTAACAAATTATTCCTTGATTTCGTTCATTATGAGGTGGTAGTTGGGTACCCGTATATAATAAGTTAATACTTAAACTTAATCTCATTGAGTTAATTTATGGACACCATGAATTTTAAAAATGAGATCGTGCATTTTATAGCCAATCACATATCATATACCCGCATCATTATATTGGACAACATGTGCCACTTGAAAAATATCTAAGAGTAAGAGGAAGATGTTATTTGTTATGTGCAAATCATCACATAAACAAATTCTCCTTTCAAGGGATCGATGATTTATAGGGTATGGTTTGTGAGACATTTTAACCAAGAACAATCGATAAAACATTAGCTTGAACCTTTTTTTTTTTTACAAACTTCGCAGCTCATTATATGTCGGTTGAAAAATCATTGAATGTGGGATTTTTTCAATTCTCCCACGTGCTACGTTGTTGGTTCAGATTTTTGGGTGACGGAATCATGTTTGTTTTTTTTTCTTGCTTTTTGGCTAGGATAAAGCCGAACCCAGGCCCCTACCCAAATCCCTTTGTTAGGACTGGCCCTACTGCCAGACCCAACCCACCAAGCTCCTCTTTACAACTAAATTAAATACAAACTTTTACAGTGTGGGATTGAACTCCTGACTCCTCCTTATTGGAGTTGATGGAATATCAATGAGTTATGCCTTGGATCGAATCACGTATGTTTAAATGATGTTTCGATCGCAACTCCTTCATAGGCTCCTCCACAAAAAAAATGCAGACCTCCCTCGTATTTGTGCATTTCCAAGGTTTGTCTTAGAAAGTGGTTATTATGCAGGGTATATTTCATGCCTTGACAAATGAGTTTGGTGCTAATCTATTATCAAAACATAGACCCAGCGTTCCAAACTTGGAATTGCAAGGGGCGGGTTTTTGAAACCTGCATTTCAGCTTCCAATGTATTTAACAGTAAATAAGATATTAATTGAATTTAATAAAAAAATACAGTCCGGAGGCCATATTATTAATGTTGTACATTTTATTGTTTTCTCTAATAATCCACGTGATATTACTTAAAATCCTTAAAAAACAACTAATAAATAGAGGATTGAAAAGAAAAGAGCCAATAAAAAAATACAGTCCGGAGACCATATTATTAATGTTGTACATTTTATTTTTTTCTCTAATAATCCACATGATATTACTAAAATCCTTAAAAACCAACTAATAAATAGAGGATTGAAAAGAAAAGAGCCGTATGTTTAAACATAAGCTAAAAATGCAGTCATTTGCATACTTCAAAATCCATTTACCGCCGCACCAAATAAGAGATTATCAAAACAGCGAAATCGTTCCGCTGCACTTTATATATAAGATCCACAAATGAAATTTATTTATTATATAGAAATCTCTTTATCCAATTAGTGTATACGTTTTAGTCCTTTCTTATGACGCTTCTTTAAAAAATAAAAATAAATGAAAAATATTCGCAGTTAAAATGTTAATACCTTAAAAACCGGTTTTCCAGTTTTAAGTGCAGCTAACTTCTAACGTGAGTTGAACACGTAACCTTCTGACATGGAGTCAGATGCATGCGCTACCATTTGCGCCACAAATCCATAGTTTAATAGACTTGTCTAAGTATTTTGTAGAAGCTGGTCGATATACTTTAGGTAGTAGCAGTTGTACTTCAACAACTGCATTCTTTTGTTTCATTAATAATAATCACCAATCTCTATGAATAAGAAAATCTACAAAGAAACCATATAACCACAAAAAAAATAGATAAACTAAAGAGATCACCTTAAACCAATTTGTTTCTCAGCAATAGTGTGGTAATACCTATCCAAGCACAAAGAAAAGTAAAACATAGATAGAAAAGTAAAATATAGATTAAAGTTACCACACAACTGCATGTCAAAGGATCTTAATGGACCTTGATCTTGCCTAAATTCTTATTGTACAGACGTATATAAGATGGAGAATACTATAATTAGATGGTAAGCAGCATTTTATAACGAGATTTTATAAGATGGAGGTAAGTAGAAGTTTAGGCATCTCATCATGCCGAACATCTCCAGATACCCTTAAACTCTTGTCAGCTAAAGGAAAACTTAAATCACGAAAATCTTCTGCACTCCACAACTTCATTAGGCCTCCAAGTTTTACTACAACTACTCGAAATGTGACTAGATAAAATATTCTTTCAATTGGGTATGGATTCAACCATTCCTAGAGCTCGACAATTATACATATATATTTTAGTTAATGACCATATATATATATAGTAGATATACCAAGTTATCGTCGCAAACATCGTGATATGCACCATGTAACTCACTTCATGAGCAATACAAAACATCCAAATTAGAGGGCTGATCTTTCCAATGATTTATTCAAACATTATGAATTGTCAATAATTTATCCGATTATTATGAATTATTTCACTTAACATTACACACCTTGCTTAGTATTTGATTAGATTTTATTCGACTCTATTGGTTTTTTCGCGTAGTATTATTTTATGATATTACGGTCTAAAAACCTTATGAACTGCATTAATGAAGCGATTTAGAGAAGGTTACTCAAAATTGGATTGGATCTAAACACATTTTCCCATTGTCATGAATACACTGCTTTTGTCACTGTCGTTTATATATTTTTAGCGGGAGAATATAACTGTCACAAAGTATGTGTTAGTGTTGTAACATTTTTTTAATATGTCATAAGAATTAAATGGATTTTTCTTCCACGGAGTAACTACTAAACTTGAGCATTCTACAATCTCCACTCAAACCTAGCGTCTTATCAACCATTACAATGCTCTTCTTGTTGTAGAAATGATACGTACAATCTGTAAACCTTTAAAAGCAATGTTGCTCTTATAGAGCAATTCTAGACGAAGCGCCCGAAAAACAACGAAAAAACCCACCCCTCGTAGATTTTTAGAGTTTGTGGTCCATAATGGGTCCCCCCCCCCCCCCCCCCGAGAGTTTAACAGGGGGCACATGCATTGTGTCTAACGGGTTTTTCATTGTTTTTCGCTCGGTCCGTGAAGTCCTTACTGACACTATAACATCATTAAAATCGACCAATATCCCTTTATTGATAGCGAGCGTAAAGCGCTCTAATGGTCACCCCAACTAATTGCACAGATAACGGCATCCCCCACTTGCAAGTGACTCCGCTTCCTATACCCTTTATATTCTTTGAATCCTTTGACCTACTTCAAATGCATACCTGTTTTGTGGTCAAATAAGCCCAACTTAAAAAATGTGATTGGATTTACTCAAGACTTCGCTGCAATTTGAGATCTAAAAAGATGTCGAAACTGGAAATTGGACTAAACTAATGTTGGCGGCATACCTTACACGTGAAACTATCAAGTTGGCTGTCAGCAAAGGTGATTAGTTGCTCTTTTCCTCGGCGATAGTCTAAATACTTTTTCCTTATCCACGACGATGGTCTATGATTCTCTCCGAAAGAAACTATATGAACCAAAATAAATGCAAAGAAACAGAGACAACATGGAGTACAAACAAAATACTAACTTGTGTATCCCATCATTCACAATAATTTCTAGAAGCCTCTTGTGTATCCCATCGTTCTCTGACCTCAGTTGCTAATAAATCATCATTCTGTTTTTTCAACATCAGATATTGTTTCGTAAATATCCCACACTATCTCTGCTAACTAATGAGTACTTAACAATCCTTGCTGCAAAACAATTATTTTTCAGACAACAACATTAACTATTATGCAATATAAAGGTAAGTTATTCATGAAAAGCTAATGGATCCAGCTAAAGACCCTTTCTTCACTTTTATTTAAATTATTAGTACTTACATGACAAAAGAGTATTTATAACAATCAAATTAAAATCAATATAATACCTTAAGTTTAGGTGAGAAGAACTGATTGCACAACCATTCCTAGTTATCCTACATACACCGTACGCCTTGAAATAGGAGGATATCAAACTCCTACAATCATTATATATCTCGCCCATGGAATAGTCCATTAAATTCCAGATATATGGAATGCTAAGGTCTACCCAGAACTTATCCTGCAAGAAGATAAAATTTAGAACCTCAACAAAATTTAAGTTAAGCAGATTACCTCCTTCATATAACACTCCAACAAATACATACAGAATGAAAAACACCAATCCAACAAATAAAAATCAATTTAAATATAGACAAAAAATTATGCAGGGAGATTCTGGTCGTATTTGTCAGTGTGGATAGCCTGTGGATATGGTAACTTAGGTCAAAGAAGCATCCTTTTGCACACAGAACATTTGAATACGTATCCATATCTTTTACTCTATAAGTGTAATTATGTAGGACTTCTTCTAATATCACTTGAACTTCCTCAAATACCCATTGAATCACTAACACAACTTATTTTCCGTATTTAGCATCTGTATGTCTGGCAATTTACCCGCATCTTAAAGCTACTTAATTTCGGTCATCAGTAGTCCTATAAAATATACACGGAAATGGTAATTGAAAAAACATGGTCAGCTGCGCAGAAAAAAAAAAGAAAAAAAAGAACCACTACGGAGATTCTAATAGAGGATTAAAAATTCCCACAACTTTTAAGCTTTAACATTCCATGAAGATGAAGTGGGGAACTTTAACTTCTAAAATATAGCTTCCATTTAACTTACTTTTCAGGTTTAAAATAAAGATAGATATCTAATGCATTTGTTAGCTCGATCTTCATAACTCTAAATTTTGTCTTGGATATCTCATTTACATAATTCAGTTTTCTTCTTAGTCTTCTTACTTGTGCATTAATACTTAATTTGGTATTTCTTAACAAATCCTTGGCCATCTATCCTTGGACGCTCCTTTTTTCTATAACTAATATCCTATTGTATATATAAGAAGACTGAATTATTAAATGTGTACAATTGACATCATCTTAATGGCCCTAATATCTAAATAATCAACCGATAACAGCAGAGTTTTGGTAACAACACAAAAGGATTCATTTTATACAATTTTTCACAAATAAAGTCACCAGTCACCACCATTGATCCTAATACTTGAGAGGTGAATGCAGAATGTCTCTCAATTGGAATGGAGTATTTGTTACTCTTTATTACTTTCCAAAACCGGACCAAATTTGCATCCATTTGTGTTTGCTGCTCTGATAAAGGAAAAAAGGTTAATTAGACTACTTCCAAATTACTTTGTTGTTGTAGTCTTACTCAATTTGGTATACTGTACTTTCCCCTGGAACTCAATTTGGTATACTTTTACCTATCTCAGCTAGTAAATCAGTTCATGAATCCTGAAGAAGGATAAAGAGATCACTTACCAAGAAATTAGGTGGCAGTCCATATCTTAGAAAGCTTTCGGGAAAGGTTTTGGACTACACAAAAATGCATCCAGGAAATCACAAACATAAATCTAAATCCAAATAAACCTAATAATTATACAACCTTTGATTAGTCAGAAAAAATGGTAAACATAAATAAAAGAGAAAAGAGATTACCACAAAAGCACTGACCATAAAGTAGCTATCACCTTTTTGTCAACTGTAGCTATTCGCACATAAGTCTGAAAAGTTTTCATGGTTACCAATAGATGTTAATTCTCTCATGGATTCAACTCAACGTAGCTGAGCAGGTGCTCGAGTGCATGGTTGGATAGTTGAGCAGGTGCTCTGAGTGCATGGTTGGAGGTGGTCGAAGCATCTATGTTTTCAAAACTATAACACAACCTATAAGACCAAAATCTTTGATGAGAAGAAAAGAGAAAACAACATTACCTGGAGACCGATCGTTGCATCATTTAGAATCAGCAGACTTCACTTGCGTTAAGACACCAAGTGCTATCAAATTATACAATTATAGCTCTTTATTTTTGTTGATAAATAAAAATATCTCATCACATATTAGTTTCGCAATTATACAATTATACAATAATAGCTCTTTATTTTTGTTGATAAATACAAATATCTCATCACATCTTAGTTTCGCGCTGAGCTTCCACATGACTTGGTCACTCATAATAAGGTATCCAAGTCACACTTTACTCTGACTGCTTCACAATAGAAATTCAGAAAATCTGTTACTCTCTTAATTCCATAGAAAAACATTAAGATCATCAACAACACCAAGCCAACACATAAACATCGCGAGTAAAGATAAACAAAAAGACATAGAGAGGTGAAGAAGAGTACCCCATGATATCCGCAACATTGCCAGAAGAATATAAAAATATTAAATAGTAGAAAAGAAATAGCCATAAGATGTCTAATATACATAGCAATAAGAATTAAAAAAAATTAAGGAATGCGTTGTTACCTTTACATTTCATGATGTACAATACTTCAAATAGAACCCTAGATCGACTACATATACAAAATATGGTTTACACTGGGAAATATACTAACAATTACACTGAGAAAGTTAAAAAAAAAAAAAAAAACGAAGATAGTTGTGTTAGGTTTAGGGCTATAATCCGAATTATCATGAAAGTATGGTTTACACACAAATGGGTTTCAGGAAGTCGGAAGTCCCTGAAATCGGAACATGAAATTGAAGAACCCTTAACTCCGATATTGTACTTGTGGTATGCAAAATTAATGTACATTAATGGAACACCAAACTGGAAAATCTTTTCTCAATCTAATTTCTAACCATCAAGAATATAAAGCATAGTTTGGCTAAGTTAGCCTATGTAAGTGGTGGTTGAGATTTACTCTCCCAATACATAAATCTATGAATGTAATTTCTCTCATAATACTATCATTTAATGTCCCATAAGGAAAATCTAATATTAAAATGATTAATATAATAAATGCCTGGCTAGTGTTTCACACTAATTTCTAATGACAAATGACTTATTAATTCCTCATAATAAATTTTTTTCACTAATTTCTCATAATAAATGATTTTATTAATTTTTTTTCATTACAAATTTTCTCTTAATTAAATTAATAAATTTGTATCTCCATTAATAAATAATTTTAGACTAAGGATCTAGAATTTAAGATTGAAAATTTTGAGTAAGAAAATGTGAAGTATTTGTGGTTGAGAATGGTGTAAATAGTGTTGTGAATTTTCGTGCATGATTTTAATCATTGTATCTTTTGCATTTGTTTGTTTTTCGATGCACTCTATTATTTTTGGAAACTTCCTAATGGGCTGTGGTTGATCACCCATTTTCCTCCCTTTCCATAGAGAACGAAAAAGACTACCTGATAAGAAATTATTATATATCACGGGGATTTGGGTATCGCGTTTTAAATTTAATCGAAGCGTTATTTTGTTTTGATTTAATACTTTTGATTTAGTAAGATTACATTTTATTTAGTAAATTTAATTGAGCTCGAATTATTGAAATCTTTTAAGACAACAAATCTGGTCTTACATGAGTGGCGGTCCGGAAATTTGGATTTGCTAGCAGGATGGGACCCGACCCACAAGGTCGAATTTGTGTCCGCTAGAAGTTTGAAAATCCAGGCCCTCACACGCCGCCACAACAAAATCACCTGATACCACTGTTGCCACCCCCGCAGCTAGACGTGCTTTTAATTGTTAATCACAAACGTCATGTATAAAGCTTAGATTGAAAAAAATTAAGTCTTCAATTATTTATTTTCTATTTTTTGTTGTTGTAATATGTTGAGAACCAACAAAAAGAGAACTAATAGATAATTTTGCTTCAGAAAATACAAAAATATAAGTAGGATCTCATAACAACTTCGAAAAATAAGATCTCGATGACATCAAGTTTTTAAAGCGATACTGGTTTTGAAAGTACGTAATTTTGGCACTTCTTTTACATTATGAAACCTTTCTTGGTATTACCACCTCGAGCTAAAAGTTAAATTCAAAGATGCTAACATTTTTTACATTTTAAAGGATAACTATCCTAGGATTTGTTCAATGAAGTATCCGTAAGTTATATGAAAACTGAAGGTGTTCGGAATACCGGTTTTTCTCACAGCGTAAACCTAGATGACTCCATAGATTTTCGGAATTATGTCACGAGCTAACAAACAACCGATTCACGGATTTGGTAAAGAGGACTCGATGGTGGAGTATAAATCAGGTGATCCGTGGTCGGGTAAGGCTCTTAATTCTAAAAACTAAAATCAAAACGTCAAACTAAAATCAAAACGTCAAGGCCACTGCAAAAGGAAAAAAAAAAAAAAACACCAGCCAGCTTATTTTTCCTTTAAATGTAGCGCTCATAAGTCTAAAAAGAGAGAACAAATTGCAAAAAAAGATAAAAATTACGTGTTACAGAAAAAATTAGTGTTTATCACAGAATAAAAACAACCTAAGCTAACAACTTGGATCGTCACTAAGAAAATAACGGAGATAACAACAATTTCCACAATACCTACAAAACAAAAAACAATCACGACAACCACAACCCCCAAATTTTTTTTTTTACATAAGCAGCTATACGCCGATCATGCACAAATAAAAATTACTGAATATCCAAAAAAATATTAAATCAGGGATTATTGAAATAATTAACGATTTTTATCACAGGACAGAACCCTACCAATTTTCGACACCAACAAACTTTAAAGTGTGATAAAAAAGAATCACCCGATCTGTTTAGGATACCTGTAAAACAAACAACACCCACGGTTCAGAAACGAAAAAAAAAATGCAGCATACAAAGAACCCTAAAAACAAAACTCAGGCCGCCATTGGAATGCATTCTGTCGGACTATGCTTAAAAATACCAAGTTTTAAAAAATCAACAATACCAAGTTTTAAAAAATCAACAAAAACCTATAAAAAAATGCAGCGTGTAGAACAACAAAATTCCAATGTTGGAAACAAAATTTAGCCGATCTATAATCAATATCTTTATAGATAACCACGTTTAATTGTTACCATATTTTTTTGTCTAAAAGATATTGAACATCTTTTGCACGTCCGATAAAATCTTTTTTGGAGGAAGCGCATGAGTTGTTATGGAATTGTACCATCATTGTTATGGAATTAAAAATCTCTATACGGTAATATGATAAAAATATTAACTTCCAATGATAGCATATGTTTCCATTGAATAGACATTTAAAGATACCATTATGCATTTTCGGAAGCTTTTAGATTTCGTGGATACCTACAAAGATACCATAGTTAGAATAGAATTTTAGGAAGCTCTTAGATCTTATTCTTGATTTTGGATACTTTAATATATTATTTTTTTAAATAC
Source organism: Papaver armeniacum (assembly GCA_023531295.1). Classification (NCBI taxonomy): domain Eukaryota; kingdom Viridiplantae; phylum Streptophyta; class Magnoliopsida; order Ranunculales; family Papaveraceae; genus Papaver; species Papaver armeniacum. Next base: position 177,018 of record JAJJWW010000469.1, read on the forward strand.
GGAAAATTTACGGATTCTTTTTAAAATTCACATATTATTTTTCCAAATTTTTCCAAATTCTTTTTAGAATTTATACAAATTCTAAATTCCAATGTTGGAAACAAAATTGGCTGATCTATAATCAAAATCTTTATAGAGAACCACGTTTAATTGTTACCTTATTTTTTTGTCTAAAAGATATTGAACATCTTTTGCACGTCGATAAAATCTTTTTTTGGAGGAAAATGCATGAGTTGTTATGGAATTGTCATTCTTGTTATGGAATTAAAAATCTCTATACGGTAATATGATAAAAATATTAACTTCCAATGATAGCATATGTTTCCATTGAATAGACATTTAAAGATACCATAATGCAAATAGAATTTTCGGAAGTTTTTAGATTTCGTGGATACCTACAAAGATACCATAGTTAGAATAGAATTTTTTGAAGCTCTTAGATCTTATTCTTGATTTTGTATACTTTAATATATTATTTTTTTTAAATATGGAAAATTTACGGATTCTTTTTAAAATTCACAGATTATTTTTCCAAATTTTTTCAAATTCTTTTTAGAATTTATACAAATTCTAAATTCCAATGTTGGAAACAAAATTGGCCGATCTATAAACAATATCTTTATTGGGCCGACCGAGCGAAGCGAGGGAGGACCTTTATATGGCCACTTTTTTGTAAATCTAAGTGATCAATTACCACAAAAAGATTGAGAATGGTCCATCTTTGAAAAACCAAAAATATCCCTCTCTTTTCAGTCCAATTACTATAACTCCTTGTATATCCTATTTTTTAGGGGTATAATTGGAAAGCAAACTTTAATATAACATATCTAAAAATCTGTGCCTTGGAATTTACGAATTTTATCTTGTTGGAAAGCTAATAAAAAAATCTATCCAACGAGCACAAACAACAATATCAAATTTAGAGTTTTACGAAAAATTCGGAGATATTTATCATTTTAGGCACAATTTTAAAAATTAAATGTATATTCATTATGCAAACCACCACAAAAGATACATAATACTTTATGTAGCAAAATTTTGGTTTATGCATCAACTAATTTTCCGTTCCAACTAATAAAACGATGTACTCCCTCCGTTTCAAGAAAAATGATACTTTAATTTTAGGCACAATTCTCGAAAATTGAATGCATAGCCATTATGCAAACCACCACAAAGGATGCATAACACATCATGCAACCATATTTTGGTTTATGGATCGACTAATTTTTCGTTTCTGTAAAAGTGATACTTTCACAACCCGTTTCAGGAAAAGTGAAACTTTCGCTCCGTTTCGGGATATATGAGTTGAATCTTGAGTTGACATCCATAAAAAGATTTAACTGAAAAATACGAGATTTACATGTAAAAGGAAAATCAACATATATAAGATTTTTTACAAGATTTACATGCGAAAGCAAAAAATCTTAGAAGATCTTTACGGTAATTATTTTTAGGAAAAATCCAAGAATTTCCATAACAGAAGAAAAATCATAAGAATTTCCATAACAGCTAGGATTCTTAATACTGTATATGAGTTTTATACAGAAATGTACGAGACAATCTTATTAATTTCCATGTTGACAAAGTAACTTACCATACTTTTTTTGGGCGGACATAGAAACCATTTGTTCCATATTGTGTGAGATTCCTGTCAAATATAATTTGAGAAACAAATACTCCGTATAAGACTCCAAAACAATCCCGTTTAAGATTTTATGCCAAAAAAATCCAACCCTGAGCTTTTCTTTGTCGCTTCTTATTTTTCTTCTTGAGTTTTCTGCAGTACAACTTTCTTCTCCTAAGGTTTGACGTTTCTTCTTGATGTTTTCAATTTTGGTTTCATTAGTCAGTTTGTGGATTTTTTCTTAGTTGATGCCTTGCAATTTTATAGGTAAAACTATGTGTCCTGTTTTGATTTTTTTTGTGCAATGTGATTTTAGGTTTTACGTTTTGCAGATTATGCATACCAATTTGATGAATCTAACTCCAACTTCGATCCACAAGGTAACACTGTTTTCTTCTTTTTATTCTTATTCTTATCTCTGTTTAGTTAGGATTTTATGGTTTGTTTGTTTATTTCTATTACTTTTTATATCGTGTTTTTCGATTTTTTTTTGGGTTTCTTGACTTTCTTTGTTGTTAGTTTTCATTGATTTTTGCTATGCTAATTTGATTTTATTCATAATCATCATCTCTTAAGACTTATGAATGCTATTTTTTTTTTTTCCAGTTAATTTACTATGGTTTGAGATATTAGTGTGGGGATGCTTTTATGAGTTCTACTCTTTGTATAACTTTTTGGGCGACTAAATTCGGTTTCTCTGTATTAGAGGAGAAAGATATACATGTTTCTTCTAGGTTAAACCTTTTAGTATTCGACCACTGCCTCTTCTTAATTCTTTTCAACAATTTCTTTTCAATAATAACACCTAATTCTCCTACTACCAACAGGCCATCACTCTCTCTTTCTGTCTCAAAGTTTGTAGGTGACTAAAAAATACTTCAAATTTGTGTGCAGTGTATGAAGAGGTTAAATTATTTTAAGCATGCTAATTAATCGGTGCATTTGTAGTTTATCTTGATCGAATGGAGTTTCATGATGCGGAGAATAAGACATTGCTTGATCGAGTGTAGTTTCATGAATCTAAAAGAGGTAAACAGAATACTAGATAGGCATGTTTGTTGCCATTCGGGTCTTATATTTGTTGCCTTCCTTTTGGATATAAATTAGTCTTCACATCTTATTTTATTTGCATTAGGAAGGAGGGATATTTTTGGAGGACTCACTGAAGAATGTTGTTAGGGTGTAAAACCACTCAACCAAGGGATGTGGTGTTGATGACGAAAAAGGAAGGTGTTTTTTTTTTTTTTGAAGCAATAAGGAAGGTGTTGATAATGTTTTGAGTTATCTTCTTTGTGGGAGTGGAATGCTCATGTCGGAAATACTTGCTCTTTTCATCTTTAGTTGATTTGATATTGTGCATCCAATACTGAAATTTCAAGGTAGACACTTCTAATAAATTCAAATCAGAAAATGCTTGTGGAATTACTTCCGTCATAACACTTTAAGTTTTTTGAAATGTGTAGTGAATGTCTTAGTGGGCGAGCCCTTAAAGATGACTTATAACAGTCCTTGGACTTTTGGTAAGTTAATGGCTACCTACAACAGCATACTTAATATCATGGGCGGCTAGGATGTCGTACTAATATTTTGTTTTTAGTTGTTTGCAACACGAAATAAGGACTCTAGACTGATCTTTCTCCGTTTACCGTTATCTCCGTGTTTAAAGAAGAGATCCGCTGGTGCAGAGGGCAACAAACAACTACCAACTCAATACCATCCATGCTAAAAGATGGATTTTCCTCCTAGATTCATGGGGTGTTATAGGGTGACAGTTAAAATGAAGGTCGGAGACACCCTTTTATTATGTGAGTGAACTATACAACCACCATTTTATATATTTTATTAGCTTTCGTGGGAAGAGTCTTGACTTGGTTAATTGTTTTCAACTGTAGTATCTTGGGAAAAGTCCTGTCTTGGTTATTAGCCGTTCAACCCTATTAATAAATCTTTTTTAGCAAATTTTGTTTGACATTTCATACCCTTGATAGCTAAATATTTCATATGCATTCTTGCGAAATTGGAATAAAATCTGCAGTATGTTTTAAACTCTAGGTATTGTTATCTGCAATCTATAAAGGTGTTGCGAATTTTTATTTGATTTGTGCTAATGTCATGGTAGTTCAATTGCCTAATCATGTAAAGTATAAAGTCTATGCAGAAGAAATTGACCCACCGCCGTATCCGCTACTAAGGGCATTTCCACCTTGGGGATTCATATATAATAATCTAGGTGCTCAAAGCACCAAAATGTTCGGCTACAAACCGGCGATATAATAAAAGCGGTAAGCATTTGGAAGGATTGAGGTAAGTCTTACCATATGTCCTTTGACAGTCCTAATTGAAAACAAAATCATTATATGTACTGGTGTCTGTGATGATGGAGCGGCTGGAATCACGTAGTTTAAAACCAACTTATCATGTATTATAGGGAGTATTCCTAAGTCTATTTTGGTTTTAACCAGAAAGTGCTTGATTGATCACATAAATGGTGATAAATTAATGCTGGAAAATCAGAAATAACATATAGAAATGTTGTATGATCACTCTGTTGCACTTCCGGTAAGAATCTTGATAGTATTTGTTTTAATCAAAGTCTTAACAGAGCTTTATTTTTCGTTAATTTTGTAGGTAGTTTTTAACAGGGATGGGAAGCCCCAGCAAATCACTGAAGGACATGTTTCCACTTATAATTCACTTTTATCATTTTAGTAATCATACGCCATTGAGAAAATATTAAGTATTTGCTTTGTTTAACCACCTCTCGTTTTTCTTCTTCATGCACGACACCGAGAGCGAGGAAGAGAATGACTCAAGTAATTTTAAAGCCGGGGAATATGAAGAACCGTTCTGAGAACAACACAATTACCGATAACATAGAATAGGTAGATGGAACAGAAGAAAATTGTCCTTTGTATGCTCGAATAAAAATGGTTTTTTGATCTCATATTTTTTTCTTAATAAAGGGCGTTGCCCTTTGTTTGGTGCAGTGGAAGCGTATCTAACTCGAATGTCAAAATGTTGCATAATCGATTCATTCTCAATCTCCCATATAATCACTTTCTAGGTGATGTGGTCTTGCGAGGCGATGTTAGCTTCTTTTTTCAGTTGAAGCTCGCAACAAATTCGGAAAATAAAAGGTAGTCCTTATCCTCCAAAGACTTTAGATAGTTTGAATCTTCTTGCACAGAGTGTTAAAATCGCCACTTTGTGCGAGATGGGTATAAATAAAATTTATTTTCTTAGTCAGTATGGACCAAAGATTTGTATGCCCTTGACATGTGAGCAAGGCCCCATCGATTTATTGGTTTGATGCTTTTTGGCATGGAATGTTAAGAAATTCGAATCCCGAAAGATAGGTCACCTATAAAGTCAAGGTCTTACGGTGGGTTAAGCAAAAGTGTTTCGGGTTTAAAATATTCAAGTGATTTTCTTATTCAAGTTACCTTTTTAGATGCAAATTCTACGGACCCTGTAACTTTTCAAAGGGTAATGTAGATTAATTTGATGCACAAGTCATAGAAAGATTTGGATCGGTGGTTTCTGAAGGTAAGTTCATAACGAACATAGTAATGTGAATTTATTGAGAAGGTTTTTGAGTGTTAGGTTTTGTGTTTTTGACACTCTTCTTGGCACTTGAATGATTCAATTGATCATGTGAAGTATTTTCTGAGTTCGGCAACATTATGTCTTGCAGAGTTGTGTTTCCAGATGGTAAAAGAAGTGGTCCATATATATGTCTATAAATTCCGAAATCAACATCGCCCCACTACTTCCCATAAGTATGTTTATCACGGATTACTTCGTTTTATCTCAATATCTGAACTTTTGTATAATGATCATTTGCGTTAGAGTTCTGCTCTATTAACTCCTATTAACTCTGAAAAATTCTGCCATTCAGTTGGGTTTCATACGGGAGAAATTCTCAAAATTATTGTTTACATTGGGATTTCAGAACATGACTATTTAGGAAATGATTATATACCTTGGTTACCTACTCTAATTTTAAATGAAAATGAAGTAAGTTAACCATTTGGTCAGAAATATGTGGGAGCTCCAACCTGCATAAATTCCTTCTTGCGCAAGTGGATTAATTACATCTCAAATAGCTGCATGCCCTAATGACAATCAGATAATATATAATATACATCTCAAATACCATTTTAGTTTTATAGCTTCCACTTGAGAGCTTTATATTTATCGTTACCTCACTTGCAACCACGAAAAATAACTACACAAGTTACGTACTCAATTGACGGATTTGTTTTTGTCACATTTTAATTAACCAATATTCCTAAAAAAGATAATGGTGTTATCAGGTCTGATTTGGGTTAAAAGGGTATTTTCATGTGATCTATTGAAGCTTCTCTATTTATTTGTATTTTGATGTGTAATTTGGGTTTGTAATTTTTCATTTTAAGTAAAGAAGAAAGTAGGGGAAAATGTTTAATTATTTGAAGCTTCACCATTTTATGTTCTTATAGATTTAATAAGGATTCTTTGGTTCGCTAAAATCCTCCATATTCATTCCATAGAATTAAATAAAAGTTCTAAAGCTTATATATGATATCATATACTACTTTTATTTTCTAACTGAACTTCGCTCATGGGCCTTTCCAAAGTAAGCTAAATCTTATATGGAGGAACAAGTTTTCTCATTTTTCTTTTTTATTAAATAACTGGACAAGTGTTCTCATTGGCCGTTCTCATTGGCCATCAATTTTTTTGGTAAATATATGCATCATAGTCTTTTTACTTCAAGATAATACTTCGAAATTATTGTTTATCAATAAAATCAAAATCAAAATTAATATATTTAGTTATTTTGAACTTAACATGTTTCTTCTTGATATCATAGTATCATAATTTCATTCCACACTATAGGAATAGGCGGTGCCACATGGGATAAATATGGGATCTTAAGTATGTTTTAAGTGAACCCTAAATCTGTAACATAATAATATCCAATTCCGTCTCTCATGTATAAATAACAAAATGATCTACCAGTTGAGTTCCATTTTCAAAATCCTAAATGAGGAAAGCAATTTCGATCGTTTTCAAAATCCTAAATGAGGAAAGCAATTTAGATATATCAATCGTTTCTTTCAAGTTAACTTTGGAGGAATCAAAAAAAAAACATGACGACAAATTAGCCTTCTAAAATTTCTCCTTTATGAACTATATAGAAATCATATAGTACTTTAGTTTCTAACACAAATTCGTTCACGGGTCTTTCCAAACTAAGCTAAAGCTGATACGGGGGATAAGTTTTCTCATTTTTGTTTCTTTTAATAAACTGGACAAGTGTTCTCGCGGACTATCAAAATTGTAGGTAGATTTATGCATCTTTATTTATTTTTTTCAAATTAATAATACTTTGAAATTAGCGTTCATTGATTAAATAAGAATTAATATATTTAATTATTTTGAATTAAATATATATGTTTCTTCTTGATATTATAGTATCATACTTTTGTCTCGAGTGAACTAAGGTAGGGTTTTACGCATTACTATTCACCACGATCGTTTTTACGTAATAGTGGTTGGTCTTGATTTAGGTTAATGGATATAAATCGATAGTGCATTCGGTGGGTGAGCCACATGGAAGGTGGGTGTGCAATTGCCCACCCATCCCATTTGGTTTCCAAGCCTATTTTTTCATATTTTAGCCCAATTTACCCATTTTAACCCATTTTGCAACCCCTTAAATGTCCACCCATTCATAACTTTCCCACCAAATTCTCAAAAATTGGCTCCCCGAGTGCACTACCCCCTTCGCATGTATTCTCCATAACACATTAAACTCTAATTAATTTTTTGTTTGTGTACATTAGATTAAATAGGTGAGTTCACGGGTTTTATAAAGAAATATGGTGTGATCTTTGATGGTGCGTGCAGGAAGTTTAAAACTCAGGAAATTCGGACTTTCTTCAAGATGATTTTATGTGAACACATTCAAAGAATTCCCTCGGGGACTGTAATAAGTTTTTTTTTTATTGGTATTTTTCGATCCAATAATATGTTTTGATGTTCAAATGACGTGATTTATTGCTTATGCATCTACGGATGGACATGTCTGTAATTGAATATGAGAAGAAATAACATGTATAGAATTTCGAGCATGGGCAGGCAATGGAAAAGAATTTCAGGGTCTCACGAGGTAGAAAAGTTAAGAGAGGAGATGGCAAATGCTGAAAAACAAGTTAGCCCCTTTACATTTCGTGGCCGTTAATTTTTAATAGAATTGAATCGATCTGACGCTCCAAACTAGGAGTGGGACTTGGGTTGGTTGGTCGGGTTGGAAGGCTTGGCCGAGGCAGACCCGAGGTAGAAATTCTTTGCCCAGATTGCCGATGGAACCCGTGGAACCCGTGGAAGTGTTGTCCAAGTCCCGCCCAAGTTATATTCCTCGGGTTCCCCGGGTTCCTTGGGTTGACCCATGCTAATACTTTACAACATAAAAATTGTGGACATAGAATGGGGTTAGTTAGTAGACTCATATATATATATATATACACACATAGAAACCCTAATGACCTTAAGTCTTAAATTTATTTTTTATTTAATGTGTTAATAACAAATCTTAGTAATTATAAGATTTAATTATTGTATTTAGCTTAAATTTCCAAATAACTTATGATTGTTGACAATAATATAAATTTTTTTCATATTGAATTAATAATGAGATAGATATGATTTATATTTTCATTATTAGGTTTGAAGATAATGGCTAAAATTTCTTTTAATAGATAATACTACCAATTATAAACATAGTTTATATAATTATATTATAGTTCCTCGGGTTGGGTGGGTTGCTCGGGTTAGAAATATTTGTGCTCATGCTTGCCCAAGTTTAACTCGGGTTTATTAAAATTGTACCCGAGCTTGCCCAAACTTTTAAAATATATTGCCCATTCCCGCCCAACGTTCGGGTTGGGCATGGGTTGGGTGGGTTGACCCAACCCAAGTCCCACCCCTACTCCAAACCGAGCGATAGTTTAATAGAATTTTTACACCACGTTTACATCAATCAATCAATCAATAACCTAAACACCCAATCACATCTCTCACACCACGTCGAGAGTTGCGCTAACCTCCCCTCCCATTGGACGGTAAACGGAACCCTCGCTCTTGATTGGCTGAAAAACAAGTTAGCCCCCTTACCTTTCGTGGCCGTTAATTTTTAATAGAATTGAATCGATCTAACGCTTCAAACCGAGCGATAGTTTAATAGAATTTTTACACCACGTTTACATGATTTTAATAAAATCCAGGCCTTCGGATTAACCACAAATAAAATGCTATATATAACATAACCTAAAAAATCTACAAAAAATAATAATCTTCGGATTGTTATAAATTTCCATAAAAAAAATTATGCGGAAAATCTTTGAATTAATCTTATTATTTCCTTTTTTTCCTTTTTATGCCAAAATCTTCTTAATTTAAAAAAAATAGAAAAATAAAGGGAAATAAATAACAAAAATAAACGGAAATACTTGGTCTTATTGGTTAATTTTTATACGGAAAATCTAAGATACAACTTATTGATTTCCATATTTTAGTTTTCATGCCAAAATCAAAATATATAAGAAAAAAAAGTATTAGTAATATTTTTTACACGGAATTGATTCCATTTAGCCTGGGATATTTTTTATCCGCCATTTAACTATTTTCCGTGAAAATATTTTGTGGAAAATATACGGAATTTATGAAAATATATACGACTCTTCAGATTTATGTAAATAAAATCAGTAATTTTTTTTTTTACTCATGGAAATAATTAAGCGGAATATTTCCTTTGGATTGTCCATTTCCTTACTTTATTTAGACCGGCTAAAACCAGAAGTGTTTACAGTTTATGAACTATAATCTTGGTCAACCAGACTCAACCTAATACATAAATTTTTCATCCCTTTCTTCTCTTTTCTCTTGATTTTTTTATGTAGTATCGCTTTCTAGGGTTGCATGTTTTATGTTGATTTTGTTAATCAAATTTTTTATTTAAATTTCGTTTTGATTATTTCCGTGATCGATTCATATTTACTTAAAATTTTTTTGGATGACAGGGCAACGATCTCATAGCCTCGAGAATCAAACTAGCATGCTACCGAAGCAAGGTCACGTTTTTTCGACGAAAACACGAGAATTTTTCATTTGCAGCTTCGGAAGAAACATGTGAAAAGATTTAGAAGGTATAGAATCTCTAAAAAAAGAAGTGTTAGGTTCTCTATTGTAATTTCTATCATTTTATATAGTCTAATAATTGTCCGGATTAAATATCATCATAACTAATTGAGGATAGCACACGGGTCCATGTTTCTTTCTTCTCTACTGTAATTTGTTTTATCATACACCATTGTTTAGCCAACTCTTGCTTATCTTGGTGGTGCAAATTTCTATCATTTTATATAGGCTAATAATTTTCGAGATTAAGTATCATCAAAACTAATTGAGGAAGTAACAGACATCCAACACGTTTAATTATTTATTTTTTGATCGGTGCAGTACGTTTAATTTTCTCGCTAGATTTCCCTTAGATATGATGTGATGTTGTAGGTGCCAGCCGACATGGTCGTGCAACATTAGCAGACATGGAAAAGAACGGTGATGCGGGGAAACCAGTATGTTGCTCATAGTTCATGTGAGCAAAAGAATTCCTACTTAGATTCCTCAACTGGCAGGTAAATACCCCCAACATTGAGCACATCGACACCAATTAACACGCGTTTAAGTTTTCCAAGGATGGATCCATAATTCCATATGTAGTTACTCATAGACATGTGCTTTTAATTATTTTGTATTATTTTCCTGAAAGACTGTATGAGACTACACCCAAGTAAGTAAAACATGCTTCAAAAAAAAAAGGTAAGTAAAACAAATTTTTTGTATTTTGTATATATATTTTTAATTATTATTATTTCAAGCTAGGGATTCTTCTGCAATTTAAAGTGTTTCTAATCTTATTTTTTTTTTAATGGAAACGATGCTCTCACAAGTGCGGTTGTACATTTTTATCACAATGTGGAAATATGTTTCAATATTACCAAACTGGCTTGCTTTCTTTCTTACTAATTACTTGCAAAAAAAAAAATCTGGTTGTTGCTGCCTTTATGTATAGTCGGGATTTAAAGAACAAAGGCTGCAATGTTTTCTCTATTGTTGTTGGATCACCTTAAAAACTGCTGCAAATATTGATTAATCTCATAACAGTCTCAACTCAAGCTTGGTAACCATTGGTTCCTTGCTCTCATTAACAATGTTCATTAATCTCATAATAGTCTAAAGCTTGGTAACCATTCTAATGGTACGGGTCAGGTATAGGGTCAGTTCTTATAACTATGACCGTTATAACCGGTTCAAGCCACTGAATAACCTGGATCACAAGGTACGTCCTAATCAATTACAACCATGAATCTCTTGCCGCCTATTACAAGCAATACAGCTCTCAAACACCAAAAGGAAAAATAAAAAAAAATTCAAGCTCGACCGGCCGACACTATGTTTACTGGCTTAACTGCAACATCCCAGTTACATATGAGTTGCCAGCGAGTGACCATAAGAAAAAAATCAGTATTAAGAGACTGGCTGAGGAAGGGATAATTCTACAGATCTAATTTATTATGCGGTTAAAAATAAATCTCAAGACATTTCACTTATTTTCTATTTGCTAATTGATTCCGGAATTCCAATACCTTAATTGTTTGTGTGGGATAGTATCACTTGGCTTATTCCATCTACAAGTTGTCCCCGATAGTTCGTTATGTTGGGGTTTTTTGGGTGGTTGATTTATTTCAAAAAAGCAGGTCTAACATTTTATTATAGTTCAACCAAAGAAAAAAAATTACATTGTTTTCGTTCGTCGTTGATCGTTGAGTTTTCATCCAATTTTGATGAGATATACAGGTGACTAAGTGCTTGCATTGAAAGAGCCGAGCTTAGTGAATAACAATTACTTACCCTTCCACACTGTCATCATGTGATTCTAACAAAAAAAAAAAAAAACTTAGTTAAGAGTCTAGGTTAATTACTTGAGTTTTGCACCTGGTCTGCATAAAAATTGCTTTTTAAAAAGTTTTCAAGTGAAAATACTAAAAAGTTTACCTAATTGAATGATGTCTAAAACCATTGAACATACCGCATCATATTATTACTTAGATTCTCCACTGTAGCACCAAGGTCTAATACAAGACACTCACATAGACGGATGTTCCGATCATAATTTTAGGGATCAAATTAGTATATATTTTTTCTCCTTAGCCGTCATTTTTCATTTTAGTGAGAGTAAAATGAAAAAATTTGTAGAAGAAGATGTCGGAGTACCCTGTCATTAGGTTTGTTGCTGGTTACCGAGTTGCAGCCGATTGGTGGCTTTGCAGGATTAATACATGACTCCATACCCATAATGGAGTTCAGTACGTGAGTATTCTGGTGTGAGATATGGTTTTCAGTGGATTGCAGGAATAATTATAGCTCATTTCCACGTTATTGGATCGAAAATTGAGCTCAGTAATTAAGTTGAATGGCAGACTCCAATTTTAGATATTAGAAGGTAATCAGGGGCGGAACTATGTAGTGACTTGGGATGGCTTAAGCCAACTCAAAGTACAGAAAAACTTACATTTTGTAGTGCAGTTTTGTTTGGTTAAAAAAAATCAAGCCTAAACAATAGGCTTAAGCCAGCCCAAGTCAAGCCAATTTGTTTTCAAGCCAATTTGTTTTCAAGCCATCCCAACATTCATTTTCTAGCTCCGCCACTGAAGGTAATTGTTCAATTTTTAATTATTTGTATTCTTCTGATTTGAACTTTTTTCCATATTTGGGTAATCTAATTAGCTAATCCTTTCATATAAATTTGTCTCAAAAGCCACTGGAAAGTGTTCCCTCAATGAATTATGGATCGGTTTATCAGTTGTCACTTCCGCATTAAATTCACTCATGCTAACCGCAATATCAATGATTGCTTTTTAGAATTTTCATATAATTACATACTGAAAATAACTATAGTACACAACATAGTGAGCATTATTATTTGCATACTTGCAAAGATATTTTAGTAAGACTATTGAGGGATGCCATTGCAGAGATCCACGCACAAGCATCATAAAATACATGGATGCCCCTGCAGTCATTATTGTAGGTATGTGTCGTTATTCCATAAGACGTAATGCTTTATGTGGCATCATGTTAAAAAAAATGTGTTTTCCATTCATCTTAGGTTCCCTAAAATTATAGGGATATGCCCTATACAGTGTAAAGCTTAGAGTCAGTAGCAAATGCGGGAAATTGTTCCTGCACTTCCTACTATTTTCAGCTCATAATTTAGCGGGTCTGAAAATGGAATTTGTTTTGAAGAAAGAAAGATGGACGTGGTTCTTATATGTTGATGCCATTCTTCTCCAAAACTGAAAGGCTTGAGATGGGAGATGTCGCAAGAAAATGTTTAATCCAAAGTTCCATTATTCATCACTTTATGAATTATCTCCCATTTTAGGTTTGCATTTAGTGATCCTTTTATAGGTTCAAGCGTCTTCTTGCTATTAATACTGTAATTATTGTATGCCCATTTGTATGCTTCTACTAGGCACAAAGGAAATAATTGTATATAAAGGTTTCATGCACGAGAGGCTTTTTCGTACGCCAACCTTTTCAAACGAGTAGTCAAGAATGTAGTCGAGTTATCGAGCAATTATAGCAACATTTTTAAAGTTCTGGGTCAAATTTTTTGTCACTATCTAACATGATCCTTCCTTATGATTCCCAATTATTTTCTTTGGGACCTTTACCGCGCTACATCACTCAGTTTTTGTGAAAATTTCCAGCTACAAAAACAAACAATATTGTTAGAAATATTATTTTAAACTTGCTGCACACACCATAAGATAGTTCACCTCAACCAATGCCGAAAGATATTTTTTATATTTTGCTTTTATTGATACCTACTAAACTGAAAATGCTCCATTGCATCATTTGCCCCATGGCGTTTTGCGTTCATGGCATTTATCCCAGGACCCATCGCGGGTCCTTAAGGGTTTTAGGCTTCCAGATGTGGGGTTTAGATGCATGACACGGGGGGCAAATGGATGGGTATGTAGCAGGGTCGCTACTAAACCGAAAGGATGCAAGGAAGTCAAGTTATTTTGTCTGACTGTGTGAGCTCTTTGTTAGCCATTTGCTTAATAAGCGTGCATGACTTCGTTTTCATATGATTTATGTTGATTGAAAATGGGTTTTGGATTGTTAGTGGATAAAGTTCTTTTACTGTTAAACTTATATTAAATCTATCTTATGTGTGACTTAGAGCTTCTGGATCACTAATATCTTCTACCAAGAAGCATCAGACTCTCAAAAGTTGTTGCAAAGAGTAGGACCTCGTGCCGATTACGAACATGATGGCTTTATATCATCTTCAACATACAATTTGCTACAAATTTTATATTATTTTTGGTCTAATTTTTGTTGTTCTTGCAGCAACTGAATATGTCTATTCGTTTTAAAGTTCGCAAAGAGGTTTGTACGCAGGGTAGGGTCAACTAAACCTAAGCATAACCGATGATCTAAACTAATCTTTTTGTTTATGTAGCTCTCTTTTGCACTAGGAAACCTTTTTTGTATTTGGAATTTATAAATTGAGGATGGCCTCTTGGGTAGTAATGTAACTCTTAAGAATTTTTCCTTAGGTTGTTGTAATAGTTTGTAAGGAGGATTTCAAGTTAGGAATCCATCCAATTCTGCTTCAGTTCAATAGGAGCTTTCACTAACAATTTATCCAATATTAATAAGCTTTGGTGAAGGCGGTTTTTATGCTCTATATACAAGGTATGTGAAACACTTAAACATGGATAAAATTTATACTAAGTTTGTAGTTAATTTGTAAGTACACTAGAATTTTGAAGACTTTGGATACTTCATTTTGTTTACTTCAATATATATATATCCTTCTTGATTGGGGTATACTTTCATGCACAATAGATTGTTGTTAAGAGGCTGTCTAGAAAGTCAGGTCAGACGAAGAATTTTTTCATGCTGAACTCGAGCCTTGACAAATCAATTGATATTTGGTTTGTATCACATGCTCTCTCTATTTTTTTTATATTTTCTTTGGTCCATATGGTTTCTTAAATAGTGGCTTCCTTACTTCATCACTGTCTCGAGCGAATTTTTAGTAACTATTAAATGTACATTTCTGGATTATGAAAATGGTAAAAGATTAATGGGTCAGCGTTAGACTGATAGTTCAATTCGGAATTAAAAACAAAGCAAAACAGATCGATGGCAATTACGAATTATAGTTCAAAGAAAAACAGTTAATGTGTCAGCTTTAGACTTATAATTCAATTCTGAATTATAATTCCATTATCTTAAAGATCGATAACAATATAGCAGCAAGACAGAGCAAAGCAAAACAAACTCATGAATAACATAAAAATTAAAAGCTATAGAAATTATAGTAAGAGGCTTCTAGAAATTATGGGAAGATGCACAAGAGATTGTTGGTAAGAGGCTTCTAGAAATATTGGTGAAAGCAAAGAAGGATTTCATGCCAAACCTACACAAATTAGTGTTTAGTTTGTATTCCATGCTCTCTCTGTTTCTTTGTATTGACTTTGGTTCATATAGTTTCTTTTAGAGAAAATCATAGAATATCGCCGTGGATAAAGAAAAAGGATTTTAGACTATCGCCGAGGCAACTATTACCTAACTTGATAATCAAAGACCTTTAATGACATCCAACTTATAGATGTCGCGTGTAAGGTGTGCCAAGATTAGTTGAGTCCAATTTCCAGTTTCGACATCTTTTTAGCTCTCAAATCGCAGCGAAGTCTTGAGTATGTCCAATTTTCGTGCTTGGAAAGTCGTATTAGAGTTACAATATGCAATTAAAATGATACAACTTTTTTTGTGGACAAGTTCTCAACACAATGCAATACTGATATACATGCAAACGCATACAATTTTTGCAATCACATTTTTTTAAGTTTGGCTTATTTGACCACAAAATAGGTCTGCATGTGAAGCAGGGCAATGGATTCAAAGAATAAAAAGGGTATAGGAAGCTGAAGCACTTGAAAATGGGGGATGTCGTTATCTGTGCAATTAGTTTGGGGCGACCACATAAGCGCTTTTCGTTGGCTACCAATAAAGGGATTTTGGATAGTGTTAATGATGTTAGTGTCAGTATGATAGAAAGAATTGAAAATCGTTAATGAGAGCAAAAAGACTTCACAAACTCAAGGACCAAGCAAAAAACAATGAAAAAACCTCAAGACACAATACATGTGGGTTCCCTGATAAACTCCCGAGGGGCAGGGCTCACTGGGGACCACAAATTTTGAAAATATGTGAGGGTTTCTTTTTCGTTGTTTTTTCGGCGGTTAAATCTAGAATTTCTCTAATGAGAGCAACATTACTTTTAAAGGTTTACCGATTGGCTGTATCATTTCAACAGCAAGAAGAGCATTGTAATGGTTGATAAGGTTCGCTAAAGATGCTAGGTTTGAGTAGAGACGGTAGATTTTTCAAGTTTAGTACTTAGTCCATGGAAGAAAAATTCATCTATTTCTTATTACATGTTATTAAAAAAATATTACAAAACTAACACATTCTTCCGAAAATTATATTCTCCCACGATAGTTTAACGATGGTGAGAAAGCAAAGGTATTCACAACAATGAGACAATATGTTTATATCAACACACTTGAGTAACATTCCTTCTCTAAATATCTTCATCAACGCAGTCCATAAGGTTTTTAGACCGTAATGTCAGAAAACAACACTACGCAAAAAAATCAATAAAATAAAATCAAATACTAAGGAAGGTGTGTAATGCTAGGTAAAATAATTCATAACGATCGGATAAATTATTGACAATTCATAACGCTCGAATAAATCATTGGCAAGATTGACCTCTAATTTGGATGTTTTGTATATTGCTCATGAATTGAGTTACATGGTGCATATCACGGGGTTTGCAACGGTAACTTGGTATATCTACTATATATATATATCCATTAAATAAAATATATATGTCTATGGTTAACTAATTGACGAGATCTGGGAATGGTCGAAGCCATGCCCAACAGAAAGAATATGTTATCTAAACGCATTTTAAGTAATTGTAGTAAAACTTGGCCAGTTGACTCTTTCGCTTCCCCTTCCAATAATGAATCATTTCATTGGTTTATCTTAATACTTGCCAGTAAATCTAATATATGAATATGGGTTTATCATACCAAATTTCATCACTAAAGGGTACCAGAGTTTCCTATCCCTTAAATTTTTTTCAAATTAATCAAAGACTATTCGGATAAAATCAAATGCATTTGACCACGGGTGCGGGGCGAAGCCCCGCCACACTAAATTGGCTGATTCCACCAGCCCCGGTGCATAGCACGGGTTACATACTAGTATGTAACCCGTGCTACGCACCGGGTCCAATGAGAATTTTTAATTGGTGTGGCGGGGCTTCGCCCCGCGCCCGTGCCCCAAATGTATTAGATTTATTCTGATTATCTTTAATGGATAAGAGAGTTTGGTATCTTTAATAATTAAATTATGCAATACGGCCATAGTATCTAGATACATTTACTCTATGTACCTTTTACAATCGCAACTAAAATCATCAACCAATTATTTGAATACTACGTATGATAGCCAAAATTTTGTTCAAATTTTAACTAAGCAAAAAAGAATTTCCAAACGTTATTGATTGATCAATCATCGTTCAATCCGCGCTAGCAAGCAAGGGAATCATAAAGCACCTAATTTCTTGTAAATAAAATAGTCTAAGTATGGTCTAAATCAACATGGAAAAAGAAAGCTTAAATTATTTTTCGGAGTGTACATGTTTATGAAGTAGGTATCTGTTTACTGAGAAGGGACATCACCCCACACCAGTTGGAATGAAGCTCTGTTAGGAACTGTATAGTATAACTGAGGCATAAATGAATACCATAATGTGACTAATAATTACCGGTAAATCCATTTAGTTTAAAATTTACGTAATTTAGTTTGTTTTTTTTTTTATAAAGTTTGACACTAAAGTATCAGAATGTAATATGTTTCTAAAGTAGTGAGTTCGAGAATAAATACGTCATCCATCTCGACCAACCACGGATTACGTCATCGCTCTTTATAATCTCTACTCCATTTCTCTTATTTACCGGGTGTCTCTTGTGTGGAGTTGTCCTTTGCTAGGAATAGATACTGTATTTGTACATTGGTTTTTTTTAAAGACAGTCTCTCTTAGTAATTTGTATGGATCCTCTGATTGTTTTTTGATGTTTTGTACCATCCACAATATTTATGTTTGTTATTTGTTTCCGAATTTTTGGGTCATTGAATCCCGTTATATTGTTATATCTAAAATAGTAATGGCGTGTAGTTACTTTTCTTAAACCAATTCAGATATGCTCACTTCAAAGTACTATTATAATAAAATATGTCATGTATAGCTAGACTTAGATAGAAAAGTTCATTTTCTTCGACCAGTTATTTTAGAAGGATTAATTGGGGGATATGAAAAGTAATTGTGGGATATTTTACTGTTCATACCGGCATCGAAAAACCATGCCGGTTTTAATTTCCAGAATTGAAAAACCATGCCGGCATGAACAGTAAAATATCCCCCAAATTACTTTCCATATCCCCGACTAATTGTTCTTATTTTACTATTGTACCTAATATTTCTTATAAGCATAGTGCTTGGTTTTCCTGCAAATCAAACACACATATGTAACCCTCATACATATTTGTTAATTTAGCGACGTAGACTTTTATAATATATAATTAAAGAAAATTAGGTTGGTTTTTTATCACTTAAATTCTCTACTATAAAGGTTTTCCCTACATTTCATGAGACGTTCTTTTGTGAAATATTTTTGCTTCGAAATATAATATAATTTAAGTTAAACTACTAATCGGATCTCACCATAATATTTTCTTTGTTCTGTAACATTTTGAGTGCTTCGCTTAATGTTGTATGATTTTCGGACATCATTTATTTTTGTATTTGGTTTTATATTCTTGAAGAAACTTAATTTCTTCATTATATATACGTCAATCCGCAAAGATTTGTTGTTAATGTAAAAATCTTTATTACATATTTAGTTGATCAATTCAAACATACATTTTTCTTAATTTACATATTCCTGTAATCTTCGTCATATGATACATCTTTCTTACTGGACTGTAAAAGGATTTATTTTGTGATCATCCACATTTGTGAAGCTCAATTTAACTTCTCAATTTATGTTCAAGTATATTATGCTGAATTTTAAATGTTATCTCTCCCTTGAAACTGCTTAACCGTCGTTGATATTATTATTATTACTCAACTAACCCCATCATATTCTAATGTAGCTGGGTGGTCAAATATCCCATAGATTTACTCTCATTAGAAATCCATAGTGACTTTCTAGTAACATCATGTGTGCCCAGATATTTGTTCCATTTTTCTTAAACTTCATCAGGCTTTACGAAAGTCCCTTCAAGATTCCAGCAAAATCTGTAAAAAACAATCACACGTATTACCTATTAGATTTGTCATATTTGTCATATCTTATATGTCAGTGAGGAAAAATTCGATATCTTTTGATATTATTTATGTTCGTGAATGTATTCATCCAGATTTGTCTATGATTTTAAATTAAAATGTCGCATTATCCTTGAATTTGTCCTAAGCAAGCATTTAGTTCCCTTGTTTTTAGTTTTTCAATGCTTATGCGCTTTACGAACAATAATTGTTCTAATTTTTTATACATTGTACTACTTACCTATGGATCTATGAGAAGCAACCAAGCAAGGGCTAATTGCATTTAATTAGTAGTTAGTTATAAACTTCTTAATGTAGGTGCATTGATCACGAAGCCATCCAAAAATACTTTCGGATATTGCTGATAGAATAAGAATTTTCCACACTTTTTTTGCTGCTACTGAATGGTAAACAACACAGTCGTTTAAATTAAAGATAAAACAAACATCATCTTCAACTCCTAAAAGATAGTGTTAAATTGACCCAAATTGCGGAGAATATGAAAGCTCAATAGAGACATAGTAATCGTCGATAAAAACACATTCGAGAAGCTGCAAACCCAAGCCAAGTTCATAAGAAAAAGTCACAGATTCCCATAGCTATGCCAAGATCACTACTTTTTTTATATTCCAGCTCCGGCAACATAGTGGTTCGAAATGAAATACAAAAGTGATTGTTGTATAAACTGCACAAAAATATTAAAACAAAATAGTGGGTCAGTGAAATAGAGTAAAATAGAACCAACAAAAACAAAGAACCGTTGATATCCCAATAAGAAGGTTATAACTAATTGCTAAATAAAATATCTTTTATCTAATACCCATGCCTAACTTATTGAATGAACAATTGTTTTATACACGCTTCACGCAATCTTATTCCACATGGAGTTAATTTTTCCGAAGTTCCCGCTATGATCTCCTACCGCATATCCTATTTATCGCACGCACGACATAAGGAAATTATAGAATATATAAAGGTTACTAATCTGAGGAGACCCATAAATGCTGATTTCGTTTTATTTTCTTCTTGTACAAAGGTTACTAATTTGAGGAGACCCGTAAATGATGATTTCGTTTTATCTTCCTCTTCTACAATAACGGACTTTAATACCTCTATCATACTTGCAATACAAAAAATCCCCCAATTACTTTCCATATCCCCCAATTAATCGTTCTTATTTTACTATTGTACCTAATATTTCTTATAAGCATAGTGCTTGGTTTTCCTACAAATCAAAAACACATATGTACCCCTCATAGCATATTTGTTAATTTTGCGACGTAGTCTTTTATAATATATAATTAAAGAAAATTAGGTTGGATTCTTATCACTTAAATTCTCTACTTGTTGACATGTTAAATGCGCCTCACTATGACCCCATATCAGTTGCACCATGGCTTGCCTTCCACGTACACGCATCATGGACATGCCATGTAAATCGTTGAGATTCCGGTTGAATTCCATTATTGTTCCTTTAACTATAAAGGTTTTCCCTACATTTCATGAGATGTTCTTTTGTGAAATATTTCGCTGCGAAATATAATATAATTTAATTTAAACTACTACTCGGATCTCACCATAATTTTTTCTTTGTTCTGTAACATTTTGAGTGCTTCGCTTAGTGTTGTATGATTTTCGGACATCATTTATTTTTGTATTTGGTTTTAAATTCTCGAAGAAACTTAATTTCTTCATTATATATACTTCTTTCTGCAAAGCTTTGTTGTTAATGTAAAAATCTTTATTACATATTTAGTTGATCAATTCAAACATACATTTTTCTTAATTTACATATTCTTGTAATCTTCGTCATATGATACATCTTGCTTCTTTGTAAAAGGATTTATTTTGTGATCATCCACATTTGTGAAGATCAATTTAACATCTCAATTTATGTTCAAGTATATTATGCTGAATTTTAAATGTTATCTCTACCTTGAAACTGATTAACCGTCGTTGAAATTATTATTATTACTCAACTAACCCCATCATATTCTAACGTAGCTGGGTGGTCAAATATCCCATAGAGTTACTCTCATCAAAAAGCCATAGTGACTTTCTAGTAACATCATGTGTGCCCAGATATTTGTTCCGTTTTTCTTACACTTCATCAGGCTTTAAGAAGCTCCCTTAAAGATTCCAGCAAAATCTGTAAAAAAAAAAATCACACGTATTACCTATTAGATTTGTCATATTTGTCATATCTTATATGTCAGAGAGGCAAAATTCGATATCTTTTGATATTAGTTATGTTCGTGAATGTATTCATCTAGATTTTTCTTTATCGATCGAAAATCTCCATTCTATGATTTTAAATTAAAATGTCGTATTATCCTTGACTTTGTCCTAAGCAAGCATTTAGTTCCCTTGTTTTTATTTTTCAATGGTTATGCGCTTTACTTAACAATAAGTTTTCTAATTTTTTATACATTGTACTACTTACCCACGGATCTATGAGAATCAACCAAGGAAGCGATAATTGCATTAAATTAGTAGTTAGTTATAACCTTCTTAATGTAGGTGCATTGATCACGAAGCCATCCTAAAATACTTTGGGATATCGCTGATAGAATAAGAATTTTCCACACTTGTTTTGCTGCTAATGAATGGTAAACAACACAGTCGTTTAAATTAAAGATAAAACAAACATCATCTTCAACTTCTAAAAGATAGTGTTAAATTGACCCAAATTGCAGAGAATATGAAAGCTCAATAGAGACACAGTAATCGTCGATAAAAACATATTCGAGAAGCTGTAAACCCAAGCCAAGTTCATAAGAAAAAGTCATAGATTCCCATAGCTATGCAAAGATCACTACTTTTTTTATCTTCCAGCTCCGGCAACATAGTGGTTCGAAATGAAATACAAAAGTGCTTGTTGTATAAACTTCACGAAAAATATTAAAACAAAATAGTGGGTCAGTGAAATAGAGTAAAATAGGACCAACAAAAACAAAGAACCGCTGATATCCCTATAAGAAGGTTATAACTAACAGCTAAATAAAATATCTTTTATCTAATACCCCTACCTAACTTATTGAATAAACAATTGTTTTATACATGCTTCACGCAATCTTATTCCACATGCAGTTAATTTTTTTGAAGTTCCCTGCTATGATCCCCCACGCATATCTTATTTATCGCACGCACGACATAAGAAAATTACGAGAAGATATAAAGGTTACTAACCGAGGAGACCCGTAAATGTTGATTTCATTTTATTTTCTTCTTGTACAAAGGTTACTAATTTGAGAAGACACGTAAATGATGATTTCGTTTTATCTTCCTCTTCTACAATAATGGCCTTTAAGACCTCTATCATACTTGCAAAGTACAAAAATAAGGTGTAGCGGAGGTTTAGGCACACTTGGATCATGTGGAAGAAGTCGAAAAGAAGCTAATAATATGTAAATAAGACGATTATAGGGAGCACAAATCCAAAATGAAAAGTCAAATGAAGCTCTTTAGTTTTAGGTTTAGACTACTTAATCAAGCATATTGCTTCAACAACAACCTTAGCTAGGCCTCGAATTGACATCTTTAGTTACTTACTTGTGGGTTGCCGACGAAATTGTTGTGCATTAGTGTATACATCCTAATCACCAGCTCCACTATCGAGCTATAGGGATGTTATTCTAAAACAGATCTGACATCTAAGGAAT
This sequence comes from Papaver armeniacum, assembly GCA_023531295.1. Classification (NCBI taxonomy): domain Eukaryota; kingdom Viridiplantae; phylum Streptophyta; class Magnoliopsida; order Ranunculales; family Papaveraceae; genus Papaver; species Papaver armeniacum. Next base: position 199,834 of record JAJJWW010000469.1, read on the forward strand.
AAAAAAAGGTGGGAAACTCACCATTTTGAATTCTCGTGATGGTACCCAAAGTGCACATACTTGCCAAGAGGCATGAATAATCCATGCGAGTCTTCCACCGCTCATTGTACACGTCATTTGGCTTAAAGGGGAGCTGCTGAAGAGATACTAAAGTTTGTTAACCTGTTAATTTGACCTCTAAAAAGTGACAAACAACATCCATGAAGAAAAAATATCCTAATCTTAGAGCAATGAAAGGAGAAATCACATTAAGGCACCTAGCGGCAGATAATCGATGAAAAAAGGATGTAAAAACATGCATATAAAAAAGTGGAATACTACCTATACCAACATTTATTGTTTTCCTCTAGGGCAATTGGTGAACTGGAACCATCGGGTGGGGCACTAAACATTCTTTTCTTTTCGAAAATCATCGGGCAATGACGCTCAAGAATTATTAGCTATGGCAACGATATTTTTAATATATACAAAAAGCACGACTTAGATATGCTTTGAGATCGTTGAATGTAGAAACCAAATATATCTAGGATACATCATGACTGCTTATAATGCACGTACATATACCTATAATCCCCGTTTCCACTGCTAAACATCCCCTGAAAAAATCACGAAGTCGCATTTTAATAGATCACCAAAATCGATTTTCCGATTAAAATGTCAAGAAAACCATTACAAAGATATCTATATGATATGACCTAGCATTAATGCTCCCGGAAGCCCTTCCGCAACCGCTTGCATCACCACTAAAGCCACAATCACTATGGAATTGTCGAGGGCCACTTGCAAGAAGACACCAGAAAGCACTATTGTTATTTGTTATATTTACGTTAGCAAAAGAAAGACCATGGCCACTAAAATTCGAAAATGACTACTATACCTATCTCGCATATGTTGCATGAGTCGACATGGAGTGCCCATGCTACGGTAGCATATCATTTAAATTACAAAATTGCTGCCTGTAAATTTCAATTTCAAGAATCAGCACCAATAATAGGACAAACATCAACATATCATTTCAATTACAAAATTTCAAAAATATGCACCACATCAATACCTTCAATTAATTAGAGACTAAGCCGCCACCGTTTAGATTTTTTATTGTTGCTTTTAACACCGTGCAATGATAAACTGGTAGGCATGTAAAAAACGGAGTTTAGCTTTTAAGCTTGGAGTACCGAATATCACATATTACATAAGAAGTTTATGGAACATGGTGATTAATGGAATCAACATTCTTTGACAATATATATCACTAACTCGGCTTGTCGATCGGTAGGGTTAATATATTTCATTAAACTTCATATCCGTTTCCACTTGCACTTTATTCTCTCTTGGGCGATGATCCATTTCAACTCGCTTTCAATTTAGACAAAGGTGTTCAATCCCATAATGGCCATTCAAATTAATAAGAAATTTTCGACGTGCTTAACGGCAAGTGTATCTTCGCACCTACCTTTTGAATATTTAAAGTTCTAAAAGAAAGACCCATTCATCATCCCCGCAATACACTTGATACACCGATATTTAGTAATGCACAAATGAACCATAACTTCTTGGTCCCGTGGCTTAAATCATGTTATGCGTAAAAGAGTAACTTCGATTTTTAATACTTTATGCAAAGCAACCGGACCTATTCAATCAAATGACCACTCAGCAAGCTATTTTACCTACCCGCAAAGAATTGCAAATGCATGTTAAAACCCAATTGGATCTCATAATTTTGCGAAATGATGATCTTCCTTTTAATTTTGTCCAAAACCATTGGTAAAAATTAATGGCCGAGTGAGACAAAGAGTTGGATATGAAGCAAGTATGCATGGCGCTCTTGTATTCTTGTACCCTTTATATATAACTCTTAAACTTGGTCGCGAGTAAAACTTCCAGATTTTAATAATAATACCAAATTTTTCTATGATTAAATTTGGCGTAAGCTCACTTTAAACAGAACCGTATATAATAAGAAAGGTAAGCAACGAAATTAATTTAAGATCCTATGATTTATTTCATGAAGTAAGTATAGCACATAAAAATTTAAATTCGAAGATTGGCCTTTTATGTTTGCTCGAGCGCACTCCTAGCTAGTTATACACGAACATGCCTATCTTTTAGAGATGGAGGTAGTATTATACATTATTATACAATTAAATATGAAACCCTAAATTAAAGTCGAACTCTAAATTGGTAGTCTTACCATTATGGAGAACATTGGTACATAACCAAGGAAAGTATTCATCATTCTTTTGTACTGGCCGACGGCAGGGACGGAGCTTAGTTTAGTTCAGGGGGAGAATCGGCATCTTAAGGGCGCTTGTCGGAAAATTAAAGTGTTAGGAGAAACTTTGATTTTCGATTGGAGAAGCTCTTCATCAGGGATGAAGATTCAGTAATCTGCTATTGGTTTTCATAGAGATTATTTTGATTTTCTTTTTAAGTTTTTTTTTGCTTTCTCTTTAGAAGTTTTTTTTCTTGGTTTTGTGTTTAATTTTCCCTCATCTACATCGTTGATTTGTTTTCATGAGGAACTAATCTTTTCTTTCTGATTTTGCAGCACTCTGGTAGTGTAACAGTGGTGATCCAGTGGTGGTTTTTCGTAACAGTGGTGTAGGAGATTTTCAATCTCCCCTTGTCGCAGTGGTTTATCATTCATCCGTCATGGATATGTTCAAGTTATCAAAAAAAGTTGGAGCTCAAAAAACAGTAGTGTTTTTTATGTGGTGTATGATTTATCTGTCGGATTATATGATACACAAGTCGGAGGATTTGCTACCAAATCACCATTCTCGTTTCTTTCCCTAGGGTGGAGGATTTCATCCATGCACATTACCAAAGTTGCAGCATCAAATCTGAGAAGGGAAAAAAGGGAAATGCACCAAAGAAGAAAGCGCAATTACTGGATTTTGAAAATTTGAAAAAAATTCCTAAGTCAGAGCATATATTTCCTCCGCAAAATCTTCCTGTGTCAACTGTTTATGAGCTGGGTCATTGGGTTAATTATGGAAACACTGAAGAGAGGAAGAGAAACCCTAACCCTAACATCATAGCTATATATATGATGAAAGTTGAGACTCTTCTACACAATCAAAAGGAGAATATTAATATCCTAAAACGAAAGAAGATGTCGCAGCCCAATAATTTGCTGACTTTCACCTTTAACAAGAAGAATGCAAAATACAAGAATAACTCTTGGTCAAGCTAGAGATGTGAGAAGTAGTTTGATCTCAGCATCTGAGATTAGTGAAGCAGCCGACAAGTGGAAGAACTGTCTTATTGGTAAGGTAATTCATAAAGATGACATTGAGGCCGATATCTTGTGAAGAAGGAGATCAATATTATCGGAGAAAGTACAAGCGTGTGGAATCGAATACTCGGGTCGAAATCTCTTCGTTTTTAAATTCAAAAATGAGGATGCTAAGAAGGAGGTACTTAAAACAATTCCATGGGTGATTAATTTTATGTTGGTCGTCCTCCAGGAATATGACAACTCTGTACCATTAGAGAGCTACTCCTTTTCACATCGATTTTTTTCGTAATTTTTAGGAATCTTGCCTTAGAACACACCGATGATGGGATAATCGAAAAGATGGCTAAGGATATTGGCCAACCGGGTAGAGATCGATGGTAAGAAGTTTGTTACAATCAGGGGGAGAGTAGTTACTGCTAAGATCTTGGTCGACCTTAAAGAACCGCTGAAGAGAGGAGTATGGATTTATAATGCAGCCAAGCAAAAAGTGTGGGTGAAATACCATTTTGAAAAGCAACCAAAATCTACTTGCAAGACTTGCTATGTGATCGATCATGATGATGAGAAGTGTGAGGATATTGCTTGGAAAATCTTCATCTATGGTTTAACAGACGAAGAGTTCGAAGATTACTATGTCGAACATGCCCATATGGTGGAAGCCTATGAGAAGAAGAAAGAAATGGAGGCTGCTGGAGAAGATCAAAACGTTTCTTCTAATGGGTCGGGTCAAGACAATGAAGACGGGTCGGATGTGAGAAAGAATAAAAGAACCCGAGATTCTGGAATTGAGGACAACTATGTTATCCTCGACAATCCTCTTGCTCTCTCTGATGGGAACCTAGGAACTAAGACTGGTGGAGAATATCATACTGATAATCAAAATCCAACTTTTTTCGGTGAAGATTTGAACATGACGGATGCGATAATGAGGGGGAAGTGAAGGATCCAACCACTCAGCACCTAATGTTACACGAAGGAGTGCAGCAAATCAGGTTTGTTTCTATTTCAAAACTTTTCGAATTTCTGTTTCTCCTAGTAATTCCAATTTTAGGTTTTCAATTCATAAGCAACTTTGTGTGGATTTTTGGGCTAATTACAGTATTAGGTTGTGTAGAGCTTTTTTAAAACTAAAAATTAATTTTTCTATCAAACCTAATTATCAAAAAATGAAAATTCTTTCCTGGAATGTACAGGGATTTGGGAATAAGGATACTAGACAGCATCTAGGTGAACTGATTAGAGCCAACGACCTGAGATCTAATATTTTTATCTCTGAAACAAAAACCATGAATGAAAAAATGCAAAAGTTTACATATAGGTTTAACTACATGAATTACTTATATGTGAACCCAATTGGTGCTTCTGGGGGTCTATTTTTGCTTTGGAAGGATGGTATACATTTAGATGTGGTTGATATGAATGTTAATTTCATCACTGTGGTGGTGAATATGGATTCTAGAAGTGGTCATACTCTGCTTAATTGTATGTATGGTGCTTTGGATGATCTGGGATGGGATAGACAATGGGATTACCTGGATAACCTAGCTACTAGATACCATTGCCCTTGGATTATTATAGGTGATCTGAATTTTATTATTAGACAAGAGGAAAAAGTTGGTGGCAACAAACTTCCTCAAAGTCAGTTGGATAGTGTTAAACATCACTTAGATCACCTTGGTCTTACGATCCCCGAATTTCATTGGTAACCCTTTTACTTGGAGTAATCGCAGTGGAGTCTCCCTAATTTTGGAGAGATTGGATAGGGTCTTAGCTAACTCAAGTTGGCTTGAGTTCTTCCCCGATGCTATTGTTTATCATTTGCTTGAGGTAGCTAGTGATCATAGTCCCATTTTGCTAGTCACTTCTAAGGAAGAAAGTAATTCTAGAAAACCTCGTAGGTTTAATAGGTGCTGGTTAAGGAATAACTCTTGTAAGGATGTCATAGTTAACAATTGGAATACTGAGGAAAGAGGTTCCAAAGCTTATATACATGCTAAATGTCTGTATAATGTGAAGATTGCTCTTAGGAATTGGAACCTTAACTCCTTTGGAAATTTTCAATCTCACATTAATGATATTCAAAAGCAATTACAAGATGTTTCTTCCGATATGATAAATGTTAATAATGTCTCTGTGAAAAAAGTCTTGAAGAGTCCCTAAAATCTTTGGTATGGTGTTAGACAGATTATTACATGCAAAGAGCTAAAGAAAATGTTTTAACTTTTGATGATAAAAACACTAAGTATTTTCATGATAAAGTTAATTAGGGAAGAAAAGAAGAACTCAAATTGATTGCATTCAGAGTAGTATTGGTGTTTGGTTAACTGAAAAAACTATGATTGCAACTGAGCTTAGAGAACATTTTAGTAAAATTAGTAGGACTACTAATCCTCCTAGAGATAGGGGTTTCCTTGATGTTCTTTCTCCTTGTATTTCTGATGAAGAGAATGCTTTCCTTATTAGGCCTCCTTCTGATGAGGAAATTAAGGCTATAGTTTGGCAAATGCAGCCATGGACTAGCCCTGGCCCTGATGGGTACCCTCCTGGTTTTTACCAACAAATGTGGGATATAGTTGGTACTGATCTTTTTGTTGAGATGGTTAGGAGTTTCTTTCATTCGGGTCACATGCTTAAGCAAATGAATCATAATTTTGTGTCTTTAATTCCTAAGAATAATGCTCCTAGAACTGCTTCTGAATTTAGGCCTATAAGTCTAAGTAATGTGAGCTACAAAATTATTTCTAAGTTACTTGCTAGTAGACTTAAAACTGTGATGGACAAATTTATCTCACCTTATCAAGCTGCTTTTCTGTCTTCCAGGCTAATAACAGATAATATTGTGATTGCTCATGAAATTGTTGACACCATGAGGAAAAATAAAACCAAATCTGGACTTATGGCAATCAAATTAGATATGTCTAAGGCTTTTGATAGGATAGAATGGCAGTTTCTTCTTGATATTCTAAAGAAGCTTGGTTTTCATGATCATTGGTGTAGACTAATTGAACAATGTATCACTACTGTGTCAACTTCTATTCTTTTAAATGGAGCACCAGGTGAGGTTTATTATCCAACAAGGGGTCTTAGACAGGGAGACCCCTTATCCCCTTATTTGTTTATAATTTGCATGGATGTTCTGTCTAAAATGTTCATTGATGCTGAAGGAAAAAATAGTATTCAAGGTATTAAGGTCACTACCTCTGCGCCATCTGTTAGTCATTTGTTTTTTGCTGACGATTGTCTTGTGTTTACTAGGGCTACAGTCAAAGGTGCTAAGTGCTTAAAGAGTATGCTAGATAACTTCAGTAAGTATTCTGGTCAAGCTATAAACTTTGATAAGTCAGGATTAGCATTTAGTCCTAAAATTGATCCTAGAACTAAATCCCACATTATATCCATTCTGGGAATCAAAAATTTGGGCCTTGCAGATAAGTATCTAGGAGTTCCTTTGTTAATTCAGAGGAACAAAATGGAAACTTTTAAACATCCTGGATGAGGCCTGTGAAACTAGGTTAGCTACCTCGGCAAGGTAAGTATCCGAATCAAACACGGGAAGACTGTCCTTATTAAGTCTACTCTAGGAACTTTAGCTTCCCATCACCTCTCTGTTTTTCATATGCCAAAAAGGTTAACTGATAGGTTAGATGCTACTCAGAGAAGATTTTGGTGGAATAAGAAAGGTTCTTCTAGAGGGGGTTATTTCATTAACTGGGATAATGTTACTAAACCAATTGAATTAGGAGGTCTGAATATTAGGAAAACAGAACATTTGAATACTGCTCTCTTGGCAAAATTGGCCTGGAGACTGCTAAATGAACCTGAGGCTCTTTGGGTTCAGATTCTGTGTCATAAGTACTTCTTTAATTCTTGTCCTTTACATGCTACTAACAATGTTTCTGTGTCCTGGATATGGAAAGGAATTTGCAGGGGACTAGAATTAATTAGGAAATACTATTGCTGGGAGGTGGGAGATGGATCATCTATTGAAATTTGGAAAGATAAGTGGGTTCCAAATAGAAATTCTTGCCTTGATTCTACTTTTGCTTCTATAAATATGAAAACAGTTAACCAGCTAATTGATCAAGAAACAGGGCAGTGGGACAGAGAAGTTCTTAGTAGTCTTTTTGATAGAGACACTGTTAAGGATATATGTCAAATAAGATTATCCTCAAATGGGAAAGATACTCTTAGATGGAAGCCCAATCCAAATGGGCAATTCAGTGTTAAGTCTGCGTATAAATGTATTATGCAGGAAATTCATGGTAACCAAAATGTTAACTTTCCTTGGAAGTCCCTGTGGAAACTTAAACTCCCACAAAATAAAGCATTTCTTGTGGAAATGTATCCACGATTGTGTCTCTGTTAGAAGTAAAGTATCCAGGTTTGTTCCTTCTATCCCTAGTGAATGTCCCTTTTGTAATAGGCACCCTGAAACTTTGAATCATCTCCTTGTTGATTGTGATATCTCTAAGAGATTGTGGTTTGCTCTAGACCCAAATGTTGCAGGTAGCATGATTAATGTGAACTTGCAGGAATGGATATCTAGCTGGTTTTCTCTCAATAGCAATCACAGGGATCTCCAGGATAAGTTCATCCAGTTTGTCAGTTTTTCTATGTGGGAAATCTGGAAACTTAGATGTAATGTGGTGTTTAAGAATGTTCGGGTTCAGGTGACAAACTTGGTTTTTCAAGTTAATAAAGCTATTAGTGAGTGGAATGCTAATACAGAGAGACTTTTAGCAGGTAGTAATGTGACTAGTCGAGCGAGAGATACTCCGCCTTGGAGCTTACCGGTGTCGGGGTTTCAGAAATTAAATTTTGATGCTTCATATGTGAAAGAAACTAAACATATGGGAATAGGACTAACATCTTTTAATGCTGCAGGACATTGTGGAGGGGCTCAATCCATCCATGGAATAGCTAATGATGAGGAACAGGCGGAGGCTTTGGCAAAAGACTAGGAGCTATAAAGTGGGCAAAAGTCAAGCCGTGCGTAAACCGCATCCTGGAAGGTGATTGTCTGAATGTGGTGAATGCTATCAATGGTAGTTTAGGGTCCGTTAGATGGACAAATAATAATGTTATTCAGGATTGTAAGTTTTTATTAGACAGTTTCACAAGTTGGAAATGTACTTTTGTGCGTCGAGAGTCCAATGAAGTAGCTAATACTTTAGCAAAGAGAGCTAGGAACTACAGAGATGATGAATATTGGATTTCGGATTTTCCACTTTGGCTGAAATCTCTTATAAGAGATGAACTTAATGTAAACTTATTCTAAGTTTCAATAAAATCTTCTTTCTTATTAAAAAAAAAAAAAAGTTTAGTTCAGGGGTGGCCCCGCCTCCCCTGTTTCTAGTTAATTCATTATAACTCCTTAGGAACTTCTATTATTTAGAAGAAAAAATTATTAGTTAGCCCCCCTTGAATTTATATTTTTCCTAATTAACCTCCCCTGAAAAATATTTCTGGCTCCGTCCCTGGCCGACGGTGTCATTGCAGCTCTATCTAGCAGTGGGTTAGTGCTCGTATACACAGTCACGCATGGTTAGGAAGCCACAAAAATATCGATTCGTGTCTTAAGTTGTGTTGACATCCATCGCAAAACCCTTCCAACCTGAGAAAAAATGGTGCTAGACCGAAGGGTTAGTCAATAGATTATGGAACTCAAAATCAAATAAAACTTGGTGACATATTCAAAAGAATCTTTAATATGTACTCTTTTAAAGACACCTAGATAGCCATTCTGGGGACAATTAATAAGCTTTCCTAACCATGATTAATGTTAAAAAAAACTATTATTACATTCCGTAATTTCTTAACAATTTCGATGCACGTACGTACAAACACATCCTTTTCTAAGCTACAAAATGTGCAGTAGGCTTATAGTGTTGGGCTTAGGGGTCAAACGAACAAAGTACTCTATGGTGGTCATCAAATAATAAAAAAGAAGTCAATAAAATGTAACAGCAAGAACTTCCATAAGATAAGTTATTCAAGTACCACCATCAACCCATTTATAGCAAGACAATAACTTCATCCAGTGTCTTGCTAAAACTTTTTACATATTCATGTTAACTATCAAGTATATCATCCAATATGCTTTATATCCATTTTAAAAAGTATAACGATAATGTTTGAGTTTATCGGATACTTGCTAGAAAATACCCACGCAAGTACTCCAACCGCGTGTCATCCTGTTCTATTCCCATTGATGGCTCATGACTATTTCCAGCCTCCGGGCTTTCTCCTTCTGGATACGATGTGATCTTGGCAAGTGCATCAACTAACGTTTCCTCTTGACTTTTCAAGATGTTCACTTTGCATGTTCAATTTCAAAAGGCTAAGGGTTACTTCAAAGCAAAATATTCTCCACCTCATTAACTAATGTTTTTGTAAAAACCATCTCGAATATAATCCAGATCTCCATTAGACTCTCGCAATGGTAGAATAGCACCATCATGATCCATGGACTTCCTAACTCCACGAACACTCGACGATTTCCCTTTCTTGTTGTACCCGTTGAATAATACTTTGCAGACTCAATTGAGGATATATTGCGCAATGCATGACCTGCAACACCTCGGTTTCCATAGGTCAATGATATCTTTGCTTCTTGTGGAATGGAGAGAGCAGCTGCCATCATCTTCATCAACCTTGTTTTTCTTGTTCTCGCTTTATCCCCGTTAAGAAACGCCCCGTGTTCTTCATTTGATATTCGCAATTCATCATGAGGTCTGTCATTAATTTTGCCTTCTCCCAAGTAAGAGCATCAGATTGCACTTTGAAAGCCCGCAGATGTATGCTTCTTGCTCGTAATGGTGGATTTGATTCGCCATGTCATTAGGTATCGGGCGAACCGGATGTTCCATTGTTCGGGTTGCCGTAGGATGAACAACGCCATTGCCATTGTTGCCGCAGTGATCGTAGTCCATGATAGCCGGGTTTACTATCATTATTAAGGAGAAGCATCCATGAAATGCCATCAATTACTTATCCTATTTGCACATTAGGATAAATAGATGGCAAACATGTAAAATAAGAAACTCACCCCCTAAGAAAAATACAATGTCTTCAAATCTCAATTTCCAAATTGTACTTATTTACATATTGACATGTCTAGCGTTGTCTACTTTGAGTCACCCATCAATCTCTTACTCACCCAATGTATTTTGAGGTTCTCTTAATATACTCAAATATAAAGTTACATAATTAATACCTGAACTAATTATGAACAAAAATAAATTAAGACTGCCATAAGACCCAAACATAAAAAAAATAAATTAAAATTAAAATCAAAACAAATCCCACAAAAAGAAAACAGGAGTTACCTTGCTAAAGATCGAAGCGGGGATATCAATGAGTTTTCATATTTGTTCATCTCAACCAAACATAGAACCTAAATGCCAATGAAACAATAACGAGATTGACTAAAATAAAGAAAGCGGCAGGATTTGAGAAAAATGAAGAAGAAGCCAGGGAAAAATTGAGCAATGCCTTGAGATCTCCCATGTTTTCATCTATCTTCCACTTTGAGTCAACCCTATCGAATGGGCAATTTGATGAATGCACATCAAGAATAGGTCTGCAATCTTCAAATTGACATGCCATTTATCTTGATCGTGTCAAAGAAAATATTTATATCCAGGAGCCACAATTTCGGATATTGTATCCGATCACAACTCCTTACACCCAATTGTATGTGCGCCATGTGAATTTGGACATTCTCCATATCGTACCATGAAATGAGAAGATCAATTGTCAATACATTATAGTTACATAAAATGAGAAGATCACGTTAATCCGCATGATCTTCTTCTTCATCTTCTTCTTGATTATTTCCTTCTTTCCCCGTACAACATGGTATGCTATGCTAAAAAAAATCACTTCAATTTTGTTTGGCTGGCTTTCATCATCTTTCTTCGGCTCTTGATAGATTAAACATTAATATTCTAGCATTTATTTTTCCGTAGGAAAGCGTAGGTTTATCCTACACACACGGTGTCCCTTGTCTCTGCAGATGACTCTTCAGTATTTCCAAAGGATGATGCGGTTAAGTTCAATGTTGACATTAAACGACCATAAATATAATAAGGAAGCAAAGATCAACTTGGAGAAACTACGTAAGCAAAAACAAAAAAATAGAGCAAACCGATCTGTTAAGTTTGTAATTGATAAGCCCTCACCCGCAAAACCGAAAAAACGGCGAATAACCAAAAATCAAAATAAACATAAAAAGGAGCAAACACTAACTCACACCTGCGATCTCAATCATAGTACTAACAAAAAGAAAATGGTGTATTTTTTGTGTTCGTGATGGGAGAATCCCCAAAAAAAAAATAATGCAAACACCCATTACCTTGCTCAATCAGAAAAAAAAAAAAAAAAAAAAAACATGTTAGGTAAATCAAAAGAAGAACAAAGAAAATGAGCAAAACCCAATTATGTTTGTTTCGAATGACTAACATAATAAAAGAAAATCTAAAATAAAACGAGAAAAAGGAGTCGAACAAAGTAAAGAGGCAGGATAACATATTTTACCTTGTACAATATTACTAAAAAGAACCATAGAAAACAAATTAAAGCAAACTAAGCTAACCGAGTTTCATATTTTTGTCGCCTAAATTCGGCATAAGAGTAATCCTTTATATGTTTGTACCTCCGTAACTTGGTAACCAAGAAATTTCCTGGATTTTTATTTGTACATCCCAAAATTTGACATAAGTTACCATGAAGTAATCACTAAATTTGGCATAATATGTTGTATAGCAGCTCCCTACATTAGTTTTCAAAATACACCGAACCATTCTTTAGCCTTAATATAAATATAGATGCGAAAACATGGCTAAAAATTCTATCGAAATATAAACAACCTAAATATGCAACTTTCGGCAGCTAGAAAGTTGGCGGCTAGAAAGTTTCTTAAACCTAAAGCCAAAAATTATGATTTTTTAAATTATTTAATCTACAAAGGATTTAGAAACCTGAACGCCAAACAATAATGATGAACACCGTAAAGAAAAAAATGGAAAAAAATGTATGTCGAAGATTTTATTTTATTTAGTGATTATTTAGCAAAGAAGTAAGAACAAATATGTTTTGCTACTGTGTTTGTGTGAACAGAGAGACGAATTCGTAAAAGGGTTTACTCACCATGGACACCAAGCATACATCCACCTGAAGCGGATTGTACGTACCACTTCACAGACAATACTTGAAGAGGAAGTATAAAGCAGTGACCAACTAAACCTTTATATTGCGGTGAAGAAAAGAACATCAATCAACCAAAAACCCTAACCAATCCCAAAAAAATAAATAATTAACAAATCGAGACAAATAAAAAATTTAGGGTTCTATATGGCTATAGGAATTGTACAAAATCTTACGTGACTCGTAGCTATTGATGGTATAAAAAAATTCTTTCGCCACGTAAATCAAAAACCAAAACAGAAACTTCCAAGTTAGAATCAAATATAGAATTAGATAACAATTACACTGAACTAATAAGGAAGAAAAAAATTAGAGTTTTAAATCAAAATCAAACCGAACAAAAAAGAAGATAACGAAGTTACCTTGTTATAGATCGAAGTAGGGATATCTTTCATATTTTTCTTCTCAACCAAACATAAATCGATCAAAACGAAGGGGTTGAGTTTTGTCTCGTGCCGTGAGATTTTTTTTTTTATTTTTTTTTGATACTAATGTCGTGAGATATTTGAGAGACAAAAAAGAAGAAGTTTAGGGCTAAAAATATTCCCCTACAGATTTATATATCCGCTGAACATATCCCATATACATGGTTACTGAACAATCGTATGTCGAGAAATAAACCTTAAACTTCAGAATTAGCTTCCTCAACAATACACAAACACAAAAACTTCCGAATTAGCTTCCTCAACAATACACAAACACAAAAACTTCGAGAATTAGCTAAATATTTATGTTAATTTAAGAAAAACTCCCAAAAATAATTGGTTTGAAAATATTTTTTGTCTCCCAAATTTTGCAGAAGATCATCGACATTTAAAACAGGATACCATATTTATTAGGAATGGTAACAGTTGTTTAGGAATCTTAAAGTAGTTTTCTTAAATTAGATTAAAGATGAATGGTAAGCACCTAAGTGGATTTTAAAATTTTAGATTTGTTTCTCAAATTGAAGGATACACACGTTTTGAAATTCTCGTTTTTTTTCCCAAAAAAAAAATTGTCCGGGCCCCCCAAAAAGATATTTGTAGATTTTGCCGCTAATCCTAAGGTCCAGATTTCATATTTTATTGAAAATTGACGGCCACGAAATGTAAGGGGGCTAACTTTGATTTCGGCCAATCAGGAGCGAGGGTTTCGTTGACCGGCCAATGGGAGGGGAGGTTTTTGCAACTCTCGACGTGGTGTGAGAGATGTGATACTTTTTCTGAAACCGGGCGAAAGTATCACTTATTCCGAAACGGAGCGAAAGTATCACTTTTTTGGAAACGGGGCGAAAGTATCACTTTTTCAGAAACGGGGTGAAAGTAATCGCAGACGAACCCCATGTTCTGATTCTTTTTCGGTCGGCCCTCCCACCGTGGCAACGGTCGTACTAGTAGATAACCACGTTTAATTGTTACCATATTTTTTTGTCTAAAAGATATTGAACATCTTTTGCACGTCTGATAAAATCTTTTTTTGGAGGAAACTGCATGAGTTGTTATGGAATTGTACCGCTGCGGTTATGGAATTAAAAATATCTATACGGTAATATGATAAAATATTAACTTCCAATGATAGCATATGTTTCCATTGAATAGACATTTAAAGATACCATAATGCAAATAGAATTTTCGGAAGTTTTTAGATTTCGTGGATACCTACAAAGATACCATAGTTAAAATAGAATTTTTGGAAGCTCTTAGATCTTATTCTTGATTTTGGATACTTTAATATATTATTTTTTTAAATACGGAAAATTTACGGATTCTTTTTAAAATTCACAGATTATTTTTCCAAATTTTTCCAAATTCTTTTTAGAATTTATACAAATTCTTGGATTTTCCTAAAAATAATTACCCAAAAGATCTTATAAGATTTTTTGCTTTGGCATGTAAATCTCGTAAAAAAACTTATATATGTTGATTTTCTTTTTACATGGAAATTTTTGTTTTTTTCCCCTAAAAAAAAATCGTCCGGCCCCCTCAAAATGATATTTGTAGATTTTGCTGCTAATCCGAAGGTCCAGATTTCATATTCTATTAAAAATTGACGGTCACAAAATGTAAGGGGGCTAACTTTGATTTCGGCCAATCAGGAGCGAAGGTTTTGTTGACCGGCCAATGGGAGGAGAGGTTTTTGCAACTCTCGACGTGGTGTGAGAGATGTGATTGGGTGTTTAGGTTATTGATTGATTGATTGATGATTGATTATAAACCTACACAAAAAGGTCTATTTTTTTTTAATATTTTTTTAGAGGACTATCGTTATTATCATTATTTCATTTGTCTGTACTAGGGCGGGAGGTTATCACCTTTCAAAGAGTGAAGAAATTCCTGAAAAAGATAGGATGTAAACGTTGTAGTCTTTGTATATGTGTGGGAGAAAAGCAACAAGAAGAAGTGTATAAAAAAAACATTGGAAGTGAAAGTTATGAAGGAGAAAAGGTAAAGGAAAAAATCATTAGAAGGAAATTCAAGCAATTTGATTTCGTCTGTTTGACAGATTAAGACAAGGACAAAATTCCTTGAAATTAATTCTGCTTCCTCCTCTGCACCGACTAATGCTAAGCATATGGACAGCAATAGGGTTAAGAAGCACAATAGAATAAAGCAAGAGTGGAAGATGCTTTAAAAGGGTCTACCTGATTCAATTAATGTTTGAGTTTTGGAACACAATGTGCAAATAGGAAAAGACCCACTCTAAGTGATCACGTTGGAGCTGTAAAAGGAAGACACTCCCGCGTCCATGGAGGGCCTTAAAAGACTCGAGAATGATCCATCAATTTGTTTTGTTCTCATAATGAAGTTCGATGGGTAATCGGTAACTCCGATTGCACAAACTTTGTATAAACGGAGAACAGAGTTGTAAATTTTTAATCCATAATGCTATTTATCTCGACTAATCAACGGGTTCTTTATAGTTGATAATTGTAGGATCGTGCAAGAGAGAGGAGAGCACACGCGAAGCATAAAAGACTACATTGATAATCAAATTCGGTGTACAATTCTTATGGCTTAATAGCCTACTTATAGTCTCACAAACTTGACGATCACTCAAAACACCCAAAACACCATATCTTGGTTTAACTTCCAACATCCTCCCTTAAACCAAGATATCATTCAACAAGAATTCCGTAACCCTCTTTTACTCCTCAATTTCTTCGATTGATCGACACAAAGACGTCCTTGTGTTTTCTCATTTTCTATTCCTCTTCTTCCATTGATAAACGTTAACATGTTCTTGTCTTTTATCATCTTCAAAGATACCACCAACTAACCCTTACTCCTTGATACTCAATTATAGCTTATCCCAATTTCATGATCCACCGGAATTTCGTTATCATTCTCTAATTAACAAACTCAATTCACAAAATGCAGCACCAATTGCAACTGAGCTAACCAACCAATCTTCTTCTTTTGCTTAACAACAATCATCAAACACTAACTGCTATGTGATGTGATTTTTAATTGTTGTAGAAAGTGGTAGTAAGGTTGTCGTTCCACTCAGACTCGTAAAGATTTGATTTGAGAAAATACGAAAAATAAAGAAAATATATTCACAAATTTGTCACAAATATCGAGAGATTACTGAGACTCGGGATTCCATCATAATTCATTCATGCGATTCAAATATTTATTCCAAACAATTATAACTCAAATAATACTGACTCTAATTCTTGCCAAGGTTGATTTTTAAAAGATTAATCAGTAAATCACAAGCATGACGCATCAAAAGCACTTAGACCAAGCATACGTCATCAAACGAAATCACAACTAATTAGTGAAAATCATAAAACAATTAAATCAAGTGCAAGTAGTCATAAAAGAATTAAATATAATTACCACACGCATGAAATATGGCTTCCTCCATTGTCCCAGTGTTGGGGTTTAGCTCCTCATATTATTCACGTGCTCAAAATAATTGTCCATAGCTCAAATAGGTGAAAACAACAGAAAACTAATAAATCAAGCAGTTTGCAACGCTGAAGAGGTGTTACAGAACAAATAAGTCTGCCTTTAAACGCTGAATAAATAAGACTGTTATAGAAGAGTAAGACTGTTGAACAACGATAGTTGCTTGTCTCTGTCGTTGTTTCTGAGACTGCTTCTGCGACAGACTTTGGTAGTCTGTTCTTCGTCTTCTTCTTCTTCTCCACCTGCTGCTGCTCCCGCACCTCTGCAACTTGATTCGAGGCTCTGCAACTACTCCAAACGTCCCCCCAAAGTCTCGACCCCCTCTCTAGACCTCCCAGCTCCTCTTTTATATACCTCTGGTCCATCAATCTCGCGTAAAATCTTTGGTTTATAATTTTTTTCTTTCACCGGAAGTCATGGAACTTTCCTCTCTGTTAACTTATTTACGCGTCTTTAACACAGTCCCTTCTCACAAGAAATCTTTCCAAATATAAACTCAATCCAACAGATTCAATCTCAGCAAATCCCGAGTATCTCTTTCCTCCCCTGTTTTATCTAAAACTCGGTTTTGCATCCCTTATTTGTCGAGTCTAATACAACTGTCAAGCCTGTTTTACATCCACAAGATAACCACAACCTTAATCCACGTCAAATTCCGAGTTAATACCTCCAAAATTCATCCAGGAAAGTTCGCAGATGTGAGCTCATTTTTTTCCCGCCAAAACGTGATGAACAAGGGACGCCTCCTAGCGAAGTCTGGAGTGCATTTAGACGTGGGGTGGAAACAATAGCTCTGGGGTGAAAATAACGGTGGATGCCCCTTATCAATAGAGTACCCCTTATCCAAAGTGAAAGATCCGAATAGCAAGTGTCCTCCGGAGATCCCTTTAGCAACTTTTCGAGCCGATTTCTCCAAAAATATTTATTGCCCAAAAATACCTACAAAAGCACAAAAAGCCGTAATAAATACAAAATCGAGCACTAACAATATATACAATTGAGATCAAAATAGACACATAAATGCGTCTATCAAATACCCCCAAACTTATTATTTGCTAGTCCTCGAGCAAAAATAAAATAAAATCCTAACTCACTGTCGCAGGCATCGTCGATTGCATTTAGCGTATGCAATAAGCCTTTAAACCCCTAGGTGGCCCTAGTGGCCGAGTTATAGTCTCGGGAGGGTTTACCAGAGGTGTACCCACAAAACCTTTATACTCCAGACCCTAACTATCTACGCAGAACCTTGGAAGGCACTAAAGAATCTCCTTGGTTGGCATACTTATTGACTACAGGAGGAAGTACCCTGATGCGAAATTCCAATTGTTGTACACGAGTTTGCACTCAGCATACTAAAATTCATATATAAGTCACAGAGCTCTACTCAGATAGTCTCACTATGGACATCAATACTCGGAGTCAAAACTAATCACATGGATAGATCAAGAAGATGGATATAGAAAAACATAGATGGTTTTGATGTTTACTAAGTGATCGATGTTTCCCATATCTGTCTGAAGGCCTCCGCCAAAATGATCCTATCCTAATGGACTGAGATACTAGTCTGACTAATATCAACACACTGGCATATACAAGGGAACCAGCGGTCGATTTATTCACTGAACATTAATATTTTTTTTTATTTAACTGCATGATTAGATCTTTTGGATCCAAGCGCATGCTTCTTGTTGTCCAGATTACATGATAGTTCCCGTGATCCCGCATTCCACGCTTGTTTAGGCGACGGAGACAGGGAAAACACACACATATTGCTATTCCCAAGTGTTAATTTTATTCCGATTGGTCTAATTGGTCTAGTCTTTTTTTTTTTTTTTTTTTTTTTTTTTTTTCAACTTTTTTTTTTTCACTTTTTCACTTTTTTTTTTTGGTATCTCAATCACTCTAATTCACCCTAGCATTGGTAACAACTTGAATCGTGGGACCCACCTAATCACTTAGAGAAACATAGTTTAAAAAAAAAAAAAAAAAAAAAAACAGAAGTGAAAAGGACTCAACGAGATTGGTGAAACTATCATGTTATTTCTAACACCCGAGCTCGTGCTTTTATGAATAGACTCTTTAGATGTTGCCATCTAATCGATTGGTTCCTCAACTCCTACAACCAAAATGCTTCCATCCACTTAGATTGGTTAGTGCCATCCTTAATAAACATAAATTTCTAGGCTCGAGTTTAACAATGCAACTAAAATGTTTCTCCCATACCCCCAAACTTAAATCCAACATTGTCTTCAATGTTCTAAAGATAAAATTAAAAACATGAACAAGGAGAAACTGTTACCATTTGAAGTAAAAGAGTTAAGGAAAGATATTACCGTGTCGCATGAATATTGGGTTACCTCCCAAAAGTGCTAAGTTTAACGTCTTGACCAGGACTAACAAAGGATTAGTCACCTCATAGAATCATAAAGTAATAATAGGAATTTCGTGGGTCATCGAAACCAAATAGAGCTATCACAAGTAAAAGGAATCCGCAACATGCCAAGAATATCAACAAATAAAGCACTCCCTTGTCTAGTTTCTGTTTAAGACAACTACATCTAGTGTGGTTCGAGTTCGGGTTCTATAACTCGGGTTCAAATAAAATATTTTCATGGGTTGGATTTCCTCGTATCTAAGATCCGATTCAGTTTGTAAAGTCTGTAAAAACTCTAATAAGAACTTAGAAGCACATAATAATAACCTAAATAACCAAGGATCCTTAAAGTCAATCGGGTTTGACTTACACGGTGACCACAATGAGAGTGGTGGTCTTCCTTTAACAAATGTGTCGACCTTAATCTCCTAAAGTAATTAGGCTTAGTCTCAAAACTTAATAACTGACACATTTGAAATTCATACATTCCCACAATTGGTTGAAAAATATTTGGTGGGAAAACAAAATCAATCTCGGTATCATAGCTTGGGCTAACCACATCAACCGGAGGATGGGTTTCTAACAAACCGAACTTCCCTATGGACATCACTAGGTTCAGGAAAACGTGTATGAATATAATCTTTTAAAATGGTTGAGGCACATATGTCAATTCCTAAGTGAGGGACCTTTCTAAGAGTTAAGGCACATGGAGAATTATAATCACCCCCAAACTTAGAGTTTTCAGTGTCTCTAGAAAGACTAGTCACAACTTCCCTAATTTCAAGGTAATCTGATTCCTGAAAATGGTCAATTGATTCTTCTAAGTCAGGTTCATCCTCACTCATCTCTACGAGTTCATTTTCTTTGTCTAAGACTAATGTTTCTAAATCGCTAGACTCTAAAACAATATTCTCAGACGAAACTCGTTCCTCAAAACTATCATCAGCTTCGTAATCATAAGGAAATACTACATCGTCTAAAACGGGGGTATCTCTAGTCAAATCCTCGTCCTTTTGAATAGGTGAATAATTATTAAAATTATTTGGAATTGAACTAGAAATAATATTATCATTGTAAAGATCAATTGGAGTAACAAATTCCTGATCACTATGCCTACTTATTTCAAATTCTTCATCAACACTATCCTCATCATAATCATCATTATAATAACATGAAAATGGTTGAACCTCATCTAAAGTAGTGTTACCAATTCTAACCTCGTCATCTTGATTATGCAAATAACTATCCTTATTTTCAAAGGTACTATTGGAAACACTATATTGGAAATTAAAACTATCTTGAGCATTTCTTTCCTGGCCTCTAACAACATTTTCTGAGTCGACTCACATGACTTCCTGATTTTATCTAGGAAAGAAGGTTCACATGTTTCATTGCTTTCGTCCATAACTAAGTCATTCATCTCATCTGAAATACGTGTCGACTTAAGTATCTTTTGTGCTGACTCAGCTAACTTACGTGCGGACTCTAATAGAGGGGAATTTTGCTCGTATGACCGGTGGGAATATGGATAGTAATTGGGCTCACCATGGTATGGACCATAACCTTCAAAAGGCTGATGTTCCCAACCACTATTCACATTATGGTCAAAGTAGTAACGTCCAGTTTGAAACTCAGTCGGATATTCGTTGTATTGGCTATTATTATACCCGTTCGACATTCTATTTCAGGGTGTGAGTTGTCACACAAAATTAAACCCACCGACTGTGGGATTCGTGGGTGGATAGAGTCTTACCTCCCGTACTGCACGGGGCGATGAACCGTTGAAGTCGACTCAGGCCACCGACTCCTATGTCGGTGTGTACGAACCCGAGGGGCCGAGACAAAGATCGTGAATCGTCGTCCTTCCCCGCAAACAGTTTTATATTTAATTTGTAACCCTTCCTTAGGGTTTTAAAAATAATGTCCAAGTCCAAAAATAAAGTCCAAAAAGTGTCTAAAAATAAAAAGAAAAATTACAAAAATACAACCCTATTTACAGTTTCTAAAAATAAAACAAAATAATTATATACAAAATCTTCTTCGCTCCTTGGACTCCTCTTTTCTTTCCTTCTTTGGCGATGCTTTCCTTTTATAGCACTTTTTCTTTCCTTGTAGCTTCGCTCCAAATCTGAAAAGAATCGAAAAATACCAAAGGCGTAAAAAGGAACAAAAAATAATAAAAATAAACCTAAAACAAATCTAAATACAAGTCCGCGTCGGCGGCGCCAAAAATTGATGTGATTTTTAATTGTTGTAGAAAGTGGTAGTAAGGTTGTCGTTCCACTCAGACTCGTAAAGATTTGATTTGAGAAAATACGAAAAATAAAGAAAATATATTCACAAATTTGTCACAAATATCGAGAGATTACTGAGACTCGGGATTCCATCATAATTCATTCATGCGATTCAAATATTTATTCCAAACAATTATAACTCAAATAATACTGACTCTAATTCTTGCCAAGGTTGATTTTTAAAAGATTAACTGTAAATCACAAGCATGACGCATCAAAAGCACTTAGACCAAGCATACGTCATCAAACGAAATCACAACTAATTAGTGAAAATCATAAAACAATTAAATCAAGTGCAAGTAGTCATAAAAGAATTAAATATAATTACCACACGCATGAAATATGGCTTCCTCCATTGTCCCAGTGTTGGGGTTTAGCTCCTCATATTATTCACGTGCTCAAAATAATTGTCCATAGCTCAAATAGGTGAAAACAACAGAAAACTAATAAATCAAGCAGTTTGCAACGCTGAAGAGGTGTTACAGAACAAATAAGTCTGCCTATAAACGCTGAATAAATAAGACTGTTATAGAAGAGTAAGACTGTTGAACAACGATAGTTGCTTGTCTCTGTCGTTGTTTCTGAGACTGCTTTTGCGACAGACTTTGGTAGTCTGTTCTTCGTCTTCTTCTTCTTCTCCACCTGCTGCTGCTCCCGCACCTCTGCAACTTGATTCGTGGCTCTGCAACTACTCCAAACGTCCCCCCAAAGTCTCGACCCCTCTCTAGACCTCCCAGCTCCTCTTTATATACCTCTGGTCCATCAATCTCGCGTAAAATCTTTGGTTTATAATTTTTTTCTTTCACCGGAAGTCATGGAACTTTCCTCTCTGTTAACTTATTTACGCGTCTTTAACACAGTCCCTTCTCACAAGAAATCTTTCCAAATATAAACTCAATCCAATAGATTCAATCTCAGCAAATCCCGAGTATCTCTTTCCTCCTGTTTTATCTAAAACTCGGTTTTGCATCCCTTATTTGTCGAGTCTAATACAACTGTCAAGCCTGTTTTACATCCACAAGATAACCACAACCTTAATCCACGTCAAATTCCGAGTTAATACCTCCAAAATTCATCCAGGAAAGTTCGCAGATGTGAGCTCATTTTTTCCCGCCAAAACGTGATGAACAAGGGACGCCCCCTAGCAAAGTCTGGAGTGCATTTAGACGTGGGGTGGAAACAATAGCTCTGGGGTGAAAATAACGGTGGATGCCCCTTATCAATAGAGTACCCCTTATCCAAAGTGAAAGATCCGAATAGCAAGTGTCCTCCGGAGATCCCTTTAGCAACTTTTCGAGCCGATTTCTCCAAAAATATTTATTGCCCAAAAATACCTACAAAAGCACAAAAAGCCGTAATAAATACAAAATCGAGCACTAACAATATATACAATTGAGATCAAAATAGACACATAAATGCGTCTATCACTATGATACCATAGCAACCATAACAAACTTCTTTTCACGTTTTTCTTCATCGTTACTGCAATGATCCATCTCACCTCATTTGTCGCTATTTCCAGGAATCATTTCAGTCTCTAACACCCATGATCCATCTCACCTCATTTGGAAATATTTCCCGGTATCATCAACTCATGGGATTTTACCCCCTATTGTTGTTCTCTACAACTCATGGAATTTTAACCCACTATTGTTGTCTTTACTTCTCAAATTCCACACTGGAATTTCTTCACTTCTCTAGCCTAGTCCCCACAATGGAATTGCTTCACTTCTCTAGCCAAATCCCCACACTGGGATTGCTTCACTTCTCTAGCCAAATCCCCATTGCTTCACTTCTCACGATCACACCCTTGTGACGTCTCTTCTCTTCACTCTCTCATCACCTCCTGGTGATTACTTCTATTTCTTCACAACTTTGTTGTATTTGTTCTTCTCTTCTTATTCCAGTCACGCTTGTTAAAGTCGAAACTTTCACACTTCTTTTGTTTCACAATCTTGTCACGCTTCTACCACAAACGTCACCTTTTTACAAAGTCTGCCACACTTTGTAGGTATTCCAAGTTCCTCTCACAAACTCTTCAACCACACCTTTGTTTGAATATGTTTGAGCTTAAACTCCAACATGTCATCTTCCTCCCTTAAGCTCAAACATAACCACCCAACATTCCTTGTCATTCTAAGTTTTTGATTTCGATCACCTTAATCAAACTGTACCAGTCCTTCTTGACTCCAATACCAACTTTGATCTTCTGTTGCGTTTATTTCGAATCCATAACTTAACCCTTTGGAACAACCACTCACCAAAAATCAACCAATGCTCTGCCACAGCAACCCTACCTCAACAATCATCAAATCTGCTTTCAACGCCTCGCGTAAAACTGTCACACTTGTGTACTTTGTTATAACACTTTTGTCATGCTTTTTGTCACACTTTCTTCCGTACGCTTCTGTAACAATTCTTCAGTAACACTTAATTGTGACATCCTTTTGTCACACTACTGTTTATCTGTAACAGTTCTTCTGCAACTGTAACACTAACTTCCAATAAATTTAGATTGATTTATTGGGCCGACCGAGCGAAGCGAGGGAGGACCTTTATATGGCCACTTTTTTTTTAAAATCTAAGTGATCAATTACCACAAAAAGATTGGAAATGGTTAGGGCCGAAAAACAAAAAATGTCCCTCCCTTTTAGTCCAATTACTATAACTTCTTATGTATCCTATCTTTTCATGGGTATAATTGGCAACCAAACTTTAATATAACATATCTAAAAATCCGTGCCTTGGAATTTTACAAATTTTATCTCGTTGGAAAGGTTATAAAAAACTCTACGCAACGAGTAGAAACGACAATATTAAATTTAAAGTTTTTGCGAAAAATTCGGAGGTATTTATCATTTTAGGCAAAATTTTAGAAAATTAAATGTATATCCATTATGCAAACCACCACAAAGGATACATAATACTTTATGTAGCAAAATTTTGGTTTATGCATCAACTAATTTTCCGTTGCAATTAATAAAACGATGTACTCCCTCTGTTTCAAGAAAAATGATACTTTCATTTTAGGCACAATTCTAAAAATTGAATGCATAGCCATTATGCAAACCACCACAAATGATGCATAACACATCATGCAACCATATTTTGATTTATGGATCGATTAATTTTCTGTTTCAGAAAAAATGATAGTTTCACCCCGTTTCAGAAAAAGTGATACTTTCACTCCGTTTCGGGAAAAGTGATTTTCGCTCCGATTCGGAAAAATGAAACTTTCGTTCTGTTTCAGAAAAAGTATCACTTTTTCTGAAACGGGGCGAAAGTATCACTTTTTTCAAAACGGGGAGAAAGTATCACTTTTGCTGAAACGGGGCGAAAGTATCACTTTTTCTGAAACGGGGTGAAAGTATCACTTTTTCTGAAACGGGACGAAAGTAATCGTAAACAAACCCCATCTTCAAATTCTTCTTCGGTCGGCCTTTCCACCGTGGCAACGTTCGTACTAGTATTAATTAAAATAAGAATCCTCTTTGAAGGATTTTTTTTTCTTTTTCTTTTTTTTTTTTTTTTTTTGCGACCAGCAACAATTTTCTCTTCTCCGGGAACTATTAGTTCATCTTCCCTGGTTCATCTCTGTTATCGCTCCATTCATCACCAACCATTCTGAGCTCCATCAATAATGATCTTCATTGTCTACTGATACTAGAAGCAGCCAACCACAACGAGCTAAACTTCATCATCGTCATTCAAGACGACCAACATTACAGACAGTGGCGGAGCCACCATGAAGCAAGGGTGTGCAGTTGCGACCCCTTGCTTCCAAAAAAATCTCCACTAAAATCTCCACTAAGATCCCTTAGTAATCCAAGCCCACAGATATTTGCGCCCCCTTAAGCGCAATTTTGCCAAACTATATCCCCTTTTCAGCAGGATCCAATCTTCACGTAGAATTTGCTTAAAGTGTTCTTTCGATAATCAAACATAGAATCCCTATACATACATTTGTAGAATCCAACATCGAGTTTGAAAGTAAAAAAAAAAAAAACGTTTCTTTAACCACTTGTGATCACCCCATTTTTGGTAATGTTTTTTACAAGAATCTATGCGCTTGTTGTGATTCTTGAAATACTTTTTTGAACAATTAGTTTTTTAATTGTTGGAAGGGTTAGTTGCCACCATTTGAGAAGGCAAGGAGATGGCCGAACTTGGGCTTCTTAGAACTCGTTGAATCGAGTGTTAAAAGTTTGATTTTAACCGGAATGATACGGGTTGTTGGATTTATAAAAGAGTTGATTAAAGTTACAATCAATTAAGTCGACTCATGTTAAAGTTTTACAATTTGTGCATCCAAATATTTGACCAAAGTGAATCAGAACATTGATTTGAATGAGTTTTAAAGCGACAAAAAGTGATCTATAGATACTAGTGGACATAGGTTAATAGCTGCCAACTATATGGCAGTTATAATTTTGGCTGCTTTAACTCTTAAAACCACAAAAATTCTAGGCTCTTGCTAAAGCCAAGTTTTCCAACAGTCAATTAAGATTAGTGTTCATGTCAATGGAAAAAAAAAATTGGGTAGATATTTTTGTTGTATGATATTTTGTTTGCTACCCCTATCTTGAAATCCTGGATTCGCCACTGGGTACACTTGTGAGATTTTAGTCTTCAACTTGGTACCAAGCTAGTCATAATTAATGGGATTCTTAGCTCGACATTCCCGTGACACAATGCTTCCCCGAGCAACTAGGAGGATCCCAATAATTTTACAAATAAAATTTAATCAAACTCATCGTATTAAAGACTATTATTAATATCAAGAGATCCATTATTCAGAGTACTTTGTTCAATTCCCTTTCTCATTCAAATTCTTGCACATGCAGCACCTTCGGTAGTGTTATAAAAGTAAGGCCAAGTCCTATGGGCTAGATTGGACTGCTAGATTGGCCAAAAAGTGTTGCAAATCATGAAAAAAGTGTGGGAAAAAAGGTAACACTCAATCTGGCTACTTCTCTCTCCTAGCAGTTGCTCGCAACCGCACTATCGGCGAGATTGAAACGCCGAATAGTGCGGCGCTCAAAAAGTGGCTATAAAGCCGAACCATTCGGCGTTGAAGAAAGAATATGAAAAAAAAAAAAAAAAAACGTGGAGTAGATGGAAAGAGAGAGGAAAAAGTGGGGGAGAGAGAGAGAAAATGGTGGAGAGAGAGAGAGGAAAAGGTGGAGAGAGAAGTGAATAATTAATTTTAAAAAATATATTTGTGGAGAGAGAGAGGAAAAAGGTGGAGAGAGAGAGAGAAACGCCGAATGGTTAGGCGTTTAAAGCCGAACGGTTAGGCGTTTAAAGCCGAATGGTTAGGCGTTTCACTGCTAGATTGGCCATCCCATAGGGGTTAGGAGGTTGCCCAAGCTGACGTGGATGGCCAATCTAGCAGCTAGATATCTAGCCCATAGGACTAAGCCTAACACTAGACTTACAAGTCAAAATCAGTACAGTTAAGTTTTGATGTAAACACGTTGTAACAAAATTATCTAAACTCAAATTCTAACATAAGTATTGTCCACCTACTTTTTTGTCTACACCATTACTAACGAACAGTTAATGAAATTTAACCATCTGGGGTTAGCCCAGTTGGTCAGGAGTCTGATTCTCAAATAGGAGTTCAGCAGTTCGAATCTCCGCTCAAACATTGGATCTCTCGTGTAATTGTTATTAACTTACTGTGGGGAAGGGGGCCGAGTTTGCTCGGTGTGGAGTAAGCGGGACGGGCCTATGCCTAGTTTAAAAAAAAAAAAAAAAAAAAAAAATTGATGAATTTTTGAAGAGAACTGCGGTGGCGGAGACATTGGTTATGGTTGAGTTAGAGAGCCTTTTCTTATCCCTGGCTTAAGCTTAAGAATTCACAAATTGAAAAAACTGGTTTTTTTGTCTTTTGCGCAGAGAAGGCTTAAGAAGTAAAATAAATACTACTAGCTGGTACTTGTTTATGAAATTCCTAACAAAATATATGATGGTAGATGAACATGCATGTTTTATTTATTCATGATGGTAGATGAACATATTTATTCATGTTTTATTCACTGTAAGAAATTTTATTTGGTCTGGTGATGGAGAGACAAGAAGGTACACTATCTTTTCTTGGAAGAAAGTTTGCACTCCTTACAGTGAAGGAGGTTTGGGTATTCAAAGACTTGAGTGTATGAATAAAGCTTTACTCATGAAGATGATGTGGAAAATTCACAAGTCGAGGAAGATGATTGGGCTAGGTTTTTAAAGCCAAATACTGAATAAGTATGGCCAAGTGGAACACTCAATGGCAGCTCTCTTCTGTTTGGCCGAGTCTTAAATGGGCATGGGATGCTATCAAAGAAGATATCGATATATAATTGGAGATGGAAAGCACATTTCGTATGGTTTGATCCTTGGCTAGGGAAAAGACACTAATTGACCAAGTGGGATTTAATTCTTTTGTTAAAGACAATCCCTTGTTAAAAGTCTCATTTATCAAGAATGGTGAGTGGTCTATTCTCGTTGCTTTGCAAAGATGTAATTCCATCTATTACTTTGCCAATTGTTGCAGGTGGGAGTGATGAAATTGTATGGATAAATAATCTTAAAGGTTCATTAACGGTTCATGTTTCTTTCGTAAAATAAGACACAAGGAACCAAAATTATGGTGGACTAGAAATGTATGGAATTCTTTCATTCATCCTAGTGTAAGGTAATGTATGGAAATTGATCCAAGGTGTTTATGTAGATGATGCCATAATGGTGAAGAAGGGTTATGACATGGTTTCAAGATGTTGTATTTGTGAGAAGGCCCAAGATAGTATGAACCATCTGCTATGGGAGTGTGTTTAGCAATACAATTTGGGAATGGATCTGTTCTATCTTTCAGTTTGACATCCCCAAAGACTTTAATGATATTTGGAGGAGAGCAAGACATAAAAGTCCCTTAATTCGGCAAGTATGGCTCCTGGCAGCATGCATTATCCTCAAGGAGTTATGGTTCCAGAAAAATAAGCAGTTTTTTGATGAAGTTAAGCCAAATATTATCAGTTTCAAGAGCAGAGTTATCAATCTTATTTCTGAAGGAGGTTTGAGGATTACTGGCAATAAATGGAATCGAGTAATTATGATGATCATATTATAGCAAGATTTCAGCCGTGTGTCGGGGAAATCAAAGTTTCAATGCATTAAAGAGTGTCAATGGTTTCCCCCTGAACCTGACATTACTATGTTTTGCTGTGATGGATCTTCTTTGGGTAATCCTGGAGCTGCAGGGTTTGGAGTAATAGTTAGAGATCATAATTGCTGTGTTCTTGGTACTTTAGCAGTGGAATTGGGATAGCATCCAATTACTTTGCAGAGGTATATCTGTTATTTGTGCTCTAGAGATTGCTATTGAATGGGGTAAGCGTAAAATTTTGATTGTTTCGATTCTAAAGCGTGGTGAATGATTTTGTTCAACAAAGGGTGCCTTGGTTTGTTAGAGGGAGATGGAGGAAGGTCATGGAGGAAATTACCTCAAATCGTTTCTTGCACCGCTTTAGGGAGGTGAATTTTTCAGCGGATGGAATTGCTAAAACAGGTGCCTTACTAGCACCAGGAGAAAGGCAAATTTGTATTGGTAGGCCTTCCTCTCTGGTTAGAGTGGAAATGCCTAATGTGGGCTATTTCAGGTTTTGTTGATTTAGGGTGTGGGCTGTTATTGGGCTTTTGAGTGATTTTTATTTGTTTGAGATGGGGCTTTTGTAGGTTTTTTTGTTTCGTTTTCTTTTTGTGTTTCTTTTGTTATGTTTTCTTGTTGTAAATTTTCTTTTTATCAATAATAATCATGTGATTCAGAAAAAAAAAAAAAAAACACATCAGCTTGCTAAAACGCCTTAAATTGTGAGTTCACTAAGCTCTTCCGCAGTT
This sequence comes from Papaver armeniacum, assembly GCA_023531295.1. Lineage (NCBI taxonomy): Eukaryota > Viridiplantae > Streptophyta > Magnoliopsida > Ranunculales > Papaveraceae > Papaver > Papaver armeniacum. The sequence continues at coordinate 228,727 of JAJJWW010000469.1, forward strand.
CTCATCAGCAAATGAGAGCGACAAATCCATATTATTATACAAAATCCTCTTATTAATCTGTTGAAATGCTCCAAATATAAAAGCACAGCCGGCATATTAAAATCCGATCTAGCCATAGCTAAACAAATATTTCCTTCCTCCTCATACCAAGTCTCTCGAACAACATAATCAGCCTGTTGAAAATGAAACGTTATGGTGGGTTTTGCATACCCTTGTCCAGATATAGTAACGAAGCAAACCCTGTTTTCGGTAAATCCTGCACGACGCATACCATTAACACGATGAAAATATTCCACTAAATACGCTGCAACTATATCGAAAATGTTTTTATACATGGTGGTCAATGGAGCCCCCGAATCTATGATGCAACCGCCAGTTCTGTTGTTAATCTCAAATTCTCTTATTGGAATTTGCAATCTAGTACCACCCACGCTGATACCCTCAAGATTCAAGTAATAATACGATGTCCTAAAGCTGGTTCGTACCATGGGAGTTGTGCGAAATTGGCCTCCAATCCTGGCATCTGCACCAAAACTTAAATATGTGTCTCCTATGTAAATATTCCGGCTACTTATCTCAAAGCAGTAGGAAAATCTACCTTGTCCACGAGGACCTAAATTGTTTATAAAAGAGTTTGGACCTCTTCCTAAACCAAGAATTCCTGCGATAAGATCAGGTTTCCGTTTACTGTGGTTATTACCCATGCTAAAATTTGCTTGGAAAAAACCACAGCCCATTACGCCTTGAAAAGTTTCAGTGCCCCTAGTTCTTGATTTTACAGTGAATTTTTCTTGGGCAATAACACCATATGTAACTTGAGAATCCACATAAGATAATTTATAAACACATTCTCCCTTTTGATTGCAACTATTGCAGAAAGGACCAGTATGGTTCTGACAAGGAAAAGGATGATATGATTGTGACTCCTCCCAAGGATAAAGAGGCGATTCTTGATGGAAAAATTGTGTCGCACCTCGGCATTGAAGCCAAGTAAGATCACTACCAGAATCAATCAATAAATAGTAATTCCGGAATCGTCGCTGTTTATTAGGAAATGTACCTATACCCACATTTGCAACGTAGTAAAATGTTCCTGCATCGTGAACCACCGGCACAAAAACATTGGGATTCGTCGGGAGTTTTATTTGTGAAGCAATGTATCGTGCTCGAGCTCTGGATTGGTCGATGAGGGTTTGAAATCTTTCCTCTGATGTCATCAAATCATCAAGAGGGTTGTAAAGGGGTGATTCTTCAGAGTCTTTGTGAATCATCCGCAAAGTGAACCCTTTGGGATTCAGTGCGATGGTTGAGTTTACCAGAATAATAATCGTTATAAGATAAATGAAAAGACATGGTTTTGTTCTACCCGTTTGTGATCTGGAAAAATGTGTAGTATTTCTAAATTTTAGTTTAGAGGGATGGATTGAAATATCGCTTTTGCCCGTAAAGATACATTTTATACTAAAAATTGTAAAACATCACATCTAGTTCCTAACGTTTTTTATTACATATATATATACAAAATCTTTAATAATTAATTATCCTATTTTCTTTTTAAATCTTTAATAATTAATTATATTAATTAATATGGGATCTTATCTACGTATCTAACTATCAAAAAGTACACATTGCATATGTATCTCAAGAATTGAGATTTTCGAGGAACAGTAAATATCAATGATATTTTTCAAGGAACAATAAATATCATTTCGTGTATCTAAAACCTTCAACATTACTTCCTTTTTTTTTATCCTGGCGAGATTGGGGTATACCCAAATTAATTGGGGTATACCCAAGAAGATAAAATCTGGTCATTATGAAATAAAACTAAGCCACCCCTTAACCTTATATTTTTCTAAATGGCCAATATGCCCTTGTTTAATTAACACTAAAAATATCTGATTAGCTTAATTAATTGAGTTTAGATTAAAACTTTTGAAAATGAAAATTCAGTAAGTTAAACCTTTAATCCGTCTTATGAGTTCGATTTCGATCAAAAAAAATGGGTTTTCGAAAATGTTATAAATCGGCAAGGTCGACGTTTGAAGAAGGTATAACCGGCATGGTATACGTTTGAATAAAATGCCGACCACTTTCAGCCGGCATGGTCCTTGGATGAAGAAAACGCAGACCATGTTTTGACCGGAAGATTAATTTGACTAGAACATTAATTTACATGACAATGATCCAATTTTATATTTGATAGGCTATTTTTTTATTGAATAAATTTGTTAATTGTACATGAAATAATTTCAAATGATATGTTGTCTATTTAAATTCTCGTGATAATGTCCGATCAATGTTCTTAAAACCAGCCTGGGCATCGACCCGAAAAAAATACCAGGTCAAGGGTCATTGGTTCAACCAATGATTGAACCTGGGTCCACTGGGTCACATACATAAATTGTTTATCTAAATTAATTTCTACCTGTGGTCCTGTCCATTTGTTATGGGGAGATGCTACACCTCCCGCGTTTTCATCCGCATTTCATCCCGATAAGGGATGAGATGGATGAAAAACGGCTCTCAACATTTGGATTAGAAAAAGGTAAAGGTGGGTCCCTTCACATGTGTCTTGAGGGATTTGCAACGGGTTTTGGCGTCGGTCAATCTATCATTTTCGTTTCTTAAGTCGTTTGTCAATGGGAAACTTGCGAATGTTCTAGTGGTAGGGACTAGGGAATGCCACGCATAGTTAACTAGGAAAATTTTGTCCTTATATTATCAACTATTTACAATTTCCGCCACAAACCCTAACTTCCTACCAAAAGTTTGTCCATCGTGGGGATCTCCTCTATCACACTTGTCGCCTCTCTTTCCCTAGCTTAGCCGTCAATATTATCATTCCTACCACAAACTCGATACCTCAAGCACAACCCCTACTTTGAAGAAACTGAAGATTGATGTTCATATAAAATGTGAGAAGGATCTGTAAATCTGTTCACTTCTTAGGTCGTTTGTCAATGGTGTTTATGTGATTGAAAAACTTGTTTGTGTATAACCTGTTACTATGAGAGTTTCTTGTATAATTTTTCTGATCAAATTTGTAATTAATTGCTTATTAAGTTCAGTTGTTATCATTTGCATCAAAGGAAAGGGGAATAATAAATTCTGTTAATTTTTTTCAAGGTTAACCTCACTGTTCTCTCGATCTGTATTCTTAAATTTGTATGGATTGTGGTTTTCTGTTCGTGTGTGTTTGTAAAAATTATCTCCTTGTTTGAATCATATGATGATATGTTTAAATGTTAAAAATTCAGAAGAATTATCGACTCATTGACTCGTACAGGATACGCTGAATCGCGGGTCTAACCGGCCGGGTCACCTGAATCTCATAAATAAGCCATTTTTTGTTGATTTTACTTTGTCATTCGTTAATATCTGACCTTAAAGGTGACAAGGTCACCGATTCATCTGGCTTTGACTAGGCCGGCCCGGCCGATTTTCAGAACATTGTGTCCGACTTAATGTATACATCAACTGATTTCAAATTGTTTATAACACGTGTGCCAACACGGCACAGCACGGCACAACACGTTTATTCGTGTGCTGCGTCCGTGGCCTGAGCTGTGCTTAGCTTTTGACTATTAAAGCACAGCACGACACAACATGTTTAAATCGTTGGCATAGCACAACACGGCACATGGCACGTGAAACATGCGACAACCGTGTGCCGGGCATATAAAGACGTTTTTCACCTCTACTCTACCCATCAACAACCATAAAAAACATGTCCGATTAGAAATAATGTGTGGGTCACAACCATGTGCATCTATGAAACATATAAGTTAGTTTATATTTATGAATGAAAATAATTTGCCAGGGTTGGCTCCGACCAAACAAAATTTAAGGTAGCAAAGAACCTCTACGGAGGACATTAACTGGCATCACTTTATGTGGATCACGTGGGACTTATAAACAAAGATCATACTGTACTATATCTTAAACGGTGGGGAAGTTTTTGTATTATTTCTTTTTCTACCGACTGGCTCTCAATACCGAACGGATAATTGGTTATGGGTTGGTTGGATGAGTTTTAAGTGCTGTAAAAAAAAAATCGTGAAAAATGGAAATTTAATGTAGAAAAGAACCTCTACGGAGGACATTCATTGGCATCACTTTATTTAGCCGTGCACTGTAAAAAAAAAATGTGAAAATGGAAAAACAAATGCCAACTGCATTTTGCACTGGAGGAAAACAAATGCCAACTGCATTTATGTGGATCACGTGGGACTTATAAACAAAGATCAGACTGTAATAACACGTGGGCTGCAGCCATATGCGCATCTGACACAAGTAATAATGCAAAGTTACACTACTGCACCCGGGAGTTGGGGGTAAAACACATGCCTGTTGCATTTGTGTACGAAGCGTGGTTAAAATAAAATTAAGAGCAGTGACGGCTTAAGTGGGGCTCCATCCCATCCAATGGATACTTAGGGGTGCGCATGGGCCGGTATGAACCGGTTTTTACCTCATCCGCATCCAATCCATTATATTACGGATTTCAAATTTAGCATCCACATTCAATCCATATCCAACGGATTTGCATCCAATGGATTCACGGATGGACGGATTGGATGCGCGGATAATCCAATGAATTTGTTTTAATCAAAATTTATAGTAAAGAAAATAAGCTTACGCAAATAACTCCTTATAAAACCTACATATCCTATATATGTATACAAATATAAATATGCCATGTACAACACCCCAAACAAACACCTTAAAAATTCCTAAATGATCCATAGTATTTTCTAGAACTATATAAATGCCTTTAATTTAACGGATATGGATGTCAAACGGATTTTCAAGGTTGCATCCGGGCCCGATCCGTTGTCCGTTGGGTTTCAAAAATTCCATCCGCATCCAATCCATTAACGAAAAATCCGGGCACCCATCCGCAAATGAACGATTGGTCCCGGTTAAATCCGCGGATTACGGGCCAAATGCTCACCCCTAACAGTATCCCACGATAGCCTATGTTTTCCTAGCAAATAGTAAGTGACCAAGCCCTTACTATTTTTTTTTATTTACCGATCAAAAAATAAAAATAAAATAAATAAATAAATAAGTGACCAAGCCCTTTAGCATATTTTTTTTTTTTTTTTTGCTCGGTATATAGATGATGCCATTCGTTGTCATTCCAATCCTACCCGAGGAAAATCTAGGTATATACACATAATCATGACCTGTTCCTAGATCGTCTTAAAAGTTGGTATTACGTGCCCGTTTTCCTCTTTCAGTAAGAATTCAAGTGAAGCCCCTCTGATGAAGTGTGACGCCCCAGTAATAGCCTTCTTCTTGAAAGTATGGATGATTAAAGTGGCTAAGAGTTTGATAGTTAGGTACTTTAGGCTGTCCTCATTTTAATTTTAAATATATTTGATAGTTAGCTTAAGAGTTTAGACCGATTTCCCTGGAAGAGTAATTTTGATTTACTGCTGAAGCATTGTATATATATATATATTGGGGTTTGTTTGTTCCATTGTAATATAACCTAGCTTATCCCTTTAGCTAGGGCTGTCACCTTTATCAATCATTAATTTCAAGCGATGGATGAATTATTTGAAGAGTTAGTAGGCTATTTGATGCAAGAGGAAGCAGCAAATATTCAAGAGAATACTAATCATGAGGCTCACAATTCTATTACCGGTGGTATTGGTGATGATAATTTGATGACACTGGCGATGATGGATGGTTTCAACAATAATGTTGATAATGAGCTACATGGAGATTGCTATACCCCCATTTGGATCAACAATGTAATGTTGATGATTACGATTATCATTTGGGTGCATTATTATACGATGAATGCTTAGCTGATCTTCCATTATTGGACCCCATCACCGGTAATTTTCAAGAAGATTGTGTCACTGATATTCCATCCGGTGATAGAATCCAATGTGACCGTCTATTACCGGATGTCACTGATACTTCTCTTGAAAATTGTGATATCGATCAGTACTTCAATCTGATAGAGACGTCAACAATGAAGCAGAAAGCTGATGTAGATGTTTGTTGTGATCCTCATCAACCCCAATTATCATCACCAACTATACCTGATCATCAACCACAACAACAAGTAGAGGAAGAAAAACAGCAACAAGAACTGGGAACACAAGTAGCACCAGCTGATGACCCTAACGAGGAAGATATTGGAGAGGAAGAGGATATGTTATTAGCAAATGAGGCCGCCGCCGATGACGAGGATATTGGTGATGATGTTGATAGATCCAGTAAAAATATGAAGTCAGAACGTAATAGACGCAAGAGATTGAACCAACAGTATTTGACGTTGAGATCCATTGTCCCAAACATTACCAAGGTACTAATTATCTTTCTCTTGATCTTCCTACTGCTAATTATTTTGTCTCATGCATGCAAATTGTATATTATCATGCATTAACATATCTCTCTTTCTATGTATATATGTATGTGGGGGATAAATGAAGATGGATAAAAGAACTGTTCTTGTTGATGCTCTAGCTTATCTACAAGATATACTTCACCAGACACAAATTGAAATTGAAAATCAGAACAAAGTAATCTCATCACTTAATAACCCTTCCTTAGCAAATGAGGAAACAATCAATCTTCCTCTTCATCATCACAATGAGGATGTAGTACCAGCAGCAGAGAAGAACGTCCTAGATGTTAGTGGCAGTGATGGCCAAGTCCAACCATTATTCCACACCTTACTAGTTGAACCAGTAGAACCACCAGGTCCGCCACCATTCGTAAGTCGTGCAATCTTTCCCGCAATAATGCAGGTACGTACATGGGGATTGTATTAGTTTATTAATATTTCTTTCATTTTTTTAAGAAAAGGCAATCAAGTCGATCTTTTTCAAACAGAAACAATATTACTTAGAAGCCACCAATAAATCCTGAAAAGAGAATTATTTTATTTTATGTGATATGCATTTTAACTATCTCCAGTAAACTGGTACCTCATTAACCGTGTTGATATGTTTTATGGTGTTGAATCAGATGGAAACTGAGAAGTTAGACGAGGAGAGATATGTGTTGACAATTGTGTTCAACAAAGCATTGGGAACAATGGGTACAGTACAAAGATCTGTAGAAATGTTAAAAGGCTTTGAATCCATAAATGTTGCCCTTTCTACGTACGACGAACATCACATGCAATCTTCCAACTTTCTTCGCGTAAGTTATTCATTGTTTATTCAACTTTCAAGAGAAAGCATTGTACTTATTGTTCTCCTTTCACAAGAGGGGTTACTCCTACTCCTTTTGGTATACTCCCTCCTTCCACTTTAGATAATGTTCTAGGAGTTTTCACGCAAATTAAGAAATGGAGAGAGAAATGAAGATTTTACGACTATACCCATAAGAAAAGTCTTCAAACATTAATTGTTATTAGTGTCATTTAAAAATAAACTTATAGTTCCAAGACAAAATGTTAGGGTATTATTGGCAGTTTTGTGGGAAAATATGAAAACTTTCAAGTATTGTGGAACAAGAAAATAACTCTAAAACATCATCTAAAATGGAACGGAGGGAGTATTAGATATTACTATAATAGGCAAGGGGGACAATTGGGTATTTTACTCCCCCGCCAAGTTCATGGGATACCATTGCCCCACCAAATATATGGTGTTGAAGGAGAAAAAAAATCAAAAAAAAAATATGGAAAAAGAAAAACTTTAATATAGGATGTATAGTGGTGGAACCTGGAGTCTCGGATGGAATAAGCTTAACAATTTTGTACACACATTTTTAAACCCATATAAAGCATTACAATCCAATCAAGAACAATGATTTTCCTTTTCACAAAATCTAATAAAAATAAGAAACTAGGGACCACCAGTCTAGGGTATAAAAAAAAAAAAAAATAAAAAAAAAAAAGATTGGGGTATACCCAAACTAATTGAGGTATACCCAATAAGACAAAAATATGGTCATTATGAAGTAAAACCAAGTCACCCCTTAACCTTGTATTTTCTAAATGGCTAATATGCCCTTGTTTAATTAACACTATAAAATCTGATTAGCTTAATTAATTGAGTTTAGATTAAAACTGTTGAAAATGAAAATTCAGTAGGTTAAACCTTTAATCCGTTTTATGAGTTCGATTTCGATCAAAAATGTTATAAGTCGGCAAGGTCGACGTTTGAAGAAGGTGCCGGCTATATATAGCTGGCATGGTATACGTTTGAATAAAATGCCGACCACTTTCAAATGCAAGATGGTCATTGGATGAAGAAAACGCCACCATGTTTTGACGGAAGGTTTTTGAATGAATAATAAGCCGACTACGATTGGCACAAGAATCTAACGGTCGGCATGTAAATATTCACTAACATGCCGGCTATAATATAGTCGGCATGCACATAATTTATTACACTATCGGCTTTCTGTAGTAGGCATGTTAAGGATTTATAACCATGCCGACTGCACTTATACCAAACAGAAAACAGAATATGGAAAGATGTAATTCACTTCATTCATGCAATTTTGGTTACTACGCTGATTAAAACATAAAAACGAATGCACTTAGCACGTGCATCAAGCCTTTAAACCCCTAGACGACCCTAGTGGACGAGTTATAGTCTCGTGAGGGTTTACATAGAGGTCTACTCACAAAACCTATAGAAAAACTTCTAAAGCCATCAATCTTCCTCCTCCGAAGACGATACGGCATCCAAGTACTCCGGGTTATCCTCCGGGATTCTTTGTGCCAAAAAGTGATAGCTTGCATCGAACGCGAATGCTTACCCCTTTTCCTCCAAGTAGCGCTTTCACGACTTCGTGCTACAAAAACACAAAAACAAACTTAAATTTTTTAGTGGTGTTTCATTGGAAGATAAAACAACATGGGTTGCGTAAAAATTAACCACAAAATTACTTACAAATTGTGCAATGGACAAGGTGAAGGGGCGAGTGTTAAAAATCCGAGGTTGGAGCGCTAAAAAAGCAAGTATCGCATTTTCGATTACTAGGTGCTTAGCGTGGACTTGTTGAATACTTCTTGCATTAGGATTCCCAAACTCGCCGCAAAATTTGTTGTGTACCCTAAACCAAAAGGTTGTGGAATCCTCCCTTTCGGAGGATTGTCGTCTAAGTCGATTTTTCGCGTACCATGCTTTGGTGATTGCCAAATCTTCATTTGAATCAAATGATGTCATTTCTTGTATGTAGAGAGCTATTGGGTGAGTTAGATGGAGTGTATGATGATATGAGATTTGGAGAGTATATGGAACTATTTGTTTGTTGTTTTGTCGAGAGAAGTAGTGTATTTATAGGATGGTGGCCAAATTTGGCCGTTATAGTGCCCAAGTACAAGTCAATCAATGAAATTGTACTTGCCAAAAAATTGAATTTTGAATTCCGGCGATATTTGTTATCCCCAATATGCCGACTACTTATGGCCGGCAGGTGGGAAGTTTCTTACCATGCCAACCTTATGAGTTTTAGGCATCAGGAAAACATTTTCTTCTGTGTATCCACCGGCAAGGTATTTCGACATTTTCATGCCGGCTATGATAGGGTCGGCAAGTTATAAATTTTCTTACCATGCCGATCTTATAACTTTTAGGCATCAGGAGTTCATGCAATTTTTTCGTTAAACCGTCGAACGATATTTGTTCACTATCTTGCCGACTATTATGTGGTCGGCAAGGAACCAAGTTTATGACCATGCCGGCCTTATGATGATTTTAGGCATCAGGAGAAGGCATTTTCTGCAACACATGGCCGACATGTTCTATAACATAATACATTGCCGGCCGTATCACAGCCAGCTTGGTATTGATCTGATTACCTTGCCGACCCTGGTATGCAAGCATTTTTTTTGTTGTCAGGGCCGGTAGTCTGACACTTCAAAACCTTGCCGGCCCTGGTGTGGTCGGAAATTTAACCTAAAATAAGCAAGCCGGCATAAGTATTGAAACTTTACATAGCTAAACAAGCCATTCATTCAACAACTAGAAATCCGACACTTGTTGTCCAAAATACGAAAACATGTCCCACAAACCTTAAAAAAAAAAATCCAACCGTTAACCTTAACATTTGTCCAACACAACTTAAAGAAATGAACTAGAAATGCATTCATTCACGACCACGACCACGACCACGGCCCCGTTTAGGAACACCACCACTACTACTACCTTCACCACCACGACCACTACGAGCCCTCTTTTTGTCAGCATTCATCTTGGCCTGTGCTTCCCTCCTGGCTTTTTCTTCCCGCTTTACTTGAGCCTCAACTTGCTTGAACATTTCATGGGCATCCTCATTGTCAACATTGTTAACAAAGTAAATGTGATTGCCTTGCTCTTCAATCGACAAAGGCCCTCCTCTTTCTCTCGCGCAGCACAACACCTTCGCAAAGGTCTTCAAATGCTCCTTCTATTTTCAATTAAACAACAAACAATTATTAGAATGATTCGATAATGTGATCTTAAAATAATAAGAACAACTCTAAAATAGTTACAAAGAACTTAAGACTTGTTCTTTGGGTCTTTCGATGCCATCTTCCTCTTACGAGCCAATTCTTCAAAGAAATCATCTCCCTAATCACAAAGGACGAGCCCAACCCAAGTACCACGACATGTATCTCTCACTAGCTTCATGACCGGTGGTCACCTTGTCCAAAAGACTCACATTGATGTTACGGCCCTGTCTATCGCCCCAATGTTCTTGAGTTGGCGCTGGATGGTAAGAGACGTTAATAGTTTTTTGGGAGGTGGTGCAGTCATCCGGTTCATAGTAAAGAACGACTTATCTTCATCGAAATGAGGTTCTTCTTGCACGTAACCCAATTGTCGCATTACCCGATGTGGATCGTACATTGAATATCCTTCGGTGCGTAACAACAAGGGTCCATAGTATAATGCAACATCATCTCTCCTTTGGATTAAAACTTGATTTCTAGCATCCCGATACGGATCAAATATCACCTCATCCGCAGTTAATTTGTCGATTGCCATTCGTATTTTGATAAGATTTAGCGGCATTTCCTTATCCTGAGTACCCTTATAATCGTATCTTTGCGCTCTTGGCTTATCAACAACAACATTCGCATCCACTTTGACGTAGGAGTTGGCTTTCACCAAAGAAGGGAAGTGCTCATATATCCAAACCTATGCAAAAAAAAAAAAGTTTATTAAGAATCTTATCTTACGAGAATTTGGTAAATATAAATGATTTAGACAATGGAATTACCTGGAAGAGACATATGTTTCCGTTAACTTGCGAAGTGAGTGCCCTTAAAGCCTTTGTCAACTCATTGTTCAAGAAGGAGACCACCGCAGTACCCCAAGAATACTCACGCATCTTATCTAAGGGATCCAATAGTTGCAAATAATTGGCGTCGACCAAGCTTCCGAATCGTCTGGGGAAGATACATCCGCCCGTTAGACGTATAGCAAATAAGTCTGACCGGTAGCATTGATTCGCACCAGGTTCACCCTTCCTTCCTTATGAAAGATTTTCTTGGTCCTAGAAAATGTGTCCTCAACCGCTAGCCCTTGATTAAACTTCTTGGTTAGACGACCATCCTTCATCACAAGCATAGACTCCGTTGTAACCTGATTCCAATCGAACAATTTCTGGCACGATTTGTACATATCCGCGAAAGAAAACTTATTATCGAAGCCCTCGCTGACTGCTTTTCCCTCAACCTCCAGGCCTAGAATTTGATGAGCATCATCGGGAGTTATGGCCATCTCACCGAATGGGAATAACATTGTATCAGTCTCTCCGTAGAACCTCTCACAGAATGCAGATACGGTAACTCTATCATGCTCAATATTCGAACTCTCCACCGCAGGCCACAACCCGGAGTTCTTGACAATCACTTTCACCTCCTCACATTCATCCTCAAGATCCCAAGTCTTAGTCACTGAACATGAAGCTTGGCACCTCATGAGACGGACGACATTCTTGTGATCCTAAATACCAAAAAAAAAAAATTAAATGAAATACAAACACTTGACGCAAATTTAAGATAGTTACACACTTAAATAAAAAACAAAGACGGATTGAGATTACTTACGATAGTATTATGGATCGTACATGCCCATGAGTCCTTGTATCCAAAAAGAACATTGCCACCATCTTTTGGGGTCCCCCTTGGGTTCTCATCTTTGTTCAGTGTAACCATCAAGTGAGAGGGAGGCATGTGGGAATCAATTTGGTTTATAGATCACCCTCTTCTTCTTTCCGGTTTCAGTTGAAGTTGAAGCTTCGGTTTGTTAAACAATAGCTTGAGTTTGATCTCCATCTCCATCTCCATCTCCATCTCCATCTCCATCTCCTTCTTCTTCTTCTTCTTCTTCTTCTTCTTCTTCTTCTTCTTCTTCTTCTTCTTCTTCAAGAATTTCATCTTCTCTACCCTTACCCTTATCTCCATTACCATCATCATCATCATCATTACCTCCTCCAACATTAGGCATGTCTTGATCACCATCATCATCATCATTGTTCCCTCCTCCAGCAGCCGGAGTTCTTTCATCAACATCATCATCATCACCTCTTCTACCAGATGGAATTGATTGGTCTTCATATGGAGTCTCGTCTCAATCACTGGGTTCCGATGGTGGTTCATAATCATCATTCGGTACACGTATCTTGAGCGTTCTCGGCACAACATATGCCCCTCGATATGTTGAAGTCAAGAGTTTATCACCAACACGAGGAGGTCTTGAAGGAGGACTAAGAGCTTTCATAGCTTTCTTCTTTGCCTTTTGCAACCTGAACAAGAACGATTAAGAATTTTTTTTTTAAAGGTCGACAGGTTCGACATATATAACAAATCCGGCGGATAAATGGTCGGAAGATTAGATATCTAAATACATACCGGCTAAACATAAACCGGCATGGTGTGATTCACATAACTCTTGGGCGTATAACAAATATGAACACAAAAGATTTAACTGGATTTTTCGTAAAAACCAGTCGGCAAGTTCCTTTACCCATACATTGCCGACTATTTGTTAGCCGACATGGTCTTTTCCAAATATCATACTAGGTTTTAAAATTCAAAGCATCGTGGAGACAAAATTTGAAATATGTAATGCAGAAGGAAATTTTTTATAACCATCCCGACCAAAAAACAAAACTATCGCCTGGCAGGTCCGAGGTTGAATAACCCGCGGCTCTCTGCAAGTAACGTTTACAAGTAGTTAACAACCGGCAAGATCTTCAACCTAATATCTCGTCGGCCAAACCCTAACTATGAAAACCCGGCAGGGTCGATAACTAAAAACCTCGGCGGAAATAACTGAAAATCAAAGAATCAATTTTTCTGACCTAATTTGACATCCAAACATGAAATTGAAGTACTTGAGTGAGTTTAAGTAGGCCCTTACTTTCTTAATCGCACCATTTCTTCGTTTTGAGCGGGTTCAATTTCTTCTTCAGCAACCGTTTTTTTCTTCACTTTATGTTGAACTAGTTTTGCAATTCCAGGGTTGTATCGATTGGGTTTTCGATCGGCGTCTTTCATACGAGTTCCCTTACGCCGTGGTGGATCCATTGATGAAGATTAATCGGAGTTTTAGAATTGACGATGTCAATGAATTAATCGACGAGTTTTGATGGTGGTGGGGGTGATGGAGCCGGTATGGTCGTGGAGGAGAAGAAGAATAAGAGAAGAAGAAAAATGAAAAGATTAAAACTGATTTAGGGTAATAGGTTTTTAAAGGGTGAGGGTAATTTTGTAACTTACCTATTAAGACTCCCCTAAAACCCATAAAAAGAGTCCCTTTAAAATTGGGTATACCCCAATTAATCTGAGGTATACCCCAATCTCGCCAGGAAAAAGAATAGGTATCAAGTCATACTTTTTTTTTTTTTTTTTTGTATGCTTATAAGAAGACTAGAATTTTATGAGCCTACTTAGCATTGTAAACCTAAAATTTGCTCGCATTTTATAAGCCCACTATGACATAATAAAAAAAACACGATATCTGGACTTTTGGGGTGTGCTGAACCCAACGGAGGCAGAACCTGGTTCCGTTTTGGGAGTCATGCATGATTATACATTATCCCAGGGAACCTCCTCCACAAATTATACACCATTACATAAGTAGGTAGGAACCTGAGTAGTATCTAAAGCGATATATGTGTTATGGATGGTTTACAATCCTTTAATTAATGTGCACCCTCAAGAAAGCATTCCTTTGTACATGCGAGACAACAATTCCTTAAGGATGTGAAAAAAATTCTCCAGCCATAAACCAAGTAAATTTATTGGCAGAGAAACATTTTAAACTGCTGATTTGAAACTAAATCTAGTCCCCTTTCTCACACTCCCACTCACTCGGTATAACCTGCGGGATATCAATCATTTCCACTTAACTAATAACCTTAGATTTTGATGATTAGGTATCTATAAAGGAACTTCTGAAACCATAGAAAAGATTAGAGGCCGTTGGAATAATTACCACACATGTCATCCAACATTAATCTATGAAGTTTCTGTTAAGTAATACTTTTTTTTTGTCAAGACTAAGTCCTATGGGCTAGATTTGGCTGCTAGATTAGTCAAAAAGTGTTGCAGTTCAAAGAAAAAGTGTTGTCTATTTGTTAGCACTAATTCTCTCACCTGCCATTTGCTCGCAGTTGAAGTAGTAACAAGATTGTTGTTGAATGGTTCAGCGCAATCAAAATCACCTTTTCGCGGAATGGTTCATCGCATCTAGATTTATTTTTTGATCTGACGGCAGAGATTGGTTGCGCTGAATGGATCTAGTTTTCGCTAAATGATTCAAATATGCAGCTTCCTAAATCTACTTTTATCTAGTATACTTGATTAGAACTACCATAGGACTTAGGAGGTTTTCCTAACTAACGTGGACTGTTAATCTAGCTGCTAAATTAGCACACCATAGGACTAAGCCTCAACAAAAAATCTTACATTGCTTAAATCGTAGGAGTTCTCCATAGTCACGTTCTTCATTAATAAATTTTGTTATACATGTATTTGGTGCAGGTTAAGAAAATCAAGGGAACTCTATTACAGACTAATGAGGAAGACCTCCTGAACAGGGCGAAAGAAAGTGTGAAACAGCTGGGACTTCTGTTTCTTCCCTTCGTTTCTTCCACCGATGATCTCTGATTCGGGATCATGATGCAGTCCTCTATTTATAGAAATAGAGTTTTCAATTCACACCAAAAATAAAATAATATTGCTAGAAAATAATATTGTTTTTGGTAAGCTCTTCTGGACCATAATTTTTAAAAATAAGAAAGAAAACTTAAGGAATATAATTTGTCCATAGATCAAATGACTGCACAATTAAACAATGGTTGCATTTCGTTTGACATGGTTTTATTTATGTAATCTACAAACAAGTGATACGTAGAGATCACGTGGCACTTGAAAATTGATGCATGGCTTATATGCATAAAAAAATTAATATGGCGTATATATGCGTCCTCTTCTCAAAGAACGGATGCATGATAATTAAGCATCCATTGAAGGATATTTATGCCTAAACAATAACCAATTTTGTATATTCTCCTGAAAATAAAACTTCGATATCATTGTTTGTACGCAATCTTGCAGCATGAAGTAATTATTAAGTGTTTACCAAAATATGAAAATCTTTAGAAGATGGACTTGTGAAAGTGACTGTGGTAGTAATTCTCACCGATGGAAATCCATTTTGCTGTAATTTATGTAGTTAGAAAACGGCACAAAAAAGGGAAGGTGGAATGTAACTCGGGTAAACTGAAACTATTGATCCCATACGATCACTAATATTACCATGATGCTTACTTTTAATCCTGGAGTACTCTAGACATTCACTTAAAATAAGGGTACTAGTACTCTAGACATTCACTTAAAATAAGGGTACTATCTGTGATCTATCTCCCTTTTATAAAGGCACGATGTTGACTAGAGATGAGCTTGTGAATCATAAGTTTTAGTATCTCTGCAAGAGTCTTTAATTAAGACAGCTTTACAAATCCTGGCTTGATTGGGTATACCCAGATTAATTGGGGTATACCCAATAAGACAAAATCAGGTCATTATGAAGTAAACTGAGTTCAATTGTTAGACAAATTGAAGGAACTGTATTATTGTATTTCAATTTTTGTTTGAAACAATATCCATCATTAGGTCTGGAGATATTAGAATTAGTGAAAAATGATTTAAGAGCTTGTAATCATTTCATTGTTGTTGTTTTACTATCTATTTGTCGAGTTCGTAAATTTAATGAAAGGTCGTTGGCGTTCTTAGAAAGGATGTTGTTAGATCTTTTTAAGGAGTATAAATACACAAGGTAATGGATTCGAAACAACACTATATATGTGAAGTGTTGTTTTCTAAATTTTTTTTTCCCAGTGTAGTACTTGTTTGTTGAATTTGGTGTTAATTTTGCAGGGACTGTAAATGGTTGCCACGCACTTTTAAGGATGAATGCTTACAAACTGTTAAAAGAGTAGATATGAGTGGTTTGATGAAGGCAATAATATCTACGTTATGCAGATACTTTTTTCTTAGTATTGAATCCAACAAAAAACAAGGTTGCATAACTTGTTATGCACCTACAATAATATCTACATAACATGTTATGTAGTCATGAAAATGGATGCATAACCTGTTATGCATTCGAAAATATGACTGCATAATGCATTATGCATCGAGAAAATTGTTGCATAATCTTTTAAGCATCGAGAAAATGGATGCATAATCTGATATGCATCATTTAAATATGGCTGCATAACACATTATGCATCAATTTTTTCTGTACGAACTAAAATCAACCAAAACAATGGCCACATAACTTCTTATAGATGCATAACTTGTTATGCAGTCGAAAAAATGGTTGCATAATTCGTTATGCGTCTGCATAATTTGTTATGCATCTTTTTTGGAGGCTGCATGATGAATATGCAGTCAGTTTTCGAAAATTTTCCCTAAAATGATGATCGCCTCCGATTTTTTCGTGAAAAACAAAAACAAAAATTTTATATTGTTGTTTATACTCGTTGCGTAGCTCTCTTTAAAAGATTTCCAACGATATAAAATTCATAAATTTCCAAGGCGCAGATTTTTAGATATGTTATATCCAAGTTGCGTTGCCAATTATACCCCTGATCCATAACGCATCATGCAGATGCATAATCCGTCATGCATACATTTTTAATAATTTCATATATTTATGGGTGTCACGGAAATAATTATGGGTGACACAGTACCCAAAATTAATTGTGGGCCTGACAATGAGAATATTATTATTTTTGGGTCTCCCCCTAATTTTCCCATGAGAATATTATTTTTTTTGGGCCAGCGCCTAAATTTCCCTAATAAGAACTACAAGCCCGTCTGGCCCGGCGTGTGCTTTAATCGGGCTTGGGCTGGCCTGCCTATCCCGATGTACACTAATAGGTCTAACATATAGTTTATTATTGGAGTCGTTAATAAAATAACTGTGATTTGTGAGGTCTTTCCTTTCTTATAGCCAAAAGAAATTGGAGTTGGAGGCTAGGGTTTTCGCATCAGCCTCAGCCATTAATACACTCGTCAGGTATTCGTTTAAATCTGTCAGTTTTGCAGAACTAACTATCTTCATGAATATAGTTGCAAGAAAAAAAAGAACTTCACCAGCTTCTTCTGGTAATAGAAGAAAACAAGATCGAATCAGTAAGTTACAAGATGAACTAATTCATTACATCCTGTCTTTCATTGATACGAAATATGCGGTACAAACTAGTGTCTTATCGAAACGATGGATTCATATTTGGAAATCTCTACCCTTTCTCAACTTCACTCTGAATGATTCCACGTTGATTAAGTCGAGTGATTTAATCGATAGAATATTCATGCTCCGCGATGACTGTAACATCCAACGGTTTAGGCTGGCATGGAATTACCGGAATGCAGATGTCACGACGAATGTTTCCAGATGGATCGATTTTGCGGTTAGGGGTAACCTTCACGAACTAACACTAGAACGGTTGATTAAGAGAGACTTCCCTTGCGACATCTAGTAATTTGATAATTCTTACTTTTGTTTTAATTTCTTTTTTTGGCGATAATGTCTTCATCTGCGAAATAGAATGATTAAGATTTTAAATGTTATTCAAGACTGTTCTACATTGCTGCTTTTATAATCTGCTTCCACTGTCAAACTTTGCGAGCGAAGTTTGTTTTAATTTGCCGCTGCCTGCATAATATACGTTCTTTGCATCATTAGTTGATCAAGAACACATTACCGCTCTAGTCCTTCAGTGCTCGTCATTGAGTTGGAAGTTATGAGGTTGTGTGTGCAACAGTATAATTTTCTTCTTTAACCTGCGGGCTCAGCTATGATTTTTTTTTTTTGTTTTTTTTTTTTAGTTTTCGGTTATTGTTAAGGTTTATTTACTTGCACACAACCAGTGGCGGAGCCACCATGAAGCAAGGGTGTGCAGTTGCGACCCCTTGCTTCCAAAAAAATCTCCACTAAAATCTCCACTAAGATCCCTTAGTAATCCAAGCCCACAGATATTTGCGCCCCCTTAAGCGCAATTTTGCCAAACTATATCCCCTTTTCAGCAGGATCCAATCTTCACGTAGAATTTGCTTAAAGTGTTCTTCTGATAATCAGAAACATAGAATCCCTATACATACATTTGTAGAATCCAACATCAGAGTTTGAAAGTAAAAAAAAAAAAAAACGTTTCTTTAACCACTTGTGATCACCCCATTTTTGGTAATGTTTTTTACAAGAATCTATGCGCAAATTGTTGTGATTCTTGAAATACTTTGCTGAACAATTAGTTTTTTTAATTGTTGGAAGGGTTAGTTGCCACCATTTGAGAAGGCAAGGAGACGGCCGAACTTGGGCTTCTTAGAACTGTTGAATCTGAGTGTTAAAAGTTTCAGATTTTAACTGGAATGATACGGGTTGTTGGATTTATAAAAGAGTTCAGTTAAAGTTACAATCAATTAAGTCGACTCATGTTAAAGTTTTACAATTTGTGCATCCAAATATTTGACCAAAGTGAATCAGAACATTGATTTGAATGAGTTTTAAAGCGACAAAAAGTGATCTATAGATACTAATGGACATAGGTTAATAGCTGCCAACTATATGGCAGTTATAATTTTGGCTGCTTTAACTCTTAAAACCACAAAAATTCTAGGCTCTTGCTAAAGCCAAGTTTTCCAACAGTCAATTAAGATTAGTGTTCATGTCAATGGAAAAAAAAATTGGGTAGATATTTTTGTTGTATGATATTTTGTTTGCTACCCCTATCTTGAAATCCTGGATTCGCCACTGATTACAGACTCAAGTTCTTAACTTCCCTGTCTTCGATCATCAAGACTTCTCTGCAACCCTTGCCTGGACTTCGAGAAACAATCACTAGAACCTCAGCGATCACCTCCAGTTCATGGCAGCAACAAAACTCTTCTGTTTGATATAACATCACCCTTCCAGTCTTTACGTCAACTCCTTTCTCTTCTGTACAAAGTACTCTGAAGTTCTCAGCAGTACGAGGAACGCAATCGGCGTACAGCTCTTTACTCCAACAGCAGCTTCTCTTCTCTTCGATCAATTTTCATACCAGCTCGATCTCTTTTTCAGTCACCATCACGATCACCACCAGCAATACTACAGACTGTCAAGTTCTCCATCTGTTACTAACCATCACCCATCCTCATCGTTACTGCCATAAATTGTGACAACAACCAATTATCTTCATCGTTAGAACATTAAGAAATAATAACAGCATCCACTGTCGAAACCGTCAATGGTAGCAGCAGCGAAACCTTTTGGAAGCGATCAACCTAATACTCATCATCCAACATTAACGGCAGCAATCTTACAGCATGTACCTTCGTCTCTGTGTTTCAGGGTTTCACCTTGGACCAAAAAATGAAAAAAGTCCACGGACTCGACCTCAAACCAAAACCTTCTGGGCTGCATGTTCTTCTCATTAGACCTTGTAGCAACCTTCGAACCTTAGCCTCCAAAAATACAGCACACCCATGAAACCTAGAACATCAGCATCCATCTCTCTTTGTGATGTCACTTTTTCTTATGAACAAATCAACACGAACACTGCTTGTCATCCAACAAATCACATAGCAGTCATAAACCTTACGATCTTCTTTACAGCAAAAACAAACGCCAAACTTTTATTATCACCACAACTTTGCACAATCAACTTCTCTACCAAAAACGAAATAACTTCTTTAGCTTTCTCTAACTATCTCTCTCCTGTCTCTTCCTCTCACGATACCAAATGTAGGCTCGGAAGCATAAAAGACTACATTGATAATCAAATTCCAAATGTAGGATCTTATAGTCTCACAAGAGAGAGGAGAGCTAAATAAACACATGCTTGAAGCATAAAAAACTAAACATTGATAATCAAATTATCACCACAACTTTGTACAATTCTTATGGCTTAATAACCTACTTATAGTCTCACAATCTTGACGATCACTCAAAACACTTTCCTAATAAAAGCAAATTCTAAATAAATCACATGCTTTCCTAACATAAAACAAACTCTAAATAGAACTCTTCTAGAAAATGAACATAATAAACGCCAACTTTTATTATCACCACAACTTTGCACAATCAACTTCTCTACCAAAAACGAAATAACTTCTTTAGCTTTCTCTAACTATCTCTCTCCTGTATCTTCCTCTCACCTGGCTCTGATACCAAATGTAGGATCAAGCAAGAGAGAGGAGAGCACACGCGGAAGCATAAAAGACTACATTGATAATCAAATTCGGTGTACAATTCTTATGGCTTAATAACCTACTTATAGTCTCACAATCTTGACGATCACTCAAAACACTTTCCTAATAAAAGCAAATTCTAAATAAATCACATGCTTTCCTAACATAAAACAAACTCTAAATAGAACTCTTCTAGAAATCTCTAGAACCAAAACACCATATCTTGGTTTAACTTCCAACAATAACCCAATCTTAGGTGTTGTATATATCTTACTTAGAAGTGTTCCAACGGATGGTTCTTTTTTGTATAGAGTTACGATATTAATTCGTGAGAAAACTCTATTTTGAACAAGAGATTTTTCATTTAGACTTCGTAGTCTGCATCCCCACACTAAGTGCTTAACATAGTTTCACGATAAGTGGAGGTGTCACACAGGCCAGCCCGGCCCTGCCATTGATTGGCCTAGCCTGGCCTGCCGGACTAGCCTGTATTATTTGTAGTTACAAAAAGTAGGTGGGATTCGAAGTTTGTACCAAAATCTCATTGTTTGCCATCTCGGAACCAACTGAGCTACGGTTATTTCGTGATTGCATTTTACAGTGATAAAAATATGACCATTTCAAGTTGCTGTAAAGAGAGAAATGATTACTATTACTAGTAATTAAACGAATTACTCTAAATAAAATGAGTGCGAATTCGTGCACACTCCTTAACGAGTGTATATTTCACATTTCAATTTTCACCCTTGATTTTATTTAGGGAGTTATGTAACGAGGGTCGTGATTCGAAACATGGAGGGTAATGGGGCATTCTCAAATATACACTCGTTAGAGGAGTGTGAATAAATTTGGACTCAAATAAAATTATTGTGAAACTAATGGATATTTTTCGAAATTAATTTCACTTGTTACTGGAGAAATTTTAGCAAGCTTGAGAAAATTTTATATTAGGAAATATGTGTTGTTTATGGAATGCAAGTACATAGATTGGTACTTATATAGAAAGTCAAGAATAAAAGTTGTATAATCACTACCTTAATTAAATTTCAAACGATTTCCTTCTGTGCATATGTTGACTTGGCGGCCTTAATTAACAATGCCTTAATTTAAGTAGTATTTGATAGGTATATTTTTGGTAAATAAGTTAACTTCAAGATTACTTAAGAGAAAATAACGGGATAATCAATCAATAATGTCATATATATAATGGGAAAATTTGAACAAATTTAATTACGTAGCTAAAAACTCTCATAAAGTTTCCATTTTATGCTTATCAATCGTAAATAAGCTAAAAGTCCATAATTATAGTCGGAATCAAAATCTACATAATAATTATTTAAAATTGCGTTTGATTGTTAAGCATATAAAGTGACGCAGATAAGTGGTGGGATAATCTAAATTAAACTAACGTATTGGGGATTAGGCTAAATTAAACTAAAACTAACGTATTGGGGATATACAAGCCATGACAGGCCGGCCTGAGCTGGCTTATACAGGCCCAGGCTAAAGCAGGTCAGGCCTTAACAGGCTAACAGGTTGAAAATCATAGCCTGGCCTGGGCCTGTCTAGAGCCTTGTCCAGCCTGGGCCTGTTTTAGCACGGACCAGGCCAGGCTTTAGCCTGGTTACACTGGCCAGGCCGGACCATGCCCAGGCTACCCTGGCCTTTTTGACACCTCTAACGATAACTATACTAGTCATTTGAACCTTGGTGGAGTTTCCTTTCTAAAAATTAAAAAAAAAAAAAAAAAAAAAAAAAAAAAAGAAGTTGCTTAAAGATTTGGCAATCCAAGCCAAGGCCAAGGATTTTAAGGTAATTGACTATAATGGAACTTTCTTGTTGAAAAATAAACCAAGATACTACGAAGAAAGACGGGATCAACACTGTGTGTTGACATAGTATGAAGAAAGCAGTATGGATCAACTATAAGAGTTGACAGAGTATGGTTGGATCAACTGGTACAGTTGACATGATGTTAATGGATCAACAAGTATTTTTGACACGTGGTACGGTATTTGTGAAGTAAACTTGAGCTGCAAGTTTTACTTATTTTATAAGTTGTTTACGTGGGAATTTTCTAGAAGAGTCTTTGTTAGAGTTTGATTATGTTAGGAAAGTGTTTATTACTTGAGAGTCAAGTTTGTAAACATATAAATAGGTTGTTAAGCCGTGAGTTTTAATTACATCAATTAAGAGAAGTATTTGCGAGTTTAGTTTTGTGTTCTTTCATTAAGTTTTTGATATCATATTTTCTACATCTGTATCACAAAGACCGGTATCAGATTCTAGGGCTGTGGGTATGAGTTGTTAAGTTGAAGAAGATGACGAGTTTAAGTTCAATTAAGGTACCGGTGTTTGAAGGTAAAAACTTTGGATACTGGAGGTTCCAGATGGAGAATATTTTCATATACCAAGAGGTATGGGATATTGTGAAAGATGGTTATGTAGAACCATCAGAAGGAGTAGCACTTGAAGGAGCTGCGCAAACTCTATTAACTGAAAATAGAAAGAAGAATTCTAAAGCTACAGATATTCTTCATCAAGGTATTAATGAATCTCTCATGGATAGAGTTATCTACATTAAAGAAGTTAAAAGAGCATGGGATGGATTGATAAGTTATTACACAGGATCTGACAAGGTCAAGAAGGTTAGATTACAAACCTTGAAAAGAAAATATGAATTATTACAGATAAAGACTACTGAAACAATATCATAGTTTTTCTCAAAGACATTGAATCTTGTCAATGAGATGAAAGCTAATGGTGATACTATAGAAGATTATGCTATTGTGAAGAAGATCTTAAGAAGCTTGCCAGAGAAGTTTGAATCAAAGGTTACTGGTATAGAGGAATACAACACAGATGCAACTATGACTCTTAATGAATTGTTGGGGTCATTACAAGCTTATGAACAAAGACTGCTAGAAAAAACAGTTGTTGCAAAACAAGTTGAAGAGGCACTTCAGAGTCAAGTTAGCTGGAGAAATAATCAAGGAAAACCTAATGCTGGAAGTTTTCAAGGAGGATTCAACAATGGAGGATATCAAGGTAGGAATAATACTGTAGGGAGATCTAATGGAGGTTATCAGGGAAAGAGGCAAGTTGATAGAGCAAAAGTTCAGTGTTACAATTGTTATAATTTTGGGCACTTTGCTAATGAGTGTCAAAAACCTAGAAAGACTACTGAAAATAATTATGAATCAAACTTTAAAGCTAATATAGATGAAAGTCGAGAAGAAGAATAAGAACACAAGGATGAAAATATGCTAATTGCATGTAATACAACAAAAGAACAACCTCAACTTAAGTGGTACTTAGATATTGGTTGTAGCAATCATATGTGTAGCAAAAAAAGATTTATTTGATAAGCTTGATGAGTCAGTTAGATCAACAGTGAAGTTTGGTAACAACTCTACAATTCCAGTTAAGGGAAAAGGAAGAATTGGAATTCTTCTAAAGAACGGTTCAAAGGCATATATCATGGATGTGTTTTATGTACCAGGTTTACATCAAAACTTACCAGAGTATGGGTCAACTATTTGAAAGAGGATATTCTATGAATATTTACAATGGTCTTTGTTTCATCAGAGATAGAAGAAGAAGGTTGATAGCAAAGGTACAGATGACCAAAAATAGATTATTTCCTTTGAATATTCAACATCAAAAGGAAAGTTCCTACAGTAGTAGTGTACATACTTGTTGATGGTGTTTTTTAGGTTAGGGTTAAAATCGTGAAAACCCTAGTCGAACAGTGACGTCACATAATTTGAGTAATAATGTCTCCACTAAGTGCATTTATTGAACCCTTTATTATGTCTCAAGAGAAAATTACAGGTACTTTTTTTTTTTTACTAATTAGGGTTTGACAGGCCAAACCCTAATTCCCACACCACCGTGCCAATGACAAACCATGCCACCACATCTAGCGCCAAGGCATGCCAACCATGTTAGTCGCACCACCGTGCCAATGGCAAACCATGCCACCACATCTCTGCGCCAAGGCATGCCAACCATGCTAGCCGCACCACTGTGCCAATGGAAAACCATGCCAGCCACATCTACCACGCCAAGGCATGCCAATCATGCTAGCCAAGCCAACCACACCTTTCCTTGGCCCTAACCATGCTATCCGCACCATGCGCCTACGGCATGCCAAACCCTTGGCTCTACCATGCCAAGCCAACCACACTTTGTCCCCATCATGTCAAACCATCAATGCCAATCCCTTGGCCCCACATGTGCCAATGGCATGCCAGCCACCTTGCAGTTCCATACCGTGTTGGCCTTCCCCATGCCACTACCAAAACAAAGGCCTGCAATAATCAACGGCCATCTTCCCATCTAAGATGCAAATCTTAGCCGTCCAAGGTCACCAACCAACGCATGCTAACCTTTGGCCCAACGCCAAAACCCTAGTTTTAACCACGCCCAAACCGCGCCAAGGCATGCCGACCATGCCACATGTGCCAATGGCATGCCGTGCCAGCCATCTTGTCGCGCCATACCGTGTTGCCCTTCCCTATGCGGCTACCAAAACGAAGGCGTGCGACGATCAACGGTCGCCCTTCAATCTCAGAATCAAATCCTAGCCGTCCAAGGTTACCAGAAAACGCATGATAACCTTTGGCCCGAAACCTTAGTTTGGCCACGCCAAACCGCGCCAAAGCATGTCATGCCAATGGCATGCCAACCTAACCGCGCCACCATGCTGGCCTTCCCTATGCGGCTACTAAAACGAAGGCGTGCGACAATCAACGGTCTCCTTTCAATCTCAGGAGCAAATCCTAGATGTCCAAGGTTACCAGACAACGCAAGGTAACCTTTGGCCCGAAACCCTAGTTTGGCCACGCCAAACCGCACCAAGGCATGCCAACCTAGACGCGCCACCATGCTGGCCTTCCCTATGTGATCGGTTGTCACCCTAGGTCAAAATAATTTCACTTTCTTGCTTCACTAAAATAAAGTAGTATGCAATAAGAAAGAGTTCGTATCCACAGAGAGGCTTATGTTGTTATGCAAATTTTCAGTTTCTTAGTAACCAGGGGGGATGTTGATGTTTCAAAGCAATAAAAATAAATTGAAAGCAAAGTAATAATAAAATTTATCAATAAGGAGAAAGTATTGGTCACGGGATAGTTTCATTCACAAATATGTATTCTCAACAATGACTAGAATTGAAATTTTAATCTCTCATTTACTAAAAGTCCTAGAATACCTTGATCGCAAGAGTATCCCGCTAATTCCCTGATTTCATCACAACCACATTAAAAGATGCATATGTGAATTCTTTCTAGAAAGCAACCTAAAGTGTAAAAGCACAATTAAGTTTAACTCCCTAAAAGCAATAAGTTTTCTGGAATAAGACTAATCAAGGCAACCAAAATGTGTAAAAGCACTAATTCGATTTAACCCAAGTTACGATTCATATGTGACTAGTAGGATATATCACTACAAGCACTACCCACATTTATGCTACTCAAAATCAGGGATAGACAACGTTTTATTGAAAACCCTAATATAGCTCTAGATATGAAAGTAGATCGGATTGATTCGGACTCAACCAAACAAACTATCAAATCATATATCAATATTAACAATGAATCATAAACAATAAACTTGAGACAAAACTAATTCATTGAATCAAAACTTATTTGTGAAATCCACTTATTATCCCATAACCAATAATAGGTATTTAGTTACTCATAGTATTTTTATTCAACATAATTATTATCAACAATAAGATGAAGAACATGTAAAATAAAATGGAAGCAAACCCTAGTAGAATCGCTCTCCTCCAAAACTCCAAAGAGAAAATACGTGATAATAAAAGAATAGAAACTCCTTCTTCTTATAGCCTTCACACTTTCCAAAATTAGGTCTTCAAAGTCCATCACCAAAAAGTCCACCAAGCCCATGAACCATGTGTGTGAGAAACCGTGTAGAAAATACGCCCCAAAATCGGTCGCTAGGAATCCTGGTATTGTGGCGGAATCACGCCCAGGAAAGTTGCGGAAATCGGCTCGTGATGGCTAAGTCCGCCGGCCACCGGGTCAACGGGTCGATGCGGGGTTGGATCGAGTCAGCTCTGATTGACCGGTCGAGAAAGAGTTAGGGTCAAATAACCGATTCGGGAGAGAGTCAGCCCAGCCTCAGGTTCATGTGTCGGACTGAAGTTTTGCATGTGCCATGGCAATGCACACAGCCATACGCTAGTGACGCACAAGTTGTATATCAACCATGATTTCACCAAGATGGCTATGCCCCAACATAACACAACCCCGAAATTCCTTTCTATCTTCATAACTCCACCCGAACCGCACCTTTGCTCATTCATCTCAGCCATTGACACCAAAGCTCAAGGATTCCATTCTAGCTTCACTGCCATTTCCTCCGGTACAATCGACACAAGACTTCCCACTAGTTTGAACTCTACCCGTAACTCCCATTCATCCAAGACACCCACCCGAGCATGAATTACAGCAAAGACAGACTTTGCCTTCTACTCCCGTACCAAGCTTGTCATTCCACCAGCTTTCTTGCCCCGCCACTAATTCCCCGCCATCTCCTGCAGCCTTCTCTCGGTTCACTTCCACTTCAACTCGAGCCGCAAAACCACTTCGCCCGTAACAAACACCAATGCCAGCTCCTTAGGCTCACATCATCGGACCATAAAGCCGCAACACTCTAGCCATCACTTGTCTCAACTCCAACTCGCAGCTCATGTAGCTTGCCACCACCACCGTAATGGCTCAAATCCGAAACCTAAGCACGCCTGTGACTCCATACTTGCTACCAAGACCATAGCATCTCAAGCCAATTCATGCCGCAAAGGCTTTTGCACCTTACCTGCAAATTTGAGGCCAATTCTGGCACTTTAGCCCGCCCTGCAGCTCCATAGCAGTGCCACATCCCATTCTCCATCACTAGTGCCATCTCAAGCTCCATTTGCTTGCACTTAGCCCTTGAAGCATCATTCACAGCTCCTCCTTGGCAACCAACACTTGATTGCCTAGCCATGATAGCCCCTTTGTAACTCTCCATATCTCCACCGCAACACTTCACTTAAGCCATCAACACCTTCCAATTCCTCAGCTAATGGCTCACTCCAGCTCAACATCCTGCTAAGACCAAAACAACTTCCACAATTCAGTTCAGGTTCAACCATTCCCTGTAATCTCCTCCACCAGCCTCAATCACCATTGCAAAACCATCTGAGCACAGCAACAGCCCTGAGCTCTACAACTTTACTCCTGCCAAGCAATTTCATATGAACCCTGCAATCCACCACCATTAGCATAAACACTATCACCTGCTAGCACTGCCACAACCATGACCAGCCTTAACCCAAACTCCCCGCAACCAATTTGCACACAGCCATCCCCGACCGCATTTCAAGCATCACATAATCGCATCTCTTTGCAACACCGAAGCAACAACCAACCTTAGCTTCGTGGAACAAGACCAAAGACCACTCTATAGCTCACTTTCTGCAATTAAACTCTCAACTTCTTCCTTAATCTTCTCAGCTCAGCCAGGATCTTCCCTATACTACATTGATTTCCTTTTAAACCTTATTTGAGACAAACCCTCTAATTTGAGATTTCCAATTCATCTGTAATTACATCTTAAGCACCAGAATCCATCAAACCCATCACAAATTGAACAATACTCGTAATTCTACAAATCTCGCACCTCATCTTCCAGGAGTATGTTCTTCACTGAACCCTAACTCGCAGATTTAGGTTCTTGACATCACCGATTCTTCATTCCCCGTGACGTCCTGTCTCAATCATCGATTCTTGATAAACCCTTTCTCTATTCGATCTCAAACCCCATAGACCCATATCAATCTTTAACCTGAGAACAATATCAATCTCCCTGTCCTCTATTCTCTTCTCCCATGGCAACAAAACAACTTCGATCTTTAGCAGCAGTCGCTGCTTTTGTTCTTCAACCAAAACCCATCTTCCGTTTCCACCAGCTGCAGCTCGATTTTAACCTTCTTTCTCTATCGATTTCACTCTCCCTCAGCTTCATCAATTTTAGTTTACAGCAGCCGATTTTCCTCTCCTCTCATTCTTCAGGTGAAATGAAAGAGAGAAAGTAATTGTCTCTCATTTTTAGGTCGTGTAGGAAAGGAGGCTGGATATAGCCACCCAGGCGAAGTGGATAAGGGGTACTCAAATAACTATAAGCACCCACGCTTCTGATAAAGGCCACCTCCAATTGCTTTGGCCGGTCGGTTCTGTGTAACCGACACCTAATTCTCTTCCGCTCCTTGCGGCGTTTCGACTGCTCCACATATAGCTCGCTTTGTGAGATGACAATTTCGCCCTTTAGCTCAATTTGGATAATTTCTTCTTCTTTTCCTCCGCGCGACTCCATTGCACCTATAGAACTCAAAAGCACGCGTAGTAAAGTACATAATTCACAAGAAAAATAGCAAAGAAAGCATAAACTCTATATAGTAAATACGGTGTATTCTACACCTATCGATTCCCCCCACACTTAGACTTTGCTAGTCCTCGAGCAAATCAAACAAAACAATAAAATACAACAACTCCGTGTCGTCGAGGCTACGGTCACTTTTAGCATAAATAACAAGCCTTTAAACCACTAAGTGTCCCTAGTGGACGAGTTATAGTCTCGTGAGGGTTTACTAGAGATATACCCACAAAACCTATATTACAAACTCCGTCTATTCGTGACAAATCAATGAACGAATCCAAAATGACTACAAGGAGGAGGTACCATGCAAATTCAATTCAATTATTAGTAAATAAACTCTAATTAGATAGTCGAACAAGCCACAATACTGGAAACTAACAACCACAATCACAATGAAAAGATTAAGAAGATGGATAAAGATGTAGATGTTGGCGAATGTTCACAAGTGTTCGATGTTTCCCATATATCCATCTGAAGGTCACTGCTAAGATGAACCTAAACCTATTGGATTGAGCTACTTAGTGCTGAATGCTACATCAACTCACTGGCATATACAAGGGAACCAGAAGTGACTTTATTCAACACAAAAAAATATATTAATTTATTTTTATTTTTTTTGATTGGATCAAACTGGATCCAATTTTTTAGACAAGCATGATTAGATCTTTTGGATCCAAGCGCATGCTTCTTGTCGGCAAGTACATGATAGTTGCCTTGGATCCCGCATTCCACGCTTGTTTAGGCGACGGAGACGGGGACTACGTTTCACACATACTGCTATTCCCAAGTGTCTTTTTATTCCGTTTTGGTCTAATTGATCGGTATTCTTTTTTTTTTTTTTTTTTTTTTTTTTTCTTTTCATAAATTTTTCAATTTTTTTTTTTTTTTTTTTTTTTAGTAACTCAACCACTCTATTTCATCCTAGAAAGCAATAACAACTCGATTTTTAGTGACCCACCAAAGCACTTAGAGAACAATAGAAAAATATGGAAAAAAAAAATAAAAATAACATGTGATATGGTGATATTCCGAGATATGGTAACAACTATCATATAATTTATGATTTCATGAGCTATGTTCGTCCCTTTTAGTTAATTGGTTCCTCAACTCCTGCATTCAAAATGGTTCCATCCACTAATGGTGTCATCCTAAAGGCACAAGTTTCTAGATTTCGGAGTTCAAAAAGCACAAATTTTTCTTGGTTTTTCTATTTTTCTGATTTTTTTTTTTTTTTTTTTTTTTTTTCCATGGCATAAAACTACTAAACGCATAAAACAAACTATACAAACATATAAATGCTCCCCCACACTTAAACTTTACATTGTCCTCAATGTAAAATTGAATCATCCAAAGAAGGTTCAAGGTGGGAAATTCCGCAAATGATATGCAAAAACAAGAAAATAAAGATAAAATGCTTAAAAATAAAAAGATAAAGGGAAAGATACAAAACCGGTGGGTTGCCTCCCACTTAGCGCTTGGTTTAAAGTCGTCAGCCCGACTATCTCCTTGCTTGCAAAGCCTTAGCTAGGGTCCCATGCGTTATGGACACCCGAATGAACATCACTTGGATACCGCATGACTTCAAACATGTTGAAGCGAATTATCTCCTCATCAAACTTCATAGTGAGTATTTCGTCCACATCAATGACGGTTTTAGCCTTCATGAAAGGTCTCCCAAGCAAAGCAGGGGGTATGGACACATCCGAACCATCATCCATTTCTAGAACACAAAATCACTGGAAAAACTAGTTGGTTCACCCGCACAAGGACATCCTCAATAATACCCCTAGGTAGACATTAGAACGATCCGCAAGTTCAAGCACAATATTAGTTGGTTTCAAGGGACCCAACTTTAAAGACTTATAAATAGATCGGCATGATATTCACGGATGCTCCTAAGTCAAGCATAGCCTTACCAATCTTTGTGTTACCAATCTCTACGGGTATAGTGAAACTAGGATCCTTGCATTTGGGTGGGAGTTTCTTTTGCAAGACCGCCCAAGCGTTTTCCCCCACACTCATAACCTCATTACCGGTTAGCTTTTTCTTCTTGGTACACAAGTCCTTCAAAACCTTCGCATATTTGGGAACTTGCTTGATAACATCAATGAGTGGAATGTTTACATGAAGCTTCTTGAAGATATCTAAAATCTCCTTTTCTAATTCCTCCTTCTTAGAACTTGCAAATGCATGAGGAAAAGGCATAGGAGGAACATAAGTAGAAATAGGAGTTTTAGAGTTGGAATTAGGTACCTCGTAAGTTTGGGGAAAATCAGCATTCTTTTCCTCCAAAACAGGTTCCTTTTGGGTCTCCATATCACCCACATCAACAATTTCAGTTGCACAAGTTGTGTACCGCTTCTCAATGTAATAGCACTAACATTCTCTCTTGGGTTGATAGGTTGAGACGGAAGTCTCCCACTATTTTGTGCCTTCAAATTGTTGATATCAATCGCCATGGAAGCCACTTGAGTCTGCAAATCCTTGATAGCACTCTTAGTTTCTTGTTGGCTTTCTTTGAACATGGTCGAAATACCTTGCATCATTGCTTTAAGCTTTTCATCGATGTCGAACCTTGGTTTTGCATTGGTTGTTGTTGTTGCTGAAATGGTTGTTGTTGTGGTTGAAACCCGCTTGACGGTTGAAAGTAGGTTGTGAAACCGCACCTTGATTGTTGGCATAGCTAAAGTTGGGATGATCTCTCCATCCTGGATTGTACGTGTTTGAGTACGGATCATACCTTCTTTGTTGGTTTGGAAAAACCGCACTAGCTTGCTCCATCTCTTCACCATGTGAAGGTAAAATAACCGCAGCCATCCTTTGTATCATTTGCTCCATATTGTCCATCCTTTGATCACGGTGTGATGATGATGAATCACTAACTTCATGCACTTGCCTTACCATTGGTTCACCTCTTGTGTAGAATTGTTGCGAGTTCGCAGCCATGCTTTCAATCAACTCCGGCAGCCTTGGGCCACCGTCTTGTTCACTAGTGCACCACCACCCGCATTTGTCTAGAAGATATCTATCACTTGATTGAAGACCTTCGTAGAAGTATTGGATTATCATAGCATCACTAACTTGATGGTGTGGACAGCTTGCCACCAATCTCTTGTACCTCTCCCAACATTCATACAATGATTCTCCAACATGTTGCTTTATTCCACAAATCTCTTTGCGAATTTGAGTGGCCTTAGACGCAGGAAAATACCTCTCTAGAAAGATTTTCTTCAAACTGTTCCATGTAGTGACACTCCAGGTGTGGCAAACAATACAACCAATCCTTAGCGCTGTCCACCATAGAAAATGGAAAAACTTTCATCATTGCACCATTGACTTCAGTCCGCTGGAAGCATAGCCTTGACAATGGTATAGAACTCCATGAGATGCTTGTTTGGGTCCTCATTCGCCATACCATGAAACTTTGGCAACTCTCTAAGCAACCCCGCTTGATCTCGAAAGTTGAGTTTGTTTGGATACACCATTGTTGTGCATCAAGCCTATGTGAAGCCAAATCCTTGAGTGTACGGTTCGCATTGTCACCCATTGCTTCTTCCTCTTCAATTAGTGGTTCTCCTACTTAATGGGACCTCTTCTTCTTCTAGTTGTAACTCTTCTTCCTCTTCTCGATGAAGAGCTTCGTGCTCTACTTCCGAGACTTGTTCTTCCGTTGTGTCTTGCCTTGGTTGAGTATTGTGCCTCTACGAGTAGCTATCCCGCACCTTTGGTAATTCCAATCTTTGGAAGCTGGGATTAGTACACGAAAAACAATTTCAAAACAAGTGAGAAACAAGACAATAAACCAAAAGCAAGTATAAATGCAGAAATTGTAAAAAGAAACTAAAAACTTAATAACAAGCAGTATGCCTCCCCAACGGCGCCTAAAATTTGATCGGTTGTCACCCGGTCAAAAATAATTTCACTTTCTTGCTTCACTAAAATAAAGTAGTATGCAATAAGAAAGAGTTCGTATCCACGAGAGAGGCTTATGTTGTTATGCAAATTTTCAGTTTCTTAGTAACCAAGGGGGATGTTGATGTTTCAAAGCAATAAAAATAAATTGAAAGCAAAGTAATAATAAAATTTATCAATAAGGAGAAAGTATTGGTCACTGGATAGTTTCATTCACAAATATGTATTCTCAACAATGACTAGAATTGAAATTTTAATCTCTCATTTACTAAAAGTCCTAGAATACCTTGATCGCAAGAGTATCCCGCTAATTCCCGATTTCATCACAACCACATTAAAAGATGCATATGTGAATTCTTTCTAGAAAGCAACCTAAAGTGTAAAAGCACAATTAAGTTTAACTCCCTAAAAGCAATAAGTTTTTACGGAATAAGACTAATCAAGGCAACCAAAATGTGTAAAAGCACTAATTCGATTTAACCCAAGTTACGATTCATATGTGACTAGTAGGATATATCACTACAAGCACTACCCACATTTATGCTACTCAAAAATCAGGGATAGACAACGCCAGATTGAAAACCCTAATATAGCTCTAGATATGAGAGTAGATCGGATTGATTCCGGACTCAACCAAACAAACTATCAAATCATATATCAATGTTAACAATGAATCATAAACAATAAACTTGAGACAAAACTAATTCATTGAATCAAATCTTATTTGTGAAATCCACTTATTATCCCATAACCAATAATAGGTATTTAGTTACTCATAGTATTTTTATTCAACATAATTATTATCAACAATAAGATGAAGAACATGTAAAATAAAATGGAAGCAAACCCTAGTAGAATCGCTCTCCTCCAAAACCAAAGAGAAAATACGTGATAATAAAAGAATAGAAACTCCTTCTTCTTATAGCCTTCACACTTTCCAAAATTAGGTCTTCAAAGTCCATCACCAAAAAGTCCACCAAGCCCATGAACCATGTGTGAGAAACCCGTAGAAAATACGCCCCAAAATCGGTCGTAGGAATCCTGGTATTGTGGCCGGAATCCCATAGGAAAGTTGCCGGAATCGGCTCCGGTGGACCGGGCTAAGTCCGCCTTGGCCACCGGTCAACGGTCGATCCGGGTTGGATCGAGTCACCGGATTGGACCGGTCGAAAGAGTTAGGGTCAAATAACCGGCCGGGGAGAGAGTCAGCCCAGCCAGTTCATGTGTCGACTGAAGTTTTGCATGTGCCATGGCAATGCATGTGCCATACGCTAGTGACGCACAAGTTGTATATCAACCATGATCACCCAAGATGGCTATGCCCCCAACATAACACAACCCCGAAATTCCTTTCTATCTTCATAACTCCACCCGAACTGCACTTTGCTCATTCATCTCGTGCCATTGACACCAGCTCAAGGGATTCCATTCTAGCTTCACCGCCATTTCCTCCAAATCACAATCGACACAAGACTTCCCGCCTAGTTTGAACTCTACCCGTAACTCCCATTCATCCAAGACACCCACCGAGCATGAATTACACAAGAAGACGTACTTTGCCTTCTACTCCCCGTACCAAGCTTGTCATTCCACCAGCCTTTCTTGCCCCGCCACTAATTCCTCGCCATCTCTGCAGCCTTCTCTCGGTTCACTTCCACTTCAACTCGAGCCGCAAAACCACTTCGCCTCGTAATAAAGACCAATGCCAGCCTCCTTAGGCTCACATCATCAGACCATAAAGCTGCAACACTCTAGCCATCACTTGTCTCAACTCCAACCTGCAGCTCATGTAGCTTGCCACCACCACCTGTAATGGCTCAAATCCCAGAAACCTAAGCCTGCCCTGCTGCCTCCATACTTGCTACCAAGACCATAGCATCTCAAGCCAATTCATGCCTCGCAAAGGCTTTTGCACCTTACCCGCAAATTTCAGCCAATTCACCGGCACTTTAGCCTCGCCCTCGCAGCTCCAGTGATGCCACATCCCATTCTCCATCACTAGTGCCATCTCAAGCTCCATTTGCTTGCACTTAGCCCTTGAAGCATCATTCACAGCCTCCTCCTTGGCAACCAACACTTGATTGCCTAGCCATGATAGCCCCGCTCAGAACTCTCCATATCTCCACCGCAACACTTCACTTAAGCCATCAACACCTTCCAATTCCTCGCCTAATGGCTCACTCCACCAACATCCCGCTAAGACCAAAACAACTTCCACAATTCAGATTCAGGTTCAACCATTCCCTGTAATCTCCTCCACCAGCCTCAATCACCATTGCAAAACCATCTGAGCACAGCAACAGCCCTGAGCTCTACAACTTTACTCCTGCCAAGCAATTTCATATGAACCCTGCAATCCACCACCATTAGCATAAACACTATCACCTGCTAGCACTGCCACAACCATGACCAGCCTTAACCCAAACTCCCTGCAACCAATTTGCACACAGCCATCCTGTACCTGCATTTCAAGCATCACATAACTGCATCTCCTTGCAACACCTGAAGCAACAACCAGCCTTAGCTTCTGTGAATAAAGACCAAGACCACTCTATAGCTCACTGCAATTAAACTCTCAACTTCTTCCTTAATCTTCTCAAACTCACCAGATCTTCCCTATACTACATTGATTTCCTTTTAAACCTTATTTGAGACAAACCCTCTAATTTGAGATTTCCAATTCATCCGTAATTACATCTTAAGCACCTTTAATCCATCAAACCCATCACAAATTGAACAATACTCGTAATTCTACAAATCTCGCACCTCATCTTCCAGGAGTATGTTCTTCACTGAACCCTAACTGCAGTTTAGGTTCTTGACATCACTGATTCTTCATTCCCTGTGACGTCTGTCTCAATCATCGATTCTTGATAAACCCTTCTCTCTATTCTGATCTCAAACCCCATAGACCCATATCAATCTTTAACCTGAGAACAATATCAATCTCCCTGTCCTCTATTCTCTTCTCCCATGGCAACAAAACAACTTCGATCTTTAGCAGCAGTCGCTGCTTTTGTTCTTCAACCAAAACCCATCTTCCGTTTCCACCATTGCACTCGATTTTAACCTTCTTTTCTCTATCGATTTCACTCTCCCTCGCCTTCATCAATTTTAGTTTACAAAGAATTTGATTTTCCTCTCCTCTCATTCTTCAGGTGAAATGAAAGAGAGAAAGTAATTGTCTCTCATTTTTAGGTCGTGTAGGAAAGGAGGCTGGATATAGCCACCCAGGCGAAGTGGATAAGGGGTACTCAAATAACTATAAGCACCCACGCTTCGATAAAGGCCACCTCCATTGCTTTGGCTGTCCGGTTGCCCTGTAACCGACGGCTAATTCTCTTCCGCTCCTTGCAGCGTTTCGACCGCTCCACATATAGCTCGCCTCGTGAGATGACAATTTCGCCTTTAGCTCAATTTGGATAATTTCTTCTTCTTTTCCTCCGCGACTCCATTGCACCTATAGAACTCAAAAGCACGCGTAAAGTACATAATTCACAAGAAAAATAGCAAAGAAAGCATAAACTCTATATAGTAAATACGGTGTATTCTACACCTATCACTATGCGGCTACTAAAACGAAGGCGTGCGACAATCAACGGTCGCCCTTCAATCCCAGGATGAAATCCTAGCCGACCAAGGTGACCAGACAACGCATGGTAACCTTTGGCTCGAAACCCTAGTTTGGCCACGCCAAACCTCACCAAGGCATGCCATGCCAATGGCATGCCAACCTAGCTGCGCCACCATGCTGGCCTTCCCTATGCGGCTACTAATTAAAATGAAGGCGTGCGACAATCAATGGTCTCCCTTCAATCCCAGGATCAAATCCTAGTCGTCCAAGGTTACCAGACAACGCATGGTAACCTTTGACCCAAAACCAAAGTTTGGCCGTGCCAAACCGTGCCAAGGCATGGCATGCCAACTCTGTCGCGCCACCATGATGGCCTTCCCTACATGGCTATCAAAAACGAAAGAGTGCAACGATCAACGGCTACCTTTCCTATTAAGATGCAAAATCTCGACTGTCGAAGGTCACCAAGCTAGCAAGTCTCCCAAGCTCGACTTGCCAGGCAACAACCATGCTACATGTTTTCCACGAAAACATTCGAGACATCAATACAGATCACAAACTGGGGGATCCACTTTGGGTATTGGTTTGGCAGTTTACAGCGTGCGGCGTACACTACGCCCGTCATAAGGAAGTGTAATAAGGATGAGGCGGTTAGTAAATACAAGGAGTAATGGTGAAACGCTCTTTTTTATGGAACATAAATTCCATGCATTAACGGTTACCACCTCCTCCCATTTACTCACCCATTTTTCCATTCCTTAATGAGACCAGAGTACGTTTCACTTCGACTTTTATAAATAGGTCTTACCTATTTACACCGAACAACAAGTTCAGGTCAGGAGCATACAACACTCAGAAAATATTTGCTAGCTTTCCATCTGTTAGCTTCCCACTTTCTGATACAAGTCGTAAAACAACTACTCTTCGAGAATCAACTATTCTGGTATCAACACTTTTTTCGCTTCCCTCCCAAAAACCAACCCTTCTCCTTCACTTTGTGACCAAAGCAAGTCTGAAACGGCCATTTCTCGGTTTAGGATGGATTTGTACAGATTGATCTCTCGAATCTAAAGTACTCCCTTGCAGTACATTGTTTAGGGTTTAAATTCGTTTTTCACCCACACACCCGAAATTACGGAAATTAGCAGAAACCGTTTTCGCCCTCAAACAATTGGCGACCACAGTGGGAGATTGATCTTTCGGTTACAATGTCAATTTTCTACCATCGATCTCATGCTTCGACCCAGACATCAAGATGGTAGAATCAAAGCATCCGTTCGGAGGATCGATGACTCAGTTATCAGACGACCCGATTATCAGTCTTGACACGGCAAGGGATGACTGGGGACTGCCTAGAGATTAAAAGCGAATGATCCAACCAGGGATCGACGACTCGATTATCATATGAGACAACTGGGACTTTTCACAATCACGGCGGTGCTTCCCATAAAACTCGGTCTTTCACCCGGAAGGTTCCCTTTTCATCAGGAGACCTGAAAAACCGAGTAAGTCTTACCTAGACAAGATACATGGTTTGCTATTTCAAGTTTTCACGGGAATGATAAAACTGATAGCCATGTTATGTTTCACCCCATGTCATCTACCCACACACGGTTCCACGATTTTCCTGGTATGTTTGCGTCACTTGCAATCGTAACCAAGACAACATCATTCCCAAAACAATCCATTCCAAAATAATTCGTTCCAGAAGAATAATCCATAACCCTTGAGATAACATTTGTCTATCAACCCAAGAAATCTATGAAATCAAAACCACAAACTAGGCGTTTCTTTTGCCTTTCAAAAAAAAAAAAACCTAAGAAAAGAGGTTCAGAAAACAAAAGTATTCAAGGAAAA
Source organism: Papaver armeniacum (assembly GCA_023531295.1). Taxonomy (NCBI): domain Eukaryota; kingdom Viridiplantae; phylum Streptophyta; class Magnoliopsida; order Ranunculales; family Papaveraceae; genus Papaver; species Papaver armeniacum. The sequence continues at coordinate 267,177 of JAJJWW010000469.1, forward strand.
TTGCCTAACAACGGCTCATTCTTTTTGGAGAAAATATCTTTCATACTTTGAAGAGCAGCCTGCTTCAGCTTCAATTTCTGGGCAACTTCTCGACTTCTATCTCATGTTGATTAATTAAATCCGCGGAAGGGCCATCAACCGTTCCAGCCTGCAGCCTTTGGATCTCGGAAAATCCCTCACAGAACTAGGAAGCGTTAAACTCAAAGTTTATACACATATCCCGGTGGAACTCCCAATTTGAGATTACATCTCCAGAAACGGTGTGGCCAGTCATCTCGCGCATATCAAAAATTGATGATAATATTTCTTCCACTCGTTTAACTAACGCAAACCGGCTAGTCTTCTTGGCTGTTGCGATGTGTCCATGTCTCTTCCATATTCTGGTATACAACTCCTCATGCTTAGCCGGTACACTGAAGACTCCAATTAACACATGATCTTCATGAGGAATCAAGAATGGAGGGTCGAAAGTGGCGCCTGCAATCGATTCCGCGACCAGCAAAGATTTTTGGGGAACAATCACGCCCGCAACCATGGCGTTGTTCTCCGCCATTGGAGACACAACAACATCCTCGTGACGATCAACCTCCATCTCCAGATTACCAGCATGTACGATTTCCATGATTGGAGACACGGTTGCGTCTTCATCGCCATGAATTCCCATCTCGGGGTTATCTTCAGAAGTGGACTCTTCCTGTAAAATATCACCAATTAAATATTTATTCCACATAAATAAATAGCCCAGGGGAAAACGTGCGGAAACTCACCGACTTATTCATGGGCCCGCTAAAAGAAGACTCGCTGCTACGCTCTGAAGTACTTTGCCCATCACTGTCGGATCCTGAACTTTCCTATTCTTCACCTTCCTTTTCACTGACAAGAGGCTCAGTATCGCCATATTTTTCTTCAGAAAGTGCCATTTCCTGGCCACGTGCAAGTCTGGCAAGGGCGTTTGTATTGCTAATACCATGAGTCAAAAAAGGGAAAAGATCTTTAGTGGCGACAATTCAGGATATTTATGCAATACGGCCAAATCGGGAAGAAAAATCATACATACTTGCATGTTGGAAGAAATGAAAGTCACAAGAGCCGTTGAAACTGAATCTGATCGGAAACCACCTGCACGATTTTTTGACCTTCGCTCCTTTTCCTGGGGACTCTCTCGATCCGAGATAGAGGATTTTTGCTTGCCCGAGGGAAGCTGTTTCAACAACTTATGCTTTGCTAGAACTGCAGAAGAACATTTTCCGCGTGGATTTGTCACAACGTTCTGCACGAACTGATGAATGGCGAGAAACTCATCTTGCCAGAAGAGGTTATATTTGGGAGTCGTCACAGGTTTTCGTTCCTGGAGAAAGAAAGGAAGGGATTTAACCGGCGCAAGAACACTGGCGTCAAGAGCAGCTGGTAAATTCTTCCGGAGCGGTCGGGTGACGCATAAATGGAACCCCTTGGTCAAATCCCATATGTCGGGCTGCCCTGACAATATTATAAAGGACTGCCTTGAAGGACTCCTGGAAGAAGGATGGCACGTGTCCAGAGCTACAGCTTCGCACGAATACAATCTCTCCAACACTCATATTCTTTCCAGCAGAAAGCAACGTCAAGCTCGGAGCAGCGGCAAAAGTACTTGGCTGAACTATGGAGGCATGGGCCGGGGCCCAAGGACGAAAATTAATTGCATACGAATTGTCAAGGAAATCAATGAGCTTTACGCCAGCTCTTGGATGCCTCTCCAACCAACGGAGTATCCTAGAACCGCCATACGCATCAGGAAAAAAACCTCTCGGGTTAGGAGCGTAATTTTTCAAATGCTCCCACAACCACGCTTGAAGAAAAGCGACGTGAACATATGAGTCCACTTTCATATAACCATTTGAAGCATACATGTCCGCGACCAGGTGATCCAAATGGGAGTACAAAGAACCAAGAAACAAGCCGCCGATGGGAAGAACAACGCCTTTCTCCAATTTGATGGCAAATTTGAGAAGCTCTTATCTCCTTTTTACCAGAACCATCGTCGAAAATGTCTCTGGACAACAACAGAGCTAAAAATTCAGCAACATGGAGCGTATCATCTAGCACTAGACCCAACTCCGGCTCATCATGTAACCACTCATAAACCCACCAGTTATAGAAGCACTTTTCCTCATAATTCTTTCGAACGTATCCGACTGCCTTTGTGGCCAAAGTAGCACGTATTTTTTCTACTTCCTCAGACAAGACGACATCAAGATTTCCGATTACCGGGAGGCTCAACAGAACGGCTATGCTTTCCAAAGAAATAGTCATCTCACCCCATCTACATATAGTTGTGTGAGTTTCCGGGCACCACCTGGAGACGAAAGTAATCAACCCTGCAACGTCTTTTCTAATTTGAAGTATCACAGGCCCCATGACAGCATGCATGATTTGCGCTTCGTTTAAGTTGGCCTTCACGTGATCGCGGCTCATCATGAACTTCATCCATTTATCATAAGAGCACAATGGACTAAGGCTGATTTTGAAGTCTATAGGAGAAGCCGGATATTCTTTCTTCTGAAGGCAAAACCTCATTATACGCCCTGGGCAGACTGATTGGACTTCTCCACCATTCTCCGAATCAGTCAGAAGGGTTGCCACGAATTTAGGATGGGTCCTTGTAATTGTAGCAGACTTCGTAAAGAACTCATCATCGATGTTCGGTTTGGAGTTGTTAACGCTCCTCGACGAGGCGGCGGAACTACTTTCAGATGACATCTTAACAAAATTCCTTATTCCTTTGAAGTAACTACAACGAAGCAAAGGAAAAGAATTACTACTTTGAAGAAAAGCGTACATGGAAATTTTATCAAAAAATTGGTCACCACAATTAAGGGTCAACAACACTTTTCTTTTGGCCGCGTGTCACGGCATTCATAACTAAACGAATGGGGACTGCTCAATAAACTCAACATGCGAAGCCGCGGAAATTAGAACCTCGGCCAAGTTACGTTTGGTCATGGGAAATATGCCCGCGACCAAAAGGAGGATGTTTCCACCACAGAAACTGTGCACACGGCCACAAGATAAAAAGGAAACCCTAAAGCTAGGTTTTTACGGGAGGGGGACTAACGGAAACAACCCATTCACGCGCACCTATTTGCATAATAATTGGCCTCCTTACTATTGTGATGGCTAATATTACTAGGATACTGCTAGCAGGGAAGAATCATTCATACAAAAGTACTTATATGGGTTAATGGTTTACAAAAGAATTAAAAAAAAAAATAAAAAAAAAATGTTGTAACACATACCTGGAGTGCGCTCGCCTTCTTCTCTGCCTTGCTGCTAACACGAAGAGGTAAAAACAAAGCCAATATTACAAAAAAAAATTAAAAAAAAAATGTGCGACCCGTTTTTTACACATATTACTTTTGAGTTTGGATGGAAGAAGGTTTCCTTTTTATAAGCACAGTTGTTTTGGAACTAGAATGGAGGAAGGTTTCTTGTTCAACTTATGCACGGAAAAGGGCAACCGGGCCCACGAAGGCAACGTCCCATGGAGCCACCAATCCATGGGAAAGACAATGCCAAACCATTCATTCCCAAGCCAACGCTCCGTGGCTCCACCTTCATCGCTCCACATCCCTTCCAAGCAATTCCATTTGCCTTTCTAAGCCAAGTGGCTCCATTCCAAGCCGACCAATGCTGACGGCTCCATTCCAAGCCGACCAATGCTGATGACTCCATTCCAAACTGACCCACGCCAGCGGCTATGTTTCAAGCCGCACAATGCCAACATCTTGCCAAGCCAAGCCGGAAATACCAATGACTCGCCAAACCAGCGTCATGATGTTCTCTAACCCAGCCAGGATGATACTTAGCTGGACTAAACCGAGGATCCTCATCTCGCCACCTCGCGGTCTACACCATAAATGGAATATATGGAAGGCCACCAAACGCGGGATCATGAACTCTCCTTACCTCTCGAAAAAGGTTAGTCGGACTTTCCTGACCATCTTGCATTATTTACGTTTCGATATGTCCTTGTCTGTCACCATCTTATGCTTACCTCGCAACAATGCCCATGTTCCGAGGTAAGCAGAGGACTTAATGTTGATGGTGGTTTTTAGCTTAGGGTTAAAATCGTAAGACCCTAGTCGGACAGTGACGTCACATAATTTGAATAATAATGTCTCCACTAAGTGCATTTATTGAACCCTTTAATATGTCTGCGAGAAAATTACCAAGGTACCTTTTTTTATTAATTAGGGTTTCGACAGGCCAAACCCTAACTCCCACACCACCGAGCCAATGGCAAACCATGCCAGCCACATATACCGCGTCAAGGCATGCCAACCATGCTAGCCGCACCACCGTGCCAATGGCAAACCATGCCAGCCACATCTACCGCGCCAAGGCATGCCAACCATGTTAGCCACACCACTGTGCCAATGGCAAACCATGTCAGCCACATCTACTGCACCAAGGCATGACAACCATGCTAGCCGCACCACCGTTCCAATCGCAAACCATGCATGCCACATCTACCGCGTCAAGGCATGCCAACCATGCTAGCCGCACCACCGTGACAATGGCAAACCATGCCAGCCACATCTACCACGCCAAGGCATGCCAACCATGCTAGCCGCACCACCGTGCCAATGGAAAACCATGCCAGCCACATCTACCGCGCCAAGGCATGCCAACCATGCTAGCCGCACCACCATGCCAATGGCAAACCATGCCAGCCACATCTACCGCGCCAAGGCATGCCAACCATTTTAGCAGCACCACCGTGCCAATGTCCTCGCCTGAGTTCATTCTCTCCTACTTGTACATATCGATCTTCCATGTGATTTTGTTCGCGCTTCTCTTGTATGTTTTCGCCCGCCTGAAGATTGTTAGCCAAATTGTTATCTAAAAATTGTCTTTGTCCATTCCCTATGTGATCAGATCTGTTGCGCCTGGAGGTACTTCTGCTTTTCCTTGACCTTGAGCTCGCACGCGTTGTTCTGGATCTAGTTTCTGACCTTTGTTCCTGCAATCTTTGGTTCTCCTCCCCTAGTTCATCGTTTTGACGTGTCATGTTCGCACGCATTTCTTCTTCTCTCCTTCTTCCATCTTCCAGTCTTTGCCTGAGCTCTGCAATGGTCATGTTCTCCTCGTTTTATCCTACCGCTCCTTCCTTCTGTGTTCTTCCTTCATTTTCTTATGCGGTATCTGTATCCGTAGTGTGAAGACTTACTTCATCATAATTTCTTTGATCGTTCTCCCTTGGTTCCTGCTGAATCTGAGATCTGACCAGTTGAGGTATGTTGTTCCTTTCTCCCATTATTGATGTCTCTGCGATTTCGCCTCGTATTCTACCTGCAATTCTTCTACTCCTCCTAATTGGTGTTGTGTTTTCTCCTGCAGGTGCTTGCCTTACCATTTTTTGTTTCTAAAGTAACACTTTTCTCACAAATTTATGTAAATCAAAACTTCCTTACTAAGGGAAAACTGTGTTTTAAATAAGTGAACCTGCATATTGAAACTCAACGAAAACGATCAAAATCCTTCACGAAAAACGAAAAACGATCAAAGTCCTTCACGAAAACAAGAATAATAAGAAATTTTCAAAAAACCAGTTTAAGATTTTCACAAGAAGGTGTAATCCCTTCCTCGAGTTGTATTCTAGCGCCAAAATATAGTAGCGGAAAATCCCACTACTACACCCCTTTGATAATTTACTAACTAGACTATGAAATCATGATGAAGAACACATATAAGAGTTTTATTAAGCTTTGGAAATCAATACAAAGAAGTGAAGATAAAACCCTAACTTGGGGAGCAAATAACTTTCTCTCTCCTAAAGTTCTACCTCGACTCTCCAAAAGATCTCTCCCTCAATACAATGGTGGATGGTCCTATATATATGAATTTTATATAGTGGAGGACAGCTAATAAAGCCCCTATTTTCGGATCTACACTACAGGAAAAATATACATCTACAACTGGAGATTTACAACGCTTCACTAAGTATTGTAGAAAGTCCTATGTTTTACAACTGGTTTCAAAGGAAGAGTTGTCGTATATCATCACCGCCAACCCTTAGGAAACAAGGGGTTGCGCTAAGAAAACAAACGACAACTCCTTGAGCAAAATAGTTGTGACGACATTTAGCTATAACAACGTTGTTCCATATATGTAGTGACTTAGCCTATCACAACACTCACAAGTGTTGTTGAAGAACACAAAAATATGATAATGAAAAATTTGTTAGAGGGGAGATTCGAACATGAACCTACTACATGGAAGTCTAGCTCATCAACCACCCTTTCATTTCACAAGTTTTGATTTTTTGTTTTTTTTAAATAGAAACCTACAACAACACTTATAAGTAAAAATATATAATGTTCCATATATGTAGTGACTTAGCCTATCACAATTCTCACAAGTGTTGTTGAAGAACACAAAAATCTGATAATGAAAAATATGTTAGAGGAGAGATTCGAACATGAACCTACTGCATGGAAGTCAAGCTCATCAACCACCCTTTCAGTTCACAAGTTTTGATTTTTTTACTTTTTTTTTAAATAGAAAGCTACAACAACACTTATAAGTGTTGTTGAAGTAAAAATATATAATGTTCCGTATATGTAGTGACTTAGCCTATCACAATTCTTACAAGTGTTGTTGAAGAACACAAAAATATGATAATGAAAAATATGTTAGAGAAGAGATTCGAACATATTTTTCATTATCATATTTTTGTGTTCTTCAACAACACTTGTGAGAATTGTGATAGGCTAAGTCACTACATCTGCATGGAAGTCAAGCTCATCAACCACCCTTTCAGTTCACAAGTTTTGATTTTTTTTCTTTTTTTTAAATAGAAAGCTACAACAACACTTATAAGTGTTGTTGAAGTAAAAATATATAATATTCCATTTATGTAGTGACTTAGCCTATCACATCTAACAAGTGTTGTTGAAGAACACAAAAATATGATTGAAGTAAAAATATATAATGTTCCATATATGTAGTGACTTAGCCTATCACAATTCTTACAGGTGTTGTTGAAGAACACAAAAATATGACAATGAAAAAAATGTTAGAGGAGAGATTCGAACATGAAACTGCTGCATGGAAGTCTAACTCATCAACCACCCTTTCAGTTCACAAGTTTTGATTTTTTTTTTTTTTTAAATAGAAAGCTACAGCAACACTTATAAGTGTTGTTGAAGTAAAAATATATAATGTTGGAAAAAATGAGGTTGGGGGATTCGATCCTGAGCCTCAAGCGTGGAAGTCTACACCACTAACCATCCTACACTATCACATATTTTGTCAAGTTTGTGGTTCTTTAATACACTAACTATACACTAACTTTATGACAACCCTTCATAAGTGTTGTAAAACAAAATATAATGCTCAAAAAGTAATGCTCAAGTGACTGAGCCGTAAACATCGCGAAGCTTCTCTGTAATGCATCACATACCAGTTAGATGTATTTGACTCTCGAGAATAGAAAACTTGTCGCGCTTTTTTTGCTAAAATGAATGATCGTTACAGTATTGGTTCTTATGATATTTTAAATTGACTAATGTAAATCCATCTTCTACCTTCACACCAAAACTGGTGTGAGCCCAATCACATTTGAATATTGGAATTTAAAACATATGATTGTAGTCCAATAATAGAATTTCTTCTAAAACACCGTAGAACCCAAATGCATTTAGTTAACCTGTCTATTTTACAAGAAAAATACTAGTGTTAGTAAAGGAAATACAACAAGAGTGACAATGACAAGTAAAATTCAATATCGTAAAAACAATAAACTATACTGACTTAGATTAGTCCACTCACGGCCAGGTTTCGATCTCAGAGCCTGGTATGCGTACAATTTGCAGAAATAGGGTTTGTTTAAGGTTTCGTAGAATATTCCTAAGGAAGAAGGAATCTTACCTGTAAATGGATGCATTCATCGTTCTTACCAAGTTTCGACTTAGACTAGTCCACTCATGCAAGGTTTCGATCTCGGATCCCGGTATGCGTACGATATGCGTAAATAGGGTTTGTTTAAGGTTTAATAGAATATTTTGGAGGAATCTTACCTGTAAATGGATGGATTCGTCGTTCTTCCCAAGTTTCGACTTATAATAGTCCACTCACGGCGTGTTTCGTTTCTGAGCCTGGTATGCGTACCATATGTAGAAATAGGGTTTGTTTGAGGTTTCGTAGAATATTCCGGAGGAATCTTACCTGTAAATGGATGGATTCGTCGTTCTTACCATGTTTAGACTTAGATTAGTCCACTCACGGCCATGTTTCGATCTCGGAGCCTGGTTTGCATATAATATACAGAAATAGGGTCTGTTTAAGGTTTCGTAGAATATTCTGAAGGAATCTTACACGTAAATGAATGGATTCGTCATTCTTACCAAGTTTCTAAATTAGACTACTCCACTCACGGCCAGGATTCAATATCGAAGCCTGGTATGCGTACAATATGCAGAAATAGGGTTTGTTTAAGGTTTAGTAGAATATTTCGGAGGAATCTTACCTGTAAATGGATGGATTCATCGTTCTTACCAAATTTCTGACTTAGAGCAGTCAACTCGCGGCCAGATTTCGATCTCGGAGCCTGATTTGCATACAATATGCAGAAATAGGGTTTGTTTAAGGTTTCGTAGAATATTCAGAAGGAATCTTACCTGTAAATTGATGGATTCATTGTTCTTAACAACTTTCTAACTTATAGTAGTCCATTCGTCGCCGTGTTTCGATCTCAGATCCTGGTATGCATACAATATGCATAAATAGGGTTTGTTTAAGGTTTCGTAGAATATCTCGAAGGAATCTTACCTGTAAATGGATGTCTTCGTCGTTCTTACCAAGTTTCTGACTTAGAGTAGTCAACTCGCGGCCAGGTTTCGATCTCGGAGCATTAATTGTATACATAGAATATGAAGAAATAAGGTTTGTTTAAGGTTTGGTAGAATATACCGAAGGAATCTTACCTGTAAATGGATGGATTCGTCATTTTTACCAAATTTTTGACTTAGAGTAGTCAACTCGCGGCCAAGCTTCGATTTAAGAGCGTGGTATGCATACATTTATGCAGAAATAGGGTTTGTTTAAGGTTTCGTAGAATATCTAGAAGAAATCTTACCTGTAAATGGATGGATTTGTCGTCCTTACCAAGTTTCTGACTTAGAGTAGTCAACTCGCGGCCAGGTTTCGATCTCGGATCCTAGTACGCATACAATATGCAGAAATAAGGTTTTTTAAGGTTTCGTAGAATATCTCGAAGGAATCTTACCTGTAAATGGATGATTTCGTCGTTCTTACCAAGTTTCTGACTTAGAGTAGTCAACTCACGGCCAGGTTTCGATCTCGGATCCTTGTACGCATACAATATGTAGAAATAAGGTTTTTTTAAGGTTTCGTAGAATATCTCGAAGGAATCTTACCTGTAAATAGATGAATTCGTCGTTCTTACCAAGTTTCTGACTTAGAGTAGTCAACTCACGGCCAGGTTTCGATCTCGGATCCTAGTACGCATACAATATGAAGAAATAGGGTTTGTTTAAGATTTCGAAGGAATCTTACCTGTAAGTGGATAGTTTCTTCGTTTTTACCAAGTTTCTGACTTAGAGTAGTCAACTCGCGGCCAGGTTTCGATATCCGTGCCTGTATGCACATATATATGCATAAATAGGTGTTTATGGGTAAAAATCGTTTCTGCCGATTTCGGTAAATTCGGTAGGTGAGTGAGAAACTGGTTCAAACCCTAAACAAATGTGCTGCACGTGAGCACTTTATAGATTTGAGAGATCAATCTGTACAAGTCCGGCCTAAACCAAGAAATGGCCGTTCCAGACTTGCTTCGGTCACAAAGTGGAGGAGAAGGGTTGATTTGGGGAGGGAAGCAAAGAAAGGTGTTGAGGAGAGTAGTATCTCGACTTGTATCAGAAAGTGCAAGCTTCCTAAGCTTGCAAGAGATGAAAGCTTTTTGGAGAGCTTGCAAAGTTGCCTTTTCTGAGAGTGTAGTATTTTTCTCCTGACCGAGACTTGTTGTCTGGTGGAAATAGGTAATACCTATTTATACAAGTCGAGATTGAAACGTACCTCGGCCTCATGAAGGAAGAGAGTAAAGGGTGAAATAATGGGAGGAGGTGGTAACCGCATGGTGTTAATGGGTGAAAACGTTTTCACCATTATTTCCTCATTTATTTGACCGCTTTATTCCTTTTCACGCTTTCTTAATGTGAGCGTAGTGTACGCCGCAAGTCAGTGACCGCCAAACCAAAACCCTGGAAAGCATCCCCCAGTTTGTGTTGATGTCTCGAGTGTTGGTTGCATCTTGAGTGCAAGTGGTGCTGCTAGGGGCACATGTGGCATGTGCCATTGGCATGTGTGGAATGCCTTGGTGGTAGGTTGTACGTTGAGTGTAAGTGGCAATGCCAGAGCCGCTAGTGGCGTGTGTGGCATGTGCGGAATGCCTTGGTGGTAGGTTGCATGATTTGCAAATTAGGCTACCAGCGTGGGTTTTGGCATGTGCCGTGGCGCGTATGGTCGAATTGGCCTAGGTTGCACGGCTTGCAAGTTAGGCCACCAAATACGCATTAGGGCCACGGCTAGGTGATGAAGGCTACCAATGAGCATGTTGGCATGTGCCAATGGCATGCGTGGCCGTTAGGGCCGTGGCCTTGGTAGGAAAAGCTACCCAATGAGCATGTTGGCATGTGCCAATGGCATGCGTGGCCGTTAGGGCCGTGGCCTTGGTAGGAAAAGCTACCAGCGAGCATGTTGGCATGTGCCAATGGCATGCGTGGCCGTTAGGGCCGTGGCCTTGGTAGTTAGGGCCGTGGCCTTGGTAGGAAAAGCTACCAGCGAGCATGTTAGCATGTGCCAATGGCATGCGTGGTCGTTAGGGCCGTGGCCTTGGTAGGAAAAGCTACCAGCGAGCATGTTGGCATGTGCCAATGGCATGCGTGGCCGTTAGGGCCGTGGCCTTGGTAGGAAAAGCTACCAGCGAGCATGTTGGCATGCGCCAATGGCATGCGTGGCTGACTTGGCCTAGGTTGCATGGTTTGCAAGCCTAGGGTGCTATATTTGGCATGTGCCAATGGCATAGCGGCTTGGAAATATGGTTTGTGGTGCATGTTGGCATGTGCCAATGGCACGTACGGCCATGTTGACCTAGTTGCACGTTTTGCAAGCCTAGGGCGCTATATTTGGCATGTGCCAATGGCATAGCGGCTTGGAAATATGGCTTGTGGTACGCGTTGGCATGTGCCAATGGCACGTACGGCCATGTTGACCTAGTTGCACGTTTTGCAAGCCTAGGGCGCTATATTTGGCATGTGCCAATGGCATAGCGGCTTAGTTTGGCATGGTTGCCAATGAGTGCGATACGTAGTTTGGTTTTGGCGTCGCTGCCATGGTGCACCGTGTGCGGCTTGGTTTTGGCGTTATTGCCACGGTGCGCAGTGTGCGGCTTGGTTTGGCATTGTTGCCATGGTGCGGAGTGTGCGGCTTGGTTTGGCATTGTTGCCATGGCGCGCAGGGTGCGGCTTGGTTTGGCATTGTTGCTATGGTGCGCAGGTGTGCGGCTTGGTTTGGCATTGTTGCCATGGTGCGCATGGTGCGGCTTGGTTTGGCATTGTTGCCATGGTGCGCAGCAGCGGCTTGGTTTGGCATTATTGCCATGGTGCGCAGCAGCGGCTTGGTTTGGCATTGTTCCATGGTGCGCAGTGTGCGGCTTGGTTTGGCATTGTTGCCATGGTGCGCAGTGTGCGGCTTGGTTTGGCATTGTTGCCATGGTGCGCAGTATGCGGCTTGGTTTGGCATCGTTGCCGTGGTGCGCAATGTGCGGCTTGGTTTTGGAATTAGGGTTCTGTGTCGAAAACCCTAATCTGGTATTTTGAAAAAATACCCCTATTAAATATTTACACCTGAGTTAAATTCTCTTAGTTAATGTGTTGCGGGTAACACTAGGTCATGGGGTTTTACGATTTTACCCCTTGTTTAAAAACCACCATCAACATTAAGTCCCCTGCTTAGCTCGGAACAGGGGCTTTGTTGCGAGGTAAGCATAAGATGGTGACAAACTATCAACAGCAAACCGTAAAGAGAATTGAGGAGGCTCGTCCGACCTTTTATAAATAGGATTTGGAATCCTTGCCACTAGTAGTTTTGCACAAATTAGGAGGCTGGTACAATTGGTGGAGCCGGTGCAGCTTGGGCGACGTTGGGAAGTTGGCGTGAGTTGGGAAACTGAGTGTGCTAGCTGGTGGGACCGGCGCAAGGTGTGCGTGCTTGCAGGCGTGACTTGGGAAACTGAGCGTGCTGGCTGATGGGACCGGCGCAAGGTGTGCGTGCTTGCAGACGTGGCTTGGGCGGTCATTGGGAAGTCGGTGCAATTGGTGGGGCCGATGCAACTTGGGCGACATTGGGAAGTTGGGCGCCCTTGTGGGCCCGCTTCTTACACGCACGATTTTGGTAAAAGGAAATCCTTCCCTATTTCAGAATCTTCACGCCTATATATATAAAGTCCCTTTCTCCCATCTTGCACTTTCATCTTTTCATCCTTTCCTACCAGTGCATGAGTCATAAAGAAAACCGGCTTCCGTGTATGTCTTCCAGTACTTCCCTTTTTATGTAGGTGTAAACCCTAAGAGTAGGCGTTTTTCTTTGCGCATATAATTTCCTGGCGTGTCTCTTGTAGAAAATATTGTATGTATGCAACCAAGGGAAATACTGCATATACTATTCGAACCCGTAAGAAAGTGCTCCATATATTATTTTGAACCCGAATAAGGTTACTGCAGACGCACTTGAGCCCGTATAAAATACCGCGTATATAATTTTGAACCCTGGAGAAAATACTGCGTGTGCAGTCTTGAACCCGTAGAGAATACTGTACATGAATCCCGAAGAAGAATACTGTATATATGCTCCATACGACTTCGAACCCGCATGAAATATTTTATATATGATTTTTCGGTCCTGAAAGAAATACTGCGCGTGCAGTTTTGAACCCGTAGAAAATACTGCGTATGTAGTTTTGAACCCGAAGAAAATACTGCGTATATAGTCTTGAAACCGTAGAGAATACGCCCTCCTTTTTTTTATTTCGGGTTTTCCTTTTGTTGGGCGTGGTTATGTGTCAGGGAGATAATTTTGTTTTGTTTTTCTTTGTGTGCAGGTATCTTGTTACTAAGTTGTTATTAAGAGATCCGACAAGATGTTACCTGAACAAAATTTCGCCTCATCAAAGGATGTCCATAATTCCAAACCAAACACGGATGATGAATTCTTCGCCAAAAACCCCGTTTCAGCTCGGAAAATCACCTGTGTTTCGTGCCAATTTTGTTAACCGGTGGTGAAGATGAAAAGAAGACACGTTCGGTTCGCCTGCAGAACACCATACGGTTTGTCTTCATAAAGGGATATATTCCTCTTACAACATTGATTTCGTGGATGTGTCAAAGCCCATTGCGTTCTTTTGATAGATGGGTTGAGTTCATGGTGAGTAAGGAGCACATAAACACCAACCCGACTCGAGCGCAGATTATTGATGCCGCCGTGAGCTTCAAGAAACCTCCAGATTAGGAAGGACATCCGGGCTTGGTTGCTTTCATCTCCAGATGGTGTTCGGACACCCATACAATCATATGTAGATGGGGTGAGATAACTTTCTCCTTGGAGAGTGTGGCTCTCTTCTGTCGAATCTTCCCAGAATCGGGAATCTTAATATCCAATTATCTCGAAAGTGAGGTGACGATGCGGGATGACCTTGCCGCTAAGTTGAGAGATTACGCTCGAAAAAACTCCATCGCGAAGTCGAAGGATTCTGTCGGAAAGAGGATGAAAGGTGCTTTTATACGGGTGGATGTCTCAATGGTTTCCGGACGAATGGACCCGAACAAGAAAAGCGTTGATCTTCATGTTGCAGCATTTTTGGCTCTCTGGTTCTCTAGAGACATTTTTGATCACGGTTCTGGCAAGAAGGAAATAAGACCAGAGTTGCTGGCGATTGCTGTGAAGTTAGCAAAAGGTGAAGTTCTTCCCATTGGCAAGCTATTCCTCGGTTCCCTGTATGTGCATCTGGATCACCTAGTTGCTAACATGCGAGTTTCGAATGGTTTCATGAAAGTGAATTCATATGTGCACGTTGCTTTTCTGCAAGTCTGGCTATGGGAGCACTTTGAGAAGTATGCTCCGAAACCGATGCCTTCGATTCCCGCGAGTTGGGGGGTTCCCGAATTCTTCGATGGGTGAACAGGCGTCCAATGGTTGGCATGAACTTGGTTAGTCTTCTTGACAAGTCATATGAAATCATTTTTCGCCCGTGGGAGCCGGTCCATAGGTCGGTGACTCAAATTGACACCTTTCCTTCTGCTCCGATCATGTCTTTGTCTTCTGATGGCGATTTGAGCGCTGGTGAAAACTTGTTTATTCAAAGTTGCATGTCCGGTTACATGCCGTCTTTCTTCATAGGGTCTTTCCAGATAGCTGCTTATAATATTGACCGTGCTGCTCGTCACATGGGTTTCGATCAAGGGGTGCCTCTTGCTTACCAGCCGGTGATCCCTAAGGATTCATTGCGTGCCGCCCTTAATGCCAGTGCCCTTGAGCCGGGTATCCGCCTTCCCTTCTTTCAAACGGGGAGAGTAACTTCGACGACCTTCAGCTATAATGAGTTCTGGCGCGACGAGTTTATTATGATTCAAGATTTTGTGAATAACGTGGTGGAGAACGTTCGTTGTAAACCTTCCCCAGCAGTTTTGAAGAAGTATCCAATGTTGAGAGATCTCAAGCGAAAGTTGCCTAGCAACTCGGAAAGTCCCCAGGCCAAGGAACGGAGAACGAATAATCGTGCTGGCGGGTTCCGGACGGTTTCAAAAGATCCTCCCGCAGCTCTCGTGTCTTTCAATTCTTCCAATAACCAGGTATGTGTCGCCTCTTTATTGGTTTGCCTCAAAACACGTGAATTTCTGCTGAAAACATGTGTCTTGTTTCCTCCAGGGCTTCGGTAGTGTTAATGCTTTCGCTGCCCTTGCACGTTGCCGTGGAGACAAAGCAATTTCTTCAAAGAATTCCAAAGAAGACTCGAGCCTTCTCATAGCGATGATGAGTCGAGAGAAAGAAGAAAGTTCGACAAGTGAGAGTGATTCCTCTGGCAGCACTGGTTCTTTTTCGGGAAGTGGTTCGGTGAGTTTAGCGCTTCTTTTCTTTCTTCTTCAGTTTCTTCATTTGAAAAATGTCTAACTCAAGTTCGCATGAGGAATCCGGTTCGGAGGATGATTCTGGGGTAGAGCCACGCGAAAACTTGCCTTTGGTGATCACCGCTGGTGACTTGGAGATGGGCGTTAGTCAATTGCCGGGCACATATGTGGCTCAAACGGCGAATGATTCTCTGATGGTTGCTGCCGTAGACATGGAAGAAGACCCTTTGCGAGTCGTGAAGCCAGGTGCAGGCGCCATTTTTGATCCTCCATACTTGGTTCCTTATCCAGGTCATGTGCTGGTTGGCGGCTTCAGCGTGCCGGCTAAGCACGAGGCGTTGTACACCAGAATCTGGGAGAAGTACGGACATATGGCCACAACCAAGAAAGTCACTAGTCGATTTGCACTGGTTAAGCGTGTGGAAGAGGCTTTATCTTCCATCAAGGATATGCATGAGGTATTTGGTCACACCGTTTTCAAGACGTTATTGCCGATCGGGAGCACCATCGCGACGTGTGCGTAGAAAAGGAGTTCAACACTTCGTGGTTTTTCGAAGGCCTTGCTGAGATCCAAAAGTTGAAAGATGCAGCAATCGAAAGCCTTTCTGCCGAGGAGATTGCGCGACAGGAGGTGGAACTCGAAAAGCTTTCCAAGATGTTGGCTATGAAGAGAGCGGCTCTTGAAGATGCAAAGTTGACTTTCTCCAAGAAGAGCAGACTTCTGTTGGATGATTTTCCTTGAACGTTTCTCTGTTAAACTTTCATTTAGGCTCTTCTTTTTTTTATTTTTTTTTTGAAAGACATACTGGATGTCTGGTTCAAAAGCTTGACCTTTGATAGGCAGCTGGTAGCTTTTTAGGGTATTGGATTATTTCGGGGATGAATGGTTTTGATAATATGACTCTGATTATGTTTTGGGAAAAGAATATTACTTTTTATGAAAGTGTGTGCTAGCAATAGGCACAAGACTCAGTAGTATGACGGTTTTACTAAGAACCTAAAAAAATAGATCTATATCTTGCGCATTCTAAATTTACTCACTTCATAGGTTTTGTGAACACGCCCCTCTCCGTGTAAAAGGCGGCTTTGCTGGTAGCATCGCCAGTTAGTCCCCAATTGCTGGTAGCGTCGAGTCTCCAGTTTTCTGGTGTAGTTTTAACAACTGATAACCGGGTTGTCTGGCAGTTGAGTCGGACTGAGTCGCAAGTCCCCAATTGCTGGTAGCATCTTCAACGAGTCCCCAGTTTTCAGGTGTAGTTTTACAACTGGTAATTGGGGCGTCTGGCAGTTGAGTCGGATTGAGTCGCTTTCCTCTACCATCTTGACATCTGGGTCGAAGAACGAGATCGACAGTCTGACATTGTAGCCGATAGATCAATCCTCCCGCTGTGGTCGCCAATTGTTTATGGGTAAAAATCGTTTTCGCCGATTTTGGTAAATTCGGTAGGTGAGTGAGAAACTGGTTCAAACCCTAAACAAATGTGCTGCACGTGAGCACTTTATAAATTCGAGAGATCAATCTGTACAAGTCCGGCCTAAACCAATAAATGGCCGTTCCAGACTTGCTTCGGTCACAAAGTGGAGGAGAAGGGTTGATTTGGGGAGGGAAGCAAAGAAATGTGTTGAGACTAGAATAATTCTGGGAGATTAGTATCTCGACTTGTATCAGAAAGTGGAAGCTTCGTAAGCTTGCAAGAGATGAAAGCTTTTTGGAGATCTTGCAAAGTTACCTTTTCTGAGAGTGTAGTATTTTTCTCATGACCGAGACTTGTTGTCTGGTGGAAATAGGTAAGACCTATTTATACAAGTCGAGATTGAAACGTACCCTGGCCTCATGAAGGAAGAGAGTAAAGGGTGAAATAATGGGAGGAGGTGGTAACCTCATGGTGTTAATGGGTGAAAACGTTTTCACCATTATTTCCTCATTTATTTGACCGCTTTATTCCTTTTCACGCTTTCTTAATGTGAGCGTAGTGTACGTTGCAAGATGTGACCGCCAAACCAAAACCCTGGAAAGCATCCCCCAGTTTGTGTTGATGTCTCGAGTCTTGGTTGCATCTTGAGTGCAAATGGTGCTGCTAGGGGTGCATGTGGCATGTGCCATTGGCATGTGCGGAATGCGTTGGTGGTAGGTTGTACGTTGAGTGTAAGTGGCAATGCCAGAGCCGCTAGTGGCGTGTGTGGCATGTGCCAATGGCATGTGCGGAATGCCTTGATGGTAGGTTGCATGATTTGCAAATTAGGCTACCAGCGTGGGTTTTGGCATGTGCCAGTGGCGCGTATGGTCGAATTGGCCTAGGTTGCACGGCTTGCAAGTTAGGCTACCAGCGCGCATTAGGGCCACGTCTAGGTGATGAAGGCTACCAGCGAGCATGTTGGCATGTGCCAATGGCATGCGTGGCCGTTAGGGCCGTGGCCTTAGTAGGAAAAGCTATCAGCGAGCATGTTGGCATGTGCCAATGGCATGCGTGGCCGTTAGGGCCGTGGCCTTGGTAGGAAAATCTACCAGCGAGCATGTTGGCATGCGCCAATGGCATGCGTGGCCGTTAGGGCCGTGGCCTTGGTAGGAAAAGCTACCAGCGAGCATGTTGGCATGTGCCAATGGCATGCGTGGCCGTTAGGGCCGTGGCCTTGGTAGGAAAATCTACCAGCGAGCATGTTGGCATGTGCCAATGGCATGCGTGGCCGTTAGGGCCGTGGCCTTGGTAGGAAAAGCTACCAGCGAGCATGTTGGCATGTGCCAATGGCATGCGTGGCCGTTAGGGCCGTGGCCTTGGTAGGAAAAGCTACCAACGAGCATGTTGGCATGTGCCAATGGCATGCGTGGCCGTTAGGGTCGTGGCCTTGGTAGGAAAAGCTACCTGCGAGCATGTTGGCATGTGCCAATGGCATGCGTGGCCGTTAGGGCCGTGGCCTTGGTAGGAAAAGCTACCAGCGAGCATGTTGGCATGTGCCAATGGCATGCGTGGCCATTAGGGCCGTGGCCTTGGTAGGAAAAACTACCAGCGAGCATGTTGGCATGTGCCAATGGCATGCGTGGCCGTTAGGGCCGTGGCCTTGGTAGGAAAAGCTACCAGCGAGCATGTTGGTTTTACGATTTTACCCCTTGTTTAAAAACCACCATCAACAATAGGGTTTGTTTAAGGTTTCGTAGAATATCTCGAAGGAATCTTACCTGTAAATGGATGGTTTCTTCGTTCTTACCAAGTTTCTGACTTAGAGTAGTCAACTCGCGGCCAGGTTTCAATCTCGGATCCTGGTACGCATACAATATGCAGAAATAGGATTTTTTTAAGGTTTCGTAGAATATCTCGAAGGAATCTTACCTGTAAATGGATGAATTCGTCATTCTTACCAAGTTTCTGACTTGGAGTAGTCAACTCACGGCCAGGTTTCGATCTCGGATCATGTACGCATACAATATGCAGAAATAGGGTTTTTTAAAGGTTTCGTAGAATATCTCGAAGGAATCTTACCTATAAATGGATGAATTCATCATTCTTACCAAGTTTCTGACTTAGAGTAGTCAACTCACGGCCAGGTTTCGATCTCGGATCCTGGTACGCATACAATATGCATAAATAGGGTTTTTTTAAGGTTTCGTAGAATATCTCGAAGAAATCTTACCTATAAATGGATGGATTCGTCGTTCTTATCAAGTTTCTGACTTAGGGTAGTCAACTCGCGGCCAGGTTTCGATCTCGGAGCATGGTATGTATAGAATATTAATAATTAAGGTTTGTTTAAGGTTTCGTAGAATATCTCAAGGAATCTTACCCGTAAATGGATGAATTCGTCGTTCTTACCAAGTTTCGACTTAGAGTAGTCAACTCACGGCCAGGTTTCGATTTAAGAGCGTGTTATGCATACAATATGCAGAAATAAGGTTTGTTTAAGGTTTCGTAGAATATTTCGAAGGAATCTTACCTGTAAATGGATGGATTCGTCGTCCTTATCAAATTTCTGATTTAGGGTGGTCAAATCGCGGCCAGGTTTCGATCTCGGAGCATGGTATGCATAGAATATGAATAAATAAGGTTTGTTTAAGGTTTCGTAGAATATCTCGAAGGAATCTTACTAAATGGTAAATGGATGAATTCGTCATTCTTACCAAGTTTCTGACTTGGAGTAGTCAACTCACGGCCAGGTTTCGATCTCGGATCATGTACGCATACAATATGCAGAAATAGGGTTTTTTAAAGGTTTCGTAGAATATATCGAAGGAATGTTACCTATAAATGGATGAATTCATCATTCTTACCAAGTTTCTGACTTAGAGTAGTCAACTCACGGCCAGGTTTCGATCTCGGATCCTGGTACGCATACAATATGCATAAATAGGGTTTTTTAAGGTTTCGTAGAATATCTCGAAGGAATCTTACCCGTAAATGGATGAATTCGTCGTTCTTACCAAGTTTCTGACTTAGAGTAGTCAACTCACGGCCAGGTTTCGATCTCGGATCCTTGTACGCATACAATATGCAGAAATAAGGTTTTTTTAAGGTTTCGTAGAATATCTCGAAGGAATCTTACTTGTAAACGGATGAATTCGTCGTTCTTATCAAGTTTCTGACTTAGAGTAGTCAACTCGGCCGTGTTTCGATCTTAAGAGCATGGTATGCATAGAATATGAATAAATAAGGTTTGTTTAAGGTTTCGTAGAATATCTCGAAGGAATCTTACCCGTAAATGGATGAATTAAGAGTCGTTCTTACCAAGTTTCGACTTAGAGTAGTCAACTCGCGGCCAAGCTTCGATTTAAGAGCGTGGTATGCATACATTTATGCGAAATAGGGTTTGTTTAAGGTTTCGTAGAATATCTAGAAGAAATCTTACCCGTAAATGGATGGATTTGTCGTTTTACCAAGTTTCGACTTAGAGTAGTCAACTCACGGCTGTGTTTCGATCTCGGAGCACGGTATGCATACAATATGCAGAAATAAGGTTTGTTTAAGGTTTCGTAGAATATTACGAAGGAATCTTACCTGTAAATGGATGGTTTTTCGTTCTTACCAAGTTTCGACTTAGAGTAGTCAACTGGCGGCCAAGTTTCGATCTCGGAGCATGGTATGTATAGAATATTAATAATTAAGGTTTGTTTAAGGTTTCGTAGAATATCTCGAAGGAATCTTACCCGTAAATGGATAAATTCGTCGTTCTTACCAAGTTTCTGACTTAGAGTAGTCAACTCACGGCCAGGTTTCGATCTCTGAGCCTGTTATGCATACAATATGCGAAATAAGGTTTGTTTAAGGTTTCGTAGAATATTTCGAAGGAATCTTACCTGTAAATGGATGGATTCGTCGTCCTTATCAAGTTTCTGATTTAGGGTGGTCAACTCGCGGCCAGGTTTCGATCTCGGAGCATGGTATGCATAGAATATGAATAAATAAGGTTTGTTTAAGGTTTCGTAGAATATCTCGAAGGAATCTTACCTGTAAATGGATGAATTCGTCATTCTTACCAAGTTTCTGACTTGGAGTAGTCAACTCACGGCCAGGTTTTGATCTCGGATCATGTACGCATACAATATGCAGAAATAGGGTTTTTTAAAGGTTTCGTAGAATATCTCGAAGGAATGTTACCTATAAATGGATGAATTCATCATTCTTACCAAGTTTCTGACTTAGAGTAGTCAACTCACGGCCAGGTTTCGATCTCGGATCCTGGTACGCATACAATATGCATAAATAGGGTTTTTTTAAGGTTTCGTAGAATATCTCGAAGAAATCTTACCTATAAATGGATGGATTCGTCGTTCTTATCAAGTTTCTGACTTAGGGTAGTCAACTCGCGGCCAGGTTTCGATCTCGGAGCATGGTATGCATAAAATATGAATAAATAAGGTTTGTTTAAGGTTTCGTAGAATATCTCGAAGGAATCTTACCTGTAAATGGATGAATTCGTCGTTCTTACCAAGTTTCTGACTTAGAGTAGTCAACTCGCGGCCAGGTTTCGATTTAAGAGCGTGGTATGCATACATTTATGCAGAAATAGGGTTTGTTTAAGGTTTCGTAGAATATCTAGAAGAAATCTTACCTGTAAATGGATGGATTCGTCATTTTTACCAAATTTTTTACTTAGAGTAGTCAACTCGCGGCCAAGCTTCGATTTAAGAGCGTGGTATGCATAAATTTATGCAGAAATAGGGTTTGTTTAAGGTTTCGTAGAATATCTAGAAGAAATCTTACCTGTAAATGGATGGATTTGTCGTTCTTACCAAGTTTCTGACTTAGAGTAGTCAACTCACGGCCAGTGTTTCGATCTCTCGAGCCTGGTATGCATACAATATGCGTAAATAAGGTTTGTTTAAGGTTTCATAGAATATTACGAAGGAATCTTACACCGTAAATGGATGGTTTTTCGTTCTTACCAAGTTTCGACTTAGAGTAGTCAACTGGCGGCCAAGTTTCGATCTCGGAGCATGGTATGTATAGAATATTAATAATTAAGGTTTGTTTAAGGTTTCGTAGAATATCTCGAAGGAATCTTACCCGTAAATGGATGAATTCGTCGTTCTTACCAAGTTTCTGACTTAGAGTAGTCAACTCACGGCCAGGTTTCGATCTCTGAGCCTGTTATGCATACAATATGCAGAAATAAGGTTTGTTTAAGGTTTCGTAGAATATTTCGAAGGAATCTTACCTGTAAATGGATGGATTCGTCGTCCTTATCAAGTTTCTGATTTAGGGTGGTCAACTAATTAAGGTTTGTTTGTTTCGATCTCGGAGCATGGTATGCATAGAATATGAATAAATAAGGTTTGTTTAAGGTTTCGTAGAATATCTCGAAGGAATCTTACCTGTAAATGGATGAATTCGTCATTCTTACCAAGTTTCTGACTTGGAGTAGTCAACTCACGGCCAGGTTTCGATCTCGGATCATGTACGCATACAATATGCAGAAATAGGGTTTTTGAAAGGTTCGTAGAACATCTCGAAGGAATGTTACCTATAAATGGATGAATTCATCATTCTTACCAAGTTTCTGACTTAGAGTAGTCAACTCACGGCCAGGTTTCGATCTCGGATCCTGGTACGCATACAATATGCATAAATAGGGTTTTTTTAAGGTTTCGTAGAATATCTCGAAGAAATCTTACCTATAAATGGATGGATTCGTCGTTCTTATCAAGTTTCTGACTTAGGGTAGTCAACTCGCGGCCAGGTTTCGATCTCGGAGCATGGTATGCATAAAATATGAATAAATAAGGTTTGTTTAAGGTTTCGTAGAATATCTCGAAGGAATCTTACCTGTAAATGGATGAATTCGTCGTTCTTACCAAGTTTCTGACTTAGAGTAGTCAACTCGCGGCCAGGTTTCGATTTAAGAGCGTGGTATGCATACATTTATGCAGAAATAGGGTTTGTTTAAGGTTTCGTAGAATATCTAGAAGAAATCTTACCTGTAAATGGATGGATTCGTCATTTTTACCAAATTTTTGACTTAGAGTAGTCAACTCGCGGCCAAGCTTCGATTTAAGAGCGTGGTATGCATACATTTATGCAGAAATAGGGTTTGTTTAAGGTTTCGTAGAATATCTAGAAGAAATCTTACCTGTAAATGGATGGATTTGTCGTTCTTACCAAGTTTCTGACTTAGAGTAGTCAACTCGTGGCCAGGTTTCGATCTCGGATCCTAGTACACGCATACAATATGCAGAAATAAGGTTTTTTTAAGGTTTCGTAGAATATCTCGAAGGAATCTTACCTGTAAATGGATGGTTTCTTCGTTCTTACCAAGTTTCTGACTTAGAGTAGTCAACTCGCGGCTAGGTTTCAATCTCGGATCCTGGTACGCATACAATATGCAGAAATAGAATTTTTTTAAGGTTTCGTAGAATATCTCGAAGGAATCTTACCTGTAAATGGATGAATTCGTCATTCTTACCAAGTTTCTGACTTAGAGTAGTCAACTCACGGCTAGGTTAGATCTCGGATCATGTATGCATACAATATGCGAAATAGGGTTTTTTTAAGGTTTCGTAGAATATCTCGAAGAAATCTTACCTGTAAATGGATGGATTCGTCGTTCTTATCAAGTTTCTGACTTAGGGTAGTCAACTCGCGGCCAGGTTTCGATCTCGGAGCATGGTATGCATAGAATATGAATAAATAAGGTTTGTTTAAGGTTTCGTAGAATATCTCGAAGGAATCTTACCTGTAAATGGATGAATTCGTCGTTCTTACCAAGTTTCTGACTTAGAGTAGTCAACTCACGGCCAGGTTTCGATCTCTGAGCCTGGTATGCATACAATATGCAGAAATGAGGTTTGTTTAAGGTTTTGTAGAATATTTCGAAGGAATCTTACCTGTAAATGGATGGTTTTTCGTTCTTACCAAGTTTCGACTTAGAGTAGTCAACTCGCGGCCAAGTTTCGATCTCGGAGCATGGTATGTATAGAATATGAATAATTAAGGTTTGTTTAAGGTTTCGTAGAATATCTCGAAGGAATCTTACCCGTAAATGGATGAATTCGTCGTTCTTACCAAGTTTCTGACTTAGAGTAGTCAACTCACGGCCAGGTTTCGATCTCTGAGCCTGTTATGCATACAATATGCATAAATAAGGTTTGTTTAAGGTTTCGTAGAATATTTCGAAGGAATCTTACCTGTAAATGGATGGATTCGTCGTTCTTATCAAGTTTCTGATTTAGGGTACTCAACTCGCGGCCAGGTTTCGATCTCGGAGCATGGTATGCATAGAATATGAATAAATAAGGTTTGTTTATGGTTTCGTAGAATATCTCGAAGGAATCTTACCTGTAAATGGATGAATTCGTCGTTCTTACCAAGTTTCTGACTTAGAGTAGTCAACTCACGGCCAGGTTTCGATCTCTGAGCCTGGTATGCATACAATATGCAGAAATAAGGTTTGTTTAAGGTTTCGTAGAATATTTCGAAGGAATCTTACCTGTAAATGGATGGTTTTTCGTTCTTACCAAGTTTCGACTTAGAGTAGTCAACTCGCGGCCAAGTTTCGATCTCGGAGCATGGTATGCATAGAATATGCATAAATAAGGTTTGTTTAAGGTTTCTTAGAATATCTCGAAGGAATCTTACCTGTAAATGGATGAATTCGTCATTCTTACCAAGTTTCTTACTTAGAATAGTCAACTCACGGCCAGGTTTCGATCTCTGAGCCTGGTATGCATACAAAATGTAGAAATAAGGTTTGTTTAAGGTTTCGTAGAATATTTTGAAGGAATCTTACCTGTAAATCGATGGTTTCTTCGTTCTTACCAAGTTTCTAACTTAGAGTAGTCAACTCACGGCCAGGTTTCGATCTCGGAGCCTGGTATGCATACATATATGCATAAATAAGGTTTGTTTAAGGTTTGTAGAATATTTCGAAGGAATCTTACCTGTAAATGGATGGTTTCTTCGTTCTTACCAAGTTTCTGACTTAGAGTAGTCAACTCGCGGCCAGGTTTTGATCTCGGAGCCTAGTATGCATACATATATGCATAAATAAGGTTTCTTTAAGGTTTCGTAGAATATCTCGAAGGAATCTTACCTGTGAATGGATGGATTCTTCATTCTTTCCAAGTTTCTGACTTAGAGTAGTCAACTCGCGACCAGGTTTCGATCTCGGATCCTGGTAAGCATACAATATATAGAAATAGGATTTTTTTAAGGTTTCGTAGAATATCTCGAAGGAATCTTACCTGTAAATGGATGAATTCGTCGTTTTTACCAAGTTTCTGACTTAGAGTAGTCAACTCATGGCCAGGTTTCGATCTCGGATCATTGTACGCATACAATATGCAGAAATAGGGCTTTTTTAAGGTTTCGTAGAATATCTCGAAGGAATCTTACCTATAAATGGATGGTTTCTTCGTTCTTACCAAGTTTCTGACTTAGAGTAGTCAACTCGCGGCCAGGTTTCAATCTCGGATCCTGGTACGCATACAATATGCAGAAATAGGATTTTTTTAAGGTTTCGTAGAATATTACCAAGGTTTCATAGTTTAGGGTTTGTTTAGGGTTTCATAGTTTGTTTGTTGTTATACAAAATTTGAAGTTCGAATCAACACTGAGCTTCATATTTATCGATTTAGATGATGTATCATGCTAAGTATGAAGTCAGAACCCTCTCGAAGCTTCATGATTCATAGTTTGTTTGTTGTTATACAAAATTTGAAGTTCGAATCTACACTGAGCTTCATATTTATAGATTTCGATGATGTATCATGCTAAGTATGAAGTCAGAACCCTCTCGAAGCTTCATGATTAATTGTTTGTTTGTCGTTATACAAAATTTGAAGTTCGAATCAACACTGAGCTTTATATTTATCGATTTCGATGATATATCATGCTAGGTTTGAAGTGTGAACCGAAGTTACTTCATGACCTGTATGACTAGTGTAAATTACTTCAGGACCTATATTGCTAGTTTAAATTCAAATCGAAAGCAAAGATTACTAGTTGAAATTCAAACCGGAAGCAAAAAGAGAAAGCACAAAAACACAAGGAGAAAGCACAAAGAAAACTAAAAGAAAACACAAAGAGCTTCACATTTATCTATTTTAATGGTGTATCTTGCTAACCTGAGTCTTGCAGTGTGAACTGTAGCTAGTTCATGATACGTATGACTAGTCGAAATTACTTCATGACCTATGTGTCTAGTCGAAATTTAACCCGGAAGCACATAGATAAAGCACAAAGAAAACACAAAGAAAACACAAAGAAAACATATTTTCCTTGATCCGTATGATAGTCTTAAATCAAATCTCTACCGTCCAAAAATATCCTTAATCCGAATGAGCAATTTAAATCAAATCTCGACCGTTCAGATCAATTTCTTCACTTTCCTCTCTTATCTTCGTCTCTAACCTCTCAAAACTTCCGCCTCCCTCGGAAACCATTTTCTTATCTCGAATGAAGAAAACTCATTTCTCTGTGTTGAATCGCACAAATTCTTCAAAGCCTAATTGTCGATTTAATCTCAGCAGAACCCCAACTTCAATCACTGGATGTTAACTCTAAATAACATCAGAGTCATCTTCTCGATTACCAACATCTACACCATCAGTTTATATGGCAGAAACCCTAAATTCATTTATATTTCTCAAATTCAACCACCAACAAATTTATCTCTAATTTCTGAGTTCACACAAACAATTCACATTCAAAACCCACTCAATCTCTTCTCTAGTTCATGAATCTTTTCTTCTTCGTCGCAGAGTTAAGATTTTCTTGAATTGAATTTGGATATTATGGATTTGAAGGTGATAAATATAGATCTGAGATATGGAGCTGAGTTTGGTGATTGGATGGTCGTGTCAATGTATTTGAGTTTAGAAATAGAAAGATTTGTGGAAGCTGCAGTTTCAGTGTAGTTGAGTTGATAAATGGAAGGATTTGTTTATTTCAATCAAACTGGTTGTGATTTGTATTCAGGTAGCTAGGTTAAAGACGATTCAATATTCCCAGTTTCATCACCGAGAGAAGAAGATGATTGTTTACTTCTTCTCATAGGATTTGATTCAATTTCTTCCTCTTAGATTCAACTTAAAGACAATTTACATAAGGCCTTGAGGTAATTATTAATCTTCAGTTTCTCTTTTACAATCTTCAAATGATTCAATTTAATGATTCAATCTATTTTCTATTATGGGTTATAAACAATTTTGGGTTTTGAATTATATCCTCTGATTTGTATAATTGATAGGGAGCCAGAGATCTATCAAAACCTTCACTAACTGATATATTGCAAAATAATGCTGAAAAATCAGAAGAGGGAAGCAAAAGTTTGAAGAAGAGAAGGCATGATGAGTCTGAAGAACAAATTCGAAGAAATTGGGAGAAAAGATGAGGTCTGGGGTTCAGAAATTGAGCAAACATGGATGAGAACAACCAAGTGGTAATTTTAGGTTCTCTATTATTAATGAGCTGAGTATTTGAGTTTCATCTGAGTGATCTCAATTATCAAGTAGGGTTTTTCTTTTGATTTAGGCTATCATGTTTCGAAGACACTTGGATTTTTATTAACTTTTCATCTGGGAAGTGTCTTATGTAACTTGCTCTGTATTTATGATGCATGAATGCGCCCGGTTCCTTAGTGTTAGACTTCTGCTTGTTTTTGACATTTAAACTTACAGTTTTGGGGATCCAGAATTCATAGTATCTTTTTGAGCTTGGGATATAATGGTTTTATCAATTATGGAAAGTTGTACAATAATTCTAGGTCCTTCCAAAGGCAGAGAACTTTGAGGTACAAGGTTTTTTTATAACTCAAAAGTGGCTTTGTCTCTGTTCACTTTTAGAGACCCAAAATATGTATAAATGATATTTTGCTTCTAGAGGTTTACTTGCTATATTCTGAAAGAAGTAGGATAGAATTGTTTAATTCAAAGTCATTTTTGTTGTCTATTTTCTATCCTATAGCATCGCAGGCTCATTGTAATATTTTGTCTAATGTCTATAACTGCCATTGTTTTTCCCCTGGATGGATGGTTGTTTGAAGCCACACTTTCTTGAATTGCATTTGTGAGGGTGGCTGTTAGTGCAAACTTGCTTAAGGAGCCACCACCTTTTGTTTTTGGGTTTACCCTTTCATTTTTATTATACAATGTTGACAAGATATCACAAAATAATGCTGTAGAATTGTAAGCACCTGAGTGTTATGGATCATCATATATGACAAAGTTGCTTAAGTCGGTTTTTGTATATTATCTTTAATCGTGAATACTTGCATTGTTCTTTGAGATAGTTTTTTTACCAAATCACTGTACGTAGTGGTTAATTTCTAGTCGTTATTTTTCGGTACTAACACTGAATTGTTTTGAACTCCGTGTGCACAAGGGAGTTATCGATCTTGTCAATTCATCCGAGGTTGTTAAGCAATCCACAAGAGAGTTATAGATCTTGTCAATTCATCTGAGGTTGTGAAGCTGATCGCTTCAATTACTATTGAAGAATCTAGTAAATGGTTATTTGCAGAATCTCCCTTTTATGCTTGTTTCCCTAAGTTTTTCAGTATCATAGGTCTTTGTTTATGGGAAAAAATTGTTTCCGCCGATTTTGGTAAATTCGGTAGGTGAGTGAGAAACTGGTTTAAACCCTAAACAAATGTGCTGCACGTGAGCACTTTATAGATTCGAGAGATCAATCTGTACAAGTCCGGCCTAAACCAAGAAATGGCCGTTCCAGACTTGCTTCGGTCACAAAGTGGAGGAGAAGGGTTGATTTGGGGAGGGAAGCAAAGAAAGGTGTTGAGACTAGAATAATTTTGTGAGAGTAGTGTCTCGACTTGTATCAGAAAGTGAAAGCTTAGGAAGCTTGCAAGAGATGAAAGCTTTTTGGAGAGCTTGCAAAGTTGCCTTTTCTTAGAGTGTTGTATTTTTATCCTGACCGAGACTTGTTGTCTTGTGGAAATAGGTAAGACCTATTTATACAAGTCGAGATTGAAACGTACCCTGGCCTCATGAAGGAAGAGAGTAAAGGGTGAAATAATGGGAGGAGGTGGTAACCGCATGGTGTTAATGGGTGAAAACGTTTTCACCATTATTTCCTCATTTATTTGACCGCTTTATTCCTATTCACGCTTTCTTAATGTGAGCGTAGTGTACGCTGCAAGCTGTGACCGTCAAACCAAGACCCTGGAAAGCATCCCCAAGTTTGTGTTGATGTCTCGAGTGTTGGTTGCATCTCGAGTGCAAGTGGTGCTGCTAGGGGCGCATGTGGCATGTGCGGAATGCCTTTGTTGCGAGTTGCACCTCGAGCGCAAGTGGCAATGCCAGAGCTGCTAGTGGCGTGTGTGGCATGTGCCAATGGCATGTGCGGAATGCCTTGGTGGTAGGTTGTACGTTGAGTGTAAGTGGCAATGCATAGGGCTGCTAGTGGCGTGTGTGGCATGTGCGGAATGCCTTGGCGGTAGGTTGCACGGTTTGCAAGTTAGGCTACCAGCGTGGGTTTTGGCATGTGCCAATGGCGCGTACGACCAAGTTGGCCTAGGTTGCACGGCTTGCAAGTTGGGCTACCATCATGCGTGTTTTGCATGCGCCAATGGCATGCGTGGCCAAGTTAAATCATGGCCCGTGTTTAGAAAAGCTACCAGCGAGCGTGTTGGCATGTGCCAATGGCATGCTCGGCCATTAGGGCCACGTCCAGGTAAGAAAAGCTACCAGTGAGCGTGTTGGCGTGTGCCAATGGCATGCGTGGACAATTTAGGTCGTGCCTTGGTAGAAAAGGCTACCAGCGAGCGTGTTGGCATGTGCCAATGGCATGCGTGTCCAATTTGGGTCGCGCCTTGGTAGAAAAAGCTACCAGCGAGTGTGTTGGCATGTGCCAATGGCATGCGTGTCCAATTTGGGTCGCGACTTGGTAGAAAAAGCTACCAGTGAGCGTGTTGGCATGTGCCAATGGCATGCTTGGCCAATTTGGGTCGCGCCCTGGTAGGAAAAGCTACCAGCGAGCGTGTTGGCATGTGCCAATGACATGCGTGGCCAATTTGGGTCGCGCCTTGGTAGAAAAAGCTACCAAAGAGCGTGTTGGCATGTGCCAATGGCATGCTTGGCCAATTTGGGTCGCGCCCTGGTAGGAAAAGATACCAGCGAGCGTGTTGGCATGTGCCAATGGCATGCGTGTCCAATTTGGGTCGCGCCTTGGTAGAAAAAGCTACCAGCGAGCGTGTTGGCATGTGCCAATGGCATGCGTGTCCAATTTGGGTCGCGACTTGGTAGAAAAAGCTACCAGTGAGCGTGTTGGCATGTGCCAATGGCATGCGTGGCCAATTTGGGTCGCGCCTTGGTAGAAAAAGCTACCAGGGAGCGTGTTGGCATGTGCCGATGGCATGCGTGGCCAATTTGGGTCGCGACCTGGTAGGAAAAGCTACCAGCGAGCGTGTTGGCATGTGCCAATGGCATGCGTGGCCAATTTGGCCTAGGTTGCATGATTTGCAAGTCTAGGCGTGGGCGCCATTTTGGCATGGCATGGTTAGGGCCAAGGTAAGGGTGCTTGGCTTGGCGTGACGTGACTAGCGTAGCTAGGGCCAAGGCAGAGTGCGTTTGGCATGGCGCGGCTAGCTCGGGCTAAATGTGGCT
This sequence comes from Papaver armeniacum, assembly GCA_023531295.1. Classification (NCBI taxonomy): domain Eukaryota; kingdom Viridiplantae; phylum Streptophyta; class Magnoliopsida; order Ranunculales; family Papaveraceae; genus Papaver; species Papaver armeniacum. The sequence continues at coordinate 297,405 of JAJJWW010000469.1, forward strand.
GGCATGATTTGCCATTGGCACGGAGGTGCGGCTAGCATTGTTGGCATGCTTTGGCGCGTTTGGTGTGGCTGGCATGATTTTCCATTGGCACAGAGGTGCGGCTAGCTTGGGCTAGGTGTGGCTGGCATGATATGCCATTGGCACGGAGGTGCGGCTAACATGGTTGGCATGCTTTGGCGCGTTTTGGTGTGGCTGGCATGATTTGCCATTGGCGCAGAGGTGTGGATAGGGCCAAGGTAAGTGTGTTTGGCTTGGCTTGATGTGATTAGCGTAGCTAGGGCCAAGGCAGAGTGCATTTGGCATGGCGCGGCTAGCTTGGGCTAGGTGTGGCTGACATGATTTGCCATTGGCACAGAGGTGCGGCCAGCATGGTTGGCATGCTTTGGCGTGTTTTGGTGTGGCTGGCATGATTTGGCATTGGCACAGAGGTGCGGCTAGCTTGGGCTAGGTGTGGCTGGTATGATTTGCCATTGGCACAGAGGTGCGGCCAACATGGTTGGCATGCTTTGGCGCGTTTTGGTGTGGCTGGCATGATTTGCCATTGGAACAGAGGTGCGGCTAGCTTGGGCTAGGTGTGGCTGGCATGAATTGCCATTGGCATGGAGGGGAATTAGGGTTTTGTGCGTCGTAACCCTAATTTGAAAAAATACCCCCTATTAATTACTGATTACATGCATTAAATGTCCTAATAAATGTGTCACTGGTGACATTAGGTTATTTGGGGTTTTACGATTTTACCCTTTGTTTAAAAACCACCATCAACAGTCTTTTACTTTGAATTTCAATTTAAGTCAACTTGGATGAATGTAAATGTGCTACACTGGCAGCTTAATGTGAATGTGAAATACTTTCGGCAATTCGGTTTCAACTATAATTTTTTTTTTCAAAATAGTTTTATGCACACAACTTCTAATAAGACTTGTGTTCCATATTCCAACTACACAAACCAATGGTTGTGAAAGAATGTCTTTACGACATAATTAGGTGCTGTCCAACATAGTTCTATAACACTAACAAGTGTCGTGCAAATCTTATTCATCATAATAATAAGAGGTGTTACATATTTCTACAATACACATCCTGGGTTGTCTAAGATAGTCCTTCAACTTATACAAGTGTTGTTTTAGATATTTCTACGATACACATCCTAGGTTGTCTAAGATAGTCCTTCAACTTATACAAGTGTCGTGTTACATATTTCTACGATACACATCCTAGGTTGTCTAAGATAGTCCTTCAACTTATACAAGTGTTGTGTTACATATTTCTACGATACACATCCTAGGCTTTCTAAGATAGACCTTCAACTTATACAAGTGTTGTGTTACATATTTTTACGATACACTACTTGTGTTGTCCAAGATATTCCTACAACAACAAGCAAGGGTTGTGTTAGGCTTTAAAAAAAAATCGAAAGAGAATCACAACTTTGGAAAAATATTGTCGAACCATGAATTACATCACTCTTAACAACACTTAGTCAAGTATTGTAGAACAACTTGGACTTTCTACAATACCCCACCTACACAATACACAAAAAAGCGTTGTAGTAGGGGTACTACAACCCTAATATAGTGTTGTAAATGATGATTTTTCCCGTAGTGCTAGCGTGCGATGTCTTCACACCCGTATATTGGGTCTTCTCGCACGTCTTCTTTAACTTCGTACAGATTCCACACTTTATTCGTGACCTTTTGACGTCATCAACTTCGTCATCCAGAATATGCTACGTGCGAGTACGTTCGCCCCCTTATAATAGTACCGCTTCGCATGATATCCATGTATGCGATATTTAACCCCTACATTTCCAACATCTTTTCTCTATGTTACGATGATGATAATTGCATGTGTCTTTTGGATAATAACTAATTATAAAAATGGCATCCTTTGTTTTTCGAGGCAATTTGTCTCTTTGACTAACTTCCTTGATTAGTTCCAAATCCTTTACAATGGCATTAATGACCCATATTACCATAATTTTAGTGTTGTGTGCTTTGTCAATGCACTATTGACTATTGACTTGTCCCGTGGGTTTAATTCTTTTTATACGCTTCCTATGATTTTGGGGTATCTACAGTTCTCCTCTTTTTTTCCAGGTTTCAAGCCAATTAAATTGGTTATCCAAGTTATGAGGCTCTGCATCCCTCGTCTCATGTTTGTATGTGCCCTCATGTCCCTCCAATTGGGTGCCGTTATATGATGCAATTTTTCTTCGGTTGTTTGATTTTTTTTCTTGTGGGAATGTTATATATGCCCCTACTATTCATGGGCTTAGCACAAATACCCTTATCCATTATGTAAATACCCCTCCTGTTTTAGAGAGAGATTTTTGAAATTATAGTACCAGCTATACCCTCACCGACATAGTGATTTAGATCTGTTTTCCACCAAGTGAAAATCCATCGATCTTTTTTTTTCTATTCTATGTCTCCTCCTCCCCCGAAGATAGCCACCACCAACATCTTCATCGCCGCCGCCACCGTTGTAACACCACCTCCACTACATCACCACCTCTACTTCCGCCGCAATTCCTGTACCATGTATACTCGATCATCTCCATAATCAGATCTCATAAAATAATTTTCAGATTTAGAGATTTAAAGTTTGAGATTTCAGTTTCAAGTAATTTTTGAATTCGAAGATTTCCATGTTTGAATCATTGAAACTTAGGTTATGATTTAGTTATTCTTTCTCTTATGATCTTTGAATCTTACTTTTATTTGACTTCATCTTCTTCTCCTCATATTATCACGATTGAGAGGTATGATTTTTAGGTTTCAATATATAGTAATTAAAATTGAGATATAGAATCAAAACCAGGCGATTGGGAGATGTATTTTATCTCGAGAGTATTAGATGATCAAATTGATTTTCATGTTTGTATATTATGATTTCGTAGGTTTTGTCTGAGATTCGGTGTACAAATGTTGGTGTATATTCAGTTGCAGAAAGGGGTTTAGTGATTTGATTGTTGTTGATATTTTGCTTGAAGAAATTTAAATGATGGTGATGGTAGCTGTTGTTTGGTAACAAGATGTTGGAAGTGGTGGAAGAAGATGGTGATGATGCTGTTAAAGTTGCTTGAAAGGTTTTGAACAACAACATCAAGAAGATGAAGCTATGATGGGTTTGTACTTGAATGAGTTCTGGTTGATTTTGAAGCTGCCAATCAGTGAGAAATGAATTGGAGCTGTTGATTGCAGCATCTTGGTATGGTGGTTATGAATTCAGGGTAAGAGTTAAGATGGTTTTGTTGTTACTTATTCATGATAGTGATGGGTATTTGTTATATGAATGATTACAGGGTGTGATCGTTACTGCCTGTATGAATGATTTCATGGTAAGAATGGTGCTGAGAGCTAGTTCTGTAGGTGATTCAATGGGTTGGTTATGAAGCTACGGGATTGCAACAAAAGAGTGGACTGAAATGAGTTTAGATGTTGGTTTTGGTGGTTACTAATGAAGCTGCAAAGTGGAGTCAGCGATGAGACATGGAAGTAGCTGAGCTATATATGTTGTGTCATGTGGTGCTGTATGAAGCTGGTGATTGATGTTGCTGTAGTAGGAGGTGTTGTTGCTTTACAAGAGCTGATGAGACTGAAATTAATCTTGAACTGAAATTGGTGATGCAGTGGCCAAGTCAAGAAGTGGTTGTAAGATCCAGATTGTGTTTGAAACCAGGGAATGAGTTAATGAGCTGGAATTGCAGTTACTGGTAAACTGTGGTGGTGATCAAATGGAATGTGTAGTTAATGTTGCTACTGTGATTGTTAGTACGTAACCCAGCTGTAGTGATTGTTTGGCAGGGAGAAAACATGTGGTGTTATCGGTGACGCAGGTGATAGTGTAAAGTGTGGTAGTGATTAAATGGAATATGTTGCAGTGGAGTGCCATGGGTTTGTTGGGTGTCTATGTTGTATCATGTGTTGCAGTATGGAGTTGGGGATGTTGTGGTTGCTGGTAGTAACTTAAATGCAATGGTCAATTGGTTGAGGAGATGAAAATGCTATATGTATGCTTAGGAATGAATTGCATATAATGCTGAAATTGTAGAGAATGAGAGATAATATTGCAGGTGATTATAGTGATGATACTACTAAGATGGTGGTTATGGTAGAGCTTAAGTTGAGTTTGTGAGCTGAACTGATAAGGGCTGCAGTTGTAATGGTGATCAATGACTTATAACATTTTCTTGGGTTATAGTGCTTGCTACTGTTTGTTGAGGTTATAGTGCAACTGCAGTTAGGAGATGTGGTTGATGGCCTTGCATTGGTGATCTTGATGTTAAGAGGCTGAGAAGATGATATTGCAGGTTTGTTGAGCTAGATTTTGGGGACAACTTGATTCCAGATTGGAGGCAACTTGAGCTAGTTGATTCCATATTTTAAGGCAACTTGAGCTAGTTGACTCCATATTTGGAGACAACTTGAGCTAGTTGCCTCCATATTTGTAGACAACTTGAACAAGTTGCTTTCAAATATGGAAACTACTCGAGCTAGTTGGCTCGAGATTCAAAGACAACTTTGTGCTAGTTGCCTTGAATTTTGAAGACAACTTGAGCTAGTTGTCTCAGATTCGGAGACAACTTGAGCTAGTTGGATCCATTTTTGTTTTGAAACTTGTTCCTACACACTATTTATTGGAGACAACTTGAGCTAGTTGCCTCCACTTTTGGAAACAACTTCAGCAAGTTTCCTTCAGATTTGGAGACAACTTCAACAAGTTGACTCCACATGGTGGTGGTGGAATTGGTGGTTGCTGGCGGCGGAAATTGGTGGTGGTTGGCGGCGGTGGCGGCGGAAAGTGGTGGTGGTTGGCGGCGGCGGTAGAAAATGGTGGTGGTTGGCGGCGGTGGCAGGAAGTGGTGGTGGTTGGCGGTGGCGGGGGTGGTCGTTGGTGGCGGCGGACGGTGGTGGTGGTTGCCGGAGGCGGTGGTGGTTGGCAACGGTGGTGTAAAGTGGTGGTGGCGACGATGGAAGGCGGCGGTGTTGAACAGTGGTGGTGGTTGTTGGCGGTGGTGGGCAGTAATGGTGGGAAGTAGAGTGTTTTTTTTTTTTTTTTTAATAGTGTAGTGGTAGTGGTTTTGTATATACATTATATAAAAGAGGGTATTTTAGTAATATATTAAGCTTAGAGGTATATATTAAGTTTGAAAGGGTACTTTTCAAGGGGTCTCATACTAGGGGTATATACATAATGTTCCATTTTTTTCTTTTATGATTAAAGGGAAGAAAGCACTAAAAACAGATAAATATTTTCTTTAAATATTCAAATCATCCAAATTTTCAAACACATGGAACATGACCAACATGTCATAATGTTCATCACTTATGCATTGTTCCGGACAATATGATTTTATTCTTGGATAATTCCAGCACTAGATAGGATTGTCCGTTCATGAATCTAATTCGCAATACTCGGTAGCGAATGAGAGTGACCGATCCATCACATTATACAAAATCCGTTTATTAGCTTGTTGCATTGCTCCTAAAATAAAATCGTTCGTACCGGTATCATTCCCTCGAAAAAAGGCCAAACAAAAAATTTCAATACTTGTCATCAAGAAATTTGATTTATAATCTTGAATAACATAATCAGCGTGTTGAAAATGAAGTGTTATGGAAGGATAGTTACTAATATCAAATCTTCCCTTTAGACGGAAACAAACATCAAAATTATTTACCGAACCAATATATTCAATTCCTAGCTCGTTAAAATGTGCCTTCACCAAATCTGCAACTTTATCAAAATGATATTTATATATCATGGATATTGGAGTACCAGAATCTATGATAGTCCCGCCTCCTTGACTATAAATCTTGAAAGTACCGCTGGGAAATCCTACTCTCTTGTTACCTACACTGATATCTTTTAGATTTAAGTAATAGAGCTGTGTGGGAAACCGAGGCACAATAATGGGAGTTGTATGTACTGTTTGACCTACTCCTCCAATTGTGGCATCATCGCCAAACCTCAAATATGTATTTGATCCTTCAATATTATCGTTAAAAGTTTCTAAGCAGTAAGAAAATTTACCTTGTCCAATGGCACCTAATTGATTTAGGAAAGACCATTGTCCTGATCCCAAGCCAAGTATTCCCGCAATAAGATCAGGTTTTCCATGTAAATGATTATTACCGAACATATCTTCAAAATGCTCTTGGCGAAAACCACAACCCATGCGTAGTTCAATACTTTCAAGGCCAATGGTACCGGAGCCTAATGTGAATTTTTCTTTCGCGGTAATACCAGATGCAATTTGTCCAGTCGCATATCTTGATAGGTAAGTGCATTGGCCACCAGCATTGCATCTATCTCCCCTACAAAGAGGATGCGTATTACAAGGAACAGGATGATATGTAGTTGATGACCTCCAAGGATAAAGTGGCTCATCTTGAGTGAAGGTTTTAGTGGCACCTTCACATTGAAGCCATATTTGATCACTACCTGAATCAATTACCAAATAGTAATTCATGAATGCTTGTCGTCTACCAGGAAACGTACCTAAACCAACCATTGCAACATAAAACTTTCTTGGTTCGTAAACTACAGACAGACGTGCGACATTAGGATTAATGGAGAGTGTTGCATTGCTCTGGAGTAATCTTTCTGACTCGATGTAACGTGCTTGAGCTTTCGATTGTTTTACGAGTCTTTGAAGCCTTTCGTCTCGTGTTAAATGCTCACTTAGATAGAAAGGCGATTCTGTGGAGTCAGGATGAATCATCTTCATACTAAACCCTTTTTTTGGATTGACCGCGATGGCTGACTTGAATAGTAGTGAAATATGAGTGATTGCTGAAAGAAAAATGAAAAATGTTCCCCCCATTTTTGAGCTAAAATGATTTTGATGAACACAACTATGTGCAATTTTGAACTTCAATTTATAGTACTATAAGATACAAAATCTTGTAGTTTTAAAATAAAATCTTCTGTTATTAATGCGTATTAAATTGTGAGATCTTTTCCATATTCGGATTTGCATTCTGTGTCATGATGATGTCTTGTTGGCTATTTGATATTCTTAAGGTTCAAAATTATTTTCAGATTTCCATGGAGGCCAAGAGATGCAAGAATCAAATAAAAAAGGAATAGTAGTAAGTAGAAAGTGAGAGAGCTGCTAACTTATCTCTCTACAATGGTTTTTCGAGTTAGTGAGAATGGTATGGAGGTTAATCATATGCATTACTCCGACAGTACGTACACTTTTCTTCATCAAAAACAATTGGGAGTCTTTGTTCAGCTTATTTTCAATTCATGCTTCGAATAGGTATCAGGATTAAAAAATAAATACTTCTAAAACTAGTATGATTACAGAGTTGGCAGTGTACCTCAGTTACAAAATTGGGCAGACTCTCTAGGATGCTCACGGGACAAACTGTCTCATATCTATCTTGGAATGCCATTTGGGAACCTATTATTGAGAGATTCACTCTCAAGTTATCATCACTGAATCAAGGTATTCTTTTTAAAGGAGGTAAACTTGTTCTTATAAAATGTATCTTATCTTCGTTACTAATTTATTATTTCTCCATTTGTAAAGCACCAGCTCAAGTCATTGCAACATTACTATAGAAGATGAGGGACTTCTTGTGGGAGTACAAATCTGGTTTTAAATGCCCACATTTGATAAGCTGGAAAACAGTTTGCTTGCCGAGGAATCAAAGTGGCTTGGGTGTGAAAAGTTTAAGAGATATGAACTTCGCCATGCTAAATAAGTGGTGTTGGCGATATAGTTTGGAGATATGGTTTTGAGACATCAGATACGTGGTCTCAAGTTATCAATGTGAAGTTCAACTGTGAATCATGATACTGGACTCCGATGTCAGTTGATGCAGCAAATGGAATATCTTGCGGGAAGGCTATAGCTGTAATTTAAAATAGTTCACAATAAGTGGTCATTATAAATGGACATCAGAGATCTCATTCATTTTGATGGCAGTTCTCATATAATTGGAGATTTGATTTCAAAAGAAGTTTTATGGAAGCAGAAATTGAACAATTCTCTGGTTTTATTCAGCTTATTGGCTCTATAGTCTAGACCTTCCCCTCTTGATGCAGGGCTTGATACAAGACGCTTGACCTTAACTAGTACATGTGAGTTTTACTGTTAACTCGCTCTACTCTCGTCTAATTTCAGCAAATCTAAGTGGGAATTCTGGTGAGTTTCCTAGTAGCTTTATCTGGAATTCAAAAATACATCCCAAGGTAATCTTTTACTTAAGGAGTGCTGTGCACAATAAACTTAATACGATGGACATGATGTGAAAAAAGGGGTTATTATGCATCATGTGTGGTTCAGAAGAAGAATTAATAAATCATCTCATATTGCATTGCAAAATTGCAAGTAAGTTGTGGTCTTCTCTGACTCCAAATCAGGGATGGAGATGAGTTCAACCTTCTAGACTTCTAGTATGCATGGTTTGGAAATTTCGTGGACTTCGGGTGGTTTCTCATTAGCAAGGAAGATGGCATGTAAGTATATTACATCTGCAATTACCTGGGTGGTGTGAGAACAATCAACAAGCAGATAATCCTCGTCTTTCTTGGATGAAAATCGACTTATGAGTTGTGTACACGTGGATGTATTGTCAATGGTATTATAGCGATGTCACTTCTTTCTGTAGCTGGTGTGATGATAGAAGAACCAGAAGAGGGATTTGATGACGAAGAAGAAAAAGAAAACATATTGTTTGTGACAAGTAGGGTCGGCAACATGTTATCCTATTTTTTTCGCATTGCGCGGAGGGTGTTGTGAAAAATTTAGCAAATTAATAGATTTTCAAAATGTGAGTTTAAGTGATCCTCTATATGGTCCTCCGTACATACTAGATTTGTCAAACAAGACGTTTTTTTTAGTTAGAAAAATTACAAAGTGAAAAAAGATAAAACAAAAAAAGAAAGGTTTATCATTTATCGTTTCAAATCCAAGATCACAATCCACAACTCGATCTAGATTTATTTTTTCTTTGCAAACAAAATCTCAAAAAATGAATTTGGAGTGAATTAAAGAAAGAAATAAACGATTAAAGATTTCTGTTGAAGCACAATGAGGTGGTGTTACTCCTGCTCTCAGTATGTATTAATAGGCACGTAATTACAGGTAAGGTGCCCCTTACATGTTTTTTTTTTTTTGATAAAGAAGAGATATTAATAAGAAGAAGAGGGAGGTACAGAGAACTTCTTACAAGTAGTAAGAAGAAGCTTGTAAAAAGGAGAAAACAAAAAATTACAAAATCATACAAAGATTGTATCCCAATTGAAAAGCATGCCACTGCAGTTCCCTCTTAATGTGGCTTTAAAGATTGATGCCCATGAGAAAACTAATGCTCTTGCATTTTGAGTGACTTGATCAACACTACTGGCTTTCTCCTCAAAAAAATCTATGCTTTCTTTCATTCCAAATGGTCCAAAGTGCGGCACCTGGGATTAAAGACCATACATTTTTATCATCTTCAGGGGCTTTTAATGAGTACCATACTTGCAGCAAATTGTGAACAGTAGAAGGCCAGACGCCATTGATCCGGTGAGATGGCAGAAGAGAATACCAAATTCTTTTCGAGAACGAGCAATCAAAGAAAATGTGGTTAATATTTTCCTCGGCATTACCGCATAGGAAGCACTTGTTCACATGATGATAACCCCATTCAACATACTTATCAGTAGTGATCAATCTATCATGGGCAGCAGTCCATAAAAAGAAGTTTACTTTAGCTGGTACTTTATTATTCCAGATTGCCTTGTGAGGAAAGAGTGGATGATTAATACCTTGATGGATGGCTGAGTATAAGGAGCTTGTGGAGAAATTTCCAGTTGTGGTGAGGGACCATCTCCTTCTGTCTTCCGTGTTGCACAGATGAGGGGGAACTTCACCAATTATTTCAAGAAGTAAGATTAATTGCTCGACTTCATCGTCAGAAAGGGGTCTTTTGAAATACTAAAAATTCCAGCTGACTACATTATCATGTGATGTAATATGAGCAGAGAGGGATCCTTTTTTGTTGTTACTCAATTTGTATAATGACGGAAATGAGTTCTTGAGAATCTGATTCCCAGCCCATATATCATACCAGAATGAGATAGAGCTGCCATTTTGAATAATTAAAGAAGAGAACATAGATACCTTGTCAGATTGCTGAGCAATGGCTTTCCAGCATGATGAGCCATATGAACCTTTAACTTTGTCAGGTATCCATAAGGAGGCCGACACACCATGTTTTTCAGTGATTACCTTCCACCACAAAGCTTCTCTTTCGATGCCGTATCTCCAGCTCCACTTGGCGAGCATAGAATTATTGAATTGTTGCAGACTTTTCAAACCCAAACCACCGTTTTCAGTTGGGGTGTTTACTAAATCCCAGTTAATCAGATGCTTTCTCTTCGAGTCTTCACTGTCATTCCAGAGAAAATCTCTGATCTTCTTTTCCAGAATTTTAATAATGGATACCGGTGCTTTAAAGATGCTGAAGTAATATAGGGGAAGACTAGTCAACACACTTTTGATGAGTGCAACTTTACCACCTTTTGTGAGATTAACCCTCTTCCAAGGTGCAAGTTTGCAATCAAATCTTTCAATAACAGGGTCCCAAATAGATTTTGAGACTGACTTTGCTCCAAGAGGTAATCCAAGGTAAATGATGGGCAATTTGTCGGTCAAACAACCAAGTCTTTTAGCCCAAGAATCAAGTAGAGGGGTATCTCCAACTCCAACCAACCTGGTTTTAGCATTGTTAACTTTGAGACCTGAAACAACTTCAAAACACTTTAAAGCGCTAAAAATATGGTGAAGTTCAGCCCAATCATACTTCAGAAAAAGAATTGTGTCGTCAGCGTAATGTAAGTGTGAGATTTTTGTCCCTTCTTCTTTAACTGGGAATCCACTGAGCATGCCAATATTAGTAAGCTTCTCTAGGTATCTTGCGAAACCATCCATAGCTATATTGAAAAGCAGAGGAGACAATGGATCACCTTGACGAACCCCCCTCGAACATCCAAAAGAACCAAACGGAGAGCCATTGATAAGAACTGAAAACATAGGAGTGGAATAACAATAAAATTGACCGAGCTACACCATTTCTCTTTAAATCCAATTTTTCTCAAGAGCGATTGCAAATGTGCCCCTTACATGTTATGGTTACTAGGAATTTCATTTACTCCCTCCGTTACTTTTTAATAGGCTGGTTTCTATAAATAAATGTTACAAAAAAATAGGCTGGTTTCCTAATGGGAAAGTCAAATGTTACTTTAGTTTTTAGGGACCACTTTTCTCTTAACTTCTTTTGATGACAAGTGTCATGGGGACCATTTCACTTTATTTCTTTTGTTGACAAGTGTCATGGGGACCATTTCAATTCACTTCTTTTATTGACAAGTGTCATGAGGACCACTTTCAATGATTAGTTTTCTAAATTTCCTTAATTTTGTCAAAAAACCAAACCAGCCTATTAAAAAGTAACGGAGGGAGTAGATAGTTCTGTTCATTTATTTATTTTAAGCAAAGGTTAAAGATGAGCAATCCCGACACATTTATTGGACGAAATTGGACTATTGAGATGGAGCAGTTCTGGTGAGGATATTTTGTAAAGTTTGATTGGTGTTAATAGCTATAGTAATCTAATATTCCATCTGTGTCAGGACGAGTGATAGTATCTTTTTAAAAGTGTATTATCCCCCGAAATCAAGATAAAACAAATAAAAAACTGAAGCATTAATACAATATAATTAAAATTAATTCTAGTATATAGATCATCTGACTTGCCGATTCCGAATCTGTCCGCTGTCAGTTCTTGTTGGGATTACTTGGTAAGTAATTCCACAAGACACTAGTTCTTTGGATCAATGTAGAAGTAAAGTAAAAGTAAAGAAGAAGATGCACACTAAAAGAAACAAGAAAGCGAGAACACAAGAATTAACGTGGTTCGGCGGTACGCCTACATCCACAAACGGCTACGATCAACTCTTTATTATAGAACTTTTACAGAGAATTAAAACACTCAAAGATTGATGAATCAATCACTAACTTATGAATAGCTAGAAGCTAATCATAACACTAAAATAACTCTCTAGTAATATTGCTCTATATCCTCACAAATAGAAAGTAGAAGAGAAGTAGGAGAGAAAACTCATAAGGCTCTTAGAGTTTGTGTATTGGTGTGTTTTTCTCCAAATGAGCTCCCTCCTATTTATACTAGATAAGTACTTGGGATTCAAGCAAAATACTTGACATCCAAGTAGTAACACCTTGCAAGCAAAGTAAACTTGGTTGCCAAGACTTTACTAGATAATTCCCATGTGTACTTAATAGCCAAGCCTTCTTCTTCTCTATGCCAAGTGTCCTATAACCTCCACAAGTGTGAATATAGGATTTAATCTTTGACAACATTAACAATTCTCCACCTTGTCAATGATTCCACAAAAAAAACTGAGTTAACCGTAGCCTCCAAAACGCCTAAAGCATCAACAACGAGCAGTGTTGATCAAGTTGAGACACCTCTCGAACTTGACCTTAGGAACGATTTTCGTCAACATATCTGATGGATTATCTTCAGTACCAATCTTCAATAGAAGAACTTTTCCGTTATCAATCACTTCTCGAATTTTATGATAACGAACATCAATATGCTTGGTGCGCGCATGGTAGACTTGGTTCTTTGCAAGATGGATTGCGCTTTGACTATCACAATACACAATGACATTCCTTTGCACAATCCCCAAGTCTCCAACTAGACCTTGAAGCCATAATGCTTCCTTAACAGCCTCTGTTCTGACAATATACTCCGCCTCTCGTAGTAGACAAAGCAACAACCGATCGTAACATAGACCTCCAACAAACAGGTCCTCCGCTCAAAGTAAAACAATAACCCGAAGTAGAGCGACACTTATCTCGATCACCGGATAATCGAATCAACAAATCCAATGAGACCTTCAAACTCGCTCCTTTTGATACACTAAACCAACATCTAGAGTTCCTTGAAGATATCGCAAAATTCCCTTAACCGCGTACCAATGTGCTCTCCCGAGATTAGCCATATACCGGCTAACTAATCCAACAGCTTGAGAGATATCCGGACGGGTACAAACCATAGCATACATCAAAGAACCTACCGCATTAGCATAGGGAACCTTTGACATAAACTCTTCTTCCTCGAGTAGTAGTAGGACTTAACTCGGTTTGACAACTTAACACTTGGTGGCAATGGAAGACTAATAGCTTTAGAATTTTGCATTCAAGCGACAAACAATTTTCTCAAGATAAGATTTCGAGTAAGACATAGCTTCCCCTTTGATCTATCTCGAGTAATTTCCATGCCCAATATCTTCTTAGCTGAACCCGAGATCTTTCATCTCAAACTTGAACTTAATTGCTTCTTCAAAGCATCAATTTCGACTTGCTCTTTGCAGCTATAAGCATGTCATCAACATAGAGTAAGAGATAAACAAAACTCCCATCTCGGAGCTTCTTAAAGTACACGCATTGATCGTACTTACTACGAGTGTACTTTTCTTTGCAACATAAATGTATCAAACTTGGATACCACTTTGTCTTGGAGATTGTTTTAACCCGCGGTGACTTCGAAGTCGACACACATAATCTTCTTTACCGGCAACCTCAAAACCAATGGGTGTGACATATAAATGTCCTCCTCCAGATCACCATGCAAGAAGGCAGTCTTGACATCTAGTTGCTCGAGCTCTAAATCAAACTGCGCCACAAATGCTAGAAGGATTCGGATGGAAGTGTGCTTAACAACCGGAGAGAAAACTTCATTGTAATCCACACCTTCCCTTTGTGCATATCCTTTAGCCACTAACCTTGCCTTATATCGTACACCACTAACGATACCCTTAGAGTCTGGAGTTCCGTCTTTTACTGTATAGACCCACTTGCACCCGATCTTATTTTTACCCTTGGGCAACTTAACTAGTACCCAAGTGTGATTCTTATGAAGAGACTCTATCTCCTCATCCATAGCGGTTTTCCACTCGGCGGCATGAGTATCACTCATCGCCTCCTTGAAGGTAAACGGCTCATCTTGAAAATGGATAATGCATGAGAAACACTATCCTCATAACCATATCGAACAGGTGCACTAATTTGACGCCTCTCACGCCCGAGATGCCAAAGTCGGAATAATCTCAATTTGTTGCCGAATGGGTTCCACGATGGGAACCTCATCTTCATCTTCTACTTGTTCATGTTGAACTTTTTCTTCTTGTGTAGTAGATGAATAAGGAGCTCTTTGCTCCACCTGCATCGAATCGTCATCAATAGCCCTATGACTCTCCTTTTCAATTTGAGAGTCCCAACCCGTGAACTTCTTTGAATCAAGCATAGCTTTCTCATTGAATGTCACATCACGACTGATCACAAACTTTTGCAAGTCTGGGGCACCATAAACGATACCCCTTCACACCTTCCTCGGGATAACCTAAGAAAATTGCTTTCTTAGCTCTAACACCTAACTTATCTTCTCGACGTGAAAATAAGCCGGGCAACCGAACACCTTTAAATTTGAATAATTTTGGGATTACCGGTCCAAATTTCCATAGGTGACTTACACTTTGAATGGCTGTTGATGGTGATCGATTCACTAAATAGCACGCCGTATTAACTTTGCTTGACCCACCAAATTTTTCCCAAACTGCGTTTGACAACATGCACCGTGCTCTCTCAAGTAGTGTGCGATTCATTCGCTCCGCTACTCCATTTTTGCTGTGGTTTACCTTTTTTTGTGAAGTGTCTAGCGATACCTTGTTCCTCACAAAATTCTTTTAATGGGTCTTCGAGTGTATTCACCACCATTATCTAACGTATCTTCTTGACCACACGACCAATTTGTTTCTCCACCATGGTCTTCCACTTCTTAAATACCTCGGTGACTTCATTTTTTACGCTTCATGGTGTAAAGCCAAACTCTCCGCGAAAAGTCATCGATAAAGGTCACAAACCACCTAGCACCTCCCTTAGAAACTGTACGAGAGGGACCCCAAACATCCGAATGGATGTAATCTAACATACCCTGTGTGGTGCACATGGTACCAAAATCGTTTCTACATTGTTTCCCAACAATGCAATGCTCACAAAAATCAAGCTTACAGGTCTTTTCTCCTCCAAGTAAACCTTTACTGCTCAACACATACAAGCCTTTCTCACTCATATGCCCAAGCCGCATATGCCACAAACGTGTTGACTCCACATGTTTCTCATCAACTGATTGAGAAACCATAGCTCCACCACAAATTATATCTCCTTGTAAGAAATATAAGTTACCATGTCTTTCACCGGTCATCTTCAAACTACTACCGTAGTATACCTTCAAGAAACCATATTCTGCAACGTACTTGTATCCTAAAGATTCAAGTACTCCCAACGAAATCAAACTCTTTCTCAAATCGGGAACATGTCTAACCTCGAAAGTGTTGTAGTAACACCATGCGAACGAACCCGTCACTGCACCAACTCCAACTGTTTTGCGAGGTATTAGAGTTACCCATCAAAACAGTACCACCGTTCACCTCTATAAGTGGTGAAACATTCCCTAGTGGGACACATATGGTACGAAGCACCGAATCGAGCATCCAACCATCATTGAGATAACTCTTTGATGTAACGGTTAACACCTCCGATCAAAGCCACACATTGGCTCCACCGAACTTCACCGCCTTCCGTAATTGAAGCAACAACATTTTTAGAATTTGATTTCCTATTATGTTTCAAATCCTTTGCTTTTAGCTTAGGACAATCAACTCTTATATGACCGGGTTTACGACAATAATAACACTCGATGTCGTTCCTTTTGAAATTGGAACGATTCTTCGACTTCGACTTCTTATTACCATTTTTACCTCCATCAACAAAGAAGCCCTCAACTTCATCGTCAAACTCTTGCTTTCTTTTTCTCATAGCTTTGGCTTGTAAAGAAAGAAACCACATCATTGAAAACCAATTTATTATCTCCTTCGGTTTTCCCACTTAACAAATAATCCACAAAAGTTTCATATGACGGAGGTAAAGAACATAGTAATATCATAGATTTATCCGTATCCGAGATATTAACATTAATATTAGATAAATCAGATATTATCATATTAAACTCATTAATATGATCTACTAAAGATTTACCTGAAGCCATCCGAAAGGCATGGAGTCGACGCTTCAAGTAGAGTTCCGAAGTCAAGTCCTTTTGTAAGTAGAGCTTCTCTAATTTCTCCCAAAAATCCTTTGCCGAAGTTTCACCCGAAAAATTATGAGTAATTTCCCTCGACAAACACAAGCGAATAGTTGAACAAGCCTCCATATCAAGGTCAGCCCACTTTTCGTCGGTCCAATCTTTTGGTAAGACCGTTGGCTTCTCCTTGATTGCTTTAATTTGTTTCATGCTAACAAGAATATCTTTTACATCAGTTTGCCATGATGTAAAATTATTCTTTCCATTGAACTTGATGATATCAAATCCATGCACCTTCGAGAAAACTCCACGGATGTGGAAGCTGACATCTTTACTTCTAACTATAATCCTCTCCACGCTCACCGCACCACTTGTTGGGATTACTTGGTAAGTAATTCCACAAGACACTAGTTCTTTGGATCAATGTAGAAGTAAAGTAAAAGTAAAGAAGAAGATGCACACTAAAAGAAACAAGAAAGCGAGAACACAAGAATTAACGTGGTTCGGCGGTACGCCTACATCCACAAACGGCTACGATCAACTCTTTATTATAGAACTTTACGAGAGAATTAAAACACTCAAAGATTGATGAATCAATCACTAACTTATGAATAGCTAGAAGCTAATCATAACACTAAAATAACTCTCTAGTAATATTGCTCTATATCCTCACAAATAGAAAGTAGAAGAGAAGTAGGAGAGAAAACTCATAAGGCTCTTAGAGTTTGTGTATTGTGTGTTTTTCTCCAAATGAGCTCCCTCCTATTTATACTAGATAAGTACTTGGGATTCAAGCAAAATACTTGACATCCAAGTAGTAACACCTTGCAAGCAAAGTAAACTTGGTTGCCAAGACTTTACTAGATAATTCCCATGTGTACTTAATAGCCAAGCCTTCTTCTTCTCTATGCCAAGTGTCCTATAACCTCCACAAGTGTGAATATAGGATTTAATCTTTGACAACATTAACAAGTTCATCTCTTTGAGCTCTTTTTTTCCTTGCTGGATGCATCCTCTTTACGACTGCTGCATGTAACTTGCACATCTGACAGACCGTTTTCCAGGGCATCGACCAGGTTCTTAAAATAATTCCCAGTGACAACAGTAAGATCCTTTAGCCTCCTACAAAATCCTTCAAAAATTTCTAATGGATTTTTATCGTCGATATAAAGTTTTAATTCCTTTTCTGCACAATGATGAAGTTTTTCTAATCCAGATTCAGCCTGACCCTGAAGGAACTCAAAGAACTGTTTTTTCGCAAATTCATGTTCAGACAAGTAATATGCATATGCATATGTACACTTTAAAACACGTCTACATTCAATTATCTGTATCCAGGCATCACTAATGAACCAGAGCTCTGTCTCAGGCTTTCCCACCTTGGTACTGAGTTTCTTAATATGCTCAGATTGCATTTCCTTCAGTTCTTTAGCTGCCAGATCCATCGACTTGTGGTTATGTGCCCAACGCTCGTAGTAATGAGCATATTTTTCAAGGTATTGTTTTGCCATCTCTCTTTTGTTCAACTCCTCATCATAATCGCCCAATACCTTGGCCCTCTGATATCGATTACACTGGTAGTACCCACCTGTGTTGCTTCCGTGATTTGACCATGGACCAAGGCAGAGCCAGCAGAACTGGTATGAGCAAGGCTCTGAGCACGACATATGCATGCAACCATGATTTTCTCAATTGGTCGTTGGCATTTCGGACAAGGCTTAGAATTAGCTAATATCCAATTTACATTTTCAGACTCACTTCTGTTCTTCTCTTTCCACTTTGCTATAGTGCTACAGTCAATTGGACGATGTACTTCCTCGCTACAACTCCAGCAAAATTTATATTTGCATTTGCAAGTAACTACACGGTTTTCACTACCCAAATCAAATTCAATGACGGAACTGCAGCCTGGAGCAGGGCACCACTTGTATCTTTTATTACCTTCAATGCAAGACCTTAAAAGGTAACGAGAATATTTCTCTTTACTTGCTTCACAAACCAATGCATCTACCATGTCTTCACCCACAGCAGCATTACACGATGGCTCAGGACATCGCAACTTCAAACATCCAGGTCCATCACTAATCGACGTACCAATGTATCCTTCCCAGCACGACCTACAAAAGAGATGATTGCAACTAGCAGCAGAAAACATATCTTCGCACCAATACGCATCAAAGCATATCATACAAGTAACTTCTTGTCCCTCTTTAACTGCGACAACATCTACAATGGGATTCTCGAGCAAACCAATTTCCTTCCGTACCTTATCTTCATCAGCATACCATTCTTCGTGTACAGTATCGACACGCCAATTAAAGTGGACAAGTAGTATTATAGCTGAAACTCTTGAAACTGAAAGCCCATTATTACATACCGACGCAATATGTTCTTCCTGCATGTGACGTATATCGTCCTCATTGATAACAGTATAACTTTTTTCCAAAGGCTGCGTTGTATCCTCCTCCTCCTCAAGAACATCTTCTGCGTCATCGCTATCATCAATCGAATAATTAAGATCTCCTTCACAATCATCATCGCTATATATATATAAATAGTATCATCATCCTCAGAGCACTGTACATCATTGTCATCATACAAGATATCGTTTTCTGAATCCATATTACCACCACAACAAGTAATAAAAACTGAAAAATAAAAGAAATAAGATCAATACCATGACTCGGTTATGATAAGCCAAAAGATCAGAAAGAAAGAACCAATATAAATTAGGGTTTTCTGTAAGAGCGGCCATGTCTTAAAACAAAGTTATCAAAAACGTACCGTTAAATCTTTTCGGAAGATATTTGGTAAGATATCTTACAGCCCGCTGAGTGCTGAACCCAATTTCGAGCAAAACTTTATGCAGCGGGTTAACACGCTTATGCTATACAGCGTAACTTCTCTCTAAAATAAATCTCCTCTAGAACTTCTATAAATAAGGTAAATAACGCTTTGAAAAAATTTAAAATATAATTATTATTATTATTACTAGTTTATCACCCGTGCGATGCACGGGTTTATTTCTTGTTTTTGGAATATTGGACTCATGTTTAAAACTAATTTCTACCAAAACCTAAAAATTATGAAAAAAAAATGGTAAAAAGCAATAAGCTAATATTTAAGTTGGTGCGCAAAAAAATAAAACAAAAAAGGCTAAAACATATACTCCCTCCGTCCCACCATTAGATGACCTACTTGGTCTAAGATCTTGTCCCATCATTAGTTGACCTATTTCACTAATCAAGGGGATATATCTAAAACTACCCTTTTGATTGATTATCGGTATCATAAGAAATATGTATAATTTGATATTCATGTTTATACTCGTTACGTAGGTGTTTTAAAATGATTTTCAACGGTATAAAATTTACGAAAATCTATGGTATAGTTTGAGAGATAAATGATTTCTAAATTTTACAAATTATTATCCATAAGGGTATAGTTGTAAAAATACTTAAAAACACTCATTTCATTCATTGCCTTAAGAATTGTGCAAACTTCAACTAGGTCATCTAATAGTGGGACGGAGGGAGTATGAATTTTGTGGGAGACAATGCATTGAAAATGAAATTCTTTTAGTATTCTTTGACATCCTCTTTTTCTTGGACGTAAAACATTTTTCCACATCTTCTCTGTCCCTGCAAGCAACGATCGCTATCTTGGACATAAATATTCTTCATTTTCTCTTTGTCTTGGTTTCCATGTTGAAACCAAAAGAGCAACAAATAGAAAAAAATATATTTATTATCCTCAAATCATTAAATATTGCCAAAAAATCTTCTAGATTGTTCTCCTTCACAATATTATGCAAATGTATCATTGTATTTCTTGAAAAATATCGGTATCGGTATTAGGATAACTAATTCTCAATACCTTCTTACACAGCTTTTCGATGCTACATTACATGAACTGTTTTCTACTTACATGATTTAATTGTCCTAAGTAGTTTAAGAAGGAAAAAAACATACCATTTTCCTCGAGTAGTTTAAGAATATAAAAACGTAATTCTTTCAGCTCCATTATGTGTTTTCTTCCGAAACGCGCACCATCATATTTTTAAAACCTCTGATTTGTGGTTTATATAAAGAAGATAATTATGGTTGGACATATATATTTTGTTGACTAATGAGAATTGTAACTATATGTTATTTGGATTTTAAAGATATTTGGTCTCGATTATTTGGAACATGTACGTTTATGCACATTTGGTAAGAGTGATAGGTCCCAGCGAGATCAATGCATTTACAGAGTGCTAGGGTAAAGGATGAATTGCACCATGAGAATTGTGAGTATTCATCAACTTAAGGTTAATAAAATGGTCTTAATTTGTTAAATAACTTGTTAAGGATTTTTCAAATGGTGTCATTGCTAGCTAACTCCATAAAACATCATATGATCTGCAAAATCGCTCCATAATATGACAGGAAAAACCACTCCATAATGCTGGAAGTTGGAACTAATGAATTCGTGACTTAGAAAAAATCTATCAAAACAACTACCAAAACAATATATGCATACTTGTAGTTCCTAAAATATCAAACAAAGTTATTCTTAAGAAAAAACAACCTAAAGCTAGGAAAAGCTACCATCGAGCATGTTGGTTTTACGATTTTACCCCTTGTTTAAAAACCACCATCAACAATAGGGTTTGTTTAAGGTTTCGTAGAATATCTCGAAGGAATCTTACCTGTAAATGGATGGTTTCTTCGTTCTTACCAAGTTTCTGACTTAGAGTAGTCAACTCGCGGCCAGGTTTCAATCTCGGATCCGGGTAAGCATACAATATGCAGAAATAGGATTTTTTTAAGGTTTCGTAGAATATCTCGAAGGAATCTTACCTGTAAATGGATGAATTCGTCATTCTTACCAAGTTTCTGACTTGGAGTAGTCAACTCACGGCCAGGTTTCGATCTCGGATCATGTACGCATACAATATGCAGAAATAGGGTTTTTTAAAGGTTTCGTAGAATATCTCGAAGGAATCTTACCCGTAAATGGATGAATTCGTCGTTCTTACCAAGTTTCTGACTTAGAGTAGTCAACTCACGGCGTGTTTCGATCTCTCGAGCCTGTTATGCATACAATATGCAGAAATAAGGTTTGTTTAAGGTTTCGTAGAATATTTCGAAGGAATCTTACCCGTAAATGGATGGATTCGTCGTCCTTATCAAGTTTCTGATTTAGGGTGGTCAACTCGCGGCCAGGTTTCGATCTCGGAGCATGGTATGCATAGAATATGAATAAATAAGGTTTGTTTAAGGTTTCGTAGAATATCTCGAAGGAATCTTACCTGTAAATGGATGAATTCGTCATTCTTACCAAGTTTCTGACTTGGAGTAGTCAACTCACGACTGTGTTTCGATCTCGGATCATGTACGCATACAATATGCGAAATAGGGTTTTTAAAGGTTTCGTAGAATATCTCGAAGGAATCTTACCTATAAATGGATGAATTCATCATTCTTACCAAGTTTCTGACTTAGAGTAGTCAACTCACGGCCCGGTTTCGATCTCGGATCCTGGTACGCATACAATATGCATATATAGTGTTTTTTTAAGGTTTCGTAGAATATCTCGAAGAAATCTTACCTATAAATGGATGGATTCGTCGTTCTTATCAAGTTTCTGACTTAGGGTAGTCAACTCGCGGCTGTGTTTCGATCTCGGAGCATGGTATGCATAAAATATGAATAAATAAGGTTTGTTTAAGGTTTCGTAGAATATCTCGAAGGAATCTTACCCGCGTAAATGGATGAATTCGTCGTTCTTACCAAGTTTCGACTTAGAGTAGTCAACTCGCGGCCGGTTTCGATTTAAGAGCGTGGTATGCATACATTTATGCGAGTAAATAGGGTTTGTTTAAGGTTTCGTAGAATATCTAGAAGAAATCTTACTGTAAATGGATGGATTCGTCATTTTTACCAAATTTTTGACTTAGAGTAGTCAACTCGCGGCCAAGCTTCGATTTAAGAGCGTGGTATGCATACATTTATGCAGAAATAGGGTTTGTTTAAGGTTTCGTAGAATATCTAGAAGAAATCTTACCTGTAAATGGATGGATTTGTCGTTCTTACCAAGTTTCTGACTTAGAGTAGTCAACTCATGCCGTGTTTCGATCTCGGATCCTAGTACGCATACAATATGCGAAATAAGGTTTTTTAAGGTTTCGTAGAATATCTCAAGGAATCTTACACGTAAATGGATGAATTCGTCGTTCTTACCAAGTTTCGACTTAGAGTAGTCAACTCACGGCCAGGTTTCGATCTCGGATCCTTGTACGCATACAATATGCAGAAATAAGTTTTTTTTAAGGTTTCGTAGAATATCTCGAAGGAATCTTACTTGTAAACGGATGAATTCGTCGTTCTTATCAAGTTTCTGACTTAGAGTAGTCAACTCGCGGCCAGGTTTCGATCTCGGAGCATGGTATGCATAGAATATGAATAAATAAGGTTTGTTTAAGGTTTCGTAGAATATCTCGAAGGAATCTTACCTGTAAATGGATGAATTCGTCGTTCTTACCAAGTTTCAGACTTAGAGTAGTCAACTCACGGCCAGGTTTCGATCTCTGAGCTTGGTATGCATACAATATGCAGAAATAAGGTTTGTTTAAGGTTTCGTAGAATATTACGAAGGAATCTTACCTGTAAATGGATGGTTTTTCGTTCTTACCAAGTTTCGACTTAGAGTAGTCAACTGGCGGCCAAGTTTCGATCTCGGAGCATGGTATGTATAGAATATTAATAATTAAGGTTTGTTTAAGGTTTCGTAGAATATCTCGAAGGAATCTTACCCGTAAATGGATGAATTTGTCGTTCTTACCAAGTTTCGACTTAGAGTAGTCAACTCACGGCTGTGTTTCGATCTCTCGAGCAGTTATGCATACAATATGCGAAATAAGGTTTTTAAGGTTTCGTAGAATATCTCGAAGGAATCTTACCCGTAAATGGATGGATTCGCTGTTCTTACCAAGTTTCGATTTAGGGTGGTCAACTCGCGGCCGTGTTTCGATCTCGAGCACTGGTATGCATAGAATATGAATAAATAAGGTTTGTTTAAGGTTTCGTAGAATATCTCGAAGGAATCTTACCTGTAAATGGATGAATTCGTCATTCTTACCAATTTTCTGACTTGGAGCAGTCAACTCGCGGCCAGGTTTCGATATCGGAGCCTGGTTTGCATATAATATGCAGAAATAGGGTTTGTTTAAGGTTTCGTAGAATATTCAGAAGGAATCTTACCTGTAAATTGATGGATTCATTGTTCTTAGCAACTTTCTAACTTATAGTAGTCCAGTCGCGGCCAGGTTTCGATCTCAGAGCCTGGTATGCATACAATATGCATAAATAAGGTAAATAACGCTACGAAAAAATTTAAAATATAATTATTATTAGTAATATGATTTCATGTGAATTTCCTCTGTTGTGGTTAAAAGCTGAACAAAGCTCTCTTTGTAGAGCTTCTTGCCCCACAGAAAATTATTAGACCAATAAGAATCTTTTGTTATTTCATACCACCAATATTTGCTCCGGAAATACCACAAAATCTGTTTTACTATTTCCGATATTTTGATCCGAGCGGATATCAGACCTAAAACTAAAAGTTTTTGTTTCGCTAGAGCATCAACTCCTGAAACCACTGTCGTCGTCGGTGGAGAAGCATACTAGGTAAGATCAATCTTTCTATCACGCTTTTCTGAATTTTCTGTCTTGTTTAATTTACACAAACAAATATTAGGGTTCTTTCTTTTTCTCTCTTTTATTTCAATTTTCAATTTTTATTTTTTCTGTTGTGCTTTGATTTCCCAGATAAGGGTTTATGATTTCGCGAGTCGCAACAGATAAAGCCTCTTCCACACGCTTAACCAGCGCAAATCGACTAGTGACTTTCTTGGTTGCGGCCATATGTCCGTACTTCTCCCAGATTCTGGTGTACAACGCCTCGTGCTTAGCCGGCACGCTGAAGCCGCCAACCAAAGACATGACCTGGATAAGGAACCAAGTACGGGGGATCAAAAATGGCGCCTGCACCTGGCCTCACGACTCGCAGAGGGTTTTCTTCCATGTCTACGGCAGCAACCATCAGAGAATCATCCACTGTTTGAACCACATCTGTGCCCGGCAATTGGCTAACTCCTATCTCCAAGTCACCGGCGGTGGCCACCAAAGGCAAGTTTTCGTGTGGCTCTACCCCAGAATCGTCCTCCGAACCGGATTCCTCCTGCGAACTTGAGTCAGACATTTTTCAAAAGAAGAAACAGAAGAAGAAAGAAAAGAAGCGCGGAACTCACCGAACCACTTCCCGAAAAAGAACCAAGTCGCTGCCAGAGGAATCACTCTCACTTGTCGAACTTTCTTCTTTCTTTGACTCATCACCACTATGAGAAGGCTCAGTGCTGCTGGAATTCTTTGAAAAATTGCCGTCTCCTGGCAACGTGCAAGGGCAGCGAAAGCATTAACACTACCGAAGCCCTGGAGGAAACGAGACACATGTTTTCAGCAGAAATTCACGTGTTTTGAGACAAACCAATGAAGAAGCGACACATACCTAGTTATTGGAAGAACTGAAAGACACGAGAGCTGCGGGAGGATCTCTTGAAACCGTCCGGAACCCGCCAGCACGATTCTTCGTTCTCCGTTCCTTGGCTTGGGGACTTTCCGAGTTGCTAGGAAACTTTCGCTTGAGATCTCTCAGCATTGGATACTTCTTCAAAACTGCTGGGAAGGTTTACAACGAACGTTCTCCACCACGTTATTCACAAAATCTTGGATCATAATAAACTCGTCGCACCAGAACTCATTATAGCCGAAGGTCGTCGAAGTTACTCTTCCCGTTTGAAAGAAGGGAAGGCGGATACCCGGCTCAAGGGCACTGGCATTAAGGGCGGCACATAATGAATCCTTAGGGATCACCGGCTGGTAAGCAAGAGGCACCCCTTGATCGAAACCCATGTGACGAGCAGCACGGTCGATATTGTGTGACTATCTGGAAAGACCCCATGAAGAAAGACAGCATATAACCGGACGTGCAGCTTTGAATAAACAACTTTTCACCAACGCTCAAATCGCCATCAGAAGACAAAGACATGAGCGAAGCGAAGCAAAGGTGTCAATTTGAGTCACCGACCTATGAACCGGCTCCCATGGGCGAAAACTGATTTCATACGACTTATCAAGAAGACTAACCAAGCTCACGCCAACTCTTGGACGCCTGTTCACCCATCGAAGAATTCGAGAGCCGCCCCAACTCGCGGGAATCGAAGGCATCGGTTTCGGAGCATACTTCTCAAAGTGCTCCCATAGCCAGACTTGCTGAAAAGAAACGTGCACATATGAATTCACTTTCATGAAACCATTCAAAACTCGCATGTTCGCAACTAGGTGATCCAGATGCACATACAGGGAACCGAGGAATAACTTGCCAATGGGAAGAACTTCACCTTTTGTCAACTTCACAAAGAATCACTAGCAACTCGGGTCTTATCTCCTTCTTACCGTAACTGTCGTCAAAAATGTCTCTAGACAACCGGAGAGCCAAAAATGCTGCAACGTGAAGATCATTGCTTTTGTTTAGGTTCCAGCTCGTCCTAGGAAACCATTGAGATATCCACCAGTTTGTAAAGGCACCTTTCATCCTCTTTAGGACAGAATCCTTCGACTTCGCAGTGAGTCTTTCCGAGCGAAATCTTCCAACTTAGCGGCAAGGTCATCTCGCATCTTCCCCTCGCTTTCAGATAATTGGATGTTAAGATTCCCAGTCACAGGAAGATTCAGCAAGAGAGCCACACTCTCCAAGGAGAAAGTTATCTCACCCCATCTACATATGATCGTATGGGTGTCCGAACACCATCCGGAGATGAAAGCAACCAAGCCCGGATATCCTTCCTAACTGGAGATTTACTGAAGCTCGACAAAGATCAATAATCTGCGCTCGAGTCAAGTTGGTATTTATATGCTCCTTACTCACCATGAACTCAACCCATCTATCAAAAGAACGCAATGGGCTTTGGCACATCCTGAAATCAATGTTGGAAGAGGAATATACCCCTTTATGAATACAAAACCGTATGGTGTTCTTGGGCGAACCGAACGTGTCTTCTTTTCATCTTCACCACCGGTTAACAAAATTGGCACGAAACCTGGGTGATTTTTCCGAGCAGAGGCAAGTTTTTTTGGCGAAGAATTCATCATCCGTGTTCGGTTTGGAACTATGGACATCCTTCGATGAGGCGGAATTCTGTTCAGGTAACACCTTGTCGGATTTCTTCATAACAACTTAGTAATAAGATATCTGCACACGGAGAAAAAACAAAATTATTTCCCTGACATATAACCGCGCCCAACAAAGGAAAACCTGGAATACAAAAAAAAAAAAAAAAAAAGGGAAGAGGGCGTATTCTTTACTGGCTCGAAACTGCACACGCAGTATTTTCTTCAGGGTTCAAAATTACATACGCAGTATTTTATACGGGCTCAAGTGCGTCTGCAGTATCATTCTTCGGGTTCAAAATTATATATGGAGCATTCTCTACGGGTTCAAAAATACACACGCAGTATTTTCTTCGGGGTTCAAAAATACACACGCAAGTATTTTCTTGAGTTTCAAATTATATACGCAGTATTTTATACGGGCTCAAGTACGTCTGCAGTATCATTCTTCGGGTTTAAAATTATATATGGAGCATTTTTCTACGGGTTCAAAACTGCACGCGCAGTATTTCTTTCAGGACCGAAAAATTCATGCAATATTTTCTACGGGTTCGAAGTCATATGAAGCATAAATACAGTATTCTTCTTCGGGATTCACACAGTATTCTCTACGGGTTCAGAACTGCACACGCAGTATTTTCTTCAGGGTTCAAAATTATACACATTATTTCATACGGGCTCAAGTGCGCTTGCAGTATCCTTCTTCGGGTTCAAAATTGTATAAGGAGCACTTTCCTACGGGTTCGAATAATATATGCAGTATTTCCCTTGGTTGCATACATACAATATTTTCTACAAGAGACACGCTAAGAAATTATATGCGCAATATCATTGCAAGGATTATAAAGAAAACGCCTACTCTTAGGGTTTGCACCTACATGAAAAGGGAAACAAGAGAAGTACTGGAAGACATACCTGGAAGCCGGTTTTTCTTTGTGACTCTGCCGCTAGTAGGAAAGGATGAAAGGAATAAGGTGCAAGATGAGAGAAAGGGATTTTATATATATATGGGCGTGAAGATTCTGAAATAGGGAAGGATTTCCCTTTACCAAAAATCGTGCGGACTCACAAGAACGCCCAACTTCCCAATACCGCCCAAGTTGCGCCGGTCCCACCAGCTAATACGCTCAGTTTCCCAACTCGCAACCACTTCCCAATGCCGCCCAAGTTGCACCGGCCCACCAATCACGCCAACTTCCCAATGACCGCTCAAGTCCCGTCAGTAAGCACGCACAGCTTCCCCACCTTGCACCGGTCCCACCAGCTAGCACGCTCAGTTTCCTAAACTCGCGTCAACTTCCCAATGCCGCCCAAGTTGCGCCGGTCCCACCAGCTAGCACGCTCAGTTTCCCAACTCGCAACCACTTCCCAATGCCGCCCAAGTTGCACCGGCCCCACCAATCACGCCAACTTCCCAATGACCGCTCAAGTCCCGCCAAACAAGCACGCACACTTCCCCACCTTGCGCCGGCCCCACTAGCTAGCACGCCGATTCCTAAACTCGCGTCAACTTCTCAATGCCTTGACTGCCCGTCTCTCACAACGATAACTTCCCAATTGCGCTTGACCTCCCGATTTTGTGCAAAATTGCCGAGAGGCAAGGATTCCAAATCCTATTGATAAAAAGGTCAGACAAACCTCCTCAATTCTCTTTACGATTTGCTGCTGATAGTTTGTCACCATCTTATGTTTACCTCGCAACAAAGCTCCTGCTCCGAGCTAAGCAGGGGACTTAATGTTGATGGTGGTTTTTAAACAAAGGGTAAAATCGTAAAACCCAAAATCAACCCTTCTCCTCCACTTTGTGACCGAAGCAAGTCTGGAACGGCCATTTCTTGGTTTAGGCCGGACTTGTACAAATTGATCTCTCGAATCTATAAAGTGCTCACGTGCAGCACATTTGTTTAGGGTTTGAACCAGTTTCTCACTCACCTACCGAATTTACCGAAATCGGCAGAAACGATTTTTACCCATAAACACGTACACACGAGGTGAATTATTTTTCTGTTGACTTGATAAGTTATTTTACCGCTTCAATTTTCTTATACACTACGTATTTATGGTAAAGCAAAATATCATGTGTACGGGTTAAGTAATATCATCAACAACCTAAAAACTCAATACCATCCCTCACTCCAGAATAAAAGTAGCACTGGTGGAGCTTACCCTCCCTCCTATTGGTTGGTGAGCGTAACCTCGCGCTCTCATTGGCTAATTGAGAAACCATTCGTATTCGTCGGATGAAATTTTGTTAGATACGGTGCGTTGATCTGACAATGTGCGGTGTAGATTGGGTGGATTGTTGGGACACACGCGATGGACGACCCTCATTATTTAGAAAAATTGTTATATTAATTTCATGTATTTATTGTGAAAATCCAAAAAATAAAGAAAACTACTATATTAATTTCGGACATTTATGATTAAAAAAAAAAAAAAAAACAATTCAACATATTTAGGGAAATAAAATAATATAATTTGTATTTTTTGAATCTTTTATAATTTCATATAGTTATTATAAAAAATCCAGAAAATAAAGAAAAATACCATATTAATTTCTTACATTTATGAATGAAATAATAAAAAAAAAATCAGTTCAACGTATTTATGGATAAAGTAATGAGATTCATATTTTAAAATCTTTTGTAAGGAAAAAAAAGAAAAAAAATATAGAAATGACAAAAAAGATTACTATATTAATCTTTTATAATTTCATGTAGTTATTATAAAAAATCTAGAAAATAATAAAAAAATACTATATTGATTTCGTACATTTATGATTGAAATAACAAAAATCAACTCAACATATTTATGGAATAAAATAATAAGTTTTATATTTTTAAAATCTTTTGTAAGGAAAAAAAGTTCTGGAAATGGCAAAGAAAACTACTATATTAATTTTTGGCATTTATGATTAAAATAAAAAAAATTAATTCAACATATTTATGGAATAGAATAAAATAATGAAATTTGTATTTGTTGAATGTTGTATAAGGGAAAAAAAAAATCTAAAAATGACTATATTAATTTGTAATATTAATGATAAAGATCTAAAAAATTACTATACTCTAAAAAATTGCCAGTTGTGTAATATTCTCTGATTTTTACTATACTCCAAAAAATTACCAGTTGTGTAATATACTCTGATTTTTACTTTCTAATAAAAGCCCATAGTGGTATCTAAAAAATTACTAACAACATCTAAAAATTACTAAATTAGTTGACATTTAAGATTAATATTTATTAGAGTATCTGAAAAAATCTAATTATTTACCTGAACACAATCTTACAGGTTCCATTAATACAGTTAATTTACTAATATAAACAAAGCCAATGGTTAATATGGTAAAGTTTGTAACCATTGTTCAAGTCACATTAATTAAAACCATATTTATGTGTTATATTTATTTATATTACCATATAACAGGAATTAATTCCATAGCAGTTGTAAATGTTTTTTTTTAGAGCCAAGTTTCCAACATCGATATAAAGGATACAAATCATTCTTTAGCCCTACACAAACCCACGTACTTTCTGTTTCTGTGAAAAAAGAGGTAGCGAACAGGAGATATCGACTATGAATTTTGAAGAAAATCACATCGAAGAGGGAGCAATGGCAGTTGATTTCCATGGTATGTAAACCTATTGAGTTAATTAGTGTTTGGGTCGTAAGTTTTGGTCCTATTTAGTGTTTGGGTCCTAAGTTTGTCCGTTATAGTGTTTGGGTCGTAGACCCGTTAGTCAAAGGTTCAAACCGTTAAAGTCCGCTAACTTCCGTTAGCAAATTAATTTTCACATTTGCCATTATAAAATTCCGTTTAAAATTTTGAATTTAAGGTCTAGATTGAAGCATCGACGTGGTTACTGTCTCAGTCAACGGGAACAGTTTCAACCTCACTCCTGTAATGCCCCTCGATCTCCTCCGTTCATCAATAAAGTACATGGAAACAAGCAAGGTTCTTCCCTATTTTCTCGGCAACAGAACAATTCAATCCCACCAAACTCTTATCAAATTTACAGTGTCTCTCTTGACCTACGAATTCTTTTCTAACATGTTGAAAACACCCACTGAACCACGCTCATGGTTGTACAAACTAAGGCAGACGTATGAGTGACTTATGTCGAACACTTGATGGGCAGGACCTGGTAATGGTGTTGTCCGTCAAGGAATCATCTTTTGCTGCTTCAAATATGGTCCTTCATGTACTCGATTATTCTTGGTGCAATCCATCTTTATCTTACATTAGCCATAGGATTAACCATACATTCAAATACGAATACTTAAGATCACCAACTGCCAACTCAACTAATCAAATACAAAATTAAACAAAGAGGAACAAGAAAGAAAACTCATAAATCCCATCCTTTACAGTTCCACAAACAAAACCCCATCCAGGAAAAACAACACCACCCACAAATCAATTACAATAATTACATCTCAGAAACATCATAAATCGACCAGTATATAACTTACTTGGATTGATTCTTTATCTTCGTATCACCGATTGTAGTACAATTTACAACGGAAGCATCAAGCTATTAAAAACCCCTTTAATTATCTTATAATCTATCGATTCTTTCCTGGAAAGAAATAGAATTGAAACTTGCATGAAGGATTGAAGGACATAATTGTTCTCTTATCAGTCGAAAGTTGTTGTGGAGGTGGGGAAATGAAATAGCGAACGGTGTTCACACTGTGGCAAACGTGGAAATAAAATCTTAACGGATGTTAAATATGCTAACGGCTTGACCAGCTGACTAACGGGTCAACGACCCAAACACTAAGATGGACAAACTTGAGACCCAAATCCTCTATTATACCAAAATCTACGACCCAAATGTCACAGTTTGGATATGCATCTATAAGGTTCCTAGGTTGCTGTTTTTTTTCTCTAAGCAATTTTTATTTGTAACAAGCAAATACAAAATTTTAATGTTTGATGTGTATATGTAGGCAAGAAAGCTTCGGGGACAGTTTATACCCCCTTCAAGCGCCTGGTTAGGAATCAGACACATCACAAAGTCGTGAAGGCTTTAGTTCTGAAAAAATTGAGATTTGAAAACAAAAAAACAAGTCAATTATGGAATCTTGACTTGCATCTCATTGACCAAGAGGTGAGTTAGTCGACCTCTGACGCACATTCTTGGTAAAAGTTTTTTTTTTTTTTTGGGCTGATAAAATGTAGTTTTTAATTGTGTATTGGACATAATGCAGGGTACTCAGATGCATGCTAGGGTAGGCAAAGATTACATAGAGCTGTTAGAAGGGAAATTCGAGGAGGGAAATGTGTATTCCATTCAAAGGTTTAGCATTGCCAAGCCATCAGCCAGTTACAGAATTGTGTCATTTGAACATGTAATGTGGCTGAACAGGTTTACCAAGGTGTAACATCTGAAAGTTGGCCTCCCAATATTTCCCAAGGAGATATTCAGTTTTCTTGCTCTCGAGAATGTTGGTACCAGAAAAATGATGCTACATATTATACGGATGAACAGTCGAAAATATAAGATATACTATTATTTTTTTTGAAAAAAGCATTGTAGCAAACATGAACCTCTTCTTATATAATTCCTGCAGCTGTGATTGGAAGGCTAAATTTTGTGTCGAATGTTGTGCCGAAATCGATGGTAGTGGTGGTACATTTATCTAATGTCACCATAATTTCTTTGCTTTGTACTATTTAAAGAAACTATATGTTTTGTTGCGATAAAAAATGTAAAAATTACTATATTAATCTTTAATTCCTAATTAAAATAAAAAAATAATAAAAAAATTTATATTTATTTTCGAATTTTTATGGTAAGGAAGTTCCAAAAATAAATGAAAAATCTTAATTTTTATGATAAATGTTTTTGTAAGCTTATTTTTGGACGTAAAATATATAAAAAATCTTGGTTTTTATGACAAGTGTTTTTGTACGCTTATTTTTGGTAAATATAAATTAATTCTCTAATAATATAAAAATTATAATAATCATAACAATAATATTTTTAGATATGGATTGTATATATCATTTCCAAAACAAAGTCTTTACTTTTATGGAATATATGCGATTTCCAAAAAGAAATGGAAAGGAAAGAAAGTGAGTTTTGGATTTGGTATCTCTCTCTATGTATATATAGCATTTGCATAAAAACTAAATCTGCTTCCGCGGTTCTTCCTTTATGTTTAGTTTTTTGCTGGTTTTTTTTCTTTTCTTGCTTGCGTTTTTCCTATGCTTTCGATGATGTAATTTCATAATTTATTGCGCATGTAAGGCTGATCATGGAGAGAGCAAGGATGATGCCATTGATCATCTGCGCGGAAGATTGTCGTAGCCTCTTATGTGCTTTGGATCAGATACTTCTAAATTCATTTAATGGTAGGGTATAATCATTTTTTAAACCCGTGTTTTCTTTCTTTATTTTGATTTCACTTTTCACACTGAGATTACAATTGCACTTCTGCATATCTTTAAACCAAAAGCTATAACTTCGATTGGAATTTTTCTCTCAGCAATAGTGGGATTGTAAGTGCAACAATTCTTTCATTTACGGATGGTGGTTGCAGTTAAGTCAATCTTGAACGACTTTGGTAGTGTCCTTTTTCTATTTTATTTTGTTGTGGGATACTTCCAGTAGACTGCTAGATCAATAAAATTACTTGATTAAATAAAATTATAAGTTAAAACAATTTTTATCTATATGCTATTAAAACCACAGCCAGATGCAACTCAATTGCATTATTTTCTAATGTTAAAGTGAACCCACAACCAGATGAAAAGAATGACGTGGGCACCGTAGTTGAAGTAAATCTGGAGTAGATGCCAGACTAATTGCTAAAGAAACTGCTTATTCATAACGTATTAACCCTATTTGGATTGCTATAGCAAGCATGGAAATTTTGTTATGTGTTACAATCATGCCTTGAAATTTTTGCTAAAGTTGTTTATTGTAGGAAATTTTATACCAATTTTTTATCGGTATGTGATTACGATTTCTGGATTTGCTTACATTAAAGTTGTTTTAAGGATGCCTGCATTGGAAGGTGCTCCATTTTCCCATTTAGGCCGAACCTAAACCTGTGCTTGAGAGATAGCTGTCCATACACTGATAAGGGATGTATGGATTCTCAAGAAGAGAGGAGCCGTCGTGGTCCCCCCCGGAGCCCCCGGATCCCACTTATACGGCTCAGCAATCAATTATTTTTGTGTCCCATCTTAATCGACCCTATCTAACTAAATAAGATTTTTCATAAATCTATCCATTTTTGTTTTCGGGTTAACTGAAGGAGTTAATTATCTACCAAGGGTTCGTTGCCAAGTTTGTTTACATTAATTTGAAGCATTTTGAATCTGCCTTTCACAGTACGAAGAGAAATATATGCTACTATTTAGAAATCTAGATGTACGATCGCGGGGTTAAAATCACAGGAAAACTGAGTGAAAACGTTACAAATTTACTTTGCAAGTTCACTAATATGGCCCAAAGTACGAAAATCCCCTAAATGGGGGATGCGTACGGTAACATCTAGGATGATTTTTTAGTATAACTTGGAACCACTGGGATGATATCAGTCATATCCAACATTGATGCACAACCACATACAGATATCTTGCTAAAGTTAAGAGCATATTAGCACGTCATGTAAAGCCTCTCTCGCTCTTTCTCTGTCTCTATGCGTTATGAGTCATTGACTCGGGTATTGATTGTTGGTTAACTTGAAATTGCAGGTAAGTTGTAATTGTTGATGGGAAATGAGAGCAGGAACCCTCCTAGACGAAATGGTCATGAAGGGCTATGAACTGAATCATGTAAAGGTAAAGTTTACATACCAAAAATAATAATAAAAAATTATTAGTCTTTGCAAGTTTTTTTAAAAAAATAACCTGAAAGCATCCTTACTTACCCCTAGATCCAATCTAGAATAATCTCTTTTAAAAATAAAAGAAAAAGAAAACTAATGTCCGTCTAGGGATACAATTATAGGGTTTAATTTCGAGTAGCAGAATATATGTGCACACACGCCTACAAAGCAAATTAGTAGTAATAGTAAGAATAAATCGCAGTTAAACTGATTGGAGTGTCCTGCATGTGCATTACGTCTTCTGATATTGAATTTGCAGATAGGAATCTCAAACGGGTGTTCCAAGCTCGGTCATTTATTAGTGGGACTGAAATTTTTGAAGTTTGTTAGTTAATACTTTCTTGATCACCTACTTCATTCAAATAATGTAGAGTGCTCGCATGCTCTTTGATTTGGATTTTAGGAGTCATTAAATGCACTTACTTCAAGAAACTTTACTTGAATTGTTAGTCTTAATGAACTTTTTTTTTTTTGACACACGATAGCAGCCTAAACGAACTTAATATTGCATATTAGCACTTTGAACATTGTGGTGCATAGAGACACCACGGTATGGTTACCGGGAAAATTGGCTGGTAAAATCCTTTTTGTTCCAATTGCATGAAATAAAATCATACATGTTTTTCCACTTATGAGGGTCTTTAGCTAATGCTATAAATATTGGTTCTGAACAACTACCCAAGTGTTTGCCTCCAGATAGTCATTTGAATGCAGTCAGTTTTGCTCAAACTTTGGATAGCTTTGCAGGACTAGATATCCTGGAGCCTTATATAACTTCAAGATGTGGTGGTGTTGTGGTATATGGTGAATTATGAGATGGAAACTTGCTGTTGAAGGTTAATGGCAGAGTAATGATAAAAATCCAAATGTAGTATAGATGTTGTTTTAAGTTAATGGCGTAAATTAAGTGTTGATGCAGGGGTATTCAATGTTTGTGCTTCTGGTGCTTTGGGCACCATTTTTTTTGTTGATCTTTTTGATCTCAGTTTTGTGTAGCTGTTACTGCCGGTGTACTCCTGGAGGGTAAACTGTCTCAAACAAAACTACCCCAACCCAATATAAATCTCTTACTTTTTTTTTTTTTTTTGTGAACGTTTGTATATTTGATTATACTGCTTAGTAAGATTAACATTGATCAATTTTGTTGAGCTAATGTTAACACAATCCAAACTAAGACAACGCTAAGTGTATCCAAAAAAAATCAGGGCAACGATTTAGGAGAAACATGTAAACCCGGTGAGGTGCATCACGTGATTATAATTAACATTGCATCATCAATGTTTCAATCTTAAGACACTCAAATTTTATTTCAAATTTACTGATTATGTGTCCATCTTCATTTTATAACCCATAATTCCAAAAACTCAAGTACGCATCTGTAATGTCCGATTCCTTTCCAAAACCCAAAACAATGGAAATCCAAAAACTTAAATAACCTATATGTAGAGTTTGAATCCTTTCTAAAGCAATGAGAATCCATAAATGAGAATCCGAATCTCAAACTCAACCACG
The DNA here is from genome assembly GCA_023531295.1 of Papaver armeniacum. Lineage (NCBI taxonomy): Eukaryota > Viridiplantae > Streptophyta > Magnoliopsida > Ranunculales > Papaveraceae > Papaver > Papaver armeniacum. The sequence goes on from JAJJWW010000469.1 coordinate 333,143, forward strand.
GAAGTTCTCGGTATTAGTTTTAGACGTAATGCCAAAACACGTCATCATGTGCCACTAAATGTATTGTGTGTTGAAATTGCTATCTATATCATGGACAAGACATGTATGATGAATATTCTAAATGATGATTCCTCGTGTATTCAAGTTATTCAGTTAGTATTACCAACTAAGCATGCATTTTAGATTGTCTAGAGTTGCATGGATATGGTGTTCATTCTCGCAGATTAGGGGCTTGATGTGTGTGGTTAAGAATTCCATTGATTGAAATAAGGTAATATTTGTGTAGAGGATACTATCAATTGTGCTTACTTAAATCCATTATATCATTTGAATGGTCTGTAATCAGAACATATTAGAACATGAAAGCTGAATCAGTACATTCAATGTGAAATTATTTTGAAAATGCTTAAAGAGATGTAGGTGGATTCGGAAAATGTGGTGGCATCTTACGAGGAAATAAAAGACACTGAGGACGAGGTAGGTAAAGTGGAAGGATATAATCTCCAATTGATCTTGCGACAATTTAAAAGGACTAGAAGGATTTCTTAATCTCCAACAATTGAAACAGTGCGTAAATGGTGAATAATTTGGTTCTAACCGTTAATCTACTTACTAAATGATAATTGGCGCTTTCATAATACAATGCAGTTATTAATTGGAACCGCTTTTTGGACGGGTGAATAATTTGGTTAACAGTTAATCTACTAAATGATATATGGTGTTTTCATTATACACTGCAGTTGTTAATTGGGACCCTTTCTCGGACGGGAAGCACTTCATATGCTTTGCACTATTTAAAGTTGGCAATCTATTTTATATTAATATCATGATTTTTGTTAGTTTCTCTAATATCAGATATCGTTACCTATATAGTGAGTGTGATTTTTCATTTAACTATAAGAAGTTGGATCCTGGAAGATCCGTTGAGTTGGTTCATTGATTCTTAACGCAAATATAGGATTTTCGAAGAAAGATATACCAATGTATTTTCTTGATTATATCTTCTTTGACGGGAAGCACTTTATAAGTTGTGCACTATTTAGAGTTGGCAATCTATTTTATATGAATATCATTTTTTTAGTGTTTCCAATATAAGATATCGATACAACCGTGTAGCAAGTGTGATTTTTCATTTAACCAATGGTACTAATATTGACAATGTAATGAACTACTTAATGATTTGAAAGCTTGGTATAATTTTTCAAAAGTATTTTCAGGACTTTTTAATCTCCAACAATTTAAACAGTGCATGGATGGTGAATAATTTGGTTCAAACTGTTAATCTACTAAATGATAATTGGTGCTTTTATAATACAATGCAGTTGTTAATTGGGACCGCTTCTTGGACGGGTGAGTAATTTGGTTCCAACAATTAATCTACTAAATGATAATTGGTGTTTTCATTATACACTGCAGTTGTTAATTGGGACCCTTTCTTTGACGGGAAGCACTTCATATGCTTTGCACTATTTAGAGTTGGTAATCTATTTTACATTAATATTATGATTTTTGTTAGTTTCTCTAAAATCAGATATCAGTAGCTAAATAATGAGTGTGATTTTTCATTTAACTATTAGAAGTTGGAGCCTGGAAGAGGAGTTGAGTTGGTCCATTGATTCTTATGCAAATATAAGATTTTCGAAGAAAGACATATCAATGCATTTTCTTGATTATATCTTCTTTGACGGGAAGCACTTCATAAGTTGTGCACTATTTATAGTTGGCAATCTATTTTATATTTTTTTTTCGTGCCTTCAATATCAAATATCGATATAACTGTATAACAAGCATGATTTTTCATTTAACCAATAATACTAATATTCAAAATGTAATGAACTACTTAATGATTTCAAAGGTTGGCGTAATTTTTCAAAAGTATTTTCATTAAAATGATTTCTTAATCTCCAACAATTTAAACAATGCGTTATTGGTGAATAATTTGGTTCCAACTATTAATCTAATAAATGATAATTGGCGCTTTCATAATACAATGCAATTGTTAATTGAGACCACTTCTTGGATTGGTTAATAATTTGGTTCCAAAAGTTAATCTACTAAATGATAATTGGTGTTTTGATTATACATTGCAATTGTTAATTGGGACCCCTTCTTGGATGGAAATCACTTCATATACTTTGCACTATTTAGAGTTGGCAATCGATTTTATATTAATATTATGATCTTTGTTAATTTGTCTAATATCAGATATCGATACCCGTATAATGAGTTTGATTTTCATTTAACCATAAGAAGTTGGAGCCTGAAAGATCAGTTGAATTGGTTCATTGATTATTTACGCAAATATAAGATTTTCAAAGAAAGATATATCAATGCATTTTCTTGATTATATGTTCTTTGACGGGAAGCACTTTATATATTGTGCACTATTTAAAGTTGACAACCTATTTTATATGAACATCGTTCTTTTTAGGGTTATTTGGTTTTTGGTACTTACATTTTGTCCAGAGTTAGCGTTTGGTCTAACATTTGTCCAGCTTTGCGTTTGGTACCTGGACTTCACGTTGACCAGATTTGACCACATTTTTATTTATTTTTTAAAATAAATTATACGGAGTTACAAATATACCCTTCCTTTGGCTTAGGATCCAAAGAATAAACCAATGGGTCGGTCCCCTAATAAACCGATGAGCCGGTCATAATGATTTAAGAAGAAATGGATCATGCAAGAATCCCTAAACTCAGTTTCTTATTTTCTCAGAACAACGTAGCCATTACTGCTATAATGTAAAAAACCTTCGTTGTTGCTCCTGTTTTTACACTCACCGTAGATAAGGAAAACAACATTTCTCCTACAAAGTTTTTATATTCAAACCCAAACGATGTTGAAGCCTTAACATTAATGGAAGTTACCATCCAATCTGGAAAAGTCTGAACTCAGTAAGAACATAAAAAAGACAAATTTTTCACCTAAAATCAAAATTTAAATGTAGAGTTTTGTTAGAAATTGATTCATCAATCAGAATAATGACGTTTTTTTTCGAGGATGATTTGAAGTTTACAGGAATAAATTGGGAAAATGTTTGAAGAAATTTTTTTCCTCCATCAATTCTTTGTTGATCGAAAAATATTCCTCTGTTACTCCATCTCCACGAAAATTGGTAAGAAAATATATCAATTTATGTATAAAGACTTAAAATTTTGGACAAATTTTGGTTCGGTTTATAGAAAGTTGAAATGCAAAACTTAAATGATGCTAGGAACATTAAGATACAAAGATACAACCTACATGAGATTCTTTTAAAGTTATTGGATTAGGGATGAAATAGGTGTGATTGAGATGAATTACAGGGTTTGATCCAAGATTTGGGGGTTTCTGTTGGTGAGATTTGTGAGTTTCTTTTGGAGATTTAATTTGGTTGAAATCGATGGATAGTTTTGTAATGGATGAATTTCAATTGGGTATGGATGAACTTTGAATTTACTGTTTGATTGTGTAATAGATTTGCTACCGCTGTTTAATGGAGTATCTAATACTCAGTTGATTGTGGAGGCGGAAGAAGAAGAGTATATATATGTAAATGTGGGAAAAGTGAAGGGCACTATAGTAAACTCATATAATAATTTCATTTTATATAAACTTTTTTAATAAATTCTAAACAGAAGTCAAAATTTAACCGGAGTTAACGCAGTTAACGTTATTTCCAAGTACCAAACGCAGTTTGGACAAATGTTAGACCAAACACTAATACTGGACAAAATATGAGTACCAAAAACCAAATAACCCTTCTTTTTATTGTCTCCAATATCAGAGATCGATATAACTGTATAACAAGTATGATTTTTATTTTATTTTATTTGTAGAATTGATTACTGTTTTGTTAGATTGCTTGAAATTAGTTTTCAAAACTATGTGAGATGTTTAGATTATAATACAATTATACATTTGATTATTAGAAAGTTTTAACTGTTAATTGTCAATCTGTTGGATAGTAATTCTATAATCGGTTATAAAAACTTTTATTGGGATGGGTGCGGGGCGAAGCCCCGCCTCAGTGGACATGACCAATGGTGTAAGAAATTCCAGCAATCCCGGTGCGTAGCACGGGTTTCAAACTAGTTTCTAATAATTAGACTAAAAAGTATTGCATAGTGCGCCAATGTATCGGGGAAATACATGAACATATAAATACATTTGAGGCAAATATTTTTCCATTCGTGGTCAAACTGCATTGACTTGGTCGAGTGGCTAGGTGGGCAATTTTTTTGGTGTGTGCTTTGGGCAGCTTGGATGTCAGGGCCGGCCCTGGGTGATAGCTTTCTTTTCTAACTGGATGCAGCCCAAAAGCACTTTTCCTACTCAACCACGTATCACCTGGCTCAAACCCAATAACGGCGACAAAATATTGACACGTACGTCTACAAAAAAAAATTACTGTATTTTATTTCAGTTCTATAAAATATTCAAGTCACTTGCTCAATACAATGTGCATGACCTTGTCTAAAAATATATCTGGTGGTTCATCGTAGGAATTGCTACATCGTCGGATCCATTTTAAGGTAACCTCAGTAACTTCGATTTGTCTTTTATTTAGGGTTTAGATCATATCTTGATATCTGACTTACCCTAGCTCTACTAGCATAAGATTTGCATATCTTTTAATTTCTTTTGAGTTTCTTATTTCTAGATCTAGTTTTGCTTCTTAAGTTATGATTTCCTTTTATTAGTTTTTCCAAGTACTCGAGGGAATTAGTGAAACCTATATATAGAGAGGACTATATGCTATTGTTTGATCTGTCTTCTTCGTTTTTGATTTGTCTCTTCTTGCGTTGGATTATCCGATATCTGCAGAGAAGAAATTCCAGGAAAAAGAAGATAGAACGGAAAATTACCATCCATGTGATCAAGAGATGATCAGCATCCAAGTTTTAGACGCTGAAGAAAACATAGAAAGGGTTATTTAGTTTTTGGTACATACATTTTGTCCAATATTAGTGTTTGGTCTAACATTTGTCCAACTTAGGGTTTAGTACTTGAATATAACGTTGACCTGTGTTGACTGTCTTGACAAAAGTATAATTAATTTGTATAATAAAAATACTATTAAAATATTTTGTTTACAAGTGTACCCTGAAGTTTATCTGGGATCGAACGGCTTTAGTAAAATATTATGTATCCAACGGTCCTAATATATGATGAAGGATACATGAACCTTAATTAGCTACACTTCTTCCTCCGCCTCCATTAGGTGCTCCTTACACAAACCTCTTCCCTTAGAAAGAGTGGATTTTATCTCTTCAAAGAAAAATCACGATAATGATTTCTTTATATTCTCAAAACGAAACATATAATTCATCTATATCGATCCCTAAATGATGAAATATCATCTTTGTGCATCAAAATCAAATTTTGGAATTTACCAACACAAACCTAAAAAAAATAAACATCATTCAAATTATACACTCAAATTTCTTCATGAAACTAGTTTTCGTATATGAGATGATTATTTTTTTATTTATTTTTTTACCATGATCAGGGGGAGAATAACTAACTCAATCCCCAGTCTATCATAACACGACTCACAATCTCAAATCTCAAAAATCATATCTACTCTTCTACTCAATGATGCTTTTGGCGTGGTAGTCTTTGAAGGACTCATATAGCATTCACACAAGAAATGTGGTCGGAGAACATATTAAATTTGTAATCCTTTAGGCAGCCACCTTATTTGCTTAATAAGGTTTAACAATCCTTTATGTGTTTTTAGAAATTTGGTAGACAACAAAAAATCCGGATTAATTAGTTGATGATTTAACGTTATAGGTCTGTAGTCTTTAAAAACACAAAATCCATTGTGACATAAAACATCGTTGATGTTTGATTTTATTTCAAAATGTTGATAGTTGTGCTCTTTTTCCTTTGTCCAAGTTTTTTCCCATTGGGTAGGTTTTAGAGAGGCAATTTAATTCAACATGGTGGTCATCCAAGGGGAGTTGTATCGACGGTTATTTGGTGGTTATTGTTGTTCTTGGAGAAGCTTGAAGATTCGAGTACACTACTTTTAGAAGACTAACACAAAAGAAGACTTATTTCTCTTAGTCGAACAATCTCCCTTCACCGCACATCTTTGTGCATCAAAATCCTTATCAACACAAACCAAAAAATAAACATCATTCAAATTATACACTCAAATTTCTTCACTGAAATAACTAACTCAATCCCCACAATACTTCTACTCAATAACATCGTTATTGTTGTTCTTGTATTTCTCTTAGTCGAACAATCTCTGATCTTTCATCTTCAAATCTGTATATGCACCAAACAAAAAAAAAATCAGGGGCGTTTCATCAATTAATGAATAAATCCAAGTGGGGAAAGGGAATTAGTACATACCGTGTTTGATGCTTTGCCTTGGAAACTGACGACGTTGATGGAGAGGAGTGATTGAAGGAACGTTTGTGACTGAGAGATGCTTTGGCAGATCTGAAATTTTGTGGTTCGATCTCATTACTCTTCCATAATTTCATTCGAGTACGTGGAATCTTTTTTTTTATTTTCATTTTGTTCTTGATTTAATTTTGGATCTTCAGATTGGATTTTCCCAATTTTGGAACCCTAGAAATGAGAGTGAGAAAAGAAACGAAGAAATTGTCGGATTCCCCTATTGATTTAACATTTATCAGGGTGGTGATGGAGAAAGAAAAAATGATTAAGGTGGTTGATAGGTTGTGAGTATTGTTGCAGCGATACTGGTAGGGAGACAGAGTGGGCGGTGGTTGCGGTGATGGTTTGGAGAGACAGAGTGGGCGGTGGTTGCGGTGATGGTTTGGAGAAGGTAGAAAAGATTTATAAGTATACCTATGTGTAAATTTTTGTAGAACGAAGGTTATGATAGTAAACATGTTTAGTAATTTATATTTAAAAAATATCAAATTTAATTTCTTAACAGAAGTCAATATTTAACCCGGTCAATGTAGGTCAACGTTATTTTCAAGTACCAAACCCTAAGTTGGACAAATGTTAGACCAAACACTAATGTTGGACAAAATGTAAGTACCAATTACAAAATAACCCACATAGAAAATCAAAAAGAAGAAGTGTATAAAAACAATGTTGGAAGTAAAGATTATGGAGAGGAAGTCATCCAAATAAAAGTAGAAGGAAGCAGCAGTGAAATCTGCCGGAGAAGAAAAAGTGAAGGAAAATATCATTAGAAAGGAATTTAAGCAATTTGATTTCGAGGAAGTCATCCAAATAAAAGTAGAAGGAAGCAGCAGTGAAAGCTGCCGGAGAAGAAAAAGTGAAGGAAAATATCATTAGAAAGGAATTTAAGCAATTTGATTTCGTTTATTTTCGTAGAAACAAAAACATCATCACCTGTAACAGTGCTTCCCTCCCCATATAAACTTATCAGCAGGAAAAAAATAGGATTGAGAAGCACAATAGAATAACGCAAGAGTGGAAGATAGTCGAAAAAGGTCTACCTGCTTCAATGTATGTTAGAGTTTTACGAACCAGTGTCGCAAGAGCTTTAATCATTGGTGGAGCAGGCAAGCCTTACCATCATGGTTTATTCTTTTTCGATATAATATTACCACCTGATTACCCAAGCGCACCACCAGAAGTTCGTTCTTGTTCTTCATTCCCTTGTTCTAAATTAGAAAAATTACAAACTTATTATAAAGTAAGTGAATGGGGTGTATTAAGTGGTATTAAGTCACGTATATATTTCCAATCACTGTTATATATGGCAAGGAAGATAACATCAATCACTACCATTACTAAATGATCTAAACATGGAAAGCAGATTACTACATGCAATATAAACATGGAAAGCAGATTAGTACATGCAATATAAACATGGAAAGAAGATTAGTATCTGCAAGAATAATATGTGATTGATGTCATGCAAAGAAGATTATGGAAAGAAGATCAATTCATGGAGAGAATAATATGTGATTGAGAAATTGTTGTAATTAGTTTTAATTCCTTTGATATATTTATAGTAGTAGGATCTTCACTCATGCAATGTAATTACAATCAGTATATATACAAACTGGTAATATCAATCTCTTCACAGTTGTGAGAGAAAACAAAATCAAAACTCTTTATGTTTTCAACCTTTTGCTTTATCTTCAGTTGCAAATAAGCTGTTCTACAAATGTTTGGATAGTTGATTGATACATTTTGGCAATGCCGTTCAACTACCAAATGGTTCCATCCCTCATGGTGTGGATTGTTTTAAATTTTTATCTCCAAGTTTCAAATTTCCCTTTTATTCGTTCAAATGCTAGTCACGTCGAATGCCCAAGGAGATTGATGTATGACTTTACCCCTGTTTTCAACCTTTTGGGCTAAACAAACTCGTTTAAAGTTTAATAATAGCTAAACAAACTCGTTTAAAGTTTAATAATAGTACTTCTTTATCTCAACATCCATTTCAATTGATTCATGCTGATATATGGGGACCTTTTTCAACCCCATCTATTTCTGGTGCTAAGTATTTCCTTACACTTATGGATGACTATTCTAGATGTACTTGGGTATTTTTAATGCAAGTAAAATCAGAAACTTTAAAATTTCTCAAATACTTCTTTCATTTTGTTATTAAGCAGTTTGGTCGCAAAATATCTAGCATTTCTTCTGGTGTTCAATCCATCATCATTCCTCAATTAGAGACTTTCCAGTCTGATAATGGATCCGAGTTCAAATCAAATGAACTTCAGTCTTGGTTTCACCAACACGTTGTTCTCCATCAAACTAGTTGTGTATACACTCCACAACAGAACGGCGTTGTTGAACGCAAGCATCGGCATTTATTAAACGTGGCTAGAGCTTTACGATTTCAGTCGAATCTTCCTCTCTGTTTCTAGGGTGAATGCATACTAGCTGCTACATATATCATCAATAAATTGCCAACACATGTTTTATCTCATAAAACTCCACATGAGATGCTACTTCTTAAACCGCCAGATTACTCATCCTTGCGAGTATTTGGTTGTCTCTGTTTTGCGAGAAATACTAGGATTTCTCACAAATTTGATCAACGTGCCAAGCCAGGCATTTTTATTGGTTATCCTCATGGTCAGAAAGGATACTCAATTTATGATATTGAATCAAAATCTATTTATACTTCCAAAGATGTTATCTTCCATGAAAATATTTTTCCTTTTTATGATTCTAACCATACTCCAATTCTATCGAAATCTGTCCCTGTCAATGAATACACAGACTTTGATTCCATATTTTCTACGCTATCGGTTTCGTCTGGAACTTCTCAGTCTCGTTATGCTGATTCCCAGCATATCTCTTCATTTGTTCCTGATAAGGCTACTTCCTCAGATGCTGATACACAACATATATCATCATCCTCGCTGGACATAAATCAACCACAGTGTGCTGATTAACAGCATATCTCAGAATCTTCTTCTCCCTTGGTTCCGCCAGCTCACTGTGGTCCACCGGGTTTTATATTACCTACATAATCTCCCCCAACCACTGTTATTCATGTGTTTCAATCTCCTGCACCTCCTCTCGTGCATCCTGATACTTCTGTCATTCCGGAAACGTCAGAAATATCTCCAATTCCGGTTTATATTCCATCTTCTGACTCTCGTCCATCTCGTACAAGAAATCCACCACTCTACTTGCAGGATTATTTTTGTTCACCGCAACTTTGCAAAACGACTTCCGCTTATCCTCTTGCGATTATCTCTCATTCGATAAATTCACGCCTTCTCATCAGGCGTTCTTGGCTTCTGTAGTTCTCACGGAAGAACCCAAACCTTTTCTCAAGCAAATAAATGCCCTAAATGGCGAGCATCTATGGCAAAAGAAATTCTGGCTTTAGAAGCTAACAACACTTGGATCATGGTTGACCTACCACCGGGTAAAACGGCAATTGGATGCAAATGGGTTTTCAAAATCAAATTTAACTCTGATGGTTCTATTGAACGTTACAAAGCTCGTCTCGTCGCTAAGGGTTATACTCAACAGAAGGTATTAACTATTCTGACACTTTTGCACCTGTAGCTAAACTTGTCACTGTTCGCGTTTTGTTGTCTATTGCAGCCATTAAGGGTTGGTCTTTACATCAGATGGACGTCAATAATGCGTTTCTTCAAGGTGATCTGGATGAAGAAATCTACATGAGAATTCCCCCTGGTTTAGCTCGTAAAGGTGAGTCTCAAGTTCTTAAGCTAAATAAATCTTTATACGGCCTTAAATAGGCTTCTCGTCAATGGTTTGCAAAACTATCCTCAGTTTTATTAACTGAAGGTTTCAAGAAATCCCTATGTGACAATTCTCTTTTCACATATCATTGAGGTTCAAATTCTATTTTTGTCCTTGTTTATGTCGATGACGTAATTATCACTGGTACAGACGACTCTTTTATTCACTCACTCAAATTGCATCTTGCCTCTCATTTCTCTATTAAGGACCTAGGTCGCTTGCAATATTTCTTAGGGATTGAGGTCTCTCGTTCTCCTAAAGGCATTTTTCTATGTCAAAGAAAATATGTCTTAGACATCCTGAAAGACTCTGGTCTCACAGGGGCTCGCGTATCTCATCTTTTCCGATAAATACTAATCTTAAGATACTTCCTACTGATGGTAAGCACTTAGGTGATCCAAGTTTTTTTCGGCGTTTAATTGGCCGTTTATTATATCTCACAGTCACACGTCCAGATATAACATATGCAGTGAATTATTTAAGTCAGTTCATGCAACATCCTCGCAGTGCTCATCTGGATGCTGCTCATCGTGTCTTACGATATCTCAAGGGAACTATTGGCCATGGAATTTTTCTGGCTTCTACTAGTTCTCTTTCTTTACAAGGATACACCGACTCGGATTGGGCAGGATGCCCTATGACTCGGCGTTCCACTACTGGCTATTTAGTTACAATTGGTAATAGTCCTGTTTCATGGAAATCTAAGAAACAACACACCGTAGCACGCTCATCTGCTGAGGCTGAATATTGTGCCTTAGCTAATCTCACAGCAGAAATTCAATGGCTACGGTATCTTCTCAAGGATATGAATGTTTTCTGTCCTTTGCCTATTCCTGTTCATTGCGACAGTCAGACAGCCATCCATATTGCTCAGAATCCTGTTTTTCATGAGCGTACTAAACATATAGAGATCGACTGCTACTTTGTTCGTGAAAAGTTGCTTAATGGTTTAATTCTTCCGAGACATCTTCCATCTGTTGATCAACTTGTGGACATCTTTACCAAACCACTTGGAGCTATGCAATTTGGACGTCTAGTTAGCAAGTTGGGCGTTCGTTCGGGCTCTCCCGCTCCAACTTGAGGGGGGGTATTACATGGTATTAAGTCACGTATATATTTCCAATCACTGTTATATATGGCAAGGAAGATAACATCAATCACTACCATTACTCAATGATCTAAACATGGAAAGCAGATTACTACATGCAATATAAACATGGAAAGAAGATTAGTATCTGCAAGAATAATATGTGATTGATGTCATGCAAAGAAGATTATGGAAAGAAGATCAATTCATGCAGAGAATAATATGTGATTGAGAAATTGTTGTAATTAGTTTTAATTCCTTTGATATATTTATAGTATTAGGATCTTCACTCATGCAATGTAATTACAATCAGTATATATACAAAGTGGTAATATCAATCTCTTCACAGTTGTGAGAGAAAACAAAATCAAAACTCTTTAGGGTGCAAGAACTGAAATAAATTCGCTAGCTAAAATATGGGATGCAAAAGTATCGACCATACTGGATCTTTTAGTATTTATTCAACTTTTATTCCAAGCCAACCCTTTTTTTTTTTTTTGAAACAAGAGAGCATTGAACGATCCTCGTTTACAAGTAGAGCCCAAACACTACTAATAAAAGAAGTTCTAGGCTAATATAAGTTATTTTTCTCCTTGGGAATGGAATCAAGACTTATTCCGCCAACCCTTGTGTGAGGATAATTGTCGGATGATGTTGGCTACTCTTCAAAACCCACCAAAACATTTTGAAGAATTTGTTGCCCAGCATTTCCGTGATCATGCTAAATCAATTTTAACTGCTTGCAATCCATATAGAATTAGATGTGGTGATCGTTCAAGGTATGAGAAAAAGCTGTGCAAAGAGTATCAGGAATCCATGCTTAATGTAATTTCAAAGTTACTGAAGGCGTTTATGAAGAATGGTTCTTCTTTGGATGATTTAATTTGTTGGAGACGACCTTAACTTGGACCACACTGACTATATTTACGTGGAGCCTATCACACCCTTGTGCACTCCTTTGACATGGCGGGTATCTGTTCGGCTATTGCAGTTTTATTAAATTTTTTTTGATTTTGTGTATATATGGGAGCATCACAAGTAAAGGTTCTCTCAAGTCTGGGTGATTTTTAAAAGGGAGGGAGCCTGAATAGGACGACCCGATCATGATCGGATCATATACATGTCACTTATGTAATGAGGAAGTTCCACATCTTATCTTATCTTGTCTTACTATAATAAAGAAAAGACCCCTTTTTGGTGAAGCCTTCTTTTGGTGAAGCTTTTTCACATGACAATAATACTGCTCATTAACTAAGTTTTTAGTTAATATTTGTATATTTACAGGAATGCCATTGTTTTAAAAATATATCAAAAAAATTAAAACTTAGATATCTTTAAAAATACACATCGGATTTTTGCAAAATTGATATATTTGGAAAGCTCTTTAAATTATCTATGTAATGAGTATAAACAAGGATATTAAATTTTTATTTTAAGATTTTTTTCCCATTATTATCAAATTTGGTGTTGTTAAAAGAATCCAATTCAAGCATGTGCATCGCACATGTGGCCTTACTAGTGCATAATAAAACATACACATGCTTGTTAAAACATACATTCGTGAAAATTGTGTTGAGACTTGAGATTAGGTTAAGAGCATGGCATATACATTTGTGGTTGTTTTGTTTAATTAACTAGCCAATTTGCTAGGATTATATGTTTGTAGCATGACAAGAATCTTGGTTTCTCGAGCTTTCGTATGTACCTTTCCACCATATGTGACATCATCCATGGTTGCTGACTTGCTGTAACATGATGATTTGGCTTATATCTCTTGGAAGGGGGATCTCACCTTTTTCAAATATAGGTTTCATTCGTATTTGTTGGTGGAAAAGAAACGAACCTTGAAATGGTCTATGACTATGTGCTTGTACCATGGATGCAAGAATCACGATCCTACAGCTTTTGATCATGAGCCCACTCTTGTTTGGGAACAACAGTAGAGAAGATAATCTCAAAAACGAATTTGCAGTGAATTAAAGAAAAAAAAATATGAATGATAACAATTTCTCTATTAAGGTACAATGAGGTGGTGGTGCTCTAAAAAATGAACAAAGCAAAAGGAGGGGGACAATGCCCCAACCTCCTCTGAAATAGTATCCAGAATAGCCAAAACAATAATGAGGAGATCAGATCAATATACTTCCCATTCTATGCAGAAAAATTGGTGTACCATGCCACCAGAAACTAGACTGCAGTGTAGCAGTAAGTTTAGCTAGGGAGTTAGCACAACTATTTGCCTCCTGGTACATGAATACGTGCATCTGATTTGTATCTAGCGCAGGAATTACAAAAAATTTAGACAAGGGTTTATCAAACTCCCTTGAAGCAGTAATCAAGCAGGTGCAGGTACAAGCTTATTTCCGTGTAGGTGACCTGAGTGTTAACACAACATCAAGTATGTGTATAACGTGACCCAACGTTATACACGGTAGTTTCTCTTTTAAGAGTTTGTTCTCTTTGGAATTGCTTGTATGTCAGGAAACCATAAGTTAGGAAACACTTTAGCCTAAGGTTCAAGCAAAGTTTGTATAAAAATATGTTGTATGTCTTTACAATCCTTTTTGTACAATTAATAAATCAATAATACAAGTTAGTTTAAGTTCATTCTTCTATTCTTCTAAGTTAACCTAAACCTAACTAGTTCTAGCTTGGTATCGTAGTTCTAGCTTGGTATCAGCTAGGTTTCTAGATCCTCAAAACCATGTCTACCGAAGCTTCTACAATCTCCTCTACAATCTCTTCTACAACCTCTGCTCTTATTTCATTTAGTGCCCCTTCACAATCTTCAACCATGGCACCTGTTCAATTCTCCCAATCTCATCATATAATTACTGTTAAACTAGATGAAAACAATTATTCCTTATGGCGTGCTCAGTTTTTACCGTATCTCCAAGGTGTTTGTGGGTGAAAATGGTTTCTACTGATTTCGGTAATTTCGGATGTGTAGGTGAGAAAAGGATTTAAACCCTAAACAATGTACTGCAAGGGAGTATGAAATTGTCAATATTATGTATCGCATTTTTCTCTCGAGCAGTGCTATCCCGCACGACCTTGCGGGATGTCTTTCCGCAAAAGCGGTTTCTAAACCATTAGATCACTATGTCCCACAACTAAAACCCAGATCTAGAAGCCTTGAACCTTTTAGGGAAAATGGTGGGACCCGAATTGAAAGTGGTGGGTCCTAAACTGAATGCAAATCTAACTATTTATTTGCTCATCCAACGTCTTAAAAGCCGCTTTTGCGGAAATCCCGCAAAGTCGCGTGGCTTAGTATTTGTCTTCTCAATTTATCTTCCGGAAGGAGAAAAGAAAAGAAAAAGGAAAAGGAAAGAAAGGTTTAACCAAAACCCGAGTTGGACCCAGTTTTTAGAGTCGGATCTAATTTCCAACCGTTTTGGCCCGAGCTTAATTGGTGGAACCCGGCCTGTTGTACAAAATCATCCCATCAATTGCACAAAATCATCCGAACTCTGCAACTAGAAGAATTCTACAGAGAAAGAATGGAAGCTGAAGGTTCAAGTACACATCAATCACCATATTCACTACAACCTATTCGATTTTATAATGAAGATATACTTTTCTTTATCGATATTGGTCTTGAATCTCAAGTTGAAATGAAAGTTTCAGGACCAAAAGGTCGACCTATTACTAGACTTGAATCAATTAAAACAAGCTATTCTTCTCTTTGCTCATTCTAAACTTACCATCTATCCTGATTATCGTTTTGCTTTCGCGTCTTTGGCTCAAGTTGCCTCATGGGTAAAAATTTACTTCCTTTCCTCTTCCTTTATGTTCATTATCTTGATTTTTGATGAATTAGTTTGCCAATAAAGGGACTTTGATTGTGAATTGATTAGTATTTTGTCTGTATTTTAATGGGTTTGTCTTAGATTTTGTTAAAATTTAGTTATTTCTGAGATAAGGTAAAAAAAAAAATTCCAAATTTTTGCCCCAAATTGTGTTGAACCCTAGAAAATAAAATTAGGTTCTTAGATTTGTAATGTGTTTTTCACCGTATGGTTTTAATGGGGTTGGTTATAATAGCATTGAAAAATTTACTGAGTTTTTGTTTGTTTGTATTTGTTGAAGCATCAAAAGGAGTTCAGTAATGAGGTTGGATCTGCAATTGCAGTCCTCCGGGGGTTAGTCTACTCGCATTCGCCACAAGGAAATGCAGGATAGCATCTCATGAAGCAAAGAAATCCCGAGCACCGAATCTCTTAAGAGTTGTAAGTTATATTTCTTGTCAAAAATTTATTCTTTTTATCGAGTAAAAAAGTACTGTAGTGTATGATGGTAGTAGAAACTATTGGAAAATGAGATTGAAGTAAGAAATTGATTGTATAGTTAGGTTTAGCTTAAGCATTTGCCTACATGGTTAGTTTTGAAGAAGATTTATTCTTTTTGTTCGACTTTACGAAGAACACCATACACAGATAATTAAGTCTTATATCTACAAGAACTCAGATAATTTCAACCTATCTAAGAAAATCACTCAAAGATTAAAGGGTCACACATTTGATACAACGATTTAAGTCATAGTGTGAGTGTCAGGTGATTAAGCCACTTAGGATTCCCCTGTCAAGGATTTATGCTTTCTCAGAAGATAGGTAATTATCTTTACTTACTTGAATGCTTGTCTCTGTGCGACTCTGTGAAGAACACCAAAAACATGTGATGAAGTCCTACAAGAACTCTGACTATCTGAACCTATCTGAAAATATCACTCACAGTCACAGGGTAGAGGATCACACATTGGTATAAATTTTGGATGCTGGTGTCACAGTGATGCTCATTAAGCCTTCCCTTTTGGAAGAAGGTATTTTCCTTCAATTCGACTCTGTATAGCAAAATCAGTCACATGTCACATATTTAACTGCAATCTTCTTTAAGAATTTTTTTTTTTCCTATCAAGTAAAACTACTAGCACTATAGTGTAGTCTTTAATGTTTTTGGTAGTATTATTTTGAGATGTGCATCTCAGCATCTGTTATTTCTTCTCACTTATTTGATTGAGGTATGAAGGGTAGTAGAAACTATTGCCAAATTGAGATTGAAGGATGGCATTGATAGTATAACATTGGTTTAGCTACTAACCATTTGCCGCCATGGTTAGTTTTTCAGATAAGATATGTAGTCATCTGTACCTTACTTGAATCTAATACTCATTTCTGTTCAACTTTATGAAGAACTCGATACACGTGTTTATTACGTTCCGCAACTATAAGAACTCAGACACTTACAACCTATCTAAACAGATCACCTGAATGGTAGAGGTTCCCACTAACATTTAAATTGTGATGGAGCCACTCACAGTGTCTTAGCAAGCATACCCATTTATTATTTGGCGATGTTTCAAATGCCTATCTCGGTGGTCAAGGAGATTGAGAAGATCATGGGCAATTTCCTATGGGGTTCTTCAAATTCTGTAAAAAAGAGATGTTGGTTGGAATGGTCAAAGTCAGAATTACCAAAGTGCAGAAGGGGTATTGGTGTTAAGAAGCTTAAACTGGTCAATCATGCTCTCCATTGCAAATGGATATGGAGATATGGAAACGAGAAGAGAGCTTTATGGAGACAAATAGTTCACCAAAAATTTGGAGGTAATCCCGATTCTTTTTTTCCTAATACTTTCCCTAAGTCTACTGATTCTAGCTTATGGGCAGGAATCCTAAAAGCAAGGGACTATGTCAAGAAGCATGCATCGCTAATTGTTAAGAATGGTGAGAGTATATTATTTTGGAAAGACAAGTGTTACAGAATTCCCTCCCTGCTCTTTTTAAGCTTTCAAGAAAGAAAGATGCAACTGTATTGCATGTAGCAAATGGAAATGGTGCTTGGGACCTGGATTTTGAAAGAAATCTGAATGGGGCGGAGGTGGGGGAAGTAGCTCAATTACTGCAGCTCATTGGTTAACCTATGAGTCACTTTTCTAATGGAAATGACCAACTGCAATGGAAAGACATTGATGGGTATTTGTCCTTTCCGCACAAGCAAGTCTGGAACCTTAAGATTCCCTGAGCTGGTAAGGTGAATAATCCTACTTGTATGCTTTGTGTTGTTGAGGTGGAAACCAATGGCCACTTGTTCATTCACTGCAAAGAAACCGCTAGTGTATGGATCCTATTTCGTGGAGAGTTTTGGAATGAAATGGACCTTTTCAGCAGGTTTTAGATCAACCATTTGGGAGTGGAGAAATAAGAAAGGTAGGAATGTTCAAGAAGATTTGGGGTATGCTTCCGTTTGCCATTTGGTGGAAAATATAGGGAGAAAGGAATAACAGGCTGTATTCCTACAAGAAGAGACAGGCTAAGCAGTTCATTGTGTCTGTTAAATGCACGCTGTTTTATTGGGCTTTGTCTACCAAAGTTTTTGATGGTTATTGGCCTTTGTCTACGAAACTTTCCTCTCTGATATGTAATGGGAATGCTGTCATTTGTATGAGCTAGCCTTGTTAGCTCACTTTTTTTTTCTGTTTCTCTCTTGTTTGGTGAGAGTTAGTTTTGATTTAATTTTGCCCTTTGCCGTCAAAAAGAAAAAAAAAAAAAATAGGCCAAAAAATTATTTGAAGGCTTAAAGCACAAAGACAATTGTTCTGATATTGATGACATATATATTTGTAACTAAGGTTATTGCACGTCGTAGACAAACAGTGGTAGATGCCAATTATACCTAAGGTTGTAGTAGGGGAAACTAAAGACCCATCATCAAAATTTATCAAATGTTGCCAGATTTGTTAATTCAAAGTTTTATTTCAAGGCGCAAGTGCCATTTCGTTACAAGCGAGCGGCTAAGAAATTTCTACCTGCGTAGCCTGAAGTTAGAGCAAGATGTCTGTTGAGCAAGTGCTGATGTGAATCCCAACATCTTCTTTGCAAGATTGAACTCCAATAGATTATCTTCCAGCTGGTGCCCGCCTATAACAAGGTTTGCAAATTCACCTCCATCGACAAATCCCAAACACGAAACTTTATTACCAACTTTAACCATAGAATTGGAGCCAGAAAACTTCCATACTGCTTTCTTTGTATGCAAAACGAAATTGATCTCTGGCACAAGACCTCCAAGACGTGTACTAATTATATTGCTAGAGTCAAAACAAGCACCAAAAGGTGCTACTGAAGCCACTCTAGCAATACCCATGGCTTTAGATTTCTCGATAAAGATGCTAACGAATGGTTTATAAACTGATGAAGGTAGAACAGTATAAGGATTTAAGGTGCTAATAGACGTTAATTTCATGAATCCCAAGCTGTTAAAAGTAGTATTATCACTAACCATGGGAACTTGTTTTCCGCCGATATTGATTGATTTTACTTGAATGTAATACCCAGATGTGTAAGTATGTCCAATAAGACTGCTATAAAAAGGAGTGTAGGTAAGTGAAGATGAGAGATCAATACCTGGTTGCATTTTGTAAGATCCCCCACCGACAAATATGACACCTTTTGATGAAAATGCTGTCGATGATGGTAAGCACATGGAAAATACTCGTGGGATACGCAATGCCAGTGAAAACTGTGAAGGTATTGAAACCTGAAAAGGTCCGAAACCAGCTACTCCTTTAACACCCTTGGAAAGCCCTTGTAAGAAAGAAGTTGATCCACAACCGAATAAGAACTTCTTAATCGCTACAAGAGGACCTGTTATGGACCCATTTACAAATGACTGTATGGCTACAACATCTGATGCAAACACACCTTTGTTGGATAAATATACGTAACCAAGGCATGGCTGAAATTCTGGCGGCATAGGAGGGCGTCCACATGAGACAGAGCTGATCCATCCACACTCTTTTCCCGAGCATTTGATTGTGCGATTTGATGATGAAACATAACCATTCTCACAATCAACCCATTGGAATTCACCAGCCAGATCAATGACTAGGCTTTCCAGAAACTAGAGGAGTTCTTTGCTTCATGTAAGTCAGATACTGAAGAGTTGATGCATCTTTAGTGATGGGAAGGACAACCCCTTGAGGTCGGGATGAAGAAGTAGGTTGCGCGTTTGAAAATGAAACAGAGATTAAGACTATAACAAGGGTAGAAGTTATAAAGAGAAATGATGAAAATGAAGCCATCAAATTATTACTGATAATCAATTAGGTGGAAATGAATGAAAATCTTAGTCTGGGAATGAGATATTATGAGTCTGGGGATAGGATTTATGAGCACTAACTGGATCTTAGATGTTGACTTCATAAGGATCTAAATCTAAGATCTAGTTAGTGTTAATAATTGTATAATACATTAAAATCTAAAATGATCACTTATATTTTAAATAATGTTAAATGACATTTTTTTCTTCGAAGCAACATGATGATGTCCCTTGAGTGGGAAGATTTTCCTCCCTAGTTTTACAAAGTTGTGAAACTGAGTTGAAAAATGCAACATTTCCCTGGTCTTTTCCTGTCATAGTGTTTAGTCTTATCATATTACGCATGCATGTATCATTGGGCAATCTTTTGTCGTGAACACTTGACTTGGAATTAAAAGTCTAAAATGCACATATTTTAATGTTATTACAAGCTACGACCACTACCAAATGCATCATCCAATTAGCACTTTTGTCAACCAGGTAAGACTACCACCAGATGATTACATATAAAAAAAAATAAAAAAAAATAAATAGATTATGAGGAAATTCTTTTGGAATCATAGATGTGAAGGTAAAAAGTTTGCTTTGTTAACCTGGAAAACCATTTGTCAAGATAAGGAAAATTAAGGTGATTGATGATGCGTTATTATGCAAGTTGTTACGGAGGTTTTCAACTGAAAGTCAAGGTTCGTGGAAAGAGATAATGGGCCAGAGGTATAGAATTGATGATGTGGCTTCAAATATGTCATATGGTAGGGGAGTGTGGAGGGGAATCACGAGTAGATTGGACAAACTTAAACAAGGCATGGTACAAGGTGGGAAAAGGTGATAAAGTTGGATTCGGGCAGGATCATTGGGTGGGTGAGTAGTCGCTGGAACAACTCTTCCCACTATTGTTTGAAGTGTTGAGGAAAAAGACTCATTGGGTTTATCAGTTTTACCATATTAATCCAGATGGTTTAACAGGGACTCTGTGGCCCAATGGATAAGGCGCTGGTCTACGAAACCAGAGACTCTGGGTTCGATCCCCAGCAGAGTCGAATTTTTGCCTACGGAAACCATAACTCTTTCTTGCTTATCGGAGAAAGTAAGAGTAAGCAATGAAGACGATACTAGCAGGCAGTGGAAGTGGGGAAATAGCAGGCGTTTTCTCACTTAGATCATGCTATGCAAAGAAGCAAAAATAAGCTTATATAGAAAAAAAATTTATTTGGCCTTAAAATAGGCTTTGGAGCCAGTTGGGCTGGGGTGTAAGTGCACATCCTTGCACTGGGCTTGCTTTTCCTCTGGCTATGCCTAGCTCGCCCAAGTTCAAGGATTGCCGACATTTCCCACCCCATATGCTATTCGGAGTTCAAATATACCAATTAAGATTTTTATGTTTGGTTAGTGCACCACAAATTCCACAATTCCATTTGAACTCCCTCAAACTACAGAGAAGAGGCAAATTTACTTCACTAGGTAGGCGGGGCAGTTCCTTCTAGGGTGACACCAGAGAAAGTCTATATAAAAGAAGCAGAGGGGCAAGAAGACTCCTCTTTGCCTCCTAGCTAATACTGCAAGCCTATGCAATTTTGTTGGAAGAAAAGTGTGTTGGGTTAGAGCAACTGCAGTGGGCGACTAAACCCATTTATTTGGTCTCTGAACCAGGCGTAGCGGGACGGACCATCGACCAAATCCCAGACTAAATCAACAGTGGGCGAGTATATTTGGTCGGCGACCAAGACCAAACCCAAATTTTTAGTCGAGCGAACGTATAGTTAACGCCCCACACCATGCGAACCTATAGTTAACGCCCCACAACAGGCGGGCATAAAGTTAACGCCCACACCGAGCGTTAACTATACGTTACATTTTGTTTTTTTTTTTTTTATGTTGGGGCGGTTGTTATACCTCCGCCCCATCATTTGACAACAACAATTCTTGAATGGGGCGGGCATTATACCCCCGCCCCATAAACTTTTTTTTTTTTTTTTTTTTTTTTTTTTTGTTTTTTCCGAAGTACGTGAACAGGATCTCGCTCCATCGGGCGAACTTATAACGTACGCTCCACCATCGGGCGAACTTATAACGTACGCTCCACCATTGGGCGAACTTATAATTTACGCCCCACCAAATTTAGTCTTCTACCCCGTAGTGTCACAGCACGGACTAAACCCAAATTTTGGTCTTTTTTTCCCTCTTTAGTCTTTGGTTATGCTCGCACCACTGCAGTTGCTCTTAGGCCTATTCCTATGCATGTGTCAAACACCATAATTTGGCCCTTTAGCACTCATTATGAGTGTGTCAAAGTGCCAAACTCGCCTGCCTAAGTGCCAAGAATAAAACTTAGGCATACGAGATGGAGTTTTATCGGGCGATAGAGACTCCATCGTCTGGTCATTGAAACGCCGGCGCTGGTATTTAAATCGACCGATGTTAAGATCAGTATTCTGTAACTGGTCATCTAACGGCCAGAAATCCCCCCTATAAATACTCAACTTCAATTTCAATTCAACTCAACTCACACCAGAATTTCAAAATTTCTTAAAAATTTTCTCAAACTACTCATCCTTACTTTGAAAACTCTTCTAATATTTCCAAGGAAAAAAAAAGCAAAAAAAACTAATTTTTAAAATGATGAATATGTCTGAGTTTATGGGAAACCAACATGCTGCCGAAATTAAAGCTTATGTGCAAAATAAAGGTGTTGTTAACCAAGCCGATGTGCAAGGAGTTGTTAACCAAGCCGATGTGCAAAATGAAGGAGTTGTTAACCAAGCCGATGTGCAAAGAGTTCTTAACCAAGCCAATGTGCAAAATGAACGGAGAAGGCGCCCCCAAAATTTACTATTGCATGCGGAAGATAGATGTATTTGCAGGAATAAAGTTTTATTTTTTTTTATTTTTTTTCTGACCATCTTTTCTTTGGTAGCCAAGTACTTGGAGCTCACTCATTTTGGGAAAAGGTATTTCTGGAATTTCAAGAAGAAAAAAAAAGAACCTGCATAATCGCCATGCTAAAGCGTTGAGTAGACGGTTCATTACAATCAATAAGAAGGTTACTATGTACGTTACTTTATTATACAACACGGCTTGAAGCATGAAGAGTGGTGAAACTATGAGGGACATTGAACAAAGATGTAGGGTGGAGTGGCAACGGACCAACGGAAAAGACTACCACTGTGGAAGTTGTTTTGAGATCTTAAAAGTATTTCCCATATATAATCCATTGTTTATGTTTTGATAATATTTTAATTGTTAATTTTATTAGTTAAAAATGTAAGTTTAATTATTTGTCTTCCTGTATATGTAAAAGGGAATTAAAGAATTAAGAATCTTAAGTTTCAACATTACGAGTCAAAGTTTCAAATTATAAACTTTGAATTGATTATTAAAATAGTTATTTTACAACATATATAACTAGACAATAATAATTTAAAATACAAACTTTAAAAATAAAAATTTGGCACAATCTTTTTCATCTTGTTTTCCTTCTTCATTTCACCTAGCCTCCATTCAACACGCTCATAAACGAAGTTTCCTTTGGTTTTGTTTTTGATACTCTTATTTACCTATTCAAATGTGCCTTGCCTTGATTTTCCTTCCCTTGAACTCCTCTTTGCTTTTTCTTAACAGCAAGTCTAACTTGGTTAATATCCAATACTTGAAGACTCTTTTGTTTTTTACCCATTTTTTTATAACTATCACACAACAGTTTCAAGTACTACTTCAGAAAAATCAAGTTGGGAAGCGGAATCAAGTTGGGTTTGAAATTCTACCATTTGAAAGAAAAATAGATTGAGAAAGACAGAAATATAGAAAAATTTTAGAGAAATTTTTGGTGTAAGAATTTAACTTTGAAAATTAACTATTTATAGGCGACAAAAAACTAGTTGTTGGCGCTGGACCCAAAACCGAGCGATAATCAGATTTACCCAGCTATAAAGACTCCATCGCTGGAGATATTGACAACATTGCTCGCTGGGAACTCAATCGTTTAACCCTTTTACCATATTATCACAATTCTTTTGCCATGCCACCCGGTATGCCAAATAAGGTTTTTAGCCATGGTGCATAGGAATAGGTCTTATGCCCAAAAAAAAATAAGTTTGATATTCGCATTTCAAATATTATTTAATAGTTTACATTAAACATGCTCTGTGAGATATGGTCAAATATATTAGTTGTAGTTTATATACAGTGGGAGATATAACATATTGGTGACATTTTTGTTCGCAATCTTTGTGAATTATTTTCATTAATTAGATTATAAATTGCTATGATAATTATTCATGTATTATGATAAATCTCATCATACAAGTGGATACTTCTAAATGTAGCATGTTGGTAACTGAACAAGGTATTATATGGTCTAGAATGTTGATATAAAGGAAGAAGTTTATGTTGCTCAATTGAAAGGGTTTGAAGATCCCGTGTATCTTGTTTATGTGCTAAAATTGAACAAGGAATTATATGGTCTAAAACAAGCACGTAGGGCTTGGTATGACAAAGTGACTTTTATTTTCTTACAAAAGGGTTTCCATAAAATAGGTGCAGATAAAACATTCTTTACAAAACCGAAAGGTAAGGATGTATTATATTCACAAATATATGTTGATATCATCTCTGATCAACCTCTAAAAGTTTTAGTGATGAATTCTTAAATATTATGAGTAATGAATTTCAAATGAGTCATATTGGAGAATTGTCATACTTTTTAGGCTACTAATCCAACAACATAATAATGGCATGTATTTGTCACAAGAAAAGTATGCAAGACTTCATATCTCAAGGTTTGGATTGAAAGAGAAGCATATGTGACCACTCATATGGCTACAATGGGTAAGCTACAAACTGTTTCCAATGAAAGATCAATGGATCGAAAACAATACAGATCTATGATTGACAGTCTTATGTATCTTATAAAAGCAAGAATCACGTCTTCTCAAATGTTCTCAGAGAGTGATGCATCAAATATCTCATATAATCTTGTTGGGATATTGTTTTTATTTTCGGTTTTATATATACTTGTGGCATGAGAAAACTAATATCATGTTCTTAACCTTTCTCTGGTAAAAGTTGTCTTGTGTTTGTTCTCGATCTGTTAGATAACAAAACATACATGGGAAAAGTTCTTAATTAAACTTGTGCTTAATGATATATATTTTTGGGGAGTGTGGTTGTGGGAATTAGGTCAGATAAATATTTAAGACGGATTTTGAAGAAACTCTTGGAAATGGACTCTGTTATGGGATCCACGTGTATTAGCTAAATTGGTTGTAGGCGCAGGGATATTGAGAAAACAAAGTAATCATGGGTAGTTATTCGGTTTCGAGCCGATTATTGTATAACAACTTAATTTTGCAGAAAGTGTTCAAAACTTGACTAGGGCCCGGAGTTTTCTGCCAAACAGTGCTTGTAAGTTTTTATTATTTCTACATTTAGTAGTTATTTAATTTCAACAGAAATGTTCCTACTCTCGTATACATGAAATTTATTGGATTAAAATAATTGGCGGTTTACTTTGCACGCTCGTCTTTTCAACGTTGTATCCAGCTTTAGAGTCAACCAAAATTATTATCTCCAGAAGAGAAGGCGACTTAATTATGGAATCAACAACCAATATTGACTCTAGAATCTGCAACTTGATAGCAACAACGACAATAAAACTAATTTAATAACTTATATTAGTAAATCATTATTGTACGATGAAGATAATTATATTGATGAATCTACCATATCAGTTGAGATTTGATTATGATTTGATCGTTTATTGGTGGTAATGGTTTTAAGTTTTTTATTAATGATTCTTCTTTTTATGGTGGAATTACTAAATTTTGTTATAGTGAATGCTCTGTTAAACCCACAAGCGTTAGTATGTCAAGTTCGATGTCAAATTTAAATGCCAAAATAATTTTTTGATCTATAACCTACTAAAGCCTACTTTGTTCTAGATTATATTAGGTAGTACTATATCGGGAACTTTTATCTTATTCTAAAAGATTGAAGATTGAATACCACATGAAGACATCCATTTGAAGAACTTCATTAAGGTTAGTAAAAAGGTTGGTTTTTCCTTTCAGACTTTTTTCTCTTCTATCTATCTATCTATCTTAGTGAAGTCGGTGACTTTAGAAAGTGATCATATACAAAAAGAAGGATCATATCACAGATAAGCCAACATCAAATATCTAGTAATGTTTTGAACTTGATTATTGACTTCAAACTTTTAGAAACAACAAACCAAGTGAGAACAATTCTTTGAACTTTTATGAATTTAAGTTAGCGAACATGTTTTCTAAGTTCGCAAACATAAACATATCCGGAAGTTTCTGAACTTGGAATTCACTTTGAGTTCACGAACCTACTTTTGTGAGTTCGTAAACTCAAGTGAAATCTAAAGTTCCTGAAACCGTAATCCATTTTGAGTTCACGAGCCTACCTTAGTAAGTTCGAGAACCCAAGTGAAATCTAAAGGTTTTGAACCCCAAATGACTTTGAGTTCGTGAACCTACCTTAGTGAGTTTACCCAAGTGAGATCCAAAGTTCCTGAACTCAGACTTACTTATTTTAGTTCGCTAACCTACCTTGGTGAGTTTATGAACCCAAGTGAGATACAGAGTTCACGAACCCGGACTTACTTTTTACTACACCATTTTAAGGATATAGCAACCCAGAGTAGCAACAGCAGTAGCGCCTTTGCTATTTTCGGTTGCTATATTTTAGCAAAGGCGTATTTCTGTTTCGAATGTAGTGACAACAAACTTTCGGTTGCGAATAGCAATGGAAAGGTGTTTATGCATGCGAAGCACGCGTGTGGTCGGGAACCCTTTGACGTTTTTTTACGCCCAAGTCAAAGTTTGGTCACTCCTCTTCTTTATTTTTTCACCCTTTCAGCCTTATCTACTACAGTACTACTCCCTCGGTATTATCCTTAGAATTTTCTCAGCCATTTTCATTTTTCACCACCCGCTCTTTATTTTTCTGCTCCCGAAGATATTTTCTCCCCTTGATATCAACTGAAGATTCAGTTCATGTCTCGATCTAAAATTGATCTTCAGTTGCAGTCTTGTATTCGATCTGGTAAGTATTTATCAGTATTAGTTTTTCGATTTCAGTTAATAGATTCTAGGGTTTCACCATTTTAGGGATTTTGATTTCAGTTTCAAGCAGCTAATAGAGTAAATATATCTCGGGGACTTGGGTTTTCTAGATCGGTCCTCAATCTGATTTATATATTAATTTTTTTGTAAGTGATGTATGATTTAGTTACTAAGGTGAAGTAATAGAGTTGGGGTGGTTTTTATAATGGCTTGATTAGAAACTTTGCTGGTTGGATCTGCTTTAGAATCATATATGGTTTAGAACCAGCAATTATAAATGTTATTTAGTGTTTGTAAATATAAGAACCCGCTCATACTTTGGGTGTTGTTAACTGAGTCCAAAGTTTGATGATAAGAAAAAGTTTTTACTCATTCTTGCCTAGAAAATGTAGTCTTGCTAAATTTGTTTACAAAGTCCAAGCCTACTGTGTTATACCAAAACTTGGATGCAAATACTAAATTAATTCTTCCTTTAAGTTTTGTTTTAGAATTTCTGTAACTTAACTTGGTTTTGTTGGACCTTTTTTGTTAATGTTGAAATGCATTCTTGAGTGTTTTATTTGTCATAAACTGATGCCTTGTTTTCCATTTCAGAAAATTAGACCATGTTTTATAAAAATTTGTTGTTCTCTGTAAACTTCTATTGGATAACTTAAAAATCTCCAACCCATTGGAATGTCTCTGTCGATAGTTCATTTTGTTCCACCGTCTGTGTTTGCGCAACTCTACCCAAATCAGGTGTTTCCTTTTTGTAATTTATTTATCTTGTTGCCGCAGTTCAGTTATGCTTAATCTTCCTTTGATTAGTGCTTAAAATTATTGTGCTCTCGTCAAGATTTTAAGAGACGAATTAATGCAAGAGGCAAAATGAATGATTTTTCTTTCTGTTATGAAATGGAACTTGCTGCCACCTTTATTGTGAGTTTTCCTTTTATGAACTAGCATAATAGGAAGATAGACGACTCTACTAACTGAAGTTTTCCTATGTTAATTGCGCGAGCTCTAATGGTCATAGAAACTGTTCGTCCAAGAATACCTCAAATTTCTTTTGTGGTTACGAGAAGAGGTAACAACATACTAACTTAAATTTTGTACCTTGGTTGTGTAATGGTCTGACTGTGTGCTAGTATTAAAAGTTGTCATTTTCTTTATTGTCATTTTGTTTTAATACTTCAATCTTTAAAGATGGTTGGCAATTCACAGTTGTCATTGTCTTTTAATACTTCGGTCTTGAAACAAGTGTACATACAAACCTGTCCCTGAACTGAACGATATGTAGAAATGGATTAAAAAGATTTTAAGATGTTGAGGATTAGATTAACCTTTTCTAATGTGTAGCTCTTTGAGGCCATTCCTTGGTACTTTTAGTAATATCTATATGAAAGAAAGTGAACAAACACAAATGAGCTCTTGGTCTGATTGTCAAAATACTTGGCACATCAATCAAATAGGGGAAGGGGAAAATCATATCATAATAGCCTAGTAATTCGATCTTCATCATCATCAAAAGGCCAGGATTGTCACACCTACCCCTGCATCATATTCCTCTCTATACTGAATATGTGTGTGTGTGGTCTTATCTCCATATCATCTCTCTAAATCGTATACCACAAGATAAAAGAAAAAATCTTCAATTTTACTACTATTTTGTGTCTACTAGGTTTGTTACTTATCTTAAGCTCAAACATGTTCTCTTGCAGTTTTTAAAATCTAATGAAGAGAATTCAACACTTTGGCGACTAGTGCATGGACCGCTCTTCAAGGCGAAGTCGTATAAAAGATACCAAGTCAATGGATTTACTTTTTGTGGGGGGGTTATCACAAAATAGTGGTGTGTGAATGAGAGCTATTACAAGTTATAGAGAGAATTCCACAGACACAAGGAAAAACAAATGACCTATTATGGAGTCATTAGGAAGATTATCAAGTTGAATTATATGGAATTTGAAGAAACAGTTTTTTATTGTGATTGGGTGAAGGTTGAAGACAAGACTAATGGGTGCAAGGTTTATCCAAATTCAAAGTTGATAAAGGTTAACTTGTTTAAGATGAAAAGCATTGATGGAGCTCTAGATGAGCCATTTATTCTTGCATTTGAAGCGACACAAGTGTTCTACTCAAATGATATTTCTGAAAAAAGGGTAGTATGTGGTGTTGCATTCATCTCAAGGGCTAACTTCCTCCATAGATAGTATTGAAATTCCTACTATTTATCAGTCAGCTCTTACTGACAATGAGAGTTAGAGAAGCTTATATGTGTCGATTCTGTGGTTTAAAACTTGTGTGGATTAAGCTTTTTTCTGATATGTGACAATGATAGTTTAGAGTTGTTTATGTTTCATGTGTTTTGTTTGTGCTCGGATATGTGAGATTGATAGGTTTTTTTTTTGTGCTCTTTTTCTGCTAAGTTTTGCTTTATAACTTGCGCATTATTGATAGGTTCTATTTCATGTGTTTATGTGGATAGTGACAAAGGCTGTTATACTTCTTTCTATGATAGATGTTAGTTGTTATTTTGCAGGTTATTATGGCATAATTGGAAGTAGATGAGAATGGTCTTCCCATTTCCCCCAATGCAACATCATACGGCCACATGAAAGGCTCCTTGGTTCGTACTATTGTCCCTATCTCCTACAAAACATGGAAGCATGTGCCCAATAAGTACAAAAATGATATTTGGAATGTACAAATCTCATCTTACTTCTGTTTACACTTTTTATAACTTTAATTAAGAATGAGGCGATGATTCGGTTATTTCCCAACTAGTTTTGTCGCTGAAATGATGGCATAAATATATTAGCTCTACATACTTTCTTTACATCTGAATATTCATTGATAACTCTGTTTTTTTCAGAAATCATTTCATTTACCTAAGTCTTGTAAGATAACCATGGTTAAGGGGATGTCTGGTCCATGGAAAGACGAAAGTATGAGTTACGAAGAGCCTATATTGATCCTTATGATACTTATGAACAAAGGATTCTACATATTCCTCCAAATGTAAAAGAATAGGAGTGGATAGAGTTCTGTAAGAATGAAAACACTGCAAAAGCAGAGGAAAGCAGAGCTGAGCACAAGAGGAAAACACAACTATATGATCACTCTCACACATCCGGTCTTAAACCTCATTCTTTGGTAAAAGCTGAACTGGTATGTATATTGATTTCAAAATCTCAATTTATGGCCATTATGATTAGTCTCATGATTCTCTAGATTGATTAATACAAATCAACTCGTCATATTTTTGAATTTAGGAGCCCGAGAATCCTGATGTGGAAATCAGCACCTCTGATGTGTGGATTAAAGCTCATACTCAAGAGGGTGGTGAAATTCTGCCTAGTGCGCAAAAATACTTTGTGAGTCGCAAAAATCTGTACTCATATATGTACTATCTGACAGTGTTATGCTCGACATGGTAGGATGAGCTTAAGAAGGCCCAAGAAGATATCAAGGGAAAAAAAGTTGCTGATGTTCCTGTATCAGATTTAGATGTAATGACTAAAGCTTTTCAGAAGGAATGTAGAGGACGGGTTTGTGCTGTTGGACCTGTTACTCGTACTCAATACGATTATTCTTCTCCTGCGCGTGCCAAAGTACAAGAGTTGAATCTAAGGATGGAGCTGTTAAGCATCAGTTGAAGGACCTAGGTAACAAGGTGTGGGTTTTGATCTAAGGCTTGGGATCACTATGTCACATTGTGAAGGATATCCAGTCTGCAATACTGGGGTCAGTTGTGGCATCAAACAACATCGGTTGTTTACAAGGTCATGCAGCTTCACATGTTCAGAATAATTCTGTTGCTCATGCACCTTCACCTGGGCAAACGATATCACCAGCTCGATCATCAGTAGGTGTTGAAATGCTTCCATGTTAATTGTTGAACATTGACGATAAAGTTTTGGTTGTTGGTAAACTGTGTACTGGTGCACAGGGACGTATGTGTCACGGCACTATTGTACCAGCTAATCTTGGAAAGGTATTGCTGGATAAGACTCTCATGCCAGATAAAAAATTCTCAAAATCTAACAAGTTTGTTGAGACCTTTAAAGATGTTGTTGTTGGAGGGTATGTGCTTCATCCAAAGACGTGCATCAGAAATGATTAGTCGGGTCGACGGTCGACTTACATTTTAGGTATCTCAGCCGTCATCTAATGCTCGATAATGAGACAAACATATATGGCTTTATCTTTTATTGCTTATATATGTTCACACTTTTTTACATGTGCTTAGCATTCTACCATGTAGATTCTTATGCAGTTATGCATAAGGAAAACTCTCAGGCAGTTGTGCTTTATCTTTTTTTTCTTTTTTTGAAATACTTTTGTACATGTGCTTAGCATGCTAGCATGTAGATTCTTATCTATTTTTGCATAAGGAAGACTCTCAGGCAGATTCTTATGCAGTTGTGCTTAAAAAACTTTGAATCGTAATGTATCTATGTGAACCGGCAGTATTAATATAATCAGTTTTTCTTTATAGATGTGTGTGGTTTGGGTTTTGTTGTATTTTTTTGCGCAGGTGACTGCAGTGCAGGTATTTGGGCTTAAGTCAAAAAGAAGTACTCTGGTGATATTTTAGAAGCAGTTGAATCTTTGCTGAGGAGATTGCTTAAGCAAGCGGAGTCTGGTGATACTTCTGGTGATATTTAGTCTTTATTTCCCTGTTTTTCAATGCCTCTGTCAGTTGAAACAAACTAGGTTACCCATCCATTTATAAACATCAACATAGATCGAATATTGTACGTCAGTCACAACATACATAAGTTTACTTGTGTAGATTTGTATCATAGATCGAATATTGTATGTCAATCGGAACATACATAAGTTTACTTGTGTACATTTGTATCAATTGAAGAATCCTTTCTTTTATAATAATATTATCTAGTGGTGATTCTCAACTACATTTGTATCAGTTTTGTATTGCCATTGTAGTTTGTATATCTGTGTGGATATTGAATATGGGGAACTGGGTAATTGCAGGGGGAAATGTGGTGGTAATGAATTTTGACTAGGTCAATAAACATAGACTTGACCTTTTTTTTGTGGTTGCAAAAAATTAGCAACCTCAGTACTCTGTTGCTAAATTAGAACCAGGACCAATGATGATCTCGGTTAGGGTAAGGGTATTCCTATAATTAGCAACAGATTAGCAACAACAGGTTAGCTGTTGTTGCTAATAAAAAATGTAACAATGGCAAGTGTCGTTGCGAATTGTCGTTGCTGATCGAGATTCGCAACAAAGCTTATACCGTTGATAAAAATTGCGACACCGTGTTTAGCAACGGCGAAAGCTGGTTGTGACCCTGTTTAGCAACATCTATGGTAGGTTGCTAATACCTTAAAATGGTGTAGTATTTAGTTCGCGAACCTACCTTGGTCAATTCGCAAACCTAAAGGTGTAATCGCCCAATTTCTAAATCTAGAATCTTTGTATTTTATCTATTTGTAGTTATCGTTTATTCAAAGGAAATTCTCTTCTTCTATGAGCCAATTCAATAATTGACGATCGAATCCAGATTCGATAGAAAACTTCAAATCCGACTGAGTATAACCTTTATCGATTAAAATCATGTTTAAAACTTTTTCACAAGAATTTATCTTTTCTTAAGTTCCAGTTTAATATTTTTGAAAGATAGTTGATTGTATTAGGCATCTTTATAACTTTGAAAGAGTACAAATTAAGCCTAATCTTTTAGATTTATATTCCTTTACCTTGATCTTGCAGCAGAAAAGAAATTACCGAGCATCGTGTTTGAGGCTTCATGGTAGTGCTAGTCCTCTAAGAATACTGTGGAGCGACTCGGAGACTTGTAAAGGAGGTTATCCATGGGAATCAAGTGCATATATTCCCTCAATAATCAAACCCTATTTAGGTTTAATATACGAAAAAATAATATAGACATTTGGTATACTCCAAGATATACCTTAACCAAGCCCCTAGTCATTAGGTAAACCATAGAATCCCTCTATTTTTTGAGAAGCATATCTAGATTATTATATGAGGCTCGTTTTTTATTTTTGTTTCTTTGACGAGTCTCGTAGAACTTGACATTATGAGTGTCAACACTAACCGTTCTTGGACCGACTCTTGAATGGTTAAAACACGACCCAATTGCTAATGGAGCCTCCAATTCTACTGCATTATCACATAAAATCATTCAAGCAACTATATAATTACCTGCAGGTCGCATTTGTTTACCTGTCGATTTTCATAACTTTTGAAAACAGAAAAATTTCTCTATACTCAACCTGAGAGTCCATATATGTGCACCCGCTTTTAACCGGGGTGCACATTCCTCCCTCCCTTATTAGCTGAAATTTTTCTCACGTTATATGTATTATTCCCTATAATTTTTAATTTTATTTTCTTTAACAAATTAAGAAATATGCATGGAATCATCAATACCATAACTCTCCAATAATTGTGATTTTTTTTTTCCTCTCTCTTATGCATGAACATCTGTTTTAGGTAATAAGTATGAGATGAGTTTTCATGGTTGCGAATAAGGGAGGTTCCTGCAGTTCAACTCTGCGTACAAGATCCAACAATGGGTGCCCAAGGTTCATGGTAGTGACATAGCCCTATAATCTCTTGACATGGACACCCCCTATATGTATGGATTAAGAAACTTAGGACTTTTATTAAAAGATGGCGTTTGTTGAACTTGAGATGATAAGGAGCTGCAACTTGATCCATGAAGTTTGTATTGATTGCATCAGGTTGTCCTTATATGGGATATTTTACTTAGGATTAGCCCTTTTCCTTTCATTTTGTTGGATTTAATGGGTTATCTGCACAAAATGCAAACTGCTTTTTGTATGCTTTATTCCTTATGTCTGTGGGATACTTATAAAAAAAATGACCACTGAATTGCTTAACAGGAACTTTGTTATGAAAGATCGATATCGCCGTACAGTCTTCACAAAATACGAATTGATATAAAAAAAAATCGAACAACTCCATTATCACTTCCACATTCCATTTTTATTAGATTCACATTTAAGATTAAATGTATTCGTCCGTTCTTCTGTCTTAGGACTTGGTTATGACATCTTTTTGCACTGTGTTTTACAGTTTAAACATGCTTAGAAGGTTCAACTGAAATACATAGTTAGGATGGTTTGGCAATCTAGGAAAATATGCAATATGTAAAGCAATAAAAATTAAACAAGCCAAAGAGGAAATCTGAAACAGCGATAAGTGCAAACGAAGGGTTTGAATTACAAAAACAACTATGCTAAGAAAAGCACAAGTTGGAACAGAGATATTCTTACAACGTTTGAGCCAACTACAAAAGGAAAATGAATCCAAATTTTTTAGACATCAAATAAGTAGAGAGCAGAAAAAAGGAAGAAACACGACCGGAAACCCTCTAGCTTTTAACTTTTATCAGCCTTGTTTTGTATAGCTTCTTCTTCTTGCAATTTCGCAAATCGTGACCTTCTATTTGGCATGTTCTGCAAGTTCTAGGTTTCCTTTTTGCCGTAATGATTTCTGCACCACCACTGTAATTGGAATTGTGTGCACCAAATACCATAAAATTTGGGATGTTGCCTATTCATAGTTCATAGCAACAACGATAGTTAGATACATTTTAATCTCATTGTTTCAAGGTTCATCTTCCTCCATAGTTTTATCTTCAGAAGCCTGAAGAAAACGACCTTTTATCTTCTTTGTTAAGTTCAGTAACTAAGCACACCTTCTATCTTCTTTGTTGCTCATACATAAGAGAGAAGAAAAATAAAAATCACAATTAATGGAGTTTCCTTCTAGAGAGACATGAGTTATGGTATTGATGATTCCCATGCATATTTCCTAATTTGTTAAAGAAAATAAAATTAAAGATTATAGAGAATAATACATAACGTGAGAGAAATTTCAGCTAATAAGGGAGGGAGGAATGTGCACCCCGGTTAAACGCGGGTGCACATAGATGGACTCTCAACTGACATTGTGCATCAAATCATGTTCCAACTGATATTTAGTGTGATATTACGCCCAATCTCACATTGAGTATGAACTATACTTAGTTTGAGATTGGATATAAAATCATACCAATTCGATCGAGTATGACATCCCAGTTTATAAGTTCTCTTATTATTGTTTATAAGCGAAAAATTACAATAACATTTATTGTCGATTGCTCTATATTCAGTGCGCTCGGTATATCCGTACTTGCCAATTGTTAGTACTTTTAACACAGAATAATAGGTTTATACATCAAAAATAATAAGATGGATTTATACGAAATCCATTCGATTGATCTTGATGTTCGTCATTTATAAAGAACATGAAGAATAATTGGCAGCTAAATCCACAACTGCGAATTGATTAAATAACTGGAAATAATATATTTTTATAAAAAAGAAAATGATGAACAAAATCAATTAAATACCTAATTAAGATAAATGAGTTAAAGTTACCAATAGGCAACAACCATCTTTTAGTTTTTAGATTTTTTTCTAAAAGTAGAATGATGAACAAAATCAATCAAATACCTATTTAAGATGAATGAGTTAAAATTAATTACGAAACAACCCTCTTATAATTTCTAGAGTTTGAATAAAATAAAAGTTATTATAAGGATTAGAGGTAAGAGTTTGCGTACCTTTAAAAATCAGGATGCACAAGTACCCATTTTTAATTGGGTACTTAATTTTCAAAATCAATATATAGTATACGTTAGTTTCATTTTATCATTTCCAATCCAAATTTAAAAAATAACTACCCAATCAAAGGAAGAGGTACTTGTACACCTTAATTTTTGGGTTGCACAAATTTGAATTCGGAAAATTTTTATATCTTTCAGACACCCCTTATCATACCAATATTACTATAACGTACGCGTTGGGATACTATAAGTTCCAGAAACATAAACTAAGAGCAGATGTTAAAAATCGTATTATCATACTAACATAAGTTTGAAGAAGTTGATCTTTAAGCTCCTAAAAACTGTGTTGCAATTTTATAACCAAACTAACTTCTAGTAGAAATCGAAGTAGCTATGTGATGTGTATGGAAAAAGTCTCTCCCCGAAAGCCCAACTTATTTGAACCAGCCCGACTCTTAGATGGGTTGAGAACGGCCTGGTTGTTAACTGAGTCTCGCTTAAATAAATCATTCAAACACAGCAACAAGAAAAATTCTACAGAGAGCAGAGAGAAAGAATGGAAGCTGAAGGTTCAAGCACACATCATTCACCATATTCACTACAACCTATTCGATTCTATAATGAAGATATACTTTTCTGTATCGATATTGGTCTTGAATCTCAAGTTGAAATGAAAGTTTCAGGACCAAAAGGTCGACCTATTACTAGACTTGAATCAATTAAACAAGCTATTCTTCTCTTTGTTCATTCGAAACTTACTATCAATCCTGATCACCGTTTTGCTTTCGCTTCTTTGGCTCAAGTTGCTTCATGGGTAAAAATTTACTTCCTTTCATCCTCCTTTAGGTTCATTATCTTGTTCTTTTTTGATGAATTAATTTGCCAATAAAGGGACTTTGACTGTCAATTGATTAGTAGTTTGTCTGTGTTTTAATGGGTTTGTCTTAGATTTTGTTAAAATTTAGTAATTTGTGAGATAATGTAGTTAGATTTTTTTTTCCAATTTTTTGCCCCAAATTGTGTTGAACCCTAGAAAATAAAATGTGGTTCTTATATTTGTAATGTGTTTTGGTCCACATGGTTTTAACGGGTTTGGTTGTAATTGCTTTGGAAAATTTACTGAGTTTTTGTTTGTTTGTATTTCATGAAGCATCAAAAGGAGTTCAGTAATGAGGTTGGATCTGCAATTGCAGCTCTCCGGGGGTTAGTCTACTTGCATTCACAACAAGGAAATGCAGATCTTACCCAGCTGTTCAGGATAGCAGCTCATGAAGCAAAGAAATCCCGAGCACAGAATCGTCTTTTAAGAGTTGTAAGGTCTTTCGTGTCAAAGAATTTATTTTTTATCAAGTAAAACTAGTAGGAGTTTAGTGTAATATTCAATGTTTTGCTGGTAGTATTATTTTGAGATGTGCTTTTGTTATTTCTTTTCATTTAGTTCAGCTCATCGAAGTATGACATTGAGGTGTGATGGTTTAGCTGCTACACATTTTCCGTCATAGTTAGTTTTGAAGAAGATAGATACTCATCTGTACATTACTTGAATCAAATACTTTAGTTCGACTTTATGAAGAACACCATATACATATGCTTAAGTCTGATATCTACAAGAACCCCGACAATTCCAACCTATCTAAGAAAATCACTCAAAGAGTAGAGTATCACACATTGGTACAATGATTTTATTCATAGTGTGAGTATCAGGTGGTGAAGCCACTTCGGATTTCCCCGTCAAGGATAGGTGCTTCTTAAGAAGATAGGACTCTATGAAGAACACCAAAAACATGTGATCAAATTCCTGCAAGAACTCTGATGATCTGAGGTGTATCTGAAAATATCAATCACAGTCACAGGGTAGAGGTTCACACTTTGGTATAAATATTTGGATGCAAATGTCATAGTGATACTCATTAGGCCTTCACTGTTAGAAGAAGGTATTTTGCTTTATTTTGACTCTGAATATCAAGATCAGTAACATGTCACATACTTAAGTGCATTCTTCTTTAAGAATATTTTTTCTCTATCAAGTAAAACTAGTAGTATTATTTTGGGATGTGCGTGTTAGAGTCTGTTACTCACTTATTTGATTGAGGTATGCGATGAGTAATAGAAAATATTGCCAAATTGAGATTGAAGTATAACATTGGTTTAGCTACTAAGCACTTGCCATCATGGCTAGGTTACAATAAGATAGGTAGTCATCTGTACACCACTTGAATCTAAAACTCATTTCTGTTCGACTTCATAAAGAACACCTTACACATGTGATTACGTCCTACATCTGGAAGAACTCAGACAAAGAGTAGAGGAGGTTCACACAAAGAGTAGAGATTCACACATTGGTACAAAGGCTTAAATCGTAGCATCTTGTGATAAAACCACTTACAATATCCCCATCATAATCTTATGTTTTTCAAGAAGATAGGTAGTTATCATTACGTCACTTGAATCTAATACTTGTCTCTATACAACTTTATGAAGAACGCCAAGAACTGTGATGAAGTTTTACAAGAACTCAGACTGTCTGAACCTATCTAATAAGATCACCAATAGTCACAGGGTAGAGGTTCACAGATTGGTACAAAGATTTGGATTGTAGTGTGACAGAGTCTGACAGTGATACACATCTAACCTTCACTTCCGGATGAAGGTATCTCACTGTAATTTGATTCAAGATTAGTTACATGTCACATATTTGGATGCTTGCTAACACTGAGCCATATATTCAGATGAAACTGATGGTTAAGTTCCAAGAGCCAAGGGTAGAGGTTCCCCCAAAGGTACCAACATTTAAGTTGTAGTGTCTTGTGATGAAGCCACTTCCAATTTCCTCCTGATTATAATATTTAGGTAGTTATGTTTTACATCACTTGAATATAATATTTGTCTCCGCACGACTCTATGAAGAACACCAAAAACATGTAATGAAGAATTGCAAGAACTCTGCCTATCTGAATCTATCTGAAAAGATCAACCACACTCAAAGGGTAAATGTTCGCACATTGGTACAGATATCGGTGTCCAGATGTCATATACTCATTAGAACCTTCAGTGTCAGATGAAGGTATTTCGCTGTAATTTGATTCGGTATATCAAGGTTAGTCGCATGTCACATATTTTAGATGCTTTCTAATAGTGAGACATATACTCAGATTAAGAAAACCCCCATAGCTTTAAGTTGCAAGATGTGAATATATCAACCTGCAACCCCAATTGGAAGATGCATTCTTGATAAATGTCGCACTTAGTTTCAGAACTGGAGTATCTATCACTTTTCAGTTATATGCAAGGCATGGTACTTTTAACGTTATTTCTTAAGTTTTGTTTGGTCATCCCCGTGAATGTTGACACTTAATAATATCTGTTACTTTTCAGATCCTCATATACTGCAGATCATCATCAAAACCACAGTATCAGTGGCCAGCTAACCAGAAAACATTCACCTTCGATGTCATCTACCTCCATGACAAACCTGATCCTGAGAAGAACTGCCCTCAAGATGTATATGATTCTCTTGTAGACGCTCTTGAACATGTCAGTGAACATGAAGGCTACATATATGAGAGTGGTCAAGGCCTTTCACGTGTGCTTTTCCGTCTGATGTGTGTGTTGTTATCTCACCCACAACAACGTTGTGTTCAAGATGATGTCGACATCCCTAAATCGCTTACAAAGAAGTCCCCTTCTGTTGAAATCATTCCTGCGGAAGAGAATATTCCCGTCTCCCAGTGATTCCATATAGGTACAGAAGTTAAAACATTCACTTCTTCTTTTGCTGCAAATGTAGAGTTTTTGTTATTAATCTTTCCATAGCTTGTCATGTTTTTATTATAAAATTTGTAGTTTGGTTGGAAAACATATCTTCCTGTCACTTTCACCTTTTGATAAGTTAACAACTCTCATCGCTTTCTTATCTTTTGCGTGTTCTTCGACTGTACGTTTTACCAGAACTCAATTCATTTCCCTTGTACTGGTTCCATTCTTTAACCTGTATTGATAACCAAGACAGGTAATCAGTTCCTTTCTCTGGTTCCATTTTCTTTTAGATATGTCAAATGAAATCAGTTGGACTATATGAAAACGCATTCTTCCTGTATCTGGGGGATATGTTAATCAATATTGATTCTTGCACGTATTGTTGACATAGCATGTTTCACACCAAACACCACAATTAGGATGTGGAATTACGATGTTATCTGTTCTCACAAGCTGTGTTGAAGGTTGCTTGTTTCAAATGATTGCTTTTGTACTTGAGTTTCATTAAATATTTAGTGAAAGAACCCTCTTAATGACAATTTTTTCTTAAGAAGCGTTGTGCATTATTGAAGGTTCCTTCGAGATTCTTTTGGCTGTCTGAAAAAATCTTCCCTAACCCTAACAAATTTGGAGGTTCCTTCGAGATTCGTCTTGATTCTGGATAGAATAGGATCATTCACGTCCCTCTTACCACCACTAGGAAAAAAATATCATTAGCTCAAAACTGAAGATAACATTATCAATTAACTAGTGTATTTTGAGCAACCCTTTGCAAATTAAAAACTCCTAAATCCTAATACCTTTTGAAATAAGCAAACCTTTACAATTAATTAGCACTAATTACTTGTAGAGGTTCTCAACAACTTGTAACTAAACTTCTTCATTTTTTTCTCCACTAGTGTGTCATATTCACCAAAAATGATTATTAATCATCCATTTGAACCTAAATGGTCATTAAACTTATCTAAAACCATTATAAAGAAACCTAAGATTCAAAAGACAAGAAGAAAGTTAAAAAAAGGTAGAAAATAAGGATGATTAAAGAAATGAAATCTACTCAAATGGTGGATGTCAAGTTGCCTGGCAGCATTAAAGAGTTATATATAACCAATTGTTGCCCAGTAATGCTACGTCGACACAAGTTTTGTACCGTGGAAAATCCCGGTAGAAACAAACTCGTAGGCCCCTCCACAGGAGATTAACAGGGGAGCTGTTTACCCACCATAGGTCCCACATGTGTTGTGTCTTACCGTTTTGACACGGGATTTTAGCCCCGGTGCACGTAGCATTGTTGATTGTTGTTTTTGAAGAGTTATATTCAATTTTTCGCAGCTTCCTTTCTCGGGCATTGCATTTTTTATGTCATAATCTTGAAAGCTGTCATCTTGAGAGGGAGATAGGAGGATATACAACAGCCACTACTCTAAGAATATTGATTAATTCTCTCTAATCTTGATTAGCAGTACTAATTTTTGTATTAAAATATAGGTGGCATAGAGTCATATGGTTATCTTGTTTTAAGATTTGTATACAACACAATTTGTGTACCATATGAATCCATGCCCTTTTCCTTTGATTAGACTTCACATAAGCTGATGTCTCTATTAGCCTTTAAAACTTGAAAAGACAAGCTAACTAACCCAGGAGGACAAAATAATTATTGAAAAATGCTTAATAAACCGAGTTAAAAATCAACTCTATCAGCTGAATTAGTAAATAAGATCCAAGTT
Source organism: Papaver armeniacum (assembly GCA_023531295.1). Lineage (NCBI taxonomy): Eukaryota > Viridiplantae > Streptophyta > Magnoliopsida > Ranunculales > Papaveraceae > Papaver > Papaver armeniacum. Next base: position 373,705 of record JAJJWW010000469.1, read on the forward strand.
AGATGTGCACATAATCTAACAAAGTTATATGACATTTTAGTTTTATTTTTCGATTTAACTTCAGTAGTTCTTTAACAAATAGTAAGGTTTTTAATGATTCAGAGCAACACCAAACCGTAATTACTTAACCAATTAAATGAATTATCAGATAAACAATTTTGAAATGAGTTTGCATAAAATTATAAATCCATGCCTCCATGAATCTTTGGGTAAACCAGGAAAGTAATACCTTTTGTAATGAATTTGTTTATCCATAATATTGACATTTTGCATCATTGAATTTGTAATGAAAACAAACAAACAAAAAAACACAAAATATTTATATAAAAGTAAAAGCCAACTTATACAAAGGATAAGTACAGTGTGATAAGGTCTTATCCAACAATTTCACTAAAAAGTAAACACTATTCATTTGCCTGTTTGATGCATCTTGGGGCTGCTGCTACCACTAAAACCATTGACATGAATAAAAATATCATTTAAAACACAAGTTCATTTCACAATTCACATTTCATCATTATCAGCAGCCAGTTCTTATTCACAGCAACCCCTTAATTAGCTGGACTACATTTGATGTTCAACTCCTTATAAATTCAGAGAGAAACAAAGATCCTTATACAGTATCTTCTTAAAAAGTCAGTTATGGGTCTTTGTATGTCTGTTCCATCTATAGAGGATCATCATATGATTGAAAATGAATATAAAAACAATTTGCTATTCATTGAAGACAATAATAATTCTCAAAGATCTTCTTCCAAGTTTGGAATTGCTTCATTATATTCACAAGTAGGTACTAAAGAACTTAACCAGGACTCTGCACTCTTTTACCAGGTATCTATCCATCCATCTATCTCTATGTTTTCCTGTGAAATTTGATCATTTCAAAAGATACCCAGAATTCAAATTGAAGAAAAATTTGTGGGTTTGTTTGTTTGTTTTTGCAGGGATTTGGTAAAGAAGGAGGAGAATTCTTTGGGGTGTTTGATGGACATGGAGAAAATGGTCATAAAGTGAGTAATTTGGTGATAAATAGATTACCAAAATTGTTGTTAGAACAAGAGAGGTACAGATTATGCAATTATGATGAGAATGAATTGGTGAATGTTTATAAGCCTAATGAATGGAGAAGAGATTGTGTTAGTGCTTTTAAGATTATGGATAAAGAAATTAAGCTTCAAAAGGACTTTGATTCTTCATGTAGTGGGACTACTGCTGTTACCATTATCAAGCAGGTAACAACTTTTTTTTTTCTTGTTTTTGTCAAAATTTGTGTGTAATTCAAATCATTGCTGCATAGTTGGATGTTGATTCTCAGGATTATGCGATGAATTTAGTTATGACTGCCGTTTTTGCGTAATTGATACGGCGAAAGCTTGAGGTTTTGGTACTTGACTTGTAATTGTATGTCACATTTTGAAATTTTAAGTGGGTGTGACCCATATATGCCCAAAAGGGTTGTTATATGTTGTAAGGATTTGTATTGTGCTGTATCCATTTTCCGAATGTTTAGTTCTTGTTTGGTTAATTTTGGATTTGTTATACAAGCAGGATCAAGATCTTGTAATTGCTAATCTTGGAGATTCAAGGGCAGTAATGGGAAGAATTTCGGATGGTGAACTCAAAGCTGTCCAATTAACAATTGATCATAAACCTGATTTGCCGAGTACGTTTTTCCGTAACACTATTTGTGACTCTATGAGCCTTTCTCTATGCAATCAGGGAGTGAATGTGTATTGTATGTTTTGTTAGTGTTGGTGTTTATGATTGAATTTGAACTGTCGGTTGTACAGAAGAAGCAGAAAGAATAAGGAAATGTGGGGGAAGAGTAATCCCGCATAAGGGTGAACCAGATGTTCACCGTGTTTGGTCAGCTGATGACGATTACATGAGCCTTGCCATGGCACGAGCTTTCGGAGACTTTCATCTCAAGGATTACGGTGTAATTGCTATCCCTCAGATAACCCACATTCGCTTAACCAATGAGGACCAGTTTCTTGTTCTTGCAACCGATGGAGTAAGTTAGAGTTCTTTTCAGTTGATCATTGGATTCTTTGAAGCAATGCGTACTGGTTTTCATTTATTGGTGAACTAACTGTGGCCTGTGGGAATTTTAAATTTTCTTTGTAGGTGTGGGATGTCCTTACTAACGAGGAAGTTGCATCAATTGTATGGTCTGTTGAGAACAAGGAAGTAGCTGCAAGAGCAGTGGTTAAAGCAGCCAGCTCAGCATGGCAACATGATTACCCTTCTTCAAAAGTGGACGACATCACCGTTGTGTGTTTGTTCCTGCAAGACAGGAAACAGGAAAGCAACTTCCTTTCAAAAGAAAATTTGTCAACTGCATCTGCAAGTGAAGATGAAACGTAAGCATTTGTAAGTCAAAATACTGAAGACTTGTTCAAGCTTTGAACCAGCACTTGTTTGCTGCTGGCCATTGACCATACATCCAGAGTGATGGTTTGGCGGTGGATAAGAGGTACGACAATATTCTTTTACAATGACATCACAAAATTTTGAATGCTTCTGTTTTATGGGTGGGGATGCTGACTCCTAATGCAGTTTGACAATATTGTAATGTGGCTTCATGAGAAGCTTGATGTATGTGTGTATGTAAGATCTTGAAGGCTAGTCACGGTTCACTGTTTACTAGTAAAAAAATTACTTGTAGAGATTGTACTGAATTTCAAATGTTCAAACAGGACTTGTAGTCAGGCTTCAGATCTGTAGCAACTGTTTCTGTATTTCATTTTACAGATACTGACTTCTGTACATTTGTGCAATAAAATACAACATTAGTAAAACCTTCTCTGCTCATAAAGATCCCGTAACCCGTAACAAAACACAACATTAGTTGAATAGTCAAGTTATTTTCCTCGGTAATCTGAGGAACATGAGCAGAGATCACGTAACCTGTAATTGAAGTTTTCATGAGTAGCAGTCATAAAAAAGCTGGAATGGAGATTTGCAGTGGAAGTCACCCTTCCATATTTTTGCTGCAAGTCTTGGCTTCCTTAAGTTTTATGACAATTTGAACACTTGGAAGTATATAGAGATTTGGAGGATCCCCTCCAGGATGGAAATTAGACACTGCCAACCTTATCTAATCTAATCTAATCTAATGTTCCTGTCTTGATTACCTTCAAGTTGTCTCCGAGTACGACTGGATTGCACCACTAAGCTTGCATATTGAAGGACCTTCCTACAGGCCTTCAAAAATGAAGCATGAAACTAAGTTTGGCCGTGTCTACAAGTATGCATCAAAAAGCAAGTCTGGCATCTACAGAGAGGTAGGCATAACCAAAATGTCCTGATAGGCAGACGGAAATCAGTGCAACTCTCAACCAGCTGCATAGTTTATAAAGGGGATTGCTTGTCTTTTGGTCTCTAAGAACCAGAAGCTAGGCTTCCATCTTCTTCATGGTAAAGAACATAGATAAAGAAACTAAATAGCAATCCAAAAGCTGAACATAGTTTCAAAAGCGTTAACCATACGATGATCCAAAAGATGTAACTAAATTCAGTGACAAAAATTTAAACTAAAGAAGGTATCACAGGATCTGTAAATTAACTTTCCTAAACTCTCCAGTAAAATAAAGATAGTTGTTGAAGCAAAATAAAGGATCAATCTTCAGCTTCTTCTATGACTTTAGTGCCCAATCCCCTGAGACCCTCTGCTGGGATTTCTGCAACAGTGACGAGTGAGTAAAGCTCTTCCTTGGCATCTTCATCATCATTTCTCTTTCGTGCAATTCTAACCCTGACTCTCCTTGGGACACTTCTGATACCTTTGCTCCAGATGTGCTTGTTCAATTTCACATCTACTCTGACATCTTTTGTACCCATGGACTTCTGGGCAAACTTCCTGATTTCCTTAATAGCCTTGGGAGCCATCTTCTTGAAAGTTCTGTTGTTTTTAAATGCAACAAAAATAATTAAGAAATTACTTCCATGGAAATAAAAAGCTGATACAAGTTGCATATACAGAAAGCTAGAATATAAACATGTTTCTTCCAATTGACACAGCTCATACAACTATTGATAATGATGCCACCGTGACATCCTCGACAATTCAGTAACTCTCATTACGAAACCTTGTGAGACTCCAAAGTTAACGAAGGAAAATTACTAACTTCTGTTCAACAAGTTCACCTTACATATCAGAAACCAGATAGTTAAATTTCTAACATTGAACAAGTGGAAACCTAGAATACAAAGATACAAGTTCTATCAGTACTAACTACACTTCAAGCAAGGCACATTTGGAGAACTGCTACCAAGCTAATACCATTTATTGCGCATAATAAAGATGCAGGGCAGACAACACAAGTTACAAATTTGAATACAGCAAATTCACATATTTAGTTATCTAAGTACTCATGCTTTCTAAAGCTACCAGTTACCTGTAGAATAAAAAAACATATTGAGGAAGCACTGCTACAGAACAAACCCCAAACTCTTTCAAAGGCATAACAAAGATGCAGGCAAGTGCATTTCACAATAATGTCAGGAAAAAAAACGCAACAGTCTCAATGCTCAAGAATTATAATGCTAGTCAAAATTTATAACATTAAATCTAATTTGTTAGACAACAACAGCAAAACAGCATATCATTCAAATTATGTTCATCAGATACACACAACTTCAAACAACAGCAGACAAGTACCTGTTGAGCCATTCATTTACCTAGTGTGCCAAACATACCAAAATCTAGAGAAAGTGCTTGACATACCCCAAAATCTTCCCCCATTTTTTCCCCATCAGGTGAAGCAATCTAGGTTTTAGATTACTAAGAGCATCCACAGTCATCGACCAAAACTAAAAATTTGGTCGAAAACACAGACGCAGCGGAGAGGACTATCGATCAAATATCAGACTATAACCAAAAACCAAACCATATTTGGTCTTTGGTTTAGTTTTGGTCGGGCGGAGATTAAAGTTGCGCCTGATGGGGCGCAAGATTTTGGTTGCGCCCGAACTAAAAAAAAAAAAAAAAAAAAAATGGGACGCAAGATTTTGGTTGCGCCTGATTGGGGCGTAACTCAAAGTTACGCCCCAACAAAAGAAGAAAAAAAAAATATATGGGGCGCAAGATTTTGGTTGCGCCCAACATTAAAAAAAAAAAAAAAAAAAAAAATGGGACGTATTTTGGAGTTGCGCCTGATTGGGGCGTAACTCAAATTTGCGCCTGACCAAATTTTGGTCTCCCTCCACTGTGTTACAACACGGACTAAAACCAAAATTTGGTTTTTTTTTGCTCTTTGCTCTTTGGTTTATGATCGCACCACTGCAGTTGCTCTAACCTCCTATTATGGGAGAATTTGGGGGGACATTTTAAGGGACAACAAGTAAAGTCAAAGATTTAAGCATCAAAATGTCCTGCCTGCTACTGATTACCATCCAAGAGTATTTTGGGTACCATTACTAACATTGCATCCAACTCACTTCTTTTCATGCTCCATTCCATACAACATGACTAAGCAAAATAACATCAACAATAACAAAACAAAAAAAAAAAAAAAAACCTAAACAAGCCTCCCTGAACGTAATCACATACATCCAAATCTAGCTCAACATTCATCACACACAAGCTTCGAATCCTTCAACAACTGAGAATACTGTATTCACATCACAATCTTCTTCGAACCCCAAAAGGGTATTTTCATAAACCACCAAAAAAAAAAAAAAAAAAAAAAAAAACCTAACAAAATCCTCAAATGTTAGATTCAGAAACCACAAAAACTTAAAACCCTAACAAAATCCCCAAATCAGAAAAAAAAAAAAAAAAATCAAAAAGAAGGTTGAGAGTTTGTGAATGCTTACACTCCATGAAGACGTTTGTGAAGATTGATAGTGTACTCTCTGGTAACAATCTCTTCCTTCCTGATTTTAGTCTTCTCCACCATTTTTCAATCTCTGTTCTCTTCAACCACCTACTTACTCCTACACAATCAAATCAAAAAACACAAAAACAAAAAACACAGATTCAGTAACCCAGTATGATTAAAACCCTAGTTTCAGATTCAGAAAACTGAAATCAATCAAAACCCTAAGAGAGAGAAAACAGGGCAGCGGCGGCACCTTGGATGGGTTTGTGAATATGAGAAAGGGAGGAAGAGAGAAGGCGATTGTGGAGTTGGATATAGGACTAGGACTTGTATTGAAACCCTAGAAAATGCTTTGTGGGTTTTGCTATGGTGTGTTTATTGGTGTATGGGAATTAGGTGGGATGTATACGTGGTGGCTATATAAAGTATGAGATTGGATGGGACCTATGGTTTGACGGTGATGATGTTATATCTTGAGATAGAGGGTTCGGATGCTTATTAGAATAGAGGTGGATGTTTCAACCCAAACAAGCGTAAATGGATTTTATCCGCGTAGGTCAGTAGGTGTTTCAATTTGTTGGATCATGGGGCTTATCCAACCAACCGGGCTAGCCCATACTCCATATATTTAGCCAGAAGCATGATTCCCACTTTGAGGCTAGCGGATTGAGTCTCCGGTGTGGGCTTAATGATCTCGAAAAAAAGGGAAAAGAAAAGAAAAAAATATTGTATGTTTCCTGGAAATTAGGAATGTGATTTTGGAGAATTATGGATGAAACAGGGAAAAATAAGAGGAAAGAGAATAACAATATGATTAGGAGAGTAGTCTAGAATCATCATTACATAGTTTCCCTTATATACAACCCTATTAATCTATTTGGACCGCACATCCATGGGTCGTAGGCCCTGTAACATTCCCCCTTGTGCGGTTCAATAACAAAACTTTATACATAATGCTTTACATATAGTTCTTCAAATGTCGTTCCCCTTGATGACTTGTGTCGGAGTCCATTGGCTCATTAAAACTTTGATAAGGAAAAAACTCAGTGGGACAAAACCTTGGTACAATTCGTCACATGTAATACTTCACATGTTGTCTCGTATTTTACATGTAGTTCATCACATGAAATACGATCCTCAAAGATCGAAGAGTCTAATTTAATTGTCTCGTTAAAACTTCGTCAGGAAAAACCCAGATGGACAAAACTCGAACTAAAGAAAAAGAGTACAATAGTTGGATGTGTATACGTTGCCTCATTAAAACCTTGACAAGGAAAAAACCCAGTGGTACCAAACCTTAACGAAGGGAAAATAGTACAACGTGGAAGATGCAAGTAAAGGTGATCTATTGCATATGATCACTTTGCTTTGTTGAAGTTGACTAGTTGCTTCACAACTCCTAAGGCAGAAAATCCTCGTGGAAATTACATTCCCGGTATTTGTTGTTATCTCATTAAAAACCTTACCGAGTAACAAAACCCTGTGGAAAAAAGTAACCCCGGTGAAGGAAAATAGTTCAACGCACCATTAGATGCTCCCCTGATGTCAGACAATTTTCGTTAGTCTAATGCAGTCAAAAGGAGTTTATCACACTTTACTTTGGTGACTTGAACGTTTATAAAACCCTGTTGTTGATTCTGAAAGTTACGTTGCTTAACAGACTATCGCATTTCATTTCTTTGATTCAGATATTTTCAGTAATATCAACACGATCATTATGTCTTCAACGTTCAACATACTTGATGTTTTTAGTGTTGGCTCGCTAAAAACCTTGTCGAGTAACAAAACCCTTTGGGAAAAACTATTCTCGATCGAAGAGAAAAAAAGTACAATACAGCTTCAATTTCGAAGTAAAATATGTCGACATGATATCCTTAGATCCTCCCGATGATGTCGGCATCTCCCCCTGATTACTTTCAGAGTTGTTCCAGACAGTTCCTTTAGTCATGTATTTTTCGAAACTGAATATTGGTAATGTCTTAGAAAATAATCTACCATATCTCCCTCTGATTACTTTCATTGGACAAGAGATTATTGTTCCTTCATAATCAACAACTTTTGGATTGCACTTTCATTAGCATTCCTTTTAATGTCTTTGTAGGGATAAAACAAATTTATGTCAATGGTTACTTTTAAGTACATGATTTTTCATCTCAAATTCGGATTTTAAATAGCTTTTAAGGTCTCTTTTTACATCAAGAGTACACATCATGTCCGTACCATCAATATAAATAGCTACAATTCCAAATCAGGAACTTTCTTATGAATAATACGCAAGGAAAAATAACTTACTTGTCTATCCCCTCCAAATCAAATAGCCACTTAGAAGGGTATACCACATCCGCCTGATTGCTTGAATCTATAAGTGAGCGTTCTATCTAACTGTAAACGCACTCTGTGGTTTATAGTCATTTGATTTGGGCAACAAAAGTCTATCATGTACTTTTGTAAATATCTTATATCTCTTGATTCTTTCAGAGATACGTAATAACCACATACGTATGCTGCATTTCAAGTCCTTTTGAAATTACCAAGCTAACTAAGTAGCGGAACTCTATAACGTTCATTACAAGAGAACAATTCCAGGGCTTTGTGAGAAACTTCGCGCCACAAGGAGAGTCTTTGTACTTTAAGACTACTTTCTTCTCATTATGATTTATGGAAAATTAATTATGTATGTCCAATAGGTTTTACACTTGGTTGGTTAGCACTACCACACCAAATACCCGTATATTTGCCAAAGAACTAAGTTCTCCCTGGATTGTGTAGGCCAAATATGTTATTTATTTGAAATTAATCAAAATAAAGCATGGTTCGATCTCATTGTGCTCTACTTCTGGAGCAACTATTTATGGATTATATCATCATTGTGCACGCATGATCCTTCCATTGACTCATGTGCATTCTCATAATCCGTCAGGATATCGTTGTTCTCTAGAATCATTTAAAACTTCGGAGCATCCTCCAGTATTGATTCATGGACATAGTCAGAGACAATCTAATGAGATGATTTCATTAATGATACAAATTAGGTTGTGCCTTACTCATCTACTTCCTTTCTAGGTGAGCATTGATCGAACCTGGTGGTCTCTCCATCTTCCTTTATGGAGCCACATCCTCAACTACACTTCCACCAAGTGTAGTTGTAACACCTTAGTCTATGGTGTACCCCATACTGAGGATTTCTAACCTTGCAGGAATATTTGCAGCTGGTATGTGTGATCTTGTCACTTTAGCAACATCAGTGTTTCTGAAAATTGATTATTCTTTGTCACTTCACATTTATATTTGTGGAGTACAAGAATCAATATGAGACGCAGTGGGAACACACCACGACAATTCATGTCGTTCCCTTAGAAAATACTTTTTCTTATCTCCCCCTAACGACGGGAAGACTGTCTCATTTAAAGTGATAACCTGCAAATCTAGAAGTAAGAGATCTCCTGCCAAAAGTTTTAAAATGCGGATAATTGTTGATAGTAAATATCCAACAAAATTACTTAATCATTTTCGTGACCCATCATAGTACGATGTGACTCGTAATGGTACATATATAGTGCAACCAAAAATGCGTAAGAACACAAATATCAGGCTTAAATTCAGTTACCAACTGGTACGCAGGAAAGGTTGACTAATATTGGGCTCTAAAACGAATTAAGTAAAGATGCGCGTAATATTGCATATCCCCAAAGCAATAAAAGGTAGGTTGGTACGCATAACCTATTTCTTAGACACCATCTGTAGCCTTTGATGGTAGCCTCTGCGAGACCATTGGGTATAAGATGCTCTATATTGATCTTATTAAACATGCAATATTCATCAAGTCCTTTTGATGTAAATTCTCTAGCATTAATAAGGGTGGTGAGCCTTTGCACTTGGTATTGTGTAATTTGTGCTAGGAGTTTTTAAACGCAAATTTCTTGGGAACTAGAACTAGTCCAAAATGTCAAAACATTCACCAGAGCCATAAGTCACTTTAATGGTCCGCATTCTGTATGAATATTTTTCTAAATTTCACCTTGTTTTCTTTGCAATATGGATTGTTTACCATTTGCAGCTTAGGATGGTCTCGATCCTGTTTTACTAAAAACTTTGTGAAATGAGCGATATGCTTTCTTACTTAAAAGCAATTTGGGGGGGGGGGGGGAGGTTGTGCATCTAGTACTTTAGAAAACACTTATTGAGAGACATGTCGTCCTTTCGCATTCTGTCAATCTTTCTCCCGTTGTTGTTCACTCAAATAAATTGATGTTCGTATGAGTTCTTTCAAAACGATCATCATGTCACAACCAAAGTGCCTTTATGGTTATGTCAAAGCCTGTATGAGTCAACTTTCAACATTTCATCTGATTTTTGTCTCATCTGCATCCAATCTAATATACGATGGCATATAACTCAGAACCAAGTTAGACACGGAAACTAATTAAGCTTTTGGATCAGATAACGTATAAGTGGCGAATATTAAGTCTAAGACCATGACATAGAATGCTTACCTTTATTGACATGTTTGTGGACACACTGCTATATATTGTAATATTGGACGCATCTAATTTCCCGCTCTAGCCTTTTTTTTTTTGTTTTTTGAAGCATTAAATTTATTAAACCAACTAAAGAACGGTTACATGAGGGTGTGTTTGGCTCATAGAGTCATTTAATACAATTTGATTAAGGAAGAATGAAACCGCATAGTCCTAAAAAAAATTGACAGATTTCCCGTATGATTGTTAATCGCTGCGTGATTTTCCAGACCATTTGTTACCTGGTTTCATTCCTAGCTTGTAGTTGTGTCGGATAGTGCATTTATAAATTTAATGCATTCTCTGTTTGATTTCGATAATTATTTCTGTTATATACCATTTTCTACCTTGATATACCTATGACCCAAATACATGTTTAATTAGGTGATATTTATAAGAGGATCTTTTTAAAGAATTCCTTCACACATACGAAAAAGATATGCAACGCCATCTAATGTTGGAAACAATATCTTCATATTCGAGAAGAAATTCATTTATTTCACCCCAGAAAACTAGATCTATAACACATTGACATTCTCAATGCCCGAAGACCATGTCAAAGTGGAAAGAGAACAATAAATCTCCTCATACAACCCATTAACCATTAGAATTTATTTTGCGAGAATGCATTAATCTACCAACCTGAAGTTGAAATCGAAAAATTCGGTTGTTCCTCCTTTGAACATAGATCAAAATGATCCGGTTAGACTAGATTGCCGCTCAGAAATTGAGATGCACTTTTGTTTTGCTCTTAAGGTGTGTTCTTGTAGGTTTATTAGCCACTATCATAGCTTAATCTGCTTTGTAAATTCAATATTCATACACACCCAACATTCCTAGTCATAACTAAGAAACCTATAAGTGGGCCTGCACTCTTTCGCTCATTTTTTTTCTTCTTATCTAAAATTAATCATTCATCTAAACCTAATTAAAAAATCTATTCTTGAAAGTATTGCGCGAGTATACTCTTTCTATTAAAAGATGACAAGTTCAAGAGTGACAAGATCTGGTCGACTTGGTTTGAATCCACCATCAACTGATTCTGAAAAAGGACAAGTTGTTTATCCACAAAATGAAGATCAGGTGAATGAAAAAGTTCAAAAACTAGTGAATCCTCTAAGAATGGCTGCTATTAGGTAACAATTGAAAACATATCGTTTATTTTAGCTTTTGATTAAACAAATTATTAAGATTAATGAAGTTAGGGTTTCAATTATTTTTTCTAAAATGTATACGGCTAGGTCGACCACAGTTCCAACCGTAAGTTATTCATTACATTGGGGTAACATTAACTCTTATGCACTCCCAATCGTAAACGATACCTACAGTTGGGATTTCCTAACCTTATGTTGTTCCAAATTGCCAGAAACTTGTATTTAAATTTTTTTTCCATTCTTACATATAGATATTTCCCATCTGTAAACATAAATTTTCCCAACCGCATGTTTCCCAGGCGCCCTAAACTGCATTTACGGTCGGAAATCGTGAAAGTCCCAACCGTAAACCGAGTTACAGTTGGGTCGCATAATGTAATACCCATAGCTGTTTTTTCTAAAAAAAAAAAAAAGGTAAAGTATTACCTTCGAATACTTTAATTTGTTGAGGTGTATAGAAAGTGTAAGATAATATGTTTATTGTTGGCTAGATAGGTCGCCTTAATGTGAAATGTAGTCTAGGTTTATAAGATCTCTATCTAGGTTATTAAGAAAGGGAGTAAACCTAGTTTTCACCGGAGAACGGCGGGAGATTATAATTCTTGAGGAGAGGGAACCGTCGGGAGAAAAGAAAAATGAATTACGGAAAGCGTAGACTTTGATTACCTTTCTTTTGGTTTGCTTTAATTTAATCTTTATCAAAAGGAAAGTTTATTCTAGCTTTATCAACTTAATTGTGTTTATTAAACTTTATATTTGTTATGGTAGTTCAAAATCGTTCTTAGGGTAAACCATAAATCAGACATGTTTTCGGAACCCTAAAAGTGCATATGCATCGCAAATGTTGTTTTACCTGTAAATTGAGTTCCAACCGTTGGTTTCTGTTGAATTTTTGATATGTTGTAATTAAGTATCTCATGTGTCTTTGTTTAAATTTTGAGGATGATCAGACACTTGTAAGCCTGAATTGATTGATTTAGCTAACTGCGTTTTTGCCGGAATTGATTGATATGTTGTAATAACCTAATATGCATCCATAAATATGGCTGTATAATGCATTATGCATCAATTTTTGTTGTACGCATTAAAATCAATCAAAACAATGGCTACATAACTTTTTATAGATGAATAACTTGTTATGCAGTGGAGAAAATGGTTGCATAATCCGTTATGCGTCTGTTTTTTTTTTTTTTTGTTGGAATCAAGCATATACAACGTTTTAGTGGATGCATAACCAAAATCATAGATGCACTTTTTTATATATATATTTTTTATTTATTTATTTTTTTCAAAATCATAGATGCATGAACAACAATGTAGTTGCATAACGTGTTATGCATCTTTTGTGGTGTATGCATCTTTTTTGGAGGCTGCATAACGAACATGTAGTCAGTTTTTGAAATTTTCGCCTAAAATGATGATCAACTCCGATTTTTTCGTGAAAAATAAAATTTTGATATTGTTGTTTGTGCTCGTTGTGTAGATCTCTTTAAAAGATTTCCAACGAGATAAAATTTGTTAAATTTCAAGGTGCGAATTTTTAGATGTGTTATATTCTAGTTTGCTTGCCAATTATACCCCTGAAAAATTAGGATGCATAACGAGTTATGCCGACGTTTTTCATAATTTCAGATAACTATGGGTGTCACTGTAACCCAGAAATGTTTTGGGCCTGACAATTTTTTTTTTTGGGCCTTAGCCTAATTTCCCCAACTCTAAAAGCTCATTAATACTCACCTTTCATAGCTCATTAATACTAAAATAGCGGCAACCTTTGGCATCGTTTTGTGTTGATTTTTTGGGTTAGAAATTCTACTTGAAAGCCGAACACTTCGATCCATTTTGGGATGTATGGCACTACTACGCAATGGGCTACCAACTTAGATTCGCAAAAAGAGTATGGGCTGATGAAGGGTGTATATTAAGATTTGTAGGAAGGGAAAACGATTTTCCATTCCATGTACGATCAACATGACTCAACATTTTAGGATGACAACAATAGTAACAGTATTGAGGAATTTATATCTTTATAAGGAATTTTTTACCAAGAGAAAGTCCATACAACGTTGACACATATGAAATAAGAACATCAACCATTATAGAAGCTCTTAGTCTTATGCTGCTCAATGCTCGCGCAATGAATGGCGGTTAGAGTTTTTTTGTTGTCTTGAACATGTGCATTTTTCCATGTATTGAAATGGGAAAATGCTCGCCCCACTTTTAGACGTCCCACATGATAGGTTTATTCTTGTATAAGGTAATTAAAATGCTCGAACTATGCATATACTTTATATAACATGTATTAGAGATTTTGCTGACTACAGACTCGAACTGTATAGCTTTTTCATACTTAACTGACAGCGGATTTGAACCCTCCTCAGTAACATAAAATTTAACAACAACAATTATGACAAAGTATGAAATACCAATATATTTTTGAATTAAGTTTATAAATACGAATAACAAGTAAAGTACCCATTGCCCGACAACAACAACCCCGTTAAAACCTTTGCAAGGAAAAGCCATTGGGATAAAACCAACACAAAGTATGAATACTGCAACACAATAGGATTTAAATGAAACTACTCTCTAAATATCAAGCTAATGGAAAAACTTCTTTGAGTGGTATGAATTTTATGGCTTCATTGGTTTTCAATCTTGATTATAGTCGAGATCTTATAGATATATAGTTGGATCCGCGAGATGAGAGTGTCTACTATGTACGAACCTTTCCAATTTGCTCTGAGCTTTCTGTAATTAGGTTTAAATGTTGCTTCTCGAGTTTTCTTCAGCACATAATCTCCTGGTTTAAATGCTCATTATGTGACCATTCTGTCGTACTTCGATGGGAATGACTGCCTCTATTCTGTACGCCAGCGCAAACAGGTAAAATACAATTGATCTTTTGGGGGTCGTTTGGTAAGATTATATGACTCTTGGGAACTCCTCGGTCCATTTTCCTTTCGTCTTCTCTTGCATTTTCTTGAGGTTATCCATAATAACAAGATATATTACTTCTACCTGCCAGTTGCCTTGGCATAATAGGAGGATAAAAAGTTGTGTCGAATACTCATAGTTGCAAATATCATTGAACATTCCAAAATCGAACTGCTTTCCGTTGTATGAAACTAACTTGTGTGGGATACCAGATATGCATAAAATGTTTTCCCATAATAATTAGCGTACATCGTGTATGTCCGCATGAGTTAACTTTTTTTTTTTTAGATTGAAAGAGAGATATTATTAGATGAAAGATAGTACATAGTTTACCCCTCCTGAAGCTCGTGGGAGTGGTCCGACAACATCTAGTCCCCGCTTGGAGAATGGCCAGAGACTTAAGACTAAATATAACTTGTTAGTGTGTGTCTTTGGAATTGGAGTATGCTCTTGGAAAGCCACGCACTTCTTTGCGTACTATTTAACATCTTTTTACACGTACAACTAGAAATATCCCTAGGTTAGTACCTTATGCACAAGACTGCACCCTCCATTGTGGTTCCCATATCGTGAGGGTCCGAAAATTTTCGTTTCTGTTGCCCATATGCGCAGGCCGAAAACTCCCCAATGCGACACTAGTATAGGAATCAACCATCCCATAGAACTTTAAGATACTCACCAGGAAAATACCCGTTCCTTTGCTTTTGGATACATGATTCGAGAGAATGACACTGTAAAAAGACCTTCCAACTTACTCTCGTTCTGTGAGGGGTGCAAGGCCATATATACAAGAACTTTCCTAAAATACCAAAAAATTCTTTCACATCATATATACTATAGCGGCTAAGCTATAATCTTAATAACACGTTCTTCATTAATGCACATTCAACCAACTACCCCTCCTTATATATGTCTTGTTAACATTTTATAACTTCAAATTATGGAACACTTTTCAACTCACCAAGTGCCAAGCCTCATAACATAATCGCTTTGCAGCATCATTAATGCTTCCACTAGTAATCTTCACAAGGTTAAGATGAGTTTTCATCTTGTTCAATGACGCATCTTTCAGCACGCGTCATGTGAAAAGTGTGGGCATTACACACATATTCCTTCATGTGCTTCTGCCAGTATCGTGTGTCCTATCTCGACAGATATAAATCGCAAAAACGTCACCAATTCCAATTGTGGATGGTGTTTCTCATCAATGAAAAACACAATGGCAGTCGACAAGATTTAGATAATAAAACTTGACTATACTCAAAGGTTTTTATAATCTGATGAAGAACACACTAACTATCAACAAGGTTTTTCATAAAGATTGTTTTTCATTGATGAAGAAAACTATAAAGGTTGACCAGGTTTTAATCATAAACCTTGCCGATTTTAGGTAAAAAAATTTTTTGGCGGGGATCTGCCACTGCCCCAACCCTCATACTCATGAAATTAAAAACAATTTAGTCATTTTGAAGTAAATTTTAAATTTTGAATGATTAACTTGTGTTGATGTAATTTTAAAAACCCAAGGGTAACTAATTCTTTTCTTAGTCCCTGGGAATCTGGGTCATAATTGAGAATAACCCTAGCATCCCTAAATTGGTCCCTGGGAATCTAAGATAACCACTTTCAGAAAATCTAAATGAGAAGAACTCTAGCATCCCTAAATTGATCCCTCCAAAAACATCTGTTGGCTCAACTAATAATAACATGGGAAAATTAGGTTAAGGCCCAAAGATATTATCTTTCTTATTGTCAGGCCAAAAACATTTGTTTGTTTTTGTGACACCCATAATTATCCGAAAATATGAAAAATGTCTGCATAACTCGTTATGCATCATAATTTTTCAGAGGTATAATTGGCGAGCAAACTAAAGTATAACATTAACATATCTAAAAAACCGTGCCATGGAATTTAACAAATTTTATCTCGTTGGAAAGCATTTAAAGAGATATACTCAACGAGTACAAACAGCAATACCTAATTTAAGTTTTTTTACGAAAAAGTCGGAGGGGATTGTTCTTTCAGGCAAAATTTTCGAAAACTTGATACATAACAAATACGCAGTCTTCAAAAAAGATGCATAAGACATTATGTAGACACAACAAAAGATGCATAAAAAGTTATGCAACCATATTTTGGTTCATGCATCTACTAATTTAGATATGCAACCACTAAATATACTCCTAAAAAAATAACATCACAAAAAAAAGACGCATAGCGAATTATGCATTCATTTTCTCGACTACATAACAAGTTATGCATCCATTAGTTTGATAAGTTTCATTTCTTACAAAAAAAAGTTAATGCATAATGCTCTATGCATCCATTTTCACAAATGCATAACATGTTATCTAGATATAATTGTAGGTGCACATCAAGTTATGCAGTCTTTTTTCGTTGTTGTTGGTTTCAATACTAACAAAAAAGTTATTGCATAACGTGTTATGCAACCATTTTCTAGACTGCATAACAAGTATGCGTACTTTGCTGCTCAGGATAACCGGAGCTAAGTCCGCGTACTATCGGAAGTTCACATCCCGTGAATTTCTGCTGGAGTTTGTGAACTGAAAACAAGCTCAGTCCAGGTACTTAAGTATGCGTACAGGTATGCGTACTTAACTGAGTTATTTTCTAAAAACAGTTTAATTTGTGAACTAAGACATTAAAAATTTAAAGAATGCAATCTTTGCAAACCATGACTATAATGTTAATGAATCGATTCGAGTGAATCAAAACTATTTTTTCTTCGATTGTGTCTTGTATACTTCTATGAGATGTAAGCAATTGAACAACTCTCTAACTAGTTCCTTTGAGTCATTTGAACTAGTTAGGGTGAAGATGAATAAGGTTGATATGAAAGTGCTCATACGGATAACAATTGATTAACTACTGTTGAACCAACAACTTATACACGTTTAGGTACGGTTACTCAAACCTAAATGAAGTTACATTTCATGTGTGTATAACAAGCTAAGTTCGATCTAACAGTTGACAGATATTAGCTTAAATCTAATCAGGTTTTCATCTAACGGTGAATATTGAATGCTTTGTTACCAAGGTAACTTAGATTGCAAACCTTGATTTGGAGACTATATAAAGGAGAACTCTAGCAACTGGGAAACCTAATCCCCACACCTCCTGTGTGATACTAGTTGTGTAAGCTAGAGTCGATTCTCCTTTAACCTTAGGTTTCTATCGAGACCCTGTAGGTTAACGACTTAAATACTTCATTGGGATTGTGAAGCCAGACCCAACTATCTTCTTTGTAGTTGCGTAATCTGATCTTGATGTTTCTATCGTATTGAGTACAATTGTAAAATTGGCTCGAGATTAATTTCTACGATAGGCAAGATAGAAAAGTAGTCACAAACATCTTCGTCTCATCGTTTGTGATTCCACAATGTCTTGTTTCGCTAGTCGATTAAGATTATTATTAGGTGATTGATATTTCTAGGTTGTTCTTCGAGAATATAAGTCCGGTATATTAATTGGTTCCTGTTCACCTTGATTTATCAAAAGACGGAACAAAACTCGTAGGTATTTCTGTGGGAGACAAATTTATCTATTCCTGTAGAATTTTCTGTGTGATACAGATTTATTTATTAAAGTCTTCGACTTTGGGTCGTATCAACTCTTAGTTGTGGGTGAGATCATCTAAGGGAATCAAGTGCGTAGTATCCTGCTGGGATCAGAGACGTAAGGAGCGCAACTGTACCTTGGATCAGTGTGAGATTGATTTGGGTTCAACTATAGTCAAGACCGAAGTTAATTTGTAGTAGGCTAGTGTCTTTAGCGGCTTAATACAGTGTGTGTTCAATCTGGAATAAGTCTCGGGGTTTTTCTGCATTTGCGGTTTCCTCGTTAACAAAACTTCTGGTGTCTGTGTTATTTCTTTTCCGCATTATATTTTGTTATATAATTGAAATATCACAGGTTGTGCGTTGAATCGATCAATTGGTAAATCCAACCTTTGGTTGTTGATTGAAATTGATTGATTCTTGAGCATTGGTTTTTGGTACCGTTCAAGTTATTTCTCTTGTATTCAATCAGACTCGCCGATTTCTATTTGTTTGAGTTGGGATTGAATCGAGAAATTGAGATATAACTCTTAGATATACTTTTTATTAAGATTGAGTCTGATTGTCTATTTGATTCTCTTAAAAGTATATTGGAGTTAGTCCATACAGATTTCTAAGCGAATATTGGGTGTGGTTGTTAGACCCCCGCTTTTTTAACTGGTATCAGAGCAGGCAAACACATTTAAGACCTCATAAGTCTGTGTTTGCAGCAATTTGACTATATGGATGAGTCTATCTCTAAAAACGTACTAGTTTAGAAATTACCATATGATTTTCAAAGCTTGGATTTACCTGAGAGAAATGTCACATCTAAATCAATATCTAAACATTCTCTTGATGTAGAAATTGTTGATAACTGGGAAACACTCCTAGAAGAACAGTTGGATGAACTTTCTGATGAAGGTGATTCAGATATTGATAGAGATGTTGATGATGAAGTCTCAGAGTATGTTAATCTTTTGGATTCGTTGAAAATAAAGAAGATTATAACTTCTCATGTCACACCTCTTCTGAGTCCTCTCTGTCGAGAAAACAAGAAATTGAAAAGGATTTACGGAGGTCTTTATGGTTGGAATCGCTCTTGCGAATCGATCCTCAAAGATTCAGAGGAAAACATGAGTAGAAAGTCACTTGAATGTGATAATGTTTACCAAAAATACTTCTTGTTGGAAGAGAAACTTGCAGAAACCGAAGCAAGTATTAACTCCCAACAAGCAAGTTTTGATGACAGATAAAACGCTTATCTCGCTCGAGAAAAATGCCTTGAGGCTGATTTAGCTGCTTCTCTTGATAAAATCAAGATGTTGGAAGATGACTTGAAAATATTCAATATTAGTTCAAGCAAATTAACCACTATGCTAGGAGCAAGTAAAAATCATCATGATACACGAGGATTGGGCTATAAGGGAATAGATGCTCCAAGTATTAGCAAAGAGGTAAAATTTGTCAAGGCTAGTGATTTTTCTCAAATAAAGGTTTCCACTAATGGCAAAAGTGAAATACGTTCACCAGCAGTTAAGGTTCGAAAGAGCAAAGTATATCAACCTCCAACGCCAGCACGCACGGATCGAGGTAAGAACATTCCTTATGTTTGCCACTATTGTGGAAATAAAGGTCACCTAGAAAGGAGATGTCGTTTCCGTATAAGGAATGAGAAACTTCATGATCTTCTTGTTTGGGCATCACAAGAAGTTGTGAAACTAAGATCATATGTTAAGACTAATCCTCTTAACGTTAGAGGTTGTAACTGTCCAACCTTTAGGCAAAGGAATCAGTATAGTGGTAAACCTAGATTTGCCTATAAACGTCATACGAATCCTTTTCACAATCGTAATGGTTATCAAAAGGATAACTTCGTAAAGACGAAGACAAGATCCGATGCTCCCAATTGGAGAAAGACTAACCTGCAAAAGAATAGTCAATCCAATTCTATTCCTAGAAATCTAGAAGAGAGTAATGGGAAGAAGGTTCATATTGTTCCTAAACGCACTCAGAAGTGGATACCAAAGAAAGTCAATGACTATGGAGAAGGCAGTATCCATGATGTTGGAACTTAAAAAGTTCTTTGGAAAGATGGATTTGGATGTGAAAGGTTCTAAAAGCGATCTCTTTCATGATAATCAAAAAGTGACTTGTGGTGACCAAGACATTGTTCACCTCAACACAACTAGATTGTGTTGTAAGTGCATCCTCACCAAGAAATGTCCTGTTATGTATACAGTGAGGGAAGCACGAGAATTGGGACGCACAAATTATGTTTGGTAAGGTTGTAGAATTCGATTGGATTCCTCTAAAAAGGTATGTCTATAAACTGAGCAAGATTTATGTCTTTTATTATTTGCTTAGAGTACTTATACCATGTACCTTGCTTATCGTTCATTTCCACCTAACTTGATCTGTGTTTAAGGTTCTTATATGTTTAGGTTTGAAAATAGTAGTTTAGGATGTTTGGACTTCATGGTAGACATACCATGTATGCATACCATCATTTAAAATCAAAATCTAGGGATTTTAGTACGCATACCGTTTACCTACTGCTCCAGGTCACAAAAATTCGTTTGCAAACCCGTATGCATACTGGCATGTAGACATCAATATTCGGTAAACTCGTTTTGGCCGCAACTTCTTTGTCCGAACTCGGAATGACCTCATTCTTTTTGAATTATCTTCCTCTTTGAATTCTCTTCAAAATAGTGATGATAATTTTTGAATTTGGATGAGTTAAGTTTGGTCTTTGTCCCGACTCTTGTTTTTGAGTGTTTTGTTCCGTTTCGTCGCACTTGTTCCATTTCTCTTGGACTTGGTCACTTGGATTCTTGGAGTACTTCTCTTCTAAGATCATTTGTAGCTTTTGGAAGATGATTTTGCAGTATTTATCATTATGGTTTTATATATTGCAACTTATTATGGGATATGTGTGTTTGCGTCAGTGAACTATGATTGTCCCATACGTGGTCAAAAGTTAAGTCTTTCATATGTCGATATGCAAGTATTGATAAAAGATTGAATGAAATTTTGACAAACAAAAGATAAGCCTATTATGTCATTATGAAAATACTGATGGAAGATAAGATGAGCTTTTGTTTACAAAGATTAATTCTATTGTATGTCATTTCGCAAATGGTGATAAAGAATAAAATGAATCTTTGTTTATTCCGCAGTATTGATCTTCCTGATCCATATTTTTATGTATATACTATGCGGCTCCGTAAGTTCTCTTATTTGAACATTTCCGATTGAATTAATCATGGGTTCTCTTGTGGTTAATTTAGTTGAGATTTTTGGATACAAATTCATATTCTTATGTGATTTGTTAATGTCCAAAGAAATCCTTCTTTTCTTGTGAAAGTAAGGCCGCTCATGTTTTTCTTTCGGGAATGAAATTTTATGGGGAAGAGTTTTTAATTGAAATTGTGCTTAATTGCCAAACCTTTGTAGGGAGTGCGGCTGTGGAATATTATAGGGGTTATCTTGTATCTTTATAAACTCCTTGATGAATGCATTTAGTTTCGACCATATGATTGCATCCAAAAAAAAAGTTGATATGTACTTTCTTTTGGTCATGAAGTGTCTCTATGGAAATTTCATTAGGATCCCACTAGTTTTCGTACCTTTGCCAATTTTATTGACAAAAAGGGGGAGAATTAATGTGTATTTCACACTACAAATACATATGGTTTCCGGATCATTATGTAAGGGGGAGTGGTTTTCATGTGAGATGAAGTATTGACTAAGGGAGAGTGGTACATATCACCATAGTATTGTTGTCAAAGTTGTGATACAATTGAACTTTGATGCTGTGTAATAATATTATGAAACTGTATAACCATGATTGAGAGTTATTGTTTTCTCAGTGTTATGGCTACGGATCTTCACCAACGATGATGCTGCATTGAATATATTTGGAATCATTGGAGTACTTGGAAGTGACGAAGATTTCGAGTAATGTTGAAGAACCAAGGAAATCAAGCATGTGGATGAGAAGCTACAAAGTTTATTTATTTTGTATTCCATATGTATTGATAGTTTTGTCATTAAAATTGACAAAGGGGGAGATTGTTAGAGCACTGCTCGGTCGAACTCGCAAGCGTTGCTATCTCAAGCTTGTTTGTCAAGTTTAGTTTCCAAAAGTATAAGTCTTTATTTCTAGTCTACTTATAGCTAAGTCTCGGACTAGGATAAGAAGTGTAGTTGAGCTCTAGACTCCACGGCGTTCATCATGCAAAGACGAAGAACTACTCAAGGAACTGGTGGAACTTCATCGACTAAAAGGTATGTGGAGACTTGAACTTATCTATCACTCAAAAGTCTATCTACTCTATCTCCTATCTTGAGACAAAAGTTGTATTGCTATATAGACTTCGATTATACACATGTGCTATTTCGAGCCGAGTTAATCTCGCTTATCTATTTCTCAAAATATGTGTTGGTAAGCTTCCGCTTTGGCCAAGTTCATCCTTACTAGTGACGAAAGTCATGTTGATTATTTCAGTATCTTGGAAATCGCTTTGATGAAAAATAGTGTGTGAATAACCTCTATATAACATCCTCTAAGAATGTTTCAAGGATTGAAATGAGAGTTTAGAATATATAACCATGATTGGATATAAACATTGTATGTGTATTCAGACTTGTGTAAGTCCTAAATCCTTGAACCAAAGTATGCGTACTTTGTTGCTCAGGATAACCGGAGCTAAGTCCGCGTACCTGTACACGTACTGTCGAAGTTCACATCCCGTGAGTTTCTGCTGGAGTTTGTGAACTAAAAACAAGCTCAGTCCGGGTACTTAAGTATGCATACAGGTATGCGTACATAAGTGGGTTATTTTCTAAAAACAGTTTAATTCGTGAACTATGACATTTATAAATTAAGGAATGCAATCTTTGCAAACCATGGCTATAATGTTTATGAATCGATTCGAGTGAATCAAAACTGTTTTTGCTTCGATTGTGTCTTGTATACTTCTATGAGATCTAAGCAATTGAACAACTCTCTAACTAGTTCTTTTGAGTCATTTGAACTAGTTATGGTGAAGATGAATAAGGTTGATATGAAAGTGCTCAAATGGCTAACAATTGGTTAACTAATGTTGAACCAACAACTTGTACACGTTTAGGTACGATTACTCATATCTAAATGAAATTACATTTAATGTGTGTATAACAAGCTCAGTTCGATCTAACGGTTGCAAGATATTAGCTTGAATCTAATCAGGTTTTCATCTAACTTTGAATATTGAATGCTTTGTTACCAAGGTAACTTAGATTGCAAACCTTGATTTGGAGACTATATAAATGAGAACTCTAGAAACTGGGAAACCTAATCCTCACAGTTCCTGTGTGATACTAGTTGTGTAAACTAGAGTCGATTCTCCTTTAACCTTAGGTTTATATCGTGACCATGTAGGTTAACGACTTAAAGACTTAATTGGGATTGTGAGACCGAACTATCTTCTCTGTAGTTGCGTGATCTGATCTTGCTGTTTCTATCGTATTGAGTACAATTGTAAAATTGGCTCGAGATTAATTTCTCCGATAGGCAAGATAGAAAAGTAATCACAAACATCTTCGTCTCATCGTCTATGATTCCACAATATCTTGTTTCCCTAGTCGATTAAGATTATTGTAAGGTGATTGATATTTCTAGGTTGTTCTTCGAGAATATAAGTCCAGTATATCATTTGGTTCTTGTTCACCTTGATTTATCAAAATACGGAACAAAACTCGTAGGTATTTCTGTGGGAGACATATTTATCTATTCCTGTAGACTTTTTTATGTGATACAGATTTGTTTATTAAAGTCTTCGACTTTGGATCGTATCAACTCTTAGTTGTGGGTGAGATCAGCTAAGGGAATCAAGTGCATAGTATCCTGCTGGGATCAGAGACGTAAGGAGCGTAACTGTACCTTGGATCAGTGTGAGATTGATTGGGGTTCAGCTACAATCCAGACCGAAGTTAGTTTGTAGTAGGCTAGTTTCTGTAGTGGCTTAATACAGTGTGCGTTCAATCTGGAATAGGTCCCGGGGTTTTTCTGCATTCGCGGTTTTCTCGTTAACAAAACTTCTGGTGTATGTGTTATTTCTTTTCCGCATTATATTTTTTTATATAATTGAAATATCACAGGTTGTGCGTTGAATCGATCAATTGGTAAATCCAACCTTTGGTTGTTGATTGAAATTGATTGATCCTTGAACATTGGTATTTGGTACCGTTCAAGTTATTTCTCTTATATTCAATAAGACTCGCAGATTTGTATTTGTTTGAGTTAGGATTGAATCGATAAATTGAGATATAACTCTTAGATATACTTTTTATTAAGATTGAGTCTGACTGTCTAGTTGATTCTCTTAAAAGTATATTGGAGTTAGTCCATACAGATTACTAAGCGAAATATTGGGTGTTTGTTAGACCCCCGCCTTTTCATCATATTTCTGTCAAGACCCATCAATTTCAAAGCACCAACTTCATTAGCTCCTCAAGCCAATAACTCAAACATCATTCTTCATCTGCAATCATTTCATACTCCCATCAATTTCATCATAACAACTTCATGTTCTCTCTGCTTTATCTATCACAGACACTCTATCTTAAACAACCTTCAACCACCACCATCTTCAGTTCTTCTCTAATTTCTTGATCCCTGCTTCCAACAAACCAAATCTGACAGCAATTCTAATTATAGACTCACAACACTGTCTTGGTGTTCCAACAAAACCCTAACATCTCCTCGGATTCAATTAATAGCACATCGTTCGTCATGATAGCACCGTTATCGAACTGCTGTAGTCCGGTTTTCCTCAAAACAGTTTCAGTACATTTTTCCTCACAAACTTCTCCAGTCCAATATGATAGAACTTTTGTAGTTCAATTTCGCAGCAACTGCTTCCGTCCAGTTTTACTTATAGCTATTACATCTCAGTTGATCGCAGCTGCGGAATACAGTTTCTTGGCAACTGTCTTCAATCCAGTTTTGATTCAAATGGTGCATTCCAGTCCCACAAACAAATCTAGTTGCTAAGTCAAGACGAGACGCTAAGGCAATTACACTAGTCATCACCACTGAGAAACAACAACATAGCCAGTGGACATCCTAACAGCCACATGCACACAGAGTCGCAATACTACATCTCATAAGGTACTATACAATTTACATATCTTCGCATCTTTTAATATAATCATTCATACTTTTGTTCACCGGGACACCTGCAATGTGGCGAGCGTTTTCATATGCCAAGGCACGTGAAGATGCACACATCTCAATTCTGTGCGAATCTGGAATAGTGGGATTGGCCCCCTGCGCGAATTCCAGATAGCAGAAAATCTTTCGACACCATTCCATACGCGAGCAAGATACATCAAGGTTGTGCACACTTGTGCGAGCATTGAGCAGCATGACTATCACTGTCTTATGGGGGCGAGTTGCATATCACTTCAATATGGATGACCATCACTTGGGGGCGATATATGTAACACCTCATGGTCTAAAATAACTCTCTTGGGGCGAGCTGCGTAACACTCTGTACGCTTGGGGGCGAGTTACATAGCACCTAAATGCAATGCGGAATTCAACTTCTGAAAATTGAAACAAAAGGTAACCCAAACTTCTTAATCCTCCAACGAGTTGCAGGATTAAGAGGGAGCGAGCATACACCCTAATATTTTGACACAATTATTGCAATCAGTAATGTTAAGATTCTACAGCTAAGTTGATCGAACTGCTGTAGTCCAATCCCTAAGCAACTGCTGCACTCAATTGGACGCAACTGATGCAATCCAGTTTTGCTCATCCATTCTGTACTCAGTTGGATGCAACTGATGTAATCTGATTTATTTGTAACTGTTACGCTCAGGATTTATCGAACTGTTTAAGTCTAATCCCTGAACAGCTGTTGCAATCTAGCTGATCGAAGCTGCTATGATCGGCCGCTTGTCGCTCTGAGTCCGGCTTATCGCGGCTGGCAGCCGAGTGCGGCGTTGCTCACTCCTCCCCGCAGTCCCGCTATCCACAACTGCCTGATTCGATCTTGCTGCGTCGCTGCATTTCGGCTAATGTCCGCTGCTTTGCCCGGTCCGGCTATGTTCACAATTCCTTGATTGGTGATCACTTGTTCTTTGAGTCGCGATCTTGCTCGTCATTGCTGGCTAATTGTCCCGCGGCTCCTGATCAAGCTATGCTCATGATTCCTGCCGATCCGGTACGTCGCGGTAGTGCGAGTGCGACTTGCTCGTCGTTCCTCTGATCGGTGATCTTCGCGGTGTGCGGTCACGGCTTTTGCTTATTCTTTGTGCAGTATTTGATCGAAGCTGCTGCCGATCGGCCATTATGACTCCTGCTGATCCGGCTCTAACGATCCGGCATTGCAGTACCATCATAGCTCGTCGCTCTACTACCCAAATTGATCGCATTGTTGTTGCATCAGATTATGTTTGCAGCTCTTGTAGTCCAGCTGATCGCAACCGCAACAGTGCAACTTTGCTCGTTGTTGTTGCAGCCCAGCTGATCGGAGCTGCTGTAGTCCAGCTCTGTTCAAAACTCCTGTAGTCTAGCTAATCGCAACTGCTACAGACCAGCTTTGCTCAATGCTGTTACTACCCAGTTTTGCTCGTTACTATAGAGGACAGTTTTTTTGTGGCCGTCGAAGTCCAGTTTACCTCAATTACTGCAATCCAGTTCCACATCAACTATTGTGATCTAGTCGACATCGCTGCTGCTATCCTGATTCATATAACTATTGAAGACATATAAGGATCGATGTCACATCCAATAGCACATCCAAGACCATTGGAGGTCCAACAACACACAAAGTCTGTTACCATCTCAACTACTAAAGGGTCACACCCTTTCGCTCACAACTACCAGGGTCTAGTTTTATATCAATAGTTAACGCTCACTTTCAACATCACTCCGCCCCAGTATCACGCTTCCGTTGGAGTCTAGTTCAGCCTTCAATCCAGTTGTTGCATACAACAACTGTTCATGCCCAACTGTTGCCTGCCGATCTCCCAGTCACAATAGCCTCACTTGGGGGCGTCTTGATTGTAATTTTCGCAAACAACAAGGGAAGTTTGACAATCACCTTAGCATCAATAATCCACACTTGGGGGTGAGTTTTGTCATTGACTAAGGAAAACGAAAATTTCTTAACTCCCAACAAGTTGGAGGTTAAGAGGGGGCGATGTTTGTACCATAAGTAAAAATGCCACATAATGGGCCAAATTGGTACTTGAATCATCTATTGGCCCACATCCAAGCCCGCTAACCAGCCAACCGAAGCGGCCCACCATCCTGCCCAGTATTACATAAAATCAATGGCCAGTCAATGGTCAAAGTCAACGCTCGGTCAATGGTGAAAGTCAACCATCAATTAATGTCAAGGCCGTGTTGCCGATGGTGCTTCCATGCAGTTTCCACTCATGTTGCCAGCAGTGCTGTCAACCAATTCCCAGCTAAATACTCTATCGCACTGCCAGCCAGTCTCTACCCATGCTGTCAGCTGTGATGCCATCCAGCCTCCATACATGCTGTTAGCTATTATGCATGTCAACCAAGTCAATCGATCACCGGCCAAGATCCATCCGTCTTGCCCGGCCATTATGCCCATCAACTATCAATCGATCTGCAAAGATGCGTAATTAATTCTAGAGGCATGAATAAGCAGTTTCATGCAGAATTAATTATGGAGGCATGAATGAGCAGTTTCATGCAGAATTAAACATAGAAGCATGAATGAGAAGTTTCATACATAATTAAAGATGAAGGCATGAATGAGTAGTTTCATGGAGAATTAAAGCAAGTGGAAGTAAATACCATTTATATTCAGAATTGTATAAATGGAGGGAGGCAATTCTGAAGTAGTGGGAAAGAAGAGCGAGAGAGAGGTAGCAAACATAGAAAAAGATACATTGTAATACAAATATCAATAAAATATTTCTCCCCAAGGGGATTCATCCACGTTAAATCCGTGTGTCTGTCATTTTTGATTATTTTTTGTTATTAGCCCTGTTTTCATCAACAACACCAAAATCATCGTGTTTAGTGCCTGGGAATATTTCTGGGTGCAAACATTAGCGCCGACTAAGAGGATTACGAGAAAAAGGATCGTGTTTTCCCGTTGAGAAAAGTTGTTCTGAAAGCTTCAAAATCGTGTCCGTCAAAAACCAGTTTCGACGTCGTCAAAAATTACCGTTGCGATCAGTTGATCGTAACTACTACATCGCAAAATCTGCGATTCGGTGATCGCAACAGCTGCAAAAGATACCGAGATAAACATAGTTACTGCAGTCCAGTTGGTGGCAATTGCTGCAGTTCAGATTCGCAGTTCGAGATTTTCTGAAGCAATTACCTTCTGAAACCACTGAAACTGCGTCACTACAAAGTTTGATAAAACTGTTGCCATGACGTTCGGTCCGTGGCAAAAGATGGAGTGAAAACACCATCAAAGGTGTTATAGGATGTTCGATCCGCAACAATGACAACTCTAGATTTCAAAGAAATTGCATCCCAGATAGGGAAGCGGCAGCATGTCCGAGCTCGAAGATCGTCACCATCACTGCCATCATGATAAACGAGTGTCAACCTACCTATCTCTAATTGCTTCCATCAGCTACCTATACAAGAAACTTTCAGTTTGGATGCCCTAAACAATTGTTGATGTAGTCCAGTTGATCGTAACTGCTGCAGTCCAGTTTTGATTGCAATTACCGCAGTCCAGTTGATCGCAGGGTTGTCTAATTACCCTCTAGGCGCTCGCAATCCCTAGGGAAAGGCTCCATAAAAGGTCACAAGAAAAAATGTTACAAGAGGTTCGGAGAAAAGATGGCAGTTCAGAAAGATTGTCGCAAGAGGCTCGCAGAAAAGATGACAGTTCCTAGAACCGTTACAAGAAGCCGTTGATAGAAAAGACATCAGTTTAGAAAACTTGTCACAAAAGGTCCGAAGGCAAAGATCACATTTCGGAGAAAGCGTCGCGAAAAGTTTCAAATATAAAAAAAAATAAAATCTTGGCCGCCGGCTAGCAAAATATGTTCACCCACAGTAGGTTTTGTTCACCCCTGTCAAGTTTTGTTGACCCACGACAAGATCCGTTCACCCTCGTTAGGGGTCAACAACCCATATCAAACCCACGTTAACCCTCGTTAAGTTACCATTCACCCACGTCAGTAGGTTACTATCACCCTCGTCAAAGAAGATGTTCACCCACATTAAATAAGGATGTCATCTGCCACATCAGCAGAATTGTCCATGTCAATAGCGCCACATCATTATCTCGGTCCATCAAGATGTTACATACAAGAATTTTCGTGACGATCAAGTAGTGCCACGTCATCAATCGGGTATACGATCAAGATCTTCCATGTCAGCAACTTGGCACAGTCAGAAGTTCCATGTCATCAGTTGGACCAGACAGCGACTCCACATCAATAATCTTATCTAGTCAGCGACGGCCACGTCATCGTTGAGGTCCAGTCATCGTCGGCCACGTCAGCAACATGGTCCAGTCACTGACAGACAGTCAACAAGACGATCCAGTCAGCATGGACATATCAGCAAGGTGGTCCAGTCAGCATCATCCACGTCAGCAATGGTCCAATCACCAACTCCCACATCAGCGAAACTGATTAATGATCTACCGCCACGTCATCAGCGAGTCACAGTCAGCAGCAAAGTGTCCGCACAGAATATTCCATTACGAATATTCCGTTTATTTGTAACGGCGTTAAGTACATAAGCGTGACGTCACTCAACAACACCAGCATGACGTCAGCCTGGCAGGACCATCGTCTTCTCCGGCGCAGTTGTCTTCTCAGGCGACGTTCCGGTGACGGGAGCAGCAACAGGTTGCCGGCAGCAATGCCCGTCAGCCTTTCCCGGTGGCATCGGCGGCGGCTAACGGCGGTAGCGGCAGACAACACTTCTTCAGTGTATCACGACACTAGTTAATCCCATAACCCTGATTCCGTGCGTCTCGGAGCAAGTTAAGCTCGTGGCCCCTGGATTTTACACCCCGATCATTTACACTAGAGGATGTTTACGCCCACATGGCTGAACCGAGTCGACTCACTGAGTCACCAGCTGACTCGCTGGATGTTTCACCCCATACTGATTTGCCTTGAAGATTTTTACAACCCACTGTGGGCTTGAGCATACCTTTCCTCTTGGGCTCGAGCACACTATTCTTTTTGGGCTTGGTCTTCAATTTTGCTTCCTTGATGTCTTCTTCATCCCACGTCCGAATTGGGTGATTTTTAACTCGTTGGAACCGTCTTTCAATTCCCTACAACGTGGAGATAAAAAATCATGGGATTGAAAAAAATTTGTTTTTGAGATTCCGAGCAGCACATCAACCACTATCAAGTGAAAACTACGTATCATATTCAATGATCGCGAACGTTGTTGCGTCAAGTTTGCCCGGGAGCAAAGTTCGTGAGTGCTGGTTCGATTCATAAACCTCAACACGCACATGATCGGTGCTAGTTAAAACTGTTACAATCCAGTCGATCGAGCTGCTGTAGTCCAGTTCCTCAGTAAACAGTGCAGTCCAGTTGATCGAGCTGTCGTAGTCCTTTTTCGTACAATTACTACAGTCCAGTTGATCGAACTGCTGTAGTCCGGTTTTCCTCAAAACAGTTTTAGTACAGTTTTCCTCACAAACTTCTTCAGTCCAATATGATAGAACTTCTGTAGTTCAATTTCGCAAAGAATCGCTTAGTCGATTTTACTTATAGTTATTCATACTCGGTTGATCGCAATTTCGAAAATACAGTTCCTTGGCAACTATCTTCAATCCAGTTTTGATTCAAATGGTACATTCCAGTCCCACAAACAAATCTAGTTGCTAAGTCAAGACGAGACGCTAAGGCAATTTCACTAGTCATCACCACTGAGAAACAACAACATAGCTAGTGGACATCCTAACAGCCACATGCACACAGAGTAGCAATACTACATCTCATAAGGTACGTATACAATTTACATATCTTCGCATCTTTTCATATAATCATTCATACTTTTGTTCATTGGGACACCTGCAATGTGGCGAGCGTTTTCATATGCCAAGGCACGTGAAGATGCACACATCTCAATCTGTGCGAATCTGGAATAGTGGGATTGGCCCCCTGCGCGAATTCCAGATAGCAGAAAATCTTTCGACATCATTCCATACACGAGAAAGATACATCAAGGTTGTGCACACTTGTGCGAGCATTGAGCAGCATGACGATCACTGTCTTATGGGTGCGAGTTGCATATCACTTCAATATGGATGATCATCACTTGGGGGCGTGATATGTAACACCTCATAGTCTAAAATAACTCTCTTGGGGAGAGCTGCGTAACACTTCATACGCTTGGGGGCGAGTTACATAACACCTAAATGCAATGCGGAATTCAACTTCTGAAAATCGAAACAAAAGGTAACCCAAACTTCTTAATCCTCCAACAACTTACAAGATTAAGAGGGAGCGAGCATACACCCTAATATTCTGACACAATTATTGCAATCGCAACGTGAAGCTTCTACACTAAGTTGATCGAACCTCGTAGTCGAGCCCCGACGCAATCGTCGCACTCGCTTGGACGCAATCGATGCGACCCGGTTTTGCTCATCCATTCGTACTCGATTGGACGCAATCGATGCAACTGGGTTTATTTATAATCGTTACGCTCAGATTTATCGAATCGTTTAAGTCTAATCCTCAACAAATGCCGCAATCCGGTGATCGAAGCTCTTGCTTGATCCGGCTCTACTTATCGCTCCTGCGATCCAGCTTATCGCAGCTGATGTAGTGCGGCGTTGCTCACTCCTCCCTGTTGTCCCGCCTATCCACAACATTGCAGTTCGATCTTGCTCGTCGGTCTTTGCAGCTCATTAATCGAAGGCTTTCTTAGAGTCGGCTATGTTCACAATTCCTTGATTCGGTGATCGCAGTTCTTTGCGATGCAGTCTTGCTCGTCGCTGCTGCAGCTCGGTGATCGCAGCTCCTACAATCAAGCTACGTTCGCAATTCTGCAGATCCGGTGATCGTAGGCCAGTGCAAGATGCAGCTTTGCTCATCGTTCCTCAGATCCGGTGATCGCGGTAGTGCGGTGCGGCTTTGCTTATTCTTGTTGCGATCCCGGTAATCGAAGCTGCTGCAGTCCAGCCTTGTTCGCAGCTCCTGCAGTCCAGCTGATCGAAGCTGTTGCAGTCCATCATAGCTCTTCGCTCCTACAGTCCAGCTGATCGCAGCTGTTGCAGACCAGTTATGTTCGCAGCTCTTGGAGTCCAGCTGATCGCAACCGAAGCAGTGCAACTTTGCTCGTTGTTGTTGCAGCCCAGCTGATCGGAGCTGCTGCAGTCCAGCTCTGTTCACAACTCCTGTAGTCTAGCTAATCGCAACTGCTACAGACCAGCTTTGCTCAATACTGTTACTACCCAGTTTTGCTCGTTACTATAGAGGACAGTTTTTTTGTGGCCGTCGCAGTCCAGTTTACCTCAATTACTGCAATCCAGTTCCACATCAACTATTGTGATCTAGTCGACATCGCTGCTGCTATCCTGATTCATATAAATATTGGAGACATATAAGGATCGATGTCACATCTAGTAGCACATCCAAGACCATTGGAGGTCCAACAACACCCAAAGTCTGTTACCATCTCAACTACTAAAGGGTCACATCCTTTTGCTCACAACTACCAGGGTCTAGTTTTACATCAACAATTATCGCTCACTTTCAACATCACTCCGCCCTAGTATCACGCTTCCGTTGCAGTCTAGTTCAGCCTTCAATCCAGTTGTTGCATACAACAACTGTTCATGCCCAACTGTTGCCCGCCGATCTCCCAGTCACAATAGCCTCACTTGGGGGAGTCTTGATTGTAATTTCCGCAAACAACAAGGGAAGTTTGCCAATCACCTCAGCATCAATAATCCACACTTGGGGGCGAGTTTTGTCATTGACTAAGGAAAATGAAAATTTTTTAACCCCCAACAAGTTGGAGGTTAAGAGGGGGCGATGTTTGTACCATAAGTAAAAATGCCACATAATGGGCCAAATTGGTACTTGAATCATCTATTGGCCCTCATCCAAGGCCGCTAACCAGCCAACCGAAGCGGCCCACCAGCCTGCCCAGTATTACATAAAATCAGCGCCCGGTCAATGGTCAAAGTCAACGCCCGGTCAATGGTCAAAGTCAGCCATCAATCAATGTCAAGGACGTGTTGCCGATGGTGCTACCATGCAGTTTCCACTCATGTTGCCAGCAGTGCTGTCAACCAATTCCCAGCTAAATACTCTATCGCACTGCCAGCCAGTCTCTACCCATGCTGTCAGCTGTGATGCCATCCAGCCTCCATCCATGCTGCTAGCCATTATGCAAGTCAACCAGTCAATCCAGTCTGCCAGCCAGCATCCATCCGTACTGCCAGCCATTATGCCTGTCAACTATCATTCATCACAAGATGCGAGAATTAATTTCGAGGCATGAATAAGCAGTTTCATGCAGAATTAAAGATGGAGGCATGAATGAGCAGTTTCGTGCAGAATTAAACATAAAAGCATGAACGAGCTGTTTCATACAGAATTAAAAATGGAGGCATGAATGAGCAGTTTCATGCATAATTAAAGCAAGTGGAAGTAAATACAATTTATATTCAGAATTGTATAAATGGAGGGAGGCAATTCTGAAGCAGTGGGGAAAGAAGAGCGAGAGAGAGGTAGCAAACAGAAAAAAAGATACATTGTAATACAAATATCAATAAAATATTTCTCCCCAAGGGGATTCATCCGTGGACGTAGGCAAACCATGCCGAACCACGTTAAATCCGTGTGTTTGTCATTTCTGATTATTTTCTGTTATTAGCCCTGTTTTCATCAACAACACCAAAATCATCGTGTTTAGTGCCTGAGAATAATTCTGGGTGCAAACAAATGGGTCTCCGACAAATTTTTTCACCAAAAATTGGTACGCGTGAACTTTTCTGATGGTGGGTTTGACAATAAAAAAATTCTGAAAAATGGGTGCGGTAGTAGTACCCATTAATAACCTGGCTTGATTGGGGTATACTCAAACTAATTGGGGTATACCCAATTTTATAGGGACTCTTTTTTAAGGGCAAAGGGGGAGGTCAATGGGTAAAGTTACAAAATTACCCTTTCCCATTATAACTCTAATTACTACCTAAATCAGTTTTCATTCTCTTCATTTCATCTTCTTCTCTTCTTCTTCTCCTCCACAACACAACCTTACCGGCTCCATCACCCCCACCACCACCAAAACTCGTCGATCAATTCGTTAAAATCGTCGATTCGAAAACTCCGATTAATCTTCATCAATGGATCCACCACGGAAGAAGGCAACTCGTATGAAAGAAACTAATCAAAAACCCAATGAATATAACCCTGGAATTGCAAATTTGGTTGCTAAGAAAGTGAAAAAAAAAAACGGTTGAAGAAGAAGAAGAATTTGTTCCCTCTGAAACACGTGAAATAGTGCGCTTAAGAAAGTAAGGGCTTGTTTAAACTCACTCTAGTACTTCGATTTCATGTTTGCATGTCAAATTAGGTCAGAAAATTCGAATTTGTGAATTGGCAGTTGCGACGCCAGCAATGTTTTTTTTATCGACCTTTCCGGGATTTCATAGTTAGTGTTTGTAGGGATGGTATAAGGTTGAAGAACTTGCTTATTTGTATAGTTTTCAGAATCGCTACTAGCAGGTGGCGAGAGTTATTCATCCGTATACCATTCCTAAGGCGTCTTTTTCTTTTAATGAAGCCGGCATCTTATTATTGTTTACCCTTCCGGCTACTTGTTTAGAATGTTTCTTGATGCCTAGAGTTTTTAAGTCCGGAAGGGTATTTATATAAAACCATTCCGGCTATTTTTTAGCCGGCGATGTGTGGGAAATGGACCTTTCCGGCCGGTTTAGTGAAAAATCCAATATTTTTTGTGCGTCAGAAGGCTATTTTGATGATATACTGCCGGCTTTGTCGTAGCCGGCACTCATCTTTTGGTCGACCTTTCCGGCCATTGTTCCGCCAGATATGTTGTATATGTCTACCCTGCCGGCCTGTAATGTTTTTTTTTCTGAATTGTTCTTGTGCAGATTGCGAATGGCAAAGAAGAAAGAAGCTCTGAAAGCAGCTCTTAGTCCTCCTTCAAACCCTCCTCGTGTTGGTGATAAACTCTTGTCTTCAAAACATCGAGGGGTATATGTTGTCTTAGGGAACGACCAAGGTCTTAGAACCACTATCTCGAACCCAATGATTCAGACGAGACTCAGAGATGAAGACCAATCAATTCCATCTGGTAGAAGAGGTGATGATGATGATGTTGATGAAACCAATCAATCCTGCTGCTGGAGGAGGTAACAATGATGATGATGATGATGGTGATCAAGACATGCCTGAGGCTGGAGGAGGTAATGATGATGATGGTAATGGAGATAAAGGTAAGAATATCATCGAAGATGAAATTGTTGAAGATGAAGAGGAACAAGAAGAAGAAGGAGATGGAGATGGAGAAGGAGAACAAACTCTAGCCGTTGTTCAAGCCACCGAAGCTTCGGCTTCAACTTCAACCGAACGAAGAGGGTGATCACTAAACCGGGCCGATTCTCACATGCCTCCCAAACACTTGATGGTTGCACTCGAAAGAAGGTGAGCCTCCAAAAGGGACCCCAACAAATGGTGGAGCTGTTCTTTTTGGATACAAACACTCATGGGCATGTACGGTCCATAATACTATCGTAAGTAATCTTAATCCATCTTTTTTATTTATTCAAGTGTGTAACTATCTTAATTAAATTTGCATCAAGTGTTTGTATTTCTTTTCATTTTTTTTTGGTATTTAGGATCACAAGCATGCCATCCGTATCATGAGGCGCCAAGCTTCGTGTTCAAATGATGCATACTTGGAATCTTGACTTGGAATGTGAGGAGGTGAAAGTGATTGTGAGGAACTCGGGTTGTTGCATGTGGTGGAGAGTTCGAATATTAATCATGATAAAGTTACCATCTCGCATTCCGTGAGCGGTTCTATGGAGAGACCGATACTGTTATTCCCATTCGGTGAGATGGCGATAACTCCCGATGATGCTCAACAAATTATAGGCCTCGAGGTTGATGGAAAAGCAGTCACCGAGGGATTCGATAATGCCATTTCTTTCGAGAAGATTTACGAATTGAGCAAGAAATTGTTCGGTTGGAGTCAGGTTCAGACGGATGATGTTCTTGACAAGAAGGATGGTCGACTAACCAAGAATTTTAATGTGAAGAAGTTGAGGGAAGGATTATGGAAGACTCAGGAAATCCTTGTTAGGGAAGGAATGTTGCACCCGGTGCGAATCAATGCTACCGCGGCCGCTTATTTGCTATACACCCTGGGCAGATGTATCTTCCCCGACAGTTCCGGAAACCAAGTCGAGGCCGGTTACTTGCAACTATTGGATCCCTTACATGAGATGCGTGGGTATTCTTGGGGTACCTGCGGTGGTCGCCTTCTTGAACAATGAGTTGATAAAATCTTCTAGGGCACTCACTAAGCAAGTTAACGGAAACACATGTCTCTTCTAGGTAATTTTATTGTCTAAAACATTTATATTCGCAAAATTCTCGTAAGATAAGGTTCTTACTAAACTTTTTTTTCTTTTTGCATAGGTTTGGATATATGAACTCTTCCCTTCTTTGTTCAATGACAAATCTTACGTCAAAGTGGATAACAGTGTTCTGGTTCATTTGCCAAGAGCGCAAAGGTACAGTTTTAAGGGTACTCAGGATAAGGAAATGCCGCAAAATCTTATGAAACTCCGAGCCGTCATCGAAAATTTGACTACGGAAGAGGTGATATTTGATCCGTATCGAGAGGATAGAAATCAAGGTTTAATCCCAAGGAGAAATAAAGTTGTTGCATTATACTATGGACCATTGATGACTATGTTTGAAGGATTTTCAATGTACGATCCACATCGGGTAATGCGACAATTGTGTTAGGTACAAGAAGAACCTCATTTCGATGCGGCAAAAATCCGCCTTTACTTGTGGATATGAGTGATTGCACCACCTCCCAAAAAGGTATGAACGTCTCTTACCTTCCAAAGACCAACTCAAGAATATTGGGTGATAGGCATCGCGGTCAAATCAATGTGAGTCTTTTGGACGAGGTGACCACCGGTCATGAAGCTACCGAGAAATACATGGCGTGGTACTTGGGTTGGGCTCGTCCCCTACTGTGATTAGTCCAATGACTACTCGAAGAAGCGGCTCGTAAGAAGAAGATCGAATCGAAAGACCCAACAACATTGCTTAAGATATTTGTAAGTATTTTAGAGTTGCTCTTACTATTTTAAGATTGATTGCATTACCGAATCATTCTATTAATTGTTTGTTGTTTAATTGAATATAGAAGGATCAATTGAAGACCTTTGTGAGGGTGTTATGTTGCGCGAAAGATAGAGGAGAACCTGTGCAAAGCAAGCACATTGACTATGCTTGCAATGTTGACAAGGAGGATGCTTGACTATTGTTCAAGCAACTTCAAGCTGAAGTAAAGGCGGAAGAAAAAGCTATTAAGGATGCACAAGCCAAGATAAAGGCTGATAAAAAGAGGACTCGTAGTGCTCCTGGTGGTGTAGGTAGCAGCAGTGGTCGTGGTGGTGAAGGTAGAAGCAGTGGTCGTGGTGGTGAAGGTAGTGTTCCAAAACGGGCCGTGGTCTTCGTGGTCGTGGTCGTGGCCAATGAATGCTTTCCTAGTTCATTTCTTTATGTTGTGGTGGACAAATGTTTAAGTTAATGGTGTGGACAAATGTTTTTTTTACGGTTTATGGGACATGTTTCGTATTTTGGACAAAAAAATGTTGGATTTCTAGTTGTTGAATGAATGGTTTGTTTAGCTATATAAAGTGTCGTATTACCTTGCCGGCATGCTTTTTTTAAGCTACCCTGTCGGCCTGTCCCAGGCCGCAAGGTTGTGAAATGCCAGACTGCCGACCCTGTCAACAAAAATTGTGTAGTTACCAGGGCCGGCAAGATTGTGAAATGTCAGACTGCCGGCCCTGTCAACCAAAAATTGTGTAGTTACCAGGGCCGGCAAGGTAATATGATTCCAACTAAGCCGGCGTTTTTGTAGCCGGAAGTGTACGAAAACAGAAACCCTGCCGGCCATATCTTGAAAAAAAAACCATTCTTCTGATGCCTAAAATCATGTAAGGTCGGGAGGGAAACAAAACAATAAAATGCCGACGGTATTTTGGCCGGCATGCTAATGAACCCATACATTTCCGGCCGTTTTGCGACCCCGACATTGTAGCAAATTTTGACCACGCCGGAGGGTTCAAAATTCAAATTTTTGCAAGTACAATTGCATTGATTCACTTGTACTTGGACACTATAACGGACAAATTTGGGCACCATCCTATAAATGCACTACCTATCTCCACAAAACAACACACAACTATTTGCATATACTCTCCAAAGCTCATATCATCACACACTCCATCTAACTCACCCAATAGCTCTCTACACACAAGAAATGGCTTCATTTGATTCTAATGAAGATTTGGCAATCACCAAAGCTTGGTATGCGGAGACTAGAGTTCGAAGGCAGTCCTCCGTAAGGGTGGATTCCACAACCTTTTGGGCTAGGGTTTACAACACTTTTAGCCAAGAGTGTGGGAATCCTAACTCAAGAAGTGTTCAACAAGTGCACGATAGGCACATAGTCATTGAAAATGCGATACTTGCTTATTTAGCTATCCAAAAACAAATTTTCAACGCTCCCCACTTTAACTTGTCCATTGAACAATTTCTAAGTATTTTTGTGGTTTATTTTACGTGATCCATGTTGTTTGATCTTCCAACTTAAACCGCACTAACAAAGTAAGTTTTTGTTTTGTTTTTGTAGCATGAAGTCGCCAAAGCGCGCTACTTGGAGGAAAATGGGGAAGCATTCGCATTCGATGCAAGCTATCAATTCATGGAATCCAAAATCCCGGAGTATGCCCCTGAGATGATGGAGGGTGTATCGTCTTCGGAGGAGGAAGATTGATGGATTTAGAAGTTTTAGTGTAGGTTTTGTGGGTAGACCTCTATGTAAACTCGTCCACTAGGGTCGCCTAGGGGTTCAAAGGCTTGATGCACATGCTAAGTGCATTCGTTTTTCCGTCGACAAGGATTAGGTTTTATGTTTCAATCAATGTAGTAACCAAAATTGAATGAATAAAGTAAATTACATCTTCCATATTATGTCAGCCGGCAAGGTTGTATTTTTTTTGCATGCCAAGATTAATATAATAGGAAGGGTAGGAAATATTTACATGCCGACCGCAAGATTGCTGCCCAAGATAGTCGGCGTGTTCTTCATCCGAGGACCATTCCGGCGGATATATGGTCGGCAGCTTATTCAAAGTTGACACTGCCGGCGGAAGAGAGATCGGCAGCTTATTCAAAGTTTAACATTCCGGCGGATGTATGGTCGGAAGCTTATTCAAACCGCGACCTTGCCGGCTTTATGCATTTTCAAAACCAAAATTTTTGGATCGAAATCGAACTCATAAGACGGATCAAAAGGTTAATCTACTGAATTCAAAATTTCAAAATTTTAATCTAAACTCAATTAATTAACCTAATCAGAATTTTAGTATTAATTAACCAAGGGCATATTAGCCATTTAGAAAAAACAAGGTTAAGGGATGGCTTGGTTTTACTTCATAATGACCAAACTTTGTCTTATTGGGTATACCCCAATTAGTTTGAGTATACCCCAGTCAAGCCAGGATTAATAACATTAGACATCCTGGAATAAAAGGAAAAAAAAAATTAAAAAGAAAATCTAATCCCACTCCAATACGGAAACTCCTACATGATTATTTTTTGTCCGCAACTCCCATATGTCGATACCACTATATAGTAAGGTTTTCTGTCATCCATGGAATATGCATAGCTTCGCTCGTGCGTCTAACATCATGGTTAAGCAAATCCATTTATAGTTTATCATCATAAAACCCGAAAATATAAAGATACACCATTTGTTCGTCGCTCTCTTTAATATCAGCTCTATAACATAACTTTTCGAAAACCTCATTATATTCCTCGATACTCATACCTCCTTGTTGCTTCCAGTTGAGTATCCTTATGTATGCATATTTTTTATATGTATCTGGCACAAACTTGTGGTACATCACGTCGCGCATCTCTGACCAAGTAGTAATTTCTTGCAATCCTTTTTGAACTCGGAAAATTTGCAGATTGTTCCACCATAATAGTGCAAATGGCATAAAGCTATGAACTGCTAGTTCAACTCGCAATGGATCTTTTACATACTTTTGTTTGAATATGTTTTCTATTCCATCAACCCAATCGAAGAACGTATCAGGATTAGAACAATCCCCATTAAATTTCGACAAATCATTAAGTGTGATAGTTGTGTCTATAAATTCTATGAACCCATAAGGATCATCATGTTCATCCATGTCTAACGATCTCTCTACTTCTCCAAGAACTTCAAAATAAGTATTTAACCCTAAACCTAAAAAAAAAAAAACAATATCACAACTACAAAAAGAAAAAAAGAAAAGAAACCTGGATTATTGTTATTCTTCAAAGTTTTCTTTGCAACTTATTTTAGAACCAAAAAAATATGAGATTATCTATTCAAGACTACTCATATATATAGAAGTTATAAGGGAATTCTATAGCTAGTAAAAGGACTGGAATTAATAGAATAGAAGCGTTATAAAACAGAGGTCTGATACCAAGTTGAAACAAAAATTTAAGATGGTTTCTCAATAAGTTCCAAAAGAGAGAACAATTTATTTATATGAGTGCACTAGAGAAAGTTTGAAACAAAAGTTTTAGGTGGTTCACAAAGAGAGAACGATTTATTTATATAAGTGAGCTAGGTCAGAAACAAGAAATTCCATGTAGTGCAAGGAATAGATATTACTTGCACACCAAGAACAACTAGCAAAAGGAAACTTCCATAATAAACTATAGAAGTCGTGCCTGGGTATTCTAACGGGAACCACCATGCATGGGCGAACACCTGTACTTAAATTGTCCTGTCTTCGTCTTATGGAGCTTCTTCTAGCTAGTCCGGGATCAGACAACTAACAAAAGAAGCGAACCGAATTTAGAATTAAAACAACTTTCCTAGCTAGTCCTGCAGTAACTTGCAAAGAAATGTAAACACTTCAAATTATATTTCTCATGGAAGTCTACTTGTGTTTTCCCAAATTAATTTCAACACAAAGTTCATGATACCATCAAAACATCACTAAGTTGACTTGGCAGACGTATCAAGCTCACAGAACAAATTAACCCTTTAATAAGAAGCCAAATGCATTCAAAATAGCAAATCGTTTCTATAAGCAACACGCTACATAGATAGTAGTCCAACAATACACCAGAAGTTTTCCAACTTTTCCAGGGTGCTCGTGCATACGCATTCCACAGTTCTTAGAATAGATGTGTCATTCCTGCATTCCAAATTTGCTTATCCACCCAAAATCGAGTTGGTAATTTTTTTTGTTTTGTTGCAAACTTGATTATGGAGCTGTTGAGACTTTCTAGTTGATACATGCAATTGTCCCCTTCTAATCAACTTAACAATGACAAAGTACTTGTTAGATACGAGTTAAGTAACTTGCGTTTGGAATGTCATACTTGTTCACATATAAATAAGAAAAAACGCCTAGCGAGTCATTGTTGTTTATGATTAAGTGAATACAAAATGTAAACCCCGTGAGAGTTGATGGCTGGTATTTCATTCCTCTATAAATAGTTGCAGCATGAA
Organism: Papaver armeniacum; assembly: GCA_023531295.1. Classification (NCBI taxonomy): domain Eukaryota; kingdom Viridiplantae; phylum Streptophyta; class Magnoliopsida; order Ranunculales; family Papaveraceae; genus Papaver; species Papaver armeniacum. The sequence continues at coordinate 415,490 of JAJJWW010000469.1, forward strand.
AAAAGTGGACATACAATCAAGCACCGAAACATAGTCTTAGAAAGATCGAGCAAGGAACGCCATAAAACCACAAAATGTTCACCATCCGATCGTGTATGAGCATTCTAATGCTCGTAGTACTTTCACTATGGTTCCAATTGAGTGCAGCGGATAATCTCATTGTGCGAAACACATTACAAAACAGAACTACGAAAGTGATGGTAGCATGCCATGCTCCTATGGTCGATTGGTGGTCATTTCACCATGTTCTCCCTGGGGTTGACAGTCCTACTATCAATGTGCCTTATCGAAGAACATTATTCGATTGGAGGTCACCGTTTTTCGGTTGGGGGAATGCTTATTACTGTAATGCATTCTGGAAGGGTGTTCACGTGAAAGTATACAGGTCGTACACAGATCACTTGGCGTGTATGGACAACTGCATTATCGAGTTGAGAGATGATGGATCTTTCCGTTGGAACGAATTTAAGAAGACTTGGGATCTTATCGAAAGAGTCCCTCACAATCGTGAATAGGAACGTGTTAAGATCTTTCCATGTTAGCATTAATTTTAGGACTACTGTGTTTATGTTTTAAGATGAATTTAGCTAGTGATATTATTATTTCCTTACAGATTAGTACGTTTCCCTCCGTTAATTGTCGAGCTTATTAATTAAGGTTGTTTGATTTTGGTTTGTGAATTTGATTAGTAATTACCATGATATTTGACTAATTTAATCAATTATCTAAAGCTTCTTACTTCAAGAATTTGTAAATTCATCGTGATATTTGACTAATCTAATCCCAAGAGGCAAGATTAACTGATAAAGTTATGCGTAGATAGTTAGAGCAATATTATGTCTGAAGGTTAATAAGAAAACGTCAAGAATTGGATTACTTGCAGAAATTGCAGATGCTAATCAATCGCACCATAACCTCCCTCCATCTTCATTTTCATAAGCCCGTCTTAACGGAGAATCCAGGCCCGTTGATATATATATAATTACTTGTCTTATTAAGAGATAAACCCACGTCGGTAATTACAAATTTGAGAATCTACTGGATAATCAATTGGTCATGCTATCCTATCAACCAACTGGCAGTGGTATGATTTGGTTGGTGGTTCAAGAAAGGCTGAGCCTGAGCTAAGCCGTTGTATGTTGCTGTCAACGCAATGCAGCACAGGTGGCCAAAGGTTAGGCCCTCCCTGGTTATGGGCCGGCCGGCCAGAGGTTAGCCGCCTTGGTCTTCGCATGGTTATGCGAAGCAATGTGCACCAATGCAAGGCAGAGAGGTTAGCCGGATAGCTCAGTATACTCCTTACCTTGCTGGTTGGTTTTTGTCCTCACCATCCTTATTTCCCCCCATTTTCTTCTGGTAAGAACCATCCTTGTCACCGATCGTAGAATTTAAGCAGAACTGAAAAATCTTAAATTTTTTGATGTCGTGCGAGAAGAAGTGAACGAAAAATCTTAATTCTTTTGATGTCGCGCGAGAAGAAGTGAACGATTCTTCTGCGAGACATGGTATTCTGGACGAATTCTCATGCATCAAAAGGAAAAGAACAGCAAGAAAGGTAATTTTCTTTTCAAACATTTTTTGTTTGGCTTTGGCTGATAGCTCATATAGGGCTATTAGTTTTGAGCATCCAATTCACAGCCGATTAACATTCCAATCCTAATGCCATATAAAAAGGGCCATCTATCTTGCCAATTCTTCTTCAGTTCTGTAAGACTATAACCTTTGAGTATTGGATTACCCCTCATTCTTTTCTTATTGATTACACGACAGACACTCGACTGACTTGAGAAGAAAAAAAAAAGTTCACGTTGAAGTTCGACTTTTAAACCCGTTCATGTATCAGTCAGAACAAAAACTCTGGACCCTGTAAATGGAGAGAACAGTGAGCATACAAACGGTATTCAAACAAAAAAGATTGGTTAAGGAAGTTTAATAAAAACCAATTAGGATTATAATACTTAGGCATCCAACTCACTGCTAATTGGCAATATGTTGTCGATCCTAATAAAATTATAAAACAGGTTTTAAAACCTAATTCAGTCAATGTGGGACAATAGAAAATACATTAGTACGGCCTCCCTCAAGAATAGGTTGGGAAATCTAAATAAGGATTCTCTAACTTCGGTGCGGCCAAATAAAGGTCCACTTTACTACTTTTAGCATCAAAATCAAGTCAAGGGACTATTTATCCGCTGCCCCAATAGGTTTGGCAAAACTGTGTCAAGCAAAATTTTATTTTGTTGTCGAACTGGGTCTTCTTCATTGTTCAAAGGCGACAAGGTTATTCTGTTTGTAACAACTTCTATAACATTTATGCCAAGGTGCAAATATTCAAGGAGTAAAGAATGCAAGGCATCACTCATCTCACCGTCCATGTGCTTTGTCGCTTCCGCTTCTTGTTCAATTAGGATTTCTCAAATGATCATCCATGGAGCTACAAGAGCCAAGCTACCATTTACTGTACCTACTGAATGGTGTTGGAACTGCAACAATTAAATACTGAAAAATGATGTTAAAATTATATTTCTGAAAATGAAGTAAAACACTCAAATATTTAACAGCATACTGAGGACAGAGTCACTTGATCATCAAGATGTCCTTAACACGATAGTTCACCGGCACGCCTCAAAATGAGTGATGCTTATACCCCTGTGGTGAAGTCGTATCCAGATAAAAGCGCCGTTGCAAGTACTATAAGCACTACAACACTTGCCCACTTACGAACTCAACATCAAGGATTAGGAGGAGAAATAAACACACAAGAGCACAACAAAGCGACAAGAGGGGAAAATAGCTATGGATAATAGCTTGCTTTGGTACACATTGAAATGAAGAAATTCTTTTTTTCTTTTATAGGCAAAGTGAAAATGAATTTGACATAAATTGTATTTGGTAACTTCCCCATTGAATATAAAAACATCTAAGGAATTAAAACCTTGTTTTAATTTTAACAAAACAAGTAGGACTTAAAATCTTGTTTTAGTTATTCCGTTTAGGGTCTTTGAATATTTTAAAACTTGTTTAAATAATCCTTTTAGAAATTTAAAACTTGTTTTAATTTTAATCTTGGTTCACTTATGCATGTGCATACATGCATTAGGCATGACAAGTGTTTCATGCCCACCCATATTTGTATTTCATTCACTCATAGAAAATGAGTAAGAGCTCTTAGAGACCCAAAGGTCCTAAGTTCCATTCCCACCAAGACCATAAAATCAAAACATTAAAAACTCATTTTCTCCAACAATCCCCCACATGAATGAAATACCGATACAAAAAATCTGAAAACGGAAAGCGAGAAATACCACTTAGGCAAGAGGTGTCCATGAGGTCTTGAACCTTTGCTTAGTGAGAAATTGCCGGGACTACTTGATGGACAGTGAACGCGATGTCTTGAACTGCCATCGTTTGGTGTAATCCGCGATAATAACCACGCGTGGTATCTCTCTAGGTGCTGTCAAGTTCGTGCCGTTGTGTCCTTTTTGGCCCTGGACAAATCCCTTTTCTCAGAATGCTCTAGAGAATCAGCTCTATTCTCATAGGAAGCGACCCACTTCCACATTCAGATAGGTGAGTTCCATCAAGAGTGTTTACTGCTACACCCCGCTTCAATCTTAAATTGAAACTGTAGAACTCATTAAGACTTAGTTAAAAGTCATCCTTCACATTCAGTAACACTATCACGTCTACACCATAGGGAAGGGGCAGAGAATGAAATTCTCTGATAGTGTTTACCTTGACCCGCCATAAATTAGTTGTCTCATTCGAAAACTTGATCTTGGGATCTCCAGTCAGCAAGGTTGAGTATCCTTCATGGCAAGTTTAATTGATGAGCTTAAGCCCCATCCTCCTCGATGCATTTCTAACTATCTCTTTGGATAAACCTTTCGTCAAAGGATCCGCGATATTCTCCTTGGACTTTATCCAATCAATGGAAATAACGCTTTGTTGAGATTAGTTGTTTTTAGCTTTAGCTATTACAACTTGGCTAACACATTGTATAGATATAGGGGCACATGGCCTATGCCCGAGAGGAATGTCTTCTAAAAAGCATCCTAGGCACTCGGCCCCCTCTCGTGCTTTATCTAACATAATACTCTCAGATTCCATAATGAATTGAGCAATATATTTTGTTTGGAAATCATCCAAAAACAAACCCTCATGCTAGATCGAAAACATATTCACTCGTAGACTTAGACTCCACCGAGTCATCTATCCGGTTACATCACAAAATCCCTCAAGGATAGCAGGATACCTTTCATAAACCAAATAAAATGTCAAAGAGTATTTTAGGTACCATAATACTCTACTAAGTGCATCTAAATGCTCCTGTTCTGGATTACAAGTATACCTACTTAACTTACTCACACTATAGGCAATGTCTGGACTCTTACAGTTAATTTAAATTCATCAGACTTCCTATAACTCTTGAGTATTAAAGTTGTGATACTCCATCACCCTTATTCTTCTTGAGTCTACAAGAATAGTCGTACGGAGTATAAGCAGGCTTACAATCAAATTGATTGTATCTCTTAAGCACATATTCAACATAATGAGAACGACTAAGACAATAACCATTAGAAAATATTCTAATCCTCATCCCTAAGATCACGTCAACCAGGCCTAAGTCTTTTAAGTCAACGTTCTCATTCAGCGCATGTTTTTAGTGAAATTAATCACATTTATGTTTGTATCAAGTATAACATATCATCAACATACAAGCATACAATCACACATGCATCTTTAACAAGTTACTTGTAAATAAACTTGTCAGACTCATTAACTTAAATCCACTACTAATTATCACATGATCAATTTTTCATGTCACTGTTTATGTGATTATTTAAAAACCATACAAAGATTTGTTCAACTTACAAATTTTGTCTTCACAACCTTTCACTACAAAGTCCTCAGGTTGGTCCATGTAAGTTTCTTTATCTAATTCACGGTTTTAGAAAAACTGTCTTAACATCTATCTGATGTATCTCTAAGTTGTTTATGACAACAATAGCAATTAGCATCCTAATGGAAGTAATTCTCATCACGGGTGAATAAGAATCAAGGAAACCTACACCTTCTTTTAGTTTATAGCCTTTAGCTACCAACCTAGCCTTATATTTTTCCACTATTTCCATCTACTTTACGTTTCCTCTTAAAGACTCATTTACATAATATGGTCATACTCCACGGAGGTAAACTAGCAAGCTCCCACGTATCATTTTCTTTGATGGATTCCATCTCACTAACAGATGACTCTTTCCACCATGGATCTTGGAAGAAGTCATGGCTTGTCTATAAGTCCGAGGATCGGACTCGCTAGTGTTACGAAGTCAGGTCCAAAGGAGGTTTTGGTTCTAGCCCTTTTACTTCTCTTAGGCTCAATTTCTACTTCGTCTTCCTCTAAAGGTAAAGTATGACTAGTTGAAGGGACATCTAGGGGATCAAGACCTCTCTTACGAGAGTCAGATTTCAAAGGAAAAACATTTTCAAAGAACACAACATCCCTAGATTCCATAATAGTATTCACACCAATTTTGAAATTCAGAACTTACAACCATAAATCTATATGCGGGAGTATGCTCGGGATACTCTATGAAGACACGATCAACAGTTTTGGGTCCTATCTTGGTTGCTTTAGGTTTAGAGATTCGAACCTTAGCCAAACACCCCCACATTTTGAAGTATGCAAAAGAAGGTTGTCTACCTCTCCACAATTCATATGGAGTTTTATCGATCCTTTAAAGGGTACTCTATTCGGGATATAACATGCGAGAGGATGACTTCCCCCACAAGTTAGAAGGTAATCTGAACTAATTAAAATAGCATTCATCATATCCTTAAGGGTACGGTTCTTCCGTTCGGCTACACCATTGGTGGGGTGAATAAGGAGGGGTTACCTCATGTATTATGCCATGTTCTACACGAAATCTCTATCGGAACTCGTACTCACCACCACGGTCGGACCTAACTGTTTTAATGGTAGCATTCAATTGGTTTTCAACTTCTAGTTTATACATCTTAAAGGCTTCTAAGGCATCATCCTTATCTCGAAGCAAATATATATGACAATACCTAGTACAAGTCGTCTATAAAAGCAACAAACCATTTCTTACCACCTCTATTTTGAAACGATTTCATGTCAACTAGGTCTGACTGAATTAATTCTAAGGGTTTAGAATTTCTATGAACATTTTTGCTAAAAGGTTTTCTAGCATACTTTGATTCTACGCATATTTCACATTTGTGTTCCTTTTCCAAACTAAATTTGGGTATGCAGCCTACATTAGCTAGCTTATGCATTGACTTATAATTTACATGTCCAAGTCTACCATGCAAAACATCCAATAACACAAAAGAAAGCACACGAATCAGCTATGTTCACTTCATCAGATTTTCCGTTAAGCTTATATGGACCCCAAGTCAATTAACCGTTGCCTAAAAAAAAAAAAAAAAAAAAAAAAAACTCCCCTTAGTTACAACAAGTTTTCGAGATCTTAAATCTTTCACCATCTACAACAGAACAAGAAACAAGATTCTTGCATATGCCAGAACATGAAAACTTCATTCAACGAGAGAATATTACATATATGAGCTGCTGCTCGACCTTTCCCTTTTATGCAACCTCTGTCGCAAAATGAGTTACTCATATAGAGTTTCTCGACATCCTCTATTCTTTGATAGAAGGTGAACAGTCTATGTTTTAATAAACATGCTTAGTGGCTCGAGTCCACCCAATAATATCTCACATTGGTTATCAAAATAGCTTCCGACATCATTCCACCGAACTCGTTCTATTTTGTTTCAACTAAATTAGCATTAACTTTCTACTTATTAAGGTTTTATGTTGTCTGATTCTTCGCCAAATGGCCAGAATTTTACAAACATAACAATCACCCTTAATTAAAGTATTGGTATATTCGGTATAAGAAAAATACCTTTCTTGTGAGGACCTCACTCGAGTTGAGTTTGATATTCTCACCTTTTTGTCACTTTTGAAAATTTTTGTTCAGCCACATGCGCCTTGTTAGCCATGTCACTTGAAGACAACACATCTTTGTCCTCGTGCAAAACAATTCTTCCACTTGAATCATAGATCTTACTCGATTCAACCATACCGACCTCACCGAGTTTCATGTTACAATCTCCATCTATACTTTGACTAGGAAGATGATAATTTATCCATCACCTAAACGCTTGAAAATCGACTAGCAACTCACAAATCATAAGTAGTAAAGTTCTTCTTGCATTGTATGGTTACAATGCATCCTCCATACAATTTAATATATGATTTATAGCCATATAATTCAGCCTAACCGAATCATCCAATTGTTTCCGTACAAATTCATCTAGATTATGTTAACCTAGAAACATATCTTAAAGTCCTTCCCCTCTAAATTTTTTGGCCTTTCAACATCATTTTCAATTGTTACAGAGAAAAGTCTATCGTGTTAAGATTGTTGGAGGCGCAACAATTAAATACGAAAAATGATGTTAAAATTATATTTCGAAAATGAAGTAAAACACTCAAATATTTAACAAAGATACCGAGGACGAGTCACTTGATCATCAAGATGTCCTTAACACGATAGTTCACCAAGACGCCTCAAAATGAGTGATGCTTATACCCTGTGGTGAAGTCGTATCCGAGGATAAACTGCCCGTTGCAAGTACTATAAGCACTACAACACTTTCCCACTTACGAACTCAACAAAGAAGGATTAGGAGGAGAAATAAACACACAAGAGCACAACAAAGCGACAAGAGGGGAAAATAGCTATGGATAATAGCTTGCTTTGGTACACATTGAAATGAAGAAATTCTTTTTCTTTTATAAAGCAAAGTGAAAATGAATTTGACATAAATTGTATTTGGTAACTTCCCCCATTGAATATAAAAACATCTAAGGAATTAAAACCTTGTTTTAATTTTAACAAAACAGTAGGACTTAAAATCTTGTTTTAGTTATTCCGTTTAGGGTCTTTGAATATTTTAAAACTTGTTTAAATAATCCTTTTAGAAATTTAAAACTTGTTTTAATTTTAATCTTGGTTCACTTATGCATGTGCATACATGCATTAGGCATGACAAGTGTTTCATGCCCACCCATATTTGTATTTCATTCACTCATAGAAAATGAGTAAGAGCTCTTAGAGACCCAAAGGTCCTAAGTTCCATTCCCACCAAGACCATAAAATCAAAACATTAAAAACTCATTTTTTCCAACAAATGGCGCATATGATCAGCTAAATGCAAAGAACATGGGTTTTCAAGTTCATGGAAGTTGGTTTTTCCTACCATGGCATCGTTACTGTCTCTACTTTTGGGCACACTATCGATGATAAAGATTTCCCTATCCTTTTCTGGAACTGGGATGCCGAGGAAGGAATGTACGTAGCCAAAATGTATTTGGAGAAAGATCCACCTCTTTACAATGATAATCGAAACATAAATCATGATTCTAAGTAATTGTTAAGTTACAAGTAGATATGCTTTGTTAGATAAAAATCCCAAAGGAGCTAGCTGATAAGTTTGAAGAAGTATAACTAATAATTGGAGTGAGTTGAAAGATATTATCTTAAGAACCATCATCAGATCCAGATTATTTTTTTTTATGGGGAACAAACTTAGGGCTAGAGAGAAGGCCAGAGAAGAAGACGTATTTCTTCATAAGTTTATGAGTTTGATCTTGCTGATGGCCCATGTTGGACTATTGGTTCCAAAGAGAAGCGGCAGCAGACGTCATAGATTCAATAATAATAGATTCACAATTACAGGCAGAAGCGTCATAGATTTACGGATGTTATATTTGAAGAGAAAGAGGAGTAACAATTGTGTATTTAAGAAAGGCATTAAGAATAGCATATGGTCAGAGAGATGTGAAAAGGTGTTTCAGAATAGCAATTCCACTCCAGAGAAAATTGTGAGAAGAAGTAATTTGTTCATTGAAGAGCATGTCAAGCAGAAATCTCCAATCCAAGTCAAATTACCTAAAGTGAATCGTAAAAACATTCACTGGTCGCCTCCTCCTGTTAACATGCTTACTATGAATTGTGATGGCTCTTACTCTTATAATGATAATTCTAGTGGAATATGACTGATCATCCTTAAATGTGCAGGTAACAGCAAAGCAGCAAGGAGCATAATGTAAGAATATTTTTGTATGACTAAAATATTCCGTTGGGCCCATGTAATAATCTTGGTAATCTAGATTATTGCTATACTTATGTTCGGTTTCCTTTATGGGATTATTATTCCTAATATCTCTTCTTTGATGGACGGTCGAGATTTAATGCCAACACTAAATCCTAGGAACTTGGTCCTCCTTCTACCTATAAGAGGAACACAATAACCATCAGTATTGGGTTCGAGAATTTAGTATTCATAACGTAAGAGGTGAAGAAGGGGAAACCATGACCTCCACAAGGTATTACCGTTGCTACAAAACTGATCGGTATCGTAACACGGATTAGCGCTATCAGGTATTCCGTATAAACCTATTCTTGCATATTTTATTGTGTGATTATCATGAAGTTCAACGATCCTAATTAAGTATCTATAAAATTAAAACTTATAGTTGGCATCTAGAGCTTGTGTTTAGAACTCATGATTATCCGCTAATCTTATGCAATAATAAAATAAAATTGGGTTTAATATTATTATTTTATATCCTTCTGTGAAAATAATTGTTCTTATGGAATTGTATTATTTTTTTTTGCATCTAACTATGATGACCCGTTTCATGCTCACACTTCGTGTTCATGTGTGATTTTCTACTATTTCATCAAAATCATGTGTGATTTTCCATTATCTCATCAAAATCAAATCAGTTGAAAATTATGGTATACTTTACAATTTAAGATCCTGTGGCCATTATTGCTTATTATTTTCTTTTATATTTTTATATTACTCTTTCTTAATTTGGGAAGAAAATATATTTCAACATTAATGACCTACTTAATTTTAGAAGAAAATATATTGCAACATTAATGACCTACTTAATTTTGAAGGAAAATATATTTTAATTTAATACTAACGTCCTATATTTATTTCATGTAAATAAATTAACATTTATTTCCTAATGAATTTGGCCTAATGAGTTTATTTTTGGCATGCACATAATTGAAAAAATTATTGTAGGAATATTTTTTTTTAATGGTATATAATGAGCATATGAGGTAATAATGAACGTAATAACGATGATAAATGAAATAGAATAATGTCGACATCATGTAGTCATAAACATGCATAACTGTTCCACTAAAGTCCATATATTTTACTTGCCTTGTATGTGAAAGGGAGGTAAATTGGAGAAATGATATGAATGAAAAAATATTTATTAGGAATCATATCTTTATGGCATGAATGAATAAGTGCTCCAAAGCAAATGAAGATAAACAAAATATTTTCATCACGTGAATGGTTATTAAGACATTAAAAATTGGAAACATTAATATTTTCTTTTGGCATGTATACGTGTTAGTTACTATTAAGATAATGAGACAATATTAATTTTTAAAACTAATGAAACCAATTTTTATTGTAAATTAATTTACGCTTCCGCCTTATCGAAACAATAAAATGAATTTTTTAATCGGTTTTCATTATAAATTTTATGATCAAAACCATTTTTTGACACCATTAAATTTGTGTGTGCATTATGATATGGTTTGTGTGCTTGTGCGTTATGGTATATTTCCTCTCACATTATTGTTTTCTTTAAATTTTATGGGATTATACTTAAAATTATTATTGGACTCTTTAGTTATCACCACAGTGATACTAGAGTGTTATATCTCAGTATAATCATAATGTCATTATGAGCATGAATTTGCAAACCGTAAAGTGTAGGTTTTGCAGTTATCGACATCATGTGATAATGACATTATTTTAGTTGATTGGATATCACCATAGTGATGTCAAATCACTTTTGGTCATGATCACAATTTTGTCAAATGCTTGTAATATTGTTTTTTCTTAAATATATTAGAACAAAATTTACCCACAGGAAATTGGAGTTCATTTATTTAAGAAAACATTGACTGATATGATTGTTGATCATAGATTATGGATATGAACTGATTTGAATCTTGAGGGTGTCTTGTGTCATTATGCTTTACTTTTCTTTCTCCCAATGTTGATGATAATTTCGATTGTACGTATAAAATTATTGTGCTTAAGATTCTTAGGTCATAATTCTTTAGTTATCACCACAGTGATACTAGAGTGTTTTATCTTAGCAATAATAATAATTTTATTGTAAGCTTTAAATACGCTAAGCCGTAAAGGCAAGGTTTATTAGTTATTATGGCATTATTTGAGTTGTTTGGCTATCACCATGGTGATGTCAAATAATTTTTTCAGTCATAATCGTTATCATGTCAAGTGCTTATAATATTATTTTTCTTAAATGTATTAGAACAACAATTACCCACAGGTAATTTGAGTTCACATGTTTAAGATAACATTGAAATGTACAATATCTGATCATACATTATGGTAATTAAATAATTGGCACATGATTTTACGTTATTTCTTAAAAGTGCATAAAGAAAATTTACATAAATTAACTCATTATCGAGTTGAGTAACCTATTACTTAATTTTTCATATTTTCATGAATATTTTTATTATGTTGTCCAAAACTTATTGCATCCTCTATGAAATTGAGGTTTTATTTTTGATAAATTTCTCCATATTTCTGAAAATGATATTCATTGACTATTTAACACCTTTCATATTAATTCATCATATATCCGTTATTTATCATGATCTTTAAGTTTGTATCATATTTAAATGAGCGATGCATCAAAGAATTTTTCTTCAATGAAATTTCATTATTGAATTATATTTATAGACTTGCTTCATGCTCGATTTTGGTTTAAGAAAAAGTTCATTATGTTTGGATATTTTTCGATTATAGGGTGTTGATATTTTTTCACAATTCATGTATGGCATGCTTTTGAATAAATGTTCGTGATTGATGTTTTAGGGTTACTCATTATTGTTTATAAACGACTAAATTTATGATCAGATCAAGTATGTCCATATCATTGAGTGGGACGTGCAATATCACAAGAAACGTTAGTGTGATATTTGCAATTGTACATGTTTGTTGGATAGTTTAGTTATCACCACGGTGATGCTATTCGTTATCTCGGTAAGTGTTGTATATTTTAAGTCCTCTTAGTTTGATTTAACGATTAGAACAATGTCTGCTCACAAGTAGTTTTTCTTCACACGTTAAACAAGCATTAAGGTTATCTAAATGTTTCATATACATGTGAAATAATATCCACCCGCAGGTGACTACAATTCACATGGTATTAGGTTGAACATATTTAGAATTATTGGAGTTTGTTAATACATTTTAGGACGTGAGTTGCCCACAGGTGATTCTAGTTGTAGTATTTGACAGACATAATGTTGAATTATGAGAATGTAAAATATCCACAGATATTTTTCATGTCTCACATTGTTCCTTGATAAGGTTTTACCACAGGAGAATCTTATTGAAGGTATGTAACTATTGTAAGCTTAATTGTCATTTATCTCTATTATAAATTTCAGATTTTGTTCTTATTAATTGTATATTATGATTATTCTCGTAGACTTTTAATGGTCCAATTTTTGGAAGATAAAATTGTTTATCACCCGATGATTTTCGCGTTAATGTGAATCTATCGCTTGCATTATGAATTTTAATCCATGGATGTTTTATCAAACATTCATTATTGAAATTGAGAGGCAATTGTAGATAAAGTGAAAATCATAAAGTCGACAAAGGTGGTGAATATTGTGAAAGGTATGACAAACAGGATAATATCCTAAATCTTTTGCATAATATCTTCAAAAGTTTGGAATTGTTGCTCAATACACAAGGCCAACTTATCCTTGGCATAATAGTGTATAACAAAAGGCTAAATCATACTTTTATGAAAATGGTTAGAACATGATGAGCCATGCATAATGGCTATACATTTGTGGATGTTTGTTCTTTCTGCAACTGTGTAATTTAAATAGATTTCGATAGAAAGCGGTTTCAAAACACACTTTGGACTAGAAAGGCTGGAAACCTAGTTTAAATCACATTTAAGTTATGGTTGTTCAGTTGGAGGTGAGGGCTTACATTCCCAAGAATGAAAATTGGATTTGAAAACTATTAGGTTCATTGGTTTTCCTAAATAATCCAAATGGTATTCATCAATGTTCTAACCGTATTATGGGACTTATTGAAACCGAAAATATAAATTCGTTAATGATGGCATAATCAGTGGGAGTACGTGGATATATTTGTTCAAGAAATAGTGATAATGATCCCTTTATTTAAGATTTCTCTGAGATATTGTGAATCTTCTCATTTTCAGAATGTTAGATAATGAAAGACCACAAATTACTGATCCAATACTCCATAATATAACTACTGCCAATAAAGAAATTTTTTGATAACAACATGAACCACCATTAAGAAGGTCTCAACAGAGATTGAAAGAAAGTTATTCATGTTGTTTCAAGAATTTATTACATTTTTTATATGGAATGGCAAAGACTCGGTTTTCGGTTCATAAATATTATGTGTAATAATTTTGATTAATGGATTGATGCTATGTGAGAAAAAATCATTGGTTGAAAGTCAAGTCTCGGATATTGTTTAATTGCTCGAAAGACACAAATCAGTTGTATGAAAGTGGGTCTTTCTGACCTAATACGACTGTAATAGCAATTTTAAACGGTATAATGCAAGACTTATTGCCAAAGATTTTACTCTGAAACGATGCATTGATTATAAATAAGTTTTTCTCTCGTGTCAAAGAAAGATTTATTCAGAATTATCATAGTATTATTAGTAGCTCAGTATGACCTAAGAGTTGCATTAATTAAATGTGAAAATAGCTTTTATTAATGATAAATTTTAGTCTACAAATTTTAGAAATCAAAGTATGAAATTTAAGCAGCCTCTCATAATGGTATATGAAATTCAACAAAAGTATAAATGTTTCAAGTTTTGGATGAAATTATTACAGGTTTATGCATATACCTCAAGATCAGTGGGAGAAATTCATACTCTTGGTCTTGTATGTTAAGACATACTACCTACGAGTAGTGATCTTGACTTTATGCATATCTCTATATTTTTTGAAATAAAGGATATCAATGAAGCTTACCATGTGATAGTAATATCATATGGATTACTAAAGCTCTCATATAAGGCATATATCGAATATTCAAGGAATTTTGAGATAATAACATATTTTAATGATTTTATTTCATGTTGGATAGAAGATATAAATTTAATCTTCATTACGTCTTAATTCTGATATGAAACTTATAACAATTTGTTAATATGTTAACTAATTGCCTAAAGAATCGAAGAACAAATTACAGGAAAGCTATCAAGATATTTTGAGATACTATTTTAACTTATGTCTTATAATTAGTTAGCAAACCCAACAAGAGTTGATTGGGTTTTCAGACTTCAATTTTTGTGGATGTATGGATTCTATAAAGGAAGAATCCGTTAATACTAGTCCCACAATTGAGTTTGAATATTTATGACTGCGACGCTTAGAGACTTAAGGTTTGTCTCTACATTGCTGAAATTTACTGTCTTAGCTTGCGACATTAAAGCACGATATGTATACGAAGGGAACAAAACACATGAACCTTGAGTATACATGCGTGAATTAGGAAATTCAGAAACAATAGTTGTTCATTTATCGTTTAAGCACAATTGCATTAGGAGATGCACTAAATGAATAATTACCTTTTAAGACCTCTTAAGAATAGATTAAAATCTTAGGTCTGTGAGAGTAATTGATTATTTTAAGCTAATTTATGTGCTTATTTTTGAACACTTATTGAGCTCTTACTAATGTCATTCTGAATTATTTCTGTATCCATGTTTAGTATACACTTATGTGAATGGATGAATGTCAACAGAAATAGTCTTTCTTTTAAAGACATTACTGGACCATTATGACATCCCAATTTAAGGCCTAGTTAAGTAAGTTATTTGTGTTGTGGTACATGGAAGGGAACATGTTGATAACAAGACAATGTGCAACCGCCATGACCCGCATGAGTAGTTTGCTTGATCAAGGTATTATGTTTTAACCATTAAATTTCCATGTTCTTTGCATTTAGCTGATCATATGCGCCATTCAGTAGGTACAGTAAATGGTAGCTTGGCTCTTGTAGCTCCATGGATGATCATTTGAGAAATCCTAATTGAACAAGAAGCGGAAGCGACAAAGCACATGGACGGTGAGATGAGTGATGCCTTGCATTCTTTACTCCTTGAATATTTGCACCTTGGCATAAATGTTATAGAAGTTGTTACAAACAGAATAACCTTGTCGCCTTTGAACAATGAAGAAGACCCAGTTCGACAACAAAATAAAATTTTGCTTGACACAGTTTTGCCAAACCTATTGGGGCAGCGGATAAATAGTCCCTTGACTTGATTTTGATGCTAAAAGTAGTAAAGTGGACCTTTATTTGGCTGCACCGAAGTTAGAGAATCCTTATTTAGATTTCCCAACCTATTCTTGAGGGAGGCCGTACTAATGTATTTTCTATTGTCCCACATTGACTGAATTAGGTTTTAAAACCTGTTTTATAATTGTATTAGGATCGACAACATATCGCCAATTAGCAGTGAGTTGGATGCCTGAGTATTATAATCCTACATGGATTATCAGCAAAAGAAAATTATTATCAAAATCGGAATTATCCTCCTTTACCCGTCAGTCATTTGTCGTAGTAGTGTGAAATCTGTAACAGTCTTGTTCTTTCTTGTAGTGTCTGTCTAGGCCTCTCCACTCATTGCTAATTGGTTTTTAACTTCCTTAACCATTTTTTTCTTTTTCTGAGTAGTGTGTACTCAGAAATATCTCATTGTTTGCATCTTCGCAGTGTTACCCCAAGGTTACAAGGTTGGTCAATTTTTATACTCTAGCTTGAACAAAAATTACACTCATCTTTTTTGTTTGAATGTCGTTTGTATGCTCACTGTTCTCTCCATTTACAGGGTCCAGAGTTTAAATTAAAATGCCTTGGAAAATCTGTTTGCTCATTTTCTGCTCATAGGCATTGCTCTTGGTGCAACACTTGATTGGATGTGGCTCATTAGTAAAGGCCGGTGATTTTTATTTTTGAATACCCAGATGTCTTGTTAATTATGTTATTTTTACTAATGATTCCAAAAACCAAACTTGACAACCCACCAACAACCTACTTAAGATTTTTGTTCCGACTGATACATTGAAGAATATAGTCCAATAAATATGTATTGTCCATGTATAGTCCATATACTTAAGTCGGTTTCTTGTAAAGAGTCCAATGTATATGTCCATTAAGCTTAATATAAATATATGCCTCTACCACCTTATTAGGGTACGAGAGCTTATACAATTGTTCATGGTACCAAGAGCCAGAACGATCTCTCCAAAACCCTAGCCTCAATTTTTTTTTTTCAAAACCCTAGCTGCCTCTCTGATCTCATGACTTCATCCGCTTCTTCAATCTCTAGTACTATGGCTTCATCTTCATCTGCTTCCTTTAACTCTAGCACTATGGCTTCTTCTACCTCAAGCACTATGGCTTCTCATCCAAGCTTTGGCTCTCCAACTATTCCTGCTTCTGTTTCGCAAAGTATCGGTTCTCTCATGTCTAACTCTTGTTCTCCCTTGTTGGAAAAATCACCTTTCATGCCCTCTTCTACCAAAATAGTTCTCTTAGATCGAACCAACTATCTTCTCTGGGAGTCACAGATTCTTCATATTCTTAAATCGCAAAGACTTTACAAATACCTTGATGACTCTTATGAAATACCAGCAAAAGAGCTTGTTGATGAAGAAACTCAAGCTAGAACTCTTAACCCGATCTATGAGGAATGGGAAGTTATTGATCAAACGATCATGTCATGGATTAACTGTTCTCTTACTGAAACTATGAAAGCTGAGTGTGCACGTCGTGGTAATTCTCGTGATGTATGGAACTATCTTCGTTCTACATATGCAACAATTAATACTGCACGCATTCTACAACTCAAAGCAAGTCTGACAACTATTCAAAAAGGTAATTCAACCATATCTGAATATATTCTGAAGATAAAGGAAATATCAGATTCCTTAGCTGCTGTCCTTTAACCCGTGTCTGATCTTGAACTTGTCTCTACGACACTACGAGGCTTGGGTGCTGATTGGTCGAACATCTACACAACAGTCATTGCCCGTACCACTCTTCCTACCTTTACTGAGCTTCATGCCTTGCTGTTACATCATGAATCTCACCTTCAATACCTGCAAAATCTACACACACACGCTGCTGACATTCAAAGTCCGATCTCCTTCTTTGCTGGTGCATCTACTTGTCGTGGTAGCCAACATCCTGGTTCGAGTTCATATCATAATCCTGGTCGTGGTCGTGGTTCGAACAATACCCCACATCGTGGTCGTGGTGGAGGCTTTGGTCGTGGTCCTTATAACAATGTGGTCATAACAGCTTTGGAGGTCAATCCACTTGGAATAGTGGTTGGAACAATAATGGAAATACTCAACACTGGAATGCAGGTAATGGTCGTGGTAACAACAATGGTTTTCAACCCTCTGGCAACAACAACGGTTTTCAACCCTCTGGCAACAACAACGGTTTTCAACTCTCTGGTGGATATCCGAACTCATCATATGAACGCTCGTATAGTCGTAACAATCAAGTTGGATCTGTTCTTGGTCCTCCTCCTCAAACTCAAGTTGTTATTTGTCAGTGGTGCGATACTAGAGGACACACAACACAGATTTGTAACCGTCTTAATCCTGCTTCCAACTATGATCTTACGCAAGCCTTTTCAGCGATGCAGATTCAACCTATGCCGTATGAAAATCATTGGTTTCCTGATACTGCTGCTTCAGCCCATATGACGTCTGATGCTTCACAGATAACCAATCGACTTGATTACAACGGTAATGATACAGTTCTCGTTGGTGACGGTAAACTACTACCTATCACCGGAATTGGTGATGTAACACTTACCTCACCATCCTCAACGTTGACTTTGAAGAACACTCTTCATGTTCCCTCTCTTGCTAAAAATTTAGTATCTGTTGGTCAACTTACACGAGATTCTGACTGTGTTTTTCACTTTGATCGTCATGGTTTTTCTATACAGGATCGATTAACGGGAGCTCTTCTGTACAAGGGCAAGAATGAAGCTGGCATGTACCCTATCCTTTCCAGTGTTACCTCTCCATCTCACTCATCACAGTTCTCAGCTCTTTCCGAAGCTACCATTGGTATTCGTGCTACTCCAACTATATGGCATATGCGTTTAGGTCATCCCAACAATGCAGTTTTTCAATCTCTTAAGTCTAGCTTATCTTTAGATTCTACTAGCTCTTCTTTACCTAGTTCTATTTTTTCTAGTTGTGTTGGTGCTAAGCATCATCGACTACCCTTTTCATCTCGAAGTACTTAATCAAATACAATTGGTTCTGTTATACATTCTGATTTATGGGGTCCTGCACCTTTCTTATCAAATTGTGGTTTTCGCTACTTTCTCTTGTTTGTTGATGAATGTTCTCGTTTCTCTTGGATATATTTCTTGGCAGACAAAACACAAGTGTTTCGTTGCTTTCTTAACTTTAAAGCTATGATTGAAACTCATTTTTCAACCACAATACAAGTGTTACAAACTGATGGTGGCACTGAATATGCTGAACCATTAAAATCCTTTTTAACTAAGCATGGTATCCTCAGTCGATCTTCCTGTCCTAGCACACCTCAACAAAATGGTCTTGATGAACGAAAGATTCGCCATATTACTGAAACTGGTCGGGCTTTAATGCTTCAAAGTGGTTTTCCGAAAATTTTTGGGGTGAGTTTTATGCAAAAATTTGTGTACTTGATAAATCGTCTACCTACTCCTACTTTATCCAATACTTATCCATATTCTATCATTCATAATCGTCCACCTGATTACTCTTTTTTGAAAGTGTTTGGTTGTCGATGTTATCCTCTTCTAAATCACTTTCGTCAAAATAAGTTACAACCCAAAACACTACCTTGTATTTTTATTGGTTACAGTGATGGACATAAAGGTTATAAGTGTCTTGAAGCTAAGAGTAACAAAGTATATATCTCTCGTCATGTTGTTTTTGATGAGTCTCTCTTTCCATTTCCTAATGATACTGGCACTATCATCCCTCTCTTAAAATCTAATCATTCTACTAATACTCTTTTGGCTTGGCAAAATCCTGTTACTGCCACTCATCTATCATCTTCCTCTCATACTTCTTATCAAGAACCCGTTATTCCATTTTATGTGCATCCTGTGCCCTTATCTCCTTTATCCTCTACACAGTCTACACAGTCTACCCCTATTTCATCTTCTCCAGTGCCATCTTCTTCATCATTCTCTTCTAAACGCTTATCTTTCTCTGACGATGATGTTTCTCACTCCCCTCCTTCTTCGGCACATTATTCTCTTTCCCCATCTTCTCCTGCAGCATCACCCTTGGCTTCACCATCTCAGGCTACATCATCTCCGTCATCTGGTTCTTCCATTTCTACATTACCAGCAGACTTGACCACCGACAGAGCTCCCTCTGTCGACCGGTAATACTCACCACATGGTTACTCGACTTAAAGATCACACCATTCAACCTCGCAGTTTTAAAAGTTGTTTTTCTACTCGGTATCCTATCCTGCATTATTTAGCAGCACAGTTTCACTCGCCGCCGTCTGAGCCTACCTGTTTTTCTGCTACATCTAAATTCAAGGAATGGTGGGCGGCCATGCTAGAGGAATTTAATGCTCTTTTGCGCAATCGCACTTGGTCTCTTGTTCCGCGTCAAGTTTGGATGAATGTTATTGGCTCCAAGTGGGTATATCGTGTAAAACAAAAACCAGATGGCTCTCTTGATCGGAAAAAAGCTCGTCTTGTTGCTAAGGGTTACTCACAGAAGTATGGAATTGATTTTGATGAGACATTTAGCCCTGTTGTAAAGCCAGTTACGGTACGTTTAGTTCTCAACATTGTTGTATCCTCTTCTTGGCCCATTAAGCAGCTTGACGTTAAGAACGCATTTCTCCATGGTTCGCTTGATCAAGAGGTGTATATGGAACAACCTTAGGGATTTGTTGATCCTCGTTATCCTGATAACGTGTGCTTATTGCACAAAGCTCTTTATGGCTTGAAACAGGCTCCTCGTGCCTGGTATCATCGTTTTGCAGCTTTTCTCATGCATATTGGGTTCAAACCCTCGCACTCTGATCACTCTATGTTTATTAAACATTCCAGTGCTGGCATCATTATCTTATTACTATATGTTGATGATATAATTATCACTGGCAGTGATACGGTTGGTCTTCAAACTCTCTTGCCTACGCTTCAGAAAGAATTCCCCATGACAGATTTAGGGGATTTGTACTATTTTCTTGGATTGGAAGCTACACGTACAAAGGATGGTTTGGTTCTTAATCAAAACAGATATACGTTGGATTTTCTACAAAGGGTTGATCTCACTGATTCAAAGCCAGTCTCTACACCTGTTGCGCCTCGCTCTAAGCTATCTTCTGATGACGCTGACCTATTTTCAGACATAACACTCTATCGCAGTCATGTTGGTGGCTTGCAATACCTCAATATGACTCGTCCTAATATCACTTATGCAGTTAATCAGGTCAGTCTGTTTATGCATCGACCAACTCAATCTCATTTTCTAGTTGTGAAGCGTATTCTTGTAAAGAGTCCAATGTATATGTTCATTAAGCTTAATATAAATATATGCCTTTACCACCTTATTAGGGTACGAGAGCTTATACAATTGTTCATACATGAACGGGTTTAAAAAGTCGAATTTCAACGTGAACTTTTTTTTTCTTCTCAAGTCAGTCAAGTAATCAATAAGAAAATGAATGAAGGGTTTGATTTTTCCGAAGCTGCTCAGACTCCTGAGAAAAAGAATGAGGGGTAATACAATTCTCAAAGGTTACAGTCTTACAGAACTGAAGAAGAATTGGCAAGATAGATGGGCCTTTTTGGCTTTTCCGCATTGATTCTTAAATACATAATCGTAATTAATTGTAATACCTTAGCATAGATGAAAACATCAAGAGAATCAAAAACCTATCATCGGATGGAGGCTCAACCAAGTTTTTCGAAACAACTTAATGCACTTAATTTCGATAATGGATAATTTGATTCAAAGACCAACGGCATGTTGCAAGAGTAAAAAAACCAATCAAAGAATGAATGGAGAGGCTCAGCCAAGCTACCAGAGGCTCGAAAAAGCTAATCTAGCTACAATCAGCAGCTATCTATCACACACACACTTGTGATATATAATGCTTTCGCAAATGGCTGATAGCCCATGTAGGACTATTAGAATGAGCATCTGATCCATTGCCAATTGGCGATCGTGGGACTATTTAACCTCAAGATTACTTCAAGGCTCAAGCCGAAAAATTTGTCCGTCCTTCCATGTCTTTTTCTACTTCTTGAAATAACCGAGCAGGCCTCCTTGTAGAATCCATATTGGGCCTTATTGAGTTATACAACCCGATTTATATTTTGCTTCGTTACAATTCAAGCTATTGCGCTATTTACCACATTTGACTCTGACGTTTTTTCGAGTTTATTTTCAAGCGTATATTTGATACTCCTCTTGCGTGATAAGATATGGCCAAAAGACTGTAAACACCAAATTAGGGCCGAAAAGTCTATTACCAAATTTTTTTTTTTTTTGAACAAGAAGAAGATTTATTGATAGAACTAAGAATATCTTACATGTTTAGAATCCTCATGCAAAATTGGAATAATCACAGGTGGTGCATTGTTGATCCAAATTTGAGTGAGCTTATCGACTCTAGCTAACTTAGATAGAGCATCAGCTACTCTATTACATTCTTTTTGCACATAATAACATTTCCAAAATCTATTGTTTTTAGAAAATAACTTGATATCCTTAATAAGATTTACGCATCTCCAGTCAATGGAGAAATCCTCTTTATTGACTGCATCCACTACCACTTTGCAGTCCAGCTCAAACAAAACTTTCTCCAGCTTTAGATCAGTTGCCCATTTGACAGCTTCCCAAAGCGCCGTACTTTCTGCCTGCACTGCACTGCTTACATTCCCAAGAGTTATGCTCCTTGCTGCTTTGATGTTACCTGCACAATTACGGATGATCAGTCATATTCCACTAGAATTATCATTATAAGAGTAAGACCATCACAATTCATAGTAAGCATGTTAACAGGCGGAGGCGACCAGTGAATGTTTTTACGATTCACTTTAGGTAATTTGACTTGGATTGAAGATTTCTGCTTGACATGCTCTTCAATGAACAAATTACTTCTTCTCACAATTTTCTATGGAGTGGAATTGCTATTCTGAAACACCTTTTCACATCTCTCTGACCATATGCTCTAGGATATTATACATCTTTTTATAAGGTCCATCTGAGTGATACGTTTGCTAAAGAGATCATCAAACCAACTGTATACCCAATCTTCCAGAGCATTCATATTACTAGAATTCCACCCTAAGGTAGAGAACCACACTGCCCTCGATAACGTACAGTTTACAATAACATGGGAAGATATTTCTTTGTGCTGATTACAGAAAGGGCAAGAGTCGACATAACCTGTAACTGCTGGGTTAAGTTGATCCCTGGTAGGCATAATATAAGAAAGACATTTCCAAGTGAACTGACGAATTCTAGGCAGCATTGGGAGCTTCCACAGGGATTTGAAGATATTTTGCATTCGAGGACCAACAGAAGATGCTGTTTGAGAATCTGAGAACATTTTCCGATATGCAGACTTTACCGAAAATTTACCAGTCCTTTCAAGAAGCCAGATCAGTCTATCCTCTTGTCGACTGTGTAAAGAGATTTTTAAAATCTCAGCTATTGTGTGTTGATCAAATAATTCATCCAGTACTGTCATATTCCAAGATGTAGAATCAGTTGAGAAAAGTTGGTAAACATACAGAAAGAGATGATCTGAGTTGCAGTTCTGTTTAGGTTGTGGTGGAGAAGAAAGACTGGGAATCCAGCGATACTTCCATATTTGAATCTTCTGTCTATCACCAACACTCCAACAACTATTTTTTTGCACAAAACTCAATTCTGAGCTGATGCTTCTCCAGGACCAAGTAGTGTTACTTTTCTTTTTTAAATTAAACAATTCACCATCTGGAAAATATTTGGCTTGTAGCGACTTTGCCATAATAGTCTCATTGTCAGCACATATCTTCCATGCAGACTTAGCTAGAAGAGCTCTGTTGAAAATACTCATATCCCTTAAACCAAGACCACCCTCTTCTTTTGATTTTTGGACTCTCTTCCATCTTGTGACATGTCTTCCTTTGCAGGTCTTCTTATTTCGCCAAAAAGCTTGCTGAGTCGACTCCATTTTTTTGATTGTAGTGTCAGGTAATTTGAAGCTTGGCATATGATGAATAGGAATTGCACTAGTGACATGCTTAACCATGACAGTTCTGGCAGCTTCAGACATGTTGCTGCCATTCCATCGCGAAAGTCTATGTTCCATTTTTTCAGCTAAAACTGAGAACGAAATTTTCTTATTCTGGCCAACAAAGAAAGGCAGACCAAGATATTTTTCCTCTTTAATATTTAGTTCCCTAACTTCCATGATACCGTTGATGTCTTGGAAATGAGAGGGACTCAAATTTGAACGGAAGAAAACAGTCGATTTATTAAAATTTATGAGTTGCCCCGAGCATGAACTGAACTCCTCAATCACTTGAAGCAACTTGTTAACCTGAGTGAGATTTTCTTTACAAAAAAGGATACAATCGTCCGCGAAAAGAAGGTGATTTATTTTAGGATTTGACTTAGAAATTTTCATACCAGTAAGTTGTTTGGAAGCTTCACAGTGCGCAAGATATCTTGAGAAGGACTCCATTGCAATGATGAATATGTATGGTGATAAAGGGTCACCTTGGCGAATGCCCCTTGATGGAATAAAAGGTTTAGAAGGAGACCCGTTGAACTGAATTTCAATTTGAGTGGTGGTGATACACTGAGATATTAATTGACAGAACTTTTGACTAAAACCAAACTTGTCCAGTGTGTCTAGAAGGAAGCTCCATTCTAGCCTATCAAAGGCTTTTAACATATCCATTTTTAGAGCTAAGTGACCACTTCTTCCTTTTTTCCTTTTCATGGCCTGAACAATCTCTTGGACAAGGCAAACATTTTCAGAAATCATTCTCCCTGGTACATATGATGCCTGAAGTGGAGAAATAAGTCTTTTGATATGCTTCTTCATCCTTAGAGCTAAAATCTTTGAGATAAATTTGTAGACAGTATTGCAGAGAGCAATTGGTCTGTAATCCACTGGCTTATGAGGAGTTTGAGTTTTAGGTGTTAAAGAAACTCTAGTGTGATTAAGTTGCTTGAGGGGAAAACCTGAATGGAAGAAGGCTTTAATCATCCTACAGACATCATCTTTAACTGTTGGCCATTGAGATTGATAGAACCCTGGAGGGAACCCATCTGGCCCTGGTGAAGTCCATGGATCCATAGTCATGAGAGCTGTGTAGATTTCATCATCTGAAGGAATGGCTTCAAGTTCAATGTTATCCTCTTCTGTGATGAATTTTGGCACATGCTGCAGAAAGTAATAGTTGTTGGAAGGATTTGCAGAAGTCATGATTTTCTGAAAATGAGTTTGGAGGAGAGTTGTTAAAGATCCCCTATCGGTGCACCAAGACCCATCTGGAGCAAGTAATGAATCTATTCTTTTCCTGGATCTTCGTTTGTTGGCTTTGATATGAAAATACTTTGTGTTCTTGTCCAGGTCTTTGTAGAAATGATCATTTGCTTTTTGCTTGTAGGAACTTGCTAGGACATCATTGAGAGTGCTAATTTCTTTCTCCAAAGCAATGATAGCGTTAGTATTGCAGCCATTTAAATCAGAAGCTTGTAAATTGGACATATCTGATTGTAATTGCTGAATTTTGGACTGAACATTACCAAAAAAAAAATTACTCCACATTGATAGAAAGTGTCTAGTATTTAAAAGCTTATTAACAAGAACAAAAGCATTAGAACCGGAAAAATTAGCAGACCAAGCTTGTTTTATCTCTTCACTAAAATTTTCATTTTGAAGCCAATGCTAAAAAAAATTCCAGTTCTTTCCAAAAGTTCTATTTGATTTGTACAGATCCAACATAATGGGGGAGTGATCCGAACCTTGTTGGGGTAAATGAGATAGTAAGGAATCTGGATAAGCTATTAACCATTCACTATTGATAAAAGCTCTATCAATTCTAGATTTTTTATTTCCTGTTCCATGCTTGTTACTAGACCATGTAAATGGATTTCCACTAAAACCAAGATCTGAGAGGTCTGTTTCTCTAAGCAAATTAGTTATATCAGAGGAGGTACCCTGACTAGAGGGAGTGTTTCTATCATCTGGAGATAAAGTAATATTAAGATCACCTAGGAGAACCCAAGGGATGTTAACAGCATTACTTAAACTTCTAATATAATTCCACTGATCAGCTTGTTCAGTTCTGTATGGATTACCATAGACACATGATAGGAACCATTCACCCTTACTAGCATCATTTGAGACCAAAGCATGTATCATTTTATCGGAACTGTTTACAACATTTAAGAAAAAACCATCTTTCCACAAAAGTATGAGGCCATCTGCAGCTCCAATAGATGGAACGTAACAATTATTTGGCATATTTAGAAACCTAGTAATTTTTAGGATTCTGTTATCATTTATTTTTGTTTCTGAAAGGAAGATTATGTCAGGAGCATAGAAAGCATTAAGGTGGTGAAGATGATCTCTAGTGTCTTTCCCCAGTATACCTTGACAATTCCAACTAAGGACTTTCATATTGGTGAGAAGAAAAGAGAAAACAGAACAATTAATCAGAGGAAATCTAGAGATATCTTTCTTTATAATAAGAGACCCCCAAGATGCCACATGTCGACACCACAATCATTCTTGATTTTGGTGAAGCCACGTCATTACTAGAAATCCATGTCATCACTATTTGATTGGTTGAATCTATTACACACAATCTAGTAGGCAACCCAATAGTCACCATAGCTTATTGAAGAGACACCTTTCACAAATAACATGTCTCTTTGTAATTTCCCCTTTTCGAATTCAAAAGGTTCAGAAAAATAGTTGTGGGAGTAAAGACACACCTTTTCACGCCGTAATTTTGCTACGGGAAAAAAGCCACTACACTTCCCAAGCGACCTCCTGGCTGGGATGTATAAAACACATAGTTGAATGAGAACTTGGAGGGATCGTATGCACAGCTGAAACTTTATTTTTCGGGCCGTTAGTTCGCAAATTCTCTAATGAGAATTGATCCCGTCCAATATAGCATTCATTTCTAACTATTATTTTTCAAGGTAATCTCAACGTATCTGTCTCGCTAAAGAAACTCCATAAAAAAACAGATTTGTTGTACGATTTCTTACTGCTTAGGGGGGAGATTTTTTAAAGTGTTAAATTGATCGCGGAAAAACAAATATATACGATTCTTTCACATAAATAGATAACTTAATCTTTGAACTACTAAACCGATGCGATCATTGCATGCTGCGACTTTTGGTTTAATATGTTTTTGATAAGATGCGTCTAACCAGAGAGTTGCGTTACTTTTGATTCTGGAAAGGCACCAGTGGAAATTTTCTATCTATGAAGATATTACGAAAAGCCAGTGCAGTTAGATTTTTCTGGATCTTATACCGAAAGACATGTCTATTGGTAGTTCTCTCTATAAATGCTCGACATTTTCCAAATCCTATACGAAAAGACATATAACTTAACCAGCGACATAGACAAGTCCTCCTCCATCATCCACTTGGGGTTTCATAAGCTTGCAATATGGATACCAAGAAGATGCAACGCGGAAAATCTAATAATCCACAAAAAGGATATATGAAATCCATCCATTCACGTCCCATTGTCCATGGTGACAGATCGAGCACGAATGGGATCAGAAGATTTAATTCCAAAAAAACAGGTCAACAAAAAATCTACAACGTCGAATATTTCCTAATATATGTCTGACAGAAGGAGAATCAAGCGAACGAAAGTCACAAAGAAAAGCAATCCTGCATGCAAAGAGATCATGTTCACATAACTTCATCACCGTACGGTAATGAACCTTATTGGTGATGAACATTTTAGGTTTAACCGGAGGGTAAAAAATCATACATGGTAGCACAATTATATGCATAATCAGAGTTTGTATATTACCATTGTTGAATCTTAGTAATGCATATCAATCTGTACACTGGCCTCAATTTTATTCTTGGCTTCTCTTAGGCTTTGGTTTCACTAACAACCAAAAGATGAAAACATGTTCTGTTATAGCCGCGCAATTAATACAAAATCGAACAAAGAAAACATGATCTCTTTGCATATCACTTATATTGGTTTAAGTAAACAAACAAACCAACAAAGAAATGTATGTTTATTTTTACAGGCACTTATTCGTTTACATGTTAAAGGTGATGTATTTCTTGAATGTATCTATTTGGATGGCGATATATATGGAAATGCTGTTGAGGTTTATGTTTAACATGTCATTTCCTCGATCAAATTTAGTAGTGCTTAACCGGGAGGATATCGACATTTTGTGGGATGGAAAAGAACAATATCTAAAGACTTCAAAATAGAGGTATGTAATGGTATTTTTTTCATCGGTTTTCACCTCAGATGCAGCGCCCACTTTAAGGTGGCCACGCAAATAGAAAAAAGAGTTCATGATCTAACGTTGTACAGTTAAGCAGCAAACATGACGTATGAAGCAACGCCCACATTATGGTGACGATTGATGACATGCATCCTATCCTATGAAAACATCCCCAAATAACCGTGTAAGTTCACTACATTACAAATTAATTTTTAGTTCACTACATTACAAATTAATTTGAAATTTTCTGCTCATCATTCGATAATCTCATACGATTGATTCCATACAAAAAAATTGTCTAATCTTGCACCCATCAGTCTTTTTTCGTGCGGTGCTCTTATCACAAATGTACGGTGCTTAACCAGGTCCAGTTTTCGATCTCTTGGAGTCCCGGCTGCGCAAAAAATAACCAGTATCCTAATATTTAAACTCAAATTATGAGCAGACGTGCTTTAAATATGAGGATCCTGTCGTCACTTCATTATGTACGAGGAAATACCTTTTTGTGAACACTCTGCTGAAAATGCTACAGATGATGCAGTATTTGCCGCTTCCACAATTCACCGTATGAATGATTAAGTAATGGTCATTTTTATTAACTACTAACATATTTGAGAATGCATCTGTAGGAGACTTGCAGTAATACGCGCGGTTAGGTGGTTTGCATCAAAGAGAAGTAATACGAATTATGTACCATCGAAATTTGAAAGCATACGATTCTTCGGATCTGAAAACTAGGAATCAACTGCCGGAAACGGGTAAAGTGACTTTAAGAAAATGCTAAAACATTGTTAGTACAATTACCATAGTTGTCTTTCACATTAAGAAGAACTCCCAATTGGGGTGAACGTGTTAGTATTGAATATGAATAGTATTGACTCACCGATAATACATATGAATGAAAATTGCTATATCAATAAAAAAAAATACATCTGAGTAATATTGACTCACCGATAGATCATCTTATTTATTTTTTGAAACATATAATATAGATCATGTATGAAGAATCTTTGTTTTGATTTATTTTGGTGTGGATGGATGAATTAACATCATCCGGCTCAGAAATATAAATTTCCGGTGCGTATGCACCGGGTTAGAAGCTTGTTACTGTTTAAAGAGAGTAAAAATAAATGAAAAGGGAAAGAGAAAGAAGAAATAAAAGGAGAGTGTTTTGTAAATCTTACCTTCACAGCAGCAGCCTCATTACTTTCATGAAAATACTCCTTTTCTGTGAGTTCTCCTTCTTCAGTCAAGTCATGCTCCATGTCAGCAGTATCCTCTTGGAGAGTAGATGTTCCAGTATTATGACTCCTGATGTTGTCATGGAAGTTCTCCTCATCATCCTCATTAGTCTTTGATCTCTTAGCTTTTGGTCTTTCCTCTATCACAGGAGCTTCCTCACTAGCTCTTCTAAGGCTGGCTTCATAGATAAGTTTCAGCATTAAGTCAATGTCATTTGAGATTTCCACTCCATAAGCAGTAGCCAATTCATGAATGTAGGCAATGTATTCTTCATTTGTGTATCTTCAAATTTTCAAGTCTTCAACAATATTCTCACATTCATCATCATTGTGGTCGACAGTAAAGCATTCATGACAGAGGGAATGAGGTTGTCTTTCCCAATGATATCGGACCCAAGTCACTCCACCAGCTGCAGTATTCCACCAACCACCTCTATAAAGAGGTTTCTTCAGATTAATCTTTACCCTAGCTGTAATCATGCTACTCATAGTAGGTCTACAATTTGCTGGGTTAGTCCAAATTTTGGGACCCAATTCCCCTAAAGCTTCGTCAACAACTTGAACTGAGCGATGTTCAAGGAGGAGATTTTTGAACTGGACATTCATTTCTTAATGGGTAAACTCTTGGTCTCTTACTGCAACAGAAGAGTCATACTTTTTCAGATTTAAGAGACACTTTTGAACATTCCACGACCCTTTTTTGAGAATAGCTTCCACAACTTCCATTGAGTTTAGCTTAAAGAGAAAGATATTTCTATCCAGGCCTCTAACCTCTCTGATTCTGTATTGTTTCCAAAGCTGGGTAACTTCTTTTCTCACTGTATCAGTTTCAATTGGATATTTAGAAAAAACTTTTCCGATAAGGGTGTTTTTCCAGTAGCCACAGCAATGGCCGAAGAAGAACCAACATCATGACGAACATGACTTGTACTAAGATCTCGAATCCTAGTTTTCTGCATTTGCTTAGTAATAGCAGAAACTTGATTATTGGAGGAAGAAGCCATAGATCTGGTAACAAGTTTTGAGAGGAGAGGTGCAAACAATTTTATACTTTGATGGAAGAAAGACTTGTTGTTAAATAGATGACTATCGAATCTAAAATAACCATAATTAGTTATTTTAATAAATATTTGATAGGAAGAATTTGGTATGAAAATATGCGTAGAATAAGGAGTGAAATTCTGGATATTGCATGCTGTGTAGGTCAACTGGAACGTGAGCTGAATAAAACTGCATGTCCTCCAATTACGCTTGATTGTAGGGGGAAAGTTTGAAATTTTGTAGTTCAAAATTTTCCTTCGTTGCACTGGATCGGTAGCTCAGAATCGGGAAACGCTTCAACATCATAGCAATCATAAACATAAACAAAATCATAATACTGGAACATACTGTTGAGGATTACCATATTGGTAATTTGCAATACTGCTGAAGAAAATACTGCTGAACCTTCATGAGACTGCAAAAATAACGTTGATAAAAGGAGATAAATTTGGACAAAAGTCCAATACTGGATGCTTTTCATGACGGTAACAAGGCTCTGCAAACTGAGTTAGCATATCATTATAATGTAATTCATAATAAAACTTATTGAAAGAAAGAACTGAGAAGGAGAGAAAAAACTAAGACGATAAGATGGTTGTCATCACCAGAAAACAAAAACAGAAAAGGGAAAGGAGTCAATCTGACTCAGAAAACTAAATAGTTTTGGTTTCATCGTTTATGAACAAGTAGAAGTCATTACATTATTTTATTTTTATTTTTTTTTTGGGTCGTTGGCGGAAGAGATGGTGGTGTAATTCATAATCAAAGTGTAACCTAATAAGTAACAGTTCATTAGATCACCGTCACTTACATTTGAATCTCTTGCTCCAAAACTATGCTCGCAGGCGAATTCGAACTTGCGACCTCGAACGCATATACTGCTCTCTGGACCAACTGTTCAAGAACCTCTCTGCAAAATTATGAATTATCAAAATTATATTACCAAAATTATTTTTCACTTTTCCTATACAAAATTATCAAAGAATTTCTCCCTTCAGTCTGATGGAGCTTCTTGAATTTCTTTTTCAGCGGATACTAACACAAACTATGGTAGAGCCGTGGGCGATTAAAAGACTAAGACTAGCTAAAATTTTGCAAACCGGAAAATTAGATAATCTATATTTTGAGATGCATATTGTTACTTCGTATGCAACAACTTAGTGCTTACACCAACTCAAGTATGGCATTCGAAAAGATACCAGACGACTTGGAAGGGCCTCAAGAGTCGAGCCTGATTTAGTGATTTTGTTGCAGCTGGTGTTTATATTGGCAGCTTGAACTCCAATTAGGGATCCCGTCACTTTCAAAGTAGGGATGATTAGTCTACTTCCTTTTCTGCATCTGTCAGATATATGAAGCCTATGGTCACGATGCTTAATCCCCATCCCATATACCGTGCTTTTCCTTCTATACCGAAAAAGAAAATCCAAGGACCGGCTAGTTCAAAACCGCATAAAAAAACCGTCAGTTTATTTTATTTTTATTTATTTTGTTTGAGAAAAGTTGAAATTGATTACCAGGTGCCGAGGAGGCACAAAAAAGTACAGACACTCAGCCATCATAAACACTGGAAGTTCCAAATTAAGAAGCTAACTAATGGCAAACTCACATGTAAATTTTTGCCTCCCTGTAGAATAACATTCAGTTTCAGTAGCAGTTTCCACTTTATACCCTTCCTTTGCGATCAAATTTTACTTCCTCTGACTCTCTGAGTGGTAAGGTTTTCGCAACACATCAACTCATCATGTACGAGTTTTTGTGTATACCCAAGCTTCTTTTTTTTTTTTCGATAAAGAAAAGATTAATTAACCAAAACAGACTCGCGACTGACAAATACAACCATAAAAAAAACCCTAAATACCAAGGCAACAACTGTTGGAACCGTAACAATGAAACCGCAAACATTAGATGAATCTGGTTGTACTGAAAATAATCAACTAATTGAAAAAACTGAAACCAGACACACGAGGGCACCTGCTCAGCAAATTGTCCTTAACACATTAGTCCGCGGGTACTCTTCAAGAACGAGAGATGCTATACCCTATCAGCGAAGATGTGTCCAGGATAGAACTTCCCGATATAGACTGTATATGCACAATACAATCTACCCTACTTCGAACTCGGCAGCAAGGATTAGGAAGGAAGATAAACCACTGTTGCGAAAAACCAAACTGAGAAGATGGAGAAACGAACAAGAAAACGCAGCCGCGTCTAGCACTACTTAAAAACAAAAATTCGATTTTGTATTTATAAGACAAAATTACTTCGAAATCAAGCTAGGTTTTGGTTTCCTTATAAAGCACGTTTTATTTCTTGTAAAACAACTCAAAACTAAAAAAGGAATTCTCCCGTAAATAAAATACTGAATTAAATATTTTTGGAATTAATTTCTTAAATAAAAACTCACCAAAAATAAATTCAAGTAGACACAGGACTTGGTGCATGGTATAGGCGCTTCTCGCATGGGTTGGAACATGTATTTTTTGCCCCACCAGTTCCTTCGTTTGTCAATATATCCATAAGACAATGGTTATATAGTGGAACTCCTCTTTAGTTTTTCACAATGTGGGTACTAAAGGATCATTTCATTCACTCATAAAATGAGTAAGTATCCTTAGAACCTTAGATCATTAGATCAAACCACACCAAGACCAAAAAATCTTTTAATTAAAACTCATTTTCTCCAACAACAACAACGGTCAAGACCCCTGTTAAATTGGCAATAGGATCGTATATCCTTTTCTCATTCATATCAAACTATTTATCTGTTTATAATAGTCGTCATTGCCTTTATTCTCAAGGAATTCATTTCCTAGAATAACTCTATTTACATAGATATCAAATCCTAACTATAGAAAGATAATACCCCTAAATTTAATAGTCGTCATTGCATGTAGATCACGAATTCCCATCTTGGACAAGAGAGAGTTAAATTGAGCTTTCCCCAAAGCTTTTGTGAAAATATCTGCCAATTGCACCGTTGTATGAGTGTATGATGGTGATATGAGCTTACTTGTTATTGCATCTCTGACAAGATGACAATCCACCTCTATATGTTTTGTTCTTTCATGAAACACTGGATTTTGTGCAATATATAATGCTGACTGACTATCACAGTGGAGATTCATTCCTTGAGTATGATGAACCCCTAAATCACCAAGTAATTGTTTTAACCATTTTAACTCACATGTCACAGCTGCCATAGATCTATACTCTGCTTCTGCAGACGGACAAGCGACTGTATGCTGCTTCTTAGTTTTCCAAGACACAGGTGAGAAACCAAGAAGTACAAACCAACCAGTTAATGAATGCCTTGTCAATGAACAACTTGCCCAATCTGAATCACACCATACTTTCAAATGAAGAGCACTATCAGAACGTAAAAGTATACCTTGTCCAGGATTTTTCTTCAAATATCTAACCATACGGAGTGCTGCTTCCCAATGTTCTACACTGGGTTGTTGCATAAATTGTGACAATATATGCACAAAATATGCAAGATCTGGTCTCTTCACTTACAAGTATATCAAATGACCCACTAATCGTCTATATTTATCCACATCCTCTAGTAATTTTCCTTTTGCTAAAGCTAGACGATGATTTGTTTCAATTGGAAATTCTGCAGGCTTTGCTCCCAATAATCCAGTCTCCATGATAATGTCAAGTGCATACTTCCTATGGCATATGTAAAACCCTTGTCTATTACGTGCCACTTCTAGTCCAATAAAATATTTCAACTTCCCAAGATCTTTCATTCTGAAACATTGGCCCAAGTATGTCTTAAAATTATGAAGTTCAAGAAAATCATTGCTTGCCACAATTAAATCATCAACATAAACCAATACGTTAAGTTGCATCTTCCCTTTCGTCATTGTAAAAAATGAGTAATTTGAATAGGACTGTGCAAATCCATAATTCTTCAAGGTTGTCGATAACTTTGCAAACCAACATCAAGGTGCCTGCTTCAAGCCATACAATAATTTCTTCATTCTACAGACCATATTAGGATTTCCCCTAGCAAACCTAGGAGGTATCTTCATGTACACTTCTTCTTCCAAATCACCATGAAGAAATGCATTATGCACATCCATTTGATGCACTTCCCAGTTCTTAACAGCTGCAACTGCCAGAAAAGTTCGTACTGTCGTCATCTTTGCCACAGGTGCAAATGTCTCATTATAATCTAAACCCTCCAACCTTGCTTTCAAGCGTACAAGATTTCCATTTTCATCTCTCTTTTTTGTATATATCCATTTACTTCCTAATGCTTTCTTTCCAGGAGGTAACTCCACCAATTCCCATGTTCATTGTTCTTCCAAGGCTCGGAGATCTCTATCCATAGTTGTTCGCCAACCTATATGTTTCATAGGTTCCTTAAATCTCTTTGGCTCATTTGCTGCATTAACTTCTGTAAAATATTTATGCACAACGAAAAGACGTTCACAACTAACATAATATGTTAAAGGATAAGGTGTACCTGAGGTAGATGATTGTGCAGATTGAGTAGACGATGGACTATTTTCTCGAACTGTATGCGTCACAAAACCTTTGAGTCTAGTCGAAGGAATTTTCTTACGTTGTCCCTTACCCATATCATTGATATTGTTATCTACCATTGTCTCTGTTGATATACTACATTCATTGTCACCACTAGAATGCGATATTATCTCTTGTTCTTTCTCCTCTATCTGTTCTTTACTATTTACCTCTATTCTTGTTATTGGTTGTGAAGAAATGGCATGTATTCTTTACCATTTTCTGGAAGTTCAGTTACGCTTCTAGGTAACGGTAACTCCTCCACATCCTCATCATCGCTCCAACATGCTTCATTACTTATTGTTGCATTATTTGGAAGCTTTTCATCTTTTATCTCAACATATGGAAATTGCAGTTCATAAAAATCCACATCTCTGGACACTAAAAATTGGTGTGTGTCCAAATCATACACTTGCCATGTTTTTTTACCAAATGGATATCCAAGAAACACACATCTTCTTCCCCTACTAGCAAATTTGTCACCTTTGCTATTTTGATTATGCACATAACACAAGTACCCAAACACACGCAACTGATCATACGGAGGCAATTTTCCAAACATAATCTCATATGGTGTCTTATTCCCAAGCAAATGTGTTGGTGCTCTATTAATCAAGTATGTTGTAGTCAATGCACACTCTCCCAAAAATTTTATTGGCAAGTTAGCTTGAAATCTTAATGCTCTTGCCACATTCATAATATGTTGATTTTTTCTCTCAACTTTTCCATTCTGTTGAGGTGTACCAACACAAGATGTCTCAGATATTATGCCATTAG
Organism: Papaver armeniacum; assembly: GCA_023531295.1. Taxonomy (NCBI): domain Eukaryota; kingdom Viridiplantae; phylum Streptophyta; class Magnoliopsida; order Ranunculales; family Papaveraceae; genus Papaver; species Papaver armeniacum. The sequence goes on from JAJJWW010000469.1 coordinate 450,784, forward strand.
ACTTAAAGTACTCACGCAAAGAGCTAAATTCCGTTCCATTGTCACTTCTAACACATTTGATTTCCTTGTCAAGTTGACGTTTAATAAGAGCAATAAAATTAAGAAACATTGATTCAACTTTTGTTTTAGTTTTAAATAAATCAAAACACCTCTTGAAAAATCATCTACTATTGTCAAGAAGTAGTGAGCTCCACAAGACGAAGGTGTCTTGTAAGGCCCCCATAAATCCAAATGAACCAATTCAAATAGACAACCATCTTTATTCTGACTAACAGGGAAACTACTTATACGATGCTTTGCTCGTGGACATATATCACAAGCTTTATTATTGTTCCTAAAAGAACCACTAACAACTGGTATCTTCTGAAAAACTTTCTCTGAAGGATGTCCCATTCGTTGATGCCACAGCTCGTATGAATCCCTGCTAACTGCTAACACTTTAACTGGAGGAACACCACGAAAGAAATATAGTCCATCTTGTCTCTCACCCACTCCAATCACCTTCCTCGTCCACTGGTGTTGTATAACACATAATCGGTTAGTAAACTGCACAACACAAAGAGACTCATCAATCATCTCAGTGACTGAGATCAAGCTAAAATTTAATTGAGGCACATAAAGGACATTATCAAGCCTTAAGCCACCAGGAAGAATAATTGTTCCAATTTGATCAGAGTTCGCAGTCTTTCCGTCTGGTAGACCAACTGAACAATTTCTAATTGTCTTTACTCCTATCATGTCATCTAAATTGTATGCGACATGATTTGTTGCCCCTGTATCCACAATCCAGGAGTCACGATTCTTCTTACCTTGTAATTGTATTTTCGATTTGTTTGAATTCATAAATTCAAGCACTTGTTGAAGTTGAGTTGTTGTCACTCCAACTAATCCAGCTCCATCTGCAGGTCCTGCATTTGAACTCGACTGTTGACTTGCTGGCATACTCAAGTTATTGGCACGAACAGGAGTGGTGCTGTTATTGCCTCTTCCACCTCTTCCATATGCAAAACTACAATGACCAGGACTATTTATACCACCACCCCTATTACCTCTGCCATATCCTCTACCAGAGACAGGCCCAACTCGTGGTCTATCTCCCCACCAGTAAGGGTATCCAATTAATTGGAAACAACCATCTTTTGTATGTCCTTCTAGCTGACAATGGTTACATACCTTTAAACTACTATCATAATTACTAGTGCTTCCTTTTTGGAAAGGTTGAACCTTAAAAGCCATCACATTATCTTGTACTTCTTTAGACAGTGAGACATCTCCTATTTTCAAACGCTCAGCATTCACGACGGCTTGGTATGCACCATCAATCGTTGGCAATGGATCTCTTACCAATAATTGTTCACGAATAGGCCCATACATGTTGTCTAAACCAATCAAAAAATAATGAACATAATCTGCTTCTCGTAAAGTAGTGACTTGTGTTGCGATATCACAAGTACACAGACCACAAATACATCGTGGTGTCTTCACATATGTGATCAACTCATCCCATATTTTATTAAGCCTTCCAAAGTACACAGCTACATGTTCAGATTTTCCTTGCTTGCACTCACTCAGAGAAGATTTGAGTTGGCAAATTCTGGTTCCACTAACAACACAAAATCTATTCTTCAAGTGTGTCCAGAGAACACTTGCATCATCATATACTTCTAGTGTTGATCAGATTGAAGAATCTAAGGTTTTGATATGTGAAACAATCATAGAATGTACATCAATCCATTAGGTTTCTTTACGGTTGCATCAACAAAGCCAAACTTACGGTTTGCTTTCAAAGATCTTCCAGTGACTTTAGCCCATTCATCATAGTTAGTTCCCTTCAATATGATCGGGGTAATAATAATACCCGGACCATCACTTGATTCTAGATGATAAACTGGATCTTTCTTTGTCATCTTTGACATTGTTGGTTCATCATCATCTTTTCCCATTGCTTAAAAAGTATTTTTAAGGTTTCTGTTTTTAAATAAGAGGTTTTAGGTTGAAACCAGGCTCTGAGGCCATGTTGAATTGTCAATAGGATCGTATATCCTTTTCTCATTCATATCAAACTATGTATATGTTTACAATAGTCGGCATTGCCTTTATTCTCAAGGAATTCGTTTCCTAGACTAAATTTGTTTACATAGATATGAAACTCCTAACTATAGAAAGATATATTCTCCTAATAACCCCAAAATAAAAGAAACAGACAACCAGTGAAGGGTACAAAGAACAATTCCTTTCATTTAGTAATGACATCCCCAACCAGCATACTAGACATACATAAAGAGTATCTGGCCCATTGGAAAACTTTCAGTTTGATTTCAATGATCGGCTCTTCCGCATTTTTCTCTACTCTTAGAAGGTTAAATATTATTTGAAAAGGAAAAAGAAATACAAGATGAGAGGTGTCTAAGCGCAACAAGAGAAAGCGAAAAGCCTATTCAACATACAGCCTGCCAAGAACAACATAAAGCATAAAAACTATTTACCAAAAAAAGTCGAGCCTAACGGGTCATTTAGAGACTGGGGCTGGTCATTTAGGTTTTTATATGAGAAAAATTTTGATGGGGGCGAAATCCGAAGGGGGCATGGGGGACGAATAATATGTTGACATATGTCTTTGATATTAATAGATTTCCATGAATTCTATTTCCAAAAATACCAATAACAATTAAGAAAACAAATTTTCTCTCCTAAAATACACTGTTGTTGGTACACTCAATAGAGAGTGAAACCAAAGTCAGGGCCATACCTAGTGCTTAGGCCACATAGGCAACCGGCAATTGCCTCCGGATGACAGGTGCCCAATTGTTTTTCTTTTTTTGTATACATATTACTAGTTACTTAGCATTTTTCCCTTTGGAGAAGAAAAATAAATGAAACTATTATCGTGTATTTGTAATTTTTAGAAAATCCTAGAGTTTCTTATCAGTTAGCTAGCACAATTTTTAACTATTTTGGCCCAATAAATCCCTAGCGCCAATCGGGTACTGGAGCATGACAAGCAATTGCATCACTCTCTCAGCTTTATTTGTTCTTACGTTTCTCACTATGAGATTGTCTGCAACACACGTATTGAATGACAATGAAAGCGTTACGAGCATTGCGATGCTCATACAAGATCGAATTGACAACATTTTTTTGCGATTATGGAATTCAGAGTATATGTTTTTGTTTTTGTATGGAACTCGTTTATATGTCTACTGAGTTGGGGTTGCAAGTATTTATAGGACGTGAGTTACGTAACTGGTGTACTAAATGAAATTTCTTAGTTTCCACAAGAGTTTGATTTCAAATTCATTTATGCCATGCACAACATTGATTCATTAAGTGTTTTCTTATACTTCTACAATTAAGTCCCGGCATTTCAAACACTTCGTGTTTAATAATTCTTAATGCCTTCTTAAATACACAATTGTTACTCCTCGGCATTCCTTCCTCGGCATCCCAGTTCCAGAAAAGGATAGGGAAATCTTTATCATCGATAGTGTGCCCAAAAGTAGAGACAGTAACGATCCCATGGTAGGAAAAACCAACTTCCATGAACTTGAAACTCCATGTTCTTTGCATTTAGCTGATCATATGCGCCATTCAGTAGGTACAGTAAATGGTAGCTTGGCTCTTGTAGCTCCATGGATGATCATTTGAGAAATCCTAATTGAACAAGAAGCGGAAGCGACAAAGAACATGGACGGTGAGATGAGTGATGCCCTGCATTCTTTACTCCTTAATATTTGCACCTTGGCATAAATGTTATAGAAGTTGTTACAAAGAGAAAACAAAATATTCTTTACTCCTTAATATTTGCACCTTGTCGCCTTTGAACAATGAAGAAGACCCAGTTCGACAACAAAATAAAATTTTGCTTGACACAGTTTTGCCAAACCTATTGGGGCAGCGGATAAATAGTCCCTTGACTTGATTTTGATGCTAAAAGTAGTAAAGTGGACCTTTATTTGGCCGCACCGAAGTTAGAGAATCCTTATTTAGATTTCCCAACCTATTCTTGAGGGAGGCCGTACTAATGTATTTTCTATTGTCCCACATTGACTGAATTAGGTTTTAAAACCTGTTTTATAATTGTATTAGGATCGACAACATATCGCCAATTAGCAGTGAGTTGGATGCCTCAGTATTATAATCCTACATGGATTATCAGCAAAAGAAAATTATTATCAAAATAGGAATTTATCCTCCTTTACCCGTCAGTCATTTGTCGTAGTAGTGTGTAATCTGTAACAGTCTTGTTCTTTCTTGTAGTGTCTGTCTAGGCCTCTCCACTCATTGCTAATTAGTTTTTAACTTCCTTAACCATTTATTTCTTTTTCTTCTTGCTGTGAGTGTTGTATTTCATTTTTTGTGCTAAGAATGTTGTTATATTTAATCTTGGTGGTACTTGTGATGTTCTGTACTCAGAAATATCTCATTGTTTGCATCTTCGCAGTGTTACCCCAAGGTTACAAGGTTGGTCAATTTTTATACTCTAGCTTGAACAGAAATTACACTCATCTTTGAATGCCGTTTGTATGCTCACTGTTCTCTCCATTTACAGGGTCCAGAGTTTGAACAGAAATTACACTCATCTTTTTTGTTTGAATGTCGTTTGTATTCTCACTGTTCTCTCCATTTACAGGGTCCAGAGTTTAAATTAAAATGCCTTGGAAAATCTGTTTGTTCATTTTCTGCTCATAGGCCTCTTGGTGCAACACTTGATTGGATGTGACTCATTGGTAAAGGCCGGTTATTTTTATTTTTGAATACCCAGATGTCTTGTTAATTATGTTATTTGTACTAATGATTCCAAAAACCAAACTTGACAACCCACCAACAACCTACATAAGATTTTTGTTACGACTGATACATGAACGGGTTTAAAAGTCGAATTTCAACGTGAATTTTTTTTTTCTTCTCAAGTCAGTCAAGTAATCAATAAGAAAATGAATGAAGGGTTTGATTTTTCCGAAGCTACTCAGACTCCTGAGAAAAAGAATGAGGGGTAATACAATTCTCAAAGGTTACAGTCTTACAGAACTGAAGAAGAATTGGCAAGATAGATGGGACTTTTTGGCTTTGCCGCATTGATTCTTAAATACATAATCGTAATTCATTGTAATCCCTTAGCATAGATGAAAACATCAAGAGAATCAAAAACCTATCATCGGATGGAGGCTCAACCAAGTTTTTCGAAACAACTTAATGCACTTAATTTCGATAATGGATAATTTCAGTTCAGCACCAACAGCAGCTGCAAGAGTAAAAAAACCAATCAGCAATGAATGGAGAGGCTCAGCCAAGCTACCAGAGGCTCGGAAAAGCTAAGCTAGCTACAATCAGCAGCTATCTATCACACACACACTTGTGATATATAATGCTTTCGCAAATGGCTGATAGCCCATGTAGGACTATTAGAATGAGCATCCGATCCATTGCCAAATGGCGATCGTGGGACTATTTAACCTCAAGTTTACTTCAAGGCTCAAGCCGAAAAATTTGTCCGTCCTTCCATGTTTTTTTCTACTTCTTGAAATAACCGAGCAGGCCTCCTTGTAGAATCCATATTGGGCCTTATTGAGTTATACAACCCGATTTATATTTTGCTTCTGTTCCAATTCAGCTATTGCGCTATTTACCACATTTGACTCTGACGTTTTTTCGAGTTTATTTTCAAGCGTATATTTGATACTCCTCTTGCGTGATAAGATATGGCCAAAAGACGGTAAACACCAAATTAGGGCCGAAAAGTCTATTACCAAATTATTATTTTTTTGGAACAAGAAGAAGATTTATTGATAGAACTAAGAAGATCTTACATGTTTAGCATCCTCATGCAAAATTGGAATAATCATAAGTGGTGCATTGTTGATCCAAATTTGAGTGAGCTTATCGACTCTAGCTAACTTAGATAGAGCATCAGCTACTCTATTACATTCTTTTTGCACATAATAACATTTCCAAAATCTATTGTTTTTAAAAAATAACTTGATATCCTTAACAAGATTTACGCATCTCCAGTCAATGGAGAAATCCTCTTTATTGACTGCATCCACTACCACTTTGCAGTCCAGCTCAAACAAAAATTTCTCCAGCTTTAGATCAGTTGCCCATTTGACAGCTTCCCAAAGCGCCGTACTTTCTGCATGCACTGCACTGCTTACATTCCCAAGAGTTATGTATAAGTTTTAATTTTAGAGATACTTAATTAGGATCGTTGAACTTCATGATAATCACACAATAAAATATGCAAGAATAGGTTTATACGGAATACCCGATAGCGCTAATCCGTGTTACGATACCGATCGGTTTTTGTAGCAATACGGTAATACCTTGTGGAGGTCATGGTTTCCCCTTCTTCACCTCTTACGTTATGAATACTAAATTCTCGAACCCAATACTGATGGTTATTGTGTTCCTCTTATAGGTAGAAGGAGGACCAAGTTCCTAGGATTTAGTGTTGGCATTAAATCTCGACCGTCCATTAAAGAAGAGATATTAGGAATAATAATCCCATAAAGGAAACCGAACATAAGTATAGCAATAATCTAGATTACCAAGATTATTACATGGGCCCAACGGAATATTTTAGTCATACAAAAATATTCTTACATTCTCCCACTGGTCCATGTGATAATCGATTTAATGGTTAATCATAGAAAACATAAGTGCGCATAATTGCTAAACGGGTTTTCAATTTCATGGAAGTTGGTTTTTCCTACCATGGCATCGTTACTGTCTCTACTTTTGGGCACACTATCGATGATAAAGATTTCCCTATCCTTTTCTGGAACTGGGATGCCGAGGAAGGAATGTACGTAGCCAAAACGTATTTGGAGAAAGATCCACCTCTTTACAATGATAATCGAAACATAAATCATGATTCTAAGTAATTGTTAAGTTACAAGTAGATATGCTTTGTTAGATAAAAATCCCAAAGGAGCTAGCTGATAAGTTTGAAGAAGTATAACTAATAATTGGAGTGAGTTGAAAGATATAATCTTAAGAACCATCATCAGATCCAGAATTTTTTTTTATGGGGAACAAACTTAGGGCTAGAGAGAAAGCCAAAGAAGAAGACGTATTTCTTCATAAGTTTATGAGTTTGATCTTGCTGATGGCCCATGTTGGACTATTGGTTCCAGCAGGAAGCAGCAGCAGCGTCATAGTCTCATAGATTCAATAATAATAGATTCACAATTACAGGCAGAAGCGTCATAGATTTACGGATGTTATATTTGAAGAGAAAGAGGAGTAACAATTGTGTTTGAAATGCGGGACTTAATTGTAGAAGCATAAGAAAACACTTAATGAATCAATGTTGTGCATGGCATAAATGAATTTGAAAGCCAGGGATATTGGTCTCTGGAACCCTGCTACCAGACAATGCAGACTTCTCCCCAAACCGTTAAGTTATGGAAATTTAAGGGCACACAATAATTTCGTTGGCTTCGGATTGGATATCCAAAACAAGGATTCAGACAAGACGGGTGGAGTTAGAATTACCCTTTAGATTGTGTTCGTAAAGTTCAAATTTACAGCCTAAGTAGTAATTCTTGGAGATGGCTAGATGGTGGAAATCATTTCCCCACCCATTGCCCAAATCACGATAAAGGACTATATCTAAATGGCAAATATTTCATGATAGGCCTGGACTACTTTTACCCAAAATCTTCTTATAAAACCGAAATGGTGAATCTTTCATTCGACTTTAACGAAGAGATATTTAGAAAATCTCTGGTTCCAGCTGGTGGTGACAACGGAACTCATTTGAGTCCCCAATTATATTCAGTAGGTCATAAACTGGCCTGCACGAAGTCGAACTGTACTCGTGATGGAATGTTCTTTGAGGTATATGGGCTCTCAATGATTATAATACGAAGGTGGAGTGTTGGACTAAACTTTATAGTTTGGGACCCTTATTACTAGACTACCCCTTCGGACCGTTTGCATTTACAAGGAATGGCGAGTTTGGATTTATAATTTCTTTGTATGGAGTTATAAAAATATACAACATCACCACAGGTGAAATCGAGGATCCCACATCAACACAGAAGCAGAAATATTGAAGGAGAACGGCAAACTTGGTGATGGGTGCAACGTTCACGTTTACAAGGAAAGCCTCATTTCAATCAATTAATTAACGCAAATGGCTGGCATGAAGCCGAAGAGAGTTTGATTTGTGAAGACTTTTGCTAGTTGTGATGACCTGAAACACCTCGTTTCAATTAGGATGTACTGTACAATTGTTTCATGTATGAAGAGTTTCTAAAGAGTCCTAGACAGTATTATTGCAATTATTATTATTATTACAAGCATCTTACCGGGTGCATACACACCGGTTATTTGGAGTTTTTCTTAATAGTAAGGCGGTTAAATTTGCCAAAGTGGACGTAATATTATTGGTCTCATTGTCTGCTTAAATAACTGAACATTTTCATGGACAGGTTGTTGGTACTGCAACTAAGTTAGATAAAGCTTAGTTCTTGGTTCTTTAGATAATGGTGGGTAGAAATATTAGATAAGTTACTTCTATGAAAAATATGGACTATTTGATATACTTCTATCACAAAAATTTTCCGAACTATCACAAAAATGTTTGGGTGCACCAATAAAAAGACCTGGATAATTTGCAATATTTGAAACAATGTAATGTCTCAAACATGTCCATTTAATAATCACGCATTGCCGAAATGTTAAGTTTTGCGTTACGAAATATTTGCAATGTTTAATATGATCCTATGCAACGCACGGGGTTCGAAACTAGTTTATTATTACAATCAGACCGCCAAGAAAATGCCTCGAAGACAAAGAAAAGGTACATACATATATGTTGTGCAGCGCAAGAAAAATATATATGCTGTGCAGCGCAACTAATATCCCTACTAATCTCCCTACATTAATTAATCTTGTCTCAGACTATTACGATCGGACCGCCGCCAAACTTATTAATTGGTCTCTTTTAATTTTTGGTTTGGTATCAAAATCAACCAGCTTTGCGACCTTGAACAATACTAAGTTGTTGCATAACAAGTAACAATACTGCTCAAAATATAGATGAACCAGAAATACTTCAAAGATTAGCCAACTTTTCGGTTTGCAACTTTTTAACTAGTCGTAGTCTTTGAAACGCCTACGGCTCTGCCATAGTTTGTGTTAGTATCCGCTGAAAAAGCAATTCAAGAAGCTCCATCAGACTGAGGGGACAAATTCTTTGATAATTTTGCAGTCATGCTCCGGTACCCGATTGGTGGTCATGGCCTGTGAGAACAGTTGAGCTGAGGGATAACGGAGCTTACCGATTGAACGAGGATAACAACAAGTCAACAATTGGGCTTTGATTGGCAACATCACTCACGTATGAGCTAACTTTTCGTCGGATACTCGGATACATAGTCGGAAGATGGCGGCATAGTTTGTCTTATGAGCTACCATATAAGTCATTTACAGAACTAGGGTTTACATATTCCTTCCATTGTAATATCATCTTCTTCACAATAAAATTTGTGCTTTCATCTGTTTTGTGTTGATTCTTTTACATAAGATCTTAAGGGTGTAGCTATAGGATTTTCTGTAGCTACAGCCGCAGTATCTTCCAATAGCAGTGTTTTTCCAATCGATTTTTTGTGGAGAAATTAAATTTTGGTGGCATGTTGAGGGTGTTCTTCATTGATTTGTAAAGTTTTCTATAGGTTTATGAATGTTTTGGAGCAAACATGATGACCTTTCACCACTTCAACATGAAAGTTGAATAGCACAGCTGCTACAACAGACTTCATAAGCGTAAAAGATATATCTTTGCCTATACGAGTTCACGGCAAAGACTTAATTAGCTACCCATTTTCACCCCAAATCCACGGCATTCTTCCCACTGAATAAAATGAAAGTAGTATTTCGATTCCAGGATTGACCATACTGCCATCCGGAAGTTTTTTTTTGATCGATACCATCCGGAAGTTGATCATTCTTAACAGCTAGCAGATTTTCGGTTAATCGGAAATGGTGGATATAGTCTTAAAGATTCACATAATTTACATAAAGCCGCATGCAAATAAACTAAACCTTTTAAGTCCTCTGAACAAAAAATCCATGGCCATTTACAGGTGCTTCCTGTTTCTTTTTCTCTGTTCTTTGTAGAGAATACAAAATTCAGCTCTTCTAAGATCTTTGTCTCGACAGCAGATGTCTTCGAAACTAGCCAGAAAAACCAAATGAGACCCGATGTAATTGTGTCTCTTCCAGCTATCAAAAAGGTTAACATTTCATCTCTAAGAAAAATATCTTTATTAGGCAAAGAAGAAACAATACTAGTTTATCTTGTAGAGCTTTAATGTAAGTTGACAAGCAATCGTATGCTTTAACTCCTGCGAGCAAGTCTTTTTTATTTTGACGAATGTAATCTTCCAGAAAAGCTCGGCCAGTCTATCACTTCCCTCTTTGTTTACTAGTGAAGTGTTACATTCCTGGACCTTGGTGATGTGGTCGATTATTTAACAACAAACTTAGTTAGGTTGGTCAATTGTCAACGATAGCCCATTGTCATAAAAGTGCCAAAAGTGCAGAACACCCAAACAGACCCTTCTTATTGATCACATAAGTAGACTAACATAAAAGGGCAATTTAATTTGATTACATTATTTGTACTGAAAGGTTTTATCTACGCTCTTGCATGGAGAGACCGCAAGGATGAAGCTTCATGGCTTCGAGATATTCTGAAAACTTAAAATGAACTAAATACAAGAAATGAAGTTGGCTAACCGTGAAAAGTGGCTGCTTTATTATCAGCATTCTCCTTTGTTCCCAATCCTTCCTATCCGGAAGGCAGCATACAAGAGAATGAGAACAAAAAAAATAAAGGAGGCAGCAATTGCTCAAGTATAAAAACATTAAGAAAAAACGAAAAAAAAAAGAACCCTATAGGATTCAGTTTTATACTTTCATTACTACCCTGCTAATGGATATTTACACAACAGAGACAACTCTTGGATTAGGTGAGAGAAACCTTTTAATCTTCTCTAGGTTGGTATAAGCGCCAATATTTGGTTCTTGACTAGACCCATGCACAACCGAATATCTTGATAAATCGGAAGGTTTTGAGAACAACAAGGATGCAAACTTGTAAAGGCGGAGTTTAGAATCTGAGCCACTTCAGCTGGTGGATATTGTCTCTCCTCCGTGCATGTCTGCAGGTTCAAAGAACAAAAACAATTACTCAGTCTTAATAACCAGTGGTTACATATAAACAATGTTGCATAATAGTAAAGCCACTCGTACTGTACATCTAAACAAGTTTTAAGTGTACTTCAAATGTTAAAATGAGAAGAATAAACTTCACCTGAACCATGAGTAAAGTGGCCAGGCAAGAGGAGATAAGGTCCTTCGGGATTTGTACTTCATTGGCATCAAATCTAGAGTTGTTCTGCTTTGTACCATTTGAATACACTGCCGTTACTGGCTTTGATATGTGAGAATTTGTAGCAGCATCCTGATAAGGAAAACCACCACCATTTATCAGATCTGTTGAAGTGAAGGATCTCACTTCTGTTCCATTCTTATGAGTACTTGCAGAATCTAAAGCCTCTCCAATGCTTCCAAAAGCATCTTCTCCGTCTTTACAAGATAATAGTGCCTGGAGAGCATCACGTATTTAGGGAAAAAAATTACAATAAAAAGACGCAACAGAAACGGGAGCTCTTATCTAATAGAAACTAGACAAATCAGTAAAACTCTATAATATCTCTACATGATGAACAAAAAGAATGAACCACTTTTTTTTTTTAATTTTCTTTTTAATTATAATCAGAGCAAGCACAAGAGGTAACACATAGTACATGGCATGGTCTGACTAGCGATGTTGGATTAGTTGCCATGCACACTGCACAGGTGTTTCCCCAACAATGTAACAAATGACCAATAAGATATTGTGCCTACCTGCACCGCTATGTCTACCATTGTCTGCGCTTTCACTATCGAGCTTTCCAGAATTCCAACCACGTGCGATGCTGCTTCTTGAGGGAGAAAAGCCGAGGCATCAATAGAATTGAATGGCCCAACAGGCACACCTGAACCTAGCTTTGACGTTTGCCAAGGTTGAGTATATGCAGCCTTCATTTCATTCGCTGCAGCTTCAGCTTCAGCAATGTCACTGATAGTATCTCCCTGAAAAGTTTTCAAGTCAAATATTTGAGAAGAGCAAGTGTCGGACCACGCCTACAATCAACAAAATAGAAATGTTTAAACAACGCTTCTCTACGGACCGAGAAGACGAAACAGGTAAAAACTACCTCTCACAGTTTATTTATTTGTGGGTCATAGTTGGCCCCGCCCCTCGGGAGACGTGCAAGGGTGGTTTGTGAGGGGCGTTTTTTTTTGTGTGTAGTTTTTTGCTCGGTCTGCCGAGACTTTTTGATGTTTAAAATATAAACGAAAATGATTGATTCACCGTGAAAAAGGCACCGAAGTGTGCACCTCGTGAGGGGAGGGTGGGGCCCACTTCCACCCTTTCTTATCCCAATGATGAGAACATAACATTGGACCGTTCGATTCCTCTCGGTGTAATTCTGGGTTCTTTTTCAGGGTGGGTCTAGCAACTCTGCAATATAAATGGCCCACGAGGAGCTACATCAATTCGTATGTGTTAAGTGTGAGGGTCCACTAGCCCAATATGGCAACATTCACATGTTTCGGCTCCTAGTCTTAAGCTAAGCAGTGGTTCCCTTTTGCAGTCAATTTAACATAGTCCCTAATCAAATTATTTTGAGAAACCAAAATATAATTCATTTTAAAAATACTAAAGCCTTTAATTTTTTAACAAAACCACTTTTATCGGCACTCTGCAAAGATTAAAGTTGGACCGGGAACAGACTTTAACCTTTACAGCAAATTAACTAAATATTATACCGAGACTTGAAATGATAGAGACTACTGACCTTTTCTTTCATTATCAAAGTGTTCATAGGATAAATTGGTGACGATATTTGGGATGAAACGTCTGCTGTCTCCAGCTTCGCACTTGGGGCAATGCTCTTGTAACCTCCGGTTGTCCTATCTTGGGATTGATTATTCAACTTAGGATCATTTAAGTTCTCAGACAATCTACCAACAGCAATATTCTTCCTTCTAAGTGCCTCAGGCATATTTTCAAGTGCATTTAGAGGCATGCAGTCAATATCCTGTAAAAGATACCCCAAAACCCAGAATTTTCCTCAGTCAAAATGTTAAGAACATAATAAGAATATAAGACATCAATACAAGTTACAGAAAACATTACCATAACAAACTCAACTCCTAACTCATGCCGATCAAACTGAATCCGACACTTATTATGATCCACGGTTAATACACTTCCATCATGAAATTCTCTTGTCTTGGGATGACATGCAATAACACGTTGTCCAACTGACAAAGGTCGAGACAAATCTGTTGGAAGTACATCCCTTGTGCCATTACGCAATTCGGTGTAATGTGTTCTAACGGATTCTCGGTACTGCTCAAGTTTCTCCTTCTCCTCACGTAAGAATTGTTGTGATAACCTTCGAGGATTGCCAAGTGAGCTGCGTCAACAAGCAAGTTTGAAATGAAAACTTCTATAATGTAAGCCTATTGAAGAGGGAGGCATACTGCGATGTTAGATATTTAAGACATTTTACATCTCTATGTTTATTGAGCTGAATTTTTTGGCAAACATACACATATAGGAAAGGTGATAGGAATAAAAAATCATACCTCCTTATTACACCCCACTCAACTCGAGTTAACCTTGGAACATGGCCCAATCCCACGTGATTTAGGTACTCTACAAACTCCTTTTTAGCAAACCAAGGGTAATCAATAGCACTGTAGAACCATTCAAAAGCACACCATCTACGTAACATTGGAGTTGACAGGCAACGAGAAAGCTTTTCCTACAATGATATGCCAGAATGATTAACTCAAAATTATGTAATTCAAGAAAGAGAGAGCTTACAAAATTACAACCCTAAAATTGATATTTAGTCCAGGTTTCTAGGATCCGCAACTTCAAAAAACGGACAACCTTACCTTAATTTCGAGTGTGCCATCTTGAGAAGTATGTTTACCAGGTCGCTTATTACCCAAATCCTCAGAAAAGTTGGATACTCTGCGGATCAATGCCTTCTGTAGATTCATCTTACGTCTACTTCTGTATTTAGTTGGTAGGAAAACCTGGTTCGGAGTGGGAACTTTTTCAGTTGATAAAGCTGCATCAGTGCCAGGATCAGCATTTGAAGAAGTAAGTTCAGGAGGTTTAAAAGATTTCCCTTGTTTAGGAACAACAGCAGCTGGACCAACACGTTTAGCTTTCATAGTAGATCTCTTTACATATTCTTCAAGGGCCTAAAGAAAATGTGCAAAGGAGTTACAGTGTGCGCAAATATTATGGATAGACAATGAACTCCTAGGCATTATAGGCTATATCATGAGATTCTTTCACAACATGATCAAATTCTATTTTGAGCATGCCAACAGCATTGGATGCCATACAATTAATGGTAAGTGCCCTACTGGAATCTGAAAACCATACATCCCTCTAACATACAAGAATATCATCACATGAGAAATTAAAGTTAAGAAACTTACTTCGGTTTGTTCGCGTTCACCTGGAAGCAAGTCAGTATGACTTTCATTTGTTGGACTCTGCATCTGGTCAACAAATTTTGTATTATTATCACACAGTTTTTTAACACATACAAGAAACTCAAAACGCATTACAAGATAATAACATTTTAAATCTCTTGCTATGTAATCTTACTTTTGATGCTAAATGTTTGCATTTCAGTTTTTCCATTTTGATGGTAGTCTGCGAAGGTGGTTTCTTTTCTTCAGTGAGAGACTTAACGTCGAAAGTCGAGCCTTTAATTGATCCAGCACTTTTCGAGGTAGTTACCTCAACCTCATGTAGAGACTTCTTTTTAACCCCTGAGAAATTCAATTTATCCCTTTGCCGATTTGTCGAAAAGGTTTCATGTCTGCTAAAGTTATCAAGATTACCACGACTTCCCCTTCCCTTTACTTCCTTGAACTGCACTGATGACTCTATACAAAAAAGTAAAATCAACCACCATATTAATGTAAGAGAAAAGCTACTACGTATTTCTAAATATTGCAAAATCTAGAGATCCACATAAAACCAAAAGGTGGGACAGATGGAGTAATAGACAAATCTATAGTTCAGATTTAAAATTAAGGTATTAATCATATTACACAAAAAAGAATTGACATCCTTACCAGATTCAACCACAGATGCTGGCCCAAGCTTCAGAGACATATTAGCCAACAAAGTTAGACCATCTAGTGCTTTTGTAGTAGCGAGGTTTTCCCACACTACACCCCTCACTATATTTTGGTTAATTAGTCCATTGAAAGTTGCATAATTGAGAATGTTTATTGATTAATTTCACCAGTTGTTTATACAGGAAAAGTAGGATTACACTTAGGAAATAAAATACTCTTTGAACTTTCTCTCTCCTAATGACTTGCCCAACAATTCCAAAAAGATCTCCCTCCACAACGAGACTCACTCGACCCTTTATATAGGGTAATACATAGTGGATGACACTAAGCTATCCTTTATTTTCGGGAATGTCTCGCGAAGTGTCGCGGTGTACAACTATTCAATCTCGCGACACTTCTTAACCCTCGCCGGAGTTCCATGTCTTTCGGTTGTTTTGTGTGTCGTTTCTCCCATCGCGTCGTTTATTTTAGTTTCTGCGACTCCCTCGCGACACGTCATTTATTGATCCCGCGAGCCCTATGCATTGCGATATTATGATCCTACATCTTGCCTCTTTTTCCTTGAATATTGCTTGAAGAGCGATCTTGAAGGAAAAATCCGTTGTTGTAGTAATCTTTGATCTTTGTTGATGAAGGAACAGCGAGGAAGAATCTTTGTACTTGAAAAAGTACGTACTTGCCTCTATTCTTTTGCGAAGTTAGGAGCTTCTTTGAGATATATATGAAGTATCATCTCTTATCTCTCTGCGAGGGGAAGAGTACCATGAGATTTTACAATATTGTTGCCGCGACTTCTTATCTTGATTTTGTACTTTTATACGGATTTTGATTATTACTATCATTTCTTGACACGTCTCTTTCAACCACTTTTTCTTGACCGTTCATGTCTCTTCGCATTAAATGACCTTGTTTTTCTCGAGGCTCTTTTCCCCTATATATAATTTTCTTTTCCCCTTCTTTTCATCTTTTAGTTTGTCTCTGCAACTTTTCTTTGATTCTCTCCTTCCGCAATTTGCGCTCCTGCTCCTGCAAAGCTTTCCTTCATCCTTTCTATATTTGTTTTTAATCTCCAATCTTTCATCCATTCCCATCTTGATAAATGGCTTCCATCGGTCGTGGATACAAAACTTCTTTTGAAGAAGTTCAACGAAGTTGCACGAGAAGGGTTTTACTCTGTCAACCATTCACGATCAAGAACCCTCATCCATTCTTTACGTAAATCTTTTCTCACGATCATCAATGTGATGATCAAAAGATTATAGTCTCGCTCGGTCGGCTTCTCGCGGGACTTCCTATTCCCTTGTACAATCTGAGTTGCCTTTATTTTATGAAATTTTGGCCCATGAAAAATTCTCTCGGGCTGTTTATCAATTAAGTGGCGATTGTATTCTTTGATGCTTGAGTTCGCGAACCGCGGTGCAGGCAAAGGATCTTTATACCCTAATTCTGCCAGAAATCCCAAATTCGCAGATTTGGAAATAGCTGTTGAGAAATACACTTGTGGAAAACTTTTTGAAAATTACTCGGTGATAACTATGATGAATGCGAGATCTCATTTGGGCGTTAAATACGAAGAAAAATGATAATGTCTCTGAAGATAAATTACTCATGCAAGACATTGATTGGCACCCAGGTAATAATTCCTCTCCTCGTCATTCCAAAGACGAGAAATGGTGGGTCGTACCCTTGATCTTAAATGGTCCTTACATCGCGGGCTCGCATATTCTTCCTGCGAATCTCGCAGGATATCATCCTTGGGAATTCAAATGGCATGAGAAGAAGAAAGAGGTATGTTTCCGACTTCAAATTTGGTTTTCGTAATTTTCTTTCTATAATTCTTTGAGTTTGTGAAATCTTTAGGATAGCCGAGGTTGAAAAGAAGCTACAAAAAGGATCCGTCGGAGGATACTCTGACATTGCTTCGATCGCTTACGGGTGAAGTAAGAATCACTTCCTTTCTTCTTATTTAAACAATACTGTTGCCTCTGTTTCTTATCTTTACGCGTATGCGAAGGTTGGAGTTGAAGAAACTATTGCTGCGAAGACTAAAAGTAAGGGTAAAACTGTCGCTCGCAAGGGTAAATCCTCTGCCCCCTTAACTAAGAAGCGAAAGGTCCAATCCTCTTCTCGCCTTAGCTCAAACTCTGAGTCTTCTGATGAAGATGACCATGATTCCAATCGCTCTCTCGCTACAAGGACCCCGTTAACCGGTTCTTCTATGGGTCGGTTGTCTAGTATCTTCTCGATTCTTTCCAAGGAATGGGAGATGCTCCCCTAGCTTCTCTTTGCGGGACTCTCGCAAACGTGTGCAATGCCACTCTCTTTTGGAGGGCAATGATTCTTTCAATGGAGTCTCTAGAACTATGTCTCGACTTCTTGAATGCGCTTGGATCCTTGGTATGTATACAATCATATCTCCCCATTGGCTTTATATTGTTGTATATGTATTAACGACTTTTCTATCTTCTTTCATAGGTTGGAAGGTCTTCTTTTGTAGTTGCCTCAGATCTTGAGAGAAGACGCAACAATCTTGAGAAGAAGAATTCGCAATTGAGCAAGAAGATTCGAGAATTGGAGACTGAAGCTGCGTTATCTCGCGATAAAGACGAGACGATTCAAAAGTTAAATACCGAACTTGACTCAAAAAAGAGAGGGTATCCACCCTTCAAAATGCTAATCAGCAACTTTATGGTATAATATTTGCCTTCTTTTATTATTTTTATTTTATTGGTCGTGTATTGCCACCTAACTTATTACTTTCGCAGACGTATATAATCTCTCCGATGAAGCTATTCTTCTCCATACATTTCTGAACCTATGGATAATAACCTTCTTCTCGCTCATCTCAACACTTCTTTAAGTAGTTCTTGAACAAAATTAACTCTCTTTCATTAGATGAACTTGGACCAAATATCGCCTTTTAGAGATTGAACATAGATCTGGTTTAAGTGCGGCCAACCAATTTAAACAAATGTTTCTTGAGTCTCGTAAAGAAATCAAAATTTTGAGGAAGAAAATTAGTGATCACATAGATGACAAAGACCGCATTGCTAACAATGGTGCTCAAGCATTAGCAACATTTCAAAAATCTCTTCTTGAGCTACAAATTGAGCGAGATGAATTGCTTCGCGAGAATTCCTTACTTAGTGAGCGAGAAGATCAGATTCGTTCGCTCCTTGTTATAAATAATGATGATGAATTCGCACTGGGCTGCGAAAGTTTTAGATAACGCCGAGAAATAACCTAGGTGTTGATGTTAGTCTTCACGCCGAGCATACTTCCTTGGTTAAAGATATGATATCGACGAGAGAAGGTTGCTTATTATACCTTCTTGCTTCTTATTTCCGTAATATTACTTGTAAATTGTTAACTTGTTGTTTCTTATTTGCGAGAATCGAGAAGAGGCTTCGAGGTTAGAATTAGAGAGCTTGAATCGAAAAAGAGCAACTCAAGGGAATTTTCAGCGAGAATTGAAGAACTTCGAAACCGAAAAAGAACATTTCATAAAGAATCTCTTCCTTCGCGAGAATAGATATTCCAAGTTGAAGAAACAATTTCTAATGACAGGTGGAGAACTTTAACAATGATCTTTGTTCGCTTTCGCAATAGAGGCATGGAGTATGTTTGTAAGGACCATAATATCCCTCTGCATTCATATCCCTGGCTCCTTGAAAAGGTTCCTGAGAATCTGCCTGTCTCAGACGTTTCTGATAGCGAGGCTGGCGAAGAAGAAAATTCTGGCGATGAGAATAATCAGATTGAAGAATCAGACGAAGAAGAAGAATCGCCAAAGAAATAACTTTTTTCGTTTTCTTTCTCTGCTTGTAGTATCTGTACATTTCTGTATCCTTATTATAGTGTATTTCTTGGATTTTTCTCCTCTGAATTCAATCTTCAGTCCCCTTTTTTGGTAGTTCTTCCTTGTAATATAATTGATTAACATTATTGATGTATAATTCTTTCATCAGAAGATGAATAGCAATATTTCATCTTTTCCATTCCCATACTTGCCTCTGGTATTCTTCTTCAGATGGAAGATTTTAGTTGTCATCAAGTATTTTGTTGGTTATTAATTGTATAGCCGCGACGAGATCGCAGGTATCTTTATGAATCGAGAATTCTATCTCTTTTTCTTTGCGACAAGGTCGCGAGCCGCCTCTACACTTTCATGTAAAGGCCCATTGACCTTGCCTTATCATTTTGTGTGGTCTTCCAAGTTAGACCTCCCTAATTAGAGGTCCTCCCTGTCATATTATTGCGACAAAATCGCAGGACGTCTTTACACTTGTATGTAAAGACCCATTGATCTTGCCTTATCATTTTTCAAGTATTTTTGCCTCTGCAGGATGTTTTGGTTGCAACAATATGACAGGCCTAGATATCCTTGCGAATATAAAGTCCTATGACATTGCCGTCTTGCGACGAAATCGCGGGACGTCCGTACACTTTCGTGCAAAGACCCATTGATCTCGCCTTACCCTCGCGTTAGTATTATTGCCTCTGCGGGATCATTGCACAAATATGACAAGCCTAAGTCTCCTTGCGAAAACAAAGCCTCATGACATTTGCGTCTGTTTTGGCACTCTCCCTAATGGAGAGCACCGCCCTTATCATCTCCCGGTTGCCCCTTCAAGGAGGCGAAACATCGGCCATACAAGACTAGCTCCTCCCATCCGGTCTTGACAACAACCGAGTTGTTTTCGCAGTCTCTTATCCCTTATACCTATAGGGTTTATGGTTACGACTGCACCCTAAGTGGAGTTTTCTTCGGGCGAGTGCAACGCATGCCAAGACTTGCCAAGAATGGCCGGGGTAGGTTCATCCATCCCGGGCACTCGGCTCAACCGTGTACCTCGGCGCCTTGAGCATACACCGACTCCTAGGAAGAGACCCTCGGTCGCCCAACCAGGGTATAACCTACATATATAGTTGGGAATCCAAGGTACCTCTTAGGATAGGCTTTCATGGGCCCTTAATTTTCATGGTTCGAGGTTTCGGGAGCGGTGTAACCTTCCCCCGAACCACGGCGAGAGATACCCCCTTATATGACGCACTTTAGGTCTTACATTTGCCTCTTACGAAATGTTATTCGCGAACTAGGGTGTACGCCATAAAGGTTCGTCCCATTCATTTGCGCATTTATATTTGTTAAATCATTCAATCATTCATGTTTCATTATTTCTTTGATATTTGTTTGCGAAGTATTCGCACGATTCATTTCACTTGTTGCATTTCACTTTTCTTTCTTAGTCGTATTCTCATCTTACTCTTGGCTGCGAGATTCTCGCACATCATTACTTCAGTTGTTACTTTGCATCTTGCTGTTATTGATTATTCACTTCTTATGCCTTTTGTTCCTCATATCTTTTGCTTCTTCATTGTTATAATATTGGTCTGTCTCTAAGCATTCACCTCGCGGGGTACGTTCAGCCCTCACTTCTATAGCATCTACCATTAGTTTTTCCTTTCTCTGTTCATTTCTCACATGTTGCTTCCAACCCTTTCTTTTGGCACTTCTTTCTTGCAGTTTTCTATATCAACCTCATGGCACTTTGTTGCGACTCCTTCCAATCTCCTGTATGATACCAATGCCATTTGGATGTGGGAATTTAATACATTGATGATATGTTGACGCGACTCCTAAAATTTCATGAAGCCATGGCCTCCCAATCAGCGCATTGTATGGAGATTCCACATCAACCACACGAGAATAAAATATCGGTGGATAATCCTTGTAGAGGTATTCTCATGTGAACCTCTCCTTTTGGTTTTTGTTTGCGGTCCGTTAAAGCCATATATCTTGTATGTCGAGGGAATTAAATCCTCATCTTTTCCGCCCATCGTCTTGTAAGTATGGTAGAAGAGAATATTCATAGAACTTAGGTGTCGATTAGAATTCGGTTGATCGCCCAACAAACACGCCTCATCATCTTCTCCATCAACTGGTTTCGGGTTAATCTCTAGTTTCACAACCAACGGGCTATCGTGTGTTTCTCTTCCTTTTGGTACTTCATCTGCAGAGAAAGAAATAGTCTTCAACTGCCACTTTTCTAAGCTGCGTTGTTCTCGCTTGGAGACTCATTATTTCTTTATCATTAGCATCTCTCGCAAAGACTCTACTGAGCACGTTGTCATGAAAATCTTCGATGGTGCGATAGGAGTGGATGATAGAGTTGCAATTCAAATTCTTAGCTTTGGTTCCTACTTCTATCACAAATGTTTCCTTTCCTTTTGTCTTGACATTCGTG
The DNA here is from genome assembly GCA_023531295.1 of Papaver armeniacum. Taxonomy (NCBI): domain Eukaryota; kingdom Viridiplantae; phylum Streptophyta; class Magnoliopsida; order Ranunculales; family Papaveraceae; genus Papaver; species Papaver armeniacum. The sequence continues at coordinate 472,272 of JAJJWW010000469.1, forward strand.
CATCTCACGGTGGTGGTGGTAATGTCGACCTGTTTCTTCTCCCTTTAGAAAGTGATTGACTTCCCCGATCAATCATCCACGAGAATAATTCTTTTTATGTTTCTACAATCGTTTGTTTGATGCCCATGGAAGCGATGGTAAGAACAAAACTCATGACTTCTATCTCTGGCGGTGGTTCCATTCCAACATTCCAAGGTCTTTGGTACATTTTCCATCACAAGTATAGCTTCCCAGATCTTTTCAACGCTAGCATTCGGTGGAGGCATCTTAATTTGTTCCCATCTTTGTTCTATGATTTCTCTGCCCTCCACGGTTATTTTGCCTTCGTCCACCATAAGTTTCTTGCACATGATCTAGCCTCTGAATCTTATTATTTCTGTTAAGGTTATAGTAGTTCCTTTCTCGCTCAAACTCTTCTTGATCATGGCTTCCCATGGCTACTATCTTCTTGTCCCTCATCGGCTCTCCTTTCCTCTTGTCCTTGCGAAGTGCTCGCCCTTTGTATTGATGAACTGAGGTAACAAGCTTGCGTTCGCAGCATTCGAGTTTGTGTTCGCAAATTGGATAAGAATTCATTTCATTCTGTCTTTCTTCTAAGGCGATATATTCTTCCTGTAATTCTCATGATTCTCCGCCATCGTGATTGTATTTTTGACTCTAAAAATTTGAATGTATAACAAGTTAGTCGCAAAGAGAGCATTCACAAATGAGAGGATGAGATATCTCTCCTCAACCCGTCCTGCCATTTCGCTACACATGGTTCTCCATCTCATTGTCAATTGCCTTAAGCTCTCGCCAACCCTTTGTTTCAACCAGAATACATCTTCAATACAGTGTCGTGAAGAGTTGTTACTTATGTATGCTCCCGGGAATGTGGCTTGTAAATGGTGAAATGATGTAATTGTATTCCTTGGTAGACTTTCAAACCACTTTAGTGCTTCTCCTATTAAGCTTGACGCGAAATATTTGCACAATATAGCATCATGGTTCTCCCATTGTAACATACATCTCATATAAGCCTTAATATGTTGTATCGCACGAGGTTGTTCCATCAAAGATGTTGGTTAATGCGGGTAGATTGCACTTAGGAGGTATTCCTCCCATTTGTACTTCTAGCGTGAAGGGATTCTTCGCGGCCTGCGCGATGGCTTCGTCCAGTTGTCTCCTTCCTCCTTCTCTTCTATTGTTCGGTAATCCTCTCATTTCAGCTAGTTCTCTTAAGATTTGTTCATTTGCCTCGAATTTGATTCTCTTTGGTCTTTTTAGCTCTGCTTCTCTCCTTCTTCGCTCGTGCCTATTTTGACCTTCTGCTCATTATTTTCTCCTCTTCTTTCCTCGCGACGCTCTTCTTCGTTTCCTTCATTAATTCGCACGCCATTATATCGGTTGTTCTCTCTTCTTGGTTGCCTCTCAGCTCTCATCATTTGCACCCTCTCATATTCTTCATTAATATTTCTATTAGTACGATTTTGTTCCCTTCTTCTTTCGCGGTTATCATGGTTATTTTGCCGGATTGCCTCCTCCATCTCTTGATTTTCCATTTCTTCTCTTAGCCTTTCTCTCTCGCGAGCTAGTCGCGCTTGTTCAATGTAGTGTCTCTCAATGTCATCCTCGATCTCTCGGTTTCTTCTCAATTCTTCTCTCCCCGCGTAGGATTATTCTTCCTTGAAACTTGGTCATTCGGCCCTTGGAGTTGCATGTTTTCTTGATTTTCCCTATTTCGCTCATTTTGAAGATTTTTGGCATTTGAGGAATATAACGATCTTCTATTTCTCCTCTTCTCTCGCCATACTCGTATTTGGATCTTGTGTCTCTTCCTCGGTATTCTCTGTTGGTAAAACTCTTCTTCTTTCTTCTCTGTTCGATCTAGAACTTGATCTCACGCTACTTCTAGATCTCCTACTTTGCAATCTCATATTTTCCATCCTCAATTCATGATTTTGTCTTGTCAAGTTTGCTCGCTCTTACGCCTCTAGCCGTCTCTCCTCATGTATTGTTTGTCTCAATCTTTCTAATTTTGCCATTTCTTCGTTTCTGGATTCATTTCTCCATTCATCCCTTGTTCTCCTTGTCCATTGTTCACCATTGCTTTGCTCCTCTTCTCTCTCGTCTTGAATCGGATCTCCAAGTATGCACACTTACTCTATCATAATCCATGGCCCGCGTTTGCCACTAGGGAGATTGGTGGCTGGTTTTGACCTTCTTCATCATTTCTCATGTTCATCCTTGATGATTCTCTGTTTCATTCCTCCTTTCTCCAGCAAGTCTCCCACTTCTTCTTACAATCGTTGGTTGCTCCTGTACGTTTCTTCTTCTAGCCATCTTTCTTTTTCAATGAATTCTTGAGTATCTTTTCCAAATCTCTTCTCTGTTAATCCAAATTCTTTCCAATTTCTTCGTCAATCACTGCTCGTCCCTGTTTCTAGCGCATATGTAGTAGCAGGTTTTCCCACACTACACCCCTCACTATATTTTGGTTAATTAGTCCATTGAAAGTTGCATAATTGAGAATGTTTATTGATTAATTTCACCAGTTGTTTATACAGGAAAAGTAGGATTACACTTAGGAAATAAAATACTCTTGAACTTTCTCTCTCCTAATGACTTGCCCAACAATTCCAAAAAGATCTCCCTCCACAACAGACTCACTCGACCCTTTATATAGGGTAATACATAGTGGATGACAGCTAAGCTATCCTTTATTTTCGGGAATGTCTCGCGAAGTGTCGCCAGTGTACAACTATTCAATCTCGCGACACTTCTTAACCCTCGCTGAGTTCCATGTCTTTCAGTTGTTTTGTGTGTCGTTTCTCCCATCGCGTCGTTTATTTTAGTTTCCTGCGACTCCCTCGCGGTACCGTCATTTATTGATCCCGCGAGCCCTATGCATTGCGATATTATGATCCTACAAGCCTAAAAGATAATTACACTCAATTTACTTTCATTAGGCTAAAATTAAAAAAAAAAAATATGAAGTAAAAACCTACCATCTTCTATTAGGTCTTTGTTTTTCTTTCTAGGTCGTCCATATCTTGAATCTTCTGTAACCTCATTTTCAGCCTGTTTTTTGACATAAATCAAATTAAGACCTTCTTCTGAGCCACTACATGCTTCGCCATCTTCATCACGATGGCAGTTTTCAATATCCTTCGGTTTTCTGCCAAGAGATTTCTTTCCCTTTTTTTGAACACCCACTTTACCAACACCCCTGGCATCCATCATGTAGCTAGAGTTTCGGTAAAAATCTCCATTTTCAGCTTCCCTGCTCCCTAAGCTATACTCTAAATAGTTCTCATCAGTTATACCACGATTCTTAGTGCTGCTATGGTCCCAATCAAGTCGCTGAATTGCATTGAAAACAATTGAAATTTAATTCAACTTTGAAAAGAAGATTTAGTTAACACCATATAAAGGTGTAGCATAGCATTACCTTCCTCCATTCACTTTTACGAGAAGACGAAGGTCTAAGGTGTTCTGATCTTCTCTTAAGTGTCTGAGAAACTTGAGGAGACCCCCCTTCTTCATCATGCGCATCTAAATCTGAGTTTAGACCCCGTTTACTAGGTGTAACAAACTTTTCGCGTTCATGTTTATCAGATGTATGAGAAACAGGATACCGAGGTGTTCTTTTCCCTATACAAGTTCACAAAAATACATTGCAGAACAAAGTTAAGATTCCTCCAAAACGTTAATAAGAGGCTGATAGCATGTTAACTCAACAAAAAGGAAAATGATATGGTCTACCAAGGACTTGGAAGTGTTTCTGCTCACGTAAAAACCAAAATAAAGAAGAGCGAAAACCCAAAAATTACTGCTGACACTGCCGTGGCATAAGAAGAGGGTTTACCACTGGTGCGCCTCTTCTTCACCGAGAAACACCCATTGTTTGATGAAAGCGTGCTCCACTGAGGTCCTAACATGTCAGTTAGTTTCCTCTTCTGCGTAGCAAAAGTAATGCATCTAGATAACAGAAACAACATGGACTTTTGAATGATCAGATTTGAAAAAGCAAAGAGAATTAACCGACCTTTTGTCTAGTTTTGTTCTCTCCACTGCCTCCATCTTTATCCGGGGATTCCTTATTAAGCTTACCAAACTGTTTATTATTTATACTTCTGGATTTCCTTGTCGCCATGAAAATCAGTCTTTATTTCCTAAAACCATATACCAAACAACACATCAGATCGCAAACAAACAAGTAGTTTAAAAAACCTAAAATTAGAAAATCACAAATAATTTCTCCATCATAACACTTGTTATGAAAAATTCAAAATTTTGACATAAACAAGTATAATTTGACTAGATTGATATCACGAAATATCAAAACTGAAAAAAAAACACCAACTCAATTACGTTCATCGCTCCGAAAAACAAAAAATCAGAGTCAATTACGCTGAATCTGGAAATCACAAAGCAAAAACCCTAATTTAACAGCAAATCAAACGTTAATGATGTATAGACATAGAAATACATCGAAACCCCCACAATCAAATAAAATTCAAAAAATCATCATATAAGTGATGACGACGAACTCAAATCAATTCCTTAAATTCAAAAATTCGAAAAAAATCAAACAGAAAAAAAAAAGTTTAAAGTTTCAATCAGATGAAATTAAGGATCAAATCAGAATAACAAACAGAACCCAAAGAGATGTCCGACACTTGAAAAACTTAATCACTTCCTCAAATTCAAAAATCCAACAGCAAAAAAAAAAAAAAAAGGAGGTCAATTTTTTTTTTTGTTTTGAAACTGACAGATCCTTTTTAATTTTTTTAAAAATGCAAAAACTAAAGGAAAAAAAAAATATCAGCGAAAATCAATCACATAAGAAAACTCAACTCAGAAGATGGAATTGTTTCAAGGGTTTTGGACAGTCAAATCCGTAATTCAAAGATCTGCAAACAAACAAAATAAAAAAAGTAGTAATCGAAATTGTAAGATCAAAGAGAAAACCCTGACTTTGAATCTTACCCTAAACTTGTTTCTCAGATCTTTAAAGAAAGAGAGAGAGTTTTAGAAGGAGGAGGAGAAGAGAAGAGAGGGCATTACCGCGAAAATTTAGAAAATTGAATATTACGAGGCTTTACCTATCTATATTCATTTTCAATTTTAAATTTTTAAAATTGAAATAGGGAATTTATACTATATTAGTCAAAATACGGTTTCTTGTGTTTTCTAGTCCCACCCATGCACACGTGGATTACTCTTTCTGAATTTGGACCGTGCGATTTCCTACATCTAGTACTGCATGTAACGTTTTACTATACTGTTTATCGGGTGCTACGTTTCATATTTTCTTTCATAAAGCGGGGATATTATAGGTAAACCCTTGAAGAAAAGGTGGAAATTCAATTCCTTGCGGCCTACATCTGTGATGTTTTAGGGTTTGGTAAGCTGGAAAATATATTATTTCAAAACCGTGAGCCAAGCCAAGCCAAGCCAAGCCAAGCCAACCCAACCCAAGTTTTTTTTTTCTTTTTATACGCAAAAGCCGGACCAGTCACCTACCCGAACCCAGCTAGTTGGACTGGCCCCACTGCCAGACCCAACACCGCTCAACCCACTATACAACTAATCTACTACAAACCTTTACGGCGGCGGGGATTGAACCCCTGACTTCCTCCTTACTGGAGTTGATGGGATACCACTGAGCTATGCTCTTGGACCCAACCCAACCCAAGTTACCCAACCCTATTATCCCGCATTCGACAGAAGCATTTATATTTATTTATTTTGAAGGAAATGTTAATATACTTTATTAATTAAATAATAAGTGTACTGGGTTTGAAATTCGTATTAGTTCAAAACATTATATAAAATAATAGCTCTGCAAATGTATTATCTGCTTTCAACATGATTTTCCCTGCATTTTTGTTAACTATATCCGCTAGTAGTTTGCATTTTGTTGCAATGGAGACACTTGATAACATGTTATCTGCTAACCAGTTACTTGCCTTTAATAAAGTTTTTGCTTCTGCTTGGAGCGTCGAAAGAAATATAACCTGAACCTGTTGAAATATGCATTATTGATTTCTAGTCTACCGAATAAAGTATGAACGCATATCCCGTGGAAAAATCTTCTTTATTCAATGACGCATCAATAATTATTATCTAATTTGACTTTATTGAAGATCACGGAGGTTTAGGTACTTTTTCCAATTGTGTATAGGGTTCCAAATGTGTAGCCTTTGATTGAATAAACTGCATATACTTGTTGACTTTTTATATCAGGATGATCGGGTCTGGTGTAATTTGTTTTAAAAATTCGAACATATGTGTTTCCAAATAAACCAAAGGGTGGTTGAAATTTTGTTTACTTTTTCCCCGTACTCTATGTCGGAGATTCAATTTCGTATGGAATCCATGCATATTTATTAATTAACCAAGTCAAGAGAAGGACTGAACCTGAAAAGGAGAGGGTATCAATTACACCACCAACTTTTTCATTGGAAAAAGTTTTGAACTCGCGGTGCTAGTTCAAATAACGAATTCGCAGCATCACAGGCCATTGGATATTGCAGACATGACATCATGACTTAACCACAATTATGAACTTATGTTATATCTGCAACATCCAACGACTGTGATGTCATATCTGCAACATCCAACGACTCTGATGCTGCGAATTCGTTTTTGAACTCGCATTGCGAGTTCAAAATTTTTTCCTTTTTCGTTAGGCAACCTATATAGACAAAACCCGATGCAATTGCATGTAGATCTAAATTAAAAATCCTTGAACAATATGTATATAGGGTTTTTCTCTTTCACTTCCACAGTCAATATGTCTAGACAAAAATGTTCGTGGACCTGATTGTACAGAAGAGTTCTTAGACAATCTCACAAATCAATATCCAAGATCAACCTAGTCGTACCCAAATCATGAGGTTCTGAATTCTGATAAGTATGAAACTTGTAACTTATCTTTCAAAATATAAATTTTCAACAAGAACAAATATCGTAATTGATCACAATTAATAAGGACTTAGAATATCTAGATTGGTTATGTACTACTTGTGTTATTCCAATCATAAAGATAAAACAGTATAATACGGAAAAGGAAAAACACGAGACACCAGAAGTTTTGTTGACGAGAAAAACTGCACCTTCAGAGAAACCTCGAGACCTCATCCAGCTTTGAACACCAAACTGTATTTAGCCGCTACCAACACTAGCCTACTATCACACTTCATACTGGAATGCGGTTGAAACCATAAACCCTTCAAGAAATTCAGCTGCAGTTAGAGCTGCGTATGGGTCGGGCGGTTCGGGTTTCATTTAATACCAACTACCAACCCTTATATATCGGGTTTTTATATTCATAACCAACTACCAAACTGCTACGGGCAGGTTCGGTTTAATACTCGCCCGTTACGAGCCGGTCGGTTTCGGGTTTAAACCCGTGTTAACCCGGTTCAGGTTGTACCCAACATTTACAACCTAATTGAATTACTAGGAATCCAAAGCACCAGCAGCAATCCAAAACTACTCCGATCAAATCAAGTGATGTTGAATCCCAGTTGAACTACTTGGAATTTGGTGAGTCTCACTTACTTCTCTCTCTCTCCATTTTTATTATTAATTTATTTTATTACTTACGGGGTTCTTCCGTGAGTTTAATTTTGTTGATGTGATTTATTAATGTTTGATTGACTTATTTTGCAGAGTAAGATGAACTGATGAAGTAATATAGGTTGAATCTGATGATGATGTCTCAATTTTGGGGGTAAATTTATTTTCTCAATTTGGTGTTTTAATTATGATGTATCTTTCTCTCTTATCATGTATGATAGCACATATTGATTCTGTGAATCCGTTAAAGTGTTCTAGACATGAATAAAGAAAGGTCCAATGCTATTTTTTTAAATGTTGAGGCTAGGTTGCATCTACCGTATTTTTTGGGTGGGTTCGGGCGGGTTTAGAATCATAACCAACTACGAACACTTCTATATCGGGTTTTTATATTCATAGCCAACTACCAACCCTCTACGGGCGGGTTCGGTTTAAAAACCCAAGGATTTATCGGGTATGAGTGGGTTCGGGTAAGAGGGTCGGTAATTGTGTAGCTCTAGCTGCAATCGTGCTCCTTACATCTGTTGAACCTCTCAAGGCTCTACTCAATTTACATCCTAATAATTCCTCCAACCTAAGTGAAGACTTTTGATACCAATCTTCCTCTAACAGAATCTAGGTTCGAAAATCGGTTTACAATAGAAAAAGTCTAGCAACCCTCAATAATACGAATCACTTACACTCAGTTAGCTGGGAAGCCTACATTGTTAGAGCATTTCTCGGTTGAACCCACCAAGCGTTGGTATGTCAAGTTTGGTTATCATATTTTAGTGAACCAAAACACATTTAAAGAGTCGCTTAATTATTTACTAGATTTAACTTCATATAGTTTAGCTTGAAAGTATTAGGATATGAGACATTACAAGTATTACGTGAAGACTTGAAGAATGTGAAGAAGTAAGGAGCTACAACGACGACATCATCCTTCCACTTGAGGTTAGTAATATTTCACTTGAACTGTTTCGCTCCCTAACGTATCTTTCAAGTCGTGCATATTGAAAACATAACCGTGAAGATGTGAATGATTATACTCTAGTTAGACATAGTATTAAGGAATTACAATACGAAGTTGTTTATGGGTAAAAATCGTTTCCGCCGATTTTGGTAAATTCGGTAGGTGAGTGAGAAACTGGTTTAAACCCTAAAAAATGTGCTGCACGTGAGCACTTTCTAGATTCGAGAGATCAATCTGTACAAGTCCGGCCTAAACCAAGAAATGGCCGTTCCAGACTTGCTTCGGTCACAAAGTGGAGGAGAAGGGTTGATTTGGGGAGGGAAGCAAATAAAGGTGTTGAGACCAGAATAATTTTGGGAGAGTAGTGTCTCGACTTGTATCAGAAAGTGAAAGCTTAGGAAGCTTGCAAGAGATGAAAGCTTTTTGAGAGCTTGCAAAGTTGCCTTTTCTGAGAGTGTTGTATTTTTCTCCTGACCGAGACCTGTTGTCTGGTGGAAATAGGTAAGACCTATTTATACAAGTCGAGATTGAAACGTACCCTGGCCTCATTAAGGAAGAGAGTAAAGGGTGAAATAATGGGAGGAGGTGATAACCGCAAGGTGTTTATGGGTGAAAACATTTTCACCATTATTTCCTCATTTATTTGACCACTTTATTCCTATTCACGATTTCTTAATGTGAGCGTAGTGTACGCTGCAAGCTGTGACCGCCAAACCAAGACCCTGGAAAGCATCCCCCAGTTTGTGTTGATGTCTCGAGTGTTGGTTGCTCCTTGAGTGCAAGTGGCGCTGCTAGGCGCGCGTGTGGCATGTGCCAATGGCATGTGCGGAATACCTTTGTTGCGGGTTGCACCTCGAGCGCAAGTGGCAATGCCAGAGCTACTAGTGGCGTGTGTGGCATATGCCAATGGCATGTGTGGAATGCCTTGGTGGTAGGTTGTACGTTGAGTGTAAGTGGCAATGCATAGAGCTGCTAGTGGCGTGTGTGGCATGTGCCAATGACATGTGCGGAATGCCTTGGCGATAGGTTGCACGGTTTGTAAGTTAGGCTACCAGCGGGGGTTTTGGCATGTGCCAATGGCGCGTATGGCCAAGTTGGCCTAGGTTGCACGGCTTGCAAGTTGGGATACCAGCGTACGTGTTTGGCATGTGCCAATGGCATGCGTGGCCAATTTGGATCATGGCCTGGCAAGAAAAGCTACCAGTGAGCGTGTTGGCATGTGCCAATGGCATGCTCGGCCGTTAGGGCCACGACCTGGTAAGAAAAGCTACCAGCGAGCGTGTTGGCATGTGCCAATGGCGTGCTCGGCCATTAGGGCCACGGACTGGTAAGAAAAGATACCAGCGAGCGTGTTGGCATGTGCCAATGGCCTGCTCGGCCATTAGGGCCACGGCCTGGTAAGAAAAGCTACCAGCGAGCGTGTAGAAATGTGCCAGTGGCATGCTCGGCCATTAGGGCCACGCCCTGGTGAGAAAATCTACCAGCGATGCGTGTTGGCATGTGCCAAAGGCATGCGTGGCCAATTTGGCATTGGTTGCACGGTTTGCAAGCCTTGGTGCGGGCCCTACTTTGGCATGGCGTGGCTAAGGCCAAGGTAAGGGTGTTTGGCTTGGCGTGGCGTGACCAGCGTAGCTAGGGCCAAAGTAGAGTGTGTTTGGCATGGCTCGGCTAGCTTGGGCTAGGTGTGGCTGGCATGATTTGCCATTGGCACGGGGTGCGGCTAGCATGGTTGGCATTCTTTGGCGCGTTTGGTGTGGCTAGCATGATTTGCCATTGGCACGAGAGGTGCGGCTAGCTTGGGCTAGGTGTGGTGACATGATTTGCCATTGGCACGGAGGTGAGGCTAGCATGGTTGGCATGATTTGGCGCGTTTGGTGTGACTAGCATAGCTAGGACCAAGGAAGAGTGCGTTTGGCATGGCGCGGCTAGCTTGGGCTAGGTGTGGCTGGCATGATTTGCCATTGGCACGGAGGTGCGGCTAGCATGGTTGGCATGCTTTGGCGCGTTTGGTGTGACTAGCATAGCTAGGGCCAAGGCAGAGTGCGTTTGGCATGGCACGGCTAGCTTGGTCTAGGTGTGTGGATGATCTTCCATTGGCACGGGTGTGCGGCTAGCATGGTTTGCATGCTTTGGCGCGTTTGGTGTGGCTGGCATGATTTGCCATTGGCACAGAGGTGCGGCTAGCTTGAGCTAGGTGTGGCCGGCATGATTTGCCATTGGCACGGAGGTGCGGCTAGCATGGTTGGCATGCTTTGGCGCGTTTGGTGTGACTAGCATAGCTAGGGCCAAGGCAGAGTGCGTTTGGCATGGCGCGGCTAGCTTGGTCTAGGTGTGGCTGGCATGATCTTCCATTGGCACGGGTGTGCGGCTAGCATGGTTGGCATGCTTTGGCGCGTTTGGTGTGGCTGGCATGATTTGCCATTGGCACAGAGGTGCGGCTAGCTTGAGCTAGGTGTGGCTGGCATGATTTGCCATTGGCACGGAGGTGCGGCTAGCATGGTTGGCATGCTGTGGCGCGTTTGGTGTGACTAGCATAGCTAGGGCCAAGGCAGAGTGCGTTTGGCATGGCACGGCTAGCTTGGGCTAGGTGTGGCTGGCATGATTTGCCATTGGCATGGAGGGGAATTAGGGTTTTGTTCGTTGTAACCCTAATTTGAAAAAATACCGCATATTAATTACAGACTACATGCATTAAACCTTCTAATAAATGTGTCACCGGTAACATTAGGTTATTTTGGTGTTTATACGATTTTACCCTTTGTTTAAAAACCACCATCAACATTAAGTCCCCTGCTTAGCTCGGAACAGGAGCTTTGTTGCGAGGTAAGCATAAGATGGTGACAAACTATCAACAGAAAATCGTAAAGAGAATTGAGGAGGCTTGTCTGACCTTTTTATAAATAGGATTTGGAATCCTTGCCTCTGGCAGTTTTGCACAAATCGAGAGGCTGGAACAATTGGGAAGTCAGCGTCGTGAGAGACAGGAAGCTGGGCGGCATTGAGAAGTTGATGCGAGTTGGGAAACTGAGCGTGCTAGCTGGCGGGACCGGCGCAAAGTGGGAAGCTGATCGTGCTAGTTGGTGGGACCGGCGCAAGGTGGGGAAGCTGAGCGTGCTAGCTGGCGTGACTTGGGCGGTTGTTGGGAAGTTTGGGGAGACTAGCGCGAGCTTGATGGGACCGGTGTAAACAAGGAGGGAGTAGGTGTTTCTACAGATAGCAAAGTTTCCTTATTTTGCCTTCCTTCACGCGCGGCTTCAATCAGGGCATCATCCATGCCAAAAATCTGGAAGCGTTATGTCCCTCATTGCTTCCTTTCCTTTTTTAAGGTTCCGTATTCATACCCAACGTAATTGTACCCCCTCCATTGTTTGAGAAAAGGTTCTTCTTTTTGAGTTTTTTTCTTTGCCTAGAGACGAATCATCCTCTAAACAGCCAGATTCTCCAAGTGAAGGCGCGAGGTCCGACTCTTGCAAAAGCACCCCGACTAGGGTTATTCGGACTAAGAAGATCATACCGGTATGTTTTCTTCTTCTTCTCTTTTCGTGTTATCCTGTTTTTATATGTGTATAGATATGATGTAACTTGATCATTTTCCCCATCTTTTGCAGTGTATGATGGGACCCTCCAGAGATGGCCGCGCCTTTAACTCTTCGGAGAAGGACTTCAGACTTGACGGAGATCGATCTTCTTCTCTTGAGGAGGCATTGGTTGGGATTGAATCTCCGTTCCATGAAGCTAGTGAAATCATTAAGGACCTCCCTTCCATCTATGCCCATGAAGAACGGATACATGTTCGGACTTTCTTGGGTTCCGTGAGCATGTAGGAGGGGCGAGAGAACGAGGAAGAGTCTTGGCATGTTGAGAGGTTTCAGTGTGGCAAAGCCTTTCCTCGATCCGGGTATGGGGCAGATCGGACTGTTTCTAGGTTGAAGCGACGGAAAAGCGAACGTGTGGGGGTCTTGGAGGAGAGCGCCATGATTCTTGACTCTGATGCGGATGAATCAAAAAACTTTCTCCGAAGTGTTGCTGAGAAAACCTTCGAAGGAGCATATTACGGAAACGAAATACCCTTTAAAGTTGAAGCCAAAGGTGTCGTTGGTGATACCGGAGGGGTCACGGTGGCATATGATGGACGGGAGGACACTGTTGCCGCTGTGGTTGCTTCGGGATGGGATGTTGAGGTTGTTGCTGCTAACACCGTTGAATGGAACCTTTGTTGCCCGAGGGATTGCTGGGGGAAGTGCTTGAAGATAGTCTTACCCGAGGGGACTTGTGCTCCATCCTTCGAGGGCTAGTTCTTCCCTTTTGTTATTTTTGTTAGATGCTTTAGTTCCCATGATGCCCCTTTTTTTTTCTTTTTTTCGTAAACTCATCTTTACCTTCTTCTTCATCAGTCAACATTTTGCTTCATACAGTATAAACTCTTTTAATTAATACTCAATTATTTAATAAACTCTCTTAAATAATATTTTTGGCCCGTCCCGAGTCGGGGACAACGTGCCAAATTAATAATTCGCTAAAATTATAAGATAATACATTTTTGATTACCTATGTAGACCCCATATGAAATATAAATTAATAAAGCATTATATATATATATACTCAATACATTAATGATTACAAAGACTTTTTGAAAAATGATTTAATTGTCTTCATTTTTTTGCTAAAATAAATATCGCATTGAATTTCATGCATCTCTAATTTTTCTTATCATTGTAATAATTTTTGGTGGTGTTTTATCATAGCTTAGCAAAAAATTATTCAATGTGATTGCCGCTTTAATAGCTTCGTTTCGTGAAAGGGACTATATTGTAGATTTTTTATCTTCTTCTTCCACATCTTTATCAGTTCCAATAACGCTCTCGAGTATTTCTTCATCAGTCAACAACTGTGTAACTTCATTTTCTTCTAGATATTTTTGGACATCTTCGACATTGCGATCGCCCAACTTCTTGATCAAATTTTCCAAGTCTCAAGTGATTTCACTGTCTGTATGTTCATCCAAATTGTCTAAACTTGTGTTATCTGTTAATCGAAGTTTACAATGACGAAAGCAGTTTGCAAGTGTACTTGTACGAACATCGATAGTCCATGCTGAAATTGCACGATTTATTGCATCTAACACATTTATTTTTTATGGATTTGACGGCCCTAATTCATATCCTTCCAAAAGACCTCTATAAAATCGACGACGATAATGCATTTTTAAAGCTCGTATAAACCCATGCGTCACAAGGTTGAATTTCTAAAGTTGTCTTTGGTGGCAAAAAAAAAAATAATTCACCATTTTGCTGTCCTTCAATAGTTTTTGGATGAGCAGCGAAATTATCCACAATCAGGAGAACTTTTCTTGCGGCCATTAATATATAAATTAGTAATTATTAATTAATCGGTTAATTAATATCTCGCTTAATTAATAAATTTCGATAGTCCCAACAACATTAATTTATAGAGTTTCTACTGTATATATTTTTTGAAAGAGGTTGTGGCATGATGGCTCTGCAATGGTTTTCTAGGTTTATCTGATGTATTTCTCTGATATATGGAGAATTTGCTTGGAAAGAGATGTATTTATGCTTTTTTTTTTTTGACGGAAAAGGGAATCCCAGGGAAAAATACAAACGGTGTATTCATCTTGGGGGAGTAAAACTACTAAGAGGAATTTTTAAAGGAAATACTAAAGGGGGAGTGATTGGGAGGTACAACATTTTAGGGATTGGAGACCTTGAGCCATCGCGAGTGAATTATCACGCCTTCAGGTGTGTCTGCATTGATGAGCTTGCAATATCCTCCCAAAAGGGTATCCACAACCAGATACAGCTCGTCTTGTCTTTCATCGGGCGAATCAGTTTGAATAGCCATTTTTATTGTCATCCTCCCAACTTGAAACGAGCTTTCCTTGACAACTACATCTCCGATTGAAAACGGGTTCAGACGTCGTGCAACCGTTTGAGTCTTGGCTTCGTTGGTTTCAATAGAAGTTTCCAAGCTTCTTGCAAAGTGTTCAAATGGTCCAGCTCCCCATTCACATTTCTTGACAGCGTTCGTGCCAGTAATCGCGCCGAGTCCCCATGATGGAATGGGGGAAGGAAAGACTGGTTGCAGAAAAGGTTGCTCGGTCAGACTTACTTGCATTTGAAAACCATGAGCTAGCGCCAACGGGTCCTCTTCGGATGTCTGGGTTCCTTCAATAGTTCGTTAATGCGATAACCAGTGGGATGATTTTTTGGAAATTCCTTCGGGCGTGGACGTCGGCAGAGGGTGCACATCCAATTTCGCTTTGTTGTCGAGCACCCATAAGCGTCCCAATATCATGTCATGATCTGGTTCTTTTACAATGTGGAATTTTCTATGCGTTATAGCGTCTCCCATTTTGATCTCTAGGTTGATGTAGCCATGCGCGTTCAAAGTTTCTCCTCTCAAGTTCTTAATCACGGACGGGGAATAGGTAGCGTCTTGTTTTGTAAATCCTGCTTCCTTTAGTGTCTTGAAAGTAATGATGTTGTGGTAAGAGGTCGT
Organism: Papaver armeniacum; assembly: GCA_023531295.1. NCBI lineage: Eukaryota > Viridiplantae > Streptophyta > Magnoliopsida > Ranunculales > Papaveraceae > Papaver > Papaver armeniacum. The sequence continues at coordinate 487,315 of JAJJWW010000469.1, forward strand.
ATCGATGAGCGTGTCATCAAATTCGTTACCTCTTAAACGGGACGTGTGGATACCGTCGAAATCGGTTAGGATCTCTCAAATATCCGAAATGGGAATCACGTGGAAATTATTATTAGGGAAGAGCCGCCACCCAACTTAGGGAGTTGGGACCCAACAAAGTAACACTGGTCCAAAACAGAGAAAGAGTCCGGGAATCAATGTACAAACTAGGAAGGTGTGAGGCACCTAGTTTGTCCAATCCGAAGATTGGCCTCTACTTTATAATCGGGATACTAGGGGTTTGATTGTAATATATAAAATAAACAAGTGCATAAATATCGATTTTGTACAACTATCACCTGCAAAAATGCAAAAATATTAGACTCATACAATTTAATAATTAAATAAGATTTTAAAGAAAAAAATAAATTATTATCATTACCATTAACTACCCATTATTATTATTATTATCAGAAAATCTAAACAAAGCTAAAGCCCAAAACAGAACAAATTTCTCAAACCAAAGATGATATGAACCGCACCAAGTACCAAGCAGTATGTATACCAAATGCCAAACACAGTATTTTATTGAACACCAAATAAGTAACCTAGCATATGATCATATTTTAACATGTGGCTATTAACTTGGAGCTAGATGTGAACGTGTCTAAACAAAGTAAGCAACACACGTGAGCCTAGGCAAGTAATAGGATTAACCAAGAAGAAATACGGAATTAGCCTATGAGAGTTCAAACACGAAACGGAAGTGAACAGTAACCAAGTTTTATTATTGATAGTAAAAGAGACCTTAGCACAAACCTGTTTCCGCTGCAAATATTCTTGTTATTAAGTAAATGTTACTTAGATTATTATTGAAGAACCAACGATTCCGCAAACCGTATCCGAGATTAATTTTTACCCTTGTGACTATCGACTTCTCCCCTATTTTTCTCCCTACCGATTTTTTTCTCTCTTAATTCTTTTGCCCTACCGATTTCTATCAATCTTTTCCTCCTCCAACTCATGAAAAAGCTCCCTATTTATAGTCTCCTCCAACCATCTAGAGCCCTAGGATTTAATGCCTAAGATCAAACGGTTGAACTCTAAAACCTAAATATTATTACTCATTTTCAAAAATATTATTCTCATATTATTAAAATTATTACCAAATTCCAAAAGATTTCATTTAAGCCTAGAATCTTAGTTGGAAGGAAAGACTTGGGAACAAAGGAACCTGATATCAAAAATGTCGACACCTTGGGATAATGACTAGCTTACTTATGGGAACGGACAAGACTTGGTGGACTAGAACATTTGGTCGCACTACAAGGAAGAAATGGACGTCCAGCTAAGGATTTAGTGGACACAAAACATGGTCGCACTATATTAATTGTTGGTGGAATCTCATGCACGTCCAATTCAAACTTCGGTAATAATGGGTACTTAGTAGATCCAACTCATTCGGACCGAGTGGATTCATTTGATGGACAAGAACCGGGTGTAGCATAGGTTCGTTGATTTATTACTGGACCCTAGGTCTAGTTCACCTAACATTATTATTTTGGGCACATACCAGACTTAATGCACTCGGGACACTTCGGATAAGAAACCGCGGCAAAATTCGTGGCCGTGTGCAAAATTGGGGTGTCTGATTTGCCCCTCTTTGCGAGAGGTTTGCATGCAATCGAATGCCAAAGACATACACACCAATTTTGCACATTTTGTTGGATTCCTCACTCATAATTATCCGGGATGACACTATAAGTTCACCCGAATTATTTCTAAGAATTTTGCACCGGTACACATCCTCATGATAAGGATCATGACGAGGCGGTACTTGTGCTATACCAACTATTGCGAAAAACAGGTTAAACTTTATTAATTCTTCTGACCACATGCTACGTCATCACATCGATTGCATCGTCTGATTTAGAGACTCTTCAATATTTACGACTTTTCTCAAATATTTTCATCATCTCTTGTCCTTTCTACGATCCATATGGAGCTTTAATTTGCTCCGAACATTCTTAATTGCCACAAACCTTATGTAGAAACCAAGCCTCACTTTCCCTTCGAGCTTTGCGTCCAAAGTCTGGAGAAACCCTGTAATTGATGACCTTGCAAAAGAGCTATTAGTAGCACATGTTCCTAATTATTACTTTTTTTTTTTTTTTTTTTTTGAGAATACAAATCCTAAAAAATAATTTTCATAACCAAAAGGTGAAAAACAAAATACTCAATATATACAAAGGTTTAGGAATCCTGACCTGCCACGTGTCTGATAGATGCCACCAAAAATATTACCGTTCCCATCCAAATTTTCAAATCTATCAATCCTCCCAGCTATCTCCCAGCTATAACTAACTTCATCAATTGGCTTCAAACTGTAAAATGATTCAAGATTTTTGCTGCTTTCCAGGGATGACGATCGATGCTTCAAATCTTCAACTTTCTTCACGCGACTCTTCTTTTCCTCCATCTCTTTTATAAAGTGCTACTCAATTTTCCCAAGTGGCTGTTTACTAACCATTTTTTTTTTTTTTTTAACCTACCCATTTGGACGTCCGTTGCTCATAGAACTTTAGGAGATGACTTACAGGACTAATGATGACTTACAAATGGACTGACATATCTCTCTCTTAGACTAAAGGACTTTCAACACAATAAAGACTGAAATACTCTAATGACACGGGCCGAGTATGATGGTGGCGGTGTCCCTGAAAACAATTCTTGATTTTTTTTATTTTTTTTTTTTTGATAATAATTCTTAATTTTTTTTTTCTTTTCTTTTTGACTGACTAACAATAATAATTCTGACTTTTTTTTTTTTTTTGTTGACGGGGGCTTAACATAATGACGACTCTGCCCTTAGTAGATTTTTTTTTTTTTTTTTTTTTACTGATGGACTGACTGAAGGGGGTCAAACATGGTGATGACTCTGCCCCTATTTATTTTATTTTTTGACTGATTAAAGGGGCCAAACATGATGACCACTCTGCCCCTAGACTATGACACTATGAGAGAGATATTGGACTTCTAAAAAATTCTCCTTAAGTTTTATGAGCGTTCGCCGCCCTTAGATAGATTTGTACACTTACCTAGATATGGTATTTCTTGGGTCGAGTAACACTTACTGGGCCTGGATCATGTTGGATGCCCCGATCAAATGGTTGAACAATTCTTCTATTTTGTATGATTCTTGGATCTTCTCGAAATTCTGCTTGTTTCATCTTCTTGAACCCTATGTCTGAAAAACCATTCATTATCTTCTGATTAACTGCATTCATTATCTTCTGATTAACTGCATTCTTGAACCTTATGCTGGGATCACTCATTGCCTTCTGATTAATTGCCTTCTTGAACCTTTTGCTGGGAAAGTCATTTATTGTCTTCTGATTAATATCTGTGCTGAGAAAATTATTCATTACCTTCTGATTATTATTCGCTGTCTTCTTATTATTTTCTTTCTTGAACCTTCTGCTGGGAAAATCATTCACTTCCTTTTGATTAATTGCTTTCTTAAACTTTATGTTGGGAATATCATTCTTTGCCTTTTGATCAGTTGCTCCATCATTCTTCAAATTTAATAACATGTCCTTGTAAGAAACCGTTTCCTTAGGTAGAGGATTCGTCGTCTTGCCTTTATTTGGTGGAAAAATCTCATCTTCATATGTTTTGAATTTCTCTTCCTTCATATCATTGGTCTTCAACATCCATTCTGGTCTTAACTGCAATGGTTTCTCTTCAATTAAATTCACTATTTTGTCTTTTATATTGGCACATTCTTGCATTGTATCCACATTTTGGTCACATTCATCTTCTTTCTCTGAGGTGCCCTTAAACATTGATTTTCCTTGTTTTGATTGACAAACTTTATTTCTTTAGCGGTTCGGGTTTTTCTTTTTGGTGGTTCCACAAAGTCCCCACGGCTTGTCGGTGTTCCCAAACACTTTATTTATACCAAGTATGTTGTTTTCCAACCCGTAAAACAAAATCTTTTTGGTTTTTTAGTTTATTAAATTTTTTGGATTTTTTTGAAATATTTTGAAAATTGGAAATAAAAGACGACTTATTTACAAAATCGGGTGATGTACCCTTAACCCGGTCTAATTGACTCAACAGAATGAGTTAGAGACTTACCCGACTCCACCTCTATTGTTCTTACCATTTTTGTTCATCCTCTTGTCTTACGGACTTCCATCCGAATGATGGTTGTGTGGGAGGCATAATTACGTCTTTATTAGGAGATGAGGTGGCTTGTAAATGGTTCTGGTTCTTGCTACATTTTGAACCTCATCACCACCCTCAGTTTTAAACGGATTCCACCTTGTAGATGGAGATTGCTTTGTTGCATGTCTTGGATCGGCGGGCAAGATATCCGAGAGGTAAACTGGACTCACCGATGGTTGAACGGGATAAGACAAGATTTCAAATATGCATGGCCTAACAGTCTGCGTCTTTGCTTTGGTAGAAGGTCGAGATATGCATGAGGCTCTGCTGGAAATCGGTTGGAATTTGGCACGTTCCTCGGTTGCTCGACTCCATAATAATCTGCCATTAATTCAGACAAAATAACAGGACGATTAGTTGTTGACTTAAATGAGTTCACGGTTTGTACCGATCCGTGAATAGTTCACGAGGTGGACGGGCCGATTCACCCGATTTCTTGCTTGTAGATTGAGTCGGATAAATTGGTTTCATTTTTCGCCAAGACAAAATTGACCCCGGGTTCCCTTTGATGATAGGGTAATGGGTGCTATTCCTCTATAAAATTCTTCCGAGGATGTCCATATCTTCCCCGATTCCGGCCTGATCCGCCCCGGTATGGTCCTCGTGGGTGATGCAATTATCGATGTAATCGACACAATATTCACTTGATTTTCATACGTAAATGTGGACCTTCGCAATTATTCCCATTAGAGTCCTCCGGGTTGGCCAACCTGGTCATTCTGCCCGTGTCCAATGCATTTTCAATCTGTGAGCCCGCCTTCCATAAAGAGTGTAATGTTGGATGGTAAGATGATATCAGCCGGTTCCAATATTCATGGATCAAACAATTCATTATAATATCTACCATCTCTTCTTCGGACAATTTCTCATCGATCTCTAATGCCTTGGTCCTCCAACGTGGAAAGAATTCTGTAAATGCCTCATTGACTTCTTGTTTGACCGCCTCCAAGTGTTTTCTAGTAAACTGAATTTCAGGGACCAACATAAACCGTCTCACAAACATATCGACCATATCCTGCCAATTCAAAAATAGACTTGGGTCTGTCTTCATCAACCACTTCAAGGCCGTTCCAGTCAAACTCCTTTGGAACAATTGGACTAACAACCCATCATTAATACCCAGTGGCTTCAAGTACCCAACATACATATGAATATGGGTTTTTGGGCACCCAGTTCCATCATATCTATCCATATCCGGAAATTTAAATCCAGGAGGTAAACGAATATCGGGATAGGGATATATCCCATGTATATCTATTGTATCCTCACCCATTTTCGCAAGGTCCTTTCGATATTTTGAGCCTCTCGGGCTAATTGTCTTTCTCGTGTTGTGGTCTTATTCTTTTTAACCTCTTCATTATGATTATTTTTGTCATTTCCCATATCAGCCCCGACATGTTTTCCTGTGGACTCAGCAATGGTCTCAAGAGTCAACTTCTTGATCTCGGCCTCCATCGTGTCTTCATATTCTGAGAACTTGGTATCCAACATCTGTTAGGGGTTTGATTGTAATATATAAAATAAACAAGTGCATAAATATCGATTTTGTACAACTATCACCTGCAAAAATGCAAAAATATTAGACTCATACAATTTAATAATTAAATAAGATTTTAAAGAAAAAAAATAAATTATTATCATTACCATTAACTACCCATTATTATTATTATTATCAGAAAATCTAAACAAAGCTAAAGCCCAAAACAGAACAAATTTCTCAAACCAAAGATGATATGAACCGCACCAAGTACCAAGCAGTATGTATACCAAATGCCAAACACAGTATTTTATTGAACACCAAATAAGTAACCTAGCATATGATCATATTTTAACATGTGGCTATTAACTTGGAGCTAGATGTGAACGTGTCTAAACAAAGTAAGCAACACACGTGAGCCTAGGCAAGTAATAGGATTAACCAAGAAGAAATACGGAATTAGCCTATGAGAGTTCAAACACGAAACGGAAGTGAAAAAGAACCAAGTTTTATTATTGATAGTAAAAGAGACCTTAGCACAAACCTTTTCCGCTGCAAATATTCTTGTTATTAAGTAAATGTTACTTAGATTATTATTGAAGAACCAACGATGCCGCAAACCGTATCCGAGATTAATTTTTACCCTTGTGACTATCGACTTCTCCCCTATTTTTCTCCCTACCGATTTTTTCCTCTCTTAATTCTTTTGCCCTACCGATTTCTATCAATCTTTTCCTCCTCCAACTCATGAAAAAGCTCCCTATTTATAGTCTCCTCCAACCATCTAGAGCCCTAGGATTTAATGCCTAAGATCAAACGGTTGAACTCTAAAACCTAAATATTATTACTCATTTTCAAAAATATTATTCTCATATTATTAAAATTATTACCAAATTCCAAAAGATTTCATTTAAGCCTAGAATCTTAGTTGGAAGGAAAGACTTGGGAACAAAGGAATCTGATATCAAAAATGTCGACACCTTGGGATAATGACTAGCTTACTTATGGGAACGGACAAGACTTGGTGGACTAGAACATTTGGTCGCACTACAAGGAAGAAATGGACGTCCCATTAAGGATTTAGTGGACACAAAACATGGTCGCACTATATTAATTGTTGGTGGACTCTCATGCACGTCCAATTCAAACTTCGGAAATAATGGGTACTTAGTAGATCCAACTCATTTGACCGAGTGGATTCATTTGATGGACAAGAACTGGGTGTAGCATAGGTTCGTTGATTTATTCTTGGACCCTAGGTCTAGTTCACCTAACATTATTATTTTGGGCACATACCAGACTTAATGCACTGGGACACTTCGGATACGATACCGCGGCAAAATTCGTGACCGTGCAAAATTGGGGTGTCTACAGGACGTGGTCAGCAGTCCCCAGTTCTCCTTTTTTTTTTCGCCTGTTTGGGAAGCTTGGGCCCCTGGCGTGGTTTCCGGGGAGAGAAAAAGTCGTTTGCCGGATACAACACGATTGAGAGCTGCGAAAATATCTTGGCGCCGCATCTTGGAAAGATAGAGAATTTCGCATACATGTTGCATCATGGATTGTACGAGTCTCGTGCACGGAGTCCCCGGAGGACCCGCAGTTTCTTATCGGGAGTGGGTCTCGATGCACTCTTTCGTCTCCTGGTGGAGTCCTCCCGCTTCTATCCTTTCTTTGAAAATATGCTTTAGTCTGTTGCAATCCCTGGTCGGGTGGTGAACGAACTATGGCAATGGCAGTACTTGGGGCTCGCCATCTCAGCCTCGGTTGGTGGACGTCCCGGGAGGTGGCGGTCGATAACATCATCTTGAACCAGGCTTCTAGGAGGTCAATCACCTCCTTGATGGGAAACGGAAATCAAGGTTATCTCCTTCGGTCTCATGATGCTGCATGGGAGTTTTAGTGACGGTCTTTCGTGGCGGGGGTTCCCGTTGCGCCGGCGCTTCACGTTTTGGCTGGTGGCTCGAAGTTGGGGCTTTCCTTTTCCCCCCCTCGTTTACTATGTTCACGAAGGATGAGCCGGCATTAAATTGCTTGCTGATGAGGTGTCTACTCCCGCGAGTTTCACGCGTGTCTTCGGTTCGAATTTGCCTAGCTCTTTCTAGTAATGCTGGTGCTGTTGTTGCGGATCGCCTGGCGGCTTCATGGAGTTCGGAGAATGTTTGGAAGCGTAAGTTTTCCAGCAGGGCGCAGTAAATATGAACCATACCATTGATGCACGTGTTCACCAGTTGTTGCTCGGTCACGTTTCGGTCGTGACAGTCGAGTGCTTGAACCCTGAACCTTTTGACGAAATCATTCGGATGTTCGTTATCCCATTCTTCCGAGGTACATTCTTCCGAGGTCCGAGAAAGTAACTTGTTGAGACACGAAGAAGTATTTCTTGTAAAACGCAGTGACCACGCTACTCCAGTTGGGAATCTTTGTTCGGTGGGATGTTTGTTGTACCATGTATACGCCCTTCCAAAGAAGTGATTTTGATAATTCCCTTAAACGAAGAACGTGATTATATTCATGTTCACCTAGGGATTCCAGGAAACGGGAGACATGCTCATGCGCACTCCCGGTACCATCGTACAGGGTAAATTGAGGAGAAGAGTACCCCCTTGGGAGAGGGATTCTCTGCATTTCGGATGGGTAAGGGGGTTGGTGATGATGCACGTCCAATTCATCATTCTTGATTAGGTTGCGGAGAAGTTGTTCCATACCTTCTCGCGTGACGAAGTTGGGTGGCTGATTTCTTTCCAACGGGATTCTAGCGCGAGTTTCTTCATCCGTGGAGGCGTGCTCCGCCGAGGTGCTGGCGTCGGGGTTGTTGGAGACGCGACTCACGTGGTAGTCGCTCTGTCAGGGTCTTGAGAAAGATGAGAACCTCCTTCTGCGTTGAAACCATATCCGTCTTGGCTCTGGCGAGCATCTCTTATCGTTCCATCAAATCAGCGATGGTGACATAAGGACGACTTCCTCTGGTCCCTCCGGTCTCTCGTCCCGTCGGCGGGGTAGTTGGAACCTTAGTTGTGGTCGGAGGCGCCATGCTAGACGAAGCATTTGGGGCCGCAGCGGCGGCTCGGGCCCTGGTGACTGGTGGCGTGACACCCGAAGAGATATTTTCGTTGCCATGATTAGAGGGTTGTGCAGAGACACTAGAGGAGGCAGCGCCTCTGGCCCTAGTGATTGGTGGTGTTACGCTTGAGGGAGTGCATTCGATGTTACTATAGTCAGCAGGTGATGCAACAACGTTATTGGGAGAGACGCTAACATCAGGGATGCGTTCTGTGCTGGTGTTCTCGGCAGCCGCTCCGGACCTGAGTTCCACCACGTTGGGATTTGACGTTCGGGAAACGAAATCAGGAGTCGGAGTTGGTATTATAACCGATAGATCAATACTCCCGCTGTGGTCGCCAATTGTTTATGGTTAAAAATCGTTTCCGCCGATTTTGGTAAATTCGGTAGGTGAGTGAGAAACTGGTTTAAACCCTAAACAAATGTGTTGCACGTGAACACTTTCTAGATTCGAGAAATCAATCTGTACAAGTCCGGCCTAAACCAATAAATGGCCGTTCCAGACTTGCTTCGGTCACAAAGTGGAGGAGAAGGGTTGATTTGGGAAGGGAAGCAAAGAAAGGTGTTGAGACCAGAATAATTCTGGGAGAGTAGTGTCTCGACTTGTATCAGAAAGTGAAAGCTTAGGAAGCTTGCAAGAGATGAAAGCTTTTTGGAGAGCTTGCAAAGTTGCCTTTTCCGAGAGTGTTGTATTTTTCTCTGACCGAGACTTGTTGTCCTGGGTGGAAATAGGTAAAACCTATTTATACAAGTCGAGATTGAAACGTACCCTGGCCTCATGAAGGAAGAGAGTAAAGGGTGAAATAATGGGAGGAGGTGGTAACCACAAGGTGTTTATGGGTGAAAATGTTTTCACCATTATTTCCTCATTTATTTGACCACTTTGTTCCTATTCACGCTTTTTTAATGTGAGCATAGTGTACGGCGCAAAGTTTGTGACCGCCAAACCAAGACCCTGGAAAGCATCCCCCAGTTTGTGTTGATGTCTCGAGTGTTGGTTGCACCTTGGGTGCAAGTGGCGCTGCTAGGGGCGCGTTTGGCATGTGCCAATGGCATGTGCGGAATGCTTTTGTTGCGGGTTGCACCTCGAGCGCAAGTGGCAATGCCAGAGCTACTAGTGGCATGTGTGGCATGTGCCAATGGCATGTGTGGGATGCCTTGGTGGTAGGTTGTACGTTGAGTGTAAGTGGCAATGCATAGAGTTGCTAGTGGCGTGTGTGGCATGTGCCAATGGCATGTGCGGAATGCCTTGGCGATAGGTTGCACGGTTTGCAAGTTAGGCTACCAGCGGGGGTTTTGGCATGTGCCAATGGCGCGTACGACCAAGTTGGCCTAGGTTGCACGGCTTGCAAGTTGGGCTACTAGCGTACGTGTTTGGCATGTGCCAATGGCATGCGTGGCCAATTTGGATCATGGCCTGGTAAGAAAAGCTACCAGCGAGCGTGTTGGCATGTGCCAATGGCATGCTCGGCCGTTAGGGCCACGGCATGGTAAGAAAAGCTACCAGCGAGCGTGTTGGCATGTGCCAATGGCGTGCTCGGCCATTAGGGCCACGACCTGGTAAGAAAAGCTACCAGAGAGCGTGTTGGCATGTGCCAATGGCATGCTCGGACATTAGGGCCACGCCCTGGTAAGAAAAGCTACCAGTGATGCGTGTTGGCATGTGCCAATGGCATGCGTGGCCAATTTGGCCTAGGTTGCACGGTTTTCAAGCCTAGGTGCGAGCGCTACTTTGGCATGGCGCGGCTAGGGCCAAGGTAAGGGTGTTTGACTTGGCGTGGCGTGACCAGCGTAGCTAGGGACAAGGCAGAGTGTGTTTGGCATGGCGCGACTAGCTTGAGATAGGTGTGGCTGGAATGATTTGCCATTGGAACGGGGGTGCGGCTAGCATGGTTGGCATGCTTTGGCGCGTTTGGTGTGGCTGGCATGATTTTCCATTGGCACAGAGGTGCGGCTAGCTTGGGCTAGGTGTGGCTGGCATGATTTGCCATTGGCACGGAGGTGCGGCTAGCATGGTTGGCATGCTTTGGCGTGTTTGGTATGACTAGCATAGCTAGGGCCAAGGCAGAGTGCGTTTGGCATGGCGCGGCTAGCTTGGGCTAGGTGTGGCTGGCATGATTTTCCATTGGCACGGAGGTGTGGCTAGCATGGTTGGCATGCTTTGTCATGTTTGGTGTGACTAGCATAGCTAGGGCCAAGGTAGAGTGCGTTTGGCATGGCGCGGCTAGCTTGGGATAGGTGTGGCTGGCATGATTTGCCATTGGAACGGGTGTGCGGCTAGCATGGTTGGCATGCTTTGGCGCGTTTGGTGTGGCTGGCATGATTTGCCATTGGCACAGAGGTGCGGCTAGCTTGGGCTATGTGTGGCTGGCATGATTTGCCATTGGCACGGAGGTGCGGCTAGCATGGTTGGCATGCTTTGGCGCGTTTGGTGTGACTAGCATAGCTAGGGCCAAGGCAGAGTGCGTTTGGCATAGCGCGGATAGCTTGGGCTAGGTGTGGCTGGCATGATTTTCCATTGGCATGGGGGTGCGACTAGTATGGTTGGCATGCTTTGGCGCGTTTGGTGTGGCTGGCATGATTTGCCATTGGCACAGAGGTGCGGCTAGCTTGGTCTAGGTGTGGATGGCATGATTTGCCATTGGCACGGAGGTGCGGCTAGCATGGTTGGCATGCTTTGGCGCGTTTGGTATGACTAGCATAGCTAGGGCCAAGGCATAGTGCGTTTGTCATGGCGCGGCTAGCTTGGGCTAGGTGTGGCTGGCATGATTTTCCATTGGCACGGAGGGGAATTAGGGTTTTGTTCGTTGTAACCCTAATTTGAAAAAAATACCCCTATTTATTACTGACTACATGCATTAAACGTTCTAATAAATGTGTCACCGGTAACATTAGGTTATTTGGGTGTTTATACGATTTTACCCTTTGTTTAAAAACCACCATCAACAGAAGTATAACGTCAATCCTTTGAAATTCATTTATAAGACATCGACATAGTCATATGAATGCTTTTGTGATTATGTATGGGTATGGGTGAAGATTTCGTCCTAGGAAACAATGTTTTACAATAGTTTAAAGGAAGTACAATTCATAAACTTGTTTTATGAATCGAAAGGGAAATCGCTAGGCTAAGTGGTATTGTTATTCATTGCAAATATTTGGATTACCAATATGTATGTTTAGTATAACCGCTCATAACTTGTTTATGGATCTTGGTAAAACTATTCACAAGGCCTGACTTTTGTATCGGAGTTTGACTTTTATTAGTGAAACCGATCTCAAGTAATCACCTGAGATGGTATGATCAATTTGTTGTAATTGGTATGACAAACTCTAGACATTGGGGATACAATACTATTAAGAGGTCCAACCGATCACAAGTGTGTGGAATCGATCCTTCTAAGAGGTGCAACAAGTCTTAGTTATTGGTAACCGATCCTATGACTTGTGCAACAGATTGCAAGTTAAATACCATAAATATGTGGTAACCGATCCTAACACCTAGTCAACTAAATTTTGGAAATCTAGCGTGACTGATCCTAGTACCCACATGGAGGTAGAACCGAGACTTGTTTTGGTAGAACCGTGAAACCCATGATTGGTGATTTCATAGGATAATCAATCACATAGTTCTTGGAAGTCAGATGAACCAATTCTAAACTTGTTTGGAAGTGTGGCAAATCGGTTCCAAGATGGTAAATATGAAAAAGGCTTTACAAAGTAAAGATGTTTACACACTTTGAACATTGCAGTGACGCTTATCTTTTATTGTTCAAAGATATTCCTTAATAGCTAAAGGAGAATCCCGGATAGAAATAAATTGAGAATCTTTTAATTAAGGTTCTTAGTTTTATATGCTTTTACTTTCCAGCAATTAAAATGCATATCTTTAGAAAATAAAAATTGGTAATATGCATTTACTAATTGGAGATTTTCTACTGAGATTTCGGTCAATATTTGGACAAAGCATTTCCAGGAATTATGGAAACCGAATTTGGAAATATATTGCATATCTTGAGAATATTTTCGGTTATGGAAATTCCTTGGTGTCCAAACTTCCTAAGTCTATAAATATTGAAGTTTTCATTTCAAGCAAACTCATCCTCAGAGTCAGCAAAACTACCTTGTTGTGTTGTTACTGGTGGAGCCGTCTATTCGGAGAGGAAAGTACCCTAATTAGGCGAAATGTATTACGATCGGTCGTTTGAAAGACTTCTTTGGGATTGGGAAGCTCTATGAGTACCGTTGCTTGGAAACTAGATAATTGCAATTTATTATTATTTTTTGATTGATTTGACTGACTAACGGTTGTTGAACTTTGATTGAACCTAGTTTGTTTATGCTTGAGAATCTTCTCTTTTGTTATAACATTCACTCAAACTAGATCGAAGTTTTGACGGGGATCATTAGACTATTTGTAGATCTAAAGATGTCTTGTGATAATCCATTGTTCACAGACTCCGTTCTATGTGTGATTGATCACAAGAGAGTCAAGTTGATTGTGTGCAAGTGTTTATTAAGGATCTAAGAAGATTTGAAGACGAAGAAGATTTCTGATTTGGGTTCATAATCTTTTGTGTGTACAAACCTTGATCGGCTTGGGATCCAACTATAATCGGTTTATCCTTGTGATAGATTTGATTGATTATTTGAGTTCATCGGCGTCAATATGATTCTTTGTGATTCAAAGTATTGATTGCATAGTCTTGACAATTACTTTGGTAGTGGTTAGAAAGATAGATGTAATGACCGTACAAAGGAGTTTATTGAGATAAAAGGAAGATCCTTTTGTCAAAATCATATCACTTGTTTGAAAAGAGTTGTCACCCAACAGATTTGTTGTTCCTTTACTGTTTGGAATACGAAACAAAGGAATTGTTCCAAGTGCGTGACTTATTGCAAGTTAGAGGCATAGGAATACAAACAGAACTAGGTGAACTATAGGTTTAGTTGCTTGGTCTCAACTATATGAAGTTGGTTTAGATTTTGTATAACGGCTTAATCCTGGGAGTATTCAATTATGGACTAGGTCCGGGGGTTTTTCTGCATTTGCGGTTTCCTCGTTAACAAAATCTTATTGTGTCTTTTAATTTTCTATTTCCACAATTATAATTGTTTTATTATAATTAGAAGTAAAATATACAAACGTTAATTCCTATTTACTTGATAGCAATCCTATTGTGTTTGGTTAAGTGTGAGCCTCTTATTAAGTAAACATACTTTCTTGTTGTATTGTCTCGATCTTGTATCCATAGTCAATCACACAAGTTATCTTGTTGTCGTATTGTCTCGATCTCGTATCCATCACACGAAGTGTGAACCGATTAGTTGTACTATCTCGACTCAGTCCATAGACAATCACTTTCGGAGAGAGGACTTATAGGTGGAAAAGTTTTAGATTGAGGTATATTTGGGTACCCTCGTCTTTTCAATTGGTATCAGAGCAAGAAAACACGAAAAGATTTAACAATCTATGTTTGGTGCGATCCAATCTATAAGAATTCAATCAGATGAACGATTCGACTAACGTTTTAAATATTTTAGATTGTCTTAAAGAAGTCACAGAAGAATATTTCTCTACTCTTGTTAAGATGTTAGAAGAAGAGATTGAACAGATTCAGTCACATACTGACACGATCAGTAATATCATGATTGATAGAGAACTGGTGAAAAACATAGAAGATCCTAAAACGGGAGATTATCAAAGAAGTTCATTTCTAACATCCAGACATCTTGAACATGCTAATAAGAGATATCCCAGGAATCTTTTTCAAAAAGGATGAAATTATTTAATTCCGAAGATTTGTTTTACAAAACGTCTAATTAATCGTGTTAAGAAACTTTATAATAACTTAACGAATCATCCTAAATCTGGTGAACAATGTCTTGGAGCATTTGCACTTAAAACAACTTCACCATTCCAATGGTTTCTAGATAGTGGGTGTAATAGACATATGACAGGTGATCTTTCTTGGTTCACAAAAACAGAAGACTACAAAGGAGGATCAGTAACCTTCGGAGATGGAAGCAACTGTCTTATTAGCAAAAATGGTACTATCAAACTTCCAGGTATTCTCGAAATCCATGATGTTGTTTATGTTAAAGGAATGAAATCAAATCTTTTGTCAGTTAGTCAAATATGTGATAAAGGTCACAAAGTTATCTTCAATATGAGAGGTTGTGATATTGAAGATAAGTCCGGAAAAATAATTTTTCGAGGACGTAAAAGTATGAATAATTGTTATCTCCTTGATATACAATCCAATTTAT
Source organism: Papaver armeniacum (assembly GCA_023531295.1). Taxonomy (NCBI): domain Eukaryota; kingdom Viridiplantae; phylum Streptophyta; class Magnoliopsida; order Ranunculales; family Papaveraceae; genus Papaver; species Papaver armeniacum. Next base: position 502,331 of record JAJJWW010000469.1, read on the forward strand.
ACTGTAACTTGACTAAGGTTGAGTCAACTCATTTGTGACATGAACGCTTTGGTCATATCAAGTACCGAATGCTAGGAAAGCTCATTAATCATGAACTTGTCAAAGGAGTTCCAAAAATAAATACTAAAGTAGAAGGTGTTTGTGGTGCATGCCAAAAGGGTAAGCAAGGAAAAATTCCACACAAACTTTATCGAGACATAGCCACTCGTGATCCTCTCGATCTAATTCATATGGATCTATTTGGTCCAATCCAACAAGCAACTGTTGGAGGAAATAAGTATGCTTTAGTAATGGTAGATGACTACACACGTTTCACATGGGTTGATTTTCTGAAGCACAAGAATGACACTCTTGAGGAGTTCAAAATTATTGTGAATATAATTCAAAATGAACAAGGTCGCAAGCTTAAGAAGATAAGAAGTGATCGTGGTACAGAATTCAAGGATACGAAAGTATATGAATACTGCAATAGTCTTGGAATTACTTATCAATTCTCTGCTCCTATTACACCTCAGGCAAACAGTGTAGCTGAGAGAAAGAATAGAAATATTCAAGAAATGGCAAGAGTAATGTTTCACAATAAAAACCTACCATTAACCTTCTGGGGGGAAGCTGTATTTACAGCTTGTTATCTTATAAACATAGTTTATTTAAGATCCAAAACTCCAAATACCCCATATGAATTATGGTATGGAAGAAAAACCAATCTAATCTATTTAAGGGTTTTCGGAAGCAAATGTTATATTCTCAAAGACAGAGAACATAAAGGAAAATTTGATTCTTAAAGTGATGAAGGAATTTTTCTTGGCTATGCTTCTGACAGTCGTGCCTTCAGGGTATATAATCTCAGAACCAAAGTCATGATGGAATCAATTAACGTGGTCATTGATGACATTAGCGACTTTTGTCAAGACAATCACACTGCAACAGAGCTTCCTCCCTCTGAAACTGTTATTAAAGAAAAACAGAGTGAAGAAGAACCATCAGTTGTTCCTTTAATTAGTGACACAGATGATAAAGATGATAATGAAAGTATTGTTGAACAACCCAATGATACTGAAAATATTTTCCAAAAACCTGCTAAGTGGGTACATCAAAAATACTCTTATGAACACATCATTGGAGATGCCAATGCTAGAGTTATGATTCGAAGAGAACTTCAGAATGTCTGTCACTATTCATGTTTTCTCTCTTCAATTGAACCGAAAAATATTGAGGAAGCACTCAGTGAACCTGCTTGGGTAAACTCAATGCATGAGGAACTTAATCAGTTTAAAAGACAAGAAGTGTGGGAACTTGTTACAAAGCCGACGGGAGTAAACATCATTGGAACAAAGTGGATCTACAAGAACAAGTCAGATGAATTCGGAACGATAGCCAGAAAAAAAGCTAGGCTCATTGCTCAAGGATATTCTCAAATTGAAGGTATTGACTTTGATGAAACTTTTGCTCATGTTGCTCGTTTAGAATCAATAATACTTTTACTTGATTATGTCTACTATCTAAAGATAAACTTTTTCAAATGGATATTAAATCAGCATTTCTGAATGGGGATTTAAAAGAAAAGGTATTTGTTGCTCAACCCAAAGGATTTGAAGATCCATTATTCCCAGATCATGTCTTTAAACTCAAAAAGGCCTTGTATGGTCTAAAACAAGCTTCAAGAGATTGGTATGATACTTCAAAAAGGATTCTCTAGAGGTTGTGCTGATAAGACACTATTCACCAAATGGAGTGGAAAAAATGTTCTTGTACCACAAATATATGTAGATGGCATCATCTATGGATCCACCTTAAAATCTCTAACAAATGAATTTCTGAATCTTATGAGTGGAGAATTCGAAATGAGCAATATTGGAGAATTATCATATTTTCTTGGTTTGCAAATACAACAACAAAAAGACAATATTCTTCTTTTGCAAGAAAAATATGCAAGAAATTTAGTTGAAAAATCTGAACTAAAAGGCGCAACACTTATGGAAACTCTGATGCCAACTACCGGAAAACTTCAATCGAATCCAGGAGAAAAATCAGTTGATCAGAAATTATACAGATCTATGATAAGAAGCTTGTTGTACTTAACTGCAACAAGACCAGATATTGCATTTAGTGTGGGATGTTGTGCAAGATTTTAAGCAGATCTTAGAGAATCACATCTAAAAGCTATAAAACGAATCATAAGATACGTTAATGATACCCTAGATTATGGTTTATCATACTCTATGGATACGAACAATAGCCTTGTTGCCTATACAGATGCGGACTGGGCAGGATGTTTAGAAGATCGGAAAAGCACCTCTGGTGGATGCTTTTATGTTGGTCAAAATATTGTAGCTTGGCACAACAAGAAACAAAATTCAAAATCTTTGTCAACCTTTGGAGCAGAATATATTAATGTCGGTACATGCTGTACTCAACTTTTGTGGATGAAGCAAATGCTCATTGACTACAGAATAAATATTTCAACTATGAGCACCCTTTGTGATAACTCAAGTGCTATCTGCTTGACTAAAAATCCAGTTGAACATTCTCTTACTAAACATATAGATATTAGATATCACTTTATCAGGGAATTATATGAGAATGGAGTTATCAAACTGGAATATGTGCCATCTGAACGGCAACTTGCTGATATTCTCACTAAACCCTTAGACAGGGAAACATTCGAAAATTTAAGGAAGTCTATTGAAATTGTCAAGGTACATTAGTACCTTGTGTTTCGGGGATTCAACTTTTTCATTGCATTAGTTAAAACCGGTTTTCAACCTTTCTCTGGTAAAGGTTGGTCTTTGTTGTTGTTCTTTTGTTTTGCAAGAGGATGACAACACAACGGGGGATAGTTATAACTTGAACTTGCGCTTAATGACATATCTAAAGGGGAGAAGAGGATGCGGAATTTGAGGTAACGACTTTGTTAGTTAATCGTTTTCCTGTTTAAGAAAAGTCTGAATTTTATTGCATATATTTATTGCTTTTGCTTAACAAAATTTCGGTACAATTGATGTTTATTCCATTATTTGTGTATGGATGTGTGTGTGATTCAATTGTTTCCGCTTAAGAAAAACTATTGTTATCTTTCTTTATTGTTTCGTATCAATGTTTAGGCTTACAAAATTACGGTGCAATTGCGGTACTTTAATGTCTATGTTGTTTCAATTGCTTCCGGTTGAGGTAAATAATTATGCAAGTTAATTTATTTGGTTTGTATGAATTGTTTATGGATTAACGAAAGGTTTTCGGGATGAATTGTTTAGTCCAATTCGATTCCGGATAAGAGAAATTAAGTTAATTTTGATCTTAGTTAGACTTATCAAAGTCGAGGTTTCGGTTATTCAAGTCTAATTGAATTCCTTAACAAGAAATGCTAGTTAACTAACCTAGTACTTCTCTTGTTTAAAAGTGAAAGTTCTAAGTTATTATTTGAATAATTAGAACCTAATGAGAAAAATAGAGTTAATTCTGATCTTTATTTTGGTTTTATCGAACAAGCGATTGTATTTGTGCAATCGGTTTAGCAAAGGAACTAAGGTGCTTAGTCGATTTTTGGTTTGCTAAACTATTAGGGAAATTGATTTGGGCAATTGTTTCCTTGGTAAGATATCAAAACAAAATTACTTTGTAGTTTTGGTTTTGATATTGGTTATCAAGAAGGGTGTGTGGAAGCCTCGTGCTTAACTCTTATAGGTTGCAAGTCTTTTGAGATTTGTAAGATCCTTTCGGTTTGTCTTTTATTTGCTCGCACCTTTGAAATTTTGTGACAAAAATGGGGAGAAATATATGGAGTAAACAAGTGATTTGGTATCACTAAGGAAAGGACATTGGTGCTTAAACGTTATATCTAACGAAAGAGTAAAGAATAGACTAAGGGGGAGTAGCATATCATATTAATACTTGTAGTTACATGGACTACAAAGGGAATAACAAAGACGTGCGGATTGAAAATCTACCTATCTTACCTTTAGGGGTAGTATTAGCTTTGTTATTATAATGTCAACAACGACATTTATGGATTGAATGTATACAGGTTGTTGTGTTGTTGAATTTGGGAATCAAGCGTATGTGTAATGAATTCTTATAATTTGTCAATCCATATGATGTAAGAGTTTTGTCATTAAAATTGACAAAGGGGGAGATTATTAGAGCATTGCTCGGTTGAACCCACCAAGCTTTGGTATGTCAAGTTTGGTTGTCATATTTTAGTGAACCAAAACTCATTTAAAGAGTCGCTTGATTATTTACTAGAGTCAACTTCGTATAGGTTAGCTTGAAAGTATTAGGATATGAGACATTACAAGTATTACGTGAAGACTTGAAGAATGTGAAGAAGTAAGGAGCTACAACAACGACATCATCCTTCCACTTGAGGTTAGTAATATTTGATTTGAACTGTTTCATTCCCAAACGTATCTTTCAAGTCATGCATATTGAAAACATAACTGCGAAGCTGTGAATGATTATAATCTAGTTAGATATAGTATTAAGGAATTACAATACGAAGTATAACGTTTATCTTTTGAACTTCGTATATAAGACATCGACATAATCGTATGAATGTTATTGTGATTATGTACGGGTATGGATGAAGATTTCGTCATAGGAAACAATGTTTTACATTAGTTTAAAGGACGTACAATTCATAAACTTGTTTTATGAATCGAAAGTAAAATCGCTAGGCTTATTGGTATTGTTATTCATTGCAAATCTTTGGATTACTAATATGTGTGTTTAGTATAACCGCTTATAACTTGTTTATGTATCTTGGTAAAACTATTCATAAGGCCTGACTTTTGTATTGGGGTATGACTTTTATTAGTGAAACCGATCTTAAGTAATCACCTAAGATGGTATGATCGATTTGTTGTAATTGGTATGACCAACTCTAGAAATTGGGGAACCGATCCTAGTAAGTGGTGCAACCGATCACAAGCAAAGGGGAATCGATCCTTGTAAGAGGTACAACAAGTCTTAGATGTTAGTAACCGATCCTATGACTTGTGCAACCGAATACAAGTTAGATACCATAAATATGTGGTAACCGATCCTAGTACCTAGTCAACCGATTTTTGGAAAGCTAGCGTGACTGATTTTAGTACCCACATGGAGGAAGAACCGAAAATTGTTTTGGTAGAACTGTGAAACCCATGATTGGTGATTTGATAAGATAATCAATCACATAGTTCTTGGAAGTCAGATAAACCAATTCTAAATTTGGAAGTGTGGCAAATTGGTTCCAAGATGGTAAATATGAAAAGGGATTTACAAAGTAAAGATGTCGACACACTTTGAACATGTGCAATGACCCTTATCTTTTATTGTTCAAAGATATTCCTTAATAGCTAAAGGAGAATCCCGGATCGAAATAAATTGAGAATCTTTTAATTAAGGTTTTTATTTTTATATGCTTTTAATTTCCAGCAATTAAAATGCATATCTTTAAAGAATAAAAATTGGTAATGTGCATTTACTAATTGGAGATTTTCTACTGAGATTTAGGTCTATATTTGGACAAAGCATTTCTAGGAATTATGGAAACCGAATTTGCAAATATATTGCATATCTTGAGAATATTTTAGGTTTTGGAAATTCCTTGGTGTCCAAACTTCCTTGGTCTATAAATATTGAAGTTTGCATTTCAAGCAAACTAATCCTCAGAGCCAGCAAAACTACCTTGTTGTGTTGTTACTGGTGGAGCCGTGTATTCGGAGAGGAAAGTACCCTAATTAGGCGAAATATCTTACCACCGCTCGTTTGAAAGACTTCTTTGTGATTGGGAAGCTTTACGAGTATCGTTGGTTGGAAACTAGATAATTGCAGTTTATTATTATTTTTGATTGATTTGATTGACTAACGGTTGTTGAACTTTGATTTCACCAAGTTTGTTTATGCTTGAGAATCTTCTATTCTTTTTTAAGATTCGCTCAAACTAGATCGAAGTTTCGACGGGGATCTTTAGACTATTTGTAGATCTAAAGACGTCTTGTGATAATCCATTGTTCACAGACTCCGTTCTGTGTGAGATTGATCACAAGAGATTCAAGTTTATTGTGTGCAGGTGTTTATTAAAGATCTAAGAAGATTTGATGACGAAGAAGATTTCCGATTTGGGTTCATAATCTTTGGTGTGCACAAAACTTGATCGGCTGGGGATCCAACTATAATAGGTTTATCCTTGTGATAGATTTGATTGATAATTTGGGTAGATCGGCATTAATATGATTCTTTGTGATTCAAATTATTGATTGCATAGTCTAGACAATTACTTTGGTACGTAGTTGTTAAAAAGATAGATCTAAGGACCGGACAAAGGAGTTTATTGGGATAAACGGAAGAGCGTTTTGTCAAACTCATATCACTTGTTTGAAAAGAGTTGTTACCGAACAGATTTGTTGTTCCTTCACTGTTTGGAATACGAACCAAAGGAAATGTTCCAAGTGCGTGACTTATTGCAAGTTGGAGGCGCAGGGATACATACGGAACTAGGTGAACTATAGGTTTAGTTGCATGGTCTCAACTATACAAAGTTGGTTTAGATTTTTTATAGCGGCTTAATCCTGAGAGTATTCAATTTTGGACAAGGTTCCGGGATATTTAACGTTTGGTACCCAGCAAATGTCCAACACCTATCTTTGGTACGTACCTAATATTTGAAATATTAAGGGTTGGTACCTTGACCAGACGTTGACTATCAAAGTCAACGCTTGAATAATTTTTATTTATGTTTTCCTAATTTAAATCAAAATATCATTTAGTTTTTCAAATTTACCATTGAAGAAAAATAGTTGTCTTGTTCCTGGGTACCAAACGTTAAATAGCCCTTTCTATTTCCCAAATTATAATTGTTTTATTATAATTATAAGTAAAATACACAAACGTTAATTCCTATTTACTTGATAGAAATCCTATTGTGTTTGGTTAAGTCCGAACCTCTTATCAAGTAAACATACTTCGTTGTTGTATTGTCTCGATCTTGTATCCATATTCAATCACAAAAGTTATCTTGTTGTTGTATTGTCTCGATCTCGTATCCATAGACGATCACACACAGTGTGAACCAATTAGTTGTATTGTCTCGACTCGGTCCATAGACAATCACTTTCGGTGAGAGGACTTATAGGTGGAAAAGTTTTAGATTAAGGTACATTTAGGTACCCTCATCTTTTCATACATTATTAACCACCTCTCAAGAACTTTGCGAGGACTTATAGGTGGAAAAATATTAACAAATCAAAAAAGAATGGTTTTAGATATAAAAATCACATAATTCGAGATGAGAACTTTGCGATTTTTATCCATCTCATTCCTGATCAGAGATTGGCGAGAACTTCAACATTCACTAAGAACAAGATCATGATATACGAACTATCAGGAAAAACATAGTCAGACCTGGCTTCAAGAATTCCTAAGTGAAGTCTTCAAGTGGTAAACCTAATTATGTTTCTCAAAGGAAAGCTATGTTAATAGAAGACAACCCTAATAAGAAACTAGGACACATAAGAGTCAGAGATTGAGAATTCATGTTGTGTATGTCTCTTCCAGTGCTCTAGGTAGATTTGGATTCAAGCTAAGATAATTTGAGATTGAAGAAAATACTTTCTCAGTTTAGATGAAGTTCTTATTCGGAATTCGTGTAATCCTTGAAATTACATAAAATAATATACACTATGGTCTAGGGTTCTGGAACCGTGTATAATTATAGTTCATAGCAAATATTCCTTATGAACTTAAAAGCATTAATCATGTTAATTAACACTAAAGACTTAAACAAAAATTCACTAACACATAGTGAATTAGTGAACAAAGTTTGTCTTAGATGTGTTTATGAAAGTTGCAGCAATGTCAAACATATTTGTAAAAATAGTTTATGAGCATTTGCTTAGTTGGATACTGGTAGGTATGTGTATGGGTATGCTTACCTATAGACCAGTCCATAAACTTGGGTTGTTTGGGTAAGCATACTAGGTGTGCATACCCATCGTGGTTTGATAGACACATTTTTGTGTCTGAATTGTCCTCAGTGTCTCTATTGTTAGTCTCGATTTTTGTACTGATTTTGGTGTTTTTATGTTTGTTTAGGTGTTATTGGAGAATTACACTTATGCGGAAAAAGTTGCTCGAGAAGTGCTATTTGGACCCCCGAAGAAAAGTACTAAAGACACCCTCACTTCGGATAAGGGGCACCCACAGGATATTCGCACCCAAGCATCTGGATAAGGGGCAACCTCATCTCCTTTGTTTGAAAATGAATTTTGGCGGGAAAAGAGTTCTTTGACTGGCAAAATTAAGGTTGCGAATTTGAAGCAATTTTAGGGAGATTCAATGGCTGAAATCACTTGGTTTTGTTCTAATGGGCTAGGCAGGAATGGTATGGGTGCTGAATCCGATCCAATTTGGCTAGAAATCACCAATCAAGGAACTCAGGGCTGATATTTTCCCGTGAAAATATTCTCGGAACTTTTATTTTGGGAAGATTTCATGGGACAGCACGAGTCTACAGCGTTTTCATCTAATTATAGGGCGTGTTTCAGTAAGTTTAGAGTGTGTAAACAACATATAGTAGCGTGAGGAATTAAATATGGGAAGAAAATATTCTCGGAATTACACCGGAGTTATTGCAGTGATTTTCTTGCTGCAGAGAGGTATAAATATTGAAGGGATATTCCAGGAAGAGAGGAAGAGAGTTTGGGAGAGTTTAGAGCATAACAGAGCGAAAAATCGATCACCAGAGAGACCTGCTGCTGCTGCAGCCATTGAAGAACACGAAGAACATTGGACGCCAACGAACAATCGTTCATGCTACAGAAATAATGACTCACATTCGGGAGTCGTAGTTCAGGAAATAGTCTTAAAGCAATAGTGACAGGAAGCTTCTGTCGTTCTTTGTAACAGTTGTTTGCAACAATTATAAACGTTGCAAACACCCGATTTTCATTATTTTCTCCCCTTTTCATCTTTGTAAACAATTTTTGAGCATGAATCAATATTTTGATCAAGTTTACACCATGATGAGCTAAACCCATCCTCTGGGGCGACGGAGGAAGCTATCTTGCCAATGAAAAAGTGGTAATTCTTAATTATTTAATTTGTGCAATTTTTAATTATGATTATTTGCCTAGATTGAAAATAGATTTTATGATTTTTGTTAAACAATTATATTTTATATTGATGGAATATGCTTGCCCTAGGGTTTTGATATCCCATGCTTTGGATTAACATTTGTTGTTTCTAAAAAATATACTTTTACAATATTTGAGAATCAAATTGAACGTGTGAAATTGCATGATTGAAATTAGTATCACTTTGGAATTGGTAAATAGCGGAATCCTAGACCCAGTCTCTCCATAATTCTCACAACACTTTTAATTGAACAATTAATTGGGGGATATCAAAACTAATTGGGGGATATGGTACAAGACAAAATAGGGATCCAAATAGCAAAGCTGGGTCACCCCTTATCTAATTATTTTTTTAATTCCTAATCTAGCCCTCACTAATCATATTTAGTGGTTAATAATAATTAGTAAAAAACTTAAGTATTTGGGGGATAGATTAGTGTGTGTTTTTATTTTAATTTGTGTGAGTGAGGAGTAGAAGGAGAGAAAAAAAATTTGAGTGGAATTTTTTTTTGAAAATGGAAGATGATTGTGATGAGAGAATTACCGCTAATAAGAGGTTGAAAATTTGATTTTTTTTCTTTGAATCCACCATTGTTGCAGCTGAAAAAGCTTGGTGCCGGCATGGTATTCAACCAAAAAACCATGCCGGCATTTCCTGGAAATTTTTATAAATTGTCTGCCACTATCCGGGGGGTTCAGGGTGGCGTAGTTATGTGAGTCTACTTCCGGCATGGTTTTGATCTTCAAAACCTTTTTTTTTTTCTGGTTTTAATGAGTCTACTTCCGGCACAGTTATGTGATTTTCGAGCATGCCGGAACTACTTCCGGCATGGTTTTTGCTTAAATTTCTATGCCGGAACATGATGAAAAGTATCCAGAAACTTCAATTTTTTTCACTTGACTACCAAGCATTGATAGATTTCTATCGAGCATGCCGACACCATTTTTCGGCGTGGTTCTTCACCAATTCCGGCATGGTCTTCATCACTTCCGGCGATGTAAAAAGATATTCCGTTTTGAGTTTTTTCTGGTTTTAATCAGTCCACTTCCGGCACAAGTAGTTAATTCTCAAGCATGCCGGCACCTGTTTCCGGCATAGTATGTTGCTTAAATTTCTATGCCGGCACATGATGAAAAGTATCCAGGAAACTTCAATTTTTTTTTCACTTGACTACCGGCATTGAGAAATTTCTATTGAGCATGCCGGTACTCATTTACGGCATTGAATGTTAGTTACCAACCATGCCGGCACCAGTTTCCGGCATGGTCTTCATCACTTGCAGCATGATCTTCATCACTTACGAATTAAAATAAAATAAAATTTGTTTCCAAAGTGAGGAGCCGGCAGAGAAGGAGAAGAGAATTTCAAAGAGAGTGGGGAGAGTTTAGAATTTGAAAGGGAATGGGGAATATTTGGGTTTCAAATTCTAACCCTGAAAGTGATTAATAAGAAGTGGAGATGGAAATGGGGGATATGATTTTGTTTTTTGATTTTAAGTTTTTGATTTTTATTTTGAGGGAAGGGTATTTTAGTATTTTCGCCTCCAAAAGTCACCCCTTAGCACACACCATGGTTTGGGGGAAGTAATTCATATCCCCCAATTAGTTTTTATATCCCCTAATTGCGTGTTCTTTTAATTTTGAGTTTGTTATATTTTTGCTTTAAAATTAAGTCTAAAAATCTGCTTTCACAAGTCTTGAACGAATCATATTACTACAAAATCATTGAAAATAAACCATCAAGTTTTGGCGCCGCCGACGCGGACTTGTCTTTAGGCTAGAGTTTTTATATTTTTTTTTCTTTTTTAGGTTTTTATTTGTTTTTGTTCTTCTTTACGTTTTTCGGGTTTTTGTCTTTTGCGTACAAAATTTGGAGTTTGGAGCGAAAGAAAATTTTGCCAAAGCTTTTGTTGAATACTTAAAGACTTGGAGTAAAAGGCAAAGCAAAAGGAGCGAAAGAAGAAGATTTCTTTTTTTATTTTATAAAAAAGAAGAGAGATAAAAAAATAAGAGAGATATTTTTATTTTTTTTTATTTTTTTTTTAGACTTTCCTTTTCTTTTGCACTTTTTCTTTTTGGACTTTGGACTTGGACATTTGGACATTCTTTTATTTTTAAACCCTACAGAAGGGTAGTATAAATATAAACTGTGTGCAGAGAAGGACGGCGATTACGATATCGCCTCGGCCCCTTGGGTTCGTACACGACATTGGAGTCGTGGCCCGAGTCGACTACAACGGTTCATCCCCGTCCCGGAACGGAGGTAAGTTTGTCGAAACACTCGCGAATCCCCTGTCAGCGGGTTACTGTATTCCTTCGTTTGCATATATGTCGAGGAACTGAATACGGCTGCTTGAATTTCCTAGTAAAGGGCAAGGCCTGGCCATACAAGATAAGGATTCGGATTTCATCACCGTTCTCTTCTTGCCCGCCTTAGAAAAACGATCCTTAACGCGAACCTAAGCTTTAAATTTTGGAATAGAACGAGACCTATAGGGTAACGAGCTTAATAGGAAAGTCGTTCGAAAAATATTGGTTACTCTTTTAAGCATACTTCGAAGTTCATAATGGTTTCTGTGAGTTGAATGCGTGACTGCGACGCCTTGTAATGCGGTGAGGCCTTGGGTATCAAAGCTTCACACAGCTTCCCTCGCCTGTATTCAACTTACTTTAACTCGGATTGATTCCAGAGAGGTTTGCTCAGATTGTAACGAGTTCCTTTTCGAAAGATTAGAAGCTGGTCTAGAAACAATCTAAGTGGATCCATCATGCTTTTTGTTTGCTAGAAATAATTAGGTTTGTTGTGGTGGAGTCATCCTTGTTTGTGTTTGCTTAGAACTTCCTTTCCTTTTTAGGATTTTTTTTTCTTTTTTTTTTTCTGGTGTATGCCCGAGGTTATTAGAGAGCGGTCTTGGAAAAGAGACAATCTAGGTCGTTAGTGAAAAACCTATTAATTCTTATTGTGGAAGCGGGGAGCTCGAAGACTCTTCTTTGAGAGCCCCGTTTTTGGAAACTTCAGTTTTGAGAATCTGTCTCTTCGTGAGGAAAGTACCCCTAGTACTTCAACTGTGCCAGCGATGGCCATTGTGAAAGATTACATGTTCCCAACTAGGACCAACCGAGATTCGTGTATTAAATTGCCAGCCAATACGACTAATTTCGAGATAAAACCTAGTATTATTCAGATGATTCCTATATTCTTAGGAAAAGATGATGAGAACCCTTATTTTCATATTAGAGACTTTGAGAAAATTTGTGGGACAGTTAGAATAAAAGACCTTACTGATGAAGTTTTGAAACTTAAGATGTTCCCCTTTTCATTGAAAGATAAAGCCAAGACCTGGCTAAATAACCTTCCATCTGAATCCATTGAAACATGGCGGGAATTTATCACTTTGCTTTCTATATGAAATTTTACCCTAAGCATAAACTGCAGGTTGTTAGACAGATAATTAGTTCCAAGTGTGCAACAAGAGGGAGAGTCTCTTTATAGGTTTTTAGAGATTCAATGATCTCCTATCCCAGTGTCCTCACCATGGATTTGATAAGATGAAACTCATAGAGATTATTTATGATGGTTTCGACTATTCGACCAAAGCCATGGTCGAGTCTATGTGCGCTGGTGAGTTCACTAGTAAAAGTGTTGAGGATGCCTTTACCTTTTTAGGAGTTGTTGCTAAGAAATCCCTACAGTGGGAGTCTTGTGTTGACCCCCCTAAAAGACTCTTGGTTAATATAAGTAGCACTAATATGGTAGATACGAGGTTTGCGTCAGAGGCTAAGTTTGCTGCTTTGTCTAGAAGGTTAGAAGCTTTGGAAATGGGTCAGTCTAAAAATAGGTCCCTTGTTGAACCTTATAGAGCCTCTCAAGTCTCTAGTTGTGTAATAGAGCCCGATAACTCATTTTGGGAAGGTCAGGTTAGTGAAGAGCAAGCTCATGCTGTCTATAACAATGCTAGGTTTGAGAACCGTCAGAAGTTTGACCCATACTCAGAGACCTACAACCCTGGTTGGAGAAACCATCCTAATTTCTCTTGGTCTAAGGGCCGAATCAAGGTCAGTCTAGTAATTCTCAGTCTCCCCCAGGTTTTGGTTATAATAAGAATTCTTCAGGTCAAGCCCAGTTCCAGAACCCTTATGAGAATAAAATGGCTAGCTTAGAGGAATCTTTTGGTATATTAAAAAACAGCCAAGATATGCTATCACAAATCCAGGAAATGTTAATAAAGAGCCAGGTTAATTTTCAAGAGGAAACCCAGCTGAATTTTAAGAATAATTCCCAGTCTCTTGCTAAATTAGAACTTCAAGTCGGCCAAATAGCTAAGTTTATAAGTGAGAGAGAAGAAGGAAGGTTCTCTAGTCATACTGATCCTAATACCAAAGGAGATAAATCGTACAATCATGTGAATTCTATAACAACCCTTAGGAGCGGTAAAACAGTAGACAATAAGGTAGCCATGCCTAGTGGACATACTGTAGTTATTGCAGTGATTTTCTTTCTGCAGAGAGGTATAAATATTGAAGGGATATTCCAGGAAGAGAGGAGGAGAGTTTAGAGCATAATAGAGCGAAAAATCGATCACCAGAGAGACCTGCTGCTGCTGCTGCCATTGAAGAACACGAAGAACATTGGACGCCAACGAACAGTCGTTCATGATACAGAAATAACGACTCACATTCGGGGGTCGTAGTTCAGGAGATAGTCTTAAAGAAAACAAGTGACAGAAGCTTCGTCGTTCTTTGTAATGATTGTTTGCAACAATTATAAACGTTGCAAACACCCGATTTTCATTATTTTTTCTCCTTTTCATCTTTGTAAACAATTTTTGAGCATGAATCAATATTTTGAGCAAGTTTACACCATGATGAGCTAAACCCATCCTCTAGGGCGACGGTGGAAGCTATCTTGCCAATGAAAAAGTGGTAATTCTTAATTATTTAATTTGTGCAATTTTTAATTATGATTATTTGCCTAGATTGAAAATAGATTTTATGATTTTTGTTAAACAATTGTATTTTCTATTGATGGAATATGCTTTCCCTTGGGTTTTGATATCCCATGCTTTGGATTAACATTTGTTGTTTCTAAAAAATCTACTTTTGCAATATTTGAGAATCAAATTGAACGTGTGAAATTGCATGATTGTAATTAGTATCACTTTGGAATTGGTAAATAGCGGAATCCTAGACCGAGTCTCTCCATAATTCTCACAACACTTTTAATTTTGAGTTTGTTATATTCTTTCTTTAAAATTAAGTCTAAATATCTTCTTTCACAAGTCTTGAACGAATCATATTACTACAACATCATTGAAAATAAACCATCATGGTTCATGGACTCACGCTCCTGTACGCGTACTGCTCTCTTATTCACAAGATCGGAACCTTAAGATACGCGTACCCAGTACGCATACCTACCCTATTGCGGAACTCAGATCACTAGGGGACGCGTACTGGGTATCCCTACCTACCATGTTACCAGAGTTTCAATAATTTTGAAAATTCTATTTAAACGATTTGAAACATTTCCAAAGGCTGTAATTAATAATGAATATCATTGGTTGGGAAATTTCCAATTGATCAACTTGGAACAAAAGTAGTTCATGCACAACAAATTATTATTTACCAAGATTGTCAATGATTTAGAATATCCACAACTTGAATCATATTTGAGATATTTATCAAGACTAGATGGACTCGGATTTTTTTCTTTTCAATATTAAATTTACCATAATCATAAGACATAGTCTCACGAGATAGAATGATAAATGAGGTGAGTAAATAGGACTGTTTAGTCTTCGTGTGCCACTTTGTCGATGAAGTTCTCCAAATATCTTTGTTTGATCTCCAGTATTGAATCTTCGAGGGATATACAGTGATGTCTGATACTTAACTTCCATATATACTTTTATCCTAGTTTAAGACTTGGCCTTAGTAGACTAGAAATCAAGATATAGTTTTGTGCATCTAACCCTGACAACAAGCTTAAGATAGCAAAACTTGCAAGTTCGACCGAGAAGTGCTATAAAACTCTCCCTCTTGGTCAATTTTAGTGACAAAACTATCAATACATATCAATTCAAAATAAAAAAAAACCTTTCATCTCAAAATCAGTCATGCTTGATTTCTTATGTTCTTTAACATCTTCTTGAACTCTTTGTTCTTCAAGTTCTTTTATGTTTCTGCATATGATAATTTCAACACATTTGTTGATCCTTAGTGATAACAACTTATCAGATTACTCGTCTAGAGATTTTCCAGAATGATGAAGTCACTCAACTCATTGGTTGTTACATTGGTGCATAGTATTGTTACCTTGGTCTTTACTTACCTCTTTTGCATAATAGGTAAAACCTATATCTTATAGTTCACTCCACCTATAAGAATTATATATTCTCTAACCATGTACAAACATAGAGAATAAAGTTCTCGATCTTATTCCTGCCAATTATGGTTCCAGAGAGGAAATGCCACAACTAAGAACATCTTAAGGAATCCCTGCAATATATTCACAAAATCTAATAGTGGGAAGATCAATATTGCAATTCTCAAAATAATTTACTTCGCTTTTAGTGTTGAACACAAAGAGTTAAGATATTAATGTAGTTGCATCTTTTACACCCGATGACTACTAAAACATTCAAGAATCAAGATGAACAAGATGTAAAGAGCATGTAAAGTAAAGATTAACACAAGCATATAACTTGGAAAGAAGATGTTTTCTTTATTGATTATAAGCTCTTACCCTTGAAAGAGCTACAAATATCACTTAGATTTCTCACTCTCTCACAATCTAGATATCTCTAAGGAGTTCTCTATAGAAAGACCATCTATTTTTACATAAGTTGTCCATCTCCTTCTACATGGACTGGTATTTATAGGCAAATTAGACTCGTGAAGGCCTGGTCTCGCTGAGCTGGTGGAGCTATCATACATCGTCTTCGTTACTTAGAGCGGGTTCTATACTATCCCTCGTAATGGCTTGCTTGGTTCTCCTTCCGATTTATCTCGCTCCGCTCGTCATCGTATAGCTCTTCCTTAGAGAACCTCGTGCTGTATCACCTCTGGGTTGTAGTATAGATTGCCTGAGCCTTTTGTTACGATATAGATTCGCTCTCATCTCTTCTTATCCTTTATTAAATGCAGTCCTTCTTTTTATACTTGACCGTCTGAGCAGATTAGACTACTCCTTACATGCGTCGTTCATGCGACAATGTAGCATGCGTCTCTATTTAGACAAACTCGTCTTTTTGGAGTATGATTCTATGTTCTTATCTCATCATTTTATCGTGGATTCATCCCTTGGGATGTTTACACGTGGACATCGGGTAATTTACCCTCACACTTAACCTATGAGAACATATGAGATACCCGTTCTAATCACTATAAATATGACAACAAAGAACAAATCTCACTAAACAAGTATACATAATCATCGATAAAGATTAGCTATTGCAATCATCTCCAAAATAAAATTTTAAAAATAAACTTTAATCAATTGCAAGGTGATAGTATTTGGAATAGCCAAGGAGTTAACCAGAAAATATACCCTTAAAGAATCTTCATTATTCCCGAAATCTATGTCAACAACCCATGCAATGAAACATAGGGTTCATGAATGAGGATTTTGGGTCCTTCGAACATATTTGGATATTGTTTGACAAGTGCTTCTTGGATCTCGAGAGATTTCTGTTCTATACTTTCAAGGGACTGCACTTCCATCTTAGTCTTCTTAAGTTCTTAAGAAAAGTTTCCTATCTTTGATGGTTGGAGCAGTTTTCTCTTGGCTTCTTAATACTTTTCTTCTTCCTTTTAAAGAATGAATCTTTCTCCTTAGGATATGACTTCTCATCTTCCTTCAGCGAAGGATAAGGGAAGCTTATAAATTACCATAAGTCAGGAAGTTTCTTTGGGAAAAGTGTCGGAAACAAGGAAGCTAGGGAAATCATTGAAATTATGAAAGTGGGAATAATCAAATGAGAGGATAAATATATGGGAGTACCTATCTTTACCCACACTTAAAATGTTGTGCTTTAAACCAATCCTAAATAAACTTAAAGGAAGATTTACGGATTAGAGGGGTAAGCATCTTACCCCTGCGGGAAAAGCCGTCATGATCAAGCATGTGGCTGATTCTTTAACGATGTATCAAACGACATGCTTTCTCATTCCTAAAAACATCACCAAGAAAATGGATGCTCTTAATAGATGTTTATTTTAGGAGCACGAGGAAGGGATACATAGAGGTTTGTGTCAAAAAGGTCGTCCATCTGCCTTCCCGCGGGGTGGGGTGGGGGGTCTCGCGTTGAAGAAATACATTGAGTTCTGTTTTGCTATGATTATTAAAGTGGTTTGATGGCTGATACAGAACCATGATTATGTGGGGGGAAATTATGAAATCAAAATACTTCAACACTGCCGCCTTCCTTTTAAACCAATCCAAGCCTAACCCTAATAGTTCTTAGTTGTGGAAGTATTAACGGACGAATATGAAAATTGTTAAGACAAATGCGGCTTGGAAGGTGGAAAATTGAGACACCATCTAGATCTGGGACCATAATTGGATTGAGTTAATTAGTGTTTGGGTCTTAGATTTTGGTATGTCTTTGTGTTTGGGTGCTAAGTTTGTCCGTTTTAGTGTTTGGGTTTTTGACCGGTTAGTCAACGACGTTGATTGGTCAACTCGTTAAGATAATTAACGTCCGTTAACATAATTAAATTTGTCCATTAAAAGAAGAAAGAACACCAACCTTTGAATGATGAGAGAAAAACCACAAGATCATCAAATATTTTATCAGCCCAGATGAATCACACTTAATAACAATGAGGATATTTTCATCAGAATCATATATATCCTTAGCCTTAGGAGTAGAGAATTGATGAAGAATTAGAACTAAAGTTTTTTTGATAGATTTGTCTAGAAAGATGATTAGAACTAATGGTAATGCTGGTGTGCAAGTTCAATGGTGAGTGAAAGTGGGAGATGTGTAATTTCAGTGAGTATGGAGTATTGTCTGCTAGGAAGTACCGAAAAAAAAAAAAAAAAAAAACTGAATCCAGTACTCCCAATCCCATCATTCAGTTGAACTTTAAACAAATCTATTTACAACAACCCTAACACTGATTTAACAATTCCAACACTAACACATCATCAGACAAACAAAAACTTTAAAAATCGAGTGCCAACTTTAAATATTAAATCACATATTTGTGAAAATACACATAAACTATAATCCAAAAGAACCAATATAAGCCATAGTTTAGCCCAAAGTCCGCCTCCTAATTTTCCTTGTATCTTCGCCCTAAAACCATCAAACCTAGTTCCTGCGAGAATGGATATTTTTTTCTTAGAACCATTATAAACCATCAAATCATTTTAAGATCGTTTACTTAATCAATCTGCTGTTGGTAAGATTCGATTTCCGAATTTTCCTCTTGAATCTAGCCATAACAGAGCTTCTCCTATCTCATCGCTGCCACCACCTTCAACTCCAAATATATCATCGTTACTGCCGCCATCCTCTCAAGTTTAGACGACCCCCAAATCCAGTTTCAGAGCCATAATCGACTTGAATCAAGCTCGTAATGATTAATTAGGATTCTGGAGAATACCAGAGCCGTGTTTATTTCTTTTTAATGGACGGATATAATCTCACTAAACCGACGTTAATGTCCTAATGGATTAACCAAGTGATCTAGTTGACTAACTGGTCAACGACCCAAACACTAAAACGGACAAACTTAGGATCCAAACACAAAGACATACCAAAATCTAGGACCCAAACACTAATTAACTCAATTGGATTCCTATGAATTACCCTAATTCAATAACTAAAGAGCGACATATCACATCCAGAATTCAAAACACCCTGACCCATGTAAACCAACCGTTTGTTTATTATAAGGGAGAGTGGAATGTCGGCTTTTTAAATAAGGTTTTCCATCCAACGGTAGCAGAAAATATAATACAAATACCAACTGTCTATGATGTAGACGAAATAGACTCTTTAGTCTGGTTGACTAACAGATAGCTAGGATGGCATCTCAGTGAGCAAAGTTTATACCTTTCTAATGGAATTCAGGATAGAAACCAGCTCTGGGGGAAAATCCGTCTGCATAGATAATAATATGGGGACTAAAACAGTACCTAAACTACAAATGTTCATGTGGGAGGGTTTACATCCCAATCATTTCAAGTGGTGAAAATTTTTGCTTGTTTTGCTTGAGTATTTTCCACCTCATTTCATTATCTAGGAATAAAATGAAAATCCTAAGAAAGTTCTACAAAATAAATAATTGCATTTAACTTCCTCCACAATGGCTCTGTTTTCCCAAGCAATATCCACGGTTTTGCTATTTAGAAACTTGATTAAAGGTTCGCAGTCTCTTTCATCACTGAAATCTGAGAGATTCTCTTCCTCTGCCCAAATTGTTGCTGTCAACAGTCCTTGCTCTTCTGCCTCTTGTGGTTCTGAACATGTTGTTGGTCTTGCTCTCCCTCCTGCGAAAGTACCTGTAGCATTTTTCAGAATGATAGCAAAGATGAAAGGGTTAATTTCTGAAGTCCAAGCTACATCCACATTTATCTTCCATTTATTTTTGTCCGGTGGATTCCAGGGAACCTTTCTTTTAGGTTGTTCTTCTTTTTCCTCCTTGATTTGATCTGGTCTCATTTTCCTTGTCCAAAATTCCACATGTCTATAAATTTCTTTTGATAATCTCACAAGGGTTTGGGAAGAACCTTGAAAGGATTCAGTACATCTTGTCTTCTAGATAAACCACATTTTGGTTGCCACCAATTCTAATGAGATAACATTATAAGTGTTGTTGAGCCAATGTCTGCAAATATCCATTATTCTTGTTGAAGCATCAAATTTGTAGCTAACATGATTTGGCCTAAACCCCAAATTTCCTTAGCATAGGGACAATGAAGAAACATGTGTTCTAATGTTTCGTTTTCTACATTACAGAAAGTACAACCAGGGTTGATATTAGGTATTATCCCTATCAATATTTTTGAATTTGTTGATAAAATATTATGTATAAATTTCCACAAGAAGAGTTTAATCCTAAAGGAGACTTCTAGTTTCCATATTTCTTTCCAGAAATCATCATCAAGCCCTAAATTAGAGTTATTGATATTGGTTTGAGTTAGCTTGTTATACATGGAATTGACAGAAAAAGTTCCTGATTTTGTGAGTTTCCATCTAAGCATATCAGATTTAAGGTTGTTATCTCTGTCTAAGAAGAGATTTATTTTACAAATTTTTTCGCTATAGTTATTGGAAAACTAGAAAAGATTAAGTGTGTGTTCCAGTTATTGCTCTCTGAATCTATTACGTGTGATACTAAAATGAGATAAGCGTTATCATTTGTTTTATACTTCATCAGGTTTTCATTAAGACCTTTTATCCAGTGATCCTCCCAAATATTTATGTTTTTTTTTTCCATTTCCTAGCTACTTCCCATATACTATTTTGAGTAACTAAACTTAGTCTTGTCCTAATACATCTCCATGTCTAGGAACATCCATCAAGTGGTTTAGCTCTAAGGGGAGATTTATTTTTAAAATATCTAGGCTTTGAAGTTTTATCCCACAGAGAGTTGGGCTCAGTTAGTAGTCTTTTTTTTTTGGTATTCAGCATGAAAAAGAAAAAAAACTAACTTTGAGCTACATTCCAGAGAGTAGCAATGTTAGTCGGAACATTTGAGTTCGTCCATCTATCTTGGACTTTCAGAGAGAGTGCGTAACCAGCACGAGAGTGGGCTGCAGTGTTTGCCATTTTAGGAACAAACACAAATGCACAATTGCTGAGATTGTTCGAGAGTCTCTTTATATCATCTCTAAGCTTACAGATATTCCATGGAGGATTTCTTGTCGTCCCATTTAAATAGTTGACTACTATTTCACTGTCACCTTCAATGATTACGAAATTTAGCGCCATGGTAGTTGCTAATTCAGCTGCTAGTACAAAACCATCTTCTTCAGCATAAGTAACATTGTCAGACGTGCCAATTCTAGTAGCCGCACCCATACAAACTTCGTTGTTGTCTCTAACAATTGCAGCACAAGCATAGGATCCATTCTTTCATGCAGCATCCACATTGATCTTAATGTAAGGATGTTGTGGAGGGTGCCATGTAGCCATTACCAGATTGTCAGCTATATTGGAAGTGGAAGCTCCAGCATTGAGATTATCATCCATGTTGAAGTTGTAGTAGGTGCTAAACCAGTAGTTTTCAATCATAAGAGTACCCTGAACATTAGTGGACCTGTTCTCAAAAAATTTGATGTTCCTTACTTTCCAGATAGCCCAAAGAATAACCATTCCTAAAGAGATAGAGTACTCGTTATTGCCATGTTGTAGCCAGCTCTGAATCAACTGAGGGAGAGAGAGATCTGGATTTTCTTGTAATCTGAGACCCATTGGTGATGCAAACCATAGAGCTTGAGCAAAGGGGCAGTGGATTAAGCGATGGTCCACTGTTTCAGCTGCGGAGTTGCACAAAGAACATTCAGGAGAGTCTGTATCAACAAATCTGTTGATTTTTGTGGCTACTGCGATCCCATTGTGAAGTTCTCTCCAAACAAAAGTTTTTATTTTTGGGGTTCTTTTCTTTATCGACCAAAATATTTTCCAGGGGAAGATGTTCTCACCAGAGCTTGATGATTCTCCTTAGTTGGATTGTAGCAATTTCTGAAATGACTGCGAAGTAAAATTTCCATGATTAGTAGGATGCCAAATGAGAATGTATGCAGCAGTTGAGTTAATTGGGACTTGGTAAATGAGTGTTGCAGTGAACTCATGTACTACTTGTAGTATGGAAGGCATGTCCCATTCGCCAGTTGCAGAGTTTATGAGCTGATGTACTTTAGTGATGTTGGTGACAGTATCTTCTTTTCTCTGTGGAATTCCATCTTGTATGGTAGGTATCCAAGGGTTTGAGAAGATTTTATGTCTTGACCATTTCCGACTAGCCACCTGCATCCCTTTTTTAGTTCAATTCTACAATCCAGAATTACTGACCAAGTAGTGGAGCACTTTCTTTTCTTCTTGACTTCCCAAAATGATTTATTTCTCAAATATTTGGCCTCCAGGATTTTGACCCACAAAGAGTCTTTGTCATGCAAAAATATCCACGCTAGTTTTGCCATGAGAGCTTGATTTAGTTCATATAAGGTATTAAGGATCTGAGCCCATACCTCCTTTTTTCCTTTGAGATGTTAAACCACTCCCATTTAAGGAAGTGCATTTTCCTGTTGTGTCTGTCATGCCCCCACCAAAAATCTCTAATCATTTGAGTTAACTTGTGAAGGATGGTTTTAGGAATGCTTGAGGTTTCCATATAGTACACAGGAATAAGAGCCAACACTGATAAGATTATAACTGTTCTTCCCACATGAGACAAATTGCTTCTTTTCAAGCCAGATAATTTCTCTATGAACTTATCAATAAGAAAATTAAAGTTAGAAACTCTATTTCCTTGTTGCATAATCTTCACCCCCAGATACTTTTCATCCTTGTGCATTTTAGTCACCCCCAAAGTTTGGATAATTTCTGCTGCATAAGAATCTGGAACACTTTTACTGAAGTAGATGGAGGATTTAGAGTAGTTTATCAGCTGACCTGAGACACTGTAATATTGTTGCAGTATTGTTTTTATTGAGTTTATGGTGTTTGTATCTTTGTTCCCAAACAACATTACATATATGCAAACATTATATGAGATACACTTGGTTCCCATCAGTTAGTAGTTAAGCTACTTTAGTTATCAAGGTAAGGTTGAATTTCTATGCATCCTTGAATCACATGTTCTATTCCCCACCAGAAATCCATTAACGTTTTTTATTGTTGTTTTAGGTTTACACCCATACTTGGCCAACCTTAGGATCAGCACCATTTTACTAGTTTGAGGCAAAACTTTACTTTTCTATCCCTGAGATTTATGTTCCATTTTTCTAGAATGAATTCAAAAGTCTTGATTTTAGATTTATTAATGAAAACGGGAGTTCCTATATAAGAGCCTTTAAGGTATATGTGTTTTATTTTAAGTAGTTTTGACATCATTCTTTGGTGTTTGGGTAGGACTCATAAGAGAGGCAGCAGTTAAGACTCCTTTTTTGTCAGCACACCTATTAAAAATTTTCCGTACTGATAGGAGGACATCATCAGTACATGTACATCGCAAAGGGCAGATGAGTTGTTTCCATTCCGTAATGTTATTTCACATTTCCCTCGCCCTTCAGTCGCATTCAACCATAACTCCCGGTTCAACTTTCAACCCGGCCGGTAGATAGTCGGAAAAACATTTTACTGAAAAAAATGCTATTTTACTAGGGAACATTATTTTACTATGTCAACATAATAGTGGATTGCCCGTGCCATTATGGCACGGGGACGAAAGGGGTAATATCCACCAGTTTGTGGTGAATATCTTCGTAGCAGACAGTTTTATTTATATTGGATTTAATTGGTTTTATGGATTTCAAGTGATATTTCAATCCGTTTCGATCCATTTCAAGTAATATTTTGATGTTGTGTTTATGTAAATTGCACCAAGGCAAGCTGCCAAATATTATGTAAACATTAATCCTTTGCAAAAATAAAAATATTTTACTATTATTTTTCTTATGATTTCGGATCGGATAATTATCCGATATCCGGATAGAAATTCGGATACGAATTCAAAGTGAAAATTACGATATTCGTTCGGATTTCGGATCGAATTCGGATAATATATGGTATTTTCGGATTCGGATACGGATAGTGCCTATCCGCATCCGTATGCATCCGTTTACACCCTTAGTTCATGACAACCACTTGACTTTTCATTTCATTTTTTTATTCCAAATAGAGCGGAAGATTTTAATTTTTATCCACGTGGGTCAACAGTCAAAGGTTCTGTAACCAAATGCCGGATCTTAAAAAATGTAGGGTATTTGCGTACGACATTTTCACCTCCCTTTTTCTTCCTCCTCTTCTACCGCTGCAGCTCCACCGCTACCACCACCAATATTCATACCAGCTCCACAACACATATATATACATACGGCTGATTTTTTTTTTTTTGTTTGTTTGTTTCATTGAATTAGTTTAATTTCATGGGTTAATGCAGAGTTGAAAGAGATTAATGGTTTTCTACCCAAAAAAATCAGGGTACGGTGGTGGTGGTAGTAGTGGAAAGTGGTTCCATTAATCAATTGAGAACATTTAGTCGTATTTCGTGAACAAAATGAAGGCTCAAAGTAATTAATTTAATCCAATTTCATGGTTTTATACAGAAATGAAAGAAATCGTGTTAGGGTACCGACCCATTGACTTATAAACTACCAATTAAGTCCCATCTAACTAATGTGGGACTAGGATCCCAACGTCCCACCACGCTTCAAGACCCAACGATCCAGACTCAACGTCCTCGTTGGCCCACTCTATCGACACTGACCCGAAGGTCGCTCTTTCTCTTATGGCGGCTTCACTCCCCTATCAGTATTCAATGAAGGTGACAACTACGGCCATACATAGGTGCCCCAACACTTTAATCTAGCCTATAGTTCACCCCTTCCGTGGAGCGGGCATGGGTCGTGGTGGTTGACTCTAATACCAAATGTTAGGGTACCAACCCTAAACTCGTCATAAGCCCATGGACAGAACTCAACTCGAAAACCGGTTGACTAGATGAAAGAACCCATTGACTTATAAACTACCAATTAAGCCCCATCTAACCAATGTGGGACTAGGATCCCAACAAATCGATGGTTTTATTAAAAAAATAAAAAATAAAATAAAATTAGAGTAGGGTGGTAGTGGTTACAGTGGTGATCGGTGTTGTTGATTTTCTGTAATAGTGGAGATGATGTTGCTGGTGGTTCTTTTTGTGAATAAATCTGAAGGAAGGAGGAGGGTGTTGATGACAAGGATTAACAAAAAAATTGGTTTCTCTTTTATGTTAGGGTACCAACCCTAAACTCGTCATAAGCCCATGTACAGAACTCAACTTGAAAACCGGTTGACTAGATGAGGGAACCCATTGACTTATAAACTACCAATTAAGCCCCATCTAACCAATGTGGGACTAGGATCCCAACAAATCGATTGATGGTTCTATAAAAAAAAAAAAAAAAAAAAAAATTAGAGTAGGGTGGTAGTGGTTACAGTGGTGATCGGTGTTGTTGATTTTCAGTAATAGTGGAGATGATGTTGCTGGTAGTTTTTTTGTGTATAAATCTGAAGGAAGGAGGAGGGTGTTTATGACGAAGATTAAAAAAAAAATGGTTAAATAATTAGTGATGGAGGAGGACGGTGGCCGTCGTTTTCACAGATTTGTGGTAGAGGTTGTCGAAGATTGAAAAGGATTCATGGTGGTTGTTGTCGGAGATTGATGGAGAATTAGATGAGTGAGATTTGTGGTGGTGATTGGTTTTTTTTTGCTGAAACTGAAAACACAGAGGAGGAAGAATGTATGTTCCCTTGATTTTGTTACAAATTACGACAATCTAAGAGACAAACAGAAACATGGAGGGGCTTTTCTGTCCTTTCGTCGTTGAACCAAAACTTTTGGTTACCAACACCAAACAAATCATTTTGCTTTATATTATAGATGCTACCCCAAGTACACATGGATCAATTATATTACAATACCGTAAACATAGATTCCAGGAAAAGGAAAAAGAAAGATACATAAAAACATCATTCTGTAATAAGAACTAATGCAGTGCCTTGATATCTATCTAATGCCATAGTAATTTATATGGTTATTCTTTTCTTAATATTCACCTTCAATCCATTTTTCATATGAAGGTTTATGAATGGTTTGGAGCAAACATGATGACCTTTCACCACTTCAACGTGGAAGTTGAATAGGACAGCTGAAACAACAGACTTCATAAGCGTAAAAGATATATCTTTGCCTATACAAGTTCTTGGTCCAATGTTAAACGGAAAGAATTTGTGTAACGGCTCTGTAATTAGCTTCCCATTTTCAGCTATCCACCTCTCTGGCTTAAATTCCAAACAATCTTCACCCCAAATCCATGGCATTCTTCCCACTGAATAAAATGAAAGTAGTATTTCGATTCCAGGAGTGACCGTACTGCCATCCGGAAGCTGATCTTTCTTCACGGCAGATTTTCGGTTAATAGGAAGTGGTGGGTATAATCTTAAAGATTCACATAAAGCCGCATGCAAATAAACTAAACCTTTTAAGTCCTCCGAACCAAAAATCCATGGCCATTTACCGGTGCTTCCTATTTCATTTTCCCTGTTCTTTGTAAGCAATACAAAATTCAGCTCTTCCAAGATCTTTGTCTCGACAGCGGATGTCTTCGAAACAAGCCAGAAAAACCAAGTGAGAGCCGATGTAATTGTGTCTCTTCCAGCTACCAAAAAGGTTAGCATTTCATCTCTAAGAAAAATATCTTTATTAGGCAAAGAAGAAACAATACTAGTCTTGTCTTCTAGAGCTTTTATGTAAGTTGATAATAAATCGTATGTTTTCACTCCCGCTAGCAAGTCTTTCTTCTTTAGACTAATGTAATCTTCGAGAATTTTGTGTACTTTCTTTTTTGCTTTCTTTAACTTTCTCTCTTTACCGATTTCAAGCATACGCAGTAATTTCCACAAAAACATAGGCCTGATATGCCTGTGAAGTATCGCTTCTTGTGCATCATCCCCAGCAACAGCTAGCTCGTTTGAAGGAAGCTCTATGGAAAGGTAATTTTCGCATCTTCCAAAAATCACACTGATGTTAACATCAAAAGAAAATCTCGAACAAACATCTTGTAAATCAATGCTGGACCCTTCTTCAGCTACATGAGTTAAAAATGGGACTAATTGTTCTTCTACCACCTTTCGGCTCGTGTTTGAAACTAGGGTTCTGAATTCTCTTGATGAGAATTCTGCATGAGCAAGTTTTCTTTGCATCCTCCAACGATCAGAATCCACGTTAAAAATCCCATCACCAAGTACACTGAAAACATCCCTGAAATCCTCTCCCTTTGGGAAATTGTTGAAGTTGGTTTTGAGTATGTATTCGATGTTTTGTGGGTGACAAGTAACAAGATATCTAAGATTTGAGAACATGGGTCCATCTATATAAAATGAACTTTTGCCAAGTGAACTGAAAACTTCAACAAACCATTCAGACAGGCGCTTGGAATTCAATATTAAAGATGGAATCGTGCCAACGAAAATCCAGTAGTTTACCGCTTTGCTGGTGTTTCTGAAATATAAGGCTAGAGGGAGAAAACAAAGGAAGATACTGAAAATTACGGAAAATACTTTCGAGAAGAATGGATAAGAAGATAAAAGATACTCAATATCCATTGTTTTTTCTGTGGTGGTACAGAAGGTCGACGAGAAAGTATGTACTAATATAGAAATGTTTCTGCACGGGAATCAAAAAGTAAGGTTGATCACATTCATGGAAACTACTAATGCTCAACTAAATGCAGGTAACTGCTAATAATGCTCAACCAATTGCAGGTTTGAGCATTCATGCATACTATAATAAACTAGTTGCATAGTAGGTGTAGAGAGTAAGTTCGGTAGGTTTTAATGGGGCCAGCCTAATCCTACACTGTTATTTTAGCCTTAGCAATGTCGGAGTGAAAAGGCCATAACAAAGAAATGTCAGTGATCTATTTTGTTTGAATATCATATTCACTGAAGAAAGATCAGACATGGAGACCAAAAACATTAGGGAAGATGTGGGAAAAATAAAAGTGACGAGGGAGATAAAATCAAAGAATACGGTTTTGAAACTGGGAAAAATATCTCTAGCCTATTTTGATTTTTTTATATACGAGGAACCCACCATTAAGATGCTAGATATATGGAGCCCATAATTAGGTCGTAGTATTAACAGATTACATAAATGACCTCCAACAAATTTGGAGAATGTTTATGGAAATTTCATTTTAGCAAAATTATAGCTTTGAAAAGTCAAAACATTTAACCGTTTCTTCCCAAATTTAGATTCTTCTTAACTGGAAACGTGGAAAATTTTCAGAAGATTCTTAATGTTATTAATGCTAATCCAAAAAAACTTTAAAGAAACTGAATGTTGTAGGGCTTTAGCCCACGGATGTGCAGCCCAATGTAATAGCTAGGGTTCTATTCCTATTGTATATAAAGGATACTATAGATATGTAATAGGGTTATCCATATCAATAAGAAATCCCTCTCCTTCTCTGTCTCTTCGTCTTTTTCTCCATAATCTATCGCAAAACGTTATCACCACGATCTTTGTCGCAAAGCTAAAAAAAAATTGGATTTGATTTGTTTTTGCAATCCTCGCGAATCAAAAGTACCTTCATCATCGAAAGAAAAAAAAAAATATATATATTAGTTATCACCCGTTCACGGTAACATCTGGGAAATCATTCCATTTGTTATTTTTTCCTTTTGAATCAGACACCAATCAACACATCAGAAGTGCAACATGATGGGAGTTTTGGTTGTGCCGGGTTCCGCCTCATTCATCACTTTTTTTTTTACGGTATCTCAAGTTGAATTGGGCGATATTAATCCGCGGCTTTGAATCCTTCTGAGAACCCGAGGAGAAGGAAAAACCGATCTTGTTCTGATCTGATACTTGGAAGTGAAGTCCAATCTGGGTCCACCTCAACCTAGTCCGGTTCAGTCCAGCCCTCAATCAATTGGTCCGGTCCGGTCGTCAACTGATCAACCCGGTCATCATGTGCTATTTGTTCTGGATTACGGTGTTTCTGGGATGTCCGTGACTAATAAGACTGTTAGGTCTTGTCTATATACTAGTAGGAACCAAATTTTGAGGTATGTAACTATAACGCGAGTTTTTATATGCTAGGCTTATTTACTCGCAAGACTTATTTATTTGTTTTTAGAATATGCCTAGTTTTGTTTATTGTTGTCTTAAAATAAGTCAACAGCATATAAGCGGTCAATTTAAATTATTTTTATTGATCTCAATCATTAAGAATTTTGGTCTTAATGGTATTTGTTCTCTTGAATATGATATTGGCTATAGTTGAATGGTGTATTTTGTTTAATTGGTTGTACCAACTCAATTCCAATGTATTTATTTGGGGTTTAAAAGTACTTGAGCACCATTATTGGATACTTGATATTTTCCCAAAATTTTTGAATGTTCCGTGGAATATATCCACTTGCTCGACTATTAATATGTCAATAGTTTCAAAACATATATTCAAATAAAATCACATGTATTCCAATTTTTGTGGAAGAACTCACAAAAGATGATATGAGTCATAAAATTTTCATTTCTCTACTTCATCCATAATACTAACGAACCGGTATATGTTGAAGTATGACAACAAGAGAATTAATTATTCTTTAGTAATATATTCAACCTAAAGTAATTGGTTGACATGTGTAGTGAGATTCTCTTGGCCTAATGAGATAAAGAAATTTCTCAAATTAAGCTAAATGTAACAAAATTGAAAATGGAAAGAACCCCAAAGTAATAAGGGTTAGACGTAATGACTCATATAAAGCATGAGAAAAGGGACATATATATCATGAGATGAAGCTAAAATGTAATTCTAGCTTCCATCATAAATGAAAAAGTTGGAAATGCACCTTATCATAGGGAAATGCACCTGCTCATAGGTATTGGTATATACAATGTAATGTGTGTATCATAGTAGCAACCAATTTTCACATCAACTTTAATGGCAACAAGAAATTTTCCTAGCCAATTGACCCGCTATTTTTGGTTCTTATTCAGTTGAACTAGATCCAATGTCTGTACTTATGGAATGAAAACACGAGACATAAATTCTCTAAAGAACTTGAGATATATTGGGTGACACGTAATATATATTCACTCTAAAGTACTTGAATTGAATCCCACTTTTATTACGTAATAAGGCGACACCACCTGTTAAAACTCTCAAGACCCAAGTGTCTAACTCATAATTGTTTTTCTTCCATTATCTTAAGGAATTTAAACTAGTTGTTGAACTACTTCCTTATAATATGACTACGATGATTGGATCATTGAGCGAAGCATTGTTCAAAATTTGTTTCCAAGATGAAACAAAGTCACAAAAGCTCTATATGTACTGAGAGCTAATCACCTTGTTAAATTCCAAGAAAAAAAAACCATGAGAGTGGGTATCATATGGAAACTCACAGTGATGAGAATGTAATTGATTGCATCTTTTATAGTCTCTAATATATTTGGAAGGAAATATATTTTAGAGAAACTAATGAGTCAATCTAGTGCAATGTAATTCACTATAATATTTGGATTATTGAATCATATTGACTCCGACGATGAAATGTTGGAAACTGACTCATACAGGCTTTGAACATAACCATAAAGAAACTTTGGTTGTGACATGATGATTGTTTTGAAAGAACTCACACAAATATCACTTTGATTGAGTGAACGAAAATGAGAAAAAGATTGACAGAATGCAAAGTGACGACATATCTCTCAATAAGTGCTTTTCTAAATTACTGAATGCACAACCCCCCTTCCCATTATGCTTTTAGGTAAGAAAGCATATCACTCATTTTTACAAAGTCTTCAGTAAAACAGGATCGAGACCATCCTAAGATGCAAATGGTAAAAATTCCATATTACAAAGAAAACAAGGTGAACTTTAGAAAATATTCATGCGTAATGCGGACCATTAAAGTGGTGATGGATCCGGTGAATGTTTTGACTTTTTGGACTAGTTATAGTTCCTAAGAAATTTGCGTTTGAAAACTACTAGCACATACCACACAATACAAAGTGCAAAGGCTAACCACCCTTGTTAATGCTAGAGAATTTATATCAAAAGGACTTGATGAATATTGCATGTTTAATAAGATCAATATAGAACATCTTATACCCAATGGTCTCGCAGAGGCTACCATCAAAGGTTACAGATGGTGTCTAAGGAATAGGTTATGCGTACCAACCTATCTTTTATTGCTTTGGGGATATGCAGTATTACACGCATCTTACTTAATTTGTTTTTAAAACCCAATATTAGTCAACCTTTTCTGCGTACTGATGTCGTTTTGAAGTTGTTTGTAAAAAGTGGTAAGTAAGATGTCGTTCCTCTCAGACTTGTGAAGGATTTTAAATTCAAGTAAAAACTAGAAAACTCAAAGAAGTTTGTTATCAAGATTTTAAGAAGCACCGAGACTCGTGGATTCCACCAAAGTCCAATTTTTATGTGATTTAATCTAATCAATATTCGTGCAACTCTTTACGTTTAAAGTGATTCTAATATTTTGCAAAGGTAGATTTTTAGAATAACAATTGTATCTCGAAAGCATAGAATATCAAAAACCTGGGTCTAAGCATAGTCTATCAAGAGAAATCACAACTGCTTAGGAAAAATCATTCAATCAATTTTCAATCAAGGCAAATAATCTTAAAAGAGATTGCAAAAATTAATTAAAATAGAAATTACCACACACATCATGGAAAATTGGCTTCCTCCGTCGCCTCGGCTAAGGGGTTTAGCTCCTCATATTAATCACTTGCTCAAAATATCGGTTCATAGCTCAAAAGTTGATTAAAAGGATGAAAAACAATAAACAGACTGTTTGCAACGCTGTAATGGCGTTACAAAGAAGTCATTACAATGGACCGTTACGTAGACAGACTTATGCACCGTTGAATTGTCGTTGAATCTACGACCCTTAAAAACGACTGTCCTAGATGGCCTATTGTTCTTCGTGTTCTTCCCTGTTGCAGCAGTTATAACTCGATTCTCTCAAACTCCTCCTGTTGATCTCTGCCGTGCTCTAAACTTCCCCCAAGTCTCCGTAACTCCCGCTAGACCTCTCGAAACCTATTTATAGCCCACATGGTCTATTATAACTCGATTAAATCTCGAGAATATCTCTTTTTTTCTTCGGCAGCAAGGTTACGGGATTTCCCTTTTCTTCCTCTCGTACGCATCTTCTTAGTTACATCTAACGTACTGAATCCCTCAAGATATTATGGAATCGATCAAGAACCATTCTTCCCTTTATCTCGTACGTAAATACCGTGTTTAGAACCAAGAAAATTCCGATAATAGTTCCACTGTTTTATCCGCACTCCGTGACTTCCTCTTCCGGCTTATCCATCCCAACTCGGTCGATCCAATCACACATACCATCCCTCGTTAGGCTATATCAGTCCACCAACAAGTTCGGCAATTGAATCGCTCTAAAACTCGCCGAGAAATCCCACACAAAATCTTGCTTCATTGCTGCCATTTTTTCCGCCAATTTTGATTTTTTGAATGTTGAAGATGAGGCGCCCCTATCCAGAGTAGGGGTGCCTTTAGCAGCTGCCTTTGGTGATGCCTGGGGTGCCCCTTAGTAATTTGGGTACCCCTTATCCGTAGCGAGGGTCCGAATAGTAGGTGTCCTCCGGGCGCAACTTTTCGAGCCGATTTTTCCAAAAATGTTTATTGGCCAAAAATACCTACACACACATAAAACACCATAATAAGTACAAAAATGAGCACTATCAATATAAAGAATCGAGATAAATTAGACACAAAAATGTGTCTATCAAATACCCCCAAACCTATTATTTGCTAGTCCTCGAGCAAAAATAAAAATTGAATTAAATCCTAACTCACTGTCGCAGGCATCGTCGATTGCATTTAGCATATGCAATAAGCCTTTAAACCCCTAGGTGGCCCTAGTGGCCGAGTTATAGTCTCGGGAGGGTTTACCAGAGGTGTACCCACAAAACCTTTATACTCCAGACCCTAACTAATTACACAGAACCTTGGAAAGCACTAAAGAATCTCCTTGGTTGGCATACTTATTGACTACAGGAGGAAGTACCACGATGCGAAATTCCAATTCTTTGTACACGAGTTTGCACTCAAGCATACTAAAATTCATATATAAGTCACGAGCTCTACTCGGATAGTCGCACTATGGACATCAATACCGGAGTCAAAACTAATCACATGGATAGATCAAGAAGATGGATATAGAGAAAAACATAGATGGTTTTGATGTTTACTAAGTGATTGGTGTTTCTCATATCTGTCTGAAGGCCTCCGCCAAAATGAACCTATCCTAATGGACAGAGATACTAGTCTGACTAATATCAACACACTGGCATATACAAGGGAACCAGTGGTCGATAATCCTAACTCTAGGTCAACACAACTGGCATATACAAGGGTTCCAGTGGTCGACTTTATTGAATTTATTCCAGTTGGTCAGATGGTCTGGTCTCACTTTCTTTTCTTTTTTTTTTTTTTTTTTTTTTTTTTTTTTCACTTTTTCACTTTTTCACTTCTTCACTTCTTCACTTTTTTTTTCTTTTTTTTTTTTCTCTTTTTTTTTTTGTGGTATCTCAATCACTTTATTTCACCCTAGAATTGGTAACAACTTGATTCGTGGGCCCCACCTAATCACTTAGAGAAACATAGTTTAAAAACAAAACAAAATAAAAACAGAAGTGAAAAGGACTCAACGAGATTGGTGAAACTATCATGTTATTTCTAACACCTGAGCTCTGTGCTTTTATGAATAGACTCTTTAGATGTTGCCATCTAATCAGATTGGTTCCTCAACTCCTACAACCAAAATGCTTCCATCCACTTAGATTGGTTAGTGCCATCCTTAATAAGCATAAATTTCTAGGCTCTGGAGTTTATCAATGCACTAAAAGTTTCTCCCATACCCCCAAACCTAAATCTAACATTGTCCTCAATGTTCTAAAGATAAAATTAAAAGCATGAACAAGGAGAAACTGTTACCATTTGAAGTAAAAGAGTTAAGGAAAGATATTACCGTGTCGCATGAATATTGGGTTACCTCCCAACAAGTGCTAAGTTTAACGTCTTGACCTGGACATTACGTACCCATAAAATGGCTAATTACCCTTTCAAATCGTATATCAATAGTCGAAACAACTGGGGATCATCAAAATCAATTAAAATTGCCACAATTATGAGACAACTGCACCAAATCAGAAAAATGAACAGACGGAGAACATCCTCATCCAAGGTTTCCTGCAAGACAACTGGGTTTTTCTGTGGTGCCCACTTGGGCTTCATATGAGTGTCTTGATAAACGGATTTACCCAAATAACGAGTCTCAAATAGTTGGATTTCCTCCTGGATAGTATCAGGAGGATCGGGTTGTGGAGTCAGAAGAGACTCAGGTAATACCTCAGACACACTAGGCTCGAGTCCCAAGTTATGGACTTCAAATAGGGATACTTGACGATTACTAAAACCCCCAAACTTAGAAATTTTCGGTGTCTCTAGATAGACTAGTCACAATATTCCTAATTTCTAGACCATTAGGTTCTTGAAAAAGGCCAATTGCTTTCTCTAATTTATAATCAGGTGGTTCATCCTCTAAATGCATCTCGAGGCAAACAAACGTAGGACTTATATGTTTCATATCCTCTATGGGCAACCCTAAAGTTTCCTTATTGTCTTGAAGTACGGTCACTGGCCTACTCTCATGATCACTATCCAAATCGGAAGCTATAGACAAAATCTCAGATGTGCCTAAAAATGCATAATTAGGGTCCAATTTAGGAGGATCTCCAGGCTCTTCGAAACAAGGGCTTAAGGTAAATTCGGTAGCTAGTAATGGTTCGAACCTAGCTTTCCATTTATCGATATCTAACATAGGAATAGAATCCAAAAGAGCATTTACTTGTTCAATGTTGCTATCATCGTCGAAATCCATGCTAAAATGAGCTAGACAACTCTCTAATGGATCTTCCAATATGATGTTTGGTAATGACTCCTGAACTAAGGTTCCTATCATGTTCACCTCTTCAATGCATGTGTCATCTAGCTCAGAATGCAGCTTATTGACATTAAAAATATTCAACTCAATAGTCATATTACCAAAAGATAGATTCATAATACCAGTTCGACAGTTTATGATTGCATTAGACGTAGCTAAAAATGGGCGACCTAAAATCACGGTGTATCCGGTTCTCCGGGGTCGGGGACGGGTTGGGTATCTAAGACCACGAAATCCACGGGATAAATAAACTTGTCGACCTCAATAAGAACATCTTCTATCACACCACGAGGAATTTTAACAGACCTATCAGCTAACTGCAGTGTTATCTTGGTAGGTTTCAATTCACCAAGTCCTAGCTGTAAGTACACATGGTACGGCAGTAAGTTCACACTAGCTCCTAAGTCAAGTAAAGCTTTATCTACCCGATGTTTTCCTATCGTGCAAGCAATGGTAGGGGCACCTGGGTCTTTATATTTAAGAGTTGTGTTGTTTTGAATGATCGAACTTACATGACTAGCTAAAAAGGCTTTTTTAGGGACACTAAGCTTGCGCTTTCGCGTACACATATCCTTAAGGAATTTGGCTTTAGCAGGAAGTTGCCTAATTGCTTCTAGTAACGGAAGGTTTATGGTAACTTTCTTAAAAACCTCCATTATGTCATTAAAGTTGGATTGATTCTTTGTTGGTACTAATAGCTGGGGAAATGGGGCTCTAGGAATAAAATAGGGCCTCTCAGGAACCGAATCAGCATCATCAGAGATTTTATCAGTCCCCTCAGCTATGGATGGTCCTGAGGGGTGAACTACAATATGCTCACTATCGGGCATGGTTACTCGATTGTCTACTACTCTACCACTCCTAAGGGTTCTAATTGAATTCAACCGATGAGATGGTTTTTCACCTACTTCATGAACACCTCTAGGGTTTGGTTGTGTTTGACTAGGAAACCTACCTTTTCTCTCAAAAATTCATTTATCGACCAACTTTGGGTTTTTAACTAGCCCGACTATTTTCTTGTCCTATCCTGTTACTAGCTTGTAGACTTTGTTCTACTGATAGCTGAAATTTTGTAGTTTCTTTGAGTCAACAAGGTTGAGAGACTCCTCTAAACTTAGGATTTTCTTATCGACTGATTCGAAACCGAGTTGGTCCGAAGGATTCTTAGTATAGCCAAAACACGGGGAGCATTTGAATTACTAAACCGACCTTGATTCTGGTCCTTAGACCATGAGAGGTTCGAGATGGTTTCTCCAACCGGGATTATAGTTTTACGAATATGGGTCAAATTTCTGACGGTTATCAAATCTAGTGTTATTATTATAAAGAGCATTGGCTTTCTCTTCAATAGTCTGGCCTTCCCAAAAAGGCTCTACTCGACCATTAGTGTGACCTAATTCTAAAGCTTCTAACCTTTTAGCTATTGCTGCAATTTTGGCATCTGATTCAAAGCCTCCTTCTACCCTATTAACGTTTCCTCTGCCTAGAAGAATTGTTTTCTTGGGTTCCCTATTGTTTTCCCATTGCTGGGTCTTTTCGGCGATTTCATGCAAATATGTCATCGCCTCATCAACTGTTTGGTTTTCAAACCCACCTGTACACATAGATTCTACTGTGGTTGTAGTGGAATAATCTAAACCCTCATAAAGGATCTGAACTAACCTAACCTTTTCGAGACCATGATGAGGACATTGGGCTAATAAATCATTGAACCTTTCCAAATACCTATACAAAGACTCTCCCTCCTGTTGAGAAAACGTGCAGATTTGCGTCCTAATAGACGATGTTTTATGCCTAGGGAAAAACTTGTTCAAAAAGGCAGATGTAAGTTGTTCATATGTTTCGATTGAACCAGAAGCCAAACTATATAGCCACGATTTGGCCTTATCTTTCAAGGAAAAAGGGAATAACCTGAGTTTCAAAGCATCATCATCAAGGTTTCTAATTTTTAAGGTACTACAAATTTCCTCAAAGTCCCTAACATGAAAATAGGGGTTTTCATTTTCTTTCCCTAAGAAGATTGGGAGCAGCTGTAAGATCCCAGGTCTAAGTTCAAAAGTTGCTTCTGTTTCAGCTAACCTGATACACGAGGGACGAGTAGTCCTAGTCGGGTTCAACAAAGCTTTCAAAGTAGCCATTTATGGCACTATCGTAATATTAGGGATTGTCTCTTTAGTAAAAGACGGACGTTCAGAATTGGACTCTTCAAAAATCGGACTTTCTAAATTGAGGTAATCGAGACGCTTAGAACTACTAGGTTTCTCTTTAACAAATCTACCTAGGGCGTCTCTTTTACGTTCCTAAGCATGCGGACGAATAAGGAAAGGGATTCTATGCAATCACAAAACAAGGTGACTCAACCAAATCAAACCTATTGATTTCTAGCAAACAAAAAGCATGATGGCTCCACTTAGATTGTTTCTAGACCAGCTTCTAATCCTTCGAAAGGGAATTCGTTACAATTTAAGCAAACCCCTCCGGAATCAATCCGAGTCAAAGTAAGTTGAATAGAGGCGAGGAAGCTCGGTGGAGCTTTGATACCCAAGGCCTCACCGGAATTACAATACGGCGCAGATCACGCATTCAACTCACGTAAACCTTCATGAACTTCGAAGTGTGCTTAAAAGAGTAACCAATATTTTTCGAATGACTTTCCTATTAAGCTCGTTACCCTATCGGTCTTGTTCTAGTCAAAATTTTAAGGCTTAGGTTCGCGTAGGTTACGTGTTCCTAAGGCGGGCAAGAAGAGAACGTGATGAAATCCGAACCCTTATCTTGTATGGCCAGGCCTTGCCCTTTACTAGAAAAATAAATGTCCGTATTCAGTCCTCAACATATAAGCATACGAAGGAGTCCAAGAATCGGCCGGTGGGGATTCGCGAGTGTTCAGAATCTTACCTCCCGTTCCAGACGGGGGATGTATCGGTTGTAGTCGACTCGGGCCACCGACTCCTATGTCAGTAATACGAACTCCAAGGTGCGAGACAATATCGTAATTGTCCTCCTTCTCTCGCAAACAATTTATATTTAAGACCACCCTTCTTTAGGGTTTAAAAATAATGTCCAAATGTCCAAAAAGTCTAAAAATAAAAAGAAAAATTACAAATATAATTATAAACCCTAATACAGTTTTCGAAAAAAACCTAAAAAATTAAATAAAAATAAAAATAAAATTCTTTGTCTCTTCCTCGTTTCCTTTCGCTTTGTCTTTGACTCCAAGTCTTTAATTATTCACCAAATCTTTGGCCCAGCTTTCCTTTCGGTCCAATATCCAAACCTGTAATCAAAACACAAATACCCAAGAAAACGTAAAATAGAACAAAAGAATAAAAAAAAACTAAAAAATAAATCTAAAACCCTAAAAACAAGTCCCCGGCAACGGCGCCAAAAATTGATGTCGTTTTGAAGTTGTTTGTAAAAAGTGGTAAGTAAGATGTCGTTCCTCTCAGACTTGTGAAGGATTTTAAATTCAAGTAAAAACTAGAAAACTCAAAGAAGTTTGTTATCAAGATTTTAAGAAGCACCGAGACTCAGGATTCCACCAAAGTCCAATTTTTATGTGATTTAATCTAATCAATATTCGTGCAACTCTTTACGTTTAAAGTGATTCTAATATTTTGCAAAGGTAGATTTTTAGAATAACAATTGTATCTCGAAAGCATAGAATATCAAAAACCTGGGTCTAAGCATAGTCTATCAAGAGAAATCACAACTGCTTAGGAAAAATCATTCAATCAATTTTCAATCAAGGCAAATAATCTTAAAAGAGATTGCAAAAATTAATTAAAATAGAAATTACCACACACATCATGGAAAATTGGCTTCCTCCGTCGCCTCGGCTAAGGGGTTTAGCTCCTCATATTAATCACTTGCTCAAAATATCGGTTCATAGCTCAAAAGTTGATTAAAAGGATGAAAAACAATAAAAGCAATTGCTTTGTATTTGTAATGGCGTTACAAAGAAGTCATTTACAATGGACCGTTAAGGAGACAGGACTTATGCACTTTGTTGAATTGTCGTTGAATCTACGACCCCAGAAAACGACCGGTCCTAGATGGCCTATTGTTCTTCGTGTTCTTCCCTGTTGCAGACGTGAACTCGATTCTCCGAAACTCCTCCCGTTGATCTCTGCCGTGCTCTAAACTTCCCCAAGTCTCCGTAACTCTGCTAGACCTCTCGAAACCTATTTATAGCCCCAGGTCTATTATAACTCGATTAAATCTCGAGAATATCTCTTTTTTCTTGGCAGCAAGGTTACGGGATTTCCCTTTTTCTTCCTACGTACGCATCTTCTTAGTTACATCTAACGTACCAGAATCCCTCAAGATATTATGGAATCGATCGGTAACCATTCTTCCCTTATACGTACGTAAATACCGTGTTTAGAACCAAGAAAATTCCGATAATAGTTCCCTGTTTTATCCGCTTTGTGACTTCCTCTTCCGGCTTATCACCAACTCGGTCGATCAATCACACATACCATCCCTGTTAGGCTATATCGAGTCCAGCCCAACAAGTTCGCAATTGAATCGCTCTAAAACTCACGAGAAATCCCACACAAAATCCGCTTCGCTGCTGCCATTTTTTCCCGCCAATTTTGATTTTTGAATGTTGAAGATGAGGCGCCCCCTATCCAGAGTAGGGGTGCCTTTAGCAGCTGCCTTTGGTGATGCCCTGGGGTGCCCCCTTAGTAATTTGGGTACCCCTTATCCGTAGCGAGGGTCCGAATAGTAGGTGTCCTCCAGGCACAACTTTTCGAGCCGATTTTTCCAAAATGTTTATTGGCCAAAAATACCTACACACACATAAAACACCATAATAAGTACAAAAATGAGCACTATCAATATAAAAGAATCGAGACAAATTAGACACAAAAATGTGTCTATCACATTACCGATTGGTAAGCGGATTTAAGCCGACATTCGTGTTTTTACGCATTTTTGGTTACACTATATATGTGCCATTACGACTCCACTTCGTACTATGATGGGTCTTAAAAACTGTTAAGTAGTTATGTTGGAAATGAGTTACCAACAATTATCCGCATTTTAAAACTTTTGGCAGGAGATCTCATACCGCTAGATTTGCGGGTTGTCATTTTAATGAGACATTCTTCCCGTCGTTAGGGGGAGATAAGAAATAGTATTTTCTAAGGGAACGACAGGAATTGTCATGGTGTGTTCCCACTATGTCTCATGTTGATGTTGATTCTTGTACTCCACAAATGTAAATGTGAAGTGACAAAGAATAATCGATTTTCAGAATGTACACTGATGTCGCTAAAGTGACAAGATCACACATACCAGCTGCAAATATTCCTGCAAGGTTAGAAATCCTCAGTATTGGGTACACCATAGACTAAGGTATTGCAACTACACTTGGTGGAAGTGTAGTCAAGGTCGTGGCTCCATAATGGAAGATGGAGATGCCACTAGGTTCGATCAATGCTCACCTAGAAAGGAAGTAGATGAGTAAGGCACAACCTAATTTGTATCATTAATGGAATCATCTCATTTGATTATCTCTGACTATGTCCATGAATCAATACTGGAGGACGCTCCGAAGTTTAGCGATTCCAGAGAACAATGACATCCCAAGTGGATTATGAGAACACACACGAGTCAATGGAAAGATCGTGTGAGTATATTAATGATTATTATTTTCATATACAGTTGCTAAAGGAAATAGAGCACGATGAGATCGAACCATGCTTCTTATTGTTTGAATATCAACAATAAAGAGTATATTTGGACTACACAATCTAGGTAGAATTTGATTCTTTGACAAATATATAGGTATTTGGTGTGGTAGTGCTAATCAACCAAGTGTAAATCCTCTGGACATACATGATTATTTGTCACAAAGCACAGTGAGAATAATGAAGTCGTAATGGTATAAAGACTCTCCTTGTGGCGCGAGGTATCTCACAAAGCCCTGGAATTGTTTACTTTGTTGTAATGAGCATTATAGCATTTTGCTACTTAGTTAGCTTGGTAATTTCAAAAGGACTTGAAAAGCAGCATATGTATGTGGTTGTTACGTATCTCTGAAAGAATCAAGAGATAGAAGATATTTACAAAAGTACTTGATAGACTTTTGTTTCCCAAATCAAATGACTCTAAACCACAGAGTGCGTTTACAGTTAGATAGAACGCTCACTTATAGATTCAAGCAATCAGGCGGATGTGGTATACTCGTCTAAGTGGCTATTTGATTTGGAGGGGATAAACAAGTAAGTTATTTTTCCTTGCGTATTCACAAGAAAGTTCCTGATTTGGAATTGTAGCTATTTATGTCGATGGTACAAACATGATGGGTACTCTTGATGTAATAAGAGACCTTAAAAGCTATTTAAAAATCCGAATTTGAGATGAAAAATCTAGGGAAGCTCGACCGAGTATTGAGCTTGTGGGATATTATTCCACCAGTTTGCATATGTCTAAAGTTTTCAGGCAATTTAACAAAGACATGCATCCTGATAGCACTCCCATGATTAGTCGAGGTTCAAATGTAAGTAAGTGACCATTTCGTCTAAAGGAAGATGAAGAATATGTGTTGGGAGATGAAATTCCCATATCTAAGTACAATAGACGCATTGTTGTACTTAGTATAATAATGTACTCGATTAAATTTTACATCCTCAGGTAACTTGTTAGCTAGATATAGCCAGCGCCATCGCAACGTCATTGGAATGGTATAGTGAATGTAATCATGTACTTAAAGGTAACCATTGACATAAATTGTTTTATCCCTACAAATACATTAAAAGGAATGCTAATGAAAGTGCAATCCAAAAGTTGTTGATTATGAAGGAACAATAATCTCTTGTCCAACGAAAGTAATTAGAGGGAGATATGGTAAATTATTTTCTAGGTTATTACCGATATTCAGTTTCGAAAAGTACGTGACTAAAGGAACTGTCTGGAACAACTCTGAAAGTAATCAGGGGGAGATGCCGACATCAGGGGGAGGATCCAAGGATATGATGTCGACATATTTTACTTCGAAATTGAAGCTGTGTTGTACTCTTTTTCCCTTCGATCGAGAATAGTTTTTCCCAAAGGGTTTTGTTACTCGACAAGGTTTTTAGCGAGACAACACTAAAAACATCAAGTATGTTGAACGTTGAAGACATAAAGATCGTCGTTGATATTACTTAAAATATATGAATCAATGAAATGAAACGCGATAGTCTGTTAACCAATGTAACTTCCAGAATCAACAACAGGGTCTTATAAGCTTTCAAGTCACCAAGGTACAGTGTGATAAACTCCTTTTGACTGCATTAGGCTAATGAAAATTGTATGACATCAGGGGGAGAATCTAATGGTGTGTTGAACTATTTTCCTTCACCGAGGTTAATTTTTCCCACGGGGTTTTGTTACTCGGCAAGGTTCTTAATGAGACAACAACAAACACTAGGAATGTAATTTCCCAGTTAAGACTATTATCTTTCCTACAAGGATTTTCTTGTTTAGAAGTTGTGAGGAAACTAGTCAACTTCAACGGAGCAAAGTGATCATCTGCAACGGATCACCCTTACTTGCATCTATCACGTTGTACTCTTTTCCCTTCGTCAAGGTTTTATCCCACTGGGTTTTCCTTGTCAAGGTTTTAATGAGGCAACGTATACGTATCCAATTATGTTCTAAGT
This sequence comes from Papaver armeniacum, assembly GCA_023531295.1. Lineage (NCBI taxonomy): Eukaryota > Viridiplantae > Streptophyta > Magnoliopsida > Ranunculales > Papaveraceae > Papaver > Papaver armeniacum. The sequence continues at coordinate 544,829 of JAJJWW010000469.1, forward strand.
TCACTTAATGTTGTATCCTTTTTCTTTAGTTCAGGTTTTGTCCCTCTGGGTTAGTCTGACGAAGTTTTAACAAGACAACTAACTTAGATTCGACAATCTTTGAAGATCGTATTACATGTGATGAACTACATGTAAAATACGAAGCAACATGTGAACATATGTACCAATGTTTTGTCCCACTGGGGTTTTCCTTGTCAAAGTTTTAATGGAGAAATTGTCTTAGACTCAGAAGTCATCAAGGAGAGAACTACATTTGAAGACCTACATCCGAAGCATTGTATGTGAAGTACTGCATATGGAGTTTTATTGGACCGCACAAGGGGGAGTGTTGTAGGGCTTTAGCCCACGGATGACCTCCAACAAATAAGAAATCCCTCTCCTTCTCTGTCTCTTCGTCTTTTTCTCCATAATCTACTGCAACAAATTACATAAATGACCTCCAACAAATTTGGAGAATGTTTATGGAAATTTCGTTTTAGCAAAATTATAGCTTTGAAAAGTCAAAACATTTAACCGTTTCTTCCCAAATTTAGATTCTTCTTAACTGGAAACGTGGAAAATTTTCAGAAGATTCTTAATGTTATTAATGCTAATCCAAAAAAACTTTAAAGAAACTGAAAAAGTTTTAGACTACTGAAAATTCCAGTTTTCACATTTTTGTGATAATCGCAATTTTCATCACCAGCCCATTAAAAAATTCGAATTTTCACATTTGTGTACAAGTTCCAGTTTTCACAATTCTGTGATAAACCATAATTTTCAACACCGGCCCACTGAAATAGTTGTGTAACAATCCATACGAATTTTGAGGTAAAAAGTTATTGTTTCTTTTCAAATAAAAGAGGGTGAAAATTTTGCAACCGGTTGCCGGTTAGAAAAATTGCAATCATCATCACTGGCCCACTCATAAATTCAATTTTCACATTATGGTGATAATCACAATTTTCATCAGCAACTTGCGGGAAAATTCGAATTTTCACAATTTTGTGATAATCATATTTTTCAGATGAATTTTTAAGGTAAAAAGCTTTTTTCCATATCAGTGGGAGGTGAACATTTTCATGGCTAAAAACCATGTACTCCCCCTTTTGAGGTAAGACAACTTAAATTCATATCTTGCTTATATAAATCCGTAAGCTGGTCATATTCTACTTGCATTACATACAACAAAGAGATTAAATAGACATAAAACAGAGTGGTTATCACGATTCAAATTATTTCATAACTACTATGCAGTTCAAAAAAAAAAAAAAAAAAAAAAAAAAAAAAAAAAAAGAAGGCCATATCTCATTTTTTTCCTAAGCATTTAAAGTGCGGTGGGGGAAGATTTGCAAGCCCAACAATAAAAATCTCTGTACACTGCACCTAGAAATTATGATTACAACACGAAGATCACTACAAACTTTGAGATCAGATTTCGATGTATACCATTAAATGTCAGAACATATACCATTCATATACCACTAGAAATCTGTCATCTCTTCTTCCTCGTGAAAAATTGAAAAAAGTAATGGAAACCAGAAAGGAGAACTAGAATGCTAGCAAAGTTGATAGATTAGATAAATGGAGAGAGACTATAGAGTATAACATGGATAGACTTTTCAGCGAAAAAGAGTGAAGCGTGGAAAGATTATTTGATAGGGCGTGAAACGTGGAAAGAATATTGATAGTGCAAGAAACGTGGAAGTTTTACGAAAGTAAAATAAAAAGGTTAGTTTAGGTACTAAAAATGTTGTTTTCGTAAATAAATGAAACAATCTAACATGAATCTGCAAATCTTAATTAAGGGCTACACATATATTCCATATTAATGATGGGTTTATGGAACCTGGCACTTTTAGGGGCGACCCCAAAAGAATTAGGGGCGACACTAAAAGACAAAAAAGGTCACCCAAACGTAAATCTAAGCTACCCCTTATCTTCGATTTTTCGAAATGGCCAATATGCCCTTATATAATCGGTAGCCAACACCATAATCGGTAGGGTAAAGGTGAATCGGTAGGTTAAATTGAAAATATACCTACCGATTATTGTGTAGATACTTTGGCTAATAATCCCTTTTATAATCGGTAGCTTATCCAACTTGTAAGACTACCGATTATAAGGAGCCCCATATTCAACCTTGGCCAAATTCCATAGGTTTTGAGGGGTGCAGAGCCAACCATAACCACTTGGCTTGAGCTGTGGATGTAGCCATAATCGGAAGCCTAATAGGTTACATACACCACCGATTATAAGTTGCCCCAAAATGAGTTTTTTCTAAAATCCTTCATGTGATGAATTTTGAAATATACCATAATCGGTAGGGTATATAATTATATAACCCACCGATTATAACGAGCCCCGGATCCAACCCTTGCCAAATTCCATAGGTTTCGAGTGTACAGGGTCAGGCATAACCATGTGGTTCGTGATTTGGATGCAGCGTTAATCGGAAGTTAAATATATTACCAAACCATCCGATTATGGGTTGCCCCAAAATGAGTTTTTTCTAAAATCCTTCGTGTGATGAATTTTGAAATATACCATAATCGGTAAGGTATATAATTAACTTCCGATTATAACGAGCCCCGGATCCAACCCTTGCCAAATTCCATAGGTTTCGAGTGTACAGGGCCAGGCATAGCCACTTGGTTCGTGTTTTGGATGCAACCATAATCGTAAGCCAAATAGGTTCCACAACCTACCGATTATAGGTTGCCCCAAATTCAAATTTTGAAAGCTACCATAATCGGTAGATATGCTAACTAACATAACTACCGATTACCGGTAGATATGACTGGCATTTTAAACCAAATTTCAGAAATAGCCGTTGGAGTTTTTGGGAAAAAGAAAAAGAGTCGTTGGAACCTAAACCTATATAAAGAAACTCATATCTATCACCCCAATTGCACCAAACTCTTTCCTCTCTTCAGTTTTAATTTTTGAAAACCAAAATCATGGATATTGCTTTTGCCGAAGAAGAAGATTGTGCTATTTATAGAGCGTGGGTTGTGGTAACTGCTCATGATCGTGTTCACAAGCTCCACAAACGGGAATCCGAAGAGCAGTTATGGAACCGTATTCTAATGGTATTTGAGGCGTTAGATGGTAATCGAATTCGAAGATCATCCAACGACATTAAGATGAGAAAGAAGGCGGTCGACAAGGAGATTGACAAACTTGAAGATGAAGAACGATTTGTTAGGGACGCTTTTTCTTGGTGGACGTATGAAAAACGAGTAAGTATCTTTATAACTCCGACTCACATTAACATAAGTTAGTACTAACTTGTTACTCATTCGTAATTTCAGAGAAATCTTGCTGATCGTCGGTATATGGACCTCTACGGGAAACGATTTGAACATGAAGGATGTTACAAGATCAAGAGGGACAATTTCTGTGGTGTTTGGACGTTATGATCTTTTTTAATACTTTTATGGTCAATTAGGACTATGGATTTAGGTGCTTTTGACGAAATTGTAAGGTTAAGATCGTTTGAACTTTATCTAATGGATATAATCGGAGGATTATTAATAAAAAAACATTCTGATTATAAAGAAACGGAAGCTTATTTTATTAAACAAATAACCGATTAAACATTCGGTTATCTTATGTGTCAACTTTCCTTCCGATTATGGTGTTATTTGGTTCCAGGAAACATAGGTTCTTTCACACAGAACAATCGGAAAGTAACAAAAACTAAACCTACCGATTAATAATATTCGGACGTCAAGGTGGAAAGTTACATTTCGATTATGGTGTTGTTTGGTTACAGAAACCATAGTTATTTTTTGGTAATATAATCGGAAACTAACAAAACCAAAAACCACCGAATAATAATATTCGGAAGTCAAGGTGCTCAATTACTTTCCGATTATGGTGTTATTTGGTTACACAGAACAAAGTTTTTTTTTACATATAACAGTCGGAAGGAACATTACAATTGAACCTACCAATTACTATTATTCGGTAAGCAAAGTATATTAGCATTCTTCCGATTGTGGTGTTGTTTGGATACAGAAGACAAGTGTTGTTTACACATGATAATCGGAAATCAAAGTATATTATCAACCTTCCGATTCTGACAAAATATTTTGCAAAATCCCCAGAATCGGTAGGTTAATAACATATAGCCCTACCGATTCTGACTAAAAAATGCAACATCCCCAGAATCTGTAGGTTAATATCTAAACTTATCTTCGGATTGTGTTCCAAATTTCCACACTTTCATGTATCTTCATGTGATTCGCTTGCGAGTCATCGTTAAATGCATAAACATAGCAATATAACCATTCATAATCCATAAACATAACGTAACAACTAATATTCCGACACAAACATTGAAAACGACATAATCCGACATAAACAAAGTTATTCATAAAGTTAACGAAAAACATCGAGAGTTTTCAACATCGAAAGTTTACTTGTTCCTTTTTGCTTGGATTTTGCGACCTTTACCACCTCTACGACTTGGACCAACATCATCATTGGTTTCATCAACTTGAGTGCTCGATGACGCCCGAGTTCTTTTGTTCACCTTGGTTGTAGGTTTCTTTTGCAAATTTTCCCCGAACTGAGATGCATACTCCTCATTGTCAACGTTATCAATCAACTGTTGGTGCTTTTTTATCTTCTCAATTGAAATAGGCTCTCCGGACTTTATATAATAAGTGCACCATTTCGATAAATGCTTGAACCTACTCATCTGTTTTAAAACATAGCATACCATCAAACGGTTATTACTCTATTTTGACCCATAACATTAACCTAAAGTAATAAAACAATACGTACCAATCTATCAAAACCCGCAGGTTTCTCTTTGAGGATACTCTTGTACGATCGGGCTTTGCTTTAAGATCACGGATTACACGAAGATGAGAAACATTCCGGTACCAATACATATAGTTGGGAGAATTTTCAAAACCTTGGTTGGCTGCCCTTTCTTGGTTGATCAAGTAATGCGCTCTTCTATCCCAATGGAATTTACAGGATGGTGACCCTTGTGAACCACCGTGATAGAATCTTTATGAGACTCGCATTTCTCCAGATCCAAAGTGAAATTGCCATGGATTTCCTCCTTCGGTATACCTTGTACAAAACCGTGTTGTCGCATCACCCTTGAGGAATTGTACATCACATATCCTGTGGGGTGCCACAACGGTCCAAAATAAAGTACCAAATCGGACCGACCCGCCATATGTCCAGCAGCTCGGTCTTCCTTGTATGGATACAAGCATACGTCTTGGGCATTAAGTAAGTCCAAAATCTCCCTCAAACGAATCAGCTGCTGCTCCTTCTTCCTAGAATGGTTGTCATCGAAGACGTACTTTGTTCCTCTAGGGTCACCTTTCGCCCATGCCGCGTTTTCAATGGCCAATCCCAAGATAGGGAAGTGGTCGTAGATCCATGTCTATATTGTCATTTTTGCAAGTATTAGGAAATTGATTATTCAATGGTAGAAAAATAAAAAAATAACCAAGTAGAGTTAATAAACAATACCTGTAGTAGACTCACGTTCCCGGCCACTTGGATAATTCCAAGCCTCGACGCCTTTCTCAACTCTTCCATCAACCACGCATGGCATGCCGTGCCCCATGAGTACTCATACACTTTATCGAGAGGATCCAGAAGTTGTAAAAGGTTGGCGTCGACCCGATTGCCACTGGCATTGGGGAAAATGACACATCCCAATACACATAGGAGATATGCGGTGGCCGCGTGGTTGACTTTATTATCGGTTAAAGTTCCTTTCGCTTCTTTATCCTTGGTGCCCTTGAACATATCCATCAGAGTACCCATGTTGAACTGTCTAGTTCTATACTTCATGCATCTGTTGAACTAAGTTGTTGATGTTTCTGCATCCCAACCCAAACACTTCTTAGTCAGATCATAAAGTTTCTTCCATTCCAACTGCTTAGTGAACTCAGCCCTAACACCCTTGCCATGGATGGGGAGTTTAAGAATCTGCACAACATCATATGGGGTTATTGTCATCTCCCCAAACGGCATATGGAAGGTGTCGGTCTCAGGATAAAGTCTCTCCACAAACACCGATATAGCCACCCGGTCATGTTCCAACATTGAGTTCTCCGCAGCATCAGCCAACCATGAATTCGCAATAATGGTCTTGAACCTTTCACATTCATCCTCCAAAGGCCAATCTAGCATTTTTTGTTGGTGCGGTGGTCGCTTTGAGTAAACGAACCGCATCGGAATGATACTATTAAACACATGACAAGTTAAAAAATAAAATTAGAATAACCTAAACCCTTAAAAGTATTACCTCAGTTTAAAATGGAGAATAACCTATTAAACACATAACCGTAATACTACAACCCTTAAAAGTATTACGGAAAAAAACATAATAGGTTAATAAAATGGATACGATAAGTACCTCAGTTTCATATATTTCTCTGGCCCATGATTCTTTGTATCCAAATAACAATTGTCCTCCATCCTCTGGCAGGCCAAGGATTACACCTTCTGGAATATCCTTCACCTTCAGTTCATCTCGGACAAGGTGTTTCGCTTTCTTTCAAGGAGGATTTTTCTTTTCAACTTCTCTTTCTTCTTGAGCACCACTAGGTTGTCCTACTTCTTCGGGTGCTTCTAGTTCAATTTATGGTTGTGATGGTGGAGCACTTGGTTGAACAACTTCTTGGATTGGTTGTGATTGAGGGCACTTGGTTGAACACCTTCTTGGATTGGTTGTGATTGAGAGGCACTTGGTTGAACAGCTTCTTGAATCGGTTCTGATTGAGGGGCACTTGGTTGAACACATTGTTGAGTTCCATCTTGAGCACTTGAAGTGGCTTTAGCAGTCCTAGCTCTCCTTGCACTAGCTGTCAGCTTCTGACGCCTTTCCTTCCTTGCACTAGGTGAGACAATTGCATCTTCCGTTTTTTTACCTCGCCTATCCCTAAACAACAAAACAAATTACAACAGCATATTAAACTATATATTCGGTTGGTTGAGTGAACCAAATGCCTCCAATTACACTTAATCGTAAATATCAGTTCACCTAAAGCTACCAAATACGCATAATCGGAAACAAAATAAAAATTTTGGTGTTCGAATGTGTTTATCTACACACAATAATCAGAAACTATATTCCAACATAACCCTCCGAATACTAATAATCGTATGTCATAAACAGTCCACCCTTCCGAATGCATCACAATCGAAAGCCTCACAAAACTAATTTCTACCGAATATGCATCACTTTGTGTCCAGAAATCACTCAAGTGGTTCATCCTAAACAATCGGAAGGAAATTACAAAATATATCACCCGATTATTGCGTCTCTAATACTTGTTCTTCCTTAGTATATTCGGAAGTCAAAAACACAATTAACTTTCGATTATGATCGATTTAGGCCACAGAAATGAATAACGTTCTATAATCGGTAGGAAACCTAAATATTAACCACCCGAATATGAAAAATATTCTCGTGAAATGAAGAATTCGGCCACAATCGGAAGTTTAAAACAATACCTAACCTACCGAATCTGGGTAATAACCGAAAACCCTAAAAAGAAAAAACATGGATTCGTCAAATTGAAGCAATATAAACCAAAAAAATGGTAGAATCTTACCTAATCGGCGCCATTTGAAGTTTCCTGAGAGTTTGCCTATCAGAATCACTACTTCAGAGACTTCAACTTCTTCGTGTTCTTCGTGTTCGGGAGTTAAAACCTCTTTATTACGGGCATGCAATCCAATATGGATCCTCACCGCGCACTACGTTTTTGGTTCGATCTTTCTTACGTTCCTTTTCTTTCATCTTTATAGAGAATAATCGAAGATAAATCGATTCGACGATGTATAGCGAGGAGAGAGGGAGAGTTTTCCTCTCTGCAATCGGAAGGAAGAGGAGAAGAGGAGTTGAAGTTGAAGTTGAAAAGAAAATAAAATGAAATGAATTTAGGTCGACTTTGTTTTTATCTGTCAAACGGTTATTAATCGGTAGGTAATACCACCTCATTAGCTACCGATTGTTGAGTAGCCCAAAATCGGTAGGGTGTGTTACTTATAACCTATCGATTATTGGAAGCCCCAAATCGAGCATTGGCCAAATTCCCTAGGTTTTGAGGGGTGCAGAGCCGACCATAACCATGTGGTTCGTGATTTGTATTTAGCCATAATCGGAAGCCAAATAGGTTACCCAACCTCCCGATTATAGGTTGCCCCAAAATGAGTTTTTTCTAAAATCCTTCACGTAATGAATTTTGAAATCTACCAAAATCGGTAGGATTTGTTACTTTTACCATCCGATTATAGGAAGCCCTAAATCGGTAGCTTAGATATTTTTTTATTCATCCGATTATATAGGAGCCCCAAATTTCACCATTGAAAAATTCAAAAGATTTGTTATTTCTTTACTTTAACAATCGGTAGTCTAGTGAGGTTCTTGTTCCTTCCGATTGTTATAGAAGCAAGATACGCGTTAGGCACAAAATCCATATTAATCGGTAGTATAATATAGTTACTAATCTTCCGATTTTTTGTATAATAATCGGGCACAAAATATCTTCCGATTGTGTAAGGGCATTAACGTATTCTCCGCGTTTTTGGACATCCCTTAACGGTGTATATGGGTTGGGAATAAAAAAGTCGCCCCTAATTCTTTTAGGGTCGCCCCTAAAAGTTCCAGGTTATGGAAGAGAGAGGTCACATTATTGGGTTTCTCAGAAATTTCCACGTTTTGAAACTCGTACTTTCTTTTTTGTAAATAAAATTACAAAACAATGAAAGAAAATAAAATTTTAAAATACTTTAACCCCATTATATCCCAGCAAATAACAACGGGTATAAAATAAAAATAACATCGTTTACAGTGGTTAATTTTTAATTATATAAAATAAAAATAACATTGTTTACAAGTTAGTAGTACGAATGTATAGATGTAAATTGCATCAATATATATTTTTCATGACCACTAAGAATACTTAAAATCGACCCGATCGACCGACCTGATTTGGCTTGCTCGAGTATTTTGATGGGCTTTGGGAGGGTAATGTGTACTAAAATATCAATATTACGTGGCCTATTCGTGCCCGAATCCCGATAGACTTTATGATGGGTACTTTAAAATTAGGCCTGGCAGGCCCAACCAGACAAGATAGCTGCCTGTCCTTTTGTAGAAACTCCTACTAATATGGATAAATTTTTGATGGGGAAAAATCCGAAGGAGGCATAGGGACCAATAAGAAGCTGACATTTGTTCTTCTATTTTCGATAGTTTCTAATCAGATCTTACACTCCCAAATTACCCTCCCAAATTAAAACAAATCTTTATTATTTATAAAAATAATAACCGACCTAAATTATAATCAACACAATCGAACGTAAACATGAAAAGAAAAATGGGAAATTATGGTCAAAAAGGGAGTTCCGTTTGTGGAAAAATATTTGTAGCCCAAAAAAGAAAAATTTTGTATTTAAAACCCACCATTTAAATTGTTTATATGAACAACCCAAAATTAGTCAAAAATAAATTTGATTACAACTATAAACTTTTCCCTAAATGAAAATAAATAAGTTTTTTTTTTAAACTTCGGATGATTCCTGAAAACCCTCCTAAAATTACTCTTTTATCTCGGCTTCTTTACCGAACCATTTAACCGACTCCTTCACCAAGCTAAACGTGTAAGTGTAACCGTAGTCTTTTATAATTCCTAAAAGGGGAAAAATGTTTCTAGCCCAATTTTGTATTTTTTTTTATCACAAACCCATCAATAAGATTACATTTATTAGGAACCCATAGTTAGTTATAACAAGAATTAATTACACAAATAACCGTTTACCTAATTTAAATTAATAATAATTAAATTAAGAAAACATCAATTTTTCCTAAGAAAACAACTATAATTAATGTTTTAATTATAATTAATGTTTTAATTATAATTAATGTTTTAAATTATAATTAAATTAAGGTATATTTGCTCTTAAATTAGATATGATTAAAGCATATGATCGTGTTTCTTGGTCTTTTATAGATTTTATGCTTCACCAATTGGGTATTCATGATCATTCTCACAATTTAATCATGCACTGTGTTACTACTCCTTCATTCTCGATACTTCTAAATGGATCTCCATATGGTAATTTTCGGAGTGGAAGGGGTTTACGTTAGGGCTGTCCTCTCTCTCCTTCTCTTTTTATCATTTGCTCTCAAGGTCTCTCTCTTCTGTATTCGGAGGCAGATAATTTCAGTGTCCTTTAGGGTTCTTGTTTGTACCCAAAATTACTCTTGGGCACGAAACACGATGAATGAAAGATTTGGTTTGTTTGTAGGGTTAGGAGACGAATTGAAGATAAAAGAAATTGACACAGGTTTTACGTGGTTCGGCGCGGTTGCCTACATCCACGGGTGAATCCCCTTGGGGAGTAATTTTTCATTGATGTTTGAATTACAATCTCATTTTCTCTCCCTCCTATTGGCCACCCCCTTTTCATTTCTGCTCCTCACTATTTATACAATTGTATACATAATTTCAATATAACTTAAATGGCACTAACTGCTCATTTATGCCTCCCTCTTCAATTCCGCATGAAACCGCTTCGAAATTATTGTTGCATGTATGAAACGCTGGAATAAATATTGCATGGCTCCATCTTAAATTTCGCATGACATCTTTGGAATTAACTCTGCATGCCTCCATCTTCAATTTTGAAGGAAACTGTTTGCATGCTTCTTTGAATAAATTCTGCATGAATGATGGGTGGCAGTATTGGTGGACACTGGCTGGAGGAATAGCTGACTGCATAGGTAGAGACTGGCTGGCATCACATATGGCATCATGGAGAGAAACTGGATGGCAGTGAGGTAGAGAACTTGGCTGGGAATTGGTTGGCAGTGCGGATGAGTATTTGGCTGGAGGTGTGACGAGCAACCTGACTTTGACAGTTGACCAATGGTTGACTTTGACTTTGACTGAGTGTTTACTTTGACCGTTGACCGATCATTGTAATACTGGGAAGGCTGGTGGGCAGCTTTGATTGACTGGTTAGAGGGCTTGGATGAGTGCAAAAAGATGATTCAAGCTCCAACTGGGCCCATTATGTGGCATTTTTGGTTAAGGTACAAACATCGCCCCCTCTTAACCTCCAACTTGTTGGGGGTTAAGACATTTTCGTTTTACTTAGTCGATGACAAAACTCGCCCCCAAGTGTAGATTATTGATATTGAGGCGATTGGAAACCTTCTCCTGCTGTTTGCGGAAGTCAAGACGCCCTCGAGGGTAAATTTCTGTTGCTGAAGTGTAAAAAGAACTGTCTTCGTTGATTATGGAAATCGTAATCAAGTCGCCCCCAAGTGAGGCTATTGTGTTCGGCGGGAAACAGTTGAGTACGTATGAACCATTGTTATATGCAAAATCGGGACCGAAATCTAACTGCTCTGTAACGGAAGTGTGATGCTTGAGTGGAGTGGTGTTGTGAGTGAGTGATAACTCCTGATGTAAAATTGAACTGTGGTAGTTGCGTTGGACTTGTCTGCGATGGACACAAAAAACTATCTTCTACAGTAATGAGAAAAACTGGGTAGTAACAGCATTAAGCAAAAATGGTTTGCAGCAGCTTAAATCGGTGAAAATGAGCGACGAGAAGAGCGCCTGGCTATCGGTTAGTTGCGATCGCCTGGACTACAGGGCTGCGAACATTGATGGACTGCAGCAACCCGATCGCCTAGATTTGTAGCGACATCGAGCATTGCGGCCATTGCGATCGCCTCGGGATGCAGGAGAGCGGCAAGCAAAGCGCACTACTGGCCAGCCTGCGATCGGTTAATTTGCGGAGGAGTTGCGAATAAATGTGGTACCTGCAACCGATCTCGTCTGATGTGCGGCGACATCAAGCATTGCGGCCATTGCGCTCGGATTAGAATCGCGAGGAGCTTCGATCAAAGCGCAGCTGCGGCCAGTTGCGATCAGTGGACAGCGAGGAGTTGCGAGCGAGCTGGTGCAGCGGTCGATCAGTAGTCTGCGGCGACAGCAAGTGAAGCTATGGCGACCGATCAGTGCAGTCTGCGGCAACAACGAGCGCATAGCTGCGGCTAGTTGCAATCAGTTTGAATTGCGGGAATGACAAGCAAAAGCGCACTCCGGCAAGCTGCGATCAGTTGGATCGAAGGAGTTGCGAACGAGTAGACTGCGGCACCTTCGATTAAGTTGAAGCTGCAAGCGGCAATGGGCATTGCGGCAATCTGCGCTCGGTTGGAGCTGCGCGGAGCGACGAAGCAAAGCGCAGCTGCGGTGATTGCGATCAATTTATGCTCTACTAATGTCGTGATCGAGTTGGATTTGCAGCAGCCTTCGATCCCACTGTCCGGCTGCAAAGCTCGAACGTGTAGTAGCCGCGATTAGCCGGACTGGCAGAGCGACGAGCAAAACCGGCCTTTCGCGGTGTGATCATTTGGACTATAGGAGTTGCGAACAGAGCTGGACTGCATCAGCTTTGATCAGCTGGTCTGCAGCAGCGTCGAGCATTGCAGCAGCTGCGATCAGCTGGACTGCAGGAGCGACGAGCAAAACTGCACTGCAGCAGCTGCGATCAGCTGGACTACAGGAGTTGCGAGACGGAGATGGGTGGCGGCTTCGATCCTGATGTCTACAGCGTCGAGCATTGCGCAGCTGCGATCAGCTGGACTGCAGGAGCGGCGAGGAAAAGCACCGCAGCAACCGCACCAATCCGGACCGCAAGAATTGCGACAACGTAGTATCGACCGTATCGCCTTGGTCACCCCGCAACAACAACGAGTGTAGCTGCACTACGCAGCTGCGATCGGTGGTGTTGCATGAGTTGCGAGCATAGCTTATCTTGCGCATCAATTGCGATCAGCTGGAATGCAGCGAACAAAGCTAAATCAGATGGCAGTGCGATCAATTGGACCTGCGGGAGATGCGGACATAGTTGGACTGCGGCCCGGTGCGATCAAATGGGAATGCGGCGTAATGACGAGCAAATAAATCATTACCATAGCAGCAATTGCGATCAATTTGGTTGCAAGAACTGCGAACATGGCTTGACTGCGGTAACCGATCAGTTGGTCTGCGGCGACGAGCAAATCTATCTGCGGCCCGACTGCGATCAGGCGGAATCACGGCGATTCTTTGAGAACCGGGCTAAAGCAGTTCGATAAAATTAAAGTTTGCATCGATTGCGTCCAACTGAGTCTGAGAATCGATGAGCAAACCGAGGTGCATCAGTTGCGTCCAACTGAGTGCAGCAGTTTCTTTTGAACAAGACTATAATAATTCTATCAACTTAACTGTAGCAGTTTAACATTACTGATTGTAATAATTGCGTCAAAATATTAGAGTGTATGCTCGCCCCCTCTTAATCCTGTAACTCGTTGTAGGATTAAGAAGTTTGGGTTACCTGAAGTTTCGATTTTCAGAAGCTTAATTCCGCATTCCATTTAGGTGCCATGTAACTCGCCCCCAAGCGTATGGAGTGTTACGTAGCTTTCCACAAAAGAGTTATTTTAGACCATGAGGTGTTACGTATCTCGCCCCCAAGTGATGATCGATCACGTTGAAGTGATTTGCAACTCTCCCCCAGAAGATAGTGATCGTCATGCTGCTCAATGCTCGTACAAGGGTGCACTGCCTTGCTATATTTTGCTCGCGCATGAAATTTTGAAGATGTCTTCTATCTGGAATTCACGTGGGGTCCAATCCCACTATTCCAGATGCGCGCAGAATTGAAATGTGTGCATCTCCTCGTGAGAAAATGCTCGCCACATTATAGGTGTCTCATTGAACAAAAGTATGCATGAATATATGAAAAGATGTGAAAATATGAAAATTGTATACGTACCGTATTGAAAGTATTATTACGACTTCGTTTATGAAGCGATTAGGATGCCCACTGGCCATGTTGATGTTTTCCAGCGATGATGAATAGTATAGTTGCCTTAGCGTCTCGTCTCGACTTAGTAAATGGATTTGTCTGTGGGACTGGAATGCACCAGTTAAATCAAAACTGGATTGAAGATTGTTGCCATGACTGTATTTCAAACATTTTGCGATCACTGTTATCTTTGTAACAATTATGCATAAATCTGGACTGTAGCAGTTGTGAGGAAAACTGTACTGAAACAGTTTTGGGGAAAATTGGACTACAGCAGTTCGACCAACTGGACTGTAGGAATTAAAAGGACTGCAGATAGTTCGATCAAGCGCCATTCTTTGTTGTTGGATTCTGTTAGATTCGATCAACTAACTGTAGTAGTTATGACTAGCACCGAATATGTGCGTATTGAGGTTTATGAATCGAACCAGCACTCACAATTTCCACACGGGCGTTTTGTGGGTAGAAACTCGACGCAATAGCATTCCCGAACATTGAATATGATAGGTAGTTTTCACTTGATAGTGGTTGATGTGCCGCTCGGAACCCCAAAAATAATTTTTTCAAACTCAAGATTTTTCTCCTCTATATTGTATAAAATTTAAAGGTGATTCCAACGAGCCAAAAATCACTCAATTCGGACTTAAAACGAAGAAGTTATTGACGAAACAAGATTCCAAAAAGCATGCGTGCGGTGGCTGACGTGGCACTAATGACTAAACATGACTGTCGCTGACATGGCATAATTGATGATGTGGCAAGTGTTGTTGCTTCCATGGCACGCTGACATGGCACGTTGACTGGACATTACTTTGTTGGCGTGGCATGCTGACTGGACCGGTTTGCAGACGTGGCGGCTGACGTGACATGTTGAATGGACCTCACTTTGCTGACGCGACATGCTGACTGGACCGGTTTGCTGACTGTCAGCTGACGTGGCACGCTGACTGGACCGCACTTGCTTAAATTTGATGTAGCAGTGAGTATCGAAGTTTGATGTACCACAGAGCATCAACGGTTGACATACGTAGGACATCGAAATTTGATGTAACATGAAGCATCGAACTTCTTCTAAGAGTTGAATTTTGATATATCTCGGATCATCGATATTGGATGTACCCAAGAGCAACAACGGTCTGTGTATCCGGCGCATCGAAGACTGATGTACCATTGATGCATCAAACTATTCCTTAGCCCTGACGGATGTGGGTGAACAAAACCTGTGTTGAATTGGGTGAGGAACTTTAATGTGGGTGAACGACACCCCTTGAAGTGGGTGAGATTGCGGCCGGCTGTGATCTTTTTTTTTTTTTTGAATTAGAAACTTTTCGCCACGGTTTACGTGAACAGTGATCTTTCCTCCGTGTATTTGGCGAAAGTTTTTCGAAACTATTGTCTTTTCTTTCAAGCCTCCTTGCAACGGTTTTTACGCTTTAACCTTCGACAACAGATTTTATTTAATCATTACCATTTGTCACGAACTTTTCTGCAACAGTTTTTGGATTTTAGCAACGGTTTCTGGGACTGTTGCCGTTTCTCATGGACTTTCCATCACCGTTTTCGGCCTTTTCTGGAAATTTTTGAGATGCTTTTCCAGAGGTCTTCTCTAGGATTTTCAAGCGCTTAGAGATGTAGGAAACTTGACCATCCGTGCGATCATGACAGTAGCGATTTGTCATACATCAAACTCGAACAAGTGGATCGAACATCCTGACAACAATCTTGGAGACTTTTGCAGTGAGTCAGCTTTGGTGGCTTCTTCTTTGCGATCTTTGAACTACTGCTGATTGTGATCAACTGGACCGCAAAGAATCGTTATTAATCGGGTCTACAACAGTGCGATCAATTTGGACCACGGTGATTAAAAACAAAACTGGACCAAACCATGTTGCAGATCGAACATCCAGCAACAATTTTGATGATGTTTTTTCGCTATCTTTCACCGTAGACCGAACGTCCTTAGAGAGGTTTCATCGGTTTTTGTTGCGATGCAGTTTTAGTGGTTTCTGAAGGTAATGGTTTTCAGCAAATTTGAAAAAGTGAATCTTGATTGCAGTTGTTGCAATCGACTGGACTACAGTATGTGCGATTATATGGTTAGCGGCCAATTCGCGATCATTACCGGACTGCGACCATTGTGATCAAACTGGGTTGCAACAGCTACGATCAGCTAGACTGCAATAGTGATTCTTCACAACGTTCAAACAGCTTTTTCACGGAAGCGATTTTGAAGCATTTTGTTCTACTTTTCTCAATGGGAGAACACGATTACTTTTCTCGTTTTCCCCGGCAGCGGCGCCAATGTTTGTACCCAAAATTACACTTGGGTACGAAACACGATGAATGGAAGATTTGGTGTGTTTTTAGGGTTAGGAGACGAATTTAAGATAAAAGAAATTCACACATGTTTTACGTGGTTCGGCGCAGTTGCCTACATCCACGGGTGAATCCCCTTGGGGAGTAATTTTTCATTGATGTTTGAATTACAATCTCATTTTCTCTCCCTCCTTTTGGCTACCCCCTTTTCATTTCTGCTCCTCACTATTTATACAATTGTATACATAATTTCAATATAACTTAAATAGCACTAACTGCTCATTTATGCCTCCTTTTGGCTTCTTTACTTAAGAACCATTTAACCGACTCCTTCACCAAGCTAAACGTGTAAGTGTAACCGTAGTCTTTTATAATTCCTAAAAGGGGAAAAATGTTTCTAGCCCAATTTTGTATTTTTTTTTATCACAAACCCATCAATAAGATTACATTTATTAGGAACCCATAGTTAGTTATAACAAGAATTAATTACACAAATAACCGTTTACCTAATTTAAATTAATTAATAATTAAATTAAGAAAACATCAATTTTTCCTAAGAAAACAACTATAATTAATGTTTTAATTATAATTAATGTTTTAAATTATAATTAAATTAAGGTATATTTGCTCTTAAATTAGATATGATTAAAGCATATGATCGTGTTTCTTGGTCTTTTATAGATTTTATGCTTCACCAATTGGGTATTCATGATCATTCTCACAATTTAATCATGCACTGTGTTACTACTCCTTCATTCTCGATACTTCTAAATGGATCTCCATATGGTAATGTTCGGAGTGGAAGGGGTAGTGGAAGGGGTTTACGTGAGGTTGTCCTCTCTCGCCTTCTCTTTTCATCATTTGCTCTCAAGGTCTCTCTCTTACGTATTCGAGGAGGAGATAATTTCGGTGTCCTTTAGGGTTCTTGTTTGTACCCAAAATTACTCTTGGGCACGAAACACGATGAATGAAAGATTTGGTTTGTTTGTAGGGTTAGGAGACGAATTGAAGATAAAAGAAATTGACACAGGTTTTACGTGGTTCGGCGCGGTTGCCTACATCCACGGGTGAATCCCCTTGGGAGTAATTTTTCATTGATGTTTGAATTACAATCTCATTTTATCTCCCTCCTATTGGCCACCCCCTTTTCATTTCCGCTCCTCACTATTTATACAATTGTATACATAATTTCAATATAACTTAAATGGCACTAACTGCTCATTTATGCCTCCATCTTCAATTTCGCATGAAAATGCTGAAATTATTGTTGCATGTATGAAACTCTTTTGGAATAAATATTGCATGGCTCCATCTTAAATTCCGCATGACATGCCGGAATTAACTCGCATGCCTCCATCTTCAATTCCGCATGAAACTGTTTGCATGCTTCTTTGAATAAATTCTCGCATGAATGATGGTGGCAAGATTGGTGGACACTGGCCGGGCGGAATACCGATCGCATAGGTAGAGACCGGGCCGGGCAAAGACATCCGCAAAGACATGGCTAGAAACTGGATGGCAGTGAGGCAGAAAACTTGGCTGGGAATTGGTTGGCAGTGCGAATGAGTATTTGGCTGGAGGTGCGACGAGCAACCTGACTTTGACAGTTGACCAACGGTTGACTTTGACTTTGACCGAGTCTTGACTTTGACCGTTGACCGATCATTGTAATACTGGGCAGGCTGGTGGGCTGCTTCGATTGACTGGTTAGAGGGCTTGGATGAGTGCCAAAGATGATTCAAGCTCCAACTGGCCCATTATGTGGCATTTTTTGTTATGGTACAAACAGTTCTTAATATCTCTTGTTCATTATAGAACAAAATATCGACTTTTTAAATCAGGTTTTCCATCCAACGGTAGCAGAAAGTGTAATACAAATACCATCTGTCTACGATGTAGACGAACTCTTTAGTCTGGTTGACTAACGTATAGCTAGGATGGCATCTCAGTGAGGAAAGTTTATACCTTTCTAATGGAATTCAGGATAGAAACCAGCTCTGGTGAAAAAAAATCCGTCTACATAGGAAAATAATATGGGGACTAAAATAGTACCTAAACTACAAATGTTCATGTGGGAGGGTTTACATCCTAATCATTTGAAGTGGTGAAAATTTTTGCTTGTTTTGCTATAGTATTTTCCACCTCATTTCCTTATCTAGGAACAAAATGAAAATCCTAAGAAAGTTCTACAAAATAAAAGCTTTCGTTTAACTTCCTCCACAATGGCTCTGTTTGTCCAAGAAATATCCACTGTTTTACTATTTAGAAACTTGATTAAAGGTTCGCAGTCTCCTTCAATCCGAAATATGAGAGATTCTCTTCCTCTCGCCCAAATTATTGCTTTCAATCGGTCAGTCCTTGCTCTCTTGCCTCTTGTGGTTCTGAACATGTTGTTGGTCTTGCTCTCCCTCCTGCGAAAGTACCTGCATCATTTTTCAGAATGATAGCAATGATGAAAGGGTCAATTTCTGAAGTCCAAGATGCATCCACATTTATCTTCCATGTATTTTTGTCTGGTGGATTCCAGGGTACCTTTCTTTTAGGTTGTTTTTCTTTTTCCTCATTGTTTTGATCTGGTCTCACTTTGCTTGTCCAAAATTCCACATGTCTATAAATTTCTTTGATAAGCTCACAAGGGTTTGGGAAGAACCTTGGAAGGATTCAATACATCTTGTCTTCTAGATAAACCATATTTTGGTTGCCACTAATTCTAATGAGATAACATTATAAGTGTTGTTGAGCCAATGTCTGCAAATATCCAATATTCTTGTTGAAGCATCAAAGTTGTAGCTAACATGATTGGGCCCTAAACCCCAAATTTCCTTAGCATAGGGACAATGAAGAAACCGATGTTCTAATGTTTCGTTTTCTACATTACAGAAAGTACAACAGGGTTGATATTAGGTATTATCCCTATCAATATTTTTGAATTTGTTGATAAAATGTTATGTATAAATTTCCACAAGAAGAGTTTAATCCTAAAGGAGACTTCCAGTTTCCATATTTCTTTCCAGAAATCATCATCAATCCCTAAATTAGAGTTATTGATAGTGGTTTGAGTTAACTTGTTATACATGGAATTGACAGAGAAAGTTCCTGGTTTTGTGAGTTTCCATCTAAGCATATCAGATTTAAGGTTGTTATCTCTATCTAAGAAAAGATTAATGTTACAAATTTTTCAGCTATAGTTATTGGGAAACTAGAAAAGATTAAGTGTGTGTTCCAATTATTACTCTCTGAATCTATTACGTGTGATACTAAAATGAGACAAGCGTTATCATTTGTTTTATGCTTCATCAGTTTTTCATAAAGACCTTTTATCCAGTGATCCTCCCAAATATTTATGTTTTTTTTTTTTCCATTTCCTTGCTACTTCCCATATACTATTTTGAGTAACTAAACTTAGTCATGTACTAATACATCTCCATGTCCAGGAACATCCATCAAGTGGTTTAGCTCTAAGGGGAGATTTATTTTTAAAATATCCAGGCTATAAAGTTTTATCCCACAGAGAGTTGGGATCAGTTATTAGTCTTTTTTTTTTTTTGGTATACAACGTGAAAAAAAAAAACTAACTTTGAGCTACATTCCAGAGAGTAGCAATGTTAGTCGGAACATAGTCGTAGTTCGTCCATCTATCTTGGACTTTGAGAGAGAGTGTGTAACCATCCAGAGAGTGGGCTGCAGTGTTTTCCAGTTTAGGAACAAACACAAATGCACAATTGCTGAGATTGTTCGAGAGTCTCTTTATATCATCTCTAAGCTTTTAGATCTTCCATAGAGGATTTCTTGTCCTCCTATTTAAACAATTGACTACTATTTCACTGTCACCTTCAATGATTACGAAATTTAGCGCCATGGTAGTTGCTAGTTCAGCTGCTAGTAAAAAACCATCTGCTTCAGCATAAGTAACACTTTCAGACGTGCCAATTCTAGTAGCTGCACCCGTACAAACTTCGTTGTTGTCTCTAAAAAGTGTAGCACAAGCATAGGATCCATTCTTTCATGCAGCATCCACATTGATCTTAATGTAAGGATGTTCTGGAGGGTGCCATGTAGCCATTACCAGATTGTCACTATATTGGAAGTGGAAGCTCCAAAGATTGAGATTATCATCCATGTTGAAGTTGTAGTAGGTGCTAAACTAGTAGTTTGCAATCATAAGAGTACCCTGAATATTAGTGGACATGTTCTCAAAAACTTTGATGTTCCTTACTTTCCAAATAGCCCAACGAATAGCCATTCCTAAAGAGATAAAGTACTCGTTATCTCCATGTTGTAGCCAGTTCAATCAGGCGAGGGGAGAGATCTGGATTTTATTATAATCTGAGACCCATTGGTGATGCAAACCATAGATCTTGACCAAAGGGGCAGTGGATTAAGAGATGGTCCGATGTTTCAGCTGCTGAGTTGCACAAAGAACATTCAGGAGAGACTGTATCAACAAATCTGTTGATTTTTATGGATAGTGTGAGCCCATTGTGAATTGCTCTCCAAACAAAAGTTTTTATTTTTGGGGATGTTTTCTTTATCGACCAGAATCTTTTCCAGGGGAAGATGTTCTCACTAGAGCTTGATGATTCTCCTTGTTTGGATTATAGCAATTTCTGAAACGAATGCGAAGTAAAATTTCCATGATTGTTAGGCTGCCAAATGAGAATGTCTGCAGCAGCTGAGTTTATTGGGACTTGGTAAATGAGTGTTGCAGTGAACTCATCTACTACTTGTAGTATGGAAGACATGTCCCATTCGCCAGTTGCATAGTTTATGAGCTGATGTACTTTATTGATGTTAGTGACAACATCTTCTTTTCTCTGTGGAATTCCATCTTGTATGGTAGGTATCCAAGGGTCTGATAATATTTTTATGTCTTGACCATTTCCGACTAGCCACCTGCATCCCTTTTTTAGTTCAGTTCTACTATCCAGAATTGCTGACCATGTAATGGAGCACTTTCTTTGCTTCTTGACTTCCCAAAATGATTTGTTTCTCAAATATTTGGCCTCCAGGATTTTGACCCACAGATAGTCTTTGTCATGCAGAAATCTCCACGCTAGTTTTTCTATGAGAGCTTGATTAAGTTCATATAAGGATTTGATGCCCATACCTCCTTTTTTCCTTTGAGATGTTAAACTACTCCCATTTAAGGAAGTGCATTTTCCTGTTGTGTCATCATGTCCCCACCAAAAATCTCTAATGATTTGAGTTAACTTGTGAAGGAATGTTTTAGTGCCATATAGTATTACATTAGAACTGTTCTTCCCGCATGAGATAAATTGCTTCTTTTCCAGCTGTTGATGGTGGTTTTTAAACAAAAGGTAAAATCGTAAAACCCCAAATAGCCTAATGTCACCGGTGACACATTTATTAGAACATTTAATGCATGTAGTCAGTAATTAATAGGGGGTATTTTTTCAAATTAGGGTTACAACGAATAAAAACCTAATTCCTCTCCGTGCCAATGAAAAATTATGCCAGCCACACCTAGCCCAAGCTAGACGCACCTCTGTGCCAATGGAAAATCATGTCAGCCACACCAAACGCGCCAAAGCATGCCAACCATGCTAGCCGCACCTCCGTTCCAATGGCAAATCATGCCAACCACACCTAGCCCAAGCTAGCCGCGCCATGCCAAACGTACTCTGCCTTGGCCCTAGCTATGCTAGTCACACCAAACGCGCCAAAGCATGCCGACCATGCTAGCCGCACCTCCGAGCCAGTGGAAAATCATGCCAGCCCACACCTAGCCCAAGCTAGCCGCACCTCTCAGTGCCAATGGCAAATCATGCCAGCCACACCAAACGCGCCAAAGCATGCCAACCATGCTAGCCGCACCTCCGTGCCAATGGCAAATCATGCCAACCACACCTATTCCAAGCTAGCCGCGCCATGCCAAACGCACTCTGCCTTGGCCCTAGCTATGCTAGTCACACCAAACGCGCCAAAGCATGCCAACCATGCTAGCCGCACCTCCGTGCCAATGGCAAATCATGCCAGCCACACCTAGCCCAAGCTAGCCGCACTTCTGTTCCAATGGCAAATCATGCCAGCCATACCAAACGCGCCAAATCATGCCAACCATGCTACCCGCATCTCCGTGCAAATGGAAAATCATGCCAGCCCAAGCTAGCCACGCCATGCCAAACACACTCTGCCTTGGCCCTAGCTACGCTGGTCACGCCACGCCAAGCCAAACACCCTTACCTTGGCCCTAGCCGCGCCATGCCAAAGTAGCGCCCGCACCTAGGCTTGCAAACCATACAACCTAGGCCAAATTGGCCACGCATGCCATTGGCACATGCCAACACGCTCGCTGGTAGCTTTTCTTACCAAACCGTGGCCCTAATGGTCGAGCATGCCGTTGGCACATGCCAACATGCTCGCTGGTAGCTTTTCTTACCAAGTCGTGGCCCTAATGGCCAAGCATTCCATTGGCATATGCCAACACGCTCGCTGGTAGCTTTTCTTACCAAACCGTGGCCCTAATGGCCAAGCATGCCATTGGCACATTCCAACACGCATCGCTGGTAGCTTTTCTTACCAGGCCGTGGACCTAATAGCCGAGCATGCCATTGGCACATGCCAACACGCATCGCTGGTATCTTTTCTTACCAAGTCGTGGCCCTAATGGCCAAGCATGCCATTGGCACATGCCAACACGCATCGCTGGTAGCATTTCTTACCAGGCCATGATCCAAGTTGGCCACGCATGCCACTGGCACATGCCAAACACGCACGCTGGTAGCCCAACTTGCAAGCCGTGCAACCTAGGCCAACTTGGCCGTACGCGCCATTGGCACATGCCAAAACCCACGCTGGTAGCCTAACTTGCAAACCGTGCAACCTAACGCCAAGGCATTCCGCACAAGCCATTGGCACATGCCACACACGCCACTAGCAGCTCTATGCGTTGCCACTTACACTCAAAGTACAACCTACCACCAAGGCATTCCACACATGCCATTGGCACATGCCACACACGCCACTAGCAGCTCTGGAACTGCCACTTGTGCTCGAGGTGCAACCCGCAACAAAGGCATTCAGCACATGCCATTGGCACATGCCACACGCGCCCTTAGCAGCGCCACTTGCACTCAAGGTGCAACCAACACTCGAGACATCAACACAAACTGGGGGATGCTTTTCCAGGGTCTTGCTTTGGCGGTCACAGCTTGCAGCGTACACTACGCTCACATTAAGAAAGCGTGAATAGGAATAAAGCGGTCAAATAAATGAGGAAATAATGGTGAAAACGTTTTCACCCATAAACACCCTGCGGTTACCACCTCCTCCCATTATTTCACCCTTTACTCTCTTCTTTCATGAGGCCAGGGTACGTTTCAATCTCGACTTGTATAAATAGGTCTTACCTTTTCCACCAGACAACAAGTCTCAGTTCAGAGAAAAATACAACACTCTCGGTAAAAGGCAACTTTGCAAGCTCTCCAAAAGCTTTCATCTCTTGTAAGCTTCCTAAGCTTTCACTTTCGATACAAGTTGAGACACTACTCTCCTGCATTATCCCGGGTCTCAACACCTTTCTTTGCTTCCCTCCCAAAATCATCCCTTCTCCTCCACTTTGTGACTCAAGCAAGTCCTGAACGACCATTTCTTGGTTTAGGCCGGACTTGTAAAGATTGATCTCTCGAATCTAGAAAGTGCTCACGTGCAGAATATTTGTTTAGGGTTTAAACCGATTTCTCACTCACCTACCGAATTTACCAAAATCGGCGGAAACGATTTTTACCCATAAACACCAGCCAGATAATTTCTCTATGAACTTATCAATAAGAAAATTAAATTTAGAAACTCTATTTCCTTGTTGCAGAATCTTCACCCCCAGATACTTTTCATCCTTGTGCATTTTAGTCACCCCCAAAGTTTGGATAATTTCGCCGCATAAGAATCTGGAACACTTTTATCAAGTAGATGGAGGATTTAGAGTAGTTTACCAGTGACCGAGACACTGTAATATTGTTGCAAAGATTGTAGTTATTGAGTTTATGGTGTTTGTATCTGTGTTCCCAAACAACATTACATCATCTCAAAACATTATATGAGATACATATGGTGCCCATCAGTTAGTAGTCTCCAAGCTACTTTAGCTATCAAGGCAAGGTTGAATTTGTGTGCATCCTTGAATCATATGCCCCCTTTATCTATAGGTTTACACATACTTGGCCAAGCCTTGGGATAATACCCTTTCGTATTTGGTTCTATTCCGCACCAGAAGTCTTTTTGTATTGCAGTAATGTTTGTTTTTATTGTTTTAGGTAGTATGAAACAACCCATTTGGTAAGTGGCAATACTAGCTAGCATATGCTTGGTCAGGACCATTTTACTAGTTTGAGGCAAAACTTTACTTTTCCATCCCTGAGATTTATGTTCCATTTTTCTAGAATGAATTCGAAGTCTTGATTTTAGATTTATTAATAAAAACAAGTTCCTATATAAGAGTCTTTAATGTATATGTGTTTTATTTTAAGTAGTTTTGACATCATTCTTTGGTGTTTGGGTTGGACTCCTTTCGTACCTTGTGTTGATGGTGGTTTTTAAACAAAGGATAAACTCGTAAAACCCTAAAAATAACCTAATGTCACCAAAGTGACACATTTATTAAGACATTTAAGGTAGTAGTCGGTATTTAATAGGGGGTATTTTTCAAATTAGGTTACAACGAACAAAACCCTAATTCACCTCCATGCCAATGGCAAATCATGCCAAGCCACATTTATCCCGAGCTAGTCGCGCCATGCCAAACGCACTCGCTTGGTCCTAGCTACGCTAGTCACGTCACGCTGCCAAGCACTCGGGCTTGGCCCTAGCCACACCATGCCAAAATGGCGCGCCTAGGCTTACAAACCATGCAACCTAGGCCAAGTCGGCCAGGCATGCCATTGGCACATGCCAACATGCTCGCCGGGTAGCTTTTCCTACCAAGGCCACGGCCCTAATGGCCACGCATGCCATTGGCACATGCCAACATGCTCTCGGTAGCTTTTCCTACCAAGGCCACGGCCCTAACGGCCACGCATGCCATTGGCACATGCCAACATGCTTGCTGGTAGCTTTTCCTACCAAGGCCACGGCCCTAACGGCCACGTATGCCATTGGCACATGCCAACATGCTCGCTGGTAGATTTTCCTACCAAGGCCACGGCCCTAACGGCCACGCATGCCATTAGCACATGCCAACATGCTCGCTGGTAGCTTTTCATACCAAGGCCACGGCCCTAACGGCCACGCATGCTATTGGCACATGCCAAAATGCTCGCTGGTAGCTTTTCCTACCAAGGCCACGGCCCTAACGGCCACACATGCCATTGGCACATGCCAACATGCTCGCTGGTAGCTTTTCCTACCAAGGCCACGGCCCTAACGGCCACGCATGCCACCGGCACATGCCAACATGCTCGGCCGGGTAGCTTTTCCTACCAAGGCCACGGCCCTAACGGCCACGCATGCCATTGGCATATGCCAACATGCTCGCTGGTAGATTTTCCTACCAAGGCCACGTCCCTAACGGCCACGTATGTCATTGGCAAATGCCAACATGCTCGCTGGTAGCTTTTCCTACCAAGGCCACGGCCCTAACGGCCACGCATGCCATTGGCACATGCCAACATGCTCGCTGGTAGCTTTTCCTACCAAGGCCACGGCCCTAACGGCCACGCATGCCATTGGCACATGCCAACATGCTCGCTGGTAGCTTTTCCTACAAGGCCACGGCCCTAACGGACATGCATGCCATTGGCACATGCCAACATTCTCGCTGGTAACTTTTCCTACCAAGGCCACGGCCATAATGGCCACGCATGCCATTGGAACATGCCAACATGCTCGCTGGTAGCTTTTCCTACCAAGGCCACGGCCCTAACGGCCACGCATGCCATTGGCACATGCCAACATGCTCGCTAGTAGCTTTTCTTACCAAGGCCACGGGCCTAACGGCCACGCATGCCATTGGCACATGCCAACATGCTCGCCGGGTAGCTTTTCTTACCAAGGCCACGGCCCTAACGGCCACGCATGCCATTGGCACATGCCAACATGCTCCGGTAGGTTTTCCTACCAAGGCCACGGCCCTAACGGCCATGCATGCCATTGGCACATGCCAAAATGCTCGCTGGTAGCTTTTCCTACCAAGGCCATGGCCCTAACGGCCACGCATGCTATTGGCACATGCCAACATGCTCGCCTGGTAGCTTTTCCTACCAAGGCCACGGCCCTAACGGCCACGCATGCCATTGGCACATGCCAAAATGCTCATTTGGTAGCTTTTCCTACCAAGGCCACGGCCCTAATCGGCCACGCATGCCATTGGCACATGCCAACATGCTCACGGTAGCTTTTCCTACTAAGGCCACGGCCCTAACGGACACGCATGCCATTGGCACATGCCAACATGCTCGCCGGGTAGCTTTTCCTACCAAGGCCACGGCATTAACGGCCACGCATGCCATTGGCACATGCCAACATTCTCGCTGGTAGCTATTCCTACCAAGGCCACGTCCCTAACGGCCACGCATGCCATTGGCACATGCCAACATGCTCGGGTAGGTTTTCCTACCAAGGCCACGGCCCTAACGGCCACGCATGCCATTGGCACATGCCAACATGCTCGCTGGTAGCTTTTCCTACCAAGGACACAGCCCCATTGGCACATGCCAACATGCTTGCTGGTAGCTTTTCCTACCAAGGCCACGGCCCTAACGGCCACGCATGCCATTGGCACATGCCAACATGCTCGCTGGTAGATTTTCCTACCAAGGCCACGCCACGGCCTAACGGCCACGCATGCCATTAGCACATGCCAACATGCTCGCCGGGTAGCTTTTCCTACCAAGGCCACGGCCCTAACGGCCACGCATGCTATTGGCACATGCCAAAATGCTCGCCGGGTAGCTTTTCCTACTAAGGCCACGGACCTAACTGACCACGCATGCCATTGGCACATGCCAACATGCTCGCTGGTAGCTTTTCCTACCAAGGCCACGGCCATAATGGCCACGCATGCCATTGGCACATGCCAACATGCTCGCTGGTAGCTTTTCCTACCAAGGCCATGGCCTTTAACGCCCACGCATGCCATTGGCACATGCCAACATGCTCGCTAGTAGCTTTTCTTACCAAGGCCACGGCCTAACGGCCACGCATGCCATTGGCACATGCCAACATGCTCGCCGGTAGCTTTTCTTACCAAGGCCACGGCCCTAACGGCCACGCATGCCATTGGCACATGCCAACATGCTCATTTGGTAGCTTTTCCTACCAAGGCCACTACCTAACGGGCCATGCATGCCATTGGCACATGCCAAAATGCTCATTGGTAGCTTTTCCTACCAAGGCCATGGCCCTAACGGCCACGCATGCCATTGGCACATGCCAACATGCTCGCCGGGTAGCTTTTCCTACCAAGGCCACTGCCCTAACGGCCACGCATGCCATTGGCACATGCCAAAATGCTCATTGGTAGCTTTTCCTACCTAAAGGCCACGTAAAACCTAACGGCCACGCATGCCATTGGCACATGCCAACATGCTCGCTGGTAGCTTTTCCTACTAAGGCCACGGCCCTAACGGACACGCATGCCATTGGCACATGCCAACATGCTCGCTGGTAGCTTTTCCTACCAAGGCCACGGCATTAACGGCCACGCATGCCATTGGCACATGCCAACATTCTCGCTGGTAGCTTTTCCTACCAAGGCCACGTCCCTAACGGCCACGCATGCCATTGGCACATGCCAACATGCTCGCTGGTAGGTTTTCCTACCAAGGCCACGGCCCTAACGGCCACGCATGCCATTGGCACATGCCAACATGCTCGCTGGTAGCTTTTCCTACCAAGGCCACGGCCCTAACGGCCACGCATGCCATTGGCACATGCCAACATGCTTTCCGGGTAGCTTTTCCTACCAAGGCCACGGCCCTAACGGCCACGCATGCCATTGGCACATGCCAACATGCTCACGGGTAGATTTTCCTACCAAGGCCACGGCCCTAACGGCCACGCATGCCATTAGCACATGCCAACATGCTCGGGCCGGGTAGCTTTTCCTACCAAGGCCACGGCCCTAACGGCCACGCATGCTATTGGCACATGCCAAAATGCTCATTTGGTAGCTTTTCCTACCAAGGCCACGGCCCTAACGGCCACACATGCCATTGGCACATGCCAACATGCTCACTGGTAGCTTTTCCTACTAAGGCCACGGCCCTAACGGCCACGCATGCCATTGGCACATGCCAACATGCTCGCTGGTAGCTTTTCCTACCAAGGCCACGGCCCTAACGGCCACGCATGCCATTGGCACATGCCAACATGCTCGCTGGTAGATTTTCCTACCAAGGCCACGCCCCTAACGCCCACGCATGTCATTGGCAAATGCCAACATGCTCGCCGGGTAGCTTTTCCTACTAAGGCCACGGCCCTAACGGCCACGCATGCCATTGGCACATGCCAACATGCTCATTTGGTAGCTTTTCCTACCAAGGCCACGGCCCTAACGGCCACGCATGCCATTGGCACATGCCAACATGCTCACGGGTAGCTTTTCCTACAAGGCCACGCCCTAACGGACATGCATGCCATTGGCACATGCCAACATTCTCGCTGGTAACTTTTCCTACCAAGGCCACGGCCATAATGGCCACGCATGCCATTGGAACATGCCAACATGCTCGGCCGGTAGCTTTTCCTACCAAGGCCACGGCCCTAACGGCCACGCATGCCATTGGCACATGCCAACATGCTCATTTAGTAGCTTTTCCTACCAAGGCCACGGCCCTAACGGCCACGCATGCCATTGGCACATGCCAACATGCTCGCTGGTAGCTTTTCTTACCAAGGCCACGGCCCTAACGGCCACGCATGCCATTGGCACATGCCAACATGCTCGCTGGTAGCTTTTCCTACCAAGGCCACCGCCCTAACGGCCACGCATGCCATTGGCACATGCCAACATGCTCGCTGGTAGCTTTTCCTACCAAGGCCACGGCCCTAACGGCCATGCATGCCATTGGCACATGCCAAAATGCTCATGGGTAGCTTTTCCTACCAAGGCCATGGCTCTAACGGCCACGCATGCTATTGGCACATGCCAACATGCTCAGTGGTAGCTTTTCCTAACAAGGCCCACGGCCCTAACGGCCACGCATGCCATTGGCACATGCCAAAATGCTCATTTGTAGCTTTTCCTACCAAGGCCACGGCCCTCTAACGCGCCACGCATGCCATTGGCACATGCCAACATGCTCATTGGTAGCTTTTCCTACTAAGGCCACGGCCCTAACGG
This sequence comes from Papaver armeniacum, assembly GCA_023531295.1. Taxonomy (NCBI): domain Eukaryota; kingdom Viridiplantae; phylum Streptophyta; class Magnoliopsida; order Ranunculales; family Papaveraceae; genus Papaver; species Papaver armeniacum. The sequence goes on from JAJJWW010000469.1 coordinate 574,278, forward strand.
ACACGCATGCCATTGGCACATGCCAACATGCTCGCTGGTAGCTTTTCCTACCAAGGCCACGGCATTAACGGCCACGCATGCCATTGGCACATGCCAACATTCTCGCCGGGTAGCTTTTCCTACCAAGGCCACGTCCCTAACGGCCACGCATGCCATTGGCACATGCCAACATGCTCGCCGGGTAGCTTTTCCTACGAAGGCCACGGCCCTAACGGCCACGCATGCCATTGGCACATGCCAACATGCTCGGCCGGGTAGCTTTTCCTACCAGGGCCACGGCCCTAACGGCCACGCATGCCATTGGCACATGCCAACATGATCATTTGGTAGCTTTTCCTACCAAGGCATGGCAGCCCTAACGGACATGCATGCCATTGGCACATGCCAACATGCTCATTGGTAACTTTTCCTACCAAGGCCACGGCCCTAACGGCCACATGCCATTGGCACATGCCAACATGCTCCGGTAGATTTTCCTACCAAGGCCACGGCCCTAACGGCCACGCATGCCATTGGCACATGCCAACATGCTCACGGTAGCTTTTCCTACCAAGGCCACGGTCCTAACGGCCACGCATGTTATTGGCACATGCCAAAATGCTCGCCGGGTAGCTATTCCTACCAAGGCCACGGCCCTAACGGCCACGCATGCCATTGGCACATGCCAACATGCTCGCTGGTAGCTTTTCCTACCAAGGCCACGGCCCTAACGGCCACGCATGCCATTGGCACATGCCAACATGCTCGCAGGTTAGATTTTCCTACCAAGGCCACGGCCCTAACGGCCACGCATGCCATTGGCACATGCCAACATGCTCGCTGGTAGCTTTTCCTACCAAGGCCACGTCCCTAACGGCCACGCATGCCATTGGCACATGCCAACATGCTCGCTGGTAGCTTTTCCTACAAGGCCACGGCCCTAACGGACATGCATGCCATTGGCACATGCCAACATTCTCGCCGGGTAACTTTTCCTACCAAGGCCACGGCCATAATGTGGCCACGCATGCCATTGGCACATGCCAACATGCTCGCCGGTAGCTTTTCCTACTAAGGCCACTTTACGAACGGCCACGCATGCCATTGGCACATGCCAACATGCTCATTTGGTAGCTTTTCTTACTAAGGCCACGGGCCTAATGGCCACGCATGGCATTGGCACATGCCAACATGCTCGCCGGTAGCTTTTCTTACCAAGGCCACGGCCCTAACGCCACGCATGCCATTGGCACATGCCAACATGCTCATTGGTAGCTTTTCTTACCAAGGACACCGCCCTAACGGCCACGCATGCCATTGGCACATGCCAACATGCTCGCTGGTAGCTTTTCCTACCAAGGCCACGGCCCTAACGGCCATGCATGCCATTGGCACATGCCAAAATGCTCGCTGGTAGCTTTTCCTACCAAGGCCATGGCCCTAACGGCCACGCATGCTATTGGCACATGCCAACATGCTCGCTGGTAGCTTTTCCTACCAAGGCCACGGCCCTAACGGCCACGCATGCCATTGGCACATGCCAAAATGCTCATGTTTGGTAGCTTTTCCTACCAAGGCCACGGCCCTAACGGCCACGCATGCCATTGGCACATGCCAAAATGCTCGCCGGGTAGCTTTTCCTACCAAGGCCACGGCCTAACGGCCACGCATGCCATTGGCACATGCCAACATGCTCGCTGGTAGCTTTTCCTACGAAGGCCATGGCCCTAACTGACACGCATGCCATTGGCACATGCCAACATGCTCGCTGGTAGCTTTTCCTACCAAGGCCACGGCCCTAACGGCCACGCATGCCATTGGCACATGCCAACATGCTTGCTGGTAGCTTTTCCTACCAAGGCCACGGCCCTAACGGCCACGTATGCCATTGGCACATGCCAACATGCTCATTCGGGTAGCTTTTCCTACCAAGGCCACGGCCCTAACGGCCACGCATGCCATTAGCACATGCCAACATGCTCGCTGGTAGCTTTTCCTACCAAGGCCACGGCCCTAACGGCCACGCATGCTATTGGCACATGCCAAAATGCTCGCTGGTAGCTTTTCCTACCAAGGCCACGGCCCTAACGGCCACACATGCCATTGGCACATGCCAACATGCTCTGGTAGCTTTTCCTACCAAGGCCACGGCCCTAACGGCCACGCATGCCATTGGCACATGCCAACATGCTCGCTGGTAGCTTTTCCTACTAAGGCCACGGCCCTAACGGCCACGCATGCCATTGGCACATGCCAACATGCTCGCTGGTAGATTTTCCTACCAAGGCCACGTCCCTAACGGCCACGTATGTCATTGGCAAATGCCAACATGCTCGCTGGTAGCTTTTCCTACCAAGGCCACGGCCCTAACGGCCACGCATGCCATTGGCACATGCCAACATGCTCGCTGGTAGCTTTTCCTACCAAGGCCACGGCCCTAACGGCCACGCATGCCATTGGCACATGCCAACATGCTCATTTGGTAGCTTTTCCTACAAGGCCACGGCCCTAATCGGACATGCATGCCATTGGCACATGCCAACATTCTCATTTGGTAACTTTTCCTACCAAGGCCACGGCAATAATGGCCACGCATGCCCTTGGAACATGCCAACATGCTCGCTGGTAGCTTTTCCTACCAAGGCCACGGCCTTAACGGCCACGCATGCCATTGGCACATGCCAACATGCTCGCTAGTAGCTTTTCTTACCAAGGCCACGGGCCTAACGGCCACGCATGCCATTGGCACATGCCAACATGCTCGCTGGTAGCTTTTCTTACTAAGGCCACGGCCCTAACGGCCACGCATGCCATTGGCACATGCCAACATGCTCGCTGGTAGCTTTTCTTACCAAGGCCACCGCCCTAACGGCCACGCATGCCATTGGCACATGCCAACATGCTCGCTGGTAGCTTTTCCTACTAAGGCCACGGCCCTAACGGCCATGCATGCCATTGGCACATGCCAAAATGCTCATTTTGGTAGCTTTTCCTACCAAGGCCATGGCCCTAACGCCACGCATGCTATTGGCACATGCCAACATGCTCGCTGGTAGCTTTTCCTACTAAGGCCACGGCCCTAACGGCCACGCATGCCATTGGCACATGCCAAAATGCTCGCTGGTAGCTTTTCCTACCAAGGCCACGGCCCTAACGGCCACGCATGCCATTGGCACATGCCAACATGCTCGCTGGTAGCTTTTCCTACTAAGGCCACTACCTAACGGACACGCATGCCATTGGCACATGCCAACATGCTCGGCTGGTAGCTTTTCCTACCAAGGCCACGGCATTAACGGCCACGCATGCCATTGGCACATGCCAACATTCTCACAGTAGCTTTTCCTACCAAGGCCACGCCCCTAACGGGCCACGCATGCCATTGGCACATGCCAACATGCTCGCGGGTAGCTTTTCCTACGAAGGCCACGGCCCTAACGGCCACGCATGCCATTGGCACATGCCAACATGCTCGCTGGTAGCTTTTCCTACCAAGGCCACGGCCCTAACGGCCACGCATGCCATTGGCACATGCCAACATGATCGCTGGTAGCTTTTCCTACCAAGGCCACAGCCCTAACGGACATGCATGCCATTGGCACATGCCAACATGCTCGCTGGTAACTTTTCCTACCAAGGCCACGGCCCTAACGGCCACGTATGCCATTGGCACATGCCAACATGCTCACTGGTAGATTTTCCTACCAAGGCCACGGCCCTAACGGCCACGCATGCCATTGGCACATGCCAACATGCTCGCTGGTAGCTTTTCCTACCAAGGCCACGGTCTTAACGGCCACGCATGCTATTGGCACATGCCAAAATGCTCGCTGGTAGCTTTTCCTACCAAGGCCACGGACCTTCTAACGGGCCACGCATGCCATTGGCACATGCCAACATGCTCTGGCTGGTAGCTTTTCCTACCAAGGCCACGGCCCTAACGGCCACGCATGCCATTGGCACATGCCAACATGCTCGCTGGTAGATTTTCCTACCAAGGCCACGGCCCTAACGGCCACGCATGCCATTGGCACATGCCAACATGCTCGCTGGTAGTTTTTCCTACCAAGGCCACGTCCCTAATGGCCACGCATGCCATTGGCACATGCCAACATGCTCATTGGTAGCTTTTCCTACCAAGGCCACGGCCCTAACGACCACGCATGCCATTGGCACATGCCAACATGCTCATTGGTAGCTTTTTCCTACAAGGCCACGGCCCTAACGGACATGCATGCCATTGGCACATGCCAACATTCCATTTGGTAACTTTTCCTACCAAGGCCACGGCCATAATGGCCACGCATGCCATTGGCACATGCCAACATGCTCGCCGGGTAGCTTTTCCTACTAAGGCCACGGCGCTTAACGGCCACGCATGCCATTGGCACATGCCAACATGCTCGGGCTGGTAGCTTTTCTTACCAAGGCCACGGGCCTAACGGCCACGCATGGCATTGGCACATGCCAACATGCTCGGCTGGTAGCTTTTCTTACCAAGGCCACGGCCCTAACGGCCACGCATGCCATTGGCACATGCCAACATGCTCATTTGGTAGCTTTTCTTACCAAGGACACCGCCCTAACGGCCACGCATGCCATTGGCACATGCCAACATGCTCGCTGGTAGCTTTTCCTACCAAGGCCACGGCCCTAACGGCCATGCATGCCATTGGCACATGCCAAAATGCTCGCTGGTAGCTTTTCCTACCAAGGCCATGGCCCTAACGGCCACGCATGCTATTGGCACATGCCAACATGCTCGCTGGTAGCTTTTCCTACCAAGGCCACGGCCCTAACGGCCACGCATGCCATTGGCACATGCCAAAATGCTCGCTGGTAGCTTTTCCTACCAAGGCCACGGCCCTAACGGCCACGCATGCCATTGGCACATGCCAAAATGCTCGCTGGTAGCTTTTCCTACCAAGGCCACGGCCCTAACGGCCACGCATGCCATTGGCACATGCCAACATGCTCGCTGGTAGCTTTTCCTACGAAGGCCACGGCCCTAACGGACACGCATGCCATTGGCACATGCCAACATGCTCGCTGGTAGCTTTTCCTACCAAGGCCACGGCCCTAACGGCCACGCATGCCATTGGCACATGCCAACATTCTCGCTGGTAGCTTTTCCTACCAAGGCCACGTCCCTAACGGCCACGCATGCCATTGGCACATGCAACATGCTCGCTGGTAGCTTTTCCTACGAAGGCCACGGCCCTAACGGCCACGCATGCCATTGGCACATGCCAACATGCTCATTTGGTAGCTTTTCCTACCAAGGCCACGGGCCCTAACGGCCACGCATGCCATTGGCACATGCCAACATGCTCGCCGGGTAGCTTTTCCTACCAAGGCCACAACCCTAACGGACATGCATGCCATTGGCACATGCCAACATGCTCGCTGGTAACTTTTCCTACCAAGGCCACGGCCCTAACGGCCACGTATGCCATTGGCACATGCCAACATGCTCATTTGGTAGATTTTCCTACCAAGGCCACGGCCCTAACGGCCACGCATGCCATTGGCACATGCCAACATGCTCATTTGGTAGCTTTTCCTACCAAGGACACGGCCCTAACGGCCACGCATGCTATTGGCACATGCCAAAATGCTCGCTGGTAGCTTTTCCTACCAAGGCCACGGCCCTAACGGCCACGCATGCCATTGGCACATGCCAACATGTTTGCTGGTAGCTTTTCCTACCAAGGCCACGGCCCTAACGGCCACGCATGCCATTGGCACATCCCAACATGCTCGCTGGTAGCTTTTCTTACCAAGTCGTGGACCTAATGGCCAAGCATTCCATTGGCATATGCCAACACGCTCGCTGGTAGCTTTTCTTACCAAACCGTGGCCCTAATGGCCAAGCATGCCATTGGCACATTCCAACACGCATCGCTGGTAGCTTTTCTTACCAGGCCGTGGACCTAATAGCCGAGCATGCCATTGGCACATGCCAACACGCATCGCTGGTATCTTTTCTTACCAAGTCGTGGCCCTAATGGCTAACATGCCATTGGCACATGCCAACACGCATCGCTGGTAGCTTTTCTTACCAGGCCATGATCCAAGTTGGCCACGCATGCCACTGGCACATGCCAAACACGCACGCTGGTAGCCCAACTTGCAAGCCGTGCAACCTAGGCCAACTTGGTCGGACGCGCCATTGGCACATGCCAAAACCCACGCTGGTAGCCTAACTTGCAAACCGTGCAACCTAACGCCAAGGCATTCCGCACAAGCCATTGGCACATGCCACACACGCCACTAGCAGCTCTATGCGTTGCCACTTACACTCAAAGTACAACCTACCACCAAGGCATTCCACACATGCCATTGGCACATGCCACACACGCCACTAGCAGACTCCGGAACCGCTACTTGCGCTCGAGGTGCAACCCGCAACAAAGGCATTTCACACATGCCACACGCGCCCTTAGCAGAGCCACTTGCACTCAAGGTGCAACCAACACTCGAGACATCAACACAAACTGGGGGATGCTTTTCTGTGGTCTTGCTTTGGCGGTCATACTTGCAGCAGACACTACGCTCACATTAAGAAAGCGTGAATAGGAATAAAGCGGTCAAATAAATGAGGAAATAATGGTGAAAACGTTTTCACCCATAAACACCCTGCGGTTACCACCTCCTCCCATTATTTCACCCTTTACTCTCTTCTTTCATGAGGCCAGGGTACGTTTCAATCTCGACTTGTATAAATAGGTCTTACCTTTTCCACCGAGACAACAAGTCTCGGTCGAGAAAAATACAACACTCTCGGAAAGGCAACTTTGCAAGCTCTCCAAAAGCTTTCATCTCTTGTAAGCTTCCTAAGCTTTCACTTTCGATACAAGTTGAGACACTACTCTCCCAGAATTATCCTGGTCTCAACACCTTTCTTTGCTTCCCTCCCAAAATCATCCCTTCTCCTCCACTTTGTGACTCAAGCAAGTCCGGAACGACCATTTCTTGGTTTAGGCCGGACTTGTAAAGATTGATCTCTCGAATCTAGAAAGTGCTCACGTGCGGAATATTTGTTTAGGGTTTAAACCGATTTCTCACTCACCTACCGAATTTACCAAAATCAAGAAACGATTTTTACCCATAAACACCAATGGATAATTTCTCTATGAACTTATCAATAAGAAAATTAAATTTAGAAACTCTATTTCCTTGTTGCGAGAATCTTCACCCCAGGATACTTTTCATCCTTGTGCATTTTAGTCACCCCCAAAGTTTGGATAATTTCTTTTGCATAAGAATCTGAACACTTTTATCAAGTAGATGGAGGATTTAGAGTAGTTTACCAGCTGACTCGAGACACTGTAATATTGTTGCAGTATTGTAGTTATTGAGTTTATGGTGTTTGTATCTGTGTTCCCAAACAACATTACATCATATGCAAACATTATATGAGATACACTTGATGCCCATCAGTTAGTAGTCTCCAAGCTACTTTAGCTATCAAGGCAAGGTTGAATTTGTGTGCATCCTTGAATCATATGCTCCCTTTATCCATAGGTTTACACATACTTGGCCAAGCCTTGGGATAATACCCTTTCGTATTTGGTTCTATTCGCACTGTAAGTCTTTTTGTATTGCAAGTAATGTTTGTTTTTATTGTTTTAGGTAGTATGAAGCATCCCATTTGGTAAGTGGCCATACTAGCTAGCATATGCTTGGTCAGCACCATTTTACTAGTTTGAGGCAAAACTTTACTTTTCCATCCCTGAGATTTATGTTCCATTTTTCTAGAATGAATTCAGAAGTCTTGATTTTAGATTTATTAATAAAAACAGAAGTTCCTATATAAGAGTCTTTAATGTATATGTGTTTTATTTTAAGTAGTTTTGACATCATTCTTTGGTGTTTGGGTTGGACTCCTTTCGTACCTTGTGTTGATGGTGGTTTTTAAACAAAGGATAAACTCGTAAAACCCTAAAAATAACCTAATGTCACCAGTGACACATTTATTAAGACATTTAAGGCAGGTAGTCAGTATTTAATAGGGGGTATTTAATTAGGGTTACAACGAACAAAACCCTAATTCACCTCCATGCCAATGGCAAATCATGCCAAGCCACATTTATCCCGAGCTAGCTGCGTCATGCCAAACGCACTCTGCCTTGGTCCTAGCTACGCTAGTCACGTCATGCCAAGCCAAGCACTCTGGCTTGGCCCTAGCCACACCATGCCAAAATGGCGCCAGCGCCTAGGCTTACAAACCATGCAACCTAGGCCAAGTCGGCCAGGCATGCCATTGGCACATGCCAACATGCTCGCTGGTAGCTTTTCCTACCAAGGCCACGGCCCTAACGGCCACGTATGCCATTGGCACATGCCAACATGCTCACGGGTAGCTTTTCCTACGAAGGCCACGGCCCTAACGGCCACGCATGCCATTGGCACATGCCAACATGCTCGCTGGTAGCTTTTCCTACCAAGGCCACGGCCCTAACGGCCACGCATGCCATTGGCACATGCCAACATGATCGCTGGTAGCTTTTCCTACTAAGGCCACAGCCCTAACGGACATGCATGCCATTGGCACATGCCAACATGCTCGCTGGTAACTTTTCCTACCAAGGCCACGGCCCTAACGGCCACGTATGCCATTGGCACATGCCAACATGCTCGCTGGTAGATTTTCCTACCAAGGCCACGGCCCTAACGGCCACGCATGCCATTGGCACATGCCAACATGCTCGCTGGTAGCTTTTCCTACCAAGGCCACGGTCCTAACGGCCACGCATGCCATTGGCACATGCCAACATGCTCGCTGGTAGCTTTTCTTACCAAGGACACTGCCCTAACGGCCACGCATGCCATTGGCACATGCCAACATGCTCGCTGGTAGCTTTTCCTACCAAGGCCACGGCCCTAACGGCCATGCATGCCATTGGCACATGCCAAAATGCTCGCTGGGAGCTTTTCCTACCAAGGCCATGGTCTCTAACGGCCACGCATGCTATTGGCACATGCCAACATGCTCGCCGGTAGCTTTTCCAACCAAGGCCACGGCCCTAACGGCCACGCATGCCATTGGCACATGCCAAAATGCTCGCTGGTAGCTTTTCCTACCAAGGCCACGGCCCTAACTATGGCCACGCATGCCATTGGCACATGCCAAAATGCTCATTGGTAGCTTTTCCTACCAAGGCCACGGCCCTAACGGCCACGCATGCCATTGGCACATGCCAACATGCTCATTTGGTAGCTTTTCCTACGAAGGCCACGGCCCTAACGGACACGCATGCCATTGGCACATGCCAACATGCTCATTTGGTAGCTTTTCCTACCAAGGCCACGTCCCCTAACTGGCCACGCATGCCATTGGCACATGCCAACATGCTCATTTGGTAGCTTTTCCTACCAAGGCCACGGCCCTAACGGCCACGCATGCCATTGGCACATGCCAACATGCTCGCTGGTAGCTTTTCCTACAAGGCCACGGCCCTAACGGACATGCATGCCATTGGCACATGCCAACATTCTCGCTGGTAACTTTTCCTACCAAGGCCACGGCCATAATGGCCACGCATGCCATTGGCACATGCCAACATGCTCATTGGTAGCTTTTCCTACCAAGGCCACGGCCTTAACGGCCACGCATGCCATTGGCACATGCCAACATGCTCGCCGGCTTTTTTCTTACCAAGGCCACGGGCCTAATCGCCACGCATGGCATTGGCACATGCCAACATGCTCGCCGGGTAGCTTTTCTTACCAAGGCCACGGCCCTAACGGCCACGCATGCCATTGGCACATGCCAACATGCTCGCTGGTAGCTTTTCTTACTTAAGGACACCGCCCTAACGGCCACGCATGCCATTGGCACATGCCAACATGCTCATTTGGTAGCTTTTCCTACCAAGGCCACGGCCCTAACGGCCATGCATGCCATTGGCACATGCCAAAATGCTCATTTGGTAGCTTTTCCTACCAAGGCCATGGCCCTAACGGCCACGCATGCTATTGGCACATGCCAACATGCTCATTGGTAGCTTTTCCTACCAAGGCCACGGCCCTAACGGCCACGCATGCCATTGGCACATGCCAAAATGCTCATTTGGTAGCTTTTCCTACCAAGGCCACGGCCCTAACGGCCACGCATGCCATTGGCACATGCCAAAATGCTCACTGGTAGCTTTTCCTACCAAGGCCACGGCCACTAACGGCCACGCATGCCATTGGCACATGCCAACATGCTCGCCGGGTAGCTTTTCCTACGAAGGCCATGGCCCTAACGGACACGCATGCCATTGGCACATGCCAACATGCTCATTGGTAGCTTTTCCTACCAAGGCCACGGCCCTAACGGCCACGCATGCCATTGGCACATGCCAACATTCTCATTTGGTAGCTTTTCCTACCAAGGCCACGTCCCTAACGGCCACGCATGCCATTGGCACATGCCAACATGCTCATTTGGTAGCTTTTCCTACGAGGCCACGGCCCTAACGGCCACGCATGCCATTGGCACATGCCAACATGCTCATTTGGTAGCTTTTCCTACAAGGCCACGGCCCTAACGGCCACGCATGCCATTGGCACATGCCAACATGCTCGCTGGTAGCTTTTCCTACCAAGGCCACAACCCTAACGGACATGCATGCCATTGGCACATGCCAACATGCTCGCCGGTAACTTTTCCTACCAAGGCCACGGCCCTAACGGCCACGTATGCCATTGGCACATGCCAACATGCTCGCCGGGTAGATTTTCCTACCAAGGCCACGGCCCTAACGGCCACGCATGCCATTGGCACATGCCAACATGCCCCCGGTAGCTTTTCCTACCAAGGACACGGCCCTAATGCCACGCATGCTATTGGCACATGCCAAAATGCTCATTTGGTAGCTTTTCCTACTAAGGCCACGGCCCTAACGGCCACGCATGCCATTGGCACATGCCAACATGTTTTCGGTAGCTTTTCCTACCAAGGCCACAGACCCTAACGGCCACGCATGCCATTGGCACATCCCAACATGCTCATTTGGTAGCTTTTCTTACCAAGTCGTGGCCCTAATGGCCAAGCATTCCATTGGCATATGCCAACACGCTCGCTGGTAGCTTTTCTTACCAAACTGCGGGCCCTAATGGCCAAGCATGCCATTGGCACATTCCAACACGCATCATTGGTAGCTTTTCTTACCAGGCCGTGGACCTAATAGCCGAGCATGCCATTGGCACATGCCAACACGCATCATTTGGTATCTTTTCTTACCAAGTCGTGGCCCTAATGGCAAGCATGCCATTGGCACATGCCAACACGCATCGCTGGTAGCTTTTCTTACTGGCCATGATCCAAGTTGGCCACGCATGCCACCGGCACATGCCAAACACGCACGCTGGTAGCCCAACTTGCAAGCGCGGCAACCTAGGCTAACTTGGTCGTGACGCGCCATTGGCACATGCCAAAACCCACGCTGGTAGCCTAACTTGCAAACTGCGGCAACCTAACGCCAAGGCATTCCGCACAAGCCATTGGCACATGCCACACACGCCACTAGCAGCTCTATGCGTTGCCACTTACACTCAAAGTACAACCTACCACCAAGGCATTCCACACATGCCATTGGCACATGCCACACACGCCACTAGCAGCTCTGGAACTGCCACTTGCGCTCGAGGTGCAACCCACAACAAAGGCATTCAGCACATGCCACACGCGCCCTTAGCAGCGCCACTTGCACTCAAGGTGCAACCAACACTCGAGACATCAACACAAACCGGGGATGCTTTTCCGTGGTCTTGCTTTGGCGGTCACAGCTTGCGCCGTACACTACGCTCACATTAAGAAAGCGTGAATAGGAATAAAGCGGTCAAATAAATGAGGAAATAATGGTGAAAACGTTTTCACCCATAAACACCCCGCGGTTACCACCTCCTCCCATTATTTCACCCTTTACTCTCTTCTTTCATGAGGCCGTGGTACGTTTCAATCTCGACTTGTATAAATAGGTCTTACCTTTTCCACCGGACAACAAGTCTCGGTCGGGAGAAAATACAACACTCTCGAAAAGGCAACTTTGCAAGCTCTCCAAAAAGCTTTCATCTCTTGTAAGCTTCCTAAGCTTTCACTTTTCGATACAAGTTGAGACACTACTCTCCCGTAATTATCCTGGTCTCAACACCTTTCTTTGCTTCCCTCCCAAAATCATCCCTTCTCCTCCACTTTGTGACTGAAGCAAGTCTGGAACGACCATTTCTTGGTTTAGGCCGGAATTGTAAAGATTGATCTCTCGAATCTAGAAAGTGCTCACGTGCAGAATATTTGTTTAGGGTTTAAACCGATTTCTCACTCACCTACCGAATTTACCAAAATCGGCGGAAACGATTTTTACCCATAAACACCAAATAGATAATTTCTCTATGAACTTATCAATAAGAAAATTAAATTTAGAAACTCTATTTCCTTGTTGCAGAATCTTCACCCCCAGATACTTTTCATCCTTGTGCATTTTAGTCACCCCCAAAGTTTGGATAATTTCTGCTGCATAAGAATCTGGAACACTTTTACTGAAGTAGATGGAGGATTTAGAGTAGTTTACCAGCTGACCTGAGACACTGTAATATTGTTGCAGTATTGTAGTTATTGAGTTTATGGTGTTTGTATCTGTGTTCCCAAACAACATTACATCATCTGCAAACATTATATGAGATACATATGGTGCCCATCAGTTAGTAGTCTCCAAGCTACTTTAGCTATCAAGGCAAGGTTGAATTTGTGTGCATCCTTGAATCATATGCCCCCTTTATCCATAGGTTTACACATACTTGGCCAAGCCTTGGGATAATACCCTTTCGTATTTGGTTCTATTCCGCACCAGAAGTCTTTTTGTATTGCAATAATGTTTGTTTTTATTGTTTTAGGTAGTATGAAACAACCCATTTGGTAAGTGGCAATACTAGCTAGCATATGCTTGGTCAGGACCATTTTACTAGTTTGAGGCAAAACTTTACTTTTCCATCCCTGAGATTTATGTTCCATTTTTCTAGAATGAATTCAAAAGTCTTGATTTTAGATTTATTAATGAAAAGCAAGTTCCTATATAAGAGTCTTTAATGTATATGTGTTTTATTTTAAGTAGTTTTGACATCATTCTTTGGTGTTTGGGTTGGACTCCTTTCGTACCTTGTGTTGATGGTGGTTTTTAAACAAAGGATAAACTCGTAAAACCCTAAAAATAACCTAATGTCACCAGTGACACATTTATTAAGACATTTAAGGCAGGTAGTCAGTATTTAATAGGGGGGTATTTTTTCAAATTAGGGTTACAACGAACAAAACCCTAATTCACCTCCATGCCAATGGCAAATCATGCCAAGCCACATTTATCCCGAGCTAGCTGCGTCATGCCAAACGCACTCTGCCTTGGTCCTAGCTACGCTAGTCACGTCACGCCAAGCCAAGCACTCTGGCTTGGCCCTAGCCACACCATGCCAAAATGGCGCCAGCGCCTAGGCTTACAAACCATGCAACCTAGGCCAAGTCGGCCAGGCATGCCATTGGCACATGCCAACATGCTCGCTGGTAGCTTTTCCTACCAAGGCCACGGCCCTAATGGCCACGCATGCCATTGGCACATGCCAACATGCTCGCTGGTAGCTTTTCCTACAAGGCCACGGCCCTAACGGCCACGCATGCCATTGGCACATGCCAACATGCTTGTCTGGTAGCTTTTCCTACCAAGGCCACGGCCCTAACGGCCACGTATGCCATTGGCACATGCCAACATGCTCGCTGGTAGATTTTCCTACCAAGGCCACGGCCCTAACGGCCACGCATGCCATTAGCACATGCCAACATGCTCGCTGGTAGCTTTTCCTACCAAGGCCACGGCCCTAACGGCCACGCATGCTATTGGCACATGCCAAAATGCTCGCTGGTAGCTTTTCCTACCAAGGCCACGGCCCTAACGGCCACACATGCCATTGGCACATGCCAACATGCTCGCTGGTAGCTTTTCCTACCAAGGCCACGGCCCTAACGGCCACGCATGCCATTGGCACATGCCAACATGCTCGCTGGTAGCTTTTCCTACCAAGGCCACGGCCCTAACGGCCACGCATGCCATTGGCACATGCCAACATGCTCGCTGGTAGATTTTCCTACCAAGGCCACGTCCCTAACGTCCACGTATGTCATTGGCAAATGCCAACATGCTCATTGGTAGCTTTTCCTACCAAGGCCACGGCCCTAACGGGCCACGCATGCCATTGGCACATGCCAACATGCTCACGGGTAGCTTTTCCTACCAAGGCCACGGCCCTAACGGCCACGCATGCCATTGGCACATGCCAACATGCTCATTTGGTAGCTTTTCCTACAAGGCCTTGGCCCTAACGGACATGCATGCCATTGGCACATGCCAACATTCTCGCTGGTAACTTTTCCTACCAAGGCCACGGCCATAATGGCCACGCATGCCATTGGAACATGCCAACATGCTCGCTGGTAGCTTTTCCTACCAAGGCCACGGCCCTAACGGCCATGCATGCCATTGGCACATGCCAACATGCTCGCTAGTAGCTTTTCTTACCAAGGCCACGGCCTAACGGCCACGCATGCCATTGGCACATGCCAACATGCTCGCTGGTAGCTTTTCTTACCAAGGCCACGGCCCTAACGGCCACGCATGCCATTGGCACATGCCAACATGCTTGGTAGCTTTTCTTACCAAGGCCACCGCCCTAACGGCCACGCATGCCATTGGCACATGCCAACATGCTCATTTGGTAGCTTTTCCTACCAAGGCCACGGCCCTAACGGCCATGCATGCCATTGGCACATGCCAAAATGCTCATTGGTAGCTTTTCCTACCAAGGCCATGGCCCTAACGCCACGCATGCTATTGGCACATGCCAACATGCTCACCGGGTAGCTTTTCCTACTAAGGCCACGGCCCTAACGGCCACGCATGCCATTGGCACATGCCAAAATGCTCATTGGTAGCTTTTCCTACCAAGGCCACGCCCCAACGGCCACGCATGCCATTGGCACATGCCAACATGCTCGCTGGTAGCTTTTCCTACTAAGGCCACGGCCCTAACGGACACGCATGCCATTGGCACATGCCAACATGCTCGCTGGTAGCTTTTCCTACCAAGGCCACGGCATTAACGGCCACGCATGCCATTGGAACATGCCAACATTCGCCATTTGGTAGCTTTTCCTACCAAGGCCACGTCCCTAACGGCCACGCATGCCATTGGCACATGCCAACATGCTCGCCGGTAGCTTTTCCTACGAAGGCCACGGCCTAACGGCCACGCATGCCATTGGCACATGCCAACATGCTCATTGGTAGCTTTTCCTACCAAGGCCACGGCCCTAACGACCACGCATGCCATTGGCACATGCCAACATGATCATTGGTAGCTTTTCCTACCAAGGCCACAGCCCTAACGGACATGCATGCCATTGGCACATGCCAACATGCTCTGGTAACTTTTCCTACCAAGGCCACGGCCCTAACGGCCACGTATGCCATTGGCACATGCCAACATGCTCGGCCGGTAGATTTTCCTACCAAGGCCACGGCCCTAATGGCCACGCATGCCATTGGCACATGCCAACATGCTCATTGGTAGCTTTTCTTACCAAGGCCACCGCCCTAACGGCCACGCATGCCATTGGCACATGCCAACATGCTCATTTGGTAGCTTTTCCTACTAAGGCCACGGCCCTAACGGCCATGCATGCCATTGGCACATGCCAAAATGCTCGCTGGTAGCTTTTCCTACCAAGGCCAGGGCCCTAACGGCCACGCATGCTATTGGCACATGCCAACATGCTCGCCCGGTAGCTTTTCCTACCAAGGCCACGGCCCTAATCGCCACGCATGCCATTGGCACATGCCAACATGCTCGGCCTGGTAGCTTTTCCTACAAGGCCACGGCCCTAACGGCCACGCATGCCATTGGCACATGCCAACATGCTCGCCGGTAGCTTTTCCTACCAAGGCCACGGCCCTAACGTCCACGCATGCCATTGGCACATGCCAACATGCTCGCCGGTAGCTTTTCCTACTAAGGCCACGGCCCTAACGGCCACGCATGCCATTGGCACATGCCAACATGCTCGCTGGTAGCTTTTCCTACCAAGGCCACGTCCCTAACGGCCACGCATGCCATTGGCACATGCCAACATGCTCGCTGGTAGCTTTTCCTACCAAGGCCACGGCCCTAACGGCCACGCATGCCATTGGCACATGCCAACATGCTCGCTGGTAGCTTTTCCTACAAGGCCACGGCCCTAACGGACATGCATGCCATTGGCACATGCCAACATTCTCGCTGGTAACTTTTCCTACCAAGGCCACGGCCCTAATGGCCACGCATGCCATTGGCACATGCCAACATGCTCGCTGGTAGCTTTTCCTACCAAGGCCACGGCCTTAACGGCCACGCATGCCATTGGCACATGCCAACATGCTCGCTGGTAGCTTTTCCTACCAAGGCCACGGGCCTAACGGCCCACGCATGGCATTGGCATATGCCAACATGCTCATTGGTAGCTTTTCTTACCAAGGCCACGGCCCTAACGGCCACGCATGCCATTGGCACATGCCAACATGCTCATTGGTAGCTTTTCTTACCAAGGACACCGCCCTAACGGCCACGCATGCCATTGGCACATGCCAACATGCTCATTGGTAGCTTTTCCTACCAAGGCCACGGCCCTAACGGCCATGCATGCCATTGGCACATGCTGAATGCTCATTGGTAGCTTTTCCTACCAAGGCCATGGCCCTAACGGCCACGCATGCTATTGGCACATGCCAACATGCTCATTTGGTAGCTTTTCCTACCAAGGCCACGGCCCTAACGGCCACGCATGCCATTGGCACATGCCAAAATGCTCATTGGTAGCTTTTCCTACCAAGGCCACGGGCCCTAACGGCCACGCATGCCATTGGCACATGCCAAAATGCTCATTTGGTAGCTTTTCCTACCAAGGCCACGGCCCTAACGGCCACGCATGCCATTGGCACATGCCAACATGCTCGTTGGTAGCTTTTCCCACGAAGGCCACGGCCCTAACGGACACGCATGCCATTGGCACATGCCAACATGCTCATTGGTAGCTTTTCCTACCAAGGCCACGGCCCTAACGGCCACGCATGCCATTGGCACATGCCAACATTCTCATTGGTAGCTTTTCCTACCAAGGCCACGTCCCTAACGGCCACGCATGCCATTGGCACATGCCAACATGCTCATTGGTAGCTTTTCCCTCGAAGGCCACGGCCCTAACGGCCACGCATGCCATTGGCACATGCCAACATGCTCGCTGGTAGCTTTTCCTACCAAGGCCACGGCCCTAACGGCCACGCATGCCATTGGCACATGCCAACATGCTCATTGGTAGCTTTTCCTACCAAGGCCACAGCCCTAACGGACATGCATGCCATTGGCACATGCCAACATGCTCGGCTGGTAACTTTTCCTACCAAGGCCACGGCCCTAACGGCCACGTATGCCATTGGCACATGCCAACATGCTCATTTGGTAGATTTTCCTACCAAGGCCACGGCCCTAACGGCCACGCATGCCATTGGCACATGCCAACATGCTCATTGGTAGCTTTTCCTACCAAGGACACGGCCCTAATGGCCACGCATGCTATTGGCACATGCCAAAATGCTCATTGGTAGCTTTTCCTACCAAGGCCACGGCCCTAACGGCCACGCATGCCATTGGCACATGCCAACATGTTTCTTTGGTAGCTTTTCCTACCAAGGCCCACCCCTAACGGCCACGCATGCCATTGGCACATCCCAACATGCTCGTTGGGTAGCTTTTCTTACCAAGTCGTGGCCCTAATGGCCAAGCATTCCATTGGCATATGCCAACACGCTCGCTGGTAGCTTTTCTTATTGGCACAAACCGCATCGGTAGCCTAATGGCCAAAGCATGCCATTGGCACATTCCAACACGCATCATTTGGTAGCTTTTTTTCAAGTCCTAATGGCAAGCATGCCATTGGTGGACATCACTGGTAGCTTTAACCGAGCATGCCATTGGCACATGCCAAAACACGCAATCAACCTAGGTATCTTTTCTTACCAAAAGTCGTGGCCCTAATGGCCGAGCATGCCATTGGCACATGCCAACACACGCCACTAGCAGCTCTATGCATTGCCACTTACACTCAAAGTACAACCTACCACCAAGGCATTCCACACATGCCATTGGCACATGCCACACACGCCACTAGCAGCTCTGGAACTGCCACTTGTGCTCGAGGTGCAACCCGCAACAAAGGCATTCAAAGACATGCCATTGGCACATGCCACACGCGCCCTTAGCAGCGCCACTTGCACTCAAGGTGCAACCAACACTCGAGACATCAACACAAACCTGGGGATGCTTTTCCGTGGTCTTGCTTTGGCGGTCACGGCTTAAAGGCAGACACTACGCTCACATTAAGAAAGCGTGAATAGGAATAAAGCGGTCAAATAAATGAGGAAATAATGGTGAAAACGTTTTCACCCATAAACACCCTGCGGTTACCACCTCCTCCCATTATTTCACCCTTTACTCTCTTCTTTCATGAGGCCAGGGTACGTTTCAATCTCGACTTGTATAAATAGGTCTTACCTTTTCCACCAGACAACAAGTCTCGGTCAGGAGAAAAATACAACACTCTCAGAAAAGGCAACTTTGCAAGCTCTCCAAAAAGCTTTCATCTCTTGTAAGCTTCCTAAGCTTTCACTTTCTGATACAAGTTGAGACACTACTCTCCCAGAATTATCCTGGTCTCAACACCTTTCTTTGCTTCCCTCCCAAAATCATCCCTTCTCCTCCACTTTGTGACTCAAGCAAGTCTGGAACGACCATTTCTTGGTTTAGGCCGGACTTGTAAAGATTGATCTCTCGAATCTAGAAAGTGCTCACGTGCAGAATATTTGTTTAGGGTTTAAACCGATTTCTCACTCACCTACCGAATTTACCAAAATCGGCGGAAACGATTTTTACCCATAAACACCAGCCAGATAATTTCTCTATGAACTTATCAATAAGAAAATTAAATTTAGAAACTCTATTTCCTTGTTGCAGAATCTTCACCCCCAGATACTTTTCATCCTTGTGCATTTTAGTCACCCCCAAAGTTTGGATAATTTCACGTATAAGAACTGGAACACTTTTATCAAGTAGATGGAGGATTTAGAGTAGTTTACCAACTGACCCGAGACACTCGTAATATTGTTGCAGTATTGTAGTTATTGAGTTTATGGTGTTTGTATCTGTGTTCCCAAACAACATTACATCATCTGCAAACATTATATGAGATACATATGGTGCCCATCAGTTAGTAGTCTCCAAGCTACTTTAGCTATCAAGGCAAGGTTGAATTTGTGTGCATCCTTGAATCATATGCCCCCTTTATCCATAGGTTTACACATACTTGGCCAAGCCTTGGGATAATACCCTTTCGTATTTGGTTCTATTCCCCACCAGAAGTCTTTTTGTATTGCAGTAATGTTTGTTTTTATTGTTTTAGGTAGTATGAAACAACCCATTTGGTAAGTGGCAATACTAGCTAGCATATGCTTGGTCAGGACCATTTTACTAGTTTGAGGCAAAACTTTACTTTTCCATCCCTGAGATTTATGTTCCATTTTTCTAGAATGAATTCAGAAGTCTTGATTTTAGATTTATTAATAAAAACAGAAGTTCCTATATAAGAGTCTTTAATGTATATGTGTTTTATTTTAAGTAGTTTTGACATCATTCTTTGGTGTTTGGGTTGGACTCCTTTCGTACCTTGTGTTGATGGTGGTTTTTAAACAAAGGATAAACTCGTAAAACCCTAAAATAACCTAATGTCACCAAGTGACACATTTATTAAGACATTTAAGGCAGGTAGTAGTATTTAATAGGGGGTATTTTTTCAAATTAGGATTACAACGAACAAAACCCTAATTCACCTCCATGCCAATGGCAAATCATGCCAAGCCACATTTATCCCGAAGCTAGTCATGCGTCATGCCAAACGCACTCTCGCTTGGTCCTAGCTACGCTAGTCACGCCACGCCAAGCCAAGCACTCGGCTTGGCCCTAGCCACACCATGCCAAATGGCGCCAGCCGCCTAGGCTTACAAACCATACAACCTAGGCCAAGTCGGCCAGGCATGCCATTGGCACATGCCAACATGCTCGCCGGTAGCTTTTCCTACCAAGGCCACGGCCCTAATGGCCACGCATGCCATTGGCACATGCCAACATGCTCGCCTGGTAGCTTTTCCTACCAAGGCCATGGCCCTAACGCCACGCATGCCATTGGCACATGCCAACATGCTTGTTGGTAGCTTTTCCTACTAAGGCCACGGCCACCTAACGGCCACGTATGCCATTGGCACATGCCAACATGCTCATTTGGTAGATTTTCCTACCAAGGCCACGGCCCTAACGGCCACGCATGCCATTAGCACATGCCAACATGCTCATTGGTAGCTTTTCCTACCAAGGCCACGGCCCTAACGGCCACGCATGCTATTGGCACATGCCAAAATGCTCGCCGGTAGCTTTTTCCTACTAAGGCCACAACCCTAACGGCCACACATGCCATTGGCACATGCCAACATGCTCATTTGGTAGCTTTTCCTACCAAGGCCACGGGCCCTAACGGCCACGCATGCCATTGGCACATGCCAACATGCTCATTGGTAGCTTTTCCTACCAAGGCCACGGCCCTAACGGCCACGCATGCCATTGGCACATGCCAACATGCTCACCGGTAGATTTTCCTACCAAGGTCACGGCCCTAACGGGCCGCGCGCATGCCATTGGCACATGCCAACATGCTCGCTGGTAGCTTTTCCTACCAAGGCCACGGCCCTAACGGTCACAAGATGCCATTGGCACATGCCAACATGCTCATTTGGTAGCTTTTCCTACCAAGGCCACGGCCCTAACGGCCACAAGATGCCATTGGCACATGCCAACATGCTCATTGGTAGCTTTTCCTACCCAGGCCACGGCCCTAACGGACATACATGCCATTGGCACATGCCAACATGCTCGCTGGTAGCTTTTCCTACCAAGGCCACGGCCCTAACGGCCACGCATGCCTTTGGCACATGCCTTCCTACCAAGGACACGGCCCTAACGGACATGCATGCCATTGGCGAATGCCAACATGCTCATTGTAACTTTTCCTACCAAGGCCACGGCCCTAACGGCCACGTATGCCATTGGCACATGCCAACATGCTCATTTGGTAGCTTTTCCTACTAAGGCCACGGCCCTAACGGCCATGCATGCCATTGGCACATGCCAAAATGCTCGCATATGCCATTGGCACATGCCAAAATGCTGTTGGTAGCTTTTCCTACCAAGGCCATGGGCCTAACGACCACGCATGCCATTGGCACATGCCAAAATGCTCATTGGTAGCTTTTCCTACCAAGGCCACGGCCCTAACGACCACGCATGCCATTGGCACATGCCAACATGCTCATTTGGTAGCTTTTCCTACCAAGGCCACGGCCCTAACGGCCACGCATGCCATTGGCACATGCCAACATGCTCACTGGTAGCTTTTCCTACCAAGGCCACGGCCCTAACGGCCACGCATGCCATTAGCACATGCCAACATGCTCACGGGTAGCTTTTCCTACCAAGGCCACGGCCCTAACGGCCACGCATGCCATTAGCACAAGCCAACATGCTCGCCGGTAGCTTTTCCTACCAAGGCCACGTCCCTAACGGCCACGCATGCCATTGGCACATGCCAACATGCTCGCTGGTAGCTTTTCCTACCAAGGCCACGGCCCTAACGGCCACGCATGCCATTGGCACATGCCAACATGCTCGCTGGTAGCTTTTCCTACCAAGGCCACGGCCCTAACGGCCACGCATGCCATTGGCACATGCCAACATGCTCGCTGGTAGCTTTTCCTACCAAGGCCACGACCCTAACGGCCACGCATGCCATTGGCACATGCCAACATGCTCGCCGGGTAGCTTTTCCTACTAAGGCCACGGCCCTAACGGCCACGCATGCCATTTGCACATGCCAACATGCTCGCTGGTAGCTTTTCCTACTAAGGCCACGGCCCTAACGGCCACGCATGCCATTGGCACATGCCAACATGCTGTTGGTAGCTTTTCCTACCAAGGCCACGGCCCTAACGGCCTGCATGCCATTGGCACATGCCAAAATGCTCGCTGGTAGCTTTTCCTACCAAGGCCACGGCCCTAACGGCCACGCATGCCATTGGCACATGTCAACATGCTCGGGCTGGTAGCTTTTCCTACTAAGGCCACGGCCCTAACGGCCACGCATGCCATTGGCACATGACAACATGCTCATTTGGTAGCTTTTCCTACCAAGGCCACGGCCCTAACGGCCACGCATGCCATTGGCACATGCCAACATGCTTGCTGGTAGCTTTTCCTACCAAGGCCACGGCCCTAACGGCCACGCATGCCATTGGCACATGCCAACATGCTTGCTGGTAGCTTTTCCTACCAAGGCCACGGCCCTAACGGCCACGCATGCCATTGGCACATCCCAACATGCTCGCTGCCGGGTAGCTTTTCCTACCAAGGCCACGACCCTAACGCCACGCATGCCATTGGCACATGCCAACATGCTCGCTGGTAGCTTTTCCTACCAAGGCCACGGCCCTAACGGCCGCGCATGCCATTGGCATATGCCAACATGCTCGTTGGTAGATTTTCCTACCAAGGCCACGGACCTAACGGCCACAAGATGCCATTGGCACATGCCAACATGCTCACATCGGTAGCTTTTCCTACTAAGGCCACGGCCCTAACGGCCGCGCATGCCATTGGCACATGCCAACATGCTCATTGGTAGCTTTTCCTACCAAGGCCACGGCCCTAACGGCCGCAAGCATGCCATTGGCACATGCCAACATGCTCGCGGTAGCTTTTCCTACCAAGGCCACGGCCCTAACGGACATACATGCCATTGGCACATGCCAACATGCTCGCCGGTAGCTTTTCCTACTACCAA
Source organism: Papaver armeniacum (assembly GCA_023531295.1). NCBI lineage: Eukaryota > Viridiplantae > Streptophyta > Magnoliopsida > Ranunculales > Papaveraceae > Papaver > Papaver armeniacum. Next base: position 597,259 of record JAJJWW010000469.1, read on the forward strand.
GGCCACGCCCTAACGGCCACGCATGACTTTGGCACATGCCTTCCTACCAAGGACACGGCCCTAACGGCCACGCATGCCATTGGCACATGCCAACATGCTCGCTGGTAGCTTTTCTTACCAAGGCCACGGACCTAACGGCCAAGCATGCCATTGGCACATGCCAACATGCTCGCTGGTAGCTTTTCTTACTAAGGCCACGGCCCTAACGGCCATGCATGCCATTGGCACATGCCAACATTGGTAGCTTTTCCTACCAAGGCCACGGCCCTAACGGCCAAGCATGCCATTGGCACATGCCAACATGCTCGCTGGTAGCTTTTCCTACCATGGCCATGGCCCTAACGACCACGCATGCCATTGGCACATGCCAAAATGCTCGCTGGTAGCTTTTCCTACCAAGGCCACGGCCCTAATGGCCACGCATGCCATTGGCACATGCCAACATGCTCGCCGGTAGCTTTTTCCTACCAAGGCCACGGCCCTAACGGCCACGCATGCCATTGGCACATGCCAACATGCTCGCTGGCAGCTTTTCCTACCAAGGCCACGGCCCTAACGGCCACGCATGCCATTGGCACATGCCAACATGCTCGCTGGCAGCTTTTCCTACTAAGGCCACGGCCCTAACGGCCATGCATGCCATTGGCACATGCCAACATGCTCATTTGGTAGCTTTTCCTACCAAGGCCACGGCCCTAACGACCACGCATGCCATTGGCACATGCCAAAATGCTCATTGGTAGCTTTTCCTACCAAGGCCACGGCCCTAACGACCACGCATGCCATTGGCACATGCCAAAATGCTCATTGGTAGCTTTTCCTACTAAGGCCACGGCGCTAACGGCCACGCATGCCATTGGCACATGCCAACATGCTGGCCGGGTAGCTTTTCCTACCAAGGCCACGGCCCTAACGGCCACGCATGCCATTGGCACATGCCAACATGCTCGCTGGTAGCTTTTCCTACCAAGTCCACGGCCCTAACGGCCACGCATGCCATTGGCACATGCCAACATGCTCGCTGGTAGCTTTTCCTACCAAGGCCACGGCCCTAACGGCCACGCATGCCTTTGGGACATGCCTTCCTACCAAGGACACGGCCCTAACGGCCACGCATGCCATTGGCACATGCCAACATGCTCGCTGGTAGCTTTTCTTACCAAGGCCACGGCCCTAACGGCCACGCATGCCATTGGCACATGCCAACATGCTCGCTGGTAGCTTTTTCTTACCAAGGCCACGGCCCTAACAGCCACGTATGCCATTGGCACATGCCAACATGCTCATTTGGTAGCTTTTCCTACCAAGGCCACGGCCCTAACGGCCACGCATGCCATTGGCACATGCAAACACGCTCATTTGGTAGCCTTCATCATCTAGCCGTGGCCCTAATGCGCGCTGGTAGCCTAACTTGCAAACCGTGCAACCAAGGCCAATTCGACCGTACGCGCTGCTGGCACATGCCAAAACCCACGCTGGTAGCCTAATTTGCAAACCATGCAACCTACTACCAAGGCATTCCGCAAATGCCATTGGCACATGCCACACACGCCACTAGCAGCTCTGGCATTGCCACTTACACTCAACGTACAACCTACCACCAAGGCATTCCGCACATGCCAATGGCACATGCCACACACGCCACTAGCAGCTCTGGCATTGCCACTTACACTCAACGTACAACCTACCACCAAGGCATTCCACACATGCCACACGCGCCACTAGCGGCGCGCCACTTGCACTCAAGGTGCAACCAACACTCGAGATATCAACACAAACTGGGAATGCTTTCCGGGTTTTGGTTTGGTGGTCCTGACTTGCGGCGTACACTACGCTCACATTAAGAAAGCGTGAAAAGGAATAAAGCGGTCAAATAAATGAGGAAATAATGGTGAAAACGTTTTCACCCATAAACACCTTGCGGTTACCACCTCCTCCCATTATTTCACCCTTTACTCTCTTCCTTCATGAGGCCAGGTACGTTTCAATCTCGACTTGTATAAATAGGTCTTACCTATTTCCACCGGACAACAAGTCTCGGTCGGGAGAAAAATACTACACTCTCGTAAAAGGCAACTTGGCAAGCTCTCCAAAAGCTTTCATCTCTTGCAAGCTTCAAGCTTCCACTTTCTCGATACAAGTCGAGACACTACTCTCCTGCACTATTCCGGTCTCAACACCTTTCTTGGCTTCCCTCCCCAAATCAACCCTTCTCCTCCACTTTGTGACCGAAGCAAGTCCGGAACGGCCATTTCTTGGTTTAGGCCGGCCTTGTACGTGATTGATCTCTCGAATCTATAAAGTGCTCACGTGCAACACATTTGTTTAGGGTTTGAACCAGTTTCTCACTCACCTACCGAATTTACCGAAATCGGCAGAAACGATTTTTACCCATAAACAATTGGCGACCACAGCGTAAGGATTGATCTATCGGCTACAATGTCAGACTGTCGATCTCGTTCTTTGACCCAGATGTCAAGATGGTACGGGAAGGCGACTCAATCCGACTCAACTGCCAGACGACCCGGTTACCAGTTGTAAAACTACACCTGAAAACTGGGGACTCGTTGAAGATGCTACCAGCGATTGGGGACTTGCGACTCAGTCCGACTCAACTGCCAGACAACCGGTTATCGTTGTTAAAACTACACCAGTAAAATTGGGGACTCGCTAAAGATGCTACCAAAGAATTGGGGACTAATGGCGATGCTACCAAAGAAAGCCGCCTTTTACTTGAGAGAGGCGTGTTTGCAAGTGAGTAAATTTAGATTGGGCAAGATAAACGATCTGTTTTAGGTTCTTAATAAAACCGTCATACTTTTGTGCCTATTGCTAGCACACACTTTCATAAAAGCAATATTCCTTTACCAAAACATAATCAGAGTCATATTATCAAAACCATTCATCCCAGAAATAATCCAATATCCTCAAAAGCTACCAGCTGTCTACCAAAAAACTGGTCAAACTTTGAACCAGGACATCCCAGATGTCTTTCAAAAAAAAAAAAAGAGAAAAAGAACCTAAATGAAAGTTTAACAGAGAAACATTCAAGGAAAATCATCCAACAGAGGTCTCTTCTTGAGAAAGTCAACTTTGCATCTTCAAGAGCCGCTCTCTTCATAGTCAACATCTTGGAAAGCTTTTCGAGTTCTACCTCCTGTCGTGCAATCTCCTCAATGGAAAGGCTTTCGATTGCTGCATCTTTCAACTTTTGATCTCAGCAAGGCCTTCGACAAACCACTAAGTGTTGAAATCCTTTTCACGCACACGTCGCGATGGTGCTCCCAATGGCAATAACGTCTTCGTAAACGGTGTGACCAGTCACCTCATGCATATCCTCGATGGAAGATAAAGCCTCTTCCACACGCTTAACCAGCGCAAATCAACTAGTGATTTTCTTGGTTGTGGCCATATGTCCGTACTTCTCCCAGGTTCTGGTGTACAATGCCTCATGCTTAGCCGGCACGCTGAAGCCGCTAACCAACACATGACCTGTATAAGGAACCAAGTATGGGGGATCAAAAATGGCGCCTGCACCTGGCCTCACGACTCGCAGAGAGTCTTCTTCTATGTCTACGGCAGCAACCATCAGAGAATCATCCACCGTTTGAACCACATCTGTGCCCGGCAATTGGATAACTCCCATCTCCAAGTCACCGGCGGTGGCCACCAAAGGAAAGTTTTCGTGTGGCTCTACCCTTAATCGTCCTCCGAACCGGATTCCTCCTCGCGAACTTGAGTCGACATTTTTCAAAAGAAGAAATCAAGAAGAAAGAAAAGAAGCGCGGAACTCACCGAACCACTTCCCGAAAAAGAACCCAGTCTTTGCCAGGTGGAATCACTCTCACTTGTCGAAATTTCTTCTTTCTCCGACTCATCACCGCTATGAGAAGGCTCGGTCTTCTTTGGAATTCTTTGAAGAAATTGCCGTCTCTCGGCAACGTGCAAGGGCAAATAAAGCATTAACACTACCGAAGCCCTGGAGGAAACAAGACACATGTTTTCAAAGAGAATTTCACGTGTTTTGAGACAAACCAATGAAGAAGAGACACATACCTAGTTATTGGAAGAACTGAAAGACACGAGAGCTGCGGGAGGATCTTCTGAAACCGTCCAGAACCCGCCAGCACAATTCTTCGTTCTCCGTTCCTTGGCCTGGGGACTTTCCGAGTTGCTAGGAAACTTTCGCTTGAGATCTCTCAACATTGGATACTTCTTCAAAACTGCTGGGGAAGGTTTACAAAGAACGTTCTCCACTACGTTATTCACAAAATCTTGGATCATAATAAACTCGTCGCACCAGAACTTATTATAGCCGAAGGTCATCGAAGTTACTCTTCCCGTTTGAAAGAAGGGAAGGCGGATACCCGGATCAAGGGCACTGGCATTAAGGGCGGCACGCAATGAATCCTTAGGGATCGTCGGCTGGTAAGCAAGAGGCACCCCTTGATCGAAACCCATGTGACGAGCAGCACGGTCAAACTTGTTTATTCAAAGCTGCATGTCCGGTTATATGCCGTCTTTCTTCATGGGGTCTTTCCAGAAGAAATAATCTGCGCTCAAATCGTCATCAGAAGACAAAGACATGATCGGAGCAGAAGCAAAGGTGTCAATTTGAGTCACCGACCTATGGACCGGCTCCCATGGGCAAAAACTGATTTCATACGACTTGTCAAGAAGACTAACCAAGCTCATGCCAACCTTTGGACGCCTGTTCACCCATCGAAGAATTCGGGAACCCCCCCAACTCGCGGTAATCGAAGGCATCGGTTTCGGAGCATACTTCTCAAAGTGCTCCCATAGGCAGACTTGTAGAAAAGCAACGTGCACATATGAATTCGCTTTCATGAAACCATTCGGAACTCGCATGTTCGCAACTAGGTGATCCAGATGCACATACAGGGAACCAAGGAATAGCTTGCCAATGGGAAGAACTTCACCTTTTGCTAATTTCACAGCAATCGCTAGCAACTCTGGTCTTATTTCCTTCTTGAGATAACCGTCATCAAAAATGTCTCTAGACAACCAAAGAGCCAAAAATGCCTGCAACATGAAGATCATCGCTTTTATGTTCGAGTTCCAGCTCGTCCGGAAACCACTGAGACATCCACCAGCTATAAAAGCACCTTTCATCCTCTTCCGGACAGAATCCTTCGACTTCGCAGTGGAGTCTTTTCGAGCGTAATCTCCCAACTTAGCGTCAAGGTCATCCCGCATCTTCACCTCACTTTCGAGATAATTGGATTTTAAGATTCCCGATTCTGGGAAGATTCAGCAAGAAGAGAGCCACACTCTCCAAGGAGAAAGTTATCTCACCCCATCTACATATGATTGTATGGGTGTCCGAACACCATCCGGAGATGAAAGCAACCAAGCCCGGGATATCCTTCCTAATCTTGAGGTTTCATCGAAGCTCGACAAAGATCAATAATCTGCGCTCGAGTCGGGTTGGTATTTATGTGCTCCTTACTCACCATGAACTCAACCTATCTATCAAAAGAACGCAATGGGCTTTGACACATCCTGAAATCAATATTGGAAGAGGAATATACCTCTTTATGAAGACAGAACCGTATGGTGTTCTCTGGGCGAACCGAACGTGTCTTCTTTTCATATTCACCACCGATTAACAAAATCGGCACGAAACCTGGGTGATTTTTCCGAGCAGAGACAAGTTTTTGGCGAAGAATTCATCATCCGTGTTTGGTTTGGAATTATGGACATCCTTCGATGAAGCGAAATTTTGTTCAGGTAACATCTTGTCGGATTTCTTAATAACAACTTAGTAACAAGATATCTGCACACAAAAAAAAAAAAAAATTATCTCCCTGACACATAACCGCGCCCGACAAAAGGAAAACCCGAAATACAAAAAAAAAAAAGAGAGGGTGCATTCTCTACGGGTTCAAAACTGCACACGCAGATTTTTTCTCGGGTTCAAGACTATATACGCAGTATTTTCTTCAGGTTCAAGACTATATACGCAGTATTTCCTTCGGGTTCAAGACTATATACGCGGTATTTTATACGGGTTCAAGTGTGTCTACAGTATCCTTCTTCGGGTTCAAAATTATATATGGAGCATTTTTCTACGGGTTCAAAACTGCACGCGCAGTATTTCTTTCAGGACCGAAAAATCATATATACAATATTTCCTGCGGGTTCGAAGTCATATGGAGCACTTTCCTACGGGTTCGAATAATATATGCAGTATTTCCCTTGGTTGCATACATACAATATTTTCTGCAAGAGACACGCCAAGAAATTATATGCGTAATATATAAAGAAAAACGCCTACTCTTAGGGTTTACACCTACATAAAAAGGGAAACAAGAGAAGTACTGGAAGACATACCTGGAAGTTGGTTTTTTCTTTGTGACTCTGCCGCTAGTAGGAAAGGATGAAAAGATGAAAGTGCAAGATGGGAGAAAGGGACTTTATATATATAGGCGTGAAGATTCTGAAATAGGGAAGGATTTCCCTTTACCAAAATCGTGCGTGTAAGAAACGGGCCCACAAGGGCGCCCAACTTCCCAATGTCGCCCAAGTTGCACCGGCCCCACCAATTGCATCGACTTCCCAATGACCGCCCAAGTCACGCCTGCAAGCACGCACAGCTTCCATACCTTGCGCTGGTCCCACCAGCTAGCACGCTCAGTTTCCCAACTCACGCCAACTTACCAACGTCGCCCAAGTTGCACCGGCCCCACCAATTGCACCGACTTCCCAATGACCGCCCAAGTCATGCCTGCAAGCACGCACATCTTCCACACCTTGCGCCGGTCCCACCAGCCTAGCACGCTCAGTTTCCCAACTCACGCCAACTTCCAAACGTCGCCAAGCAAAGACCGGCCCCACCAATTGCACCGACTTCCCAATGACCGCCCAAGTTACGCCTGCAAGCACGCACAGCTTCCACACCTTGCGCCGGTCCCACCAGCTAGCACGCTCAGTTTCCCAACTCATGCCAACTTCCCAACATCGCCCAAGCTGCACCGGCCCCACCAATTGTGCCAGCCTCCCGATTTGTGCAAAATCATGAGAGGCAAGGATTCCAAATCCTATTTATAAAAGGTCGAAGAGCCTCCTCAATTCTCTTTACGGTTTCTTTGTTGATAGTTTGTCACCATCTTATGTTTACCTCGTAACAAAGCCCTGTTCCGAGCTAAGCGGGGGACTTAATGTTGATGGTGGTTTTTAAACAAAGGGTAAACTCGTAAAACCTAAAAATAACCTAATGTCACCAAAGTGACACATTTATTAGGACATTTAAGGCAGGTAGTTAATATTTAATAGGGGGTATTTTTTCAAATTAGGGTTACAACGAACAAAACCCTAATTCACCTCCATGCCAATGGCAAATCATGCCAAGCCACATTTAGCCCGAGCTAGCTGCGCCATGCCAAACGCACTCTGCCTTGGTCCTAGCTACACTAGTCACGTCACGCCAAGCCAAGCACTCTGGCTTGGCCCTAGCCACGCCATGCCAAAATGGCGCCCGCGCCTAGGCTTACAAACCATGCAACCTAAGCCAAGTCGGCCACGCATGCCATTGGCACATGCCAACATGCTCGCTGGTAGTTTTTCCTACCAAGGCCACGGCCCTAACGGCCACGCATGCCATTGGCACATACCTACATGCTCGCTGGTAGCTTTTCCTACCAAGGCCATGGCCCTAACGGCCACGCATGCCATTGGCACATGCCAACATGCTCCTGGTAGCTTTTCCTACCAAGGCCACGGCCCTAACGGCCACGCATGCCATTGGCACATGCCAACATGCTCACGGTAGCTTTTCCTACCAAGGCCACGGCCCTAACGGCCACGCATGCCATTGGCACATGCCAACATGCTCATTTGGTAGCTTTTCCTACCAAGGCCACGGCCCTAACGGCCACGCATGCCATTGGCACATGCCAACATGCTCATTGGTAGCTTTTCCTACTAAGGCCACGGCCCTAACGGCCACGCATGCCATTGGCACATGCCAACATGCTCATTGGTAGCTTTTCCTACCAAGGCCACAGCCCTAATGGCCACGCATGCCATTGGCACATGCCAACATGCTCGCCGGGTGACTTTTCCTACCAAGGCCACGGCCCTAACGGCCACGCATGCCATTGGCACATGCCAACATGCTCATTTGGCAGCTTTTCCTACCAAGGCCACGGCCCTAACGGCCACGCATGCCATTGGCACATGCCAACATGCTCGTTGGCAGCTTTTCCTACCAAGGCCACGGCCCTAACTGGCCACGCATGCCATTGGCACATGCCAACATGCTCCCTTGGTAGCTTTTCCTACCAAGGCCACGGCCCTAACGGCCACGCATGCCATTGGCACATGCCAACATGCTCGCTGGTAGCTTTTCTTACCAAGGCCACGGCCCTAACGGCCACGCATGCCATTGGCACATGACAACATGCTCGCTGGTAGCTTTTCTTACCAAGGCCACGGCCCTAACGGCCACGCATGCCATTGGCACATGCCAACATGCTCGCTGGTAGCTTTTCCTACCAAGGCCACGGCCCTAACGGCCACGCATGCCATTGGCACATGCCAACACGCTCGCTGGTAGCCTTCATCACCTAGCCGTGGCCCTAATGCGCGTATTTGGTAGCTTAAATTGCAAACCGTGCAACCTAGGCCAATTCGACCGTACACGCTACTGGCACATGCCAAAACCCACGCTGGTAGCCTAATTTGCAAACCATGCAACCTACCACCAAGGCATTCCGCAAATGCCATTGGCACATGCCACACACGCCACTAGCAGCTCTGGCATTGCCACTTACACTCAACGTACAACCTACCACCAAGGCATTCCGCACATGCCAATGGCACATGCCACACACGCCACTAGCAGCTCTAGCATTGCCAGTTACACTCAACGTACAACCTACCACCAAGGCATTCCGCACATGCCAATGGCACATGCCACACGCGCCACTAGCAGCGCCACTTGCACTCAAGGTGCAACCAACACTCGAGATATCAACACAAACTGGGGGATGCTTTCCAGGGTTTTGGTTTGGCGGTCACAGCTTACAGCTGTTTATGGGTAAAAATCGTTTCTGCCGATTTCGGTAAATTCGGTAGGTGAGTGAGAAACTAGTTCAAACCCTAAACAAATGTGTTGCACGTGAGCACTTTATAGATTCGAGAGATCAATCTGTACAAGTCCGGCCTAAACCAAGAAATGGCCGTTCCAGACTTGCTTCGGTCACAAAGTGGAGGAGAAGGGTTGATTTGGGGAGGGAAGTAAAGAAAGGTGTTGAGGAGAGTAGTATCTCGACTTGTATCAGAAAGTGAAAGCTTAGGAAGCTTACAAGAGATGAAAGCTTTTTGGGAGAGCTTGCAAGGTTGCCTTTCTGAGAGTGTAGTATTTTTCTCCTGACCGAGACTTGTTGTCTGGTGGAAATAGGTAAGACCTATTTATACAAGTCGAGATTGAAACGTACCCTGGCCTCATGAAGGAAGAGAGTAAAGGGTGAAATAATGGGAGGAGGTGGTAACCGCATGGTGTTAATGGGTGAAAACGTTTTCACCATTATTTCCTCTTTTATTTGACCGCTTTATTCCTTTTCACGCTTTCTTAATATGAGCGTAGTGTACTCGCATCTTTGTGACCGCCAAACCAAAACCCTAGAAAGCATCCCCAGTTTGTGTTGATGTCTCGAGTGTTGGTTGCATCTTGAGTGCAAGTGGTCTTTGCTAGGAGCGCATGTGGCATGTGCCAATGGCATGTGCGGAATGCCTTTGTTGCGAGTTGCACCTCGAGCGCAAGTGGCAATGCCAGAGCTGCTAGTGGCGTGTGTGGCATGTGCCAATGGCGTGTGCGGAATGCCTTGGTGGTAGGTTGCACGGTTTGCAAGTTAGGCTACCAGCGTGTGTGTTTGGCATGTGCCAACGGCATGTGCGGAATGCCTTGGTGGTAGGTTGCACGGTTTGCAAGTTAGGCTACCAGCGTGTGTGTTTGGCATGTGCCAATGGCATGCGTGGCCGTTAGGGCCGTGGCCTTGGTGGTAGGTTGCATGGTTTGCAAGTTAGGCTACCAGCATGTGTGTTTGGCATGTGCCAATGGCACGTACGGCCATGTTGACCTAGTTGCAAGTCTTGCAAGCCTAGGGCGCTGTATTTGGCGCGTGCTAATGGCATAGCGACTTGGAAATATGGCTTGCGGTATGTGTTGGCATGTGCCAATGGCACGTACGGCCATGTTGACCTAGTTGCAAGTCTTGCAAGCCTAGGGCGCTATATCTGGCGTGGGCCAAAGGCATAGCGGTTTGGAAACATGGCTGTTTATGGGTAAAAATCGTTTCTGCCGATTTCGGTAAATTCGGTAGGTGAGTGAGAAACTGGTTCAAACGCTAAACAAATGTGCTGCACGTGAGCACTTTATAGATTCGAGAGATCAATCTGTACAAGTCCGCCTAAACCAAGAAATGGCCGTTCCGGACTTGCTTCGGTCACAAAGTGGAGGAGAAGGGTTGATTTGGGGAGGGAAGCAAAGAAAGGTGTTGAGGAGAGTAGTATCTCGACTTGTATCGAAAGTGAAAGCTTAGGAAGCTTACAAGAGATGAAAGCTTTTTGGGAGAGCTTGCAAGGTTGCCTTCGAGAGTGTAGTATTTTTCTCCGACCGAGACTTGTTGTCCGGTGGAAATAGGTAAGACCTATTTATACAAGTCGAGATTGAAACGTACCCTGGCCTCATGAAGGAAGAGAGTAAAAGGTGAAATAATGGGAGGAGGTGGTAACCGCATGGTGTTAATGGGTGAAAACGTTTTCACCATTATTTCCTCTTTTATTTGACCGCTTTATTCCTTTTCACGCTTTCTTAATGTGAGCGTAGTGTACTCTGCATGCTGTGACCGCCAAACCAAAACCCTAGAAAGCATCCCCCAGTTTGTGTTGATGTCTCGAGTGTTGGTTGCATCTTGAGTGCAAGTGGTGCTGCTAGGAGCGCATGTGGCATGTGCCAATGGCATGTGCGGAATGCCTTTGTTGCGAGTTGCACCTCGAGCGCAAGTGGCAATGCCAGAGCTGCTAGTGGCGTGTGTGGCATGTGCCAATGGCGTGTGCGGAATGCCTTGGTGGTAGGTTGCACGGTTTGCAAGTTAGGCTACCAGCGTGTGTGTTTGGCATGTGCCAACGGCATGTGCGGAATGCCTTGGTGGTAGGTTGCACGGTTTGCAAGTTAGGCTACCAGCGTGTGTGTTTGGCATGTGCCAATGGCATGCGTGGCCATTAGGGCCGTGGCCTTGGTGGTAGGTTGCATGGTTTGCAAGTTAGGCTACCAGCATGTGTGTTTGGCATGTGCCAATGGCACGTACGGCCATGTTGACCTAGTTGCAAGTCTTGCAAGCCTAGGGCGCTGTATTTGGCGCGTGCTAATGGCATAGCGACTTGGAAATATGGCTTGCGGTACGTGTTGGCATGTGCCAATGGCACGTACGGCCATATTGACCTAGTTGCAAGTCTTGCAAGCCTAGGGCGCTATATCTGGCGTGGGCCAAAGGCATAGCGGTTTGGAAACATGGCTGTTTATGGGTAAAAATCGTTTCTGCCGATTTCGGTAAATTCGGTAGGTGAGTGAGAAACTGGTTCAAACGCTAAACAAATGTGCTGCACGTGAGCACTTTATAGATTCGAGAGATCAATCTGTACAAGTCCGGCCTAAACCAAGAAATGGCCGTTCCAGACTTGCTTCGGTCACAAAGTGGAGGAGAAGGGTTGATTTGGGGAGGGAAGCAAAGAAAGGTGTTGAGGAGAGTAGTATCTCGACTTGTATCAGAAAGTGAAAGCTTAGGAAGCTTGCAAGAGATGAAAGCTTTTTGGGAGAGCTTGCAAGGTTGCCTTTTCCGAGAGTGTAGTATTTTTTCTCCCGACCGAGACTTGTTGTCGGGTGGAAATAGGTAAGACCTATTTATACAAGTCGAGATTGAAACGTACTCTGGCCTCATGAAGAAAGAGAGTAAAGGGTGAAATAATGGGAGGAGGTGGTAACCGCATGGTTTAATGGGTGAAAACGTTTTCACCATTATTTCCTCTTTTATTTGACCGCTTTATTCCTTTTCACGCTTTCTTAATGTGAGCTTAGTGTACGCTGCATGCTGTGACCGCCAAACCAAAACCCTAAAGAAGCATCCCCAAGTTTGTGTCGATGTCTCGAGTGTTGGTTGCATCTTGAGTGCAAGTGACGCTGCTAGTGGCGCGTGTGGCATGTGCCAATGGCATGTGCGGAATGCCTTGGTGGTAGGTTCCACGGTTTGCAAGTTAGGTTACCAGCGTGTGTGTTTGGCATGTGCCAATGGCATGTGCGGAATGCCTTGGTGGTAGGTTGCACGGTTTGAAAGTTAGGCTACCACCGTGTGTGTTTGGCATGTGCGGAATGCCTTGGTGGTAGGTTGCACGGTTTGCAAGTTAGGCTACCAGCGTGTGTTTTTGGCATGTGCCAATGGCATGTGCGGAATGCCTTGGTGGTAGGTTGCACGGTTTGCAAGTTAGGCTACCAGCGTGTGTGTTTGGTATGTGCCAATGGCATGTGCGGAATGCCTTGGTGGTAGGTTGCACGGTTTGCAAGTTAGGCTACCAGCATGTGTGTTTGGCATGTGCCAATGGCTCGTGCGGCCATGTTGACCTAGTTGCAAGTCTTGCAAGCCTAGAGCGCTATGTTTGGCGTGGGCCAAAGGCATAGCGGCTTGTAAATATGGCTTGCGACACGTGTTGGCATGTGCCAATGGCACGTGCGGCCATGTTGACCTAGTTGCAAGTCTTGCAAGCCTAGGGCGCTATGTTTGGCGTGGGCCAAAGGCATAGCGGCTTGGAAATATGGCTTGCGACACGTGTTGGCATGTGCCAATGGCACGTGCGGCCATGTTGACCTAGTTGCAAGTCTTGCAAGCCTAGGGCGCTATGTTTGGCGTGGGACAAAGGCATAGCGGCTTGGAAATATGGCTTGCGACACGTGTTGGCATGTGCCGATGGCACGTGCGGCCATGTTGACCTAGTTGCAAGTCTTGCAAGCCTAGGGCGCTATGTTTGGCGTGGGACAAAGGCATAGCGGCTTGGAAATATGTCTTGCGACACGTGTTGGCATGTGCCGATGGCACGTGCGGCCATGTTGACCTAGTTGCAAATCTTGCAAGCCTAGGGCGCTATATTTGGCGTGGGCCAGAGGCATAGCGCCTTGGAAATATGGCTTGCGACACGTGTTGGCATGTGCCGATGGCACGTGCGGCCATGTTGACCTAGTTTCAAGTCTTGCAAGCCTAGCGCGCTATATTTGGCGTGGGCCAGAGGTATAACGGCTTGGAAATATGGCTTGCGACACGTGTTGGCATGTGCCAATGGCACGTGCGGCCATGTTGACCTAGCTGCAAGTCTTGCAAAACTAGGGCGCTATATTTGGCGTGGGCCAAAGGCATAGCGGCTTGGAAATATTGCTTGCGACACGTGTTGGCATGTGCCAATGGCACGTGCGGCCATGTTGACCTAGTTGCAAGTCTTGCAAACCTAGGGCGCTATATTTGGCATGGGCCAAAGGCATATCGGCTTGGAAATATGGCTTGCGACACGTGTTGGCATGTGCCAATGGCACGTGCGGCCATGTTGACCTAGGTGCAAGTCTTGCAAGCGTAGGGCGCTATATTTGGCATGGGCCAAAGGCATAGCGGCTTGGAAATATGGCTTGCGACACGTGTTGGCATGTGCCAATGGCACGTGCGGCCATGTTGACCTAGTTGCAAGTCTTGCAAACCTAGGGCGCTATATTTGGCGTAGGCCAAAGGCATAGCGGCTTGGAAATTTGGAATTGTTGCCATGGTGCGCAGGGTGCGGCTTGGTTTGGCATTGTTGCTATGGTGCGCAGGGTGCGGCTTGGTTTGGCATTGTTGCCGCGGTGCGCAGTATGCGGCTTGGTTTGGGATTGTTGCCATGGTGCGCAGGGTGCGGCTTGGTTTGGCATTGTTGCCATGGTGCGCAGTATGCGGCTTGGTTTGGCATTGTTGCCGCGGTGCGCAGTATGCGGCTTGGTTTGGCATTGTTGCCATGGTGCGCGAGGTGCGGCTTGGTTTGGCATTGTTGCCATGGTGCGCGAGATGCGGCTTGGTTTGGCATTGTTGCCATGGTGCGCAGGGTGCGGCTTGGTTTGGCATTGTTGCCATGGTGCGCGATATGCGGCTTGGTTTGGCATTGTTGCCATGGTGCGCGAAGATGCGGCTTGGTTTTGGAATTAGGGTTACGTGTTGAAAACCCTAACCGGGTATTTTGAAAAATACCCCTATTAATTATTTACACGAGTTAAATGCTCTTAGTTAATGTGTTGCGGGTAACACTAGGTCATGGGGTTTTACGATTTTACCCGTTGTCTAAAAACCACCATCAACATTAAGTCCCCGCTTAGCTCGGAACAGGGGGCTTTGTTGCGAGGTAAGCATAAGATGGTGACAAACTATTAACAAGAAAACGTAAGGAAAATTGAAGGAGGCTTGTCTGACCTTTTATAATTAGGATTTGGAATCCTTGCCTCTGGTAGTTTTGCACAAATCGGGAGGCTGGCACAATTGGTGGGCCCGGTGCAGCTTGGGCGACGTTGGGAAGTTGGCGTGAGTTGGGAAACTGAGTGTGCTAGCTGGTGGGACCGGCGCAAACTGTAGAAGTCTTCCGTGCTTGCAGGCGTGACTTCGGCGGCCATTGGGAGGTCGGCGCAATTGGTGGGGCCGGTGCAACTTGGAAACCGTGCTTGCAGGCGTGACTTATGTAAATAAATAGGGAGTAGACGTTTCTTCAGACAACAAAGTTTCCTTATTTTGCTTTCCTTCACGTGCGGCTTCCATTAGGGCATCATCCATGCCAAAAAATCTGGAAGCATTATGTCTTTCATTGCTCCCTTTCCTTTTTTAAGGTTCCGTATTCATACCCAACGCGAATGTATCGTCTCCCTTGTTTGAGAAGGGGTTCTTCCTGTTGATTCCCCTTTTCCTTTGCTTTGCCGGTGCGTTTTCTTCTTCTTTTTTTTTTTTTTTTTTTTGTTCACGCTATCCTCTTTTTATATGTGTATAGACAGGATGGAACTTGATCATCTTTCAATTTCTTGCAGTGTATGATGGGATCATCCAGAGACGGCCGTGCCTTTGACTTTTTGGAAAAGGACTTCAGAATCAGTGGTGATCGATCTTCTTCTCTTGAGGAGGTATTGGTTGGGGTTGAATCTTTGTTCCATGAAGCTAACGAAATTATTAAGGATCTCCCTTCCATCTATCCTCACGAAGAACAGGTGCATGTTTGGACTCTCTTGGGTTCGGTGGACGCGGAGGAGAACGCCATGATTCTTGATTTTGATGTGAATGAATCAAAAAACTTCCTTCGAAGTGTCGATGAGAAAACTTTCGAAGGAGTATATGATAGAAGCGAGACAGCCTTTGAAGTTGATGTCAAAGGTGTTATTGATGATACCGGAGGGGTCATGGTGGCGTATGCTGGAATAGTTGTCGGGGAGGACACTGCAGCTGCTGTGGCTGCTTCGGGATGGGATGTTGAGGTTGCCGCTGCTAAAACCGCTGAATGGAACCTTTGTTTCCCGAAGGATTGCTGGGGAAAATGTTTGAAGATAGCTTTGCCCGAAGGGACTTGCGCTCCATCCTTCGAGGGCTAGTTCCTCCTTTTGTTTTTCTGTTAGCTGCTTAGTTCCCTGATGTTTTTCCTTCTCCTCTTTTTTTTGTAAACACATCTTTCCCTTCTTCTTCATCAGTAAACCTTTTGCTTCATATATATATATTTTTGAAAGGGGTTGTGGTATGATAGCTCCGTAATGGTTTTCTCGGGTTCTTCTGATGTATTTCTCCGATATCTGAAGGATTCGCTTGGGAAGAGATATATTTATTTTATTTTATTTTTTGACAAAAAGGGGAGATCTCCAGGGAAAAATACAAACGGTGTATTCATCCTGGGGAAGTACAGTAAAGGAAGTACTGAAAAGGGGAGTGATTGGGAAGTACTGACATTTTAGGGATTGGATTCCTTGAGCCATCGCGAGTGAACTATCACGCCTTCGGGGTGTGTCGGTATTGATGAGCTTGCAATATCCTCCTAAAAGGGTATCCGCAACAGTGTACAGCTCGCCTTCACCTTCCTCGGGCAAATCCATCTTTCTTGTCATCCTCCCAACTTGAAACGAGCTTTCCTTAACCACTACATCTCCGATTGAAAACGGGTTCGGACGTCGTGTAACCATTTGAGCCTTGGCTTCGTTGGTTTCGCTAGAAGCTTCCAAGCTTCTTGCAAAGTGTTCGAATGGTCCGACTTCCCATTCACATTTTTTGACAAATGTTCGCGCCGGTTGTTCGCCGAGTCCCCATGACAGAATGGGGGAACAAAAGGCCGGTTGCGAGAAAAAGGTTGCTCGGTCGAGTTACTTGCATTTGAAAATCATGGGCTAGCGCCAACGGGTCCTCTCCGGATGCTTGGGTTCCTTCAATAGCTCGTTGATGCGATAACCCGTGGGACGATTTGTTGGGAATCCCATCGGGCGTGGATGTCGGCAGAGGGTGTACGTCCAGTTTCGCTTTGTTGTCGAGCACCCATAAGCGTTCCAAAATCATGTCATGATCTAGTTATTTGACAATGTGGAACTTTCTATGCGTTATAGCGTCTCCCATCTCGATCTCTAAGTTGATGTAGCCATGCGCGTTCAAAGCTTCTCCTCCCAAGTTCTTAATTACGGACGGGGAATATGTAGCGTCTTGTTTTGTAAATCCTGCTGCCTTTAGTGTCTTGAAAGTAATGATGTTGTGGTAGGAGGTCGTGTCGATGAGCGTGTCGTCAAATTTGTTACCTCCTAAACGGGACGTGGTTAGCAGTCCCCAGTTCTCCTTTTTGGTTCCGCCCGTTTGGAGAGCTTGGGCCCCTGACGTGGGTGCCGAGGAGAGAAAAAGCCGTTTGCCGGACACAACACGATTGAGAGCTGCGAAAATATCTTGTCGCTGCACCTTGGAAAGATAGAGAATTTCGCATATATATTGCATCATGGATTGCACAGTCTCGTGCACGGAATTCCCAGAGGACCCGCAGTTTCTTATGGGGAGTGGGTCTCGATGCACTCTTTCGTCTCCTAGTTGGAGTTATCCTGCTTCTATCCTTCTTTGAAAATATGCTTTAGTCTGTTGCAATCGCTAGTCGGATGGTGAACGAACCTGTGATAATGACAGTATTTGGGGTTCGCCATCTCAGCTTCAGTTGGCGGACGTCTGAGTTGTGGCAGTCTGATGACATCATCTTGAACCCAGGCTTCCAGAAGGTCAATCACCTCCTCGATGGGGAATGGGAAATCAAGGGTATTTCCTTCGGCCTCGCGATGCTGCACGGAGTTTTAGCGACAATCTTCCGTCGTGAGGGTTCCCGTTGTCCGGCGCTTCACGTTTCGGGCTGGTGGCTCGTAGTTGCGGCTTTCCTTTTTCCTCTTTCGTTCACTATGTTCACGGAGGATGAGCCGGCATTAAATTGTTTGCTGATGAGGCGTCTACTCCCGCGAGTTTCACGCGCGTCTTCAGTTCGAGTTGGTCTAGTCCTTTCCAGTAATGCGGGTGTTGTTGTTGCAGATCGTCTGGCGACCTCATGGAGTTCGGAGAACATTTGGAAACGCAAGTTTTCTAGCAGGGAGCGGTAGATTGGGACCATACCATTGATGCATGCGTTTACCAATTGTTGCTCGGTCACGTTTGGGTCGTGACAGTCGAGTGCTTGAACCCTGAACCTTTTGACGAAATCATTCGGATGTTCGTTATCCCATTGGTACATTCTCCCGAGGTCTGAAAAGGTAACTTGTTCGACACAAAGAAATACTTTCTCGTAAAACGCGGTGACCATGCTACTCCAGGTTGGGAATCTTTGTTCGGTGGGATCTTTGTTGTACCATGTATACGCCCTTCCGGTAAGTGATTTTGAAAATTCACTTAATCGAAGAACGTGATTATATTCATGTTCACCCAAGGATTCCAGGAAACGAGAAACATGTTCGCGTGCATTCCCGGTACCATCGTACAGGGTAAATTGAGGGGAAGAGTACCCCCTTGGGAGAGGGATTCTCTGTATTTCGGATGCGTAAGGGGGTTGGTGATGATGTACATCGAACTCATCATGCTTGATTCGGTCGCGTAGGAGTTGTTCCAAATCTTCTCTCGTGATGAAGTTGGGTGGTTGATTTCTCTCCAACGGGACTCTAGTGCGAGTTTCTTCATCCGTGGAGGCGTGCCCTGCCGAGGTGCCGGCGTTAGGGTTGTTGGAGATGCTTCTAGGCGTCTCTGGAGGATGCGACTCACGGGATAGTCGCTCTGTCAGGGTTTTGAGAAATGTGAGCACCTCCTTTTGTGTTGAAACCATGTCTGTATGGGCTTTGGCGAGCGTCTCCTGTCGTTCCATCAAATCGGCGATGGTGACGTAAGGGCGACTTCCTCTGGTCCCTCCGATCTCTCATCCAGTCGGCGGGGTAATTGGAGCCTTAGTTGTCGGAGGCGCCATCTTGGAAGAAGCATTCGGGGTCGTGGTGGCGGCCCTAGCTCGTGATTTGGGGGCGTGACACCGAAGAGATATTCTCGTTGCCGTGATTAGAGGGTTGTGCAGAGACGCTAGAGGAGGCAGCGGCTCTGTCCCTGGTGATAGGCGGTGTTACAGTTAAGGGAGTGCATTCGATGTTGCTGTTGTCAGCTGGTGAAGTAACAACGTTATGGGGAGAGACGCCAACATCAGGGATGTGTTCTGCGCTGATGTTCTCGGCAGCCGCTCCAGATCTGAGTTCCACCATGTTGGGATTTGACGTTCGGAAAACGAAATCAGGAGTTGGAGTTGGTATTGTAGCCGATAGATCAATCCTCCCACAGTGATCGCCAATTATTTATGGGTAAAAATCGTTTCTGCCGATTTCGGTAAATTCGGCAGGTGAGTGAGAAACTGGTTCAAACCCTAAACAAATGTGCTGCACGTGAGCACTTTATAGATTCGAGAGATCAATCTGTACAAGTCCGGCCTAAACCAAGAAATGGCTGTTCCAGACTTGCTTCAATCACAAAGTGGAGGAGAAGGGTTGATTTGGGGAGGGAAGCAAAGAAAGGTGTTGAGGAGAATAGTATCTCGACTTGTATCAAAAGTGAAAGCTTAGGAAGCTTGCAAGAGATGAAAGCTTTTTGGGAGAGCTTGCAAGGTTGCCTTTCTGAGAGTGTAGTATTTTTCTCCTGACCGAGACTTGTTGTCTGGTGGAAATAGGTAAGACCTATTTATACAAGTCGAGATTGAAACGTACCCTGGCCTCATGAAGGAAGAGAGTAAATGGTCAAATAATGGGAGGAGGTGGTAACCGCATGGTGTTAATGGGTGAAAACGTTTTCACCATTATTTCCTCTTTTATTTGACCGCTTTATTCCTTTTCATGCTTTCTTAATGTGAGCTTAGTGTACGCTGCATGCTGTGACCGCCAAACCAAAACCCTAGAAAGCATCCCCCAGTTTGTGTTGATGTCTCGAGTGTTGGTTGCATCTTGAGTGCAAGTGGTGCTGCTAGGAGCGCATGTGAAATGTGCCAATGGCATGTGCGGAATGCCTTTTTGCGAGTTGCACCTCGAGTGCAAGTGGCAATGCCAGAGCTGTTAGTGGCGTATGTGGCATGTTCCAATGGCGTGTGCGGAATGCCTTGGTGGTAGGTTGCACGGTTTGCAAGTTAGGCTACCAGCGTGTGTGTTTGGCATGTGCGAACGGCATGTGCGGAATACGTTGGTGGTAGGTTGCACGGTTTGCAAGTTAGGCTACCAGCGTGTGTGTTTGGCATGTGCCAATGGCATGCGTGGCCGTTAGGGCCGTGGCCTTGGTGGTAGGTTGCATGGTTTGCAAGTTAGGCTACCAGTGTGTGTGTTTCGCATGTGCCAATGGCACGTACGACCATGTTGACCTAGTTGCAAGTCTTGCAAGCCTAGAGCACTGTATTTGGCGCGTGCTAATGGCATAGCGACTTGGAAATATGGCTTGCGGTACGTGTTGGCATGTGCCAATGGCACGTACGGCCATGTTGACCTAGTTGCAAGTCTTGCAAGCCTAGGGCGCTATATCTGGCGTGGGCCAAAGGCATAGCAGTTTGGAAACATGGTTGTTTATGGGTAAAAATCATTTCTGCCGATTTCGGTAAATTCGGTAGGTGAGTGAGAAACTGGTTCAAACCCTAAACAAATGTGCTGCACGTGAGCACTTTATAGATTCGAGAGATCAATCTGTACAAGTCCGGCCTAAACCAAGAAATGGCCGTTCCAGACTTGTTTCGGTCACAAAGTGGAGGAGAAGGGTTGATTTGGGTAGGGAAGCAAAGAAAGGTGTTGAGGAGAGTAGTATCTCGACTTGTATCAAAAAGTGAAAGCTTAGGAAGCTTGCAAGAGATGAAAGCTTTTTGGGAGAGCTTGCAAGGTTGCCTTTCTGAGAGTGTAGTATTTTTCTCCTGACCGAGACTTGTTGTCTGGTGGAAATAGGTAAGACCTATTTATACAAGTCGAGATTGAAACGTACTCTGGCCTCATGAAGGAAGAGAGTAAAGGGTGAAATAATGGGAGGAGGTGGTAACCGCATGGTTTAATGGGTGAAAACGTTTTTCACCATTATTTCCTCTTTTATTTGACCGCTTTATTCCTTTTCACGCTTTCTTAATGTGAGCGTAGTGTACGCTGCATGTCATGTGTGACACGCCAAACCAAAACCCTAAAGAAGCATCCCCGTTTGTGTCGATGTCTTGAGTGTTGGTTGCATCTTGAGTGCAAGTGACGCCTGCTAGTGGCGCGTGTGGCATGTGCCAATGGCATGTGCGGAATGCCTTCTTTGGTAGGTTGCACAGGTTTGCAAGTTAGGTTACCAGCGTGTGTGTTTGGCATGTGCGGAATGCCTTGGTGGTAGGTTGCACGGTTTGCAAGTAAGGCTACCAGCGTGTGTGTTTGGCATGTGCCAATGGCATTTGCAGAATGCCTTGGTGGTAGGTTGCACGGTTTGCAAGTTAGGCTACCAGCGTGTGTGTTTGGCATGTGCCAATGGCATGTGCGGAATGCCTTGGTGGTAGGTTGCACGGTTTGCAAGTTAGGCTACCAGCGTGTGTGTTTGGCATGTGCGGAATGCCTTGGTGGTAGGTTGCACGGTTTGCACGTTAGGCTACCAGCGTGTGTGTTTGGCATGTGCCAATGGCTCGTGCGGCCATGTTGACCTAGTTGCAAGTCTTGCAAGCCTAGGGCGCTATGTTTGGCGTGGGCCAAAGGCATAGCGGCTTGGAAATATGGCTTGCGACACGTGTTGGCATGTGCCAATGGCACGTGCGGCCATGTTGACCTAGTTGCAAGTCTTGCAAGCCTAGGGCGCTATGTTTGGCGTGGGCCAAAGGCATAGCGGCTTGGAAATATGGCTTGCGACACGTGTTGGAATGTGCCAATGGCAGGTGCGGCCATGTTGACCTAGTTGCGAGTCTTGCAAGCCTAGGGCGCTATGTTTGGCGTGGGCCAAAGGCATAGCGGCTTGGAAATATGGCTTGCGACACGTGTTGGCATGTGCCGATGGCACGTGCGGCCATGTTGACCTAGTTGCAAATCTTGCAAGCCTAGGGCGCTATATTTGGCGTGGGCCAGAGGCATAGCGGCTTGGAAATATGGCTTGCGACACGTGTTGGCATGTGCCGATGGCACGTGCAGCCATGTTGACCTAGTTGCAAGTCTTGCAAGCCTAGGGCGTTATGTTTGGCGTGGGCCAAAGGCATAGCGGCTTGGAAATATGGCTTGCGACACGTGTTGGCATGTGCCAATGGCACGTGCGGCCATGTTGACCTAGCTGCAAGTCTTGCAAAACTAGGGCGCTATATTTGGCGTGGGCCAAAGGCATAGCGGCTTGGAAATATGGCTTGCGACACGTGTTGGCATGTGCCAATGGCACGTGCGGCCATGTTGACCTAGTTGCAAGTCTTGCAAGCATAGGGCGCTATATTTGGCGTGGGCCAAAGGCATAGCGGCTTGGAAATATGGCTTGCGACACGTGTTGGCATGTGCCAATGGCACGTGCGGCCATGTTGACCTAGTTGCAAGTCTTGAAAACCTGGGGCGCTATATTTGGCGTGGGCCAAAGGCATAGCGGCTTGGAAATATGGCTTGCGACACGTGTTGGCATGTGCCAATGGCACGTGCGGCCATGTTGACCTAGTTACAAGTCTTGCAAGCCTAGGGCGCTATATTTGGCGTGGTCCAAAGGCATAGCGGCTTGGAAATATGGCTTGCGACACGTGTTGGCATGTGCCAATGGCACGTGCGGCCATGTTGACCTAGTTGCAAGTCTTGCAAACCTAGGGCGCTATATTTGGCGTGGGCCAAAGGCATAGCGGCTTGGAAATTTGGCATTGTTGCCATAGTGCGCAGGGTGCGGCTTGGTTTGGCATTGTTGCTATGGTGCGCAGGGTGCGGCTTGGTTTGGCATTGTTGCCGCGGTGCGCAGTATGTGGCTTGGTTTGGCATTGTTGCCATGGTGCGCAGGGTGCGGCTTGGTTTGGCATTGTTGCCATGGTGCGCAGTATGCTGCTTGGTTTGGCATTGTTGCCATGGTGCGCAGGGTGCGGCTTGGTTTGGCGTTGTTGCCGCGGTGCGCAGTATGCGTCTTGGATTGGCATTGTTTCCATGGTGCGCAGGGTGCGGCTTGGTTTGGCATTGTTGCCATGGTGCGCAGTATGCGGCTTGGTTTGGCATTGTTGCCATGGTCAGCAGGGTGCGGCTTGCTTTGGCATTGTTGCCATGGTGCGCAGTATGCGGCTTGGTTTGGCATTGTTGCCATGGTGCGTAGTATGCGGCTTGGTTTTGGAATTAGGGTTCTGTGTTGAAAACCCTAACTGGTATTTTGAAAAATACCCCTATTAATTATTTACACCTGAGTTAAATGCTCTTAGTTAATGTGTTGCGGATAACACTAGGTCATGGGGTTTTACGATTTTACCCCTTGTCTAAAAACCACCATCAACAACAGCGTACACTACGCTCACATTAAGAAAGCGTGAAAAGGAATAAAGCGGTCAAATAAATGAGGAAATAATGGTGAAAACGTTTTCACCCATAAACACCTTGCGGTTACCACCTCCTCCCATTATTTCACCCTTTACTCTCTTTCTTCATGAGGCAGGGCACGTTTCAATCTCGACTTGTATAAATAGGTCTTACCTATTTCCACCGGACAACAAGTCTCGGTCGGGAGAAAAATACTACACTCTCGGAAAAGGCAACTTGGCAAGCTCTCCAAAAGCTTTCATCTCTTGCAAGCTTCCGAAGCTTCCACTTTCCGATACAAGTCGAGACACTACTCTTCCAGAACTATTCGGTCTCAACACCTTTCTTGGCTTCCCTCCCCAAATCAACCCTTCTCCTCCACTTTGTGACCGAAGCAAGTCTGGAACGGCCATTTCTTGGTTTAGGCCGGACTTGTACAGATTGATCTCTCGAATCTATAAAGTGCTCACGTGCAGCACATTTGTTTAGGTTTGAACCAGTTTCTCACTCACCTACCGAATTTACCGAAATCGGCAGAAACGATTTTTACCCATAAACACCTTGTTATAAGCAGAGGCAGCGGTTATGACTCCTTTTTGTTGGAATATTTTAAACTGCGCTATCCAAGGGGGGGTCCTGGGGGGGGGGGGGGGGTCCTGGGGGGCGTAAAAGACTTGTATTTCTTGATTCAACAATGTTGTCAGAATTAATAGCCTTAACGGATGAAGGAGGCAGAATGGCTTAGGAACCTACTTATGGAAATTCCATTTTGGAAGAAGCCAACTCCGGCGGTCTTGATTAATTGTGATAATCAAGCTATCATCTATAATGTCTCAAATAAGACTTATAATGGAAAGTCAAGACATGCAAGTCTTAGACATCAAATGGTTAGGCAACTACTCAAGAGGGGAGTGGTTACAGTTAACTTTATTGAATCAAAGAGGAATTTGGTAGACCCATTTACGAAGAGTCTACCAAGTTCGGTGGTTTCAATAAAAAGTAAAGAAATGGGACTAAGGTCTGTGAAAGAAGTTTGATCTCCCATAGCAGAAACCTAACCTATGTTTTGAAAAAGATAAACAAGGTTCAATGTGGTACCAACAAGTTATGGATGTAGATTATGGAGCACTAATATAAAACTTCCCATTTCTAATTAGTGCTTGGGTTTCGTAAGAAAATAGGATGGATGTAAATCCTTAATGAGTCTCGTGATTAGTAAAAGGTGTATCGCGAAACACCTTCGAGACTTACCTATATGAGTATGGAAATCAGGCTTTTTCCTAAGAGAAGAAGACCGTTCTCTAAAGAAGATTCATGAATCAAGGATATAAGCACATAGCCATTAACGTGCTTGGCTACAGAACACATGATTTATGAAATCAATATGTGTGGAGACTCCGGTTTTATCATAAGGGATACTTGGTTCAAGACTGGTTTCACCATAGAATCTCGATAAGGCTTTGAGTTTCTTACACTAAGTGAAGGTTCAAATCCAAAAGATACCTATCATTTATGTGTTGATTTCAACGATGATGCTTAGTCTCAATTGTGCTTGAACTACGTTGGCTTGATACCACTCGGGTACGTAGGCAGTCACTTCGGTGATGCAGTCACTCTGATTTAAAAGTTTTTAACTTTGTTTTATGGTTTTTTGAAAATAGGGGGAGAATGTTGGAATATTTTCAACTGCGCTATCCAAGGGGGGTACTATTTTATGGTTTTTTGAAAATAGGACGTCATTGATGTCTGATGATGAAGAGACTCATCGTTTCGAGAAGAGAAACCTGTTGGTGAAAAGATGTCTCTTCCCAACAGATGCGAAAACCTCTATAAATAGCATCTCCCAAAACTCGTTTCAACACATAATCGAAAAAACCTTTTCTGTTTTCTCTCTTTCTAAAGCATCATCAGAAATTTTGTTTACATGTGTTCTTGATTGGATCAAGGGGTACAAACCTTGAATTCAGTTTCTGTTGTAGGGCTTTCATTGTATTCAAGGCATTATTTCACATACCTGTTGTAATCGCCAATTTATTGGGAGGGTAGAAATAATTGTCTAAAAGAAATCGTATGAGCCTTGAAAGTTTGGAGTACAACAATCTCTTCCTGTGTTATTTCATCTTCTATTGCAACCCAGTTTTTTCCAACACTTTTTTTGTCACCACACCTATTAAAAAATTTCCTCTCTCTAGCCATACTGCTAGGAGGACATCAGTACATGTACATCGCAAAGGGCAGATGAGCTGTTTCCATTCCGTAATGTTATTTCACATTTCCCTCGCCCTTCAGTCGCATTCAACCATAACTCCCGGTTAAACTTTCAACCCGGCCGGTAGATATTCGGAAAAACACTTTACTGAAAAAAAAATGCTATTTTACTAGGGCACATTATTTTACTATGTCAACATATGCTACCCCAAGTATACATAGGTCTCAAAATTATAACTTCCTTGAGTGTTTCTTCATCGATCAGTTTATTACAATACAGTTTACCGTAAACATAGATTCCAGGAAAAGGAAAAAGAAAGATACATAAAAACATCATTCTGAAATAAGAACTAATGCAGTGCCTTGATATCTATCTAATGCCGTAGTAATTTATATGGTTATTCTTTTCTTAATATTCACCTTCAATCCATTTTTCATATGAAGGTTTATGACTGGTTTGGAGCAAACATGATGATCTTTCACCACTTCAACGTGGAAGTTGAATAGGACAGCTGAAACAACAGACTTCATAAGCGTAAAAGACATATCTTTGCCTATACAAGTTCTTGGTCCAATGTTAAACGGAAAGAATTTGTGTAACGGCTCTGTAATTAGCTTCCCATTTTCAGCTATCCACCTCTCTGGCTTAAATTCCAAACAATCTTCACCCCAAATCCATGGCATTCTTCCCACTGAATAAAATGAAAGTAGTATTTCGATTCCAGGAGTGACCGTACTGCCATCCGGAAGCTGATCTTTCTTAACGGCAGATTTTCGGTTAATAGGAAGTGGTGGGTATAATCTTAAAGATTCACATAAAGCCGCATGCAAATAAACTAAACCTTTTAAGTCCTCCGAACCGAAAATCCATGGCCAAGTTTGGGTGCTTCCTGTTTCGTTTTCCCTGATCTTTGTAAGCAATACAAAATTCAGCTCTTCCAAGATCTTTGTCTCGACAGCGGATGTCTTCGAAACAAGCCAGAAAAACCAAGTGAGAGCCGATGTAATTGTGTCTCTTCCAGCTACCAAAAAGGTTAGCATTTCATCTCTAAGAAAAATATCTTTAATAGGCAAAGAAGAAACAATACTAGTCTTGTCTTCTCGAGCTTTTATGTAAGTTGATAAGAAATCGTATGTTTTAACTCCCGCTAGCAAGTCTTTCTTCTTTAGACTAATGTAATCTTCGAGAATTTTGTGTATTTTCTTTTTTGCTTTCTTTAACTTTCTCTCTTTACCGATGTCAAGCATACACAGTAATTTCCACAAAAACATAGGCCTTATATGCCTGTACAGTATCGCTTCTTGTGCATCATCCACAGCAACAGCTAGCTCATTTGAAGGAAGCTCTATGGAAAGGTAATTTTCGCATCTTCCAAAAATCACACTGATGTTAACATCAAAAGAAAATCTCGAACAAACATCTTGTAAATCAATGCTGGACCCTTCTTCAGCTACATGAGTTAAAAATGGGACTAATTGTTCTTCTACCATCTTTCGGCACGTGTTTGAAACTAGGGTTCTGAATTCTCTTGATGAGAATTCTGCATGAGCAAGTTTTCTTTGCACCCTCCAACGATCAGAATCCACGTTAAAAATCCCATCACCAAGTATACTGAAAACATCCCTGAAATTCTCTCCCTTTGGGAAATTGTTGAAGTTGGTTTTGAGTATGTACTCGATGTTTTGTGGGTGACAAGTAACAAGATATCTAAGATTTGAGAAGATGGGTCCATCTATATAAAATGAACTTTTGCCAAGTGAACTGAAAACTTCAACAAACCATTCAGACAGGCGCTTGGAATTCAATATTAAAGATGGAATCGTGCCAACGAAAATCCAGTAGTTTACCGCTTTGCTGGTGTTTCTGAAATATAAGGCTAGAGGGAGAAAACAAAGGATGATACTGAAAATTACAGAAAATACTTTCGAGAAGAATGGATAAGAAGATAAAAGATACTCAATATCCATTGTTTTTTCTGTGGTGGTAGAGAAGGTCGACGAGAAAGTATGTGATATAGAAGATTAATTGATCACATTCATGGAAACTATTAATGCTCAACTAAATGCAGGTAACTGCTAATAATGCTCAACCAATTGCAGGTTTGAGCATTCATGCATAGTAGGTGAAAGAAAGTTCGGTAGGTTTTAATGGGGCCAGACTAATCCTACACCGACAATGGCACATCCGAGGTTAAAAAATATGAAAAACCAGTTATTTTAGGCCAAGGTTTTAAAAAGCGAAAACGTGGGGCAAAGCGCTCTCATACCAAAGCGTTAAGCGTAAAGTGAAAGCGAGTTTTTTGAATATAATAATATATATAGATAAGAAGTTATCAACATATTCTACCCAATAGCTATTTAAATATACTAGCCACAAATGTCTGCATCATCCGTATCATCATGTAGATAGTCGTCGTCATC
Source organism: Papaver armeniacum (assembly GCA_023531295.1). Taxonomy (NCBI): domain Eukaryota; kingdom Viridiplantae; phylum Streptophyta; class Magnoliopsida; order Ranunculales; family Papaveraceae; genus Papaver; species Papaver armeniacum. Next base: position 624,917 of record JAJJWW010000469.1, read on the forward strand.
ATGATCATCATGCCCTATAAATTAGGTTTATTAGTATTTAGTTAGAAAAGGTGAAACAGGCCCTAATGGGTTTCAAAGGCCGACTTTTCACTTTCTAATATAAACCAATTCGTAAAGCGGCGTTCTAGAAGCGCCTAGGACCTGAAGCGCAAAAAAGCGCCCAAAAGCGAGCCCCAAAAGCGCCTTTTAAAACCATGTTTTAGCCTTAGCAATGTCGGAGTGAAAAGGCCATATCAAAGAAATGTCAGTGATCTATTTTGTTTGAATATCATATTCACTTAAGAAAGATCGGACATGGAGAACAAAAACATTAGGGAAGATGGAAAAATAAAAGTGAAGAGGGAGATAAAATCAAGGGCTTTTTGATAAAGTACCCGTACAATTCACTTTAAATAAAAAAGTACCCCCGTTTTTTAGAAATTTGTTAAAGTACCCCGTTTTATTCAAAAGGCAAATTCCATCCAGTTAAGTGTTAGGTGGCAGTTATCTTTCCAATTAAAAGTCATATTTACCCCTGAACTACATCTCCTTTGAGGGGAGGGTAAATGATCCGACGATCCTGAAAACAGTGTAACGATCCTGAACCGGGCTCGACGAACCTGAAAGTGTTGTCACGATCCTGAACCGGGCTCGACGAACCTAAAAAAATGTCGTAGAAGGTCGATTTTCTTCCAACAAAAAACCCCAAAACACTTGAAATGATGAACCCTTTTTGGGAATGATGTAACGAACCTGAAAGCGGTGTAACGATCATGAACCGGACTCGACGAACATGAAAAATGATGTATAAAATCAATGTGGCAATAAGTAAAGGGAAAATATGTAAAGTAAATTAGTCTTAACTAACAGTAGATGGAAAAACTAACGTGAGGGTATTTTAACAAATTGTTAAAAAACGGGGGCAGTTTTTAAATGGGTATATTTATATGAGGGTACTTTTTCAAAATTCCCTAAAATCAAAGAATACAGTTTTGAAACTTGTTGAGAACCATCAAGTGGCCTGATGGTTCTCATGCTCCCTCCCTTGGAGGAGGTAAGGGTTCGAACCCTAGACCTTGTAAATGCTAGTAGTATTTAGGGGTCACAACTAACCACGTACTGTACTAACCCATCAAAGAAAAAAGTTTTAAACTTGTACTTTCTATTTTGTAAATAAAATTACAAAACAATAAAAGAAAATAAAATTTTAAAATACTTGAACCCCGTTATATCCCAACAAATAACAAGGGGAGGAATGTGCACCCGCGGGTGCACATAATCGCACTCCAACCACAATGGTATGTTCTTGCTATGCTTAATTTTTAATTATATAAGAATAACATTGTTTACAAGTTAGTAGTACGAATGTATAGATGATAAATTGCATCAATATATATTTTCCATGACCACTAAGAATACTTAAAAGTTAAAATCGACCCGATCGACCTGATTTGGCTTGCCCGAGTATTTTGATGGGCTTTGGGAGGGTAATGTGTACTAAATTATCAATATTATGTGGCCTATTCGTGCCTGATAGACTTTATGGGTACTTTAAAATTAGGCCTGGCAGGCCCAACCAGACAAGATAGCTGCCCGGCCTTTTGTAGACACTCCTACTAATATGGATAAATTTTTGATGGGGAACAATCCAAAGGAGTCATAGGGACCAATAAGAAGCTGACATTTGTTCTTCTATTTTCGATAGTTTCTTATCAGATCTTACCCTACCAAATCAAAACAAATCTTTATTAGTTATAAAAATAATAACCGACCTAAATTATAATCAACACAACCGAATGTAAACATGGAAAGAAAAATGGGAAATTATGGTCAAAAAGGGAGTTCCGTTTGTGGAAAAATATTTGTAGCCCAAAAAAAGAAAAGTTTTGTATTTAATACCCACCATTTAAATTGTTTATATGAACAACCCAAAATTAGTCAAAAATAAATTTGATTACAACTATAAACATTTCCCTAAATGAAAATAAATAAGTCTTTTTTTTTTTTTTTTAAACTTCGGATGATTCCTGGAAACCCTCCTAAAATTACTCTTTTTTCACGGCTTCTTTGCCGAACCATTTAACTGACTCCTTCACAAGCTAAACGTGTAAGTGTAACCGTAGTCTTTTATAATTCCTAAAAGGGGAAAAATATTTCTAGCCCAATTTTGTATTTTGGTTTATCACAAACCCATCAATAAGATTACATATTAGGAACCCATAGTTAGTTTTAACAAGAATTAATTACACAAATAACTTTTTACCTAATTTAAATTAATAATTAAATTAAGAAAACATCAATTTTTCCTAAAAAAAACAGCTATAATTAATGTTTTAGATTATAATTAAATTAAGGTATATTTGCTCTTAAACTAGATATGACTAAAGCATATGATCGTGTTTCTTTGTCTTTTCTAGATTTTATGCTTCACCAATTGGGTATTCATGATCATTCTCACAATTTAATCATGCACTATGTTACTATTCCTTCAATTTCGATACTTCTAAATGGATGTTCATATGGTAATTTTCGGAGTGGAAGGGGTTTACGTCAGGGTTGTCCTCTCTCGCCCTCTCTTTTCATCATTTGCTCTCAAGGTCTCTCTTCTGATGGAAAAATTTGAGAGCTTAAATTTGTATTGTGATTACTAACTCAATAATATGGCTCCAAATATCAGTCATTTGATGTTCGCTGATGATTTATTTTTCTTCGGAAAGAATTCTGATTCTAATGTGGCGCAGCTCAAGTGCATCTTGAACACGTATTCTTCTTTTTCGGGTCAGGCAATTAATTACTCGAAATCTTTAATAAATTTCAACAAAGGATGTTCTCCCTTCAATAAATGGAACTCGGTGCAAAAACTGGGTGTCAAGGAGATGGGAGTGAATGAAAAATACCTGGGAACTTTTATTTTAAAATCAGACTGTAGTATTGAGACTTTTGATCCATTAATGTCCAAGTTCGGTACCAAACTCTCAGGATGGAGAACTACTTTTGTAAATATAGTTCTAAGAACCGTTCTTTCTCAGAGTGTTTTATCAATTATTCCTAATTATAGTATGGGTAATTGCATTCTTCCTAAAGGTACCTTGAACAAGATCTCTCAAACTCAAAGATCATTCGGGTGGGTCATGATCCTCACACTAAGAAGTGTCATTTTATTAAATGGGAAAAGGTGGAAAGAGCAAAGGAAGATGGTGGACTAGGAATTCGCAAAATGGAATTTTTGAATCATTCTCTGATATCTAAACTAGTGTGGAGATTCTTAACCAATTCAGATGCCTCTTAGGTTAAATTCTATTCGGCTAAATATCTACGGGATACTTCTTTCTGGGATTATCAAGCAAAACCTGGTGATTCTAGTACATGGAAAGACATGTTGTCAGTGAGAGATACTTTGCAGAATAACTGTTGCTGGTACATTGGTAATGGAAACAATATTTTGATTTGGAAAGACCCTTGGATTTCCACGATTCCTGGTTTCAGACCAACTAGGTTGCCTGATTCTACAGTTCAAGTCATAACAGTCTCCGATCTCTTTATCCCAAACGAGAAAAGATGGAATGCAGACCTTTTAAATCAAAAAATTTCGGCAAAAGAAGTTGCGGCTATTTTGAATCTTTACATCCCTCAGGAAGATCATGTTGAGGATAAATTAATTTGGATGAAAACTCCCTCAGGAATCTTCACAACTAAATCCTGCTACAAAATTTTATCAAATAATGTGGCGTCTACTATAAGAATATTTCTATACATATAGAAATATCATGTGGGCCCATGTAATAACTTTGGTTAATTAAGAATATTATTAAATATTTCGGTTATCATTCTAGGGGATTAATTCCTATTAACTCTTCCTTGATGGACGGTCGAGATTGATTGCTAACTCTAAACCCTATGAACCTTGGTCCTCCTTCTACCTATAAAAGGAACTCAATAGCCATTAGTATTGGTTCGAGAATTTTATTATTCATTACACAAAAGGTCAAGAAGGAGAAACCAAGATATTCCCTGACCTGATTACGACGGAGCTTAATGATTACCTTATTATGGATGCAACATATTGGGATCAAAGAATTAAGAAGCAATGGGCTAAGGATGGTGATAGAAATACAAGACACTTTCATCTATCTGTTCAACAAAGAAGAAGAAAAAATACTATCAGTCACTTAAGGACTGACGATCAAGGTTGGATTACAGATCAAGCAGATATTTCTCGTGCTCTTGTTCTCCATTTTCAATCCCTGTTTAAACAGCCAGCAATGCCTGACCCTCTATAACTTTCTATTCAAGATAATGGTTTTATCATGGATAAAGAAGAATTATGTAGGGTTCTAACCATGGAGGAAATTTGGGCAGTTGTTTCTAAAATGGGCTCTTATACTTCACCGGGGCCGGATGGATTTTCACCTGTGTTATATAAAAAATGTTGGTCTACTATCTCTTGTGATGTTTTTAGATCAATACAAAAGATATTTCAAACTGCTTATTTTACGGATCTTCTTAATCATACCAACATAACATTAATCCCAAAAATAAAAAACTCTAGCACTCCTTCGGATTTTCGTCCTATATCTTTGTGTAATGTATTGTACAAGATAGCGACCAAAATTCTTTCGAATAGGCTGAAGCCTTATCTAGATGATTTTATTTGTTGGTCCCAAAATGCTTTTGTTCCAGGACGGCAGATCTTGGATAACATTATCATTGCATAGGAGTTATTGCACTCTATGAATAATTCAATGGCAGAAAATGAAGTTTTTGCTTTGAAGGTAGACATGGCCAAAGTGTATGATAGGGTTAACTGGAAATTTTTGGGAGATATGCTTGGAATCATGGGTGTATCTGGTACTGCTCATTCTCTTATCATGACTTGTATTTCTACTGCTTCTTTCTCTATTAACTTAAATGGATCTACTCACGGTTTTTTTAATAGTGAAAGGGGTATTCATCAGGGTTGTCCTTTATCTCCTACATTATTCATCATTTGTTCTCAGAGTTTATCTCTTCTTATGCACCATTATGAAATCCAGGGGCTTTATCAGGGTTATAAATTGAATAGATGGGCACCTACAGTAACACACTTGATGTTTGTTGACGATTTGTTTTTGTTTGGTGAAAATACGAGAACAAATCTGAAGAATCTGATGACGCTGTTAAAGGAGTATGCAAATATATCGAGTCAACAAATCAATTATGATAAGTCCGCGATTCACTTTAGTAAAGGTATTCCAGTTTTGAGAAAACAGACAACAATACAAGACTTGGGGGGTAAGAGAGATGACTACAGAAGACAAATATCTGGGAATTTATACTTTAAAATTTGATTATAGAATATATAGTTTTGATTTTCTTGTCGACAAGGTTTCTTTTAGATTTCCTGTTTGAAGAATTCAGTTTGTCAATTCTGCAGGGAGAACAGTTCTTTCTAAATCTATAATTGCGGATATTCCTATTTATTTCATGGGTTACTGCTTACTTCATAAGGGTGTAACTCAAGAAATCAAAAGAATTCAACGGAGTTTCTGGTGGGGACATTCGCCAGAGGAGAAAAAAATTCACTTCATAAATTGGAAGAAAATGGAACTTAGAAAGGAGCGTGGATGTCTTGATATTAAAAACGTTGAGCTGATGAATATTGCACTCATATGAAAACTTGTTTGGAGATTTTTGGAAAACGAAGAGGCTATGTGGGTTAAACTTATGTCTACTAAGTATATTCCACAAGACTATTTCTGGACAGTGGAGAAGCCGGAAAAATGCTCAGCTACTTGGAGTAGCATGTTGGATGTCAGGCATTATCTTGAAAATAAAATCTTTTGGCAGGTTTCTGATGGAAAAAAGATCAATATTTGGGGTGATCCATGGCTTCACCAGCAATTAGATCATCTCATCGCACAACCTTCTTTATTACCTGAAGGCGTCAACAAAGTTTCTGACTTGATTGATTCAAATACAAGAACATGGAACTCTAACCTTCTTAGCGAGATTTTCCCTCCGGAAACAGCTCAATGTATTAATTCTATCTACTTAAGTGCAGAAGAAATTTCAGAAGATACATTAACTTGGTCATGTACGCCATCGGGTAAATTATCAACAAAATCCTGCTATCATATGTTGATTAATAATGCTGCAATTCTGGTCTTTCAAGCACATTATGCCAAAAATCCAGATATTCATTTGGAAGGTCATTCACAATGGTATAGCAGCTAAAAGCAATATTCAAAGGTTTGTTAATACGGTCGAAACTACTTGTTCTTTTTGTCATCAAGAAGGGGAAACTGCTGCCCGTTGATCTTATTATTGATTGTCCAAGATCGAGAATAGTCTTTGAGAAAGCTGGTTTAAACATCAGTGATGTTTTGCCTGTGAACAATTTTCTTACAATCATATGTTACTGGATGAAAGCTACTCTTCGTAATGATTTTATAAAGAAGCTCTACATAATGTGGAATTTATGGAAGTTGAGAAATGACATTATATTCTCTAATTCCAATTTCTCAGAAGTTTTGGTTCTAAAAAATACTTTACATGATTTTGAATTATGCATGGCTAATGGTGCAAATGATAGAAGTATGGATGCTCCGGATTCTTATAATCACATTTGGTCACCAGCGCAAGATCCTTACATAAAAATCAATATGGACGCGGCTTTTGTGCCAAATAAAGGAGCAGCAGGAGCTATATATAGCTCATGATCACAATGGAAGATTTATGGGTTGCGGAACTAAAACCTTTGACTCAACATCCTCTTTACTGGCAGAATCTATTGCCTGCAGACTTGGAATGGAATTGGCTAAGAAGTGTGGTTTTAAGAATATTGTGATCGAAGGGGATGCGACAAATGTTACTTCTGCAGTGTTGGGTGAGTTAGCAGACATTCCTTGGAGCATTAGGTCAGTAATTATAGAGATTAGAGATTCTATTTATTCCTTTGAAGATGTAAACTTTGTGTCCGTTCCAAAGAGCGCAAACAATATGGCTAATCTTTTATGTCAGTATACTATGCATAATTCTGTAAATAGGTGGTAGGATATGGTTGATCCACCTCTTTGTATCTCCAACCTCATTATTTGTGGTAGTTTAATAACAAGCCCGTTATAGGGGCGGCATGGTTTATTAGAGGGGCGGCATTGTAATAGGACAAAAAGGGTCATTACATGATAATTCAAGTGTCCCTTATTCAAAAAAACTGGAAATGACAAATTAACCCTCATAACTGATAACCTAGTTTAGTGATGATAATCAAGTTTAGTGTTAATCATTAATTTCACTTATATTAACTCAAAATCAAAACCAAGATAAGATTTTTAGAGTTAAAAAAAATAATTAGAGGAGAAGGTCAATCTCAATCAATTGAAGAAATTAACCAACAAAATGAAGAACCAGGACCTAAAAATGACCGGGTATACTTCTAAATTAGTCCCAACTAGCTTTTTGTTGCTCAAAGTTATCTAAAGTACGTAAAAAAATCAATTTGTTTACAATTTCAAAGCTAATTATGGTTGGAATTTTGCTCATAACCAACCGTAAATCGAAGTTACTGTTCGTAAAAGATGAACTACCAACCGTAACTGGTTAAATTTGAAGAAAACCCAATCGTAAAACTAGTTACGGTTGGTAACTAAATGCTCGATACGAACCGTAACTCAGTTACGGTTGGTAACCAAATGCTCGATACCAACCGTAACTGAGTTACGGTTCGTAAACTAAAATGGTTACCAACCGTAACTGAAGAAAATTCTCAGATATAAGAACATACGGTTGGTAATTGAACTATTACCAACCGTAACAACATCAAAATCTCCAGTTACGGTTCGTAATTGAGTTAAAATTCAACCGTAACTCACAGAAACCCAGAAATTTCAATTTCAATTTTCATCTAAAACCCTAATTTTTGATAGAAATTAAACTTAAATCGAACAAAATAAACCAAACCGTAACTGGGTTTTCAAAACATACCTCATATAAGTCACTACTCTACATTTGATAAATTTTCGAATCGTCGATTAATCGAAGACGATGAAATTTTGAGTTTTAATGGAGGTTACAGTTGATGGGAGGAGGAGAAGAGAAGAAGAAAGAAAACAAATTTTTAATTTAGCTTTGATTTAGGTTAAAAAATGGGGAGGGTAATCTAGTCAATTTACATCCCCTATAAGACATCCCCTAACCAACTAGAGGGACATTACTATCACACTGCCGCGCCTCTAATAAACCATGCCGCCCCTATAACACGCTTGTTTAATAAAGTGTCCTCTTTAGAGGCCTTTTCCCTTCAAATTTTTTTTTTTTTTGTTTCTCCCAAAAATCACATTAACGTTAATATCAAAAGCAAATCTCGAACAAACATCTTGTAAATCAATGCTGGACCCTTCTTCAGCTACATGAGCTAAAAATGGGACTAATTGTTCTTCCACCACCTTCTGGAAACCAGAGTCTTGAATTCTCTTGAATCTTGATGCCAACCCTGCATGGGCCATTTTTCTTTGCATTCTCCATGGGTCAGAATCCACTGTAAAAATTCCATCACCAAGTATATCGAAAACTTCACTAAAATTATCTCCTTTTTGGAAATTGTTGAAGTTGGTTCTGAGTATGTATTCAATATTTTGTGGGTGACAAGTTACAAGATATCTAAGTTCCGAGAACATGGGTCCATCTATATAAAATGAACCTTTGCCAAGTGAACTGAAAACTTCATCAAACTATTCAGATAGGCGGTCGGAATTCCATAATGCAGATGGAACTGTGCCGATTTTTTTCCGCTTCAAATGGTTTACAAAACAAAACAAACAAAACAATTGGAACAAATCTACAATTTTTTTTTTTTTTTGTCATTTTCTCCCAAAAAAATCACATTAACGTTAATATCAAAAGCAAATCTCGAACAAACATCTTGTAAATCAATGCTGGACCCTTCTTCAGCTACATGAGCTAAAAATGGGACTAATTGTTCTTCCACCACCTTCTTTGGAAACCAGAGATTCTTCTTCTTAATCTAGATATTCTTTTGATGACAAGTTACAAGATGAAACGTTAAAATCTAAGTTCCGAGAACATGGGTCCATCTAAAATATAAAATGAAGAATTCCATAATGCAGATGGAACTGTGCCGAATTTTTTTTTATAGTTTAAGGCTTTGCTAATGTTTCTGAATCCCAAGCCTAGAGGGTGAAAAATAAGGAAGATACGACAAATAAAAGGAAATACTTTCACGATGAATGGACAAGAAGAGATAGGAGATACTCCGCATCCATTTTTCTTCTGTAGTGGAGAGAAGGTCGATGAGAAAGTATGTTTTAAGACTTCATATATGTATACAAGTTTGAAATACCAAGCTAAGTACAATTTGCAAGCAACCAAGGTATTAAAAGCGTGAAACGTTTTTCATTTTTAGGAAGCGATGCGTATGTCGAAACGTGAAGAGTCGCTTCATGGTTTATGTTTGAAGCAGATGTTTTCTTATAAATAAATTAGTCGTAACTAGTAATTATATTATTTGGAAGATAATATCTATATAAATTTTATATAAGTCTAATTTTTATTAAAAACAAAGTATGTGTACACCAGTTCAACCTACTCCAGGCGAGTGGGAGGTGGGGTGTTCAATTCCCCCTTAAAAAATTCATATTTTTCTTTTAAAAGGTTTAAAAATTAGGGGAAATTTTTAAAGCTTCATGAATGATGCACTTCACATGACCGTTTCGGAGCGAAATGCTGAAATTTGAAGCGAAGCGTAAGCTCTAAAGCGTGAAGCGTACGCTTCATAAAAGATGCGCCTCACATAACCGCTTCGGAGCGAAATGCTGAAATTTAAAAAGAAACGTACGCTCCGAAACATGAAGCATACGCTTTTAAAAACCATGCAAACAACCATGATAGGCGTATCGCTACGTACTTGCTAATTACTCGCAGGCTGAGCTGTTGTGATCACATGGCCTACTCATTCGAAGAAAATTATGGCAGTTACTTTTAGCCAGTGTTTTATTGCTAAAATACTCATTTACACCGCTGTGGGGGGTAAAATAAAACTCATTTGTCACCCAACCATAGTGGAATTAGTGATTTTCTCATGGTCAATAATTGTTACCAATGACTATACTGGCTCCGATTCATATCATATGCGTAAATACAATGGGCCTCAGAATTAGGTCCATTGGAACCCACATGGTTCATTATTGTCCTGTCATTTTTCTTGTTTACTTTGAAATCTAAAATTTATCGGGTGGGCACCTGAACTTTAAGGGCCTGGCACTTTTAGGGGCGACTTTTTTATTCCCAACCCATATACACCGTTAAGGGATGTCCAAAAACGCGGAGAATACGTTAATGCCCTTACACAATCGGAAGCTATTTTGTTCCCGATTATTATAACGCAATCGGAAGTTTGGTAACTATATTATACTACCGATTATTATCGATTTTGTGCCAAACTCGCATCTGGCTTCTATAACAATCGGAAGGGAAATAACCTCATGAGACTACCGATTATAGTAGATCCTAAATTCCCAAAATTGGTGATTTCGCCAAGAAAGAAATTTGGGGCAATCGTATAATCGGAAGTCTTATTAACTACCGATTATTCTAGTTCCCAAATTCGAAAAAATGACATTTCGCAAAAACAAAATTTGGGGTAACCAATAATCGGTATGTTATTAGCTACCGATTATTCTAGTTCCCATATTCGAAAAAAATGACATTTCTACAAAAACAAAATTTGGGGCAATTGTATAATCGGAAGTAATAATACTTCATTTGACTACCGATTATACAGATGCCCCAACAAAATAAAGCCGTTGGAACTCTAAACTCTATATAAGGATTGTATCCTTTTACCCTATATGGAACACATATACCTTTCATTACTCTCCAACATCATCTTCAACATAATGGTCCAACCATTCATTAATCCTACGGAGTTCACGATCGAAGAAGATTTATCTTTGTGTAGGCGCTATGTTCAATTCTATCCGAGACGAGGAGAAGAACGTAGGCAGGGAGGCATAATGAGTATGAGTTATTTGGGGAAAATTTACGAAAAATTCTGCGACGACACCGGTAACCCAAACAACCGTCACTCCGCTGATCTTTTCTGCCGAGTTGGTTCAATAAAGGAACACGTCGAAGAATTCGTCCATTTAACTTATCTTGTGAATCAATATCGATTGAGGGGTGAAACCGATGATGAGGTTATAGAACGATCTCTCGGGGAATGGCGGAGATGGAAAAGATCAAGCTTCCGTTATGAAGCTCATTTTAGAATCCTTAGGGCGATGGAAAGATTTAATCCGTTTAGGACTCGTCCAACACGTCCGCGACGCTAATCGCAATACCTTGTAATAGAATTGCGGGAGTTCAATGTAAAATTATGATGATGTGTAGGTGATATTGTTATGAATTTCAAAATATTTATGAAAATCGGAAGTTTTAATTGTTGATCTAACTACCGATTATACTCCAACGGCTAGTTCGTTCAAAAGAAACTAGCCGTGCCTCGAAAACCAAACACAGTCGGTTGATAATACATATTTATAAACCTCCGATTATACTACTCTAATGAAACTGGGAACTCTGTTGACAAAACATCCTATAATCGGAAGTATATAACAATACATATTTACCGATTACAAATAATCGGATGATTTGTTCAAACATTTACTACCGATTGTGTGTAATAATTTTACGCAATTTCAGTACAGTCTTGTAAAAGTACGCATCAACGGCCATATTTTCAAAAAAAAAGAGACGTTGGGACTCTCATCCATATAAGGAGGGTAAACTCTTCTTATTTATGCACCAAACAACACATATGTAGCATCGTGTATTCTACAAATAGATTTTCCATCGTATACTACCCCAAATTCATTCTATATCTCAACTTACAAGCATGGCAACGTTTGACGCATATGAAGATTTGGTCATTGTGAAAACTTGGTATCGTGAAACAAGACGTGAAGACGTCATAGCAGGAAGGTTAACACCCGAAGTCTTTTGGGCGAGGGTATATAGCCAATTTGTGCGAGAGTATGGAAATCCAAAGCAAAGATCACTCCAACAAGTTCATGATCGTTTCCGACTTGTCCAAAAAGGGGTAAATGATTACATAACGATACAAAAGAGGATGTTTAACACTAGCCACTTAAGCTTGTCGATCCAACAATTTGTAAGTATAACGCTCGTTTATTCTTTTTAAATAACACCGGGTGTTTAATCTTTCTTACTAAAACGAAGTTGACATTATTTTATGTTTGTTTATGTAGGAGACACTCGCAAAAAGACAGTACTTAGTGGAAAAGGGTGAAGAATTCACTTATGATGGAAGTTATGAATTCCTGAAGTCCGTCATAACAGTATAAATGTTGATTGATGGTTACAATCGGAAGTTATTATTTTATATTGTCTACCGATTCTGGGAAGATTTTCACCTATTTTGTCAGACTTTGGTGTCAATCGGAAGTTTATGCAGTATGTTGTCTACCGATTCTGGGAAGATTTTCAGCTTTTTTGTCAGACTATGGTGACAATCGGAAGTTTATTCAATATGTTGTCTACCGATTCTGGGAAAAATTTACAGTTTATTTTTTGTCAGAGTTTGGTGACAATCGGATGTTTATATAATATGTAATCTACCGATTCTTGGAAAAAAATTTCAGTTGTTTTATCAGCCTTTTAATCGGAAGATAAGTTCAAACAGTTAATAACCGATTATAATATTTATTGAGTCTGTTTACAAAAGCTTGTATAATCGGTTGATATATTAAAAATATAACTACCGATTATAGCTTTAGACTTCACAGTATTTTCCACAAAATTCCAAAAAAAACATGTACAAATAGGGCTCTCCAAAATACATCTTTCAAACATAACAATCATTGATCTTCATCATCCGAGGAAACCAATTCCAGTAGGCCTTCCGGGAAATCCACCTTCGTGACGCGATCCCAATCCAACATGTTGGTCTCATATTCTTTCAACCAATCGTTACAATGATTCGTTGGGAAGTAATCGTTCCAACCAGCCAACGGAGGTAATGGGCAATCCCTCTTTACTCTTAAACCGATAAAATGCATCTCATTCACAAATGCCATAACAATTCTTCTATCTTTAACCGATTCATCGCAAACCGTCCTTGTAGGTGTAAACGTATAAGAATGTCCATACTTAGGAGGAACAAAGAAATGTACCACACAATTCAAAGCGTCCGCTAAGAGATATCCACATTTAGGCATTGTCATCCAATACTTGGATCCGATTGTCTTCAATCCCTTTCGGCACTTTACACGCGCAACAAAGTCTTTGAACTCTAGTTCTTTGTCGTGCCTATCTCCTTCCTTCATCATCTCCATATAAAAATCCTTGTCCTTTATTAGTTGTACCCCCATCTTAGTTCTTAAATTTTGCCATTGGGTGACATCTTGGTTCACCGCCTCTCCAAAGTAACCAATTTGTTCCGAGGCGACGTGAAACCCACAATTGCCATCCCCATCAACCTCGTCGGTGGACAAAACAAATGGAACAATGAGTGGAGGGAGTTGTTTCATATACTCTTCTATAATCGTATACCTTGATCGTGTTGGTCTTCCATGAAAATCCCTAGGACAACGAAGAGTACCATACTTCTCTCTTATAGTCACCATTTCCGTTGAATGTGTTTGTGGCGAGTCGCTCATTTGATCAATAACTACGGAGCTAGTTTGGGTCTCCACTAACACAACTTGTTCCACCTCATCGACTTGACTTACTTGAGAAGGCTTCTTAGAGACCTTTGGACATCCATTTTGATCTTTTCTTGGACGACCTCTTTTCTTGGGTTGCGGCTCATCTTCAAATTCGGCTTCCGAACGCTCATGCCGACACAATATTCTTTTATTAGACAAATTCCTTTAATTCTTTTCTTTCAATGGTCCTCGACACCTCGGTGTTTGGCCTACCCGCCCCCTTTTGCTTAATAGGTTCATCAACCTCCCTTAAACGAGGGTGAAGAGCTTGCTCCAAATCATGCATCAATATTTGCTTCTTGGCGCCATTTGTTGTAGCATAACGCTCGGCTATTCTTGCACACAATTCCGACTCCATGAACGACGGACCATTGACTACGGGGGTGCTTGGAGTGAAATTTAATTGCTTCCAAAATGGATGAATATCATTGATGTCAATCACATCGACGTACCTACCCATTTTATGACGACATGGGAGACCAATACCTATCATATCCTTGCAAACACAAACCGTATTCTCGTCATCGTAAGCTTTATACAACTTCAATTATTCCATCATGTGATTTATTGCCCACCTTGAAACTTTATGAACAATGCCCCTTAAAAGCAATCTTTCCCCTTCGTGTTCCGTAGGGAATTTATGTACACTAAATTGCATAGAATCCTTAATCTTTATGAGATCACGATTGGTGAATTCATGGATTGCTTCTTGGATCGACACAACTCCATTTTGACTACCTAGAAGTATTTTCTTTAATCGGCCATGAGACCCCTCCGCAATGCTTGTCGCCTCGTTCTTGAAGTTATGATATTCATATGTCCATGCATACACAAACCTCTCCTTAATCGGTAACCATTGTGTTTTACAATACTCAACGGGTTTTGGGTAGTCCTTGTAATATTCTTCCTCAAATTTCTTCAAGTTCCTTTCGTAAATTTCCTCGGTCATTGACCAAACGATCTTGTCCCGTGCTTTCATGAACGATCTCCAAATTATCCCACCCTCCTTCCATTTTTCATCAAATAACCTCTTCTCTTCCTCTCGTTCTTCCTCGGTTAATTTACTAATGCGCTCATCCTCTTCCTTCGACCTCTTGGTACCCTTACTTGGTTTTTTAGCTTGGAAATGGTGATGGCAATTGTGTCTGAGGTTGCATTGAATGTGCCACGTACACTGCAAGTTTCGGGCTTCAGGAAACACTACCGCTATTGCATGCATTAAGGCTTGATCGTTATCCGTTACAATAACCCTTGGAAAATCATCCCCATTGTAAATGGACCTCGGTGTCTCCAAAGATCCAAATGAAACTCACGTTGTTCTCATGATCCATTAAACCCCATGCAATCGTAAACGTGTTTTTGTCCGAAGTGTGACAAGCAATGTTCAACAACGGCATGTTATATTTGTTTGTCTTGTAAGTGGCATCTATCAACACGATTTGATGAAAACACTGAGCCAATTTTATCATTTCGGGATGTGCCAAGAAAATACGTACCACTTTACCATCCTTTTCTTCCGTTCTCAACGTGTAGTCGTGTAACTCAGCTAACCATGCGATTGTTGCATGACCGTTCTACCATCACATTCCGTCCTTTTGATCGTAGCTAGGGCCGACTTAAGTGTAGATAAAGAAGACAAGTTGTCGGGGTCGTCCGCCTTTATTTTACTTAAGATCGCACTCGCCTTTTGGATACGCATAGACCTCACCGTCTCCATTTCATGTGGTTTTAACTTCGCAACCATTACATGTCCAATAAGAGTGTCCGGATCATCGTGGTTGTGACAACCATTAGCAACTTTAGACATTTTCCAATTTTTACTTTCCCTACCATCGGGCTTATAGAAGACAATCTTAAATGGGCATCCAATCTTCTTTGTATGAGTTCGGTATTTCTTTCTCTCCGTCTTTCTTACATACTTATTATTCTTTCCCTCGTGACTCTTCTTCTCCCCACCTCGCTCACATACCATTTCAAACCGAATCTTCTTAACGCAACGGTTCTGAACTACCACGCACATCTTCTCTTTTGCCTTGTTCATAATCCATTCCTTGGCCTCCTTCTTACTTCCAAATATCTAAATGGGCATATTACAAAACAAAAATAATAAATATCTTTAACCATCTAACATACATGATTGGAAAAATAAAAGATAATTCATGACCATACCAAATCGTTTGCATAGTGTAGGAAAGTATCAGGCCTCAAATAATAATCGTCATCAACCGCTACAACAGCCTACGCACAACAACAACAAGTT
Source organism: Papaver armeniacum (assembly GCA_023531295.1). Taxonomy (NCBI): domain Eukaryota; kingdom Viridiplantae; phylum Streptophyta; class Magnoliopsida; order Ranunculales; family Papaveraceae; genus Papaver; species Papaver armeniacum. The sequence goes on from JAJJWW010000469.1 coordinate 640,877, forward strand.
ATGCATTATTAATCGGATGGAAGTTAAGATAATAAGTAACCGATTGTAATACAATCGGTGATTTAATACTATACAACGTAACCGATTATGATAAATCGGTAGTCATGTACGAATATATTCTACCGATTAACGACATACAGAAATGAACAATTCTTCTGTGTAAAAAGCTTCAATAATCGGAGGGAATATAAATTCATAAACAACCGATTATTATATATCAATAATCGGACGTTTATTCATGTATAAAATTCCGATTGTGATAAATTGAAGCTTTCAATTTGGGGATTTTTTCATATTCGGAAGATTAATACATAAACATATACCTGATTATGGATAATCGGTAGATATGTTACTAAATTAACTACCGAATATATGTCGTTCATGTCATTCAATGCATGCAGAAATCAAATTTTCACGTTCGAAAACACACACAAACGCACGTAACATGGATAACATGGGTATTAGAGTTTGTTAACAACATACCCGTATGTTTGATGAATCGTTAGCTTCGATCTCGGGTGATTCTCCATTTTCTTCCATGAAAGCGTCGTCTAGGGTTTCATCTCCATCAAAGTTTGGATAATTCAACATATACCCCAAATCGTCATCTCTAAACGGTAGTGAACCTTGAACTTCAACAACTTCACGTCCTTCTTCGTACCCATCCATGTTTATGGAAGTTGGCAAAAATCGGAAGTTGGCAACATATACCCACTTCTTCTTCTTTTTTTTCTTCTTCTTCTCTCACTCAATCGGGAGTTACCTCGCGATGAGTCAAATTTTTTTCCAAACACTAATATATAGACCCCACCTACCGATTCTGAGTTTGCTTCCGATTATTGAGTGAAACTACCGATTATTGTTTTGGCTACCGAATATTATAGTTTTTGTCAAAGGTTGAATCCCTGACCACTTATAATCGGTAGGATATAAGTTGGATCATCTACCGATTATGTCAGATTGCAAATTAAACATTTCGCAAATAAGGATTTTAGAAAAAACTCATTTAGGGGCAACCTATAATCGTTAGGTTATGTAACCTACTTGACGTCCGATTATGGCTACATCCAAATCACGAACCACATGGTTATGCCTGGCTCTGTACACTCAAAACCTATGGAATTTGGCAAGGGCTCGATCTGGGGCTCCTTACAATCGGTAGGTTATTAAGTTGAGTAGACTACCGATTATAGTAGATTTCAAAATTCATCACATGAAGGATTTTAGAAAAAACTAAATTTGGGGCAACCTATAATCGGTAGGTTGTGGAACCTATTTGGCCTACGATTATGGCTACATCCAAATCACGAACCACATGGTTATGCATGGCCCTGTACCCTCGGAACCAATGAAATTTTGCAAGGGTTCGATCTGGGGCTCCTTATAATCGGTAGTATGTTCAGTTTAGACTACCGATTATGATATATTTCAAAATTCATCACATGAAGGATTTTAGAAAAAACTCATTTTGGGGCAACTTATAATCGGATGGTTTGGTAATATATTTAACTCCCGATTAACGCTGCATCCAAAATGCGAACCAAGTGGCTATGGCTGGCTGTGCACACTCAAAACCATGGAATATGGCAAGGGTTGGATCTGGGTCTGTTATAATCGGTGGGTTATATAATAATATACACTACCGATTATGGTAGATTTCAAAATTCATTACGTGAAGGATTTTAGAAAAAACTCATTTTGGGGCAACTTATAATCGGTAGTTTATGTAACCTATTAGGCTTCCGATTATGGCTACATCCACAGCTCAAGCCAAGTGGTTATGGTTGGCCCTGCACCCCTCAAAACCTATGGAATTTGGCCAAGGTTGAATACGGGGCTCCTTATAATCGGTAGTCTTACAAGTTGGATAACCTACCGATTATAAAAGACATTATTAGCCGAAGTATCTACACAATAATCGGTAGGTATAGTTTCATTTTAACCTACCGATTGTATGTTTACCTACCGATTATGGTGTTGGCTACCGATTATGTAAGGGAATATTGGCCATTTCGAAAAATCGAAGATAAGGGATAGCTTAGATTTATGTTTGGGTGACCTTTTTTGTCTTTTAGTGTCGCCCCTAATTCTTTCAGGGTCGCCCCTAAAAATGCAAGGTTTAAGGGGATGTACTGTGAGATTTGTCATTCTGATCTCAATAGCATTAAATATGGGTGGGGGGCAATGCACGCAACCCTTGACCCTTGTCTCTATGGTCGTCGTTTTTATAATCTGTGTACTTTGCTTGTTTTACAGACATGTGTTAGTTGGTATAGTGACGGAGGTGGGTCACAAGGTTGGTGTTGGGTGCATGGTTAGGGCAGGAAAACACTAATGAATTAAGGTTATTAATAGTGTAACTGAATCAGAAATGAAACCTCCATTGGAGTTGAGTCATTTTCTTATAAATACTACTCCCTCCGTTTCTGGGAAAGAGATACTTTCACTTTTTCATTTTGGTTTAAAAATAGGTTAAATTGAAAAAGTGAAAGTATCTCTTTTCCAAAACAGAAGGAGTACCTTTTATTGGAAATGTAACTTGATTTGGACTAATGAAGAATAATCCAGAAGAAAATGGAATGAAAGAAATTGGTCCACTAGTCTAGAGTGTTCTAGCTAGTACTGTACGGTTGGAGATAAGTCTAGGGTCTTCTAGGCAGTCAAAGTCGGTGAGTGAGTGTAAAAGAAATGTGTATAGCTGGAGTCTTCTAGAGCGGTCTTAGGCTAGAGAGTTGGAGAGAATTCTAGAGGTATAAAGTAGTCGGTTAGGTGAAGCTATATAAATAGGATGTAGTGGAGTCTGTTGAAACTTGTAAGTGAGTGAATACGCGAAGTGAGGTATAGGTGAGAAAGAACGAAAGATAAAGTGAGTTTGTAAACAAAGAAGTGGTCTGTGTACGACCAAGTTGTTGAGTGCAATAAAATTCAGTTTTCAATTAAGTGTTGTGAGCCCATTTCAAATCCTTAAATACCCATTAATCCCAAAATTATTTCCAACACCTATGCGTTTGAGTCACCAACATACCAAACATACAAACAAAAATTCAAACATATCAGGTCCACTATAATCTCAAAGATGCATCGTCGCGATGCTGATAATGCTTTCTGTTAGAAAATAGGAAATTTTAGTTTTTATTTCCTATTTAAATATTGTTTTCCAGTTGTTTATGGGTAAAAATCGTTTCTGCCGATTTCGGTAAATTCGGTAGGTTAGTGAGAAACTGGTTCAAACCCTAAACAAATGTGCTGCACGTGAGCACTTTATAGATTCGAGAGATCAATCTGTACAAGTCCGGCCTAAACCAAGAAATGGCCGTTCCCGGACTTGCTTCGGTCACAAAGTGGAGGAGAAGGGTTGATTTGGGGAGGGAAACAAAGAAAGGTGTTGAGGAGAGTAGTATCTCGACTTGTATCGAAAAGTGAAAGCTTAGGAAGCTTGCAAGAGATGAAAGCTTTTGGGAGAGCTTGCAAAGTTGTCTTTACGAGAGTGTAAGTGTAGTATATTTCTCCCGACCGAGACTTGTTGTCCGGTGGAAATAGGTAAGACCTATTTATACAAGTCGAGATTGAAACGTACCACGGCCTCATGAAGGAAGAGAGTAAAGGGTGAAATAATGGGAGGAGGTGGTAACCGCATGGTTTAATGGGTGAAAACGTTTTCACCATTATTTCCTCTTTTATTTGACCGCTTTATTCCTTTTCACGCTTTCTTAATGTGAGCGTAGTGTACGCTCGCATGCATCTTTGTGACCGCCAAACCAAAACCCTAAAGAAGCATCCCCCAGTTTGTGTCGATGTCTCGAGTGTTGGTTGCATCTTGAGTGCAAGTGGCGCTGCTAGTGGCGCGTGTGGCATGTGCCAATGGCATGTGCGGAATGCCTTGGTGGTAGGTTGCACGGTTTGCAAATTAGGTTACCAGCGTGTGTGTTTGGCATGTGCCAATGGCATGTGCGGAATGCCTTGGTGGTAGGTTGCACGGTTTGCAAGTTAGGTTACCAGCGTGTGTGTTTGGCATGTGCCAATGGCATGTGCGGAATGCCTTGGTGGTAGGTTGCACGGCTTGCAAGTTAGGCTACCAGCGTGTGTGTTTGGCATGTGCCAATGGCATGTGCGGAATGCCTTGGTGGTAGGTTGCACGGTTTGCAAGTTAGGCTACCAGCGTGTGTGCCAATGGCTCGTGCAGCCATGTTGACCTAGTTGCAAGTCTTGCAAGCCTAGGGCGCTATATTTGGCGTGGGCCAAAGGCATAGCGGCTTGGAAATATGGCTTGCGACACGTGTTGGCATGTGCCAATGGCACATGTTGGCATGTGCCATTGGCACGTGCAGCCATGTTGACCTAGTTGCAAGTCTTGCAAGCCTAGGGCGCTATATTTGGCGTGGGTCAAAGGCATAGCGGCTTTGGAAATATGGCTTGCAAACACGTGTTGGCATGTGCCAATGGCACGTGCGGCCATGTTGACCTAGTTGCAAGCCTTGCAAACCTAGGGCGTTATATTTGGCGTGGGCCAAAGGCATAGCGGCTTGGAAATATGGCTTGCGACACGTGTTGGCATGTGCCAATGGCACGTGCAGCCATGTTGACCTAGTTGCAAGTCTTGCAAGCCTAGGGCGCTATATTTGGCGTGGGCCAAAGGCGTAGCGGCTTTGGAAATATGGCTTGCGACACGTGTTGGCATGTGCCAATGGCACGTGCAGCCATGTTGACCTAGTTGCAAGTCTTGCAAGCCTAGGGCGCTATATTTGGCGTGGGCCAAAGGCATAGCGGCTTTGGAAATATGGCTTGCGACACGTGTTGGCATGTGCCAATGGCACGTGCGGCCATGTTGACCTAGTTGCAAGTCTTGCAAGCCTAGGGCGCTATATTTGGCGTGGGCCAAAGGCGTAGCGGCTTGGAAATATGGCTTGCGATACGTGTTGGCATGTGCCAATGGCACGTGCAGCCATGTTGACCTAGTTGCAAGTCTTGCAAGCCTAGGGCGCTATGATTGGCGTGGGCCAAAGGCATAGCGGCTTGGAGATTTGGCATTGTTACCATGGTGCGCGGGTGCGGCTTGGTTTGGCATTGTTGCCATGGTGCGCATGATATGCGGCTTGGTTTGGCATTATTGCTTAGCGGTGCGTGATATGCGGCTTGGTTTGACATTGTTGCCATGGTGCGCGGGGTGCGGCTTGTTTTGGCATTGATGCCATGGTGCGCAGATATGCGGCTTGGTTTGGCATTGTTTCCATGGTGCGCGGGTGCGGCTTGATTTGGCATTGTTGCCATGGTGCGCTTGATATGCGGCTTGGTTTGGCATTCTTGCCATGGTGCTGTGATATGCGGCTTGGTTTGGCATTGTTGCCATGGTGCGCAGGTGCGGCTTGATTTGGCATTGTTGCCATGGTGCGCAGGTGCGGCTTGGTTTGGCATTGTTGCCATGGTGCGCGATATGCGGCTTGGTTTGGCATTGTTGCCATGGTGCGCAGTGGTGCGGCTTGATTTTGGAATTAGGGTTACGTGTTGAAAACCCTAACTGGGTATTTTGAAAAAATACCCTATTAATTATTTACACCTGAGTTAAATGCTCTTAGTTAATGTGTTGTGGGTAACACCAGGTCATGGGGTTTTACGATTTTACCCCATGTGTAAAAACCACCATCAACATTAAGTCCCCTGCTTAGCTCGGAACAGGGGCTTTGTTGCGAGGTAAGCATAAGATGGTGACAAACTGTTAACAGCAAAACGTAAGGAAAATTGAAGGAGGCTTGTCTCGACCTTTATAAATAGGATTTGGAATCCTTGCCTCACAGTAGTTTTGCACAAATCGGAGAATTTGGCACAATTGGTGGGCCGGTGCGGCTTGGGCAACGTTGGGAAGTTGGCGTGAGTTGGGAAGCCGAGTGTGCTAGCTGGTGGGACCGGCGCAAAGTATAGAAGCCGTGCGTGCTTGCAGGCGTGACTTGGGCGGCATTGGGAGGTCGGCGCAATTGGTGGGGCCGGTCCAACTTGGAAACCATGCTTGCAGGCGTGACTTGGGCGGCATTGAGAAGTCGCAATTGGTGGGGCCGGTCCAAATTGGAAACCATGCTTGTAGGCGTGACTTGGGCGGCATTGAGAAGTCGCAATTGGTGGGGCCGGTCCAACTTGGAAACCATGCTTGCAGGTGTGACTTGGGCGGCATTGGGAAGTCGCAATTGGTGGGGCCGGTCCAACTTGGAAACCATGCTTGCAGGCGTGACTTGGGCGGTATTGGGAAGTCGCACCCTTTGTGGGCCCGTTTCTTACACGCGTGATTTTGGTAAAAGGGAAATCCTTCCCTATTTCAAAGTCTTTCACGCCTATATATATATAAAGCCCCTTTTTCCCCATTCTGCGCTTTATTCTTTCCTCTTTTCATACTAGCGGCAAAGAGAGACCGGCTTCCAGGTATGTCTTCGAGTACTTTTCTCTATCTTTTTTTTCTTCTTTTCACGTAGGTGTAAACCTTAAGAGTAGGCGCTTCCACAATCCTTGCATATGATTCCTTGGCGTGCCTCTTGTAGAGAATATAGTATGTATGCAACCAAGGGAATACATCATATATTGTTTGAACCCGTAGGAAATATTGCATATATGAATTTTCGGTCCTGAAATAAATATTTCAACCCTGAAGAAAATACTGCGTGTGTATTTTGAACCCGTAGAGGATGCTCACGTATATAATTCTGAACCCGAAGAACGATGCTGTAGGCGTATTTGAGCCCGTACGAAAAACTTCATGTGTATTTCGAACCCGTAGAGAACCCTGTATGAATCCCGAAGAAGAATACTGTGTATATGCTTCATATGACTTCGAACCCGCAGGAAATATTGTATATATGATTTTGCTTCTTGAAAAAAGAAGTACCACGCGTGATTTTGAACCAATAGAAAAAATGCTCCATATATATTTTTGAACCCGAAGAAGGATACTGTAGACACACATGTACCCGTATAGAATGCCGCGTATATAGTCTCGAACCCGAAGAAAATACTGCGTATATAGTCTTGAACTTGAATAAAATACGTCCTCCTACCCCTTTCTCTCTCTTTTTTTTTTTATTGTTGGGTACGATTATGTGTCAGGGAGATAACTTCGCCTTTCTCCGTTTGTTTTGTGCAGATATCTTATTACCAAATTGTTATGAAGGAATTCGATAAGATGTTACCTGAATCAAATTTCACTTCGTCGAAGGATGCTCATAATTCCAAGCCGAACATAGATGATGAATTCTTCACTAGAGCCCTCGCCCCTGCTCGGAAGAATCACCTAGGTTTCGTGCCAATTTTGCTAACCGGTGGTGAGGATGACGAGGAAGACACGTTCGGTTCGCCGAGAGAGAGCACCATTCGGTTTGTCTTCATAAAGGGGTATATTCCTCTTCCAACATTGACTTGAGGATGTGTCAAAGTCCATTGCGTTCTTTTGACGGATGAGTTGAGTTCATGGTGAGCAAGGAGCATATAAATACCAACTTGACTCGAGCGCAGGTCATTGATGATGTCAAGACTTGATGAAATCTCAGATTAGGAAGGACATCCCGAGGCTTGGTTGCTTTCATCTCCAGATGGTGTTCGGACACCCATACAATCATATGTAGATGGGGTGAGATAACTTTCTCCTTGGAGAGTGTGGCTCTCTTGCTGAATCTTCCAGTAACTGGGAATCTTAGAATCCAATTATATGAAAGCGAGGTGAAGATGCGGGATGACCTGGCCGCTAAGTTGGGGGATTTCGCTCGGAAAGACTCCATTGCGAAGTCGAAGGACTCTGCCCGGAAAGAGGATGAAAGGTGCCCTTACGGTTGGTGGATATCTCAATGGTTTCCGGACGAGTTGGAGCCGAGCGAAAAGCGATGATCTTCATGTCGCAGCATTTTTGGCTCTCGGTTGTCTAGAGACATTTTTGATGACGGTTCGGCAAGAAGGGAATAAGACCGAGTTGTTGGCGATTCTTTGTGAAGTTGGCAAAGGGTGAAGTTCTTCCCATTGGCAAGCTGTTCCTTGGTTCCCTGTATGTGCATCTGGATCACCTAGTTGCGAACATGCGAGTTTCGAATGGTTTCATGAAAGTGGATTCATATGTGCACGTTGCTTTTCGCAAGTCTGGCTATGGGAGCACTTTGAGAAGTATGCTCCAAACCGTTGCCTTCGCTTCCCGTGAGTTGGGGTGGCTCCCGAATTCTTCGATGGGTGAACAGGCGTCCAAGGGTTGGCGTGAGCTTGGCTAGTTTTCTTGATAAGTTGCATGAAAGCAATTTTCGTCCATGGGGTCCGGTCCATAAGTCAGTGACTCAAATCGACACTTTTGCTTCTGCTCCGCTCATGTCTTTGTCTTTTGATGACGATTTGAGCGTTGGTGAAAACCTGTTCATCCAAAGCTGCTTGCATGGTTATATGCCGTCTTTCTTCGTGGGGTCTTTCCAGATAGATGCTTACAACATTGACCGTGCTGCTCGTCACATGGGTTTCGATCAAGGGGTGCCTCTTGTTTACCGGCGGTGATCCCTAAGGATTCATTGCGTGTCTCCCTTGACGCCAGTGTCCTTAAGCTGGGTATCCGTCTTTCCTTCTTTCAAATGGGAAGAGTAACTTCGACGACCTTCGGCTATAATGAGTTTTGGTGCGACGAGTTTACTATGATCCGAGATTTTGTGAATAACGTGGTGGAAAACGTTCGTTGCAAACCTTCCCCAGCAGTTCTGAAGGAGTATCCAATGTTGAGAGATCCCAAGCGAAAGTTGTCTAGCAATTCGGAAAGCCCCTAGGCCAAGGAACGGAGAACGAAGAACCGTGCTTGGCGGGTTCGGACGGTTTCACAAGATCCTCCCACGGCTCTTGTGTCTTTCGATTCTTCCAATAACCGGTATGTGTCGCCTCTTCATTGGTTTGTCTCAAAACACGTGAATTTGGTGAGAATATGTGTTTTGTTTCCTTCGAGGCTTCGGTAGTGTTAATGCTTTATTGCTCTTGCGTTTCCGGGGAGACGGCAATTTCTTCAAAGAACTCCAGCAGTATTGAGCCTTCTCATAGCGATGATGAGTCGGAGAGAGAAGAGGGTTCAACAAGTGAGAGTGATTCCTCCGGCAGAATGGTACCGGGTTGTTTGGAAGTGGTTCGGTGAGTTTCGCACTTCTTTTCTTTCTTCTTTTGTTTCCTCTTTTGGGAAATATCGACTCAAATTCGCGAGGTGGAATCCGGTTCGGAGGATGATTCTGGGGGTAGAGCCGCACGAAAGCTTGCCTTTGGTGACCGCCGCCGATGACTTGGAGATGGGCGTTAGCCAATTGCCGGCACACGGATGTGGTTCAAACGGTGGATGATTCTCGATGGTTGATGTCGTAGACATGGAAGAAGACCCCTGCGAGTAGTGAGGCCAGGTGCGGCGCCATTTTTGATCCCCGTACTTGGTTCCTTATCCGGGTCATGTCTTTGGTTGGCGGCTTGCAGCGTGCCGGCCAAGCATGAGGCGTTGTACACAGAATCTGGGAGAAGCACGGACATATGGCTACAAACAAGAAAGTTACTAGTCGATTTGCGCTGGTTAGCGTGTGGAAGAGGCTTTATCTTCCATTGAGGATATGCGTGAGGTAACTAGTCACACCATTTTCGAAGACGTTATTGCCATTTGGGAGCACCATCGCGACGTGTGCGTAGAAAAGGAGTTTAATACTTCGTGGTTTGTCGAAGGCCTTGCCGAGATCCAAAAGTTGAAAGATGCAAGCAATCGAAAGCCTTTCCGCCGAGGAGATTGCACGACAGAGATGGAACTCGAAAAGCTTTCCAAGATGTTGACTATGAAGAGAGCGGCTATTGAAGACGCAAAGTTGACTTTTTCCAAGAAGAGCAGACTTCTGTTGGACGATTTTCCTTGAACGTTTCTCTGTTAAACTTTCATTTTTTTTTATTTTTTTTTAAAGACATATTGGATGTCTGGTTCAAAAATTGAACTTTGATAGACAGCTGGTAGCTTTTTAGGGTATTGGATTATTTCTGGGATGAATGGTTTTGGTAATATGACTCTGATTATGTTTTGGGAAAAGAATATTGCTTTTATGAAAGTGTGTGCTAGCAATAGGCACAAGACTCGGTAGCATGACGGTTTTACTAAAAACCTAAAAATAGATTGTATATCTTGCCCGATCTGAATTTACTCACTTCATAGGTTTTGCGAACACGCCCCTCTCCATGTAAAAGGCGGTTTTGATGGCGGTTTCTTTGGTAGCATCGCCTTGACAAGTCCCCAATCGCAGTAGCATCTTCGGCGATTGAGTAATATCATCTTCATCAAGTCCCCAGTTTTCTTGTGTAGTTTTTACAACTAGTAACCGGTCGTCTGCAGTAGTTGAGTCGGATTGAGTCGCCTTCTCCTACCATCTCGACATCCGGGTCGAAGAACGAGATCGACAATCGATATTGTAGCCGATAGATCAATCCTCCCATTTGTGGTCGCCAATTGTTTATGGGTAAAAATCGTTTCTGCCGATTTCGGTAAATTCGGTAGGTGAGTGAGAAACTGGTTCAAACCCTAAACAAGTGTGCTGCACGTGAGCACTTTATAGATTCGAGAGATCAATCTGTACAAGTCCGGCCTAAACCAAGAAATGGCCGTTCCAGACTTGCTTCGGTCACAAAGTGGAGGAGAAGGGTTGATTTGGGGAGGGAAGCAAATAAAGTTGTTGAGGAGAGTAGTATCTCGACTTGTATCAGAAAGTGAAATCTTAGGAAGCTTGCAAGAGATGAAAGCTTTTGGGAGAGCTTGCAAAGTTGCCTTTCGAGAGTGTAAGTGTAGTATATTTCTCCCGACCGAGACTTGTTGTCTGGTAGAAATAGGTAAGACCTATTTATACAAGTCGAGATTGAAACGTACCCTGGCCTCATGAAGGAAGAGAGTAAAGGGTGAAATAATGGGAGGAGGTGGTAACCGCATGGTTTAATGGGTGAAAACGTTTTTCACCATTATTTCCTCTTTTATTTGACCGCTTTATTCCATTTCACGCTTTCTTAATGTGAGCGTAGTGTACGCTGCATCTTTGTGACCGCCAAACCAAAACCCTAAAGAAGCATCCCCCGGTTTGTGTCGATGTCTCGAGTGTTGGTTGCATCTTGAGTGCAAGTGGCGCTGCTAGTGGCGCGTGTGGCATGTGCCAATGGCATGTGCGGAATGCCTTGGTGGTAGGTTGCACGGTTTGCAAATTAGGTTACCAGCGTGTGTATTTGGCATATGCCAATGGCATGTGCGGAATGCCTTGGTGGTAGGTTGCACGGTTTGCAAGTTAGGTTACCAGCGTGTGTGTTTGGCATGTGCCAATGGCATGTGCGGAATGCCTTGGTGGTAGGTTGCACGGATTGCAAGTTAGGCTACCAGCGTGTGTGTTTGGCATGTGCCAATGGCATGTGCGGAATGCCTTGGTGGTAGGTTGCACGGTTTGCAAGTTAGGCTACCAACGTGTGTTCCAATGGCTCGTGCAGCCATGTTGACCTAGTTGCAAGTCTTGCTAGCCTAGGGCGCTATATTTGGCGTGGGCCAAAGGCATAGCGGCTTGGAAATATGGCTTGCGACACGTGTTGGCATGTGCCAATGGCACGTGCAGCCATGTTGACCTAGTTGCAAGTCTTGCAAGCCTAGGGCGCTATATTTGGCGTGGGCCAAAGGCATAGCGGCTTTGGAAATATGGCTTGCGACACGTGTTGGCATGTGCCAATGGCACGTGCGGCCATGTTAACCTAGTTGCAAGCCTTGCAAACCTAGGGCGCTATATTTGGCGTGGGCCAAAGGCATAGCGGCTTGGAAATATGGCTTGCGACACGTGTTGGCATGTGCCAATGGCACGTGCAGCCATGTTGACCTAGTTGCAAGTCTTGCAAGCCTAGGGCGCTATATTTGGCGTGGGCCAAAGGCGTAGCGGCTTTGGAAATATGGCTTGCGACACGTGTTGGCATGTGCCAATGGCACGTGCAGCCATGTTGACCTAGTTGCAAGTCTTGCAAGCCTAGGGCGCTATATTTGGCGTGGGCCAAAGGCATAGCGGCTTTGGAAATATGGCTTGCGACACGTGTTGGCATGTGCCAATGGCACGTGCGGCCATGTTGACCTAGTTGCAAGTCTTGCAAGCCTAGGGCGCTATATTTGTCGTGGGCCAAAGGCATAGCGGCTTGGAAATATGGCTTGCGACACGTGTTGGCATGTGCCAATGGCACGTGCAGCCATGTTGACCTAGTTTCAAGTCTTGCAAGACTAGGGCGCTATAATTGGCATGGGCCAAAGGCATAGCGGCTTGGAGATTTGGCATTGTTACCATGGTGCGCAGGGTGCGGCTTGGTTTGGCATTATTGCCATGGTGCGCGGTATGCGGCTTGGTTTCGCATTGTTGCCGCGGTCGCATGAGTATGCGGCTTGGTTTGACATTGTTGCCATGGTGCGCAGGGTGCGGCTTGGTTTGGCATTGTTGCCATGGTGCGCAGTATGCGGCTTGGTTTGGCATTGTTGCCATAGTGCGCAGGGTGCGGCTTGATTTGGCATTGTTGCCATAGTGCGCAGTATGCGGCTTGGTTTGGCATTGGTGCCATGGTGCGCAGTATGCGGCTTGGTTTGGCATTGTTGCCATGGTGCGAGGTGCGGCTTGATTTGGCATTGTTGCCATGGGTGCGCAGGGTGCGGCTTGGTTTGGCATTGTTGCCATGGTGCGCGATATGCGGCTTGGTTTGGCATTGTTGCCATGGTGCGCGAGGGTGCGGCTTGATTTTGGAATTAGGGTTACGTATTTGAAAACCCTAATCGGTATTTTGAAAAAATACCCCTATTAATTATTTACACCTGAGTTAAATGCTCTTAGTTAATGTGTTGTGGGTAACACCAGGTCATGGGGTTTTACGATTTTACGCCTTGTCTAAAAACCACCATCAACACCAGTATATAGTTTTGGTTTAGTTTGTTATATCGTGTAAGCCAAGTCACGGTTAAATTCCCTGTATTACAAGTTTTTTAAACACTACATATATATAAACGGGTTTTCACCTTAGGTTTCTCATGTTGAGAAATCTACCCAAAATCAATCTCTGTTTTGGTACCAGACAGGTCGATCAAAACTACGACCTGTTTTAGGGTTTTCATCTTCTTTTCTTACCTAAACTACGACCTGTTTTAGGGTTTTCATCTTCTTTTCTTACATACAACTTCTGTTCTCATGGCTCTGCCTTTTCTCAATCTTCTTCTCACTCTTCTTCCACCACTTCTTCTATGTCTTCTCATTCTTGGGTCTTTCTCTCGCTACGTCCTCGGTTTCTATGGATCACGCACCCTTTGAACGTCTTCATGGTGCTATCTCTGAAACATTAACTGGTTCCAACTACTTGTTATGGAGAGCTCAGTTCACACCCTATTTACAGGGATATGATTTGGAGAAATTCGTTGATGGTTCCTTTCCAGCTCCTCCGGCCCTGATTAATGACCTTCCTAATCCACAACTACAGACGTCCAACAGTCTTTTCAAATGGACTCTCAACAATTTTTTCCTTCTGCTGCTACACGGTTTGGTCATACTTACAGCAGACGTTTACCACCTGCTACTGTTGCTTCTTTTGAAGTTTTGTTCCCTGTTGTTGTCCCGTCTGCGGAGGCTCAAGTGTCGGTCCCTGTTACTGACCAACAAGATGTTTCTTTCGTCGCACTGGTACAACAACATTTGCTGCATCAATCTGTTGTAACTTCTCGACCGCCTACTAGGAATGATCACTACATGGTTACTAGGGGAAAGGACGGTATTTTCAAACCGAAAACTCTCTTAGCTTCGAAGTATGCCAATATTACTGATGCTCTCTTTGAGCCAACTTGTTATTCGCAGGCGAAAGAAGATCCCGACTGGCGCAAATCTATGGATGATCAATATAATGCCCTCATTCTAAATGGCACTTGGTCTTATGTTCCACGTACTACGAATATGAATGTTGTAGGGTGTAAATGGGTGTTTCGTGTCAAACGCCGTCTTGATGGAACTATTGAACGTCGTAAGTCTCGTTTAGTTGCTCATGGATTTCATCAGCGTGAAGGACAAGACTATGGTGAAACTTTCAGTCCGGTTATAAAGCCTTGCACAATTCGTGTTGTTCTTACTCTGGCGCTTACGTCTGCTTGGTCTATTTGCCAGCTTGACATACAAAATGCGTTTCTAGATGGGTTTCTTACGGAGGAAGTCTATATGAAGCAACCTCCTGGATATTTTGATCCAAATTATCCTGATCATGTTTGTCGACTGCATAAATCTTTGTATGGACTCAAGCAAGCACCCAGGGCATGGTACACTCGTCTTAGTGTGTTTCTTCAACAAATTGGTTTTGCTGCTTCTCGTGCAGATTCTTCTCTGTTTGTTCGCCGTACATCTGCTGATGTCACTTATCTTCTTTTGTATGTTGATGATATTATCTTAACAGGCTCCTCTTCTATCTTTTTGCAACGTCTTATTGATACTCTTCACAAGGAATTTGCACTCAAAGATCTTGGAGAATTGTCTCTTTTTCTTGGTGTTGAGGTTACAAGAACACCTAGTGGTCTATTTCTTTCTCAGCGACGTTATATAGAGGACTTATTGGAGCGTGCTAATATGCAAGGGGCGAAGCCTGTAAGTACTCCATTTACCACTTCTACTGAATTAAATCCACAAGGAGGGGTTCCTTTGAAAAATCCTACTGAATATCGAAGTCTTGTTGGCGGTCTTCAATACTTGTTAATCACACGTCCTGAGCTTGCCTTCTCGGTTAATAAAGTCTGTCAATTTATGCAACATCCTACTGACAAGCATATTCTTCTTGTCAAAAGAATTTTGCGCTACTTACAAGGTACTGCTTCTTTTGATCTTACTCTCCGTCCTTATTCTGATTAGAAACTAAATTTTCAAGCCTACATGGATGTTGACTGGGCTGGTGATCAAACCGCTAGACGTTCCACTAGTGGTTATTGTGTTTACTTGGGATCCAATCTTGTTTCTTGGAGTGCTCGAAAGCACAAAACTGTATCTAAGTCAAGTACGGAAGCTGAATATCGTGGTCTTGCCATTGAAACTGCTGAGCTCATGTGGATTGAATCTTTGCTTAAAGAACTTCAAGTTCCAGTCTGCACTCCTCCTGTCTTATGGTGTGATAATCTTGGTGCCACGTATCTTACTATGAATCCGGTTTTTCATGGTCGTACTAAACATATTGAAATTGATTATCACTTTGTTCGTGAAAGGGTTCAACGTGGTCAGCTGCTTGTTCTCTTTGTTTGTTCCAAAGATCGGGTTGTTGATGTCTTCACTAAACGCCTTTCGCGAGATAGGTTCTCTTCTCTACGCTCTAAGCTTACTGTCTCTGATCACCCGCTTAGATCCAGGGAGGGTGATAGATAATAGGAAATTTTAGTTTTTATTTCCTATTAAAATATTATTTTCCTGTATATAGCTTTGGTTTAGTTTGCTATATCGTGTAAGCCAAGTCACGGCTAAATTCCTTGTATTACATGTTTTGTAAACACTACATATATATAAACGGGTTTTCACCTTAGGTTTCTCATGTTGAGAAATCTACCCAAAATCAATCTTTGTATCTTTCAGTATCGTTTCAATTGTGATTCGCAGATACTCTTTCAGTGCAGAACAAATTAACAAACACAACTGTAAGAGTGACTGTCGTATGCCATTCTCCAGATGCAGATTGGTGGTCAATTCATAATATTGTCTCGGGGGCTAATAGTCGGGAAATTAACGTGTCCTATACAGGATCTTTATCTCCAAACTTTTTGTGGATACCTGGTTTGTTCACACGAAAATACTACTGTGATGCATTGTGGAATGGTGTTCGTATACAGATCTAATAATCACTGAGATCATATGGCATGCAAGGACGAGTGCAGGATAGAGTTGAGAGATAATGGAGCTTTCCGATGGAATTTGGTCACGCAGGTTTGGGATATTATTGAACATTCCCTGCTTTCCGTCACAAGTGATTATGAATTCTATAAGTATATCACCCTGGGGGAACTAAGTTCTCAAATTCCAGATCAACGATAAATTTCTTCCTTTTCATCATAGAAAGAAAGGAAATTTGTATCTTGCAGAATACAACCAACTTGATGAGTTTATGATGCATTAACTTTTTTTTTTTCGTTTCCATATTAGTTGCAATTTAGATGAATTTCAAATTCAGGTCGTGGATACAAAAAAAGACATATTAAGCCGCTTTTACCAGATCGGTGGATTACGAGATTTTACCAGATCGGTGGATTACGAGATTACAAACAAAGTTACTTTGGTGTAAACTTCACCGATTTTATTTTCGGGAAAGAGATCCACATCCATTTAAACATTAAAAAGCTTCGAAATATTGTGCAAGAACCTAATTTAAATCATACAATGTGAGAATGAAAGGAAGCTTCTATCTGTCAGCAGCCTTGAGCAGACTGAGTAGATGGAGGAAGAGATTAATTATGTCCAGGTACAAATTGACAGAAGCCCAGATGTACTCATCGTAAGAGTAACGCTTTATCAGGTTGTCAGTATCATAAACGATATAACCACAGAATATAATTGCACCAACACCCTCGTAAATCATCGTGCCTATCTTTCCTAATGGAAAGAAAATCTGGAACAGGAAAAAAAAACACCACAAGTATATGTCAAATGAAGAACATCAAAAACCCAGCATATGAACACCAAGTATGATACCACGTCCACAAATAATTGATACCGAAGGAATAAAAACAATAACCAAAAGTAAAAATAAACTAACACTAACCTGAATTATACCAAAGACGATCAGCACCATGAGGGAACCGAACAGGAAAGGCCCAAGAAAATTGAAATCATAGCCTTTCTTAGCCGCCCAGAATGTGTACATAGTTAAGCTTAGAACCACCACTGCTGTCAGTACAGCAGCCTCCAGAATAATCTTTCCTGTTAAAAGAAGTCACATAAATTCATTTCACTATTTCAGAACCCCAAGTTACAAACTGCGAAAATCCTACATTATGTAGTTTCCTTCAGCACCAAGTTCCATATCACCTAACAATGAAAGATAAATCTGACAGTCTTACAAAGCCATAAAACAAACGATTCCTGGCTAAAAGGGTGAAGTAATTAACGATCTGGCACCGATGCAATTTCGACAAAAAAACCTATTTGACCAGCCCCAGTCTCCTAAGTACGTTGTTTTCAAACAGCCGAAATACGGTCACCTTCTTCTAGACCGGTCATCAATCATGGTTGCAAGCTACACTAAAATTATCAACATAAAATCACGCTTGAACAACAGTCAGTCTCAGTGGCAGTGACGCACTTTATACCCTTCCTTGCAATTTTTCTCCCCTTGAGCAATCAATTAATTTGTTGAAAGACATCAAAGTTTTAGTGTACACCCAAGGTTCTTAACTAAGTCATTAATCACCCAATTCCGTATCCTCTAAACAATCAAAGATAAATCTGACACAGTCCTACAAAGCCGTCAAACAAATGATTCTTGACTAAAAGAATCAAGTAACAATGTCGCAACTACGGATAAGCCCCTTTGGCCTTTGGGAAGATGGGGAACAAACTACACAGAGATATTGGCTACTAACAAACTCCTGCCTCAAATGATACCGAGGGCAACGAATCTTCTGGTGACGATATGGAAATTGTGAAGGAAAAATCTCTTGCAGACATTCCTATTAAGATTCATAAGACTAAAGCTCAACGTACTGCAGACATTTCGGCTTTGATAGGAGATCCTAGTGGAAAACAGGCAAATATGAGCATATTTAGTGAACTAAATGATAAGTATCAGAAATCTAGGAAGGAAAGGGAGCTTGAAAAACTAGGCTGGAAAGAAGAGCCTAAAAATGACAAGCTTGGTAGGGGTCACAGAAAGTCAGCAAAGAAGAAATGACTTGTTGCAGTGGTGCATTGTCTCCTTGCATCTGTTTTCTTTTTTTGTCTGTGTGTTTCTTCATGTTTTGGTCTGTTCTTGAACATGCCTTGTACTCTTTGGAGCTTTGTTTTTTCTTTTCTTTGTATGTTTTTTGTTTTCTTTTCTTAATATATTAACCTTTCTCCTCAAAAAAAAAAAAAAAAAAAACAGGATACAAAACAACCCATACATCAAGTAAACAATAGCATGGACAATACTAAGAATATATACTTGTTCAAAGCAGAATTAACCTCCTTTCCAATATAGAAAACCTATAAAAAATTTCAATTCAGACAGAATTTGAGGTCAATTAAGATTCTTACCACTGGTTAGAGCACAAGACAATCCAACAGACATGGAAACCGCAACAGTAAATATACCGAGAAGTATAAAATTCACTGGATGCTTCTGGTGAAAGCATGCTAAAAGACATAGAACTGCAAAAATTTCACACATAAATCAAGAATAATCAAAACTTAAGTGATCAACCAGAAGAAAAAACACAAACCCCCAAATGAGGAAATCATCGGTTTACATACCTATGAGAGGAGTGATAAGAATAGCAATGTAAATTGAAAGACCGGCATGAGTATAAAGAATGTAATGAGAAACAGCTGGAACAAAAACAACAACGGACGATACTGCAACAGTTAACAACAATTGAATAGATACGATTGTGTAGATCTTTCTAATGAATGCCCATCTTAGTTCTGGACTTTCTGACATCATCGGATACAATAACGGATGTTCGGATGTAGTCCCTGATTCAATATCTCCGGCAGTTTTTCCATGGCTCCACATGTTCTTCACCGAATGAACAGGTGATCAAGAGAATTCAAGAACTACAAAGAAATTTACGAAGATAAAAGGAGTGGTTTGGGTTCGGTGAAGAGACTTTTGGAAATTTCGAAAGTCCTCTTCGGGTATATAATTTGTTAATGTGGGATTATAATAATGACAGCTTGGCGGCTTGGCCAACTGAAACGCGTAACAAATAAGAATAAATTAATACGGCTGCGGGGCTACTTGGGACTTGGGAGGTAAGATGGTGGAAGTGGAGCCGATCCGTGTAGCCGCCCCTTTTTCGGGTTGACTTTCATTTGGAAGAAACTCAGCAAAAAGTCTGCCTTCAAGAAGAAGTTGGAAGCCTTTAGCAAATTCAATCTGGAGCGGTTCAGTGACTCAGCAACCGATTTCTCTTTAACCACCGAGTCTAGAACTACTTGCATAATGCACACTAAAAACATGATGGATCACTTGTGGAATTAACCATACTAAGCCATACATACGTAGTAGACTACCAACCCTCGGTGCCGATTTACTTTCAGCAAGTTGCCCACAAACCAGTTGCATAGTCATCATGTATACGTTTTTGCGTACATTCATATTTATAAGTTCTTACTAAATTAACTTGCAAGTTACAAATACGTTTGTTCATAGCCTAAATGAGATTGAAATGGAACTCCCCAGATATGAAGTCATTTCATTTACTGCTGCAATATATCCCGTCACTTGTTATAAATACGTACTTGGATCATCAACCCACTAGAGATACAGACATATCCTTTCCTTGGACAGATCAGAAAAAGAAAAGTGCAGAAATGTTGACATTTCGATCTTGTATGAGCATGATAATGCTCCTAATGCTATCATCGTTTGAAATGCGCTTTGCCGTTGAGCTCAGAGTGAAAAATATGTTAAGTAACCACAAAACAACTGTGATGGTTGTGTGTCATGCACCATTTTCCGACTGGTGGTCATTCAACCATACCATCCCCGGGGTTGGAGTGACAATCAAGGTGGATTATAATGGGCCACCATCCGAACCACTTTATTGGGGTTGGGGACGACGTTATTATTGTAGTGCATTCTGGACTGGGGTTAAGCTGAAAATAGTCAGTACTTTCGACGATCATATATACGGCGTGCGAAGACAGGTGCATGATAGAGTTGAGAGATAACGGATCTTTCCGCTGGAACGATGATCAGTATACTTGGGATCTAATTGAGCATGTCCCTCATGTTCGTCATAAGAAATTATCATTTAACACACAGAATTTTGATGATCTCTTTAACCAATAAACTTTCCCCCAAGGTTATAAAACCCTTTCATTAACAGAAGTATTCATAACAAAATGAATTGCTTTAAAATCCAATTGTTTTCTAGATTATGGGTAATTTTGTTTACTTGCTGTAAATTTTTTTAATTATTCTGTGTACTTCTGAACTGATTTGTAAAAATTGATGAGTAGACAACAATCTTTGATTACTGATGCCACCAAGTTGATATGCTCAATTAAGGTTCTGGTCCAAAGGGCATGGGTTCCAATCCCCTGTCAACACATTTTTGTGAGTGATGATGGAGGTTATACTTCAGATAAATTTTATGACGGACCAAAAAGTTCCTCTTTTGTTTACAGGAGACTTTTAATAAACCTTGTGATCCAAACTCTTTCAGAACCGCCTCTCAAATAATTATTTATTGTGGATCCGCAGTTTCACCCAAAATGGGTTCAATTTATTAGGGCTTAGGTTGGATTATGTATCTGGTTGATAAAATGGCTAAGGTAGTCAAGTTCTTGTCAACTGAGCAGTAAAATAGTCTTCAAAGAGGGCTCAATTGATGAAAATGCCACTATATGAAAACCAGATCCCAAAAGTATCACCCCCAACTCCAACCTACCAAAAATGCCACTATATGACATTTATGCCCCTAACAGTAGAGGACCCTTAGTAGTTTACTATTATTTCCAACTTTCAAAAATTAAAATAAGTAGTTTTCAGTGTGATTTTCCGTGCAAGGGTCCTGAAGAAAGGGTCGGGACTCTTTACTGGACCCTAGGATTTTATTAAAAAAATATTAGAATTTGAATAAAAAATTAAAAATCACATTTTTTATTTGTATTTAAGTATTAGGGTCCTGTGATAAAGGTCAGGACTCTTTACAGGACCTTAGTGGACCTCGGAAAAGTCTTCCGATGAAAATAAAAATATTAAAATAAAACAGTTGTTTATTAATGTTTTGTTATCAGGGTCCAGGGAAATGTCCGGACTTTTTACTGGACCTTTTCAATCCAAGGTAAGGACCTTGTCTCCACAGGCCACCTAGGCGCCATGTAGGTGACAAGTAGGATGATCAAAGTCGGGACCTTTTACTCCAGGGTCAGGACCTTTACAATACTCCACCCCTTACACCTCCGTTACACCTCTGTTTCCTCATATGTTGTAATCAGGTTCATTCCCTCTCTCTGCTGCTCTTTACTTTATCATCGTTGACTCATTCTTCTTCTTCCTGCTCTTTCATCTTCTTGAGGTTCTACTGCTCTATCAGGGACACCTCTTCTTATTATTCTTTTTTTTTCTTTTTCTTCTTTCATCATCTTATACCTTTTCTTGTCTATTTTATTGTGTTCATATCATAAGTTTTGCAACAACATGAAAGCTAGGGTTTTATATTTCTTGATTGACTAATCATCCAACTGAGATAGAGAAGGCAAGAGCTATATATAGAGTTCAGTAGTTGAGCTTAACTTTTAGCTCTTTCAAATTCGTAATTAAATTTTGGTTAATTTCAATTTCAAACTCAAAGTTAGGGTTTTTAAAAGTGTATTGGGGATTTATCGAATAGGATGTTTATTAATTTAGTTTACAGTGAAATAAGGTAAGGGTTATCTTTAATTTTGTGGTTTTGTAACTTAATTTATGTAGAGTTCATGAAACGGGATGATCCTAACTTTGTCGTCTGTTTATTTAGGATGTGTCAAATGCAGTTAAAAAAATTTATGTGAAAAGTATTTGCCTTGTTAGGTTTACAGGAAAATAGGCAGGCAATCTAGTAGATTGTCAGTATTAGTCGGTTTTCCTTGTTGTTCATTTAGCATTTGTAATCAAGGGTTAAGTTGTGTGATTTCAATGTTTATGATGCTTTTAGGAATTGATTGGTAATTCACTTTTTGCTTAAGAAGTTTATATAACTGATAGTATGTTTTGTGAAATGCAATTGCTTTTAGAACCCTAATTTCTCGCCGCCATAATGATTCTCATCAACTACAATAGAGAATGGGTGTACAAAGAAGGTAGCGATGACTACAAAGGTATGATACATCTTGCGGGGTTCCTGATAAGTACACTTTTGAGGATGTGAAGAAGAGAGCAATGGATGCTTTAGGCTTATTGATGTGTATGGCCTGATAGATGTCCCTGGAACCGCAGTTAAGCAAAGGATTAAGATTGTGAGTGAAGAGATGTTGAATTTTTATGTTGGCCAGGCATGTGGAGTCCCAAGCTTTTCACAATCAAATATAGAGAAGAAGTAAAAGTAGATATTCCTCCCCAAACTCCCAAAACAACTAATGGAGATGACAGCGGATCGAAGATGCTTCCCGACACTCCGTTCACCCCTCTTAACAATCTGAAGTCGAGTTCCGGTGAGGATTATTAGTCCAAGAATGGGACCGCCAAGGAAGATGGTGGCGTTAAAGGTACGTTAATTCCTCCCTCTTATTGTTGTACTTTTTGTATTATGTTTGTCCTGACTAATATTGAATGTTTTATTTTTTTTCAGCGAGTACTAGTGGTCCAAAGGCTAGGAGATGTCTTGAACCAGTAATGACTCCATCAGCCAAGAAACTCCGTTGTTCCAGTTTGGTGTTTATTAATATATTGTGATGATTTGTGTGTTGGCCATTAGATTCACCAATATTGTTTTTCTTTTGGATTTTATAACACTGACTATTTTGCTTTGTTATCAATTTGATGTCTGGTGGACGAGAAATGTGTTGATGCCTAATAGTAGTGCTAGGACAACATCTGTATTGATAGTCCTAATTGTCTAAATTTCTTTTCTAGATTTGGTGTGCTGATAATGATTGCTCAGATTACATGAAACAAATCCAATCAAATAAACATCCATCAACAGTTGATTCAACACACCAACTACAGAAATAAGAATTGAAACCCATAAAATTTAACTAATTAGACATAAAGACATAAAAAAAACAATTTTTTAAGAACCCTAAAATTTTATTGTGGTCATTAATCTTCGATTTTTACCAATCAAAAGGTGGTGGTGCTTGTGCTGGTGGTGTAGCTTGTGGTGGTACTCGTGACGATGGTGTAGCAGTTGATGGTAGTGTATCAGGTGGTGGTGCTAGAGATGATGGTGGTGTATGTTGAAAAGGAGAAGAAAAATTAACTACAACAGAAGAGGAAGAGGGAGAAAGGAAGAAAAACAAAAGAAGAAGGCAAAAGAGGTGGTGATTTTGGTGGAACTGATAGAGGGAAGAGTTGTTGCGAAGAAGTGAAGAAGAAAAGAGAAGAGCGATTTATTTTTAGGGTTAGATATAAGTGAAATATATACTGAGGATAGACGGCTAAGATCTGATAACAATATAAATCAATGGATATTAGTCATCGGTTAATATAGTTCGGTTCGGTTCGGTTAATGGGTGAAACCATTGGCCTAACCGAAGATCTAACGGTTATTAAAATTAAAACCGTGACCGACCGTTGGATTATCGGTTCGGTGCGGTTACGATTCGGTTTGTGCGGTTATCGGTTCGGGTGCGGTTACTGGTTGGTTACGTGTGTGCCTAATCACAATCAAAAGGCTGAAAATTACCTATTCTTATTCCATACGGATCACCAATTTTGTAGGCGTTTTACTTGATTCCGTTGTAAGCCAATATATCCTTCTCAGATTCATTAACTCGTTATTCATATTGTTTTTCATATATAATGTTAACGAATCTAAGCGTATCGACTTATAAAATCGACTGAATTCTAGTAATTTTTTATGGAATCGACTTATATAAATCTCAAAGTATATATCTAATAAGATAGGATGAAAATTGGAGGAAGATAAAAGTAAAGTAGGTCAATTTCAAAATATATGTATCCGATGATAATTGAAGGAATGCAAACTTAAGTCGATTTCAAAAAATATTTCATGATATAGAAAGAATTTGAGACCGCTAAGCGGAATATGAAAGGTATATTTAGGGTTCTGCTTGAAATTCCTACTAAATTGACTAGGTCGCTAAGTAGGATATCATCAACACAAATATATTTAGGTTTCCGTTTGAAATTCCTACTCAATCGTCTAGGTTGTTAAGCAGGATACATATGTACATTTGGGGTTCCATTTGAAATTCCTATAAGTTTTACTAGGTCACTAAGCAGGATATCACCACACATATATATTTTGGGTTTCGTTTGAAATTCCTACTCAATCGACTAGGTCGCTAAGCAGGATACGACCAACACATGCATATTTAGGGTTTTGTTGAAGATTCATACTCAATCAACTATGTCATCAAGTGTGTTGAACGAACTCAATGTTTGGATTATTACTTCACATACTCGACTTATTTCATTTGTATATTGTACTTGTCTTTCAAGTCTGTTTATATTGAAAACTTAACATACGAAGTTTGGTTATTTGTCTCTAATGTTGGCAACTAGATCATTTTACAATGGTCAGAGTGTCAAGGAAAGATATACCAGTTGTTTCATACAATTTTGGTATATTGAGTTCCGAAGTATAGTATATCTTTGGACTTCGTAGAATCAACATAACACTAATTGGTATTTTGTCACTAGGCCTGTCAATGGATACCAATTAGCCGACATCCGATACCGATAATCCGTTAGCCGTTACTTCTACCATCCGACATAGCGGTAAACGGATATCCGATACCGATAAGCTAACGGATAATCCCTTCTTAACGTAACGGTAGTGGAACCGTGTATTTCCGTTAGGTTTAGTTCTCGTTATCGAAAATGTGCTGCATCGCACGTGTAAATTCTTATACCTAGGGTTATTACGTTTGGTTTATCTCATTCTTCACTTCAATTTTATTGACACAGAGAGAAAAAGAGAGAAAACTAGGGCTGCTGAATCAATTATCGTCTTCTATGCCTTAGAAATCATCATCTTCTCTGCCTTAAAAACTGTGATTACTGATTAGAAACTAGGGTTTTCTTCTTCAATTTCTTTTGAGTTTAATAGCTTTAAATCTTTGATAGGCTTGAATGGTCGTTTCTCATGGACATTATGGCTTAGATGGGCTTTTTTAGGAGTGGTGCAATCTTATCAAAGAGAGTGCATCGGCACGACAAAGATATCTATCAACCCTGAATGGCCCTCCTTGTGATTCTTACCACCCAACGAGGAGAGTACGTCAAGGTGACCCCTTATCACTCTACTTATTTATCATTGTAATGGAAGCTTTCTCTCGTCAACCGATTCAAGCAGAGCAAGACAAGAGAATTGAAGGCATAAAAATTGCTCAAAATGCACCCTCAATCTCTCACTTATTCTTTGCGAGATGATCGCTTATTATTCATAAATGCTTTGATCTCTACAATGTCAACAATTTGCTTAAAATCATTGAAAACTTTGTTTTTGCATCCGGGCAAATGGTGAACTTTAACAAGTCGAGTGTATACTTCAAAGACTCATGTTCCTCAGAGATTCCAAAGAATACTCACCAGAAGATTGAAAGTCCCCAAGATGAATTCAAATGAACGTTACTTGGGTATTCCTCTTTTAATTGGTAAAAACAAGATTGAATGTTTTTTGCCAGTTGTGGATAGAGTTAAACACCGACTGTCCAGTTGATAGATTACAAATCTCTCATGATAAGGAATGTCACCGGTACTATACCAACCTACTCGATGAGATGTCTTCAGATTCCGGTGGACACAATTAATCAGATTGATAGATTACAAAGAAAATTTTGGTAAGGCTTTGAGGAGAAAAATGATACGTATACTGCATCTTGGAAACTTTTGGGATTACAAAAAAACCTGGGTGGACAAGGATTTCGAGACTTGAAAGTTCTTAATAAAGCTCTTCTTGTCGAGCTACACGGAGAATCTGCTCTAATCCAGATGCACAATAGGTAAAAGCAATCCAAGCCAAGTACTTTCTATGCACTTCTTTGTTACATGCCAGTATCTGGAAAAATTGCTCTTGGATGTGGAAAGGGATACAAAAACAAATTCCTTTCATAAAAAAAAATATTAGCAAATTATGCATACGTTTATCTTTTTTCTTTTTCTTTTTCTCATAATTTCAATAAAATCACTTTGTTTATTTTTAAATTTTGTACAATAGGTAAGATTTTGACACGTCTCTTAAAACAAATAAAATGGTTGATAATAATCTCTTTGTTTTATTTTGAGATGCCAAAAATATCAAACCTAAATAATTATTTTGGCGTCATTTTCTCATTATACTACATATATATTATAAACCGGACATGTGATCTACTGGAATGAACTGGACAAATACAATGATTTAATAAAAAATAACATGGCTAGCAGTGAGTTTTGGAACCATGACCAAATTAGTGAACCAAGCCTTGGATCATCCACCTTTGATGTATTCAAATTTTGCTTAGAATATCTACTAAAATTTAACAAATCTTGGGCTTCCATCTGCTGGACTTATCCGCAAATAAGGACTCATTTTCCAAATGCACCAAACAGAGACAAATCACAAAAATTCATATACTACAGAATCTAGAGAAGATCAACTTTTTTTTATCATTCATAAAATCGCCTTTTTATCCCAATCCTAGGATTTATCACATTCTGTCAGGTCTCTGGAAAAAATTGCAACTTCTTCCAATCTCTTGATTCTATTCAATGTATTGATTAATACTCAAAAAAATCCTTGCAACTTGGGAAGGAAGGAAGAAGAAAAAAAAAAAAAAAAAAAAAAAAAAAAAAGTGCCGAGATCACTAAGATGAAAGACACTAAACTTTGGAATTGTGGTAAATAAATGGGGGGAAACTTTTTATGTTTTATAAAGCAATGTACAAAGGGTATTTGTATGTAAAGTGATTGCGACATTTTAGCATTATCATAAGAAAACTTTACAAACAAACAAAGTCCACCCATACAATTCAGCATGATCTCGAATGTTATTTGTATTGGTACGTAGACCAGATGATACAATGTAAGCAATGGTTAAACATCAATAGATATCACAAGGGGTTTTCACTTTTGTCATGTCCCTAACCTTCCCTAACCTTTTTTTTTTCCTGAAAGTATATCCCAAATGTAATTAATCCAGATTGGCTCAAATATAAGTCTCTAAATTTACTTTTGCTCACAAACAACTGAATAAGGATAAGATATTAGACTTGGATTACACGCAATGCAATTGACGATTTTGGTAAAACAAATACTACACTGGCAAGATAATTGTTAATCAATATTGCAGTACAAGGCATCAATGCATCACACAAAAGAGGAAACACTGACCTCTGCAATCCACTTCCATATGGGCATCCAACGATGAATATGACTCGAGGATATGTTCTAATACTTGGTTATATACTCACATAGGCAACAACAGAATAAGGTGATCAATATTCATTATAAAATATACATATACCATTAGAAACAATAAAGAAGTGAATACCAGAATAACGTACATGTGCCATGTTCTTGATAGTAGCTGTTTTTTGTGAAGGGATGGATGCTCATTCCTCCAAAGGCTTTAACACGAGAATGCAAAGATGATAACCCATCGCAACCTCAGTGCTGCCTCTTCTATATCACCCATCAGTAACAAAAACCGTCTCCTTTCAATTGTTTTACCAATGGAATTAACCCACATATGCAAGATAACGAATAGTAAAACACAATTAGATGTCAATTGGGAGGGTTTCAACGTCTTCATCATCAACAGTTGAGACTAACACTTATAATTCCCAACAAATTATCTAAAGAATGAAATTTAGTCTATTTACAGGCTGCGAATAAAAGGAAGATACAGATTACTCACCGATAGCACCACCTATGTTGAAAATACTCCAAAAGAACCGGTACAAGGTCCTTTCCCATCTCTAGGAGGATATGAAGTCATAATAGCACCATGACCAGCCCAAGAAGACAACACCAATACCCAAAATAAGTACTAACATAGCAAAAAAAAACAAAAGCTTGATGTTTATAATGATTATAATAAAGAATTACATCTGCATAAAATCCATAAGTAGAAAAACCAACAAAAAGAGTATATCTTGGTCCAAGAATACCAAAAACTGCAAAAGTTATGTATGCTTAACTTGACCACCACCTCCCGTCCATAATAATGCAATGAACATTCCCAGACAACAAAAAAATCATACAAATTACTTCTACCTTTTTTTTTTCCTGTTATGAACTGTACTGCACTATGGTGTCTAGTGTCGACTATTGCCCCAACAATCCCAGAGTCACCTCCACCAGCAATATCAACACCTCCACCACTCGTATCAAAACCAGCACCATCCATATCACCACTAACACCAAGGCCCACTGAGAGCTTCAAAAGTTGAAGATGAAAAAAGTCTAGTTTCTGACTGTCCAATATATCAGGAGATCCACCTAATGCTTAGAGCATAAAAAGGCAAATAAGAGAGACATCTGTAAGATTATATGTACACTGGCAGAAACAAGAAACTAATAATTTATTTAAAACAACAAAAAGGAAATATAATGCCTAATGGATTGCATAATAAGGCAAATAAGAAAAACATCTTTTAAATTATACATATGTTGCCACGTCCCAGAAACTAACTATCCGTTAAGAAAGAAAAAGAAACGGAGGTATGTATATTATGGTGATGCTGTGGTGGAGGTATGGTGAAGAATCAGATGCCTTCCTTCAAGCATCTGTTGGCGGACAATCTAAAAAAAATATAATAAGAGGTGTATTTACAAGTTACGTATCAAGCGTCTTACTTGATTACTAATTACACAGAATCATCGTCAAGACCTAAACAACACTGCACCATATTAGGTAATTCCATGCCAATATGAGATATGCAACATATGACTAGGATTTTGGCGAAGCCACCAGGTTTTAATAGATGGGTTCAGTGAGATAGCAATAGATCTAATTAACATCTTTTTTAGCAGGTACCAGTAGGTTAGCATAAGTAGCAACTAAATGGGATAAGGGCTCTAGAAATGCAGGGCTCGCCTTATCGTGCTTTACCATAAACTATTCCTTGCCATACATTAACACTCATTAACAGGGTAACCACCATAGCATATTTCAAGAGAAAGAAACACATATATGCTTAATGTAATAAACAACCATTACAATAAAAATGACAAAAAGAAAAATGAATCAAAAAGAAAACATAACAAAAACGATGAATCAAATTAAAATTACAAATTTCATAATCACAAGAAGCTACAGTGATGAATCTATGAACCCCTAATTTAAAAAACAAACAAAAAAACAAAATCTATTCTCAAAAGAAGAATACCTTCTTCCTTAAATTCTGACTGAAACCCTAAACCCTAATTAGATGAAATCAAAATCTTATCTCCAATGCATGCGTAAGTGATCCTCTCCGGGCCGTTCTACATCATGAAACAAGTATCAAATTGATTATACAGATGATGACCAAATTGATTAAAGAGGGTTTTCTAAGAGAAACAGGAGAGCGGTGTTCGATGATTACATATCATTTTAAACCCTAAATCATACCCTTTTTTTTCCTGCTCGTTTAAGTTTTTTTTTCTGTTCGATGAATAATATCTTTGTGTGGTAATCTAAAACACAGTGAGGGTTAAAAGGAATATGAAACAGAGAGGAAACTGAGAGAGAAGAGTTCGAGCTTGAAGGAGATGAAAACTGAAAAATGACGGAAAGATCAAGAGAGTGACGGAAAACTCGAGAAGAGATTTTGTTATAAAGGGGGATTTATGCTGAGGTGGTAGCTGACTCAGTCGAAATTTCTGCCGAGGTGGTAGCTGGCTCAGTCGGAAGGGTGTGGACCTTTTCTAAATAAGGGCATAAACGTATATAAAAGCTCAAAAGGGTGTCATCTGTATATTTCATTTAGGGGTGGCATTTTCGGAAGATGGTTTCCAGAAGGGGTTGTTTTCGTGCATTAAAGTCTTCGGCTTCTCTTCTTCAAAGAGTTTCAATTTGTAAACGTTGATTTTCAATCAGAAAGAAAAGGGGCTTATGTGCGTTATTCTAGCTAATTAATGAAAATTGAACTAAAGGAAAGATTATGAAGTAATTTGTAGTACATTTGAGCGTACGGCAGTGGGCAAGTGAAGAAAACTTAATTTTGCTGGTAGTTAGCTCACCCTTACCTTTCATGACGTGATGACCTATATATTCCAATCTATGCATCGGTTCACCACAATGTTAATATTCTGTACACTTTTAATTTGCGTTGGTAATTTCCTACCTGGACTTGACAGTAATTTTATCTGAGCTAGATCCAGAGTGGAAGACGTAATAACTGACCCAATAGTTATTTAACTGGGTCAGTCAGTCGGATAATTTCAACTCTGAAAATAAGTGACTTCGACATCTGGCTTTCAACAACGCTAGGAGAACTCCCTCCATATGTGCATGCTTCCATTGATGACAAATGAGCAATGAATATATTTAATTGAACGCGCATGTTTGATAATTTAAAGAGATCTTAATTAGAAAATGGAACTCCCGTAGTAACTGAAGTCATTTCATTTACTGCTCCAGATCCCTTTACTTCCTATAAATACTTGGACCATAAACCAAAAACAGATACAAAGAGCATCTTCATAGGAAGTCGCAGACATGTTGACAATTCGATCTTGTATGAGCATCGTAATACTCATAATGCTATCATTATCATTCGAAATGTGCTTGGCCGACTGGCTCAAAGTGCACAATGTGTTACGTAACAAAAAAACGAGGGTGTTGGTTGCATGTCATGCTTCAGAGCTCAATTGGTGGTCATTCCACCATATTATCCCTTTCGCTGGGTTTGACGATCCTCGTATCAGGATCTATGTGCCTTTTTATGAAGACCCATCATACCCATCCATACCCATTTTGAGGTGGGGATCAGGTTACTATTGCAATGCATTTTGGAATAAGTTTCAGGTGAAAATATTCAGCAATCAAACTGATCACCTGGCCTGTGAGGGGTACTGCCTTGTAGAGTTGAGAGATGATGGATCTTTCCGGTGGAACGATTGGAAGAAAGACTGGGATCGTATTGACATTCCTCGTGTTCGTTATTAAGTGAAATATCACTTTTGTAACTTACAAAAATCACGATCACACAACTTTTCGTTCATCAAATTGAGTTTGAAAAATAAAATACACTTATAGAAGGTTCATATGGAGATGTTTCATGGGCTTATATTTTCAATACCGATATTTGGCGCGTCATTGTATCCTTTATTCACCGCCCTAACATCACTAAAGAATTAACCACCTACTGGTATTAAAACTTTAATTTTGTTCGTGTTCATTAATACTTAGATTGTAAATCAGACATGTAATAAGTAATAACGCTGTTTGTATGGCCGAGAGATTGTGGATCTTTCCGATGGAACAAAGTCTTGATCATATTCGGCGTGTTCCTCAAGTTTGCCATAGTGATTCAGAACCTACTCTTCCGATACTAATTAGAATGTATACTAAAGCTAAAAAAACAGATTAAAGGACAGTAATAATTTTAGATCCTCTAGTTAAAATTACAAGTAGTGAGCACGTGCGTTGCACGTCGACGATGCTATTTTTCTATTTTCCAGATAATTTGATAGTAATTTGAAAAAATATTATTTTATTTGAAAATTAGTCGTTGTTTATACTTAAGAATCAATCATATTTTTTTTCTTGTAAATTTTTTCAATTTTCTTCTAAGTTATGTCTAATTTTAAGCCATGACTAACTTTTAAGGAGAAAACATATAAGATTTGAAGACGTATAAAAAAAAATTGAAGAACAAAAATTTGATATCATTATTTGTGCTCATTGCGTAGCTAATTTAAAGGGCTTTCTAAATATATAATATTTACAAAAATCCGACGTGTAGTTTAAAAGATATGAAATTTTTAAATATATAAAAAGTGCATTTACTTTTATGTCCCTGTAAACATTCCTTATACCACTTCTATAAAATCTAACTTAAAATCTAACGGATGATAAGAAATAAGAAGTCTAACGATCTAACGGACAATATCAATAGTTCACACGGAATTCTATTTGTGAAATCTAACGGTAGAATTTTAAAGATTGTAGATCCAACGGTTATATATACTTAAATTTTGCAATCCTTGCTGCTATTAAAGAAACCTATTATATGGGCTCCAAACATTTGGTTTTGAGGGCTCACAAGATGACAAAATCGGGTTATGAAATAGTAATCAACAAAACCACATATCTAACTATTTTTTGTAATGACTAAAATACCCTCCATGAATTATAAAATTAAATTTATTATCTTTTCTTTCTCTTTTCATTCATAAATCATGATGAAAATGATGATCATATAAAAAAAACTAAATCTATTGTCTTCTCATTCTCTTTTCATTCATAAATCATGATGAAGATTATGATCATAAAAAAAACCTATTATTTTTCTTTCTCTCTTCTTCTTCTCCGTCGTGATGAAGATGACGATCATAAATAAAAACAACTAAGAAAACCCATCACTTATTTTTGCAAAAAACAGTTTCAGTACTGTCTACGGTTGGGAAAATTCATATTTCCCAACGAAGTAGACGATCTACTATTGGGAAAATTCATACTTCCCAACCGTAGACAGTTCGATCTACTGGTTGGGAAAATTCATATTCCCCACCGTAGTTTGTCTACTGATTGGGAAAATTCATATTTCCCCACCGAGGCTGTCTACGATTGGGAAAATTCATACTTCCCAACCGTAGACAGATTCGATCTCTGATTGGGAAAATTCATATTTCCCAACCGTAGACGTCTCAAACCGTTTTTTCAAAAACCCAATTCGATCGATTCCGCTTATCCATGCATTGAAACCAATTAAATAAGATGGGTTTTTGATTTTTACCTTATTGAAGTCATTGCGGTGGATTAAATGGTGTTAATCGATAATGAATTATTTTGAGAATTGACGATTAATCGAAGAAATAACGATGGAGGTGATGGGGAAGAAGAAAATGGAAGAATTAAAGGAGAGGAATGAAAACAAATTAGTTTTAGGTTTTCAATATTTAATATGTTAAGGGTATTTTAGTATTTTTCTTATGAATTAGGTCCCCTTATCTTCATTGTAGGATATTTGAATCCTTAGGAGCCCTCAAAACTCTTTTCTTGAAGCCCCTATAATAGGTTTCCTATTAAAAGGGGGAGATTTAATTTCAAAACTATGTCGTTTAACTTAGTAAGTACATTCCACAATTTAGATCCTCTACTAAATTATTTAACTTAGTAAGCATTTCAACCTTATGAATGAAAAACTAGAGAGGAGTCGGAGGACTTGCCAGCGAATTCCTTTTTAGTTCTTGCCAATATTTGTTTTTTTAGTTATTTATATTTTAAATATTTGCGGAAACAAAATCTAATAAATATAGAGGGTCATAACCAGCTCATCAAATCTCCAGCCTCGAGGAAACGATTCATACCTAGTCAGACCACTATTTGATTCTCTGTTCAACCGATTCCAATGAAAAAATCGCGGTGATGCTTTTTGGAAAATGTTATACTGGCTGTTATACTTAATAACACTTTAGAACGTTTCCTAATTTATCAACACCTCAGAGTCGTTGAACCTATAAATATAAGAAGCGCTAACCCATTCTTTTCACGCGTAAATTCGTAGTCTTTTGTTGAGTGATTACACAATGAAGGTTATTGCTGCGTATTTGCTTGCAGTTTTGGGAGGAAACAAAAACCAACTGCTAAAGATATTAAGAACATCTTAGGTTCTGTTGGTGCTGCCGATGACTCTGATGAACGTATTCAACTTCTTCTTTCTCAAGTTAAGGGTAAAGACTTGACTGAACTCATTGCACGTGGAAGGGAGAAATTAGCTGTTTGTGGTGGTGGTGGTGCTCCAATGGAGGCTAATTCAATAGGCGATGGTGGTGCTGGTGGTGTGGCTGAGCAGAAGAAAGAGGAGAAGGTGGAAGACAAACTTGATGAAGACTCTGACGATGATGATTTTTGGAGTCAAGTTTTTTTGGATCCTCCGGACGATTATTGAGGGTAAAAATTGTTAATTTGATGTGTTCTTGTTTTGGGTCTAGTGACAATTTTCATGCATGGATATCGATGTTTTTGTTTGATCTAATAAAGCACTTCTTAATTATAATTACAGTAAAACTTCGATAAATTAATAGTTTTGGGACCGAAAAAAATTAGGAAAATTAACAAAGTTACCCCCAATTTAAGAGCCGATAGACAAACATGCCCATATTTCGGTCAAAATTAAAAAACTGTTTTCCGTCTTGTCAAACGTCCACTGACTGTTTGATTTTTTTTTCACTTTTCAAAAGTCAAATCCCGCCGGAATGAGTTGACAAAATGGATTGGTACGATTATGCATTTAACCTTAAAGCGTAAAAAGAAGAAAAGCTGACGCATTTTGTCCCTTAGTTAATCTGTCAGTATGAATCTCGATAATCGACGACCGAAATCCACCTTCTAATAAATGGGGAGGAACGTGTTTAATCCACCCCTCATATGTTCCCTATATTCCCCTTAGAGCAACTCCAGTGGAGCGACTATTACCAAAGATCAAAGACCAAAAAAAAGACCAAATTTTAGTTTGGTCCGCAGTGTGACGCAGTGGGTGCCGACTAAATTTGGTGGGGCGGAACATATAAGTTCGCCTGGTGTGGGGCGAACATTTTATCCCCGCCCGACTAAAAAAAAAAAAAAAGGGGGCGAACATATAATGTCCGCCTGGTGTGGGGATCACATATAATGTTCGCCCCACACCAGGCGAACTTTATATGTTCGCCTCAACAAAAAAAAAAAAAAAAAAAGGTGGGGCGAACATTTTACCCCGCTTGGTGTGGGGCGTAAACTATATCCCCGCCGGGTGTGGGGCGTAAACTTTAAGTTCGCCTGGTTTTGGGGCGTAAACTTTAAGTTTGTCTGGTTTTGGGGCGAACATTATATGAACGCTCGACTATATTTGGGTTTAGTCTTTGGTCCCCGACCAAATATAATCGCCCACTGTTCATTTAGTCTGGTATTTGGTCGATGGTACGTCCCGCTACGCCTGGTTCAGAGACCAAATAAATGGGTTTAGTCGCCCACTGCAGTTGCTCTTACCTCCCACTAACCCACCATATGTCTACTACTTACACCCCCACGTATATATCAAAGTTAGAGGCCCTATTTATACTTTGTTTTGTCCGTTCCATTTTTCTCAACTCCATCTTCTCTATTTGCACTTCCAACTTCTGTGTTTAGTTGATTGAAAGCGCGAGTTTTATTTAATTGAAGATTATCTTAGGTGTTTTATTATAGAAATGACGTAGATTGAAAGTAGATGATTAGTTAAAGAGTTGAATTGAAGAGCAAATGGATTCGTCAAAAAGGTATTGAAATATAAACCCTAAAATTTTTAATCTTTAATTTGGTTGAAAAATTTACCTGTTTATATGGGGTTTTCGAAATGTCTGTGGTTTATAAAACAATGGGTTGGTTTAATTTACTTTTCAAAGAATTATGGTGCCAAATTTGATAAAAAATATTTTGCATAGAATGTTTAGTTGAAACTGTCGTTGAAGTATTGATGAGTATGGCGTTTATTTTCATGATTTTTATATTAAGTTCTTTATATGTGTTGGTTAATTTGTATCTAAAATTAATTGTGTGGTGGAATCACTAGAATGTATTGAAGGAATTTTTGATGATTGTTTGTCATATTATATCATATGTTTTGAAGCATGTTCAAATGTCATTTTACTTTTGTTTTATTGTGTTTGGAGATGACATGATTTGTTTAGGTAACTGTATTGTGTGTATTGATAAATAATTTGGTAGTAGATTGTCTAATTCTAAGATATTGGGTATCCAAGTGTATTGTGTACATATTAAGTATGTTTCCTTCAAAATGTATTCCTTTGCGACTTGTATAATTCATTTTGTGAGTAAAGATAAATAAATATTGGATATCTTGTCTTACTTTATGTTATCTTATGTAGGAAACTTGTGAACTATACAGGTAGGAACATAAGTGTTCAGGTTAGCTCAACTGGCAAAGTGATTGAATTCAAGGGGTTGGATGTAGATAGAATTGGACTTATGACTTTCACTAATAGGATTCATTTTGAGTTGAACCTTAACAACAATGAAGCTGTTGACCTTGTTTGGTGGATGGACGATAACAGGTCCATGAATTTACTATGTGATGCTGATTTTTTTAAGATGTGGGATGAAGGTCTGGCATATAATGGTTTTATTAATCTAGAGATGAACATTGTGAATGGCTTGGATGCGCAGAATGGACTGGTGCCATTGGGAAATTTCATCTGCAGAAATGAATGCTATGAAAATTGGTATCTCTTCTTGAAGAATTTGAAGCCCAAAATCATAGGCCGAGGGTTCACCTTGAACGTCATTTCTGACAGGAAAAAGGGGTTAGTTAAAGCTGTCCATAAGTTGTTTCCTGATTCTCCTCATAGATTTTGTTTAAGGTTGATTGTTTATTTCTCAGTGTTCTCATTTTGTTGTTTATTTTGGTCGCAAATTATGTACTTATGAGTTACTAATTAAGTACTTTGTTTGGTATGGTAGGCATCTTTTTAAGAATTTCAAGACACATTTCAAGGGTTCTAACTATTACTCAGTTGAGACCTATAAGGCTACTAATGCACCTCCCATGTTCCCATTGCAAGACCAGGATGATTGGTTGGAGGTAAACCACTCTTTCTTGTATTTTATTGATCATTCGTACTTTATTGAATTTCCTCATGTCCTTGATGTAAAAGATAATGTATTCTTTAACATATTTACAACATGTTGACAATTTTATATTTTTCTCCTCGTCTTACAGCCAGCAGGCCCTATTACTATTCTTCCTCCTCTAGATATGAGGAGCCCTGGTAGACCTAGAGTGAATCGAAGAATAGGTCATGATGAGCCACCATCAGAGAACAAAGCAAGGGCATGTAGTAGATGGAAGTTTCCTGGAAATAATGTCAAGACTTGCCAAGGGGGTGCAGTGGGTTCAAACCCAAAGAAGAAAATATCCAGAACAGAGGTGGATGGAGAAACTCAGCAGCCTACTTCTTTTAATCAAGGTGAGTGTAGCACTGGTAGGTCCAGGGGGGGCTTCTTTCATCAGGTCTTTTCTGATGTTGCTACACATTCAGCTGGAACTTCTGCTGCTGCAACATCTACAAGTACCAGATCCATAGGTGGTTTCTTTCGGTAGGTGTTTTCTGATATTGTTGCACGTTCAGCTAGGCCGAAGACTAAGAAGTCCAAGACCACGAAGAATTGAAGTTTGGAAGTGAATAGTATATTCAGCTAATGGAGATCAAGCCCTAGTACTTATTAAGTTTTTTTTTTTTTTTATTTGTGTTGGTTGAATGCATCAGACTTCTTAGTTTAGGTTCTTATTTTAGGATGAACATCTTTCGTTGATTGACTTTTCTTAGGGTTTTTTTTCATGTTTAGAGTGACTATTTAAGAGTTATTTTAGCGAACCTTTCATGGTTAGAGTGGCCTTCTTTTTCCACTCATTTATGGTTGTGACTTGGATCTCCTTTTATTAGTTTATTAGTATGACTAATAAGTAGTTTATTAGTTTAAATCTCTGTCTTAGATATGGATCTTTAAAAGCTCACTGCATAATTCTTCTAACTTCTGGCTTGGATTTCTTACATGATCTTTTGTAGCAGTAGCAAGGGCAGCAGTTTCGCAAAGAAAGCCCTCACACTGGTTGCACATAAGGTAAACAATATCCTTGTGTTGGTTTAAGCACTGGTACAAGTAGAACTTTCCTCTTTACGTATTTGGTTTGCTAAACCTAATTTTATTCAGTGGACAACTTCTAATTTGATGATTTTCTGATCCACAGGCATAACAAGCGTCGAGTAATTTCAGGTGGACTGGCAGTGCTTTTAGAGGGTTGGAGGTAGTTTTAAACTACTATAAGTAGGTGAAATATGGGTATGAGAAACCAAGAATCTATTTCCACCATTTCCACCACTTGTGCAAAACACCAATTTTCTCATGCCATATGCCTGTTACATCTTACATGGTATGTTTGTTCATGCATATCTTTCTCAGAACTCAACAAATTGGCTGCACAACACTAAATACTTAAAAGAGTGTTTTTGTTGTAAATTCACAGTTTTTTGTTTTTTGGTTGAACTTAGTTCACAGTTTTGGAACCTTGTGGAGATGCCTCCAAAGTATCTACCAAGAAACATTATTGCTTGATGGAGATGCTGCACAACCTTTACCAATGAATTCCACCTGTTCGTTTCATAATGGATAAGATAACAACAGTTGGGGTTTTAAAACTATAAATGTCAGTTGAAGAAGAAATATGTCTGTTGGCAACAAGTAGATCTGGTCTGTTTATTTTTCTGGTTTGACAAGATTTTGATGTGTACGGCAGTTGGGTGAAGTAGGGTGAAACTATTTATTTTTTGTTCAGCGAGATTTTGTATTACCTTAATCATGATTAAGTTTTGGTAGAGAAAGGGTAGTTCCGTCCTTTAAATTTTAGTTTGTTTAACACCTGTCTCTTTTTCTTTGACTTACTTTTTGACTTTTGTCTGTTAGAGGTTTATTCAGAAAAACGGATGGAAAAGTTTGTAGCAGGACATGTTTGCAATTATGGAAGAAAACGGGACACGAATGTAAAGTGCACACTAAATTGAGGGCACATCAGTAAATCACCCAAAAAATTATTATTTTAGCGAAGTTATTAATTTATCGAGTTAAAATTTAGCCTGTACAAGTCTAGTTGGGACCGCAAAATTTTATTATTTTAACGAAGTAATTAATTTATCGAAGTTCTATTGTAGTTTAAAACTTGCACTCAAATGCAGCTGGAATGTGATTGTATGTTGGATTTGAAGTACTGGCAACAGTTTACACTATATAAAAGAAATTAGCACACACGGCAAGAAAAAAAAAATGGAAAATTTGTTGGTTGGTCCTAAGCCCATATAGTTGTTTATAGTAGGGTCCAACCAGGATATTTTTATCTAGAGGTCCAAAATTAATTAAAACATAGAAATGACCATAATACGCATTGTTACCAAACGTGTGTGTTTACACGTTCATTATATCGATTACATATCTGTTACACTGATGATAAATTCGAGTACATATCTGCTACGTTGCTTATAAATTCGAGTACATATCTGCTACACTACTTACAAATATGTGTACATATCTGCCGCGCTGCTAACAAATAGAACACGTATCCGCTAAACTGCTTATAAATTTGAGTATATATATTTGCTGCTTACAAATTCGAGTATGTATCTGCTGCACTGCTTACAGGAAACGTACATGTTTGTTAGAATCAATGATAAATAAATTAGAAATGTTTTACATCATATATATTGTATGATCATACCAACTAATCTCTAATATTTCTTTAGTACAATATTAAATCATATGAAAAATAAAGGAAAACTTTTGTATGCACTAAAAACACAGAAAAAACTAAACAAAATTAGCACATATTTCAATATTTCACATACGTACTCATGGACCAAACAAATAAAAAAGTGGCAAAACTCTGAATAAAACAGATTAAGAACAAGATTCTATCAGTACACCATATACGTACTGCGTATTCATGAACTAAAAATCAATTGCATGTAAAGAAGAATTGACGAACTCATGAATATAACATAATCAAAGCAAATATTTCACTATTACACATACGTACTCATGGATCGAACCCAAAGTACGTTGGCAAAACTATGAATAAAACAAAATCAGAAGAAGTTTCTATCAGTACGCCATGTACGTACTGCGTATTCATGAACTAAAAAAATCAACTGCATGTAAAGAAGAAGTGATGAATCCATGAATATAACTGAATCAAAGCACATATTTCAGTATTACAAATACGTATTCATGGATCGAACCCAAAAACACAGGAAAAACTCTAAATATAACCACATCAAAGCACATATTTCAGTGTTACACATACGTACTCATGGATCGAACCCAAAAACAGTGGAAAAACTCTGAATATAACCGAATAAAAGCACATATTTCAGTATTACACAAACATACTCGTGGATCGAATCCAAACACAGTGGCAAGACTCCGAATACAACCGAATACAAGCACATATTTCAGTATTACACTTACGTACTCATGAATCGAACCCAAAATTAGTGGTATAATACTGAATATTATATAACTGAATCAAAGCACATACTTCAGTATTACACATACGTACTCATGGATCGAACCCAAAAATCAATTAAAAAACGTGGTGAAACACAAATAAACTCAGAGATCATACAAAATCGACGAAAGTAGACTCTTCCAATTTACTAATAACATCAGATCTAATACCTAAACATTAGATTTTTCTATAAACACGAAAATTTATCTAATCCGAGACAATTAGTGACAAACAAATCTACATACTTGATAAATAAACAAATATATATCATTATATTTTTAGTGGATCATATTTAAACTTTCAACAACAAAAAAAAAAAAAACTAAATTAAAATAAGCTTTTGAAGAAGAAAGGAAAAATGAAAACCTGAACTATACCAACAGTAAGGAAGTGAACCTACCGATTAATATTTCATGAATTGATCAGCACCTCAGAAGATCTTCATAGCCGGAGCTCTTCACCAAAGCACATATGAGAAAATGAAGAAGAAGAAGAAGAATAGATCGAGAAAATGAAGAAGAAATGGATTTGCTTTTATATAATTGAGGGTGTTTTTGGTATTTAAAAATACGTCCTCATATGTTCCACACATGTACCGGACCAAGGGATAAAATTTTGGGTCCAATTTTGTTGTTTTGTTTTTATTATGGACCTCCAGTTACGGGGCTTTAATGGTTGTACTTGACACTAACTAACACCACTATAATAGTACCTATTGGTAATTACGAGCTTCACGAATTTTCAGGAAAAAAAAAAGATACAAGAAACTTGAAAGATACCAGTTTTTAAGATTACTAGATCTGGTGAATAATCGTCAGTACTAGCTGTACCAAATGAGCTAAGCAACACCATCAGAAGAAAAAATACCTTTAATGTGCAACTATAACCTAGAAGGATGATATACTGTCAGGTATCCATGAATATCAGATTATAAGCACGGATAAATTGTGAAACTTTCGCATACATATAAATTTACAGTCCTATGGATATAAGTAAGTGTGTCTATCTAATTGATTTGGTTCACATTGAATAGCTTATATTTTAGTGGAAACACTGAGAACCACTCACAACGGGAAAAACGGTAATCTACAACCCCAAAAATCAATTGTCGTACAAACGTTTCTCCATAGGTTGCATGGGGGGGGGGGTGTAGAAGGCACTCAAATATTCACAACTCTTCGCAGGAGTCGTAAACATAGTTGTTGTTCACTTTTGTACGAAGCTTGCTTCAATTGTGAATGTCCTTCGAAATTTCCTCTTAATGCTAACACAACTCTTATCTTGTTATTTGACAACAGTGGTTAAGAGTTGTATGTCATTTATTTGACAACAGTGGTTTGTAGTTATATTTTATTTCTTTGACAACTATGGTTATGGTTATAATGTATTTCTTCGACATCCCTGATCAGAGTTGTATGCCGTTTCTTTGACAACCCTGATAAGAGTTGAATGTCGTTTCTTCGACAACCCAGGTTAGAGTTGTATGCTGTTTCTTCGACAACCCAGATTAGAGTTGTATGCCATTTCTTCAACCAGTCTGGTCATAGTTGTATTAACTTATTTTGGAAATCTTTGATAGTAGTTGTGGTTATTTTTAATTATACCAGCATTCATTCAAAATGCCACAGCATTCAAAATGTGACAGCACTCAAACATTTAAACAAGTGTTACATCATTCATAACCTTGAATGAATCATTCAAAATATCCAGACCACAAAGCAACAAAAAAAAAAAAAAAACAAAGTAGGTTTCCTGAAACACTGTCAAAATAAAGATCAAGTCAGGTGGCTAGCCTTTCAAAAAAAAAAAAATTCACCTACCCGTACATACCTACTTTGCACAATAATAATTACCTGTCACTATTAGCAGACGTTACTACAGTGACATTTGAAGAATTATTTATGATGAAGTATTTCCACAAGTTTATGAAAGGTATACCTATGGCTACGGTTTACACCAGCACAAGAAAACAATAAAACAATTGAAAGAGAAACGCTGGAGTACATAGCTGGAATATGCTTTCCCACTTTATCACTACCACGCTACCGCTAACACCATGACGTGATAACAAAGCTACGAGGTAAAAAGGGGAGCCAACCCATTTCATAAGCATAACACCTTTTGGAATTTGAATAAGGAAAGGATTTCCTGTTTGAGCTACGTATGGGAAGAAGCCAATGGTACACACCATACCGAAATCCAAGCCAGCGTCCATGCCTAACCAGCGTCCACGCCAAGTCAGCGCCCATTCCAAGATGATCCAGCGCCAACCAGATGCGTTCCCCAGATGCGCTTACCTGATGCGCTTGCCAGACGCGCATGCCAGAAACGCTTGTGATAGACACATTTTTGTGTCTGATATAATCTCAATTGTATATATTGTTAGACTCGATTTTGTATTTATTATGGCTTTTTATGTTTTTGTAGGTGTTTTTGGAGAAATAAGCTTTTGCGGGAGAATTGGCTCGAAAAGATGTATTTGCGCTCGTGGGAGAAAATTACTATTCGGACTCTCAGTTTGGATAAGGGGTAACCCCCCATGGCATGTACTATTCGCACCCCTGGTTTGGATAGGGGCACTCCACCCCCTAGCTTTTGAACTGGAATTTTGGCGGGAA
Source organism: Papaver armeniacum (assembly GCA_023531295.1). Taxonomy (NCBI): domain Eukaryota; kingdom Viridiplantae; phylum Streptophyta; class Magnoliopsida; order Ranunculales; family Papaveraceae; genus Papaver; species Papaver armeniacum. Next base: position 683,536 of record JAJJWW010000469.1, read on the forward strand.
CAAATTTACAAGCTGTGAACTCCCTGATTAAGACTTGAACGATATGCTCGTGGATTTTTATTTGAAGTACGTGGGTATGGGCCTGTTAGAGTTATAGAGGCTAGACTAATGGACTTGGACGCGGAAGAAAACATGATTATTACACGCTGAAACAAGAGAAGCAAAATCTCGGGTCTGTTATATTTGGAAGGCAATCAAACACGGAGAAATTTGCCCGGAATAAGTTGGGGTTGGTTGGTTACACCCAAACAGGGTCGGAGGTGTTTATATATCGTGAAGAAAAAGGAAAGTTAACTCGATTTGTGGTAACACAGGGAAGCTCGGTTCTTTTAGGAATTATTAATCTTAGAAGGTACGTGTGAAGTTAAGAGAGGAAATATTCTAGAGAGATTGTACTCTCTGTTTAGAAGATATCTACCAAATTTATAGAGATTGAAATAGCCAGAAACACCGGAAAAGAAGAAAGAAAAGCCGAGACTTTGGAGGTAAGAAAAGAGAAGATTTCTCGGGATTGGGATCACCTGTTGTGTATATATAGGCTTACGGGAGGTCGAGCAAGAGATACGGAGAGTTTGGGGGTGAAGCGGAGGCCATAAATCACGCTGAGAGAAGAATCGCGACAGCAGCGAAGAAGAAGAAGAAGATAGGTTGCAGACGACACTTGAAGTGTCGTTCAAGAACACGAAGAACACGAAGAACAGGACTCGTGGGAGCATACTTAAATTCAGCGACAATGATCTTAAATTCAACAACGGTGTCAACCAACTATCGTTTTCTTTTGGCGAGTCTTAGAAACTTGTAATGTAACGCTTGTAACACCAATACAAGCGTTACAAATCTCTGTTTTTCATATATATCTTCAATAAAAACACCTTTTGAGCCATGTTTCTATCTTTTGGGTGCGTTTTGAGCATGAGGAGCTAAACCCCAACACTTTGGGATGACGGAGGAAGCCAAGTTCACAATTGTTTGGTAACTATAATTGATTCTTATGACTTTTTGCATTGATTTTTAATCGATTTATGATTTTCATTGATTTTTTGTGATTTTGTTTGATAGTGTATGCTTAGTCTAAGAACTTTTGATGCACTATGCTTACGATTTACATCTAATGCTTTAAAAAATCTACTTTCGGCAAAGAAATAGAGTCTAGAAGAGAGCTAAAATTGATATGAATCATTGTATGAACCAATTGATTGTGAAGTTTGGTGGAATCCTGAGTCCCAGTATCTCTCAACTTTGTTACCTTCTTTTACATATTTTTGCTAGTTTTAGTATTTTCTTTAATTAAGTCTAAAATCAAAATCTTAAAAAAGTCCGAGCGAACGATACTCTACTTACCACAATTAAAACTACATCAGTTTTTGGCGCCGCCGACGCGGACTTGTAATTAGGTTTAGGTTTTAGGTTTTGCATTTTTTTTTTTAGGTTTTGTATATATTTTATTTTTATTTTTATTTTTTTTAGATTATTCTTTTGTTCTATTTTACGTCTTTGGTATTTTTGTCTTTGTTGTGCAGGTTTTGCTTGAAACGGAAGTTGAAAGGTTGGACTTGCCATAAAAGGAGAAAGCCGAAGATTTTATTTTTTTGGACCTTTTATTTTTGTTAGTTTATTTATTCCTTATTTTTGGACTTGTATATATTGTTTGTGTTTATTTTAGTACTTTATTTTTATTAAAAAAAAAAAAAAAAACACTGCACACACCATTTGCATCTTCGTCAGACTACCGAGTTTAGGAAAACTGGTGGATTAGTAAGCTGAACCCGTGCCTTGGGCCTTATGGGAGTTACCAGCTGAAAGTCCACAAACCTCAGCCTCGTACCTTTGGGTATATTTCTTTGTAGGTAACCCAAGCTTACCTAAATTAGTTAGCCCAAACATTTGCATGTGCACGATTTTCTTGCTTCACTAGTATTACTTATATTTTTGTCGAAATGGTGAAGGAAAATGATAATGAGGTCCCAGTAAAAACCCTTAGGGATCGTTTGAACCCGTCTAGGGTAGTGCGTGACCAGTGTAGTTCCACCCAGATTCTACGGTCCAATTTGATATTAGACACGAGACTGTTGGCTTGCTTCGTAAGTTTAGGGGATTAGAGAATGAGAACCCGTATACCCACATAAGAGACTTTGAAATGATTTGTGACACAATGAACTATCCGAATGTCTCCAAAGATGTGCTTAGGTTACGTTTGTTTCACTTCTCTCTCTATGATAAAGCCAAAGAGTGGTATCATTTTATTCCCTCTAAAACAATTACCACTTGGGATGGTCTTGTGGAGGCATTTGTTAAGAAATTCTACCCACACCATAAGACTGCTGTTCCTCGGAGTCTATCCAAACCTTTAAGCGAAATTAGGTGAAAAACTTCATGATTATATAGAAAGGTTTAGTGAATTGTTATACCAAAGTGTCCACATCATGTCTTTGAAAAAGCCCACATGGCCCAAATTTTATATGAGGGCCTTGATAGTGAAACCCGTATGCGGTAGAAACAATTAGTGGTGGAGAATTTACCAATCAAGACCCAGATGAATGTTTTGACGAATTCATCGAGTTAGCCGAGAAAACTAGGCAATGGGCTTCAATGAGAGAACCAGAAATATCTAGAAATCCTATCCATAGGATCGATAGAGTTGATTATGGGTCGACATTCTTAGGCGTCTAGAAGCCTTAGAAATGAATCAAGGGTCACACCATGCTAGGTACGAAGAGCAAGCCAATGCTCTTTATAACAACTCTAGGTATGAAAAGCGTCGAGAGAGTTGATCCATATTCCGATACCTATAACCCTGGTTGGAGGAACCACCCGAATTTCTCTTGGTCTAAGGGTCAGAGTGAGGGCCAGTCTAGTAATTCTCAGGCTTCCTCGGGTTTTGGGTATACTAAGAACCATTTAGGGCCAGATCAGTATCAGAACCTGTCGAATAAGAAGATCATGAGCTTAGAAGAGTCTCTGGCCATCTTATCTCATAACAATGCAGAGTTTAAGAAAACGGTTGAGAAAGGTTTACGGGGGAAAACTCTCGAGGCTATTTGAGCTAAAAATCAGGTTAGTATAATTGTAGAGCTTTTGAGCGAAAGAGAGAGAGGCAAGTCACCCAGTCAACCACTACAAAACACTAGAGCAATTCATGAAGTATCCTCTAGAGAGAAAGAGTTCAATCATGTGAACTCTGTAACAACCCTTAGGAGTGGTAAAACGGTAGACAATAAGGTAGCCATGCCTAATAGTGTACATACTGTAGATCCACCTTCTAGTTCCCAAGATGAGCCCCAGAAGGAGCCATTGACTGAAGAGACTGATAAAATTTCTAGTGATGCCAATGTGGTTCCCGATAGGTCTCATTTTGTGCCCAGAGCCCCATATCCACAGCTGTTAGTTCCAACTAAGAGAGAGTCGACTTTCAACGAAATAATGGAGATTTTTAAGCAGGTAAACATAAATATTCCTTTATTAGAAGCAATTAGGCAAATGCCTTCTTATGCCAAGTTTCTTAAGGATCTTTGTACTCGAAAGCGTAAGCTTAATGTCCATAAGAAAGCCTTTTTAGCTGGTCAAGTAAGTTCAATCATTCTGAACCAAACATCCCCTAAGTATAAAGACCCTGGATGCCCCACCATATCTTGTACGATTGGTAATCACATGGTTGATAAAGCATTACTTGACTTAGGAGCCAGTGTTAACCTACTCCGTACCATGTGTACACCCAGCTAGGTCTTAGTGAGTTGAAACCGACTAAAATGACCCTACAGTTAGCTGATAGGTCTGTCAAAGTACCTCGTGGTGTCATTGAGGATGTACTGATTGAGGTTGATAAATTTATTTATCCAGTGGATTTTGTTATTCTAGACACTCAACCTGTTCAGGATCCTAGTGCTCAAATACCGGTGATTTTAGGTCGCCCATTTTTAGCCACATCTAATGCTATAATCAACTGTAGGACCGGGCTTATGAATATATCCTTTGGTAATATGACCACTGAACTAAATGTCTTTAATGTTACTAGACAACCTTCTAATGAATCAGAGGAAGTGAATATGATTAGCACTTTAGTTCAGGATCTAATTCAGGATAATTGGGACGACACTTTATTTGGTGATTCCTTAGATGAATTTAATGAGACAATTCTCTCAAGTCAGTTAGGTGACCAAACTGTCGAACTAGAAGAAGCTCTTGAGTATTTTAAAGACTCCGAGGATCCGGAAATTCAAGCAATAGTTAGAGGTTTATCTAAGAATACTGATTACCCTAAGTTTGGGGGTAGTGATAGTCAAATATCCATAGTAGAAATCCCTAACTTGGGAATCGAGCCTAGTATACATGAGGTATTACCTGAGTCTCTTCCGACTCCTCAACCTGATCCTCCTGATACTGTCCAAGAGGAAATCCAGCAACTAGAAACCCATAGTTCAGAAAAATCTGTTTGTCAAGACACTCATATGAAGCCCAAGAGGGCACCACAGAAAAACTCAGTTGTCTTGCAGGAAACCTTGAATGAGGATGTGCTTTATCTATTCATTTTTCTGATTTGGTGCATTTATCTTATAATTGTGGCAATTTTATTTGATTTTGTTGACCCACAGTTGTTTCGACTATTGATATATGATTCGAAAGGTAACTAACCATTTTGTGGTATTTGACGTCTGGCTGAAGACTTTAAATTTAGCACTTCTTGGGAGGTAACCCATGCTCATGCAACACGGTAATATCTTTCCTTAAACTCTTTTGCTTCAAATGGTAACAGTTTCTCCTTGTTCATGATTTTAATTTTATCTTTAGAACATTGAGGACAATGTTAGATTTAAGTTTGGGGGTATGGGAGAAACTTTTTAGTTGCAATTGATAAACTCCAGAGCCTAAAAATTTATGCTTATTAAGGATGGCACTAACTAATCTAAGTGGATGGAAGCATTTTGGTTGTAGGAGTTGAGGAACCAATCTGATTAGATGGAAACATCTAAAGAGTCTATTCATAAAAGCACGAGCTCGGGTGTTAGAAATAACATGATAGTTTCACCATATCTCGTTGAGTCCTTTTCACTTCTGTTTTTATTTTGTTTTGTTTTTAAACTATGTTTCTCTAAGTGATTCGGTGGGGCTCACGATTCAAGTTGTTACCAATGCCAGGGTGAATTAGAGTGATTGAGATACCCAAAAAAAAAAAAAAAAAAAAAAAAAAATGAAAAAAGTGAAAAAAAAAAAAAAAAAAAAAAAAAAAAAAAAAAAAAAAAAAAAGTGAGACCAGACCATCGACCGGTAGGAATAAATTAAATAAAGTCGACCCTTTGGAATCCTTGTATATGCCAGTTGTGTTGACCTAGAGTTAAGATTATCGACCACTTTGGTTCCCTTGTATATGCCGGTGTGTTGATATTAGTCAGACTAGTATCTCAGTCCATTAGGATAGGTTCATTTTGGCGGAGGCCTTCAGACAGATATGGGAAACACCATTCACTTAGTAAACGTCAAAACCATCTACGTTTTCTCTATATCCATCTTCTTAATCTATCCATGTGATTTGTTGACTTCGGATATTGATGTCCATAGTGAAACTATCTGAGTAGAGCTCTGTGACTTATATATGAATTTTAGTATGCTTGAGTGCAAACTCGTGTACAGCAATTGGAATTTCGCATCAGGGTACTTCCTCCTGTAATCAATAAGTATGCCAACCAAGGAGATTCTTTAGTGCCTTCCAAGGTTCTGCATAAATAGCTAGGGTTTGGAGTAAAGGTTTTGTGGGTAAATCTCTGGTAAACCCTCCCGAGACTATAACTCGGCCACTAGGGCCACCTAGGGGTTTAAAGGCTTATTGCATATGCTAAATGCAATCGACGATGCCTGCGACAGTGAGTTAGGATTTATTTTCTAGATTTGATTTGCTCGGGACTAGAAAATAATAAGTTTGGGGGTATTTGATAGACACATTTTTGTGTCTGATATAATCTCAATTGTATATATTGTTAGGCTCGATTTTGTATTTATTATGGCTTTTTATGTTTTTGTAGGTGTTTTTGGAGAAATAAGCTTTTGCGGGAGAATTGGCTCGAAAAGTGGTATTTGCGCTCGTGGGAGAAAATTACTATTCGGACTCTCAGTTTGGATAAGGGGTAACCTAGTTGATAAGGGGTAACCCCTAGGGCATGTACTATTCGCACCCCTGGTTTGGATAGGGGCACCCCACCCCCTAGCTTTTGAACTGGAATTTTGGTGGGAACAAATTTACAAGCTGTGAACTCCCTGATTAAGACTTGAACGATATGCTCGTGGATTTTTATTGGAAGTACGTGGGTATGGGCCTGTTAGAGTTATAGAGGCTAGACTAATGGACTTGGACGCGGAAGAAAACATGATTATTACACGCTGAAACAGAGAAGCAAAATCTCGGGTCTCTGTTATATTTGGAAGGCAATCAAACACGGAGAAATTTGCCCGGAATAAGTTGGGGTTGGTTGGTTACACCCAAACAGGGTCGGAGGTGTTTATATATCGTGAAGAAAAAGGAAAGTTAACTCGATTTGTGGTAACACAGGGAAGCTCGGTTCTTTTAGGAATTATTAATCTTAGAAGGTACGTGTGAAGTTAAGAGAGGAAATATTCTAGAGAGATTGTACTCTCTGTTTAGAAGATATCTACCAAATTTATAGAGATTGAAACAGCCAGAAACACGGGAAAAGAAGAAAGAAAAGCCGAGACTTTGGAGGTAAGAAAAGAGAAGATTTCTCGGGATTGGGATCACCTGTTGTGTATATATAGGCTTCTGGGAGGTCGAGCAAGAGATACGGAGAGTTTGGGGGTGAAGCAGAGGCCATAAATCACGCTGAGAGAAGAAAGAATCGCAGCACAGCGGAGAAGAAGAAGAAGATAGGTTGCAGACGACACTTGAAGTGTCGTTCAAGAACACGAAGAACACGAAGAACGGACTCGTGGGAGCAGACTTAAATTCAGCGGCAGCGATCTTAAATTCAACAACAAAGTGTCAACCAACTATCGTTTTCTTTTGGCAGTCTTAGAAACTTGTAACGGTAACGCTTGTAACACCAATACGAGCGTTACAAATCTCTCTTTTTCATATATATCTTCAATAAAAACACCTTTTGAGCCATGTTTCTATCTTTTGGGTGCGTTTTGAGCATGAGGAGCTAAACCCCAACACTGGGATGACGGAGGAAGCCAAGTTCACAATTGTTTGGTAACTATAATTGATTCTTATGACTTTTTGCATTGATTTTTAATCGATTTATGATTTTCATTGATTATTTGTGATTTTGTTTGATAGTGTATGCTTAGTCTAAGAACTTTTGATGCACTATGCTTACGATTTACATCTAATTCTTTAAAAAATCTACTTTCGGCAAAGAAATAGAGTCTAGAAGAGAGCTAAAATTGATATGAATCATTGTATGAACCAATTGATTGTGAAGTTTGGTGGAATCCTGAGTCCCAGTATCTCTCAACTTTGTTACCTTCTTTTACATATTTTTGCTAGTTTTAGTATTTTCTTTAATTAAGTCTAAAATCAAAATCTTAAAAAAAGTCCGAGCGAACAATACTCTACTTACCACAATTAAAACTACATCAGCTTGCCAGACGCGCTTGCCAGACGCGCTTACCAGACGCACATGCCAGGCACACATGCCGCACGCGCATGCCAGCCGTAGTGCCACACTTTGTGATAACAGTTTGCATCCTTCCAGCGCTAACATCTTGCGCCCTTCCAGCACCATCCTCTCCCTTCGAAACAGCGCCATGTCTCCAGCACTTCGTGATCAAAAGCGTGTCATCTCTGCACGATACACTTACGATCACCAGAACCAGAGCCACTTCCGCCACCCCAACGGTTCTTCAAGCATGGAAGCTCCAACCGTCACCAGAGACGCTACTCCACCATCAGGGCAAGATACTGGAAGATCCGGAAGAGGCCGACCTCCTTTTAGCACTGTTGATTTGATGAAAAGACAAAAGATACTTCAGCAGGACGCGCGTTTATAGATGAAGAGGCTCGCGTTGCTCTTGAACGCCCAATAGAAGTGGATAAGCAATCCAATTTCGTCACACGGGAAGATCAGGAAAGACTTCTCCAAAATCGAAAGCAATGGAAATCAACAACTCTCTTGAGTTCACGGAGACACTTCTTCCGCACAATGGAAACTTCGACCACAAAGTCGTACAGTCTATGATGAAATAGTTATGTAAGATTCTATATTTCTCCAAGGTGTAGCTTCAAGAAATATTTGCACCCCTCAACCGCACTGCATCAGGAAAGCAGGCGTTTCCAGCCAGGGAAAGCCGTCCCCAAACCCCAACCTCTCCTAGAAAGCACGATCGATAGATGTAACTGGGGACTCCTAAACTCTGTTCTCTCGAGGGATGTCGAGTTTGACAAAACGTGACGCAGCCTCCGACTTCAAAATGGTAGCCGTCAAGGCTCTGAGAGTCGCAAGATGTCATTTCAACGTTCTCTCTATAAGTAGCTCTGCATCAACGTTCTCTCCAGAAGTAGCTACACATCAACATTCTCCAGCAGCGGCTTCGCTTCAACGTTCGCTTCAACGCCACTCCTACCTGCAAAGGGTCATGCCGCCACACTCCTCATATCAAGGAACATAGTCACGACCGGACCCAATCTTCGTAGTCATGGACACCTTTTAATCCATCTCGCCAAAACTCGTGATCATGGACAGTTTGCTCGCTTACGCATCCAGCCAATCCTTTTACTTCCACGGAAGCCCATAGAACATCAGTCAACCTACTTTGTTACCACGACAATGTAGTTTCTCCTGATTACATCTCCTCCCAAGAACTGTTGCCCCTCATTCGTCGATACCAGCCAGAGCTTCACCGCAACAGCAATTACTACAAAGATGGAAACACGTAAACCATACTTGAGGACGGAAGATATACATGGGATCCCTTCACAGTCAAAGCTCCGAAGACACAGTCTACCAAAAATCCTTACCCACAACAAGGTCCTCTACTCTTCAAGGGTGCAGCGCAAGAATATCATCACCTCTCTGTCTAGAAGACGCCTTCAACACTTTACGAGGCCGCGGAGGATCCGAGCCTGCACTATCCAGAATATGTCATCATGTAATTTCTGAGCATCCCAGTGTCACATCCAGCAAGATGCATCGGCACCGAAGTTTTCTCCCAAATGGGAAGGGCCGTACATAATCACTAAAGCGTATGACAGTGGTTACTACAAGATTATCAAAGAAGATGGGGAAAGCTAGAGATAGTCATCAACGGAAAGTGGCTTAAGGCATACTACGCCTAATCACTTCCCTGCAACATGCTACATCAAAAATTCCTACTCTTCAAATCTCGAGTTAAATCTTCAATCCTCTGAGACTCCAAGGCCAAAGCTTTCTCCTCTTCCAGCATGGTTTCTGTGGCAAGAATCACACCAGCAAGAATACCAGCTCTGTCGACTTTCACAATATTGAGACGATGCCGCAACCAGCTGATATTAAACTCCAAGGATTCACAGGTGGACACCATGTTCTCCCACCTTTGAATGGCTAACTCGTGCGGCACGGATGGACGTATTCTCCATCTCGGCAATCATTGGCAAAAGACAGTTCACTACGGGAACCAAGGCGGATGAACATCACTTCATCTGCGCTCTGGTAGCGATATGGCCGCATGTCTTCCATATCCTCGTATAAAGGACCACGAATTCTTTCCGCACCAGAAACCGCTAACATTATGATAATTGGAGGAGAGACACCTCATACGAGTCCCAAACGACGAACCTGCATAGGGGTATTCATGACAAGAGATCCCTAAATCAGCGTTCTCCAAGTCTGCAGCAGTCAACAAGGTTGGATTTGAAGGGAGGGGAACGACTAGGTCATCTTCGTCGATAACACTAACGCATGCTCCAACAGGATATCTCTGCACAAAAGGAAAATTTTTCATTCATCAAACAAGCGGTAAAGCGTACGTCGGTCCACCAAAGAAGAAGAAAACATACCGGTATGATTTTCTTAACCCGAATAACCTTTGTTGGGATGCTCTGCCGAGTCGGACCTCGCGCCTTCACTGGAGAACCTGGCTGGTTAGAAGATGGTTCGTCTCGTGCGACATGACAAAGAGAGAAACTCAACAAGAAGAACCCTTTCTCAAACGAGGAGATGATGCAATTACGTTGGGTATGAATACGAGAACCTTAAAAAAAAGGAAAGGAAGCAATAAGGGACATAACGCTTCCTGATTTTAGCATGGACAATGCCCTGATCGAAGCCGCGCGCGTGAAGGAAGGCAAAACAAGGAAACTTTGCTATCTGTAGAAACACCTACTCCCTCCTTGTTTACACCGGTCTCGCCAGCTAGCGCAATCAGCTTCCCCACCTTGCGCCGGTCCCACCAGCTAGCACGCCCAGTTTCCTAACTCGCGTCAACTTCCCAATGACCGCCCAAGTCACGCCAGCAAGCACGCACGACTTCCCTACCTTGCGCCGGTCCCACCCGGCTAGCACGACCAGTTTCTAACTCGCGTCAACTTCTCAATGCCGCTTGACTTCTGTCTCTCAATGATCTTTGACTTCCCAATTGCGACCTCCCGATTTGTGCAAAACTACCGGGGGCAAGGATTCCAAATCCTATTTATAAAAGGTCGGACAAGCCTCCTTAATTCTCTTTACGGTTTCTTGTTGATAGTTTGTCACCATCTTATGCTTACCTCGCAACAAAGCCCCTGTTAGAGCTAAGCGGGGGACTTAATGTTGATGGTGGTTTTTAAACAAGGGGTAAAATCGTAAAACCCCATGACCTAGTGTTACCCGCAACACATTAACTAAGAGCATTTAACTTCGGGTGTAAATAATAAATAGGGGTATTTTTCAAAATACAAGATTAGGGTTTTCGACACGAACCCTAATTCCAAAACCAAGAAGCACTGCTGCGCACCATGGCAACAATGCCAAACCAAGCCGCACATCTGCGCACCATGGCAACAATGCCAAACCAAGCCGCACATCTGCGCACCATGGCAACAATGCCAAACCAAGCTTCATATCGCGCACCATGGCAACAATGCCAAACCAAGCCGCACATCTGCGCACCATGGCAACAATGCCAAACTAAGCCGCACACTGCGCACCATGGCAACAATACCAAACCAAGCCGCACTGCTGCGCACCATGGCAACAATGCCAAACCAAGCCACATACTGCGCACCATGATAACGATGCCAAACCAAGCGCATCTTTCACCTAACCGACGATGCCAAAAACCAAGCCGCAAAACCACTGCGCACTCATGGCAACGATGCCAAACCAAGCCTATGCCCGCGCACCAAGCAACGCCCCTGCGCCAAAACCAAGCCGCAACACTGCGCACCATGGCGCCAACGACGCCAAAACCAAACTACATATCGCACTCATTGGCAACCATGCCAAACTAAGCCGCTATGCCATTGGCACATGCCAAATATAGCGCCCTAGGCTTGCAAAACGTGCAACTAGGTCAACATGGCCGTACGTGCCATTGGCACATGCCAACATGTACCACAAGCCATATTTCCAAGACGCTATGCCATTGGCACATGCCAAATATAGCGCCCTAGGCTTGCAAGACGTGCAACTAGGTCAACATGGCACATGTAGCGTGCCATTGGCACATGCCAACACGTGCCACAAGCCATATTTCCAAGCCGCTATGCCATTGGCACATGCCAAATATAGCGCCATAGGCTTGCAAAACGTGCAACTAGGTCAAGTCGGCCACGCATGCCATTGGCACATGCCAACATGATCGCTGGTAGCTTTTCCTACCAAGGCCACGGCCCTAACGGCCACGCATGCCATTGGTACATGCCAACATGCTCGCTGGTAGCTTTTCCTACCAAGGCCACGGCCCTAACGGCCACGCATGCCATTGGCACATGCCAACATGCTCATTTGGTAGCTTTTCCTACCAAGGCCACGGCCCTAACGGCCATGCATGCCATTGGCACATGCCAACATGCTCATTTGGTAGCTTTTCCTACCAAGGCCACGGCCCTAACGGCCACGCATGCCATTGGCACATGCCAACATGCTCGCTAGTAGCTTTTCCTACCAAGGCCACGGCCCTAACGGTCACGCATGCCATTGGCACATGCCAACATGCTCGCTGGTAGCTTTTCTTACCAAAGCCACGGCCCTAACGGCCACGCATGCCATTGGCACATGCCAACATGCTCGCTGGTAGCTTTTCCTACCAAGGCCACGACCCTAATGGCCACGCATGCCATTGGCACATGCCAAACACACCTTTGGTAGCCTAACTTGCAAACCTTGCAACCTACCACCAAGGCATTCGCACATGCCATTGGCACATGCCAAACACACATCTTTGGTAGCCTAACTTGCAAACCGTGCAACCTACCACCAAGGCATTCCGCACATGCCATTGGCACATGCCACACACGCCACTAGCAGCTCGGCATTGTCACTTACACTCAACGTACAACCTACCACCAAGGCATTCCGCACATGCCATTGGCACATGCCACGCACGCCACTAGCAGCTCGGCATTTCCACTTGCGCTCGAAGTACAACCCGCAACAAGGGAATTCCGCACATGCCAATGGCACATGCCACATGCGCCACTAGCAGCGCCACTTGCACTCAAGGTGCAACCAACACTCGAGATATCAACACAAGGCGGGGATGCTTTCCGGGGTTTTGGTTTGGCGGTCACGACTTGCGGCGTACACTACGCTCACATTAAGAAAGTGTGAAAAGGAATAAAGCGGTCAAATAAATGAGGAAATAATGGTGAAAATGTTTTCACCCATAAACACATTGCGGTTACCACCTCCTCTCATTATTTCACCCTTTACTTTCTTCCTTCATGAGGCCGGGTACGTTTCAATCTCGACTTGTATAAATAGGTCTTACCTATTTCCACCGGACAACAAGTCTCGGTCGGGAGAAAAATACTACACTCTCGGAAAGGCAACTTTGCAAGCTCTCCCAAAAGCTTTCATCTCTTGCAAGCTTCCCAAGCTTTTACTTTCGATACAAGTCGAGATACTACTCTCCTGCACTATTCCGGTCTCTACACCTTTCTTTGCTTCCCTCCCCAAATCAACCCTTCTCCTCCACTTTGTGACCGAAACAAGTCTGGAACGACCATTTCTTGGTTTAGGCCGGAGTTGTACAGATTGATCTTTCGAATCTATAAAGTGCTCACGTGCAGCACATTTGTTTAGGGTTTGAACCAGTTTCTCACTCACCTACCGAAATTACCGAAATCGGCAGAAACGATTTTTACCCATAAATAGTTGATTATGGAAATCGTAATCAAGTCGCCCCCAAGTGAGGCTATTGTGTTCGGCGGGAAATAGTTGAGTACGTATGAACCATTGTTGTATTCAAAATCGGGACCGAAATCTAACTGCTCTGTAACGGAAGTGTGATGCTTGAGTGGAGTGGTGTTGTGAGTGAGTGATAACTCCTGATATAAAATTGAACTGTGTAGTTGCGTTGGACTTGTCTGCGATGGCCACAAAAAACTATCTTCTACAGTAATGACAAGAACTGGGTAGTAACAACATTAAGCAAAAATGGTTTGCAGCAGCTTCAATCAGCTGAAATGCAGCAGCGACGAGAAAGACTGCATTGTAGCATTTGCGGTCAATTTGAGCTGCGAGGCTGCGAACATTGATGGGCTGCGGCAACCCGATCAGCTAGGCTATGCCAAGCGACATCGAGCATTGCGGCTTCTACGATCAATTTGGATTTGCGGGAAGCGGCGAGCAAAAGCGCACTGCAGTGCGATCGGTTGGACTGCGGGAGTTGCGAATAGAGGCCGGACTACAACGGCTTCGATCAGGCAGTGCGCTGACATCGAGCATTGCGGCGAGCTGCGCTCGAGATGGAATGCGGAGCTTCGATCAAAGCTGCCTTGCTTGAGCGGTGCGATCCAGTGGGCAACGGGAGTTGCGAATAGATTTGGACTACAACGGCTTCGATCGGCTAGTGCCGGCGGCAACAGCGAAGCTGCGGCAACCCGATCGGCTGGTCTGCGGTGACAACGAGCGTTGCCCCTTTGCGGCAGCTGCGATCCCGGCTGGACTGCGAAATGGCGAGCAAAGCGCACTTCTGGCCGGTTAGGTAATTTGGATTTGCGGGGAGTTGCGAACGGAGTGGAGGCTGCAGCACCTTCGATTAATTTGGGCTGCAGCGGCAATGAGCATTGCGGCGGTAGCTCAGTGGGGCTAACGAGGCTGACGAGCAAAGCACCTTTGCGGCCGGTGCGATCAGTGGGCACGGGAGTTGCGGCTGAGTGGGCTGCGGCGGCTTCGATCGGGCAGTGCAACGACGGCATCGAGCATTGCGGTAGCTACGATCAGGCGGGCTGCGGGAGGCGACGAGCAAGCGCCTTTGCGGCATCTGTGATCGAATTTGGACTACGGGAATTGCGAGCAGTGGGCTGCGGCGGCCCCGATCGGTAGTCTGCGACGGCGTCGAGCATTGCGGCGGTACGTCCCGAATTTGGGCTAATAGGAGCGACGAGCAAGCGCAGCTGCGGCGGTTTGTGATCGGTGGACTACGGGAGTTACGAGCGGAGATGGACTGCGGCTGGCTTTGATCGGTGGTCTGCGGCAACGTCGGGCATTGCGGCCATTTGCGATCGATTGGTTGCAGGGCGACGAGCAAAGCGCAACTGCGGCAAGCGCAATCACAGATTTGCGGGAGTGCGGCAGATGGTATGGCGGCTTGATCAGTGGTACGCAGCAACAACAGCGAAGCGCCTTTGCCGGCGGGCGCGACGGTGGTACTTCATGAGTTGCGGCATAGCTGGAATTCAACGAACAAAGCTAAAGCGGCGTGCGATCAGGTGGGCTGCGGAGATGTGGACATAGTTGGACTGCGGTATGATCAGTGGAATGCGGCGATGGCGAGCGAAGTCGTGCCATAATAATTGCGATCGGTTGGTGCAAGAGCTGCTGACATGGCTTGACTAATTAACCCGATCCAGGCGAGTGCACGCGGCGACGAGCAAAGCTATCTGGAGCAGCTGCGATCGGTGGAATCGGCGATTCTTTGAGGAAGGCTAGGCTAAAAGATTCGATAAAACTATCTTTTTGCATCGATTCGTCAAGCGAGTCTGAGAATCGATGAGCAAAAGCGGGTTTGCATCGATTGCGTCCAAGCCCGAGTGCGAGTTTCTTTTGAACAAGACTATAATAATTCGATCAACTTAACTGTAGCAGTTTAACATTACTGATTGTAATAATTGCGTCAAAATATTAGGGTGTATGCTCGCCCCCTCTTAATCCTGTAACTCGTTGTAGGATTAAGAAGTTTGGGTTACCTGAAGTTTCGATTTTCAGAAGCTTAATTTCGCATTCCATTTAGGTGCCATGTAACTCGCCCCCAAGCGTATGGAGTGTTACGTAGCTTGCCACAAAAGAGTTATTTTAGACCATGAGGTGTTACGTATCTCGCCCCCAAGTGACAGTCAGTCACGTTGAAGTGATTTGCAACTCTCCCCCCAGAAGATAGTAATCGTCATGCTGCTCCATGCTCGTACAAGGGTGCACTGCCTTTTGCATTTTGCTCGCGCATGAAATTTTGAAGATGTCTCGCTATCCCGGAATTCGCGCGGGGTCCAATCCCACTATCCGGATGCGCGTTGAGGAATTGAAATGTGTGCATCTCCTCGTGAGAAAATGCTCGCCACATTATAGGTGTCTCATTGAACAAAAGTATGCATGAATATATGAAAAGATGTGAAAATATGAAAATTGTATACGTACCGTATTGAAAGTGTTATTGCGACTTCGTTTATGAAGCGATTAGGATGCCCACTGGCCATGTTGATGTTTTCCAGCGATGATGACTAGTATAGTTGCCTTAACGTCTCGTCTCGACTTAGTAACTGGATTTGTCTATGGGACTGCAATGCACCAGTTAAATCAAAACTGGATTGAAGACCGTTGCTGTTTTAGGCTGTATTTAAGAAATGCGATCGGCTATCTTGTAACAATTATGCATAAAACTGGACTGAAGCAGTTGTGAGGAAAACTGTACTGAAATAATTTTGGGGAAAATTGGACTACAGTAGTTCGACCAACTGGACTGTAGGAATTAAAAAGGACTGCAGCAGTTCGATCAATCGCCAACAATTGTTGTTGGATTCTGTGTGATTCGATCAACTAACTGTAGTAGTTATGACTAGCACCGAATATGTGCGTATTGAGGTTTATGAATCGAACCAGCACTCACAATTTTCACACGGGCGTTTTGTGGGTAGAAACTCGACGCAATAGCATTCCCGAACATTGAATATGATAGGTAGTTTTCACTTGATAGTGGTTGATGTGCCGCTAGGAACCCCAAAAATAATATTTTCAAACTCAAGAGTTTTCTCCTCTATATTGTAGAAAATTGAAAGGTGATTCCAACGAGCCAAAAATCACTCAATTCGGACTTAAAACGAAGAAGTTATTGACGAAACAAGATTCCAAAAAGCATGCGTGCCGTGGCTGACGTGGCACTAATGACTAAACATGACTGTCGCTGACATGGCACAATTGATGACGTGGCAAGTGTTGTTGCTTCCATGGCACGATGACGTGGCATGTTGACTGGACATTACTTTGCTGGCGTGGCATGCTGACTGAACCGGTTTGCAGACGTGGCGGCTGACGTGGGATGTTGATTGGACCTCACTTTGCTGACGCGACATGCTGACTGGACCGGTTTGCTGACTGTCAGCTGACGTGGCACGCTGACTGGACCGCACTTGCTAAAATTTGATGTAGCAGTGAGTATCGAAGTTTGATGTACCACAGAGCATCAACGGTTGACATACGCGGGGACATCGAAATTTGATGTAACATGAAGCATCGAACTTTTTCTAAGAGTTGAATTTTGATATATCTCGGATCATCGATATTGGATGTACCCAAGAGCATCAATGGTCTGTGTATCCGGCGCATCGAAGACTGATGTACCATTGATGCATCAAACTATTCCTTAGCCCTGACGGATGTGGGTGAACAAAACCTGTGTTGAATTGGGTGAGGAACTTTAACGTGGGTGAACGACACCCCCTGAAGTGGGTGAGGATTGCCGCCGGCTGTGATCTTTTTTTTTTTGAATTAGAAACTCTTCGCCACGGTTTACGTGAACATTGATCTTTCCTCCGTGTATTTGGCGACAGTTTTTCGAAACTATTGTTTTTTCTTTCAAGCCTCCTTGCAACGGTTTTCTGCTTCAACCTTCAGCAACAGTTTTATTTAACTGTTACCATTTGTCACGAACTTTTCTGCAACAGTTTTTGGATTTTAGTAACGGTTTCTGGGACTGTTGCCGTTTCTCATGGACTTTCCATCACCGTTTTCGGCCTTTTCTGGAACTTTTTGAGATGCTTTTCCAGAGGTCTTCTCTAGGATTTTCAAGCGCTTAGAGATGTAGGAAACTTGACCATCCGTGCGATCATGACAGTAGCGATTTTTTCATACATCAAACTCGAACAGGCGGATCGAACATCCTGACAACAATCTTGGAGACTTTTGCAGTGAGTCAGCTTTGGTGGCTTCTCACTGCGATGCTGGACTGCAACAGTTGTGATCAACTGGACTGCAGTAACTGTTATTAACTGGTCTACAACAGCTGCGATCAGCTGGACTACGGTGATTGAAAACAAAACCGGACCAAGCCATGTTGCAGATCGAACATCCAGCAACAATTTTGATGATGTTTTTTCGCTATCTTTCACCGTGGACCGAACGTCCTTAGAGCGGTTTCATCGGTTTTTATTGCGATGCAGTTTTAGTGGTTTCCGAAGGTAATGGTTTTAAGGAAATTTGAAACAGTGAATCTTGATTGCAGTTGTTGCGATCGACTGGACTACAGTATGTGCGATTATATGGTCAGCAGCAGCTGCGATCAGCTGGACTGCGACCATTGTGATCAAACTGGGTTGCAACAGCTACGATCAGCTGGACTGCAATAGTGATTCTTCACGACGTTCAAACAACTTTTTCACGGAAGCGATTTTGAAGCATTTTGTACAACTTTTCTCAATGGGAGAACACGATTCCTTTTCTCGTTTTTCCCCGGCAGCGGCGCCAATGTTTGTACCCAAAATTACTCTTGGGTACAACACGATGAATGGAAGATTTGGTGTGTTTTTAGGGTTAGGAGATGAATTGAAGATAAAAGAAATTCACACGGGTTTTACGTGGTTCGGCGCAGTTTCCTACATCCACGGGTGAATCCCCTTGGGGAGTAATTTTTCATTGATGTTTGAATTACAATCTCATTTTCTCTCCCTCCTTTTGGCTACCCCCTTTTCATTTCTGCTCCTCACTATTTATACAATTGTATACATAATTTCAATATAACTTAAATAGCACTAACTGCTCATTTATGCCTCCCTCTTCAATTCCGCATGAAATTGCTGAAATTATCGTTGCATGTATGAAACTGCTGGAATAAATATTGCATGGCTCCATCTTAAATTCTGCATGACATGCTGGAATTAACTCTGCATGCCTCCATCTTCAATTCTGCATGAAACTGTTTGCATGCTTCTTTGAATAAATTTTGCATGAATGATGGCTGGCAGTATTGGTGGACACTGGCTGGCGGAATAGTTGATGCGCAAAGTTAGAGATCGGGTGGCAAAGACATCCGGGCAAGACATGGCTAGAAACTGGATGGCAGTGAGGCAGAAAACTTGGCTGGGAATTGGTTGGCAGTGCGAATGAGTATTTGGCTGGAGGTGCGACGAGCAACCGGACGTTGACAGTTGACCAACAGTTGACTTTGACTTTGACCGAGTCTTGACTTTGACCTTTGACCGGTCATTGTAATACTGGGCAGGCTGGTGGGCTGCTTCGATTGACTGGTTAGAGGGCTTGGATGAGTGCCAAAAGATGATTCAAGCTCCAACTGGCCCATTATGTGGCATTTTTTGTTATGGTACAAACAATTCTTAATATCTCTTGTTCATTATAGAACAAAATGTCGACTTTTTAAATCAGTTTTTTCATCCAACGGTAGCAGAAAATGTAATACAAATACCATCTGTCTACGATGTAGACGAACTCTTTAGTCTGGTTGACTAACAGATAGCTAGGATGGCATCTCAGTGAGGAAAGTTTATACCTTTCTAATGGAATTCGGGATAGAAACCAGCTCTGGTGAAAAAAATCCGTCTACATAGGAAAATAATATGGGGACTAAAACAGTACCTAAACTACAAATGTTCATGTGGGAGGGGTTACATCCTAATCATTTGAAGTGGTGAAAATTTTTGCTTGTTTTGCTATAGTATTTTCCACCTCATTTCCTTATCTAGGAACAAAATGAAAATCCTAAGAAAGTTCTACAAAATAAAAGCTTGCGTTTAACTTCCTCCATAATGGCTCTGTTTGTCCAAGAAATATCCACTGTTTTACTATTTAGAAACTTGATTAAAGGTTCGCAGTCTCCTTCAATACTGAAATCTGAGAGATTCTCTTCCTCTGCCCAAATTATTGCTTTCAACAGTCCTTGCTCTTCCGCCTCTTGTGGTTCTGAACATGTTGTTGGTCTTGCTCTCCCTCCTGCGAAAGTACCTGCATCATTTTTCAGAATGATAGCAATGATGAAAGGGTCAATTTCTGAAGTCCAAGATGCATCCACATTTATCTTCCATGTATTTTTGTCTGGTGGATTCCAGGGTACCTTTCTTTTAGGTTGTTTTTCTTTTTCCTCATTGTTTTGATCTGGTCTCACTTTCCTTGTCCAAAATTCCACATGTCTATAAATTTCTTTGATAAGCTCACAAGGGTTTAGGAAGAACCTTGGAAGGATTCAATACATCTTGTCTTCTAGATAAACCATATTTTGGTTGCCACTAATTCTAATGAGATAACATTATAAGTGTTGTTGAGCCAATGTCTGCAAATATCCAATATTCTTGTTGAAGCATCAAAGTTGTAGCTAACATGATTGGGCCCTAAACCCCAAATTTCCTTAGCATAGGGACAATGAAGAAACCGGTGTTCTAATGTTTCGTTTTCTACATTACAGAAAGTACAACCAGGGTTGATATTAGGTATTATCCCTATCAATATTTTTGAATTTGTTGATAAAATGTTATGTATAAATTTCCACAAGAAGAGTTTAATCCTAAAGGAGACTTCCAGTTTCCATATTTCTTTCCAGAAATCATCATCAATCCCTAAATTAGAGTTATTGATAGTGGTTTGAGTTAACTTGTTATACATGGAATTGACAGAGAAAGTTCCTGATTTTGTGAGTTTCCATCTAAGCATATCAGATTTAAGGTTGTTATCTCTATCTAAGAAGAGATTAATTTTACAAATTTTTCAGCTATAGTTATTAGGAAACTAGAAAAGATTAAGTGTGTGTTCCAATTATTGCTCTCTGAATCTATTACGTGTGATACTAAAATGAGACAAGCGTTATCATTTGTTTTATGCTTCATCAGTTTTTCATAAAGACCTTTTATCCAGTGATCCTCCCAAATATTTATGTTTTTTTTCCGTTTCCTTGCTACTTCCCATATACTATTTTGAGTAACTAAACTTAGTCATGTACTAATACATCTCTATGTCTAGGAGCATCCATCAAGTGGTTTAGCTCTAAGGGGAGATTTATTTTTAAAATATCCAGGCTATAAAGTTTTATCCCACAGAGAGTTGGGATCAGTTATTAGTCTTTTTCTTTTTTTTTGGCATACAACGTGAAAAAAAAAAAAACTAACTTTGAGCTACATTCCAGAGAGTAGAAATGTTAGTCGGAACATAGTCGTAGTTCGTCCATCTATCTTGGACTTTGAGAGAGAGTGCGTAACCATCCAAAGAGTGGGCTGCAGTGTTTTCCAGTTTAGGAACAAACACAAATGCACAATTGTTGAGATTGTTCGAGAGTCTCTTTATATCATCTCTAAGCTTTTAGATCTTCCATGGAGGATTTCTTGTCTTCCTATTTAAACAATTGACTACTATTTCACTGCCACCTACAATGATTACGAAATTTAGTGCCATGGTAGTTGCTAGTTCAGCTGCTAGTAAAAAAACCATCTGCTTCAGCATAAGTAACACTTTCAGACGTGCCAATTCTAGTAGCTGCACCCATACAAACTTCGTTGTTGTCTCTAAAAATTATAGCACAAGCATAGGATCCATTCTTTCATGCAGCATCCACGTTGATCTTAATATAAGGATGTTCTGGAGGGTGCCATGTAGCCATTACCAGATTGTCAGCTATATTGGAAGTGGAAGCTCCAGCATTGAGATTATCATCCATGTTGAAGTTGTAGTAGGTGCTAAACCAGTAGTTTGCAATCATAAAAGTACCCTGAATATTAGTGGACATGTTCTCAAAAACTTTGATGTTCCTTACTTTCCAAATAGCCCAACGAATAGCCATTCCGAAAGAGATAGAGTACTCGTTATCTCCATGTTGTAGCCAGTTCTGAATCAACTGAGGGAGAGAGAGATCTGGATTTTCTTATAATCTGAGACCCATTGGTGATGCAAACCATAGATCTTGATCAAAGGGGCAGTGGATTAAGAGATGGTCTGATGTTTCAGTTGCGGAGTTGCACAAAGAACATTCAGGAGAGACTGTATCAACAAATCTGTTGATTTTTGTGGCTACTGTGAGCCCATTGTGAATTGCTCTCCAAACAAAAGTTTTTATTTTTGGGGTTGTTTTCTTTATCGACCAGAATCTTTTTCAGGGGAAGATGTTCTCACCAGAGATTGATGATTCTCCTTGGTTGGATTATAGCAATTTCTGAAACGAATGCGAAGTAAAATTTCCATGATTGGTAGGCTGCCAAATGAGAATGTCTGCAGCAGCTGAGTTTATTGGGACTTGGTAAATGAGTGTTGCAGTGAACTCATCTACTACTTGTAGTATGGAATACATGTCCCATTCGCCAGTTGCAGAGTTTATGAGCTGATGTACTTTAGTGATGTTGGTGACAACATCTTCTTTTCTCTGTGGAATTCCATCTTGTATGGTAGGTATCCAAGGGTCTGAGAAGATTTGTATGTCTTGACCATTTCCGACTAGCCACCTGCATCCCTTTTTTAGTTCAGTTCTACTATATATCCAGAATTGCTGACCATGTAATGGAGCACTTTCTTTGCTTCTTGACTTCCCAAAATGATTTGTTTCTCAAATATTTGGCCTCCAAGATTTTGACCCACATATAGTCTTTGTCATGCAGAAATCTCCACGCTAGTTTTTCCATGAGAGCTTGATTAAGTTCATATAAGGATTTGATGCCCATACCTCCTTTTTTCCTTTGAGATGTTAAACTACTCCCATTTAAGGAAGTGCATTTTCCTGTTGTATCTGTCATGTCCCCACCAAAAATCTCTAATGATTTGAGTTAACTTGTGAAGGAATGTTTTAGGAATGCTTGAGGTTGCCATGTAGTATTACATTAGAACTGTTCTTCCCGCATGATAAAAATTGCTTCTTTTCCAGCTGCTGATGGTGGTTTTTAAAGAAAGGGTAAAATCGTAAAACCCCAAATAACCTAATGTCACCGGTGACACATTTATTAGAACATTTAATGAATGTAGTCAGTAATTAATAGGGGGTATTTTTTCAAATTAGGGTTACAACGAACAAAAACCTAATTCCTCTCCGTGCCAATGGAAAATTATGCCAGCCACACCTAGCCCAAGCTAGCCGCACCTCTGTGCCAATGGCAAATCATGTCAGCCACACCAAACGCGCCAAAGCATGCCAACCATGCTAGCCGCACCTCCGTGCCAATGGAAAATCATGCCAGCCACACCTAGCCCAAGCTAGCCGCGCCATGCCAAACGCACTCTTCCTTGGACCTAGCTATGCTAGTCACACCAAACGCGCCAAAGCATGCCAACCATGCTAGCCGCACCTCCGAGCCAATGGAAAATCATTCCAGCCACACCTAGCCCAAGCTAGCCGCACCTCTGTGCCAATGGAAAATCATGCCAGCCACACCAAACGCGCCAAAGCATGCCAACCATGCTAGCCGCACCTCCGTGCCAATGGCAAATCATGCCATCCACACCTAGCCCAAGCTAGCCGCGCCATGCCAAATGCACTCTTCCTTGGCCCTAGCTATGCTAGTCACACCAAACGCGCCAAAGCATGCCAACCATGCGAGCCGCACCTCCGTGCCAATGGCAAATCATGCCAGCCACACCTAGCCCAAGCTAGCCGCACTTCTGTGCCAATAGCAAATCATGCCAGCCACACCAAACGCGCCAAAGCATGCCAACCATGCTATCCGCATCTCCGTGCCAATGGAAAATCATGCCAGCCCAAGCTAGCCGCGCCATGCCACGGCAAGCCAAACACCCTAACCTTAGCCCTAGCCGCGCCATTCCAAAGTAGCGCCCTCACCTAGGCTTGCAAAACGTACAACCTAGGCCAAATTGGCCACGCATGCCATTGGCACATGCCAACACGCTCGCTGGTAGCTTTTCTTACCAAACCGTGGCCCTAATGGTCGAGCATGCCGTTGGCACATGCCAACACGCTCGCTGGTAGCTTTTCTTACCAAGTCGTGGCCCTAATGGCCAATCATTCCATTGGCACATGCCAACACGCTCGCTGGTAGCTTTTCTTACCAAACCGTGGCCCTAATGGCCAAGCATGCCATTGGCACCTGCCAACACACATCGCTGGTAGCTTTTCTTACCAGGTCGTGGCCCTAATGGCCGAGCATGCCATTGGAACATGCCAACACGCATCGTTGGTATCTTTTCTTACCAAGTCGTGGCCCTAATGGCCAAGCATGCCATTGGCACCTGCCAACACGCATCGCTGGTAGCTTTTCTTACCAGGACGTGGCCCTAATGGCCGAACATGCCATTGGCACATGCCAACACGCTCATTTGGTAGCTTTTCTTACCAAGTTGTGGTCCTAATGGCCACGCATGCCATTGGCACATGCCAACATGCATCGCTGGTAGATTTTCTTACCAGGCCATGATCCAAGTTGGCCACACATGCTACTGGCACATTCCAAACACGCACGCTGGTAGCCCAACTTGCAAGCCGTGCAACCTAGGCCAACTTGGCCTTACGCACCATTGGCACATGCCAAAACCCACGTTGGTAGCCTAACTTGCAAAGCTGTGCAACCTAACGCCAAGGCATTACGCACATGCCATTGGCACATGCCACACACGCCACTAGCAGCTCTATGCATTGCCACTTACACTCAACGTACAACCTACCACCAAGGCATTCCACACATGCCATTGGCACATGCCACACACGCCACTAGCAGCTCTCCGCACCGCCACTTGCGCTCGAGGTGCAACCCGCAACAAAGGCATTCCGCACATGCCATTGGCACATGCCACACGCGCCCCTAGCAGCGCCACTTGCACTCAAGGTTCAACCAACACTCGAGACATCAACACAAGGCGGGGATGCTTTCCGGGGTCTTGTTTTGGCGGTCACAGCTTGCGGCGTACACTACGCTCACATTAAGAAAGCGTGAATAGGAATAAAGCGGTCAAATAAATGAGGAAATAATGGTGAAAACGTTTTCACCCATAAACACCTTGCGGTTACCACCTCCTCCCATTATTTCACCCTTTACTCTCTTCCTTCATGAGGCTCGGGTACGTTTCAATCTCGACTTGTATAAATAGGTCTTACCTATTTCCACCAGACAACAAGTCTCGGTCAGGAGAAAAATACAACACTCTCGGAAAAGGCAACTTTGCAAGCTCTCCAAAAAGCTTTCATCTCTTGCAAGCTTAGAAGATTTCACTTTCTGATACAAGTCGAGACACTACTCTCCCAGAATTATCCTGGTCTCAACACCTTTCTTTGCTTCCCTCCCCAAATCAACCCTTCTCCTCCACTTTGTGACCGAAGCAAGTCCTGGGAACGGCCATTTTTTGGTTTAGGTCGGACTTGATTGATCTCTCGAATCTAGAAAGTGCTCACGTGCAGCACATTTGTTTAGGGTTTAAACCAGTTTCTCACTCACCTACCGAATTTACCAAAATCGGCGGAAACGATTTTTACCCATAAACACCAGCCGGATAATTTCTCTATGAACTTATCAATAAGAAAATTAAAGTTAGAAACTCTATTTCCTTGTTGCGAGAATCTTCACCCCAGGATACTTTTTATCCTTGTGCATTTTAGTCACCCCCAAAGTTTGGATAATTTCTCTTTGCATAAGAATCTGGAACACTTTTCTTTCAAGTAGATGGAGGATTTAGAGTAGTTTACCAAGTGACTCGAGACACTCGTAATATTGTTGCAGTATTGTAGTTATTGAGTTTATGGTGTTTGTATCTGTGTTCCCAAACAACATTACATCATCTGCAAACATTATATGAGATACACTTGGTGCACATCAGTTAGTAGTCTCCAAGCTACTTTAGCTATCAAGGCAAGGTTGAATTTCTATGCATCCTTGAATCACATGCCCCCTTTATCCATAGGTTTACACATACTTGGCCAAGCCTTGGGATAATACCCTTTTGTATTTGGTTCTATTCCCCACCAGAAATCTTTTTGTATTGCATTAACGTTTTTTTTGTTGTTTTAGGTAGTATGAAACAACCCATTTGGTAAGTGGCAATACTAGCTAACATATGCTTGGTCAGGACCATTTTACTACTTTGAGGCAAAAATTTACTTTTCCATCCCTGGATTTATGTTCCATTTTTCTAGAATGAATTCAGAAGTCTTGATTTTAGATTTATTAATGAAAAGAAGTTCCTATATAAGAGTCTTTAATGTATATGTGTTTTATTTTAAGTAGTTTTGACATCATTCTTTGGTGTTTGGGTTGGACTCCTTTCGTACCTTGTTATAAGCAGAGGCAGCGGTTATGACTCCTTTTTGTTGGAATATTTTCAACTGCGCTATCCAAGGGGGGGTCCTGGGGGGCGTAGCAGACTTGTATTTCTTGATTCAACAATGTTGTTAGAATTAATATCCTTAACGGATGCATGTAAGGAGGCAGAATGGCTTAGGAACCTACTTATGGAAATTCCATTTTGGAAGAAGCCAACTCCGGCGGTCTTGATTAATTGTGATAATCAAGCTACCATCTATAATGTCTCAAATAAGACTTATAATGGAAAGTCAAGACATGCAAGTCTTAGACATCAAATGGTTAGGAAACTACTCAAGAGGGGAGTTGTTACGGTTAACTTTATTGAATCAAAGAGGAATTTGGCAGACCCATTTACGAAGAGTCTACCAAGTTCGGTGGTTTCAATAAAAAGTAAAGAAATGGGACTAAGGTCTGTGAAAGAAGTTTGATCTCCCATAGCAGAAACCTAACCTATGTTTTGAAAAAGATAAACAAGGTTCAATGTGGTACCAACAAGTTATGGATGTAGATTATGGAGCACTAATATAAAACTTCCCATTTCTAATTAGTGTTGGGTTCTGCAAGAAAATAGGATGGATGTAAATCCTTAATGAGTTTGTGATTAGTAAAAGGTGTATCGTAGAAACACCTTCGAGACTTACCTATATGAGTATGGAAATCAGGCTGTTTCCTAAGAGAAGAAGACCGTTCTCTAAAGAAGACTCATGAATCAAGGATATAAGCACATGGCCATTAACGTGCTTAGCTCTGAGAACACATGATTTATCAAATCAATATGTGTGGAGACTTCGGTTTTATCATAAGAGATACTTGGTTCAAGACTGGTTTCACCATAGAATCTCGATAAGGCTTTGAGTTTCTTACACTAAGTGAAGGTTCAAATCCAAAAGATACCTATCATTTATGTGTTGATTTCAACGATGATGCTTAGTCTCAATTGTGCTTGAACTACGTTGGCTTGATCCCACTCGGGTACGTAGGCAGTCACTTCGGTGATGCAGTCACTCTAATTTAAAAGTTTTTAACTTTGTTTTATGGTTTTTTGAAAATAGGGGGAGAATGTTGGAATATTTTCAACTGCGCTATCCGGGGGTCCTATTTTATGGTTTTTGAAAATAGGACGTCATTGATGTCTGATGATGAAGAGATTCATCGTTTCGAGAAGAGAAACCTGTTGGTGAAAAGATGTCTCTTCCCAATATTTGCGTACGACATTTTCACCTCCCTTTTTCTTCCTCTTATTCTACCGTTGCAACTCCACTGCTACCACCACCAATATTCACACCAGCTCCACAACACATATATACACATACAGCTGATTTTTTTTTTTTGTTTGTCTGTTTCATTGAATTAGTTTAATTTCATGGGTTAATGCAGAGTTGAAAGAGATTAATTTTTTTCTACCCAAAAAAATCAGGATACGGTGGTGGTGGTGGTATATGGTAGTAGAAAGTGCTTCCATTAATCAAATGAGAACATTTAGTTGTATTTCGTGAACAAAATGAAAGCTGAAAGTAATTAAATTAGTCCAATTTCATGGTTTTATACAGAAATGAAATATCTTTTTCTGGCCCACTCTATCGACACTGACCCGAAGGTAGTCCTTTCTCTTATGGCGGCTTCACTCCCCTATCAGTATTCAATGCGGGTGACGACTACGCCCATACAAAGGTGCCCCAACACTTTAATTTAGCCTGTAGTTCACCCCTTCCGTGGAGGGGGTCATGGGTCGTGGTGGTTGACTCTGATACCAAGTGTTAGGGTACCGACCCTAAACTCGTCATAAGCCCATGGGTAGAACTCAACTCGAAAACCGGTTGACTAGATAAGGGAACCCATTGACTTATAAACTACCAATTAAGCCCCATCTAACCAATGTGGGACTAGGATCCCAACAAATCGATTGATGGTTTCAAAATAAAAAAATTAAAAAAAAAAATCAGAGTATGTGACGCCCCAATGATAGCCTTATTATTTTACTATGTCAACATACTAGTGGATTGCCCGTGCCATTATGGCACGGGGACGAAAGGGGTAATATCCACCAGTTTGTGGTGAATATCTTCGTAGCAGACAGTTTTATTTATATATTGAATTTAATTTAATTGGTTTTATGGATTTCAAGTGATATTTCAATCGGTTTCGATCCATTTCAAGTAATATTTTGATGTTGTCTTTATGTAAATTGCACCTAGGCGAGTTGCCAAATTTCATAATTGACAGAGCGAACTAGTGTAGTTTGACGGGGATATTTTATAATGGCGATAACTGTGGATTTGTGCCAGACTGCCGGTGCTAACACTGGTACGACATCGGTGGCTTTACACTGGTACGACATCGTTATATTGGCAGTCCTATATATAGATTTTTTTTTTGAAGCAGTCCTATATATAGATGTACTCTTGGTGACGCTGTTAAGATGGATCACCCGTTAGTATTTTTAAATTAAATGACTGATATCATATCGCGATGAAGAGGCCTACAAAAAAATGAACCTCAATACTTGGCCATGGACTCAATTTTAGCAGTGTTATCAGCTTCGTACAGTGTTAATGTATTAGGAATCCGGTAATCAAGTTCATGACAACCACTTGACTTGACTTTTCATTTCATTTTTTTATTCCAAATAGAGCGGAAGAGGCAAAACTTTCTTTAGTTTTTTTTATCACATATTTTTACTTTAAAGAAATGAAGACCTAGGAGGACACAAAATGTACCCCGGCTAAGATTTTAATTTTTATCCGTATGGCATAACCAAATGCCGGATCTTAAAAAATGTAGGGCACACCAGCTCCACAACACATATATAAACATACAGCTGATTATTATTTTTTTTTGTTTTTTTTTTGTTTGTTTCATTGAATTATTCTACCCAAAAAAATCAGGGTACGGTGGTGGTGGTATATGGTAGTGGAAAGTGCTTCCATTAGTCAATTTAGAACATCTAGTTGTATTTCGTGAACAAAATGAAAGCTGAAAGTAATTAAATTAGTCCAATTTCATGGTTTTATACAGAAATGAAAGAAATCGATTGATGGTTTTAATAAAAATAAAAAAAAATCAGAGTAGGGTGGTAGTGGTTACCGTGGTGATCAGTGTTGTTGATTTTCTGTCATAGTGGAGATGATGTTGCTGGTGGTTCTTTTTGTGTATAAATCTGAAGGAAGGAGGAGGGTGTTGATGACGAAGATTAAAAAAAAAAATGGTTAAATAATTAGTGATGGAGGAGGACGGTGGCGGTGGTTTTCACAGATTTGTGGTAGAGGTTATCGAAGATTGAAAAGGATTCATGGTGGTTGTTGTCGGAGATTGAAGGAGAATTAGATGAGTGAGATTTGTGGTGGTGCTTGGTTTTTTGCTGAAACTGAAAACACAGAGGAGGAAGAATGTATGCGCCCTTGATTTTGTTACAAATTACGACAATCTAAGAGACGAATAGAAACATGGAGGGGCTTTTCTGTCCTTTCATCGTTGAACCAAAACTTTTGGTTACCAGCACCAAACAAATCATTTTGCTTTATATTATATAGATAGATGCTACCCCAAGTATACATAGATCAGTTATATTACAATACCGTAAACATAGATTCCAGGAAAAGGAAAAAGAAAGATACATAAAAACATCATTCTGTAATAAGAACTAATGCAGTGCCTTGATATCTATCTAATGCCATAGTAATTTATATGGTTATTCTTTTCTTAATATTCACCTTCAATCCATTTTTCATATGAAGGTTTATGAATGGTTTGGAGCAAACATGATGACCTTTCACCACTTCAACGTGGAAGTTGAATAGGACAGCTGAAACAACAGACTTCATAAGCGTAAAAGACATATCTTTGCCTATACAAGTTCTTGGTCCAATGTTGAACGGAAAGAATTTGTGTAACGGCTCTGTAATTAGCTTCCCATTTTCAGCTATCCACCTCTCTGGCTTAAATTCCAAACAATCTTCACCCCAAATCCATGGCATTCTTCCCACTGAATAAAATGAAAGTAGTACTTCGATTCCAGGAGTGACCGTACTGCCATCCGGAAGCTGATCTTTCTTCACGGCAGATTTTCGGTTAATAGGAAGTGGTGGGTATAATCTTAAAGATTCACATAAAGCCGCATGCAAATAAACTAAACCTTTCAAGTCCTCCGAACCAAAAATCCATGGCCAAGTTTGGGTGCTTCCTGTTTCGTTTTCCCTGTTCTTTGTAAGCAATACAAAATTCAGCTCTTCCAAGATCTTTGTCTCGACAGCGGATGTCTTCGAAACAAGCCAGAAAAACCAAGTGAGACCCGATGTAATTGTGTCTCTTCCAGCTACCAAAAAGGTTAGCATTTCATCTCTAAGAAAAATATCTTTATTAGGCAAAGAAGAAACAATACTAGTCTTGTCTTCTAGAGCTTTTATGTAAGTTGATAAGAAATCGTATGTTTTAACTCCCGCTAGCAAGTCTTTCTTCTTTAGACTAATGTAATCTTCGAGAATTTTGTGTATTTTCTTTTTTGCTTTCTTTAACTTTCTCTCTTTACCGATGTCAAGCATACACAGTAATTTCCACAAAAACATAGGCCTTATATGCCTGTACAGTATCGCTTCTTGTGCATCATCCACAGCAACAGCTAGCTCATTTGAAGGAAGCTCTATGGAAAGGTAATTTTCGCATCTTCCAAAAATCACACTGATGTTAACATCAAAAGAAAATCTCGAACAAACATCTTGTAAATCAATGCTGGACCCTTCTTCAGCTACATGAGTTAAAAATGGGACTAATTGTTCTTCTACCATCTTTCGGCACGTGTTTGAAACTAGGGTTCTGAATTCTCTTGATGAGAATTCTGCATGAGCAAGTTTTCTTTGCATCCTCCAACGATCAGAATCCACGTTAAAAATCCCATCACCAAGTATACTGAAAACATCCCTGAAATTCTCTCCCTTTGGGAAATTGTTGAAGTTGGTTTTGAGTATGTACTCGATGTTTTGTGGGTGACAAGTAACAAGATATCTAAGATTTGAGAACATGGGTCCATCTATATAAAATGAACTTTTGCCAAGTGAACTGAAAACTTCAACAAACCATTCAGACAGGCGCTTGGAATTCAATATTAAAGATGGAATCGTGCCAACGAAAATCCAGTAGTTTACCGCTTTGCTGGTGTTTCTGAAATATAAGGCTAGAGGGAGAAAACAAAGGATGATACTGAAAATTACAGAAAATACTTTCGAGAAGAATGGATAAGAAGATAAAAGATACTCAATATCCATTGTTTTTTCTGTGGTGGTCGAGAAGGTCGACGAGAAAGTATGTAATATAGAAGATGTTTCTGCACGGGAAACAAAAAGTAAGGTTGATCACATTCATGGAAACTATTAATGCTCAACTAAATGCAGGTAACTGCTAATAATGCTCAACCAATTGCAGGTTTGAGCATTCATGGATAGTAGGTGTAGAAATAAAGTTCGGTAGGTTTTAATGGGCCAGCCTAATCCTACACCGACAATGGCACATCCGAGGTTAAAAAATATGAAAAACCGTTATTTTAACCCAAGGTTTTAAAAAGCGAAAGCGTGGGGCGAAATACTCTCATACCAGAGCGTAAAGCGTAAAGCAAAAGCGTAAAGCGAAAGCGAGCTTTTTGAATATAATAATATATATAGATAAGAAGTTATAAACCTAATAAAAGAAAACTACGAAAGTTCAGATATAATGAAAGGAACAATTAGACTAACTAAGCATATGGCATATTGATATTGCATATTCTACCCAAGAGCTATTTAAATATACTAGCCACGAATGTCTGCATCATCCATATCATCATGTGGATAGTCGTCATCATCATGCCCTATAAACTAGGTTTATTAGTATTTAGTTAGAAAAGGTGAAATAGGCCCTAATGGGTTTCAAAGGCCGACTTTTCCCTTTATAATATAAACCTATTCGTAAAGCGGCGCTCTAGAAACGTCTAGGACCTGAAGAGCAAAAAAGCGCCCAAAAGCGAGCCCCAAAAGCGCCTTTTAAAACCATGTTTTAGCCTTAGCAATGTCGGAGTGAAAAGTCCATATCAAAGAAATGTCAGTGATCTATTTTGTTTGAATATCATATTCACTGAAGAAAGATCGGACATGGAGAACAAAAACATTAGGGAAGATGGAAAAATAAAAGTGAAGAGGGAGATAAAATCAAAGAATACAGTTTTGAAACTTGGCCTGATGGTTCTCATGCTCCCTCCCTTGGAGAAGGTAAGGGTTAGAACCCTGGACCTTGTAATTGCTAGTAGTATTTAGGGGCCACAACTAACCACTGTACTAACCCATCAAAAAAAAAGTTTTAAACTTGTACTTCCTTTTTTGTAAATAAAATTACAAAATAATGAAAGAAAATAAAATTTTAAAATACTTGAACCCCGTTATATCCCAGCAAATAACAAAGGGAGGAATGTGCACCCGCGGGTGCACATAGTCGCACTCCAACCACAATGGTATGTTCTTACTATGCTTAATTTTTAATTATTAAATTTTTAATTATATAAAATAAAAATAATATTGTTTACAAGTTAGTAGTGCGAATGTATAGATGATAAATTGCATCAATTTATATTTTTCATGAGCACTAAGAATACTTAAAACCGACCCGATCGACCTGATTTGGCTTGCCCGAGTATTTTGATTGGCTTTGGGAGGGTAATGTGTACTAAATTATCAATATTACGTGGCCTTTTCGTGCCCGATAGACTTTATGGGTACTTTAAAATTAGGCCTGGCAGGCCCAACAAGACAAGATAGCTGCCCGGCCTTTTGTAGACACTCCTAATAATATGGATAAATTTTTGGGGGCAAAATCTAAAGGAGGCATAGGGACCAATAAGAAGCTGACATTTGTTCTTCTATTTTCGATAGTTTCTTATCAGATGTTACACTCCCAAATTACCCTCCCAAATCAAAACAAATCTTTATTAGTTATAAAAATAATAACCGACCTAAATTATAATCAACACAACCGAACGTAAACATGGAAAGAAAAATGGGAAATTATGGTCAACAAGGGAGTTCCGTTTGTGGAAAAATATTTGTAGCCCAAAATAGAAAAATTTTGTATTTAAAACCCACCATTTAAATTGTTTATATGAACAATCCAAAATTAGTCAAAAATAAATTTGATCACAACTATAAACTTAAATAAGTCTTTTTTTTTTATATAAACTTTGGATGATTCCTGAGAACCCTCCTAAAATTACTCTTTTTTCACAGTATGTAGGCATGAAAAAGCTTGTGATTCTTTTAAGATGATTTCTAAATGAGATATTGAAAAATGAAGGCTTGTATGGGTTTTAAATTTGATATTGTTTGAAGAGATGCTCGTAATAACACCCGTAATTTGTCTGTCACTTCAGTTTCAGGTGGAAATGGTGTTGTTTATTCAGCTGAGATCACTGACCTCCTTGTTTCAGCTGATGGCACTCGTCTTGGAATACGGATGCAGTTTAAATCATCAACACAGGATTTTGAGTTCTAGTAGGTCTATGGAGAATTATAGTTCCTCCAGTAGAAATGCTTTACAACCCATGGTGAGAACTAAAACTTCAACCCTTGGGCATGCCTCAGGCATCAGGACTCGTCATCCGAGTAGCTGGTTTCCATCGTTACAGCGAAATTCTTCTGAGGCATCAGGACTCGTCATCCGAGTAGCTGGTTTCCATCGTTACAACGAAATTCTTCTACTAAATAATTTGTGAGAGACCATACTTTATAAAATCCACAAGTACTAGTTTTTTTTTTGCTATCCAGTAGGGAGTTAGTTGTATGCCAAATAGGCTGAAATGAACTATTTGCATCATATTCTCTGCTACTGGATGTATTACTGCATGATTCTTTTTTCTTCTTAATGATTATTAATTGTTTTTTCAGCAAAAGGGCCAAACAAGAAGAATCAGTAAATCCATATTCAAGAGGCTGTGAAAGTGCAGAGCTTTTTAAATTTCTCATGTCCCCTACAGCCTTCCAGATCACGAAAAGCAGTTCCTCAAACATTTGGAGATATCTAGATGATGAAAAGCTAGCTAGCTAAGGCTCTTTAATCAAAGGTAATCATACGGTTGAAAATATGAGCTTTATACTTACTGTCTTTTCTTTTTTATATTTTCTTTAATCAACAACTAACGTGAGGTTATCATTGGCTGCAGGTACAAAACTGCGTGTACAAAATAATCAAAGTAGGCACTGGTAGAGCGTATAGATTGGTGGTGACTAATGAAGGGAAGTTCTTTGCCTTTGGCTGGAATAAGCATGGACAATGTGGAACAGGTTCAACAAAGACTGGTAAGTAAGGTTTTTGATAGTTTGATGATGATTTACTTTGACGGAATCCCAAAAATTTATAGATATGGGGCTACAATGGCTAGCATCCGCTTCTACCTGTGGAGACATTTCTCTAATTAATTTCTGCATACTTTGAGTAATTTCCACTTTCTATTGGACGTGCATAACCGTTTCTGTGTCTCTGAACTGTATGTCTGCCATAATATGGTAAAATATGAAGACATGGGATAGACAACAAGGTATGTATAAGAAATTGTGCACACCTCATTCTTTTCAATTATGTTTTCTTTAGGATTTCTAAAAGATTGTTTGCTTTAGTTGTAGACAAAACGAAGACTGATAAATGCAAGAGTAGAAGCCTTTACCACAGAAAGCAAATGCTAGAATCATGCTGGCAACAAAATAAAGCAATCAGAAGATTTGCAAACAGGGTATAACAATGAGATTGAATAGTAATAAAATTTTGGTTTGTTATGAGTTGAATCATAAAATTGTGATTATTAATCATTGGATCGGGATGACCTGAAACTGCACCATATCTACAGGCGCAAGGCACCTGAAATCCATTTTTTTTTTTTTGCGGTTACTTTATTTTATTACTGTAAACAAGCATGAGTAAATTTGTAACACTAAAAAAGAAGACACATGTCGTTCTCTTAATGGACAGCTAAAATCGTTATAAAAAACGGTATGACACCAACAATCATAAGAAATGAAGCCACGTGTCATGTTTCAAATGGTCAATTAAATTTAATAAACGTGTTACAAAATATTACACAACACTTACAACCATAACAAAAAGAAGACACGTGTCGTAATTTTAATGGTCAGTTTAATGTTACTAATTATTTTATTACAATTACAACCATAAAAATAAAGGACACATGTCATTTCCTTAATGGTTGGTTCAATTTTATTACATTGTCTGTGACAACTTTCAACCGTAATAAAATTACCGTAAGTGTAATATAAAATTTTAGGTCAAATCATAACAAACTTAATGTGATGGATTTTAGGTATAATATTAATTATATATTAATTATTTTTTGTAATGGATGTTAATCATCATATAAAAACTGTAACACTAATTATAACACCATATTTAGCACAATTATAATCCATAACAAATATTTTAAGTGATGGATTTATTATATAACAAAAACCTTAATATGGTGTAGTGTATGTATTCAATATTTTGTGTGTGACAAGTTACAAGATATCGAGTCTGAATCTGTTCATACTCCTCTAACGAGTGTATATATCACATATTTTTCTGATTGGTTGATTATTTAACGGATGACTCTATTACCCTCCATGTTTAGAATCACGATCCTCGTTACATAACTCCCTAAATTAAATCAAGGGTAGAGATGGAAGATATCTAAGTTCTCGAAACTTAGATATCTAAGTTTCGAGAACATGGGTCCATCTATTCAGATAGGCGGTCGGAATTCCATAATGCAGATGGAACTATGCCGAATTTTTTTTTATAGTTTAAGGCTTTGCTAATGTTTCTGAATCCCAAGTCTAGAGGGTGAAATATAAGGAAGATACAACAAATAAATGGAAATACTTTCACGATGAATGGACAAGAAGATAGGAGATACTCCGTATCCATTTTTCTTCTATAGTGGAGAGAAGGTCGATAGAAAGTATGTTTTAGGACTTCATATATGTATACAAGTGTTGGGATCCTAGTCCCACATTAGTTAGATGGGACTTAATTGGTAGTTTATAAGTCAATGGGTTCCCTCGTCTAGTTAACCGGTTTTCGAGTTGAGTTTTATCCATGGGCTTACCGCTTATGACGAGTTTAGGGTCGGTACCCTAGCATTTGGTATCAGAGCCAACCACCACGACCCATGCCCCCTCCACGGAAGGGGTGACCTATAGGCTAGATTAAAGTGTTGGGGCACCTATGTATGAGCGTAGTTGTCGCCCGCATTGAATACTGATAGGAGAGTGAAGCCGCCATAAGAAAAATGGCTACCTTCGGGTCAGTATAAGTGGGCCAACGAGGATGTTGGGTCTGGAAACGTGATAAGTTTATAAGCCAATGAGTTCCCTCGTCTGGTCAACCGGTTTTCGAGTTGAGTTCTACCCATGAGTTTACCGGTTATAACCAGTTTAGGATCGGTACCCTAACAACAAGTTTGAAATACCAAGCCAAGTACAATTTGCAAGCAACCATGATAGGCGTATCGCCACGTGCTCGCTAATTACTCGCAGGGTGAGCTGTTGTGATCTCATGGCCTACTCATTCGAAGAAAATTATGGCAGTTATAGCCAGTGTTTTATTGCCAAAATACTCATTATACCACTGTGGGCGGTAAAATAAAACTCATTTGTCATGGTCAATAATTGTTACCAATGACCTGGCTCCGATTCATATCATATGCATAAATACAATTGGCCATAGAATTAGGTCCATTGGAACCCACATGGTTCATTATTGTCCTGTCATTTTTCTTGTTTACTTTGAAATCTAAAACTTATCGGGTGGGCACCTGACCTTTAAGGTGATGTACCGTGAGATTTGTCATTCTGATCTCAATAGCATTAAAAATGGGTGGGGCAATGCACGCAACCCTTTGACATTTGTCTCTATGGTCGTCGTTTTTATAATCTTTGTGTACTTTGCTTGTTTTACAGACATGTGTTAGTTGGTATAGTGACGGAGGTGGGTCACAAGGT
Source organism: Papaver armeniacum (assembly GCA_023531295.1). NCBI lineage: Eukaryota > Viridiplantae > Streptophyta > Magnoliopsida > Ranunculales > Papaveraceae > Papaver > Papaver armeniacum. The sequence continues at coordinate 720,385 of JAJJWW010000469.1, forward strand.
TGGTGTTGGGTGCATGGTTAGGGCAGGAAAACGCTAATGAATGAAGGTTATTAATAGAGTAACTGAATTAGAAATGAAACCTCCATTGGAGTTGAGTCATTTCATTTAATACATCTAATCCCCTAGTTCTTATAAATACTACTCCCTCCATCCTGAATTATTAGTCCGCTTTGAATAAGTTAAAATATTAAGGAGACCGGAAGAGTGTATAAAACTACATCTATTAAATGATATATTATTACTAAAATTAAAAAGAGTATATGGAGTATGTAAGAAAAATACATTGGTAATTATAATATTTATAAAAATATTTAAATAGAAGATAAGAATAAAAATCTTTATGAATTGATTTAGTAGATATTTTTCAAATGGAGGAAGATATCATTTAGTATTTAGATTGGTGACATTTAAAATAATTTTATAATTGTAAAAGTTTGAAGGATATATTTGAGAATTTAACTAAAAAATATGATTATAAACAAAAGCTGGACAATATTTTAGGACAGACGAAAATAAAATAGAGGACAGAAATTTTAGGACAGAGGGAGAATCTTTTATTGGAAATGTAAACTTGATTTGGACTAATCAAGAATAATCCAGAAGAAAATGGAATGAAAGAAATTGGTCCACTAGTCTAGAGTGTTCTAGCTAGTACTGTACGGTTGGAGATAAGGCTTAGTCATATGGGCTAGATATCTAGCTGCTAGATTGGCCATCCACATCAGCCTGGGCAACCTCCTAAGTCCTATGGGCTAGATATCTAGCTGCTGCTTGGCCATCCACGTCATCTGTGAACGCCGAACGGTGCAGGCGTTTTGTGAGCGCCGAACGGTTCGGCGTTTTGGTTACTTTTTGAGCGCCGAACGTTCGGCTTTTTAAATCTCAGCCGTTAGATTTTGTGAGCGCCGAACGGTTCGGCGTTTTGGTCACTTTTTGAGCGCCGCACCATTCAGCGTTTTAATCTCGCCGATAGTGAGACTGCGAGCAATTGCTAGGAGAGAGAAGTATCCAGATTGAGTGTTAACTTTTTTCCTACACTTTTTTCATGATTTGCAACACTTTTTGGCCAATCTAGTAGTCCAATCTAGCCCATAGGACTTAGCCTAAGTCTAGGGTCTTCTAGGCAGTCAAAGTCCGTGAGTGAGTGTAAAAGAAATGTATATAGCTGGAGTCTTCTAGAGCGGTCTTAGGCTAGAGAGTTGGAGAGAATTCTAGAGGTAAAGTAGTCGGTTAGGTGAAGCTATATAAATAGGCTGTACCGATGTAGTGGAGTCTGTTTGAAACTTGTAAGTGAGTGAATACCCGAAGTGAGGTATAGGCGAGAAAGAGTGAAAGATAAAGTGAGTTTGTAAACAAAGAAGTGGTGTGTGTACGACCAAGTTGTTGAGTGCAATAAAATTCAGTTTTCAACTGAGTGTTGTGAGCCCATTTCAAATCCTTAAATACCCATTAACCCCAAAATCATTTCCAACACCTATGCGTTTGAGTCACCAACATACTAAACATACAAACAAAAATATTCAAAGTAGTTTCAAACATATCAGGTCCACTATAATCTCAAAGATGGTGACCCTTCGATCTTGCATGAGCATCGTCGCGATGCTGATAATGCTTTCAGTATCGTTTCAATTGTGATTCGCAGATACTCTTTCAGTGCAGAACAAATTAACAAACACAACTGTAAGAGTGACTGTCGTATGCCATTCTCCAGATGCAGATTGGTGGTCAATTCATAATATTGTCTCGGGGGCTAATAGTCGTGAAATTAACGTGCCCTATACAGGATCTTTATCTCCGAACTTTTTGTGGATACCTGGTTTGTTCACACGAAAATACTACTGTGATGCATTGTGGAATGGTGTTCATTTGAAAGTATACAGATCTAATAATCACTGAGATCATATTGCATGCAAGGATGAGTGCAGGATAGAGTTGAGAGATAATGGAGCTTTCCGATGGAATTTGGTCACGCAGGTTTGGGATATTATTGAACATTCCCTGCTTTCCGTCACAAGTGATTATGAACTCTATAAGTACAAGCCTCTAACCCGGTGCATACGCACCGGATATGCACCCGATATTTGTGTTTAGGGGCTTGTTTATGTTAACTCATCCATCCGAAAAAAACAGCAGTATTAGTGGATAGAGTTACACAAATCATTGTTGATGTAATTAGGATTCTTTTTTTTTTTTTTTGGATCATCCTCTTGTTCGGTTAGACATCTTAATCCTCTTTCCTCTTGTAACGGATCCAATGATTAACTGTGTGAGGAAGAAATCAAAATAAACCTCATCGGCACATGAAGATCATACATAATCTATAATCTTTGTTACTTCTCTTTCATGCCTACAGTCAATTCCTGGTTTTAGAGCCGAAGAATCATAAGCTTTTAACGGTACATAATTCTTATTACTTCTCTTCCATGCTAACCACCTAACTGTACGTATTACCGCAATACTACATAATCTTTATCACGTATTCATAATCATTCATGTAACAAATTGAGAGAGATAATTAATAATGATCGTTATGTCATTCATGAATATGTTAACCTTTTTCTATTCAATTTGTTCTAGATCGTGTGTATATGTTTTCCAAATGTGCTTTATTTACGTGAACTGTGGAAGTGCAAATACCGCTCTATCCGATTCTGTATCATTCTCAAAAGTATGTACTGTTACATACCTAAGTGAGGAGAGGATTCTTAACTCGGAACCCGAAATTCGATAGGTTATGACTTTGGTGTGCCTTGCTTGTTATTCCATTATGGCTTGAGAGGAGTCTAAGAATCTTTGGAGGCATGGAGAAGTCTGCTCGTAATTTGAGTATAGATATTAGGCTAATGTTTATTTTTGGGCAGCGCTGGGACATTATGATATCGAAAGATGGAAACTTTGTATTCAACGGGATGCTATTTTACAATAATGTCTTTTCTGTACATCTTTCGTCTTTCATCTTGTCCTTTTTATGTCCATTTCCCATGGATTTCTCTATTTCTTTGTAGATTATAGCTTGGTCTCCGCAAAATATCTCTCCTCTTCGTTTTTCCAAATAATATGTTTGAATAAACTGGCTAAAGGTTTACCATTTTGAAAGAATATCGTGGCTTTTCGTTTATGTCCATTGGTCTTGAATATTAATCCCCTTCTGTAAATACTCTTCCCATCACTACGAAGATCCAATTAATGAAGCATTTATCCAGAAGTTATTTACTTCTTTGACCATTTCCACTTTCATACAATCTAATTGTGGTCTTCATTTACTCGTATCAATTTGTACATGACCGCGCGCCTGTAAACATGCATGCATGATCCATCTTCCGAATTTTTCCATATGCAGAGGTATGTCGTCACCATACATCAATAAACAATCTTGCTGGCACACAATTTCCGATTGTTAGAATTTGTTTTTAGGTTCTCATCTGGTATTTTGATCCAAGATTCCATATCTGTAAGTGAATTGCCGGAACATTTCCATTACCAAGATACCCATTTATAATGTAAAACGACAGGTTTCGTAGTTTTGTTGTGGTGTGCCTGTGTATTTGTATCGCTACAAATGATGTGATGCTTTGAAAGGTTATGATTTGGGATGGGAATATATTTTCATGGATTCTAGCGGTTAGAGAAAGAGTAACGGTTATAGGTGACTTTTGGTAATAACATTAGTTACGTCTTTTTTGGTTTCCTTTCGAGGGGGTGGCAATATGGGCAAAGAGATGCATTCTGTATAAGTCGAGTTACCACACATAGGTGTTAAAATATACACAAAATTGGTCAAAAAGACCAAAATCAACAATTCCTGGGTGAAAAAGACACTTAGGTTTTGATACTGTTTAAATAGCCAAAAATTAAAAAGATACTGTTTAAATGGACAAAAATTTAAAAATAGGCAGGATGTAACCAGTTTCATCCTGTCCATTTTCAAATATTTTTTTCTTATTTTTATTTTACAGGATGCATCCAGTTTCATCCTTGCTATTTTTTAAGTATAAGCCACGATGAATCCAGTTTCATCCTTGCTAATTTTTTTTTTGGCTATTTCACCCGTATTTTTTTTTACTTGTCCATTTGAACCATGTTTTAGATTTTTTTGGACAAATGACCCATTTTCTCTAAAATATATGCTACTGTGTTCTTTTAAATGACCGTTGGGGTCGACCATTATGTCTTAAACATTATAAGTGACCTTTGGGGATGCCAACTTGATTGTGGAATAGCCAATCAGATGCTGATGACATGGAAACTCATTGCTGATGTGGCTTCGAGAATCCGAGTGATTGTGAGGTCGCCATGTGGCGATTTTGGGGTCTCTTTATAATAAGGGACCCCAAAAAGGCCACATGGCGACGCCACAATCATTTGGATTTGTGGTGAAGCCATGTCAGCACTCATTTACATGTCATCATTAGCCATGTCATCTATTTACATGTCATCATTAGCCACCTCATGGCAACTCTTGAGCCATAAGATTTACAACTGTTTAAGGTTTTGCAGATTCTTTGGAAACTCAACATGAAGCGTTAATACGTTTTCCAAAACAAAGTATTTATCCACAACGATCAGAGAACACATGTTGGGTGATTGAGTCACAATTTGAATCAGATAGAAACAAACGTGATACTCGACACAAGTTGAAGTGCTATGTCAAATGCCGTCTCACCACATGAAGAATTAGCCTGAAATAGTAGTCTCCAACACGTTTAGGCTGATTTTCGAAAACAAAACCCTAAGAGGCATATATGTATTACCGAAGAGTGGAAGCGAATTTTAAATCAAATTAACAAAAAAGTTTCACCTTTACGCATTACCTGTCTAGATTTTTCACCTCTTCCTTTTTATTCTTCAACTATAGAGCAGCGTGTTCTTCTCCGGTCTCTTGTTTTGGTGTTCTTTGATTTGTATTAACAACCTAAAAACCTTTCAGAGGGAAGAAAACGTAAGCCTCGTCAAATATGCGGTGATTCAAAAGTTATTTATCCCCATCTGTTTCGTCGTTTACAGTGAATCTACTAATATAGGAAGGGAAGGAAACTTAATCAAAGAGATATATCTTTTCAGATACCTGTTGAATGAGAACTTTTTTTCCAAAAGACATATCTATTGAAAATATATTACGTGGAGCTTACTGTACGCTGATGTGGCGCTAGAATAACTTTAGAATTCTTGAAAATGAACGTGGAGTCGACACATCAGCCTAAACGATTTTCCTTTATATTTTCACCCAAGCGGGATTCCTCTTTATTCTTTATATATATATATAATCATTAGAGCATCTCCAATGCATAGGGTCAAGGTCATCCTATGTGGAGGTCTTATTAACACATTCATATGTGTGGGTCATTACTAAATGACAAAAAAAAAATTAATGCAAATTTTTTAATCTCAAGTTGATCTCCAACCCCCAAGGTATTATCTAACAAACTTTATTTAAATTTAGAGACAAAATAATGATGTGGCTTTAAGACCCAAGGTCATAGAGAAAGTCTTATTTACACTTTCTCCATTACCCCCACTTAGTCATGTCATCTATCTCTATGACCTTCACCCTTGTGTTGGAGATGGAAATTTGGTGCAAAAAAGTCTTAAATCCTAGGTGTCATTCAATTTTAAGACCTTTACCCCTTGCATGGAGATGCTCTTAGAGCATTCATCACTACTTTATTGTTGATGGTGCTTCAAATCCCCCTCCATAAGTCTACTGAACGTATTCCTCATGAATGTTTTTTTTTTTTTTTGTACGACAAGCAACACTAAGAGTTTTTGGATACAGAGACTCTAAATATGGGTGTCAAAATACCATGTTAGAAGTTGGGACAACCACCTGAATAGTTCCAAAGATAATATACCCCGACTTGCCATTCATAGTAGCATACTTAAAGAAGGCAGAGCCAGTAAAGAATACGTAGAAGCAACAGAAATTTTGTGTATGTTAGTGAGAGAGATTATCCAAGAGATTACTCATACAGAAATCGACTGTGTCTCAGAATCAGAAGTAACCATGGAAGGAGAAACACCATTAAATGATTGGGTTTATAACATCCACACCGACTGAAATGGGTTTGTAGCCTTTCTTGGATAATGTCTTCTGTTTCTCTGGCATCGTAACATCCAGAGAATTGTGCTACTATAATGCCCCAATGGCCTAATACGTACCAGGACCTTTTCTGCCTTTGGAAGACCAGTTAGTAGAGGAGATAGATGGATGGTAAAATTTGTGACCATCTCTTGATGAGTTGCAATACGGCAAACAATAAATAGATGAGTGGACTCCCTTTGTTTCAAACACGTTGGGCAGCGACCTACCAGGTGAAAAAAATATTGATCTATTGATATTTAGCATTTTATCATGGTTACCCCATTTTGTTTATTTGGTATTTGTATGTGTATAGGTTCATAATTTATCTTTCGCAGATTTCCTTGATATGCATATAATTGTTTTTGCTATGAGCCCACATGTATGAAAATCAGGTAAATATATGTATTACCGAAGAGATTGTTGTGTTTAGGTAAATATATGATGGCCAAGGAGTTTGTATATTTATCAAAAGAGGATTGCTTGAGTCCTGAGAAGTCTCAAACCTTAGTGAAAAGACGCATTTTTCATTTATTCAAGCTCCAAATTTCCAACATCTACCACCGAACCAAAATGAATATATTATGCTGTTGTTAGACTTGTAACTTGACTGCTAATATGATAAAACGATGTGTATCATATCTTCCTGAATTAGAATCAGAGAGCACATGCATAATTAGATGAATGATTAACGTAACAAATTAAAATTTGCAGTAGAATCAACCTATGAGCAGGTTTTGGTGATGGAACGTATCTGTATGGAATACGACGCTTCCTAGTTCTCGCAGCAAGAAGCCCAAAGAGCACCATAAATCATCTTTAGAAAAAAGTAAACGGAAGATGAAGAACATAAGGAGATGAAAGACTTAATTATAAGCCAAGGTGCATGCGGCTATCGTTTCCAGCGAGAGCATAACTTCTCCAAAACTTCTCTAACGTTTCCGTCATCATCGTGGATAGGTATTGAAATTTTACCACATTAGTGCATTTGTGATGCCATCATATCAATCTGCATCAGTAATCACCGCCCACTCTCTTCTGTTTTGATAACTTTAGTTTATATAGGGTTCAAAATTAGTCAAAAGACGCGTCTCTTGATAAATGTTGTCACACTAACTAAAACAAACGGATGCGTCTTCTCATAAAATGTTTCCTTCAAATATACTTAAACCAACGGATATGACTCTTCCCATAAGACATTTCCTTTCAAGTTCCATGTGGCAGGCTAATTCTTCATGTGGTGAGACGGCATTTGACATAGCACTTCAACTTGTGTCGAGTATCACGTTTGTTTCTATCTGATTCAAATTGTGACTCAATCACCCAACATGTGTTCTCTGATCGTTGTGGATAAATACTTTGTTTTGGAAAACGTATTAACGCTTCATGTTGAGTTTCCAAAGAATCTGCAAAACCTTAAACAGTTGTAAATCTTATGGCTCAAGAGTTGCCATGAGGTGGCTAATGATGACATGTAAATAGATGACATGGCTAATGATGACATGTAAATGGGTGCTGACATGGCTTCACCACAAATCCAAATGATTGTGGCGTCGCCATGTGGCCTTTTTGGGGTCCCTTATTATAAAGAAAGATACTTTATCATCAAACGTAGCAAAGGTAAAAAAAATACAATTAATACAGAAGATTTTTTACAACGGGATGATGGCCATGTCATAATGTATTACCGAAGAGTGCAAAATATACATTATGATATCGAAAGATGGAAACTTTGTATTCAACGGGATGCTATTTTACAATAATGTCTTTTCTGTACATCTTTCGTCTTTCATCTTGTCCTTTTTATGTCCATTTCCCATGGATTTCTCTATTTCTTTGTAGATTATAGCTTGGTCTCCGCAAAATATCTCTCCTCTTCGTTTTTCCAAATAATATGTTTGAATAAAATGGCTAAAGGTTTACCATTTTGAAAGAATATCGTGGCTTTTCGTTTATGTCCATTGGTCTTGAATATTAATCCCCTTCTGTAAATACTCTTCCCATCACTACGAAGATCCAATTAATGAAGCATTTATCCAAAAGTTATTTACTTCTTTGACCATTTCCACTTTCATACAATCTAATTGTGGTCTTCATTTACTCGTATCAATTTGTACATGACCGCGCGCCTGTAAACATGCATGCATGATCCATCTTCCGAATTTTTCCATATGCAGAGGTATGTCGTCACCATACATCAATAAACAATCTTGCTGGCACACAATTTCCGATTGTTAGAATTTGTTTTTAGGTTCTCATCTGGTATTTTGATCCAAGATTCCATATCTGTAAGTGAATTGCGGTTTTAACATTTCCCAAGGAACATTTCCATTACCAAGATACCCATTTATAATGTAAAACGACAGGTTTCGTAGTTTTGTTGTGGTGTGCCTGTGTATTTGTATCGCTACAAATGATGTGATGCTTTGAAAGGTTATGATTTGGGATGGGAATATATTTTCATGGATTCTAGCGGTTAGAGAAAGAGTAACGGTTATAGGTGACTTTTGGTAATAACATTAGTTACGTCTTTTTTGGTTTCCTTTCGAGGGGGTGGCAATATGGGCAAAGAGATGCATTCTGTGACTGTATAAGTCGAGTTACCACACATAGGTGTTAAAATATACACAAAATTGGTCAAAAAGACCAAAATCAACAATTCCTGGGTGAAAAAGACACTTAGGTTTTGATACTGTTTAAATAGCCAAAAATTAAAAAGATACTGTTTAAATGGACAAAAATTTAAAAATAGGCGGGATGTAACCAGTTTCATCCCGTCCATTTTCAAATATTTTTTTCTTATTTTTATTTACACGGGATGCGGGATGCATCCAGTTTCATCCTTGCTCCTTGCTTTTTTAAGTATAAGCCACGATGAATCCAGTTTCATCCTTGCTATTTTTTTTTGGCTATTTCACCCGTATTTTTTTTTACTTGTCCATTTGAACCATATTTTAGATTTTTTTGGACAAATGACCCATTTTCTCTAAAATATATGCTACTGTGTTCTTTTAAATGACCGTTGGGGTCGACCATTATGTCTTAAACATTATAAGTGACCTTTGGGGATGCCAACTTGATTGTGGAATAGCCAATCAGATGCTGATGACATGGAAACTCATTGCTGATGTGGCTTCACCAGAATCCAGAGTGATTGTGAGGTCGCCATGTGGCGATTTTGGGGTCTCTTATTATAAAGAAAGATATCACCCTGGGGGAAATAAGTTCTCAAATTCCAGATCAACGATAAATTTGTTCCTTTACATCATAGAAAGAAAGGAAATTTGTATCTTGCAAGAACCTAATTTAAATCATACAATGTGAGAATGAAAGGAAGCTTCTATCTGTCAGCAGCCTTGAGCAGACTGAGTAGATGGAGGAAGAGATTGATTATGTCCAGGTACAACTTGACAGAAGCCCAGATGTACTCATCGTAAGAGTAACGCTTTATCAGGTTGTCAGTATCATAAACGATATAACCACAGAATATAATTGCACCAACACCCTCGTAAATCATCGTGCCTATCTTTCCTAATGGAAATAAAATATGGAACAGGATCCAATGCCCAAAAGTGTTCTATACGGAAAGCAATTTACTAAAAATGTCTAGTTTTTTAAAAATTCCCAAAAATATATAATTTGTGCACATTATATGTGTGGATTCTTGATATTGTGTACACAATATCAAGTAATGGGTACACATTCAAACATTTTTGGTAATTTATAACATTTTTGGGAATAACGAAAGAAAACTAGACACCTTTGGAAATTTCCTCAAAAAAAAACACCACAAGTATATTTCAAATGAAGAACATCAAAAACCCAGCATATGAACACCAAGTATGATACCACATCCACAAATAATTGATACCGAAGGAATAAAAACAATAACCAAAAGTAAAATAAACTAACACTAACCTGAATTATACCAAAGACGATCAGCACCATGAGGGAACCGAACAGAAAGGCCCAAGAAAATCGAAATCATAGCCTTTCTTAGCCGTCCAGAATGTGTACATAGTTAAGCTTACACTACACCATTTTCAGGATTTTGTCACAGGCTATACCTGTTACTTATTAACTTTGTAACGGGTATAGCCTGTGACAAATAGGCCGTTATTAATAATTGTGATGGTATTTTGTAACGATTTTATCTGTGACAAAAGGCAGAAACCATCACATATAAAAAGCGTTACAATAATTAATAGCCACAATTGACCTAATTTTATGATAGTGACACGTGTCATTTTTGTCACATTTATCTTAAAGGTTTTAACTGTTACTCTCTATTAACCACAATTCAGAGTATGACACGTGTGTTAAAGAGTCACATTTACAGCAACGCTTATAACTGTTATTGAATCCTTGCAACGATTGCTTCGGCGACACGTGTCCTTTTTGTCACGGTTATAGTAACACATATTAGTGTTGCCATGAATTTCTAACAGTTACTCATAGGACACGTGTCGCCCTTTTTTACGTCCTATGATGACGCGTGTTATTTTTCTTCACAATTTGTGTCACGGTTATAACCGTGACAATTTTTTTCAATTACAAAAAAAAAATGGGTAGCCCAGATCATTTTCATGGACCTGGCCTTCCAGTTTACAGGCCTGTAATACAGGTCATTATCAGGGACCTACCCTTTCAGGTTACAGGCCAGAAATACAAATGAACCTAAAACATAATTGCAATTGCTCCCAGACAACACAAAAAATCTTCTCCAGCTGCTTGGTACAAGACTATAGGTTGCAGACATGACAAAGTATGTCACTAGAAATACCTGAAGTGCACAGCCAAGGTCAAGAACAGAAGCACCAAGTTTTCTCTTTAGCTGCACCAGCCAAAGATTGGCATCCGATACTACTAATCGCCCAACAATAAAAATTGAGCATATATATCAGTCAATGACACAATCAATGGACAAGTGCATCTTAGATGCTATTTAACTACTACTAGATGTGAAGTAGCAGGACCATTACTAGATGTGAAGCTCATATCAGCTACTTCTAAAAAAATGAATATCAGGAAAGTGAACATGAGAGTGAGTCTTACTTATATGAGTAGGCACCACCAGCTTTCACTTTGCCATAGTCTTGGCATCCCCGAATTCCTATGGCCTTCCTCTTCACAGCATACTGCACAAGGAACAGAGGAACAGAATTGATTACTAACTCGATTTTAGAAGGGAAAACAAAACATAACAAAGATACTACACTGAAACTGGTGTAACAAAAAGCTATGAACAAACTCATGTTGATCAAAAGGAAATATCAAAAGCATAATAATTCTGAAGTTTTATGATATTCTACAAGCATTAATAGTCTGAAGAGTTCAACCGTAAAAACTCGTTAAAAGAATTTAACATATGAATACAATTTCTCATAACAAGTTGACCCTCATTTCACAGGAGCACCAAGGTTCAATGCTCTATGCTCAGCTAAACAACATAGACTCAAACAAGACTTTTTGAATTGAAGAGGGCGAAGAGGCTATATTAATATGCATTCGGATAGCAACAGCCTACCTTATTTGCCAACGATTCCGGCCTTCTTCATACGCTTAGTCTGCATCCACAATAAAAACATCTTAAGGGCATCAGTACACAAACTAATAAATCATCTTGGAATTTCTTTAAGGGCACCATATGGAAGTAGCATAACCAGTATCAAGATTAAAGAGGTTTAAGTAGCCCCTTCTGGAATGCAGTTCCACTTCGTGTCCCCCTCTACAACTCCTATTTTACAAAGGCCCATATATGTATCCTACAATACCCCCGCAACCCCCGTGCATATGCACATCTAAGAATTGTCAAAAACCAAAAAATGACTTTGGTTATAAAGTTATGAACAAATTAAGAACACATCTAAAGGAAGTAAGAGTTTTAATCTCTTAATACCTTCTCTACACCCAATCTTCTCCAGTCAAAGTTCTTTTAACTTGACCTTAAATTGAGGCTCCACATAATCTCCACATAATCCAGGGTTCACTGAGACTCACTTGAAATGGATGGGTAGAAACTTGGAGAATTCAATTCTTTGATGCATAGAGCGACCTCCCCTCATCTTCGGACCGAAAAACAAACCCAAATTCATTTCAAGTATGTATATCAAAAAAAGGAAGCTTCACGCAAACTTATCATAAGTAACCTTCTCTAGCTGATATAAAATATAAGACAACGAAATTCCTTCCTGTCTAGATATTATAATCAACATGAATGGTTATGAGTAGGTATAACAATATGCCCCTAACAATCAGTATTAAACAACAACTGCACCTTTTTTCACACTAAACTTCTAACCGCACAGACCAGTAAATAATTGTCACCACATAATTCTCAAAATTTAGATTTTTTAAGCCTAACAGATAACTACATCATAACTCACAAGTGGAAAACAAATATGGAAACAAAAGAATAAAACTTAAGAAATCTAGAAAGGCTACACAACAACCAACAAGTGGATTTCCAGAAATGCATTATGTGAAAAAACTGGATTGAACCTTACCAGAAGGAAAAAGATTTAATAATGAAAAGCAATGAAACAGTAAACACGAAGTTTAAGTGGTTAGACTCACATTGGGGAAACTATATAAACTGGACACTTTGATCTCTTCTTCTCATTAAGACCTGTAGCCTTCCCATTTGGAGACTGAGATAAGTTTTTGAGAAGCAGCAATGTCTAGGAGTGCTGGGATTGCTCCTTTCTAAGTTGTACAGATTGATCCGCAAGCATTTGCAAGTGTGAGCGTCTCTTTCAATTTCCCTTCATTCTGTGATATTTATGTTAAGAAAATATGACATTAGCATGCACTTCTGCATAGAAAATTAGTTGCCTAAGGAGACCTACATATAAATAGACAAAGGATAGGAAACAGACCTTATAAAGTGATGGATATTTGGCTAGTGTGCAAAGAAGTGATCCAACAAAAGCATCACCAACACCTGTAATATCTACTGTATTCACTGAGGAATCCTTTCACAAACCCCTTGAAGTTCTGTTCCAAATGTAACACAAATGATCTAATCAGATTCATTCTAAAACAGTGTTAGAAAGATGCAAAAGTTAAAGCAAAGGTATGAAACCTTAGTGAAATATCTCGCAACCCTTGTCTCCATCGGTGACGACTTAAGTCGTAGTTCAGAGACAATTCTTTAGCTCGTAAAAGAAGTTGTAGTTCTAAATTAGCCGTAGATTTAGCCAACAAACATAAAAACCAAAAATTAGTGAATCAAATCTAAACATACATCTATTGACTTCAAATCAATTTGATCTCGTAGCTCCATACACCTGATGCTAACTGCAATGTCACCGCCATTTCCCTCAATCTGCTTTGTGACTCAACCACCATCACCAAGATCGGCCACCGTAAACTCAACTATCGCATCAAAGAACCGCTCCTATTTCAAAGATCAAAGATTACCGGATCCCTTTCTCAAACCGGATCTTGCTCAATCTCTCCACAACTCGTCGTAAAATCGAATCTCAACCGATTTCTTCTCAATCTGGTTCCCAACAATCAGTGGCTCCAGAAAACTCAAAATTGAGCTAAACCCTTTTACTGAATCCAACTCAAAAACCGAATCTAGTCTCTGGGTTTTGAATGAATCTAATCAAACATAAGAAAATGAAAAAATCTCGTTTCAAGACTGAGATCTAATCAAAATAAAACTCTAGAATCATCAAACATGGGAAAGAATAACGATTACAAGATCAAAACAAGAATGAAACAATAATTAATTGAGTGAAGAGATGGATCCGAAGGACTTACCATGGCTGCGAAACTGGAGTTTGTGGAAGCGGCAGGAAATTTTTTTTCTAGGGTTTCAATTTCTCTCGAGGAAAGATATTCTAGGGTTTGTACAAAGAGAGTAAGAAAGAAGGGGATTCAGAGGTGGTAGTTACAGAATGATTCGATTGAAGTTGGAGGAACGTCCGATCAAAAAAAAAAAAGTGAACATTTGAGAGTTAAAGTTTTCTGTGTAAGAGAGGTCGATGATAGGAGATGAGAGGAAATGAGTGAAAGTGAAGGAAAGGGAGGAAAATATCTTTTGGTGTTTTTGAACGGTGCAGATTTAGTTAGGGAATGTCATACAGATTCGGATATCTTTGGACGGTAGAGATATGATTTAAGACTATCATGCGGATCAAGGAAAGTGTGTTTTCTTTATGTTTTCTTTGTGCTTTCTCTATGTGCTTCCGAGTTGAATTTCGACTACTCACATAGGTCGTGAAGTAATTTCGACTAGTCATACAGGTCATGAAGTAGCTTTAGTACACACTGGAAGATGCGGGTTAGCAGGATACACCATTGAAATCGATAAATATGAAGCTCTTTGTGTTTTCTTTGTGATTTTTTTGTGTTTTCTCTTTGTGTCTTTTTGCTTTCTTTTTTTGCTTTCGGTTTGAATTTTAACTAGTCACATAGGTCATGAAGTAATTTCGACTAGTCATACAGGTCATGAATTAGCTTTAGTTCACACCGGTAGACTCAGGTCATAAGATTACTAAACTAGAGATATACCAAGAAGCTCTGGGTGGGTTCCAACTTCAAAGTTAGTAAGATACATCATCGAAATCGATAAATGTGAAGCTCAGTTTCAATTCGAACTTCAAATGTGGTATACCGTCATATAAACTATGAACCAATGAAGCTCAGTGTCGATTCAAACTTCAAATGTGGTATACCGTCATACAAACTATGAACCAAGAAGCTTCGGGAGGGTTCAGACTTCAAACATAGCAGGATACATCATCGAAATCGATAAATATGAATCTCGGTGTCGATTCGAACTTCAAATGTGGTATACCATCATACAAACTGTGAACCAAGAAGCTATGAGTTGACTACTCTATAAGTCAAATCGATAAAAACCCTATTTCTGCATATTGTAAGCGTACCAGGATCCGAGATCGAAACCTAGCCGCGATTTGACTACTCTAAGTCAGAAACTTGGTAAGAATGACGAATCCATCCATTTAGAGGTAAAATTCCTTCAAGATATTCTACGAAACCTTAAAAAAAAAACCGATTTCCGTATATTGTATGCGTACCAGGATCCGAGATCGAAACCTGGCCGCGAGTTGACTACTCTAAGTCAGAAATTCGGTATGAACGACGAATCCATCCATTTACAGGTAAGATTCCTTCGAGATATTCTACGAAACCTTAAAAAAACCCTATTTCCGCATATTGTATGCGTACCAGGATCCGAGATCGAAACCTGGCCGCGAGTTGACTACTCTAAGTCAGAAAATTCCATAAGAATGACGAATCCATCCATTTACAGGTAAATTCCTTCAAGATATTCTACGAAACCTTAAAAAAACCCTATTTCTGTATATTGTATGCGTACCAGGATCCGAGATCGAAACCTGGCCGCGAGTTGACTACTCTAAGTCAGAATTTCGGTAAGAACGAAGAATCCATCCATTTACAGGAAAGATTCCTTCGAGATATTCTACGAAACCTTAAAAAAAAAACCCTATTTCTGCATATTGTATGCGTACCAGGATCCGAGATCGAAACCTGGCCGCGAGTTGACTACTCTGAGTCAGAAACTTGGTAAGAACGACGAATCCATCCATTTACATGTAAGATTCATTCGAGATATTCTACGAAACCTTAAAAAAAAACCCTATTTCTGCATATTGTATGCATACTGGGATCCGAGATCGAAACTCGGCCGCGAGTTGACTACTCTAAGTCGAAACTTGGTAAGAACGACGAATCCATCCATTTACAGGTAAAAATTCCTTCAAGATATTCTACGAAACCTTAAAAAAACCTATTTCGTATATTGTATGCGTACCCGGGATCCGAGATCGAAACCCGGCCGCGAGTTGACTACTCTAAGTCGAAATTCCGGTATGAACGACGAATCCATCCATTTACGGTAAAATTCCTTCAAGATATTCTACGAAACCTTAAAAAACCCTATTTCCGTATATTGTATGCGTACCAGGATCCGAGATCGAAACCTGGCCGCGAGTTGACTACTCTAAGTCAGAAATTCCGTAAGAACGACGAATCCATCCATTTACAGGTAAGATTCTTTCGAGATATTCTACGAAACCTTAAAAAAACCCTATTTACGTATATTGTATGTGTACAAGGATCCGAGATCGAAACCGGCCGCGAGTTGACTACTCTAAGTCGAAACTTGGTAAGAACGAAGAATCCATCCATTTACAGAAAGATTCCTTCGAGATATTCTACGAAACCTTAAAAAAACCTATTTCGCATATTGTCCGTGTACCAGATCCGAGATCGAAACCCGGACGCGAGTTGACTACTCTAAGTCGAAACTTGGTATGAACGACGAATCCATCCATTTACAGGTAAGATTCCTTCGAGATATTCTACGAAACCTTAAAAAACCCTATTTTCGCATATTGTAAGCGCCCGGGATCCGAGATCGAAACCCGGCCGCGAGTTGACTACTCTAAGTCGAAATTCGGTATGAAGAACGAAAAATCCATCCATTTACTGTAAGATTCCTTCGAGATATTCTACGAAACCTTAAAAAACCCTATTTTCGTATATTGTATGCGTACGAGGGGATCCGAGATCGAAACTCGGCCGCGAGTTGACTACTCTAAGTCTAAAATTCGGTAATAACGACGAATCCATCCATTTACAGGTAAGATTCCTTCGAGATATTCTACGAAACCTTAAAAAAACCCTATTTCTGCATATTGTATGCATACCAGGATCCGAGATCGAAACTGGCTGCGAGTTGACTACTCTAAGTCAGAAACTTGGTAAGAATGACGAATCCATCCATTTACAGGTAAAAATTCCTTCAAGATATTCTACGAAACCTTTAAAAAAAACCTATTTCCGTATATTGTATGCGTACCAGGATCCGAGATCGAAACCTGGCCGCGAGTTGACTACTCTAAGTCAGAAATTCCGTATGAACGACGAATCCATCCATTTACAGGTAAGATTCCTTCGAGATATTCTACGAAACCTTAAAAAAACCCTATTTCTGTATATTGTATGCGTACCAGGATCCGAGATCGAAACCTGGCCGCGAGTTGACTACTCTAAGTCAGAAATTCGGTAATAACGACGAATCCATCCATTTACAGGTAAGATTCCTTCGAGATATTCTACGAAACCTTAAAAAAACCCTATTTTCGTATATTGTATGCGTACAAGGATCCGAGATCGAAACCTGGCCGCGAGTTGACTACTCTAAGTCAGAAACTTGGTAAGAACGACGAATCCATCCATTTACAGGTAAGATTCCTTCGAGATATTCTACGAAACCTTAAAAAACCCTATTTCTGTATATTGTATGCGTACAAGGATCCGAGATCGAAACCTGGACGCGAGTTGACTACTCTAAGTCAGAAATTCGGTAAGAACGACGAATCCATCAATTTACAGGTAAGATTCCTTCGAGATATTCTACGAAACCTTAAAAAACCCTATTTCGCATATTGTATGCGTACCAGGATCCGAGATCGAAACCTGGCCGCGAGTTGACTACTCTGAGTCAGAAACTTGGTAAGAACGACGAATCCATCCATTTGCAGGTAAGATTCCTTCGAGATATTCTACGAAACCTTAAAAAAAAACCCTATTTCTGCATATTGTAAGCGTACCAGGATCCGAGATCGAAACCTGGCCGCGAGTTGACTACTCTAAGTCAGAAACTTGGTAAGAACGACGAATCCATCCATTTACAGGTAAGATTCCTTCGAGATATTCTACGAAACCTTAAAAAAAACCCTATTTCTGCATATTGTAAGCGTACCGGGATCCGAGATCGAAACCTGGCCGCGAGTTGACTACTCTAAGTCAGAAATTCGGTATGAACGACGAATCCATCCATTTACAGGTAAGATTCCTTCGAGATATTCTACGAAACCTTAAAAAAACCCTATTTCTGCATATTGTATGCGTACAAGGATCCGAGATCGAAACCTGGCCGCGAGTTGACTACTCTAAGTCAGAAATTCGGTATGAACGACGAATCCATCCATTTACAGGTAAGATTCCTTCGAGATATTCTACGAAACCTTAAAAAAACCTATTTCGTATATTGTATGCGTACAAGGATCCGAGATCGAAACCGGCCGCGAGTTGACTACTCTAAGTCAGAAATTCGGTATGAACGACGAATCCATCCATTTACAGGTAAGATTCCTTCGAGATATTCTACGAAACCTTAAAAAAAACCCTATTTTTGTATATTGTATGCGTACCAGGATCCGAGATCGAAACCTGGCCGCGAGTTGACTACTCTAAGTCAGAAATTCCGTATGAACGACGAATCCATCCATTTACAGGTAAGATTCCTTCGAGATATTCTACGAAACCTTAAAAAACCCTATTTCTGTATATTGTATGCGTACCAGGATCCGAGATCGAAACCTGGCCGCGAGTTGACTACTCTAAGTCAGAATTTCGGTAAGAACGAAGAATCCATCCATTTAGAGGAAAGATTCCTTCGAGATATTCTACGAAACCTTAAAAAAACCCTATTTCTGCATATTGTATGCGTACCAGGATCCGAGATCGAAACCTGGCCGCGAGTTGACTACTCTAAGTCAGAAACTTGGTAAGAACGACGAATCCATCCATTTACAGGTAAGATTCATTCGAGATATTCTACGAAACCTTAAAAAAAAACCCTATTTCTGCATATTGTAAGCGTACCAGGATCCGAGATCGAAACCTGGCCGCGAGTTGACTACTCTAAGTCAGAAATTCGGTATGAACGACGAATCCATCCATTTACAGGTAAAATTCCTTCAAGATATTCTACGAAACCTTAAAAAAACCTATTTCCGTATATTGTATGCGTACCAGGATCCGAGATCGAAACTTGGCCGCGAGTTGACTACTCTAAGTCGAAATTCGGTATGAACGACGAATTCATCCATTTACGAGTAAAATTCCTTCAAGATATTCTACGAAACCTAAAAAAAAACTATTTCCGTATATTGTATGCGTACAGGATCCGAGATCGAAACCTGGCCGCGAGTTGACTACTCTAAGTAGAAATTCGGTATGAACGACGAATCCATCCATTTACAGGTAAGATTCTTTCGAGATATTCTACGAAACCTTAAAAAAACCCTATTTCTGTATATTGTATGTGTACCAGGATCCGAGATCGAAACCTGGCCGCGAGTTGACTACTCTAAGTCAGAATTTCGGTAAGAACGAAGAATCCATCCATTTAGAGGAAAGATTCCTTCGAGATATTCTACGAAACCTTAAAAAAAACCTATTTCTGCATATTGTCTGTGTACCAGGATCCGAGATCGAAACCTGGACGCGAGTTGACTACTCTAAGTCAGAAACTTGGTAAGAACGACGAATCCATTCATTTACAGGTAAGATTCCTTCGAGATATTCTACGAAACCTTAAAAAAACCCTATTTCTGCATATTGTAAGCGTACCAGGATCCGAGATCGAAACCTGGCCGCGAGTTGACTACTCTAAGTCAGAAATTCGGTATGAACGAAAAAATCCATCCATTTACAGGTAAGATTCCTTCGAGATATTCTATGAAGCCTTAAAAAAACCCTATTTTCGCATATTGTATGCATACCAGGATCCGAGATCTAAACCGGGCTGCGAGTTGACTACTCTAAGTCAGAAACTTGGTAAGAATGACGAATCCATCCATTTACGGTGTAAAATTCCTTCAAGATATTCTACTACGAAACCTTTAAAAAAACCTATTTCAGTATATTGTATGCGTACCGGGATCCGAGATCGAAACCCGGCCGCGAGTTGACTACTCTAAGTCGAAATTCGGTATGAACGAAAAATCCATCCATTTACGGGTAAGATTCCTTCGAGATATTCTACGAAACCTTAAAAACCCTATTTCTCGTATATTGTATGCGTACCAGATCCGAGATCGAAACTCCGGCCGCGAGTTGACTACTCTAAGTCTAAAATTCGGTAATAACGACGAATCCATCCATTTACAGTAAGATTCCTTCGAGATATTCTATGAAACCTTAAAAACCCTATTTCTCGCATATTGTATGCATACCGGGATCCGAGATCGAAACCGGCCGCGAGTTGACTACTCTAAGTCGAAACTTGGTAAGAATGACGAATCCATCCATTTACGGGTAAAATTCCTTCAAGATATTCTACGAAACCTTTAAAAAAACCTATTTCCGTATATTGTATGCGTACCAGATCCGAGATCGAAACCCGCCGCGAGTTGACTACTCTAAGTCGAAATTCGGTATGAACGACGCGAATCCATCCATTTACGGGTAAGATTCCTTCGAGATATTCTACGAAACCTTAAAAAAACCCTATTTCGATATTGTATGCGTACTGGATCCGAGATCGAAACCCGGCCACGAGTTGACTACTCTAAGTCGAAATTCGGTAAGAACGACGAATCCATCAATTTGCAGGTAAGATTCCTTCGAGATATTCTACGAAACCTTAAAAAACCCTATTTCCGTATATTGTATGCGTACCAGATCCGAGATCGAAACCCGCCGCGAGTTGACTACTCTCCGAGTCGAAACTTGGTAAGAACGACGAATCCATCCATTTACAGGTAAGATTCCTTCGAGATATTCTACGAAACCTTAAAAAAAACCCTATTTCTGCATATTGTAAGCGTACCAGGATCCGAGATCGAAACCTGGCCGCGAGTTGACTACTCTAAGTCATAAACTTGGTAAGAACGACGAATCCATCCATTTACAGTAAGATTCCTTCGAGATATTCTACGAAACCTTAAAAAAAAACCCTCTTTCTGCATATTGTAAGCGTACCAGATCCGAGATCGAAACCCGGCCGCGAGTTGACTACTCTAAGTCGAAATTTGGTATGAACGATTTAATCCATCCATTTACAATAAGATTCCTTCGAGATATTCTACGAAACCTTAAAAAAACCCTATTTCTGTATATTGTATGCGTACAAGGATCCGAGATCGAAACCTGGCCGCGAGTTGAATACTCTAAGTCAGAAATTCGGTATGAACGACGAATCCATCCATTTACAGGTAAGATTCCTTCGAGATATTCTACGAAACCTTAAAAAAACCCTATTTCTGTATATTGTATGCGTACCAGGATCCGTGATCGAAACCTGGCCGCGAGTTGACTACTCTAAGTCAGAAATTCGGTAAGAACGACGAATCCATCCATTTACAGGTAAGATTCCTTTGAGATATTCTACGAAACCTAAAAAAACCCTATTTTCGCATATTGTATGTGTACCAGGATCCGAGATCGAAACCTGGCCGCGAGTTGACTACTCTAAGTCAGAAACTTGGTAAGAATGACGAATCCATCCATTTACAGGTAAAATTCCTTCAAGATATTCTACGAAACCTTAAAAACCCTATTTCGCATATTGTAAGCGTACCGGGATCCGAGATCGAAACCCGGGCCGCGAGTTGACTACTCTAAGTCGAAATTGGTATGAACGAAAAAATCCATCCATTTACAGGTAAGATTCCTTCGAGATATTCTACGAAACCTTAAAAAAACCCTATTTCTGTATATTGTATGCGTACCAGGATCCGAGATCGAAACCTGGCCGCGAGTTGACTACTCTAAGTCTAAAATTCGGTAAGAACGACGAATCCATCCATTTACAGGTAAGATTCCTTCGAGATATTCTACGAAGCCTTAAAAAAACCCTATTTCTGCATATTGTATGCATACCAGGATCCGAGATCGAAACTGGTTGCGAGTTGACTACTCTAAGTCAGAAACTTGGTAAGAATGACGAATCCATCCATTTACAGGTAAAAATTCCTTCAAGATATTCTACGAAACCTTAAAAAAAAAACCTATTTCCGTATATTGTATGCGTACCAGGATCCGAGATCGAAACCTGGCCGCGAGTTGACTACTCTAAGTCAGAAATTCCGTATGAACGACGAATCCATCCATTTACAGGTAAGTTTCCTTCGAGATATTCTACGAAACCTTAAAAAAGCCCTATTTCTGTATATTGTATGCGTACCAGGATCCGAGATCGAAACCTGGCCGCGAGTTGACTACTCTAAGTCAGAAATTCGGTAAGAACGACGAATCCATCAATTTACACGTAAGATTCCTTCGAGATATTCTACGAAACCTTAAAAAACCCTAATTTCGTATATTGTATGCGTACCAGGATCCGAGATCGAAACCTGGCCGCGAGTTGACTACTCTGAGTCAGAAACTTGGTAAGAACGACGAATCCATCCATTTGCAGGTAAGATTCCTTCGAGATATTCTACGAAACCTTAAAAAAAACCATATTTCTATATATTGTAAGCGTACCAGGATCCGAGATCGAAACCCCGGCCGCGAGTTGACTACTCTAAGTCGAAACTTGGTAAGAACGAGAATCCATCCATTTACGGGTAAGATTCCTTCGAGATATTCTACGAAACTTAAAAAAAAAAAAAAAACCATATTTCGCATATTGTAAGCGTACTCAGATCCGAGATCGAAACCTCGGCCGCGAGTTGACTACTCTAAGTCGAAATTCAGTATGAACGACGAATCCATCCATTTAAGGTGTAAGATTCCTTCGAGATATTCTACAAAACCTTAAAAAAACCCTATTTCGTATATTGTATGCGTACAAGGATCCGAGATCGAAACTCGGCCGCGAGTTGAATACTCTAAGTCGAAATTGGTATGAACGACGAATCCATCCATTTACGGTAAGATTCCTTCGAGATATTCTACTTAAACCTTAAAAAAACCCTATTTCTCGTATATTGTATGCGTACCAGATCCGTGATCGAAACCCGGCCGCGAGTTGACTACTCTAAGTCGAAATTCGGTAAGAACGATTTAATCCATCCATTTACAGGTAAGATTCCTTGGAGATATTCTACGAAACCTTAAAAAAAAAACCCTATTTCTGCATATTGTATGTGTACCAGATCCGAGATCGAAACCTGGCCGCGAGTTGACTACTCTAAGTCAGAAACTTGGTAAGAATGACGAATCCATCCATTTACAGGTAAAATTCCTTCAAGATATTCTACGAAACCTTAAAAAAAAACCTATTTCCGTATATTGTATGCGTACCAGGATCCGAGATCGAAACCTGGCCGCGAGTTGACTACTCTAAGTCAGAAATTCGGTATGAACGAAAAATCCATCCATTTACAGTAAGATTCCTTCGAGATATTCTACGAAACCTAAAAAACCCTATTTTCGTATATTGTATGCGTACTCGTGATCCGAGATCGAAACCGGCCGCGAGTTGACTACTCTAAGTCTAAAATTCGGTAATAACGACGAATCCATCCATTTACGGGTAAGATTCCTTCGAGATATTCTATGAAGCCTTAAAAAACCCTATTTTCGCATATTGTATGCATACCAGATCCGAGATCGAAACCGGCCGCGAGTTGACTACTCTAAGTCGAAACTTGGTAAGAATGACGAATCCATCCATTTACAGCAAAAATTCCTTCAAGATATTCTACGAAACCTTAAAAAAACCTATTTCCGTATATTGTATGCGTACCAGGATCCGAGATTGAAACCTGGCCGTGAGTTGACTACTCTAAGTCAGAAATTCGGTAAGAACGACGAATCCATCCATTTACTGTAAGATTCCTTCGAGATATTCTACGAAACCTTAAAAACCCTATTTCGTATATTGTATGCGTAACAGATCCGAGATCGAAACCCGGCCACGAGTTGACTACTCTAAGTCGAAATTCGGAAGAACGACGAATCCATCAATTTGCGGTGTAAGATTCCTTCGAGATATTCTACGAAACCTTAAAAAAACCCTAATTCTGCATATTGTATGCGTACCAGGATCCGAGATCGAAACCTGGCCGCGAGTTGACTACTCTGAGTCAGAAACTTGGTAAGAACGACGAATCCATCCATTTGCAGGTAAGATTCCTTCGAGATATTCTACGAAACCTTAAAAAAAAAACCCTATTTCTGCATATTGTAAGCGTACCAGGATCCGTGATCGAAACCCGCCGCGAGTTGACTACTCTAAGTCGAAACTTGGTAAGAACGATTTAATCCATCCATTTACATGTAAGATTCCTTCGAGATATTCTACGAAACCTTAAAAAAAAAACCCTATTTCGCATATGTAAGCGTACCAGGATCCGAGATCGAAACCCGGGCCGCGAGTTGACTACTCTAAGTCGAAATTCGGTATGAACGACGAATCCATCCATTTACGGTGTAAGATTCCTTCGAGATATTCTACGAAACCTAAAAAAACCCTATTTCGTATATTGTATGCGTACAAGGATCCGAGATCGAAACCCGGCCGCGAGTTGAATACTCTAAGTCGAAATTCGGGTAAGAACGACGAATCCATCCATTTACTGGTAAGATTCCTTCGAGATATTCTACGAAACCTTAAAAAAACCCTATTTAAAGATATATTGTATGCGTACCAGATCCGTGATCGAAACCCGGCCGCGAGTTGACTACTCTAAGTCGTAAATTCGGTAAGAACGACGAATCCATCCATTTGTGTAAGATTTCTTTGAGATATTCTACGAAACCTTAAAAAAAAAACCCTATTTCTCGCATATTGTATGTGTACCAGATCCGAGATCGAAACCCGGCCGCGAGTTGACTACTCTAAGTCGAAACTTGGTAAGAATGACGAATCCATCCATTTACGGGTAAAATTCCTTCAAGATATTCTACGAAACCTTAAAAAAAAACCCTATTTCGCATATTGTAAGCGTGCATCAGGATCCGAGATCGAAACCCGGCCGCGAGTTGACTACTCTAAGTCGTAAATTCGGTATGAACGAAAAATCCATCCATTTACGGTAAGATTCCTTCGAGATATTCTACGAAACCTTAAAAACCCTATTTTCGTATATTGTAAGCGTACCAGGATCCGAGATCGAAACCTGGCCGCGAGTTGACTACTCTAAGTCTAAAATTCGGTAATAACGACGAATCCATCCATTTACAGGTAAGATTCCTTCGAGATATTCTACGAAGCCTTAAAAAACCCTATTTCGCATATTGTATGCATACCAGATCCGAGATCGAAACTCGGCCGCGAGTTGACTACTCTAAGTCGAAACTTGGTAAGAATGACGAATCCATCCATTTACGGGTAAAAATTCCTTCAAGATATTCTACGAAACCTTAAAAAAAAAAACCTATTTCCGTATATTGTATGCGTACCAGGATCCGAGATCGAAACCTGGCCGCGAGTTGACTACTCTAAGTCGAAATTCCGTATGAACGATTTAATCCATCCATTTACTGTAAGATTCCTTCGAGATATTCTACGAAACCTTAAAAAGCCCTATTTCAGATATATTGTATGCGTACAGGATCCGAGATCGAAACCTCGGCCGCGAGTTGACTACTCTAAGTCGAAATCTCGGAAGAACGACGAATCCATCCATTTACACGTAAGATTCCTTCGAGATATTCTACGAAACCTTTAAAAAAAACCCTATTTCTGTATATTGTATGCGTACAAGGATCCGAGATCGAAACCTGGCCGCGAGTTGACTACTCTAAGTCAGAAACTTGGTAAGAACGACGAATCCATCCATTTAAAGGTAAGATTCCTTCGAGATATTCTACGAAACCTTAAAAAAAAACCATATTTCTGCATATTGTATGCGTACCAGGATCCGAGATCGAAACCTGGCCGCGAGTTGACTACTCTAAGTCGAAACTTGGTAAGAACGACGAATCCATCCATTTACAGTAAGATTCCTTCGAGATATTCTACGAAACCTTAAAAAAACCCTATTTTCGCATATTGTATGCGTACCAGATCCGAGATCGAAACCCGGCCGCGAGTTGACTACTCTAAGTCGAAATTCTAAGATGAACGACGAATCCATCCATTTACAAGTAAGATTCCTTCGAGATATTCTACAAAACCTTAAAAAACCCTATTTCTCGTATATTGTATGCGTACAAGGATCCGAGATCGAAACCGGCCGCGAGTTGAATACTCTAAGTCGAAATTGGTATGAACGACTTAATCCATCCATTTACGGGTAAGATTCCTTCGAGATATTCTACGAAACCTTAAAAAACCCTATTCCGTATATTGTATGCGTACCAGGATCCGAGATCGAAACCTGGCCGCGAGTTGACTACTCTAAGTCAGAAACTTGGTAAGAATGACGAATCCATCCATTTACAGGTAAGATTCCTTCGAGATATTCTACGAAACCTTAAAAAACCCTATTTCAAGCATATTGTATGTGTACCGGGATCCGAGATCGAAACCCGGCCGCGAGTTGACTACTCTAAGTCGAAACTTGGTAAGAATGACGAATCCATCCATTTACAGTAAAATTCCTTCAAGATATTCTACAAAACCTTAAAAAAACCTATTTCGTATATTGTATGCGTACGGGATCCGAGATCGAAACCCGGCCGCGAGTTGACTACTCTAAGTCAGAAATTCGGTATGAACGACGAATCCATCCATTTACAAGTAAGATTCCTTCGAGATATTCTACGAAACCTTTAAAAAAACCCTATTTCTGTATATTGTATGCGTACAAGGATCCGAGATCGAAACCTGGCCGCGAGTTGACTACTCTAAGTCTAAAACTTGGTAAGAACGACGAATCCATCCATTTACAGGTGTAAGATTCCTTCGAGATATTCTACGAAACCTTAAAAAACCCTATTTCTCGCATATTGTATGCATACCAGATCCGAGATCGAAACCCGGCCGCGAGTTGACTACTCTAAGTCGAAACTTGGTAAGAAGGAGGAATCCATCCATTTACAGTAAAATTCCTTCAAGATATTCTACGAAACCTTAAAAAAACCTATTTCCGTATATTGTATGCGTACCAGATCCGAGATCGAACCGGCCGCGAGTTGACTACTCTAAGTCGAAATTCCGTATGAACGACTTAATCCATCCATTTACTGGTAAGATTCCTTCGAGATATTCTACGAAACCTTAAAAAAAACCCTATTTCGTATATTGTATGCGTACCCAGATCCGAGATCGAAAACGGCCGCGAGTTGACTACTCTAAGTCGAAATTCCGTATGAACGACTTAATCCATCCATTTACGTGTAAGATTCCTTCGAGATATTCTACGAAACCTTAAAAAAACCCTATTTCGTATATTGTATGCATACCAGGATCCGAGATCGAAACCCGGCCGCGAGTTGACTACTCTAAGTCGAAATTTGGTAAGATCGAAGAATCCATCCATTTACGTGAAAGATTCCTTCGAGATATTCTACGAAACCTTAAAAAAACCCTAATTTCGCATATTGTATGCGTACCGGGATCCGAGATCGAAACCGCCGCGAGTTGACTACTCTAAGTCGAAACTTGGTAAGAACGATTTAATCCATCCATTTACAGGTAAGATTCCTTCGAGATATTCTACGAAACCTTAAAAAACCTATTTTCGCATATTGTATGCGTACTCAGGATCCGAGATCGAAACTCCGGCCGCGAGTTGACTACTCTAAGTCGAAATTTGGTAAGAACGACGAATCCATCCATTTACGGGTAAGATTCCTTCGAGATATTCTACGAAACCTTAAAAAAACCCTATTTTCGTATATTGTATGCGTACGGTGATCCGAGATCGAAACTCGCCGCGAGTTGACTACTCTAAGTCGAAATTCGGTAAGAACGACGAATCCATCCATTTAAGGTGTAAGATTCCTTCGAGATATTCTACGAAACCTTAAAAAAACCCTATTTCTGCATATTGTATGCATACCAGGATCCGAGATCGAAACTGGCTGCGAGTTGACTACTCTTAGTCAGAAACTTGGTAAGAATGACGAATCCATCCATTTACAGGTAAAATTCCTTCAAGATATTCTTCGAAACCTTAAAAAAAAAAACCTATTTCCGTATATTGTATGCGTACCAGATCCGAGATCGAAACCCGGCCGCGAGTTGACTACTCTAAGTCGAAATTCCGTATGAACGACGAATCCATCCATTTGGGTAAGATTCCTTCGAGATATTCTATGAAACCTTAAAAAACCCTATTTCGTATATTGTATGCGTACTAGGGATCCGAGATCGAAACCTGGCCGCGAGTTGACTACTCTAAGTCAGAAATTCGGTAAGAACGACGAATCCATCCATTTACAGGTAAGATTCCTTCGAGATATTCTACGAAACCTTAAAAACCCTAATTTCGCATATTGTATGCGTACCTCAGATCCGAGATCGAAACCCGGCCGCGAGTTGACTACTCTAAGTCGAAACTTGGTAAGAACGACGAATCCATCCATTTGCGGGTAAGATTCCTTCGAGATATTCTACGAAACCTAAAAAAACCTATTTTCGCATATTGTATGCGTACAGGATCCGAGATCGAAACCCGGCCGCGAGTTGACTACTTTAAGTCGAAACTTGGTAAGAACGACGAATCCATCCATTTACAGGTAAGATTCCTTCGAGATATTCTACGAAACCTTTAAAAAAACCCTATTTCTGCATATTGTAAGCGTACCAGGATCCGAGATCGAAACCTGGCCGCGAGTTGACTACTCTAAGTCAGAAATTCGGTATGAACGAAGATAATCCATCCATTTACGGGTAAGATTCCTTCGAGATATTCTACGAAACCTAAGAAAAAAAACCCTATTTCGTATTGTGTATGCAAAAGGATCCGAGATCGAAACCTGGCCGCGAGTTGACTACTCTAAGTCGAAATTCGGTATGAACGACGAATCCATCCATTTACGGGTAAGATTCCTTCGAGATATTCTACGAAACCTTAAAAAACCCTATTTCGTATATTGTATGCGTACAAGGATCCGAGATCGAAACCGGCCGCGAGTTGAATACTCTAAGTCGAAATTCTGTATGAACGACGAATCCATCCATTTACGGGTAAGATTCCTTCGAGATATTCTACGAAACCTTAAAAAACCCTATTTCTCGTATATTGTATGCGTACCAGGATCCGAGATCGAAACCTGGCCGCGAGTTGACTACTCTAAGTCAGAAATTCCGTATGAACGACGAATCCATCCATTTACAGGTAAGATTCCTTCGAGATATTCTACGAAACCTTAAAAAACCCTATTTCGTATATTGTATGCGTACCAGATCCGAGATCGAAACCCGGCCGCGAGTTGACTACTCTAAGTCGAAATTTCAAAGAAGAACGAAGAATCCATCCATTTACGGAAAGATTCCTTCGAGATATTCTACGAAACCTTAAAAACCCTCTTTCGCATATTGTATGCGTACCAGGATCCGAGATCGAAACCTGGCCGCGAGTTGACTACTCTAAGTCAGAAACTTGGTAAGAACGACGAATCCATCCATTTACAGGTAAGATTCATTCGAGATATTCTACGAAACCTTAAAAAAACCCTATTTCTGCATATTGTAAGCGTACCAGGATCCGAGATCGAAACCTGGCCGCGAGTTGACTACTCTAAGTCAGAAACTTGGTATGAACGACGAATCCATCCATTTACAGGTAAAATTCCTTCAAGATATTCTACGAAACCTTAAAAAAAACCTATTTCCGTATATTGTATGCGTACCAGGATCCGAGATCGAAACCTGGCCGCGAGTTGACTACTCTAAGTCAGAAATTCGGTATGAACGACGAATTCATCCATTTACAGGTAAAATTCCTTCAAGATATTCTACGAAACCTTAAAAAAAAACCTATTTCCGTATATTGTATGCGTACAAGGATCCGGGATCGAAACTCCCGGCCGCGAGTTGACTACTCTAAGTCGAAATTCAGGTATGAACGACGAATCCATCCATTTACAGGGTAAGATTCTTTCGAGATATTCTACGAAACCTTAAAAAACCCTATTTCGTATATTGTATGCGTACCAGGATCCGAGATCGAAACCTGGCCGCGAGTTGACTACTCTAAGTCAGAATTTCGGTAAGAACGAAGAATCCATCCATTTACAGGAAAGATTCCTTCGAGATATTCTACGAAACCTTAAAAAAAACCTATTTCTGCATATTGTATGCGTACCAGGATCCGAGATCGAAACCTGGACGCGAGTTGACTACTCTAAGTCAGAAACTTGGTAAGAACGACGAATCCATTCATTTACAGGTAAGATTCCTTCGAGATATTCTACGAAACCTTAAAAAAAAAACCCTATTTCTGCATATTGTAAGCGTACCAGGATCCGAGATCGAAACCTGGCCGCGAGTTGACTACTCTAAGTCAGAAATTCGGTATGAACGAAAAAATCCATCCATTTACAGGTAAGATTCCTTCGAGATATTCTACGAAACCTTAAAAACCCTATTTTCGTATATTGTATGCGTACATCAGATCCGAGATCGAAACCCGGCCGCGAGTTGACTACTCTAAGTCTAAAATTCAGTATAACGACGAATCCATCCATTTACAGGTAAGATTCCTTCGAGATATTCTACGAAACCTTAAAAAAACCCTATTTCGCATATTGTATGCATACCAGGATCCGAGATCGAAACACGCCGCGAGTTGACTACTCTAAGTCGAAATTCCGTAAGAACGATTTAATCCATCCATTTACGTGTAAGATTCCTTCGAGATATTCTACGAAACCTTAAAAAAACCCTATTTCTCGTATATTGTATGCGTACAAGGATCCGAGATCGAAACCTCGGCCACGAGTTGACTACTCTAAGTCAGAAATTCGGTAAGAACGACGAATCCATCCATTTACAGGTAAGATTCCTTCGAGATATTCTACGAAACCTTTAAAAACCCTTATTGTAAGCGTACCAGGATCCGAGATCGAAACCTAGCCGCGAGTTGACTACTCTAAGTCAGAAACTTGGTAAGAACGACGAATCCATCCATTTACATGTAAGATTCCTTCGAGATATTCTACGAAACCTTAAAAAAACCCTATTTCTGGATATTGTAAGCGTACGTGATCCGAGATCGAAACCTCGGCCGCGAGTTGACTACTCTAAGTCGAAATTCGGTATGAACGACGAATCCATCCATTTACAGTGTAAGATTCCTTCGAGATATTCTACGAAACCTTAAAAACCCTATTTCGTATATTGTATGCGTACAAGGATCCGAGATCGAACCTGGCCGCGAGTTGAATACTCTAAGTCAGAAATTCGGTATGAACGACGAATCCATCCATTTACAGGTAAGATTCCTTCGAGATATTCTACGAAACCTTAAAAAAACCCTATTTCTGTATATTGTATGCGTACCAGGATCCGTGATCGAAACCTGGCCGCGAGTTGACTACTCTAAGTCAGAAATTCGGTAAGAACGACGAATCCATCCATTTACAGGTAAGATTCCTTTGAGATATTCTACGAAACCTTAAAAAAACCCTATTTCTGCATATTGTATGTGTACCAGGATCCGAGATCGAAACCTGGCCGCGAGTTGACTACTCTAAGTCAGAAACTTGGTAAGAATGACGAATCCATCCATTTACAGGTAAAAATTCCTTCAAGATATTCTACGAAACCTTAAAAAAACCCTATTTCTTCATATTGTAAGCGTACCAGGATCCGAGATCGAAACCTGGCCGCGAGTTGACTACTCTAAGTCAGAAATTCGGTATGAACGAAAAAATCCATCCATTTACAGGTAAGATTCCTTCGAGATATTCTACGAAACCTTAAAAAACCCTATTTCGTATATTGTATGCGTACCAGGATCCGAGATCGAAACCTGGCCGCGAGTTGACTACTCTAAGTCTAAAATTGGTAAGAACGACGAATCCATCCATTTACAGGTAAGATTCCTTCGAGATATTCTACGAAGCCTTAAAAAAACCCTATTTCTGCATATTGTATGCATACCAGGATCCGAGATCGAAACTGGCTGCGAGTTGACTACTCTAAGTCAGAAACTTGGTAAGAATGACGAATCCATCCATTTACAGGTAAAAATTCCTTCAAGATATTCTACGAAACCTTAAAAAAAACCCTATTTCTTCATATTGTAAGCGTACCAGGATCCGAGATCGAAACCTGGCCGCGAGTTGACTACTCTAAGTCAGAAATTCGGTATGAACGAAAAAATCCATCCATTTACAGGTAAGATTCCTTCGAGATATTCTACGAAACCTTAAAAAAACCCTATTTCTGTATATTGTATGCGTACCAGGATCCGAGATCGAAACCTGGCCGCGAGTTGACTACTCTAAGTCTAAAATTCGGTAATGAACGACTTAATCCATCCATTTACTGGTAAGATTCCTTCGAGATATTCTACGAAACCTTAAAAAAACCCTATTTCTGCATATTGTATGCGTACCAGGATCCGAGATCGAAACCTGGCCGCGAGTTGACTACTCTAAGTCAGAAATTCGTTAAGAACGACGAATCCATCCATTTACAGGTAAGATTCCTTCGAGATATTCTACGAAACCTTAAAAAACCCTATTTCGCATATTGTATGCGTACAAGGATCCGAGATCGAAACCCGGCCGCGAGTTGACTACTTAAGTCGAAACTTGGTAAGAACGACGAATCCATCCATTTACAAGTAAGATTCCTTCGAGATATTCTACGAAACCTTAAAAAAACCCTATTTCGTATATTGTAAGCGTACCAAGATCCGAGATCGAAACCGGCCGCGAGTTGACTACTCTAAGTCGAAACTTGGTAAGAATGACGAATCCATCCATTTACAGGTAAGATTCCTTCGAGATATTCTACGAAACCTTAAAAAAACCTATTTCCGCATATTGTATGCGTACCAGGATCCGAGATCGAAACCTGGCCGCGAGTTGACTACTCTAAGTCAGAAACTTGGTAAGAATGACGAATCCATCCATTTACAGGTAAGATTCCTTCGAGATATTCTACAAAACCTTAAAAAAAACCCTATTTCGTATATTGTATGCATACGAGGATCCGAGATCGAAACCGCCGCGAGTTGACTACTCTAAGTCGAAATTCGGTATGAACGACGAATCCATCCATTTACGGGTAAGATTCCTTCGAGATATTCTACGAAACCTTAAAAACCCTATTTCTGTATATTGTATGCGTACCAGGATCCGTGATCGAAACCTGGCCGCGAGTTGACTACTCTAAGTCAGAAATTCGGTAAGAACGACGAATCCATCCATTTACAGGTAAGATTCCTTTGAGATATTCTACGAAACCTTAAAAAAAACCCTATTTCTGCATATTGTATGTGTACCAGGATCCGAGATCGAAACCTGGCCGCGAGTTGACTACTCTAAGTCAGAAACTTGGTAAGAATGACGAATCCATCCATTTACAGGTAAAATTCCTTCAAGATATTCTACGAAACCTTAAAAAAAACCTATTTCCGTATATTGTATGCGTACCAGGATCCGAGATCGAAACCTGGCCGCGAGTTGACTACTCTAAGTCAGAAATTGGTATGAACGTCATTTAATCCATCCATTTACATGTAAGATTCCTTCGAGATATTCTACGAAACCTTAAAAAAACCCTATTTCTGTATATTGTATGCGTACCAGGATCCGAGATCGAAACCTGGCCGCGAGTTGACTACTCTAAGTCTAAAATTCGGTAATAACGACGAATCCATCCATTTACAGGTAAGATTCCTTCGAGATATTCTACGAAACCTTAAAAAAACCCTATTTCTGCATATTGTATGCATACCAGGATCCGAGATCGAAACTGGCTGCGAGTTGACTACTCTAAGTCAGAAACTTGGTAAGAAGGAGGAATCCATCCATTTACAGGTAAAAATTCCTTCAAGATATTCTACGAAACCTTAAAAAAAAACCTATTTCCGTATATTGTATGCGTACCAGGATCCGAGATCGAAACCTGGCCGCGAGTTGACTACTCTAAGTCAGAAATTGATTAAGAACGACGAATCCATCCATTTACAGGTAAGATTCCTTCGAGATATTCTACGAAACCTTAAAAAAACCTATTTCTGTATATTGTATGCGTACCAGGATCCGAGATCGAAACCGCCGCGAGTTGACTACTCTAAGTCGAAATTCCGTATGAACGACGAATCCATCCATTTACGGGTAAGATTCCTTCGAGATATTCTACGAAACCTTAAAAAAACCCTATTTCGTATATTGTATGCGCGTACAGGATCCGAGATCGAAACCTGGCCGCGAGTTGACTACTCTAAGTCAGAATTTCGGTAAGATCGAAGAATCCATCCATTTACAGTAAAGATTCCTTCGAGATATTCTACAAAACCTTAAAAAAACCATATTTCAAAGCATATTGTATGCGTACCAGATCCGAGATCGAAACCGGCCGCGAGTTGACTACTCTAAGTCGAAACTTGGTAAGAACGACGAATCCATTCATTTACAGTAAGATTCCTTCGAGATATTCTACGAAACCTTAAAAACCCTATTTCGCATATTGAAGCGTACAGATCCGAGATCGAAACCCGGTCGCGAGTTGACTACTCTAAGTCGAAATTCGGTATGAACGACGAATCCATCCATTTACAGTAAGATTCCTTCGAGATATTCTACGAAACCTTAAAAACCCTATTTCGTATATTGTATGCGTACTCAGGATCCGAGAAATCGAAACCCGGCCGCGAGTTGACTACTCTAAGTCGAAATTCGGTAATAAGGACGAATCCATCCATTTACAGGTAAGATTCCTTCGAGATATTCTATGAAGCCTTAAAAAAAACCCTATTTCTGCATATTGTATGCATACCAGGATCCGAGATCGAAACTGGCTGCGAGTTGACTACTCTAAGTCAGAAACTTGGTAAGAATGACGAATCCATCCATTTACAGGTAAAATTCCTTCAAGATATTCTACGAAACCTTAAAAAAAACCTATTTCCGTATATTGTATGCATACCAGGATCCGAGATCGAAACCTGGCCGCGAGTTGACTACTCTAAGTCAGAAATTCCGTATGAACGACGAATCCATCCATTTACAGGTAAGATTCCTTAGAGATATTCTACGAAACCTTAAAAAAACCCTATTTCGTATATTGATGCGTATCAGATCCGAGATCGAAACCCGGCCGCGAGTTGACTACTCTAAGTCGAAATTCCGGTAAGAACGACGAATCCATCAATTTACTGGTAAGATTCCTTCGAGATATTCTACGAAACCTTAAAAAAACCCTAATTTTGCATATTGTATGCGTACCAGATCCGAGATCGAAACACGGCCGCGAGTTGACTACTCTAAGTCGAAACTTGGTAAGAACGACGAATCCATCCATTTGGTGTAAGATTCCTTCGAGATATTCTACGAAACCTTAAAAAAAAACCCTATTTCGCATATTGTAAGCGTATTTCAGATCCGAGATCGAAACTTGGCCGCGAGTTGACTACTCTAAGTCAGAAATTCGGTATGAACGACGAATCCATCCATTTACAGGTAAAATTCCTTCAAGATATTCTACGAAACCTTAAAAAAACACCTATTTCCGTATATTGTAAGCGTACCAGATCCGAGATCGAAACTCCGGCCGCGAGTTGACTACTCTAAGTCGAAATTGGTAAGAACGACGAATCCATCCATTTGTGTAAGATTTCTTCGAGATATTCTACGAAACCTTAAAAAAACCCTATTTCTGTATATTGTATGTGTACCAGGATCCGAGATCGAAACCTGGCCGCGAGTTGACTACTCTAAGTCAGAAATTCAGTAAGAACGACGAATCCATCCATTTACAGGTAAGATTCCTTCGAGATATTCTACGAAACCTTAAAAAAACCCTATTTCTGCATATTGTATGCGTACCAGGATCCGAGATCGAAACCTGGCCGCGAGTTGACTACTCTAAGTCAGAAACTTGGTAAGAACGACGAATCCATCCATTTACAGGTAAGATTCCTTCGAGATATTCTACGAAACCTTAAAAAACCCTATTTCTGCATATTGTAAGCGTACCAGGATCCGAGATCGAAACCTGGCCGCGAGTTGACTACTCTAAGTCAGAAATTCGGTATGAACGACGAATCCATCCATTTACAGGTAAGATTCCTTCGAGATATTCTACGAAACCTTAAAAAAACCCTATTTCTGTATATTGTATGCGTACAAGGATCCGAGATCGAAACCTGGCCGCGAGTTGAATACTCTAAGTCAGAAATTCGGTATGAACGATTTAATCCATCCATTTACGCTGTAAGATTCCTTCGAGATATTCTACGAAACCTTAAAAAAACCCTATTTCTGTATATTGTATGCGTACCGGGATCCGTGATCGAAACCTCGGCCGCGAGTTGACTACTCTAAGTCAGAAATTCGGTAAGAACGACGAATCCATCCATTTACGTGTAAGATTCCTTTGAGATATTCTACGAAACCTTAAAAAAACCCTATTTCGCATATTGTATGTGTACCAGGATCCGAGATCGAAACCTGGCCGCGAGTTGACTACTCTAAGTCAGAAACTTGGTAAGAATGACGAATCCATCCATTTACAGGTAAAATTCCTTCAAGATATTCTACGAAACCTTAAAAAAAAAACTATTTCCGTATATTGTATGCGTAACAGGATCCGAGATCGAAACCTGGCCGCGAGTTGACTACTCTAAGTCAGAAATTCCGTATGAACGACGAATCCATCCATTTACAGGTAAGATTCCTTCGAGATATTCTACGAAACCTTAAAAAAACCCTATTTCTGTATATTGTATGCGTACAAGGATCCGAGATCGAAACCTGGCCGCGAGTTGAATACTCTAAGTCAGAAATTCGGTATGAACGACGAATCCATCCATTTACAGGTAAGATTCCTTCGAGATATTCTACGAAACCTTAAAAAAACCCTATTTTTGTATATTGTATGCGTACCAGGATCCGTGATCGAAACCTGGCCGCGAGTTGACTACTCTAAGTCAGAAATTCGGTAAGAACGACGAATCCATCCATTTACATGTAAGATTCCTTTGAGATATTCTACGAAACCTTAAAAAAACCCTATTTCTGCATATTGTATGTGTACCAGGATCCGAGATCGAAACCTGGCCGCGAGTTGACTACTCTAAGTCAGAAACTTGGTAAGAATGACGAATCCATCCATTTACAGGTAAAATTCCTTCAAGATATTCTACGAAACCTTAAAAAAAAAAAACTATTTCCGTATATTGTATGCGTACAGGATCCGAGATCGAAACCCGCCGCGAGTTGAATACTCTAAGTCATAAATTCGGTATGAACGACGAATCCATCCATTTACAGGTAAGATTCCTTCGAGATATTCTACGAAACCTTAAAAAAACCCTATTTCTGTATATTGTATGCGTACCAGGATCCGAGATCGAAACCTGGCTGCGAGTTGACTACTCTAAGTAAGAAATTCGGTAAGAACGACGAATCCATCCATTTACAGGTAAGATTCCTTCGAGATATTCTACGAAACCTTAAAAAAACCCTATTTCTGCATATTGTATGCGTACCAGGATCCGAGATCGAAACCTGGCCGCGAGTTGACTACTCTAAGTCAGAAACTTGGTAAGAACGACGAATCCATCCATTTACAGGTAAGATTCCTTCGAGATATTCTACGAAACCTTAAAAAAAAACCCTATTTCTGCATATTGTAAGCGTACCAGGATCCGAGATCGAAACCTGGCGGCGAGTTGATTACTCTAAGTCAGAAATTCGGTATGAACGACGAATCCATCCATTTACAGGTAAAATTCCTTCAAGATATTCTACGAAACCTTAAAAAAAAACCTATTTCCGTATATTGTATGCGTACCATGATCCGAGATCGAAACCTGGCCGCGAGTTGACTACTCTAAGTCAGAAATTCGGTATGACCGACGAATCCATCCATTTACAGGTAAGATTCCTTCGAGATATTCTACGAAACCTTAAAAAAACCCTATTTCTGTATATTGTATGTGTATTTGGGATCCGAGATCGAAACCCGCCGCGAGTTGACTACTCTAAGTCGAAATTCGTATGAACGACGAATCCATCCATTTACAGGTAAGATTCCTTCGAGATAATCTATGAAACCTTAAAAAAACCCTATTTCTGTATATTGTATGCGTACCAGGATCCGAGATCGAAACCTGGCCGCGAGTTGACTATTCTAAGTCAGAAATTCGGTAAGAACGACGAATCCATCAATTTACAGGTAAGATTCCTTCGAGATATTCTACGAAACCTAAAAAAACCCTATTTCCGCATATTGTATGCGTACCAAGATCCGAGATCGAAACCTGGCCGCGAGTTGACTACTCTAAGTCAGAAACTTGGTAAGAACGACGAATCCATCCATTTACAGGTAAGATTCCTTCGAGATATTCTACGAAACCTTAAAAAAAAAACCCTATTTCTGCATATTGTAAGCGTACCAGGATCCGAGATCGAAACTTGGCCGCGAGTTGACTACTCTAAGTCAGAAATTCGGTATGAACGACGAATCCATCCATTTACAGGTTAAATTCCTTCAAGATATTCTACGAAACCTTAAAAAAACCTATTTCCGTATATTGTATGCGTACAGGATCCGAGATCGAAACCGCCGCGAGTTGACTACTCTAAGTCGAAATTCCGCAATGAACGACGAATCCATCCATTTACAGGTAAGATTCCTTCGAGATATTCTACGAAACCTTAAAAAAACCCTATTTCTGTATATTGTATGTGTACCAGGATCCGAGATCGAAACCTGGCCGCGAGTTGACTACTCTAAGTCAGAAATTCGGTAAGAACGACGAATCCATCCATTTACAGGTAAGATTCCTTCGAGATATTCTACGAAACCTTAAAAAACCCTATTTCTGCATATTGTATGCGTACCAGGATCCGAGATCGAAACCTGGCCGCGAGTTGACTACTCTAAGTCAGAAACTTGGTAAGAACGACGAATCCATCCATTTACAGGTAAGATTCCTTCGAGATATTCTACGAAACCTTAAAAAAACCCTATTTCTGCATATTGTAAGCGTACCAGGATCCGAGATCGAAACCTGGCCGCGAGTTGACTACTCTAAGTCAGAAATTCGGTAAGAACGACGAATCCATCCATTTACAGGTAAGATTCCTTCGAGATATTCTACGAAACCTTAAAAACCCTATTTTCATATTGTATGCGTATAGGATCCGAGATCGAAACACCGCCGCGAGTTGAATACTCTAAGTCGTAAATTCGGTAAGAACGATTTAATCCATCCATTTACGTGTAAGATTCCTTCGAGATATTCTACGAAACCTTAAAAAACCCTATTTCTGCATATTGTATGCATACAAGGATCCGAGATCGAAACCTGGCCGCGAGTTGACTACTCTAAGTCTGAAATTGGTAAGAACGACTAATCCATCCATTTACAGGTAAGATTCCTTCGAGATATTCTACGAAACCTTATAAAAACCCTATTTCGTATATTGTATGCGTACCAGGATCCGAGATCGAAACCTGGCCGCGAGTTGACTACTCTAAGTCGAAATTGGTAAGAACGACGAATCCATCCATTTAGGTAAGATTCCTTCAAGATATTCTACGAAACCTTAAAAAAACCTATTTCCGTATATTGTATGCGTACAAGGATCCGAGATCGAAACCTGGCCGCGAGTTGACTACTCTAAGTCATAAACTTTGTATGAACGACGAATCCATCCATTTACAGTAAGATTCCTTCGAGATATTCTACGAAACCTTAAAAAACCCTATTTCGTATATTGTATGCGTACAGTGATCCGAGATCGAAACCTGGGCCGCGAGTTGACTACTCTAAGTAAGAAATTCGGAAGAACAACGAATCCATCCATTTACAGTAAGATTCCTTCGAGATATTCTACGAAACCTTAAAAACCCTATTTCGCATATTGTATGCGTACCAGATCCGAGATCGAAACCCGCCGCGAGTTGACTACTCTAAGTCGTAAACTTGGTAAGAATGACGAATCCATCCATTTACGGGTAAGATTCCTTCGAGATATTCTACTTAAACCTTAAAAAAACCCTATTTCGCATATTGTATGCGTACCAGGATCCGAGATCGAAACTCCGGCCGCGAGTTGACTACTCTAAGTCAGAAATTCGGTAAGAATGACGAATCCATCCATTTACAGGTAAAATTCCTTCCAGATATTCTACGAAACCTTTAAAAAAACTTATTTCCGTATATTGTATGCGTACTAGGATCCGAGATCGAAACCTGGCCGCGAGTTGACTACTCTAAGTCATAAATTCGGTAAGAACGACGAATCCATCCATTTACATGTAAGATTTCTTCGAGATATTCTACGAAACCTTAAACAAGCCCTATTTATGCATAAATGTATGCATAGGCATACCGGGCTCTTAAATCGAAACACGGCCGCGAGTTGACTACACTAAGTCAGAAACTTGGTAAGAACGAAGAAACCATCCGGTTCGA
This sequence comes from Papaver armeniacum, assembly GCA_023531295.1. Lineage (NCBI taxonomy): Eukaryota > Viridiplantae > Streptophyta > Magnoliopsida > Ranunculales > Papaveraceae > Papaver > Papaver armeniacum. Next base: position 760,702 of record JAJJWW010000469.1, read on the forward strand.
AGATTACTAAAGTTAAACTTGAGTTTCTCATTGGTGAATCGAAGAAGAAATATATCGATTCAAAAACATCACAGTTAAGATTACTAAAGTTTGACTCCGAGTTTCTAATTCGTGTGAACTCGGAGAAGAAATATATCGATTCGAAAACATCACAAAGTTAAGAATACTAAAGTTAGACCTGAGTTTCTCATTCGGGTGAACTCGGAGACGAAATATATCATAATTGAACATCACAGTTCATGGATTACTAAAGTTAGACTCGAGTTTCTCTTTCGGATGAATCGGAGAGGAAATATATCATAATTGAACATCACAGTTCAAATATTACAAATTATTAGACTTCGAGTTTCTCTTTTCGGATGAACTAAGGACGAAATATATCATAATTGAACATCACGGGTTCAAAGATTATTAGAGGTAAAGCTCGAGTTTCTCTTTCGGATGAACTGGAGACGAAATATATCATAATTGAACATCACAGGTTCATTGATTACTAAAGTTAGACCTGAGTTTCTCGTTCGGGTGAACTGGAGACGAAATATATCTGAATTGAACATCACAAGTTCAAATATTACTAGAGGTAGAGCTTGAGTTTCTCTTCGGATGAACTGAGCCGAAATATATCATAATTGAACATCACAGTTCAAAGATTACTAAAGTTAGAAATGAGTTTCTCGTTCGGGTGATCTGGAGACGAAATATATCATAATTGAACATCACAGGTTCATGGATTACTAAAGTTAGATCTGAGTTTCTCGTTCTGGTGAACTGGAGACGAAATATATCTGAATTGAACATCACAGGTTCAAATCGGAAATAAGTAAAGTAAATGTTGCAAACTGTGAAAATGACCATATTACCCTTATTGGAAAAAACTGCAATAAATATTATGGAGAATGTGAAATGACGATACTACCCTTATCAGAAATAAGTAAAGTAATTCTTATAGACTGTGAAAATGACCATATTACCCTTATTGGAAAAAAATGCAATAAATATTATGTAGATTGTGAAAATGACCATACTACCCTTATCAAAAATAAGTAAAGTAATTCTTACAGACTGTGAAAATGACCCTCTTACCCTTATTGGAAAAAGTGCAATAAATATTATGGAGACTGTGAAAATGACGATACTTCCCTTATCGGAAATGAGTAACGTAATTCTTACAGACTGTGAAAATGACCATATTACCCTTATTGGAAAAAAGTGCATTTAATATTAAGGAGACTGTGAAAATGACCATACTACCCTTATCGGAAATAAGTAAAGTAAATATTGCAGATTGTGAAAATGACCATATTACCCTTATTGGAAAAAAGTGCAATAAATATTATGGAGACTGTGAAAATGACCATACTACCCTTATCGGAAATGAGTAAAGTAATTCTTACATACTGTGAAAATGACCATATTACCCTTATTGGAAAAAGTGCAATAAATATTATGGAGACTGTGAAAATGACCATACCACCCTTATCGGAAATAAGTAAAGTAAATGTTGCAAACTGTGAAAATGACCATATTACCCTTATTGGAATAAAGTGAAATAAATATTATGGAGAATATGAAAATGACGATACTACCCTTATCAGAAATAAGTAAAGTAACTCTTATAGACTGTGAAAATGACCATATTACCCTTATTGGAAAAAAATGCAATAAATATTATGTAGACTGTGAAAATGACCATACTACCCTTATCGGAAATAAGTAAAGTAATTCTTACAGACTGTGAAAATGACCATATTACCCTTATTGGAAAAAAGTGTAATAAATATTACGGAGACTGTGAAAATGACCATACTACCCTTATCAAAAATAAATAAAGTAATGTTAAAGACTGTAAAAATGACATATTACCCTTATTGAAAAAAGTGCAATAAATATTATGGAGACTGTGAAAATGACCATACTACCACTTATCGAAAATAAGTAAAGGGTAAAATGGTCATTTTCATAGTTTGTAATATTTACTTTACTTATTTCTGATAAGGGTATTTTGGTCATTTTCACAGTCTCTATTACATTTATTAACCTTATTTCCAGTAAGGGTAAAATGGTCATTTTCACAGACTATGATATTTACTTGACTTATTTTTGATAAGGGCAGTTTGGTCATTTGATAGTCTCCATGATGTTTATTGCATTAATTTCTAGTAAGGGTAATATGGTCATTCTCACAGTCTGAAATATTAACTTTACTTATTTTTAATAAGGGTAGTCTGGTCATTTTCACATTCTAAATAATATTTATTGCACTAATTTCCAGTAAGGGTAATATTGTCATTTTCACAGTCTGTAATATTTACTTTACTTATTTCCAATAAGGGTAGTCTGGTCATTTTTCCTGTCTCCATAATATTTAATGCATATGTTTCCAATAAGGGTAAAGTGGTCATTTTCATAGTCTGTAATATTTACCTTACCTATTTTTGATAAGGGTAGTTTGGTAATTTTCATAGTCTCCATGATATTTATTGCACTTATTTCCAGTAAGGGTAATATGGTCATTTTCAGTCTGTAATATTTACTTTACTTATTTTTTATAAGGGTAGTTTGGTCATTGTCATTATCTCCATGATATATTTTGTATTTATTTCCAGTAAGGGTAATATGGTCATTTTCACAGTCTATAATATTTTACTTTACTTATTTCTGATAAGGGTAGTATTGTCATTTTCACATTCTCCATAATATTTATTGCACTTTTTTCCAATAAGGGTAATATGGTCATTTTCAAAATCTGCAATATTTACTTTACTTATTTTTGATAAGGGTAGTATGGTCATTTTCACAGTCTCCATAATATTTATTGTATTTTTCCAATTAGGGTAATATGGTCATTTTCACAGTCTCTAAGAATTACTTTACTCATTTCGATAAGGGTAGTATGGTCATTTTCACGTATAATATGGTCGTCTCCATAATATTTATTGCAATTTTTTCCAATAAGGGTAATATGGTCATTTTCACATCATGTAAGAATTACTTTACTTATTTCCGATAAGGGTAGTATGGTCATTTTCACGGTAATATTAATTTTTCCAATAAGGGTAATATTAATTGCACTTTTTCCAATAAGGGTAATATGGTCATTTTCGATCTGTAAGAATTACTTTACTCATTTTCGATAAAGGGCGATGATCGTCATTTTCACAGTCTCCATAATATTTATTGCACTTTTTCAAAATAAGGGTAATAGGGTCATTTTCACAGTCTGTAAGAATTACTTTACTTATTTCCGATAAGGGTAGTATGGTCACTTTCACAATCTACATAATATTTATCATAGGTTATTCCGATAAGGGTGTCTGGTAATTTTCACCGTCTTCGAAAGAAGCAGATATGTCAAAGTCAAATTTCTATAAAGTCATGACTTGTTGACTTGGTCTTGATCCTGTTTTCTAATATTAAGAAAAGTAAAAAGAAAAAGAAAAATATATTTTGATTTATAGAAATGAAATATAATTGTTTGTTTGTACAAATGTGGAAAAATTAGTGACAAGTAAAATTCAAAGTGTTATAATTTTGGGGTTGTTTTAGATGTTGTGAAATATTTGGGTGGAATCATCACTTTGAATTATAATTGTGATTGTCTGTAAAAATTGTCAACAAATATTATTGTGACTAATAAAAGAATTTAATATTCCTAATTATTATCACGAATACAAAATTTAATAACAGTTTATAATCTGTTGCAGGACTTATCACAGTGTATTCGTGATCTGAAAAATAAACCGTGATAAAGTTGCTTTGTTACAAAATCCTGGTTTTGGTGTAGTGTTACAACCACCACTGCAGTCAGTACATCAGCCTCCAGAATAATCTTTCATGTTAAAAGAAGTCACATAAATTCATTTCACTATTTCAGAACCCCAAGTTACAAACTGCGAAAATCCTACATTATGTAGTTTCCTTCAGCACCAAGTTCCATATCACCTAACAATGAAAGATAAATCTGACAGTCTTACAAAGCCATAAAACAAACAATTCCGGGCTAAAAGAGTCAAGTAACGATCTGGCACCGATGCAATTTCAACATAAAAACCTACTTGACCAGCCCCAGTCTCCTAAGTACGTTGTTTTTAGACAGCTGAAATACCGTCATATTCTACTTCTTCCCCATAATCAAAATATAAACCCTAACTTTTTCTTTTTTAGACCAAAACTAAATTATAATTCAATTTATTTCTAATTGTTCTCTCATTAATCTAATAAATTGCCCAATTATAAACCCTAATTGTGCTTTTTCCCCAAAACAAACTAAACCAAATTTTTCACTTTTTCTCTAAAAAGATGTTATTTTTCCTAAATCATGATTACAATAATATCTATTTAGGTTATATATTCTAATTATTCACTTATTAGAAATTCTCAACAACAATATCAATCAAAAACCGAAACGAAATTAACTAAGGTTTTGATTCTATTCCAAAAAGTCAATCTTCTAAAACTCCATAACTATAAGCACTATTATTCTATAAAACAAATAATCTAAGATGATGTCTTTTCTCCCAATCATGATGATTATTCTTAAAAATCATCAATTATGCCATAGATATTGCATAACTTTAATTAATAGATTAAAATTATATAATTAACTTTATTTTATTTTTTTGATTTAGGGATTTGATAATTTATTTTGGGCTATACATAAAAATTGTGTATGTTTTTGTGGGTTATGCTAATAATTATAAAAATCTGTTTGGTTAGATTAATGACTTATTTTATATGGTTGTCTGCTAGTTATTGGTTTGAGGAGTCAACAAAGACAAAATGGCTCCGTATGTAAACCCAAAACCTTAATAGATTTTTGGTTTTGATTTCATCATCTTTATATATTAACATTAGATTCATTTCATACTCCCAACTTTGGGTGATAGACACTGTCATCAGATTCAAAATTTGGTCTTTGTTTATAAACTGTAAACAAACTTATATTAATCGAAAAGTCTGTAATAAGCTTTCAATGGTGTATTACATCGCGTATATTGCAAAAGATATAATCATAATTTGATGAATCTGGCTTCAAAATCCTCGCCGTACCAAAATCAGAAACCCGAGCTTCATATTCAGAGTCCAGCAAAATATTATTGCTAGATATATCCCTGTGAACTATTGCTGGAATGCAATCATGGTGCATGTAAGCAAGTGCACTAGCTGTTCCCTTGATGAATCTCACCCTCTTTATCCAATCGAACTCCACAGACTGTTCCCCATTGCATAAAACGTTTTTCAAACTTCCTTTCTCCACGAACTCATAAACCAAAAATGAAATTTTCCTTTCAAGATTAGAACAAAAACCGAATAGTAACACAATGTTTCGATGTCGGATTTCTTTCAACGCATGGACCTCACTTTCGAATGATTTGAGATGAAATATCTCAGAATCTTCATCTGAAGAGTGAAGTTTCTTGACAGCAACAACCTGACCTGTTGACAACTCTGCTTTGTAAACGCTCCCATATCCTCCACTTCCAACGCAGTATTTAGTATGAAAATCCTCGGTTGCTTCAATTATGTCCTCAAACACTATTTTCCCATCGAAATTCCAAATTGAAAATAAATTTCTCCCATCAGGGACGGAGCCAGGATTTTTACACAAGGGGGGCGAAGCCAAAAATTTTTTACACAAACCATTAAAAAAAAATTATTAAACCAAAAGTATTTAACTTGATAATTATCAAAATACTACACGACGTTCTTTTAAATCTCGAAAATCATCAATAATTGAATCAATGCTAAACCTCATAGCAATTTCTTTTTCAATATGCACAATCAAAGAGTCTCCAAGGAATTCATCACCCATTTTACTACGAAGTCTAGTTTTGATAATCTTCATTGCCAAGAAAACCCGCTCTGGTGTTGCAGTAGAAACTGGTAGAGTAAGCACAAGATCAATCACTCTATGTATAAGATAATATGTAGTCGATTTTCCATTCTTCACCAACCATTCACACAAACTAGATATATTCTTCACTTTCTTGAACTCTTCAGAAGAGACAACACTATGCTCATAATGTCGAAGTTGTATCTTCAAGTGTAACTTCTCTTGTTCCGTGAAGTCCTTGGATAAAACTTATCAACCAATGTGCAGATATCATCAACTCTAAATGATTTTTTCCCTTCACGAGGATCCAAAGCTGAATTAAGGATAAGTAATTTCATAGCTTCTTCATTGAACCTGCTATTCAGTTCTAGTAACTGAACATCTATAGCAGCATTAAAAATAACCACACAATAGTGTTCCATAATCGTAAAAGTACTCGAACGATGACGAGCTTCAGTAGTCCATAATAAACATATAAACAAAAATGAAAATATAGAACTAAACAACCATACAGACTCTTACCTTTTTAGATACACTTTCATCTGTATCCCCATCCATATGTATGGAACAATTCGATTTGTTTTTGTACCTATAAAACAAAAATGGATTAGTTCTTATACAGTTTCAAATAAAAACAATAATACTTGTATTTTCCCAGAAAAATCAATCAATTATACTTTCCCCAAATCAATACTACATCATTCAGACAGTACTTAACTAATAAAAAATCAATCAATTATATTACACAAACAAAGAACCCTAGATTTTAAATATGAAAGAAATAAATATGATCCAAAAATCACAATTTGAATTTTACATCCAATTCAATTATTTAAAATCAAATTGAAGAAGAATAAAGATACCTTTAAGAAGATCACTCTCTTGATCGCATTAGATAAAGAAGAAAGTTGCACAGGGTTTTTTTTTTTTTTTTTTTTTTGAAAAAGTGCAGAGGTTTATTTGTTAGTTAGTTCTTTTTTATTTTCCTCTTAGATAAAAAAAAAAAAAAAACAAAACACGTAATAATAAGCCTCATCCCAAATACGTGTTAGGTTAAAGAAAAATATTAGTGGTAACTGGTCAAACTTTCGAGTAATCCTTTCCTCATATAGCCGCCAAGTTCTTAACAAACTTGGAAAAAATCTCCAAGTCATCCATATATATAGTTCATAATTAATTTTAGGGGGGGCGGATGCTTGATTTTCTCCCTAAAACTAAGGAATTTAATTACTATCAATGGGGATTTGCAAAAATTTAGGGGAGGCGACAGCCACCCCTACGTGATACACAGCTCCGTCCCTGTCTCCCATTATTGGTAACTCTAGCTTGATCTGAAGGCGCATCATTTCTTACCGATTTTTTCCGAAGCCAAAACAAAATGGCAACAAGTATAAATAAAAGAAACAACGAACCAATCAGTGGAAGTAGGATCACGAGCAGATGCTTGTTGTCTTTTCTTCCGATCACAACTGAGGAATTACACGGATTTAAACCTCTAGATTTATTACCACATAACCCTTTGTTGCTCTTCAATGCATCAATTGGAGCATCCTCAAAAGCCTTGGTGCTTGGAAGAGTACCGCTCAATTCATTGTACGAAACATTGACAACGGTCAAGCTTAGCATTTGATCAAACGAAGATGGAATTGAGCCGAATAGCTTGTTGTGGGATAAATTTAGTGTTTCCAGTTTGCTTAGTTTTCCAAGAGCCGACGGTATCTCTCCAGTCAAATTATTGTAACTAAGATCCAACAAAATCTGTAATGAATCCAAGTTTCCTATTTGAGGCGGGATAATCTCATTAAAGTTATTTGTGCTCAAATTCAATGATAGTAAACTCGAACAGTCACCAAGTTGTCTGGGTATTGAACCGCTGAGTTTATTTCTTGACAGATCCAGATATTGCAGATTGGATAAACATCCCTATAGGGATGTCCAATCTACCTGAAAGTTGGTTGTTACTCAAATCTAACTTGCTCAGTAAAGACAATTTGAATATCTCCTTAGGAATTTTCCCTACTAAGGCATTTGAATCAAGGTAAAATTCACGTAAATTCTTCAGCTTGCCCATTTCAGGTGGTATTCTACCAGTGATATTGTTTCCTGAGAAATCTAAAAATGTCAAATTTTGAGAGTTCCCCCAGGTTTTTGAGAGTTCACCATACAACATATTAGAATGCAAACCAATCTTGCTTAGATGTGGATACACGTGAAACACGTCTGTTATATTATCAACCAGCTCATTATTCATAAGCCCGAGCTTTCTAAGGCTGGTGCAGTTTCTAAGGCTTCTTGGTATAGGACCTGTGAAACGGTTATTATATACTACAAATTCATCAAGCATTCCGCCTTGACATATGTTTTGAGGCAAATAACCAGAAAACATGTTGTCACTCAATGCCAATTGTTTCAACTGTGTTAGATTATTGTTGATTTCTATCGGTAACGAACCAGTTAATTGATTTTGAAAAAGAGTAAGATATACTAAATTTCTCAAATTACCCACTGATACGGGGATTGAACCAGTGAGTTTGTTAATGCACATATCAAAGCTGGTTAGAGAACTTAGCTTTCCGATATCTCGAGGAATTATGCCAGAAAGTTGATTATCCCATAAGTAAAGAGTGTCGAGACTAGTCAAATTTGTTAATGAAGCAGGGACTGAACCAACGACATCGTTTTTATGAAGAGATAATTGTGTAAGAGAGAGTAGCCTTCCTATATCTCGGGGAATAATGCCAGAAAGTTGGTTCTGGTTTAGGTAAAGAATGTTCAGCCTAGTCAAATTGGTTATTGAAGCTGGTATTGAGCCATTAAGACTGTTGCCAGGTAGACCTAGATAACTAAGAGATCTTAGTCTTCCTGTATCTTGAGGAATGATGCCAGAAAGTTGGTTTTGCCATAAGCGAAGAGTGTTCAGGCTTGTCAAATTGGTTAAAGAAGTGGGGATTAAACCGCTGAGATGGTTGGTATACAAAGATAAGAAAGCAAGATGACTTAGCCTTCCGATATCCCGAGGAATGACACCTGAGATTTGATTCTTAGAGATTGCTAAAACGGTCAAGTTAGTGAGATTGCAGATAGAGGATGGGACTGAACCAGTCAGATTGTTTGCGGACAATCCTAGCTGGGAGAGAGAATACAAATTGCCAATTTCCTGAGGGATGGATCCACTAATCTGATTATCTATAAGATCTAATATTTGAAGACTTGTGAGAGAACCTATTTCTGGTGGAATAAGTCCAGAAAGTTTATTATGGGAAAGATCAAGGTGCGCGAGTTTTGAAAGATTAGTGATTTGGGAAGGAATGGTTCCGAAGAATTTGTTCAAACTCAATTTCAAACTGACAGTGTTTGGTAAAGATGAAAAGTTCAAACTATGAAGCGTACCTTGCAAACCCAAACCTGTTATGTTCAGTTCATCCACACTTCCCTCGTTGTTACAAGTGATTCCATACCACTTGCATGGACTCCTTGTACTCACTGTAGAATTCATCTTCCAAGAAGAGAGGAGATAGTGATTTTGGTTAGCAAGGGTTGATTTCCATTTCAAAAGAGCATCTACTTGTTTTTCAACACCTAATACTAGTAAATGTGGTTTTCTACGGGTGGATGAAAAAAACGAACTGGAAGCAAAACACACAACACTGTAAGATGAAACAGACAGTAGTACAAAAAGTAACAAAGTAACAGAGGCAACGTTTACTCGCAGCAACATTTTTAAGATTAATCTGAAGAATTGGTTTTGTTTTTAAGTGATGATTAACCAAGTCCCATAAGGTGTTATATATAGTGTCATTTCTTTTTGCTATCAGAAGACATAAATTGGAGTCATGTCAATCTACTCAAGTATCTTGCTTTATTTTTTCCACTCACACACACAAAGAATGACTGCTATTGGTTGTGTATAAGTTGGCTTTTTAACAGGAGACAAAAATTTTCATCACAACTTTCTACCCCCAATGAATGAACAAAAAACTTTCAAAAATAGACTTGCAAGGCTTTGAAAAGATAAAAGTAGGGGTGCACATATCCTACCCTTACCCGTTACCCTATCCTACCCGCCAGAATATTTACCCATATCCTATCCTACCCGCCATTGACGGGTAGGGTGACGGGTAAATATTATTTTGTCCGCCGTTAAATGGGTAGGGTGACGGATAAAACCCGAAATTATCCTACCCTACCCACTTACCCACCAATTTTTTTAGTTGAAACGGAAGGAGACATCGGCCAATGGGAAACCACATGAATACTCATTCGATTCCCAACATAAACCGCCCATGGCAAATTGATACTTGTTATGATAGTTGTGTTCACCTTGGTCGGATCATCACCTTTTTGTACAGACAGCTTCTAGGAAACTACCGTGGTCCAATCCTCTCCCTAATTCAGACGGTATCACGTTCGGAATCGTGTGAAGCTGAATCTGAGGTGGTAGGTTTAAATATTCGGACGACGACCCAAGGAAACCGAGCCACTCTTCTGTAACGACAAAAGTGATTTTGATATCGTCCACAACTGAAAATCTGGTGATTAAAAGCTTACAGAAGTTCATCATAGGATTGATGTTTCCTCTTCCGCCATCGCCGTTAAGTTTTTTTTTTTTTGCTAAGTCCATTTTTTTTTTTTTATTCAGTACATAGAAAAAAAAATGGTTATACCCGCCACCCTATCCTACCCGACCCGCCAATTAATGGGTCGGGTAGGATCTTACCCGTTTAATGGCGGGTAGGGTGGCGGATAAAATTTTTCTTACCCGCCAGTAAGCGGGTAGGGTGGCGAAATGGGCCATATCCTACCCACCCTACCCGTTGTGCATCCCTAGATAAAAGTAGAAAATTTGCACTTTGCAAGGCTTTGAAAGCTAAACCTTCTAAGCAGTATTACGATATACTAATGATCAATATTTTGAAAAGATAATATTAGAAAATTTCCAGTGGCATTCGATCACCATAAGTGGTAGAATTCAGTAACATAAATTTCTAGAAATCATTTGAATACCACCACCAACCCACTAACTAGTGTTTGAAATATTCCGGTCATGACTTTTCTTGAATTCTTTGTCCATCAAGAATGCCTTCATCAACCCACTGATTTAAGTGTTTCACCTTTCATCATTATGTAGGAGGCTCATCTTTTATCAGAAATTGTTTTTTTTTTTTATAGGGCTTTTTACAAAAAGGGCAAATTAAGAAAGTAACCAGCTTCCTGACCTCTATTTAATAAACCGGCCAGTTTTTTTAGGCCTTATATAAAGTGGCCTTTCTGTTACTTTTGACACCCGGGTCCACCAAATTGGTCAAAGGTGTTGATTAAGTCAGTTGTTCATGCCAAAATGACAATCATATCCTTACAAAACCTTAAAAGTAAAAGAACCAACCAAACGGTGTCTTCCTTAACACGGTCTGCTCTTGCATTTACCACCAAAAAAGAATTAGCTTACCAGTGAGAGAAATCTTCATGGATAACAGTACTAATAAGAAATTAAGGTTGTTGTTCGATTAGTTCAAAAGGTTAGTCTCTTCTTTTTCTCTTTTATATTTTTCTTAACTATTCATATCTGAAATTGTTGCGTGAAAATTTTTCAAAAACTTTTTGTGAAAACTAGGGTTTGTTCTTCAACAAAAGTAGATTTTTTCTTGCAAAATCTAAACCCGATGTCAATTTGGTTCATAACATCTCGTTTTACAAACCCAATTAAAAAAAATGGCAAACATTAAGTACCAAATATTTTTCCCTGCTTTGGGCAATTTTTCCTTGTGAACAGAACTTGTTGGAACTGATTTATGATGTTTGACGAAGGGAATCGAGATGGTTTCTGATTTCGATTGGAAATATTGGTACGAAACAGTAGAAGAATGGGTTGTTTTTGGATTGGAAATGTTAAGTTTTGAGTTTTGTTACAGAACAATGGGATTTGAAGTTTGAGAAACCGGTGAAGGAATTGGGTTGATGCGGCGAATTACGGTGAAGATTGATGAATTTTTCAGTGATTTAATTGAGAACGATGTTTTGATTTTTTCGCGGTTTGATTCTCGTTAACTTGGCATCATAACAGTAGATTGTATTTGTTCTTCATGTCGATTTTGTATTGAATTTTGGGGGAACTAATTAGGGATTATCAGCTGATAAATCAATTTAACTTCGCTATGGGTTAATTTTTATTATTTGGTTGATTAGGGTTCTTAAATTTGATTATTGGGGTTCGATTTTGGGAAGAACATGTTATAGTGGAAGATGAACCGGTTATGGTTTAACTAGGTAGTGAATCAGTCTTTTGGTATTGTTTAATTAGGTCCGACCTAGTCAGTTGAGAGGGTTTAAATGTCATTTCATAAGTAAGATAATCAGAATGTAGGCGGTTAACTACCAAGCACTGTTTTTTGGAATAAAACGGGATGGAAATGTCAAACTCGGCCAGTTTATATAATGATTTGAAAAAACGGTCATTTTCTTAAATATAATGGAAAAAGTTGGTCACTTTATTAAAAAGCCCTTACAAAAATAGGTCTCTTTTTTTTTATCCTAGCATTTTTAGGGGCGACCAAAAACGAATTAGGGGCGACACAAAAGACAAAATAGGATGAAAATACTTGTATGCCCCTTCATAATCGGTAGTTTAGTTATCTACCGATTGCAAAATCTCATTTTTGGGACAACTGTATATTCGGTAGTTATATGAACTATTTTGACTACCGATTATAGGCTCAACCAAATTAGAAAAACAGAGGATTTTCGAAAAATCTCATTTTGGGGCAACTCTATATTCGGTAGTTATATGAACTATCTTTGACTACCGATTATGCTAGGATTTGGTAAAGAGGCCCTTGTATAATCGGAAGTCAGGATACCTTCATTTGCTACTGATTATAGGCTCAACCAATGCAGTTGAAAAAGCTCGGTGCGGGCATGGGCGTGGTATGAATACAATGTCGGTACAAAATTTTCTACGAGAAAATTGAATTTCAGTCCGTTTTGGATTTTTTTTCTGGTTTTTAGTCCACTGCCGGCACAGTCATTTAATTCTCGAGAATAATTGAATCGGGAGTCGAGATAACTTTATTTACTACCGATTATAGGATTTTGGCAAAATCTCATTTTAGGGCTACTCTATATTCGGTAGTTATATGAACTATTTTGACTACCGATTATGGTAGGATATTTGCAAAGAGAGCCACTGTATAATCGGAAGTCATGATAACTCTTCCTTTCTTACCGATTATAGGCTCAATCACTGTATATCACAAACGAATGGGGATCTTTGTTGTGGAGAGAGTAAAAGTTAAAGAGAGAAAAGAAACCAGTTCCCTAGGTAAAATGATGTGTTTGTTTACAAGTAGAACCTTGTTTTATCGTGTCCTATCAAGGACAAAGAAGAACCGAATAATAAGAAGTAGGAACCAAGTATTGTGGAATCCTAAGAGGGTCATTAACAGTTCGAAGGAACCCTGATTTTGAGCATACCAAAATCTTTCTAGGCATGAGTCGTGCTGTGACGGGTCACCCTCGTGATAGCTCGTATAAGGGCTCACCTTATAGCCATTAGATATGACATCTTAGATAAGCACGGATCCCTAGACAAATTTTAGATAATAAAATTATTTTTATTATTTTTTTCTCTTTTATATATGTATATTTAAATTTATTTGTACTTTAGTCCCTCGATATTTAATTATTAGTCCGTGAAAAATAAAATTTTATTTTCTCTTTTTTTTATCGGCTGAAAACCTAGAATCCGACTCGTGGGTTTTTTGTCTTTCTGGTTTTACAACATGGAAGAAGACTTGCACTATTCTGATCGTGAAGGATTTGAAGTGATTGATCATGTGGAAAAATCGTATATCAATGGTATGTATTGTATTTGTTTAGTCTTTAGATCAACGTTGCGTAACTGCATATTTTATTTCACGTCTGTTCTTTTTTTCTCTTTTTTTTTTTTTTTTAGAATAGAAGATCAGTAAACGGATACCATTCATCACCTAATGTGCTTCAATAAAAAAATCACCTAATGAGTATATAGTAGTTATACATATAACGGTGGTTACAGTTGTAACTCAGTTTTAATTTTTTAATCTTTCAAATCATGTAGAGAAAGAATACAACGTTGATTACAGTGGCAAGAGTTCTTTTCCGATAGAAGAACATGAGCAGTACGATGACAAGATAGAGGAGGTTAACTACAAAAGCTTTTTGGACAGTGAGATGAATGAATTTCGCCCATATATCGGTATGGAGTTTGAATCACAAGATGATGCATATGTCTTCTATAATCGTTATGCTGGAAAAATGGGATTCAGTGTCCGAAAACATTCTACTAGTTTATCACGAAAAGATAGTAAAGAAGTAATTGGGCGTACTTAATGTTGCTCACTTGAAGGTCAGCGTGATCCTAGAGCTAAGCCCTTCGAAGAACAAAAAAGAAAACAAAGTGATACAAGAACAAGATGTAAAGCACATATGATTATAAGGAAGAAGATAGACAAGTGGGTTGTGACGGTGGTAGCGGAAGAACATAACCATATCCTTGTATCTCCGAAGAAAAGGCATAAGCTTAGATCACAAAGACACATCAGTGAAGGTCATGAAAAGGTTATTGATAACATAAAACTGTCAGGAATAAAGACAAATCATGCAATAAATTTTTTTGGGCTTGAAGCTGGAGGAGTTAAAAATATTGGGTTTACGGCAAAAGATGTTAGGAATTATTTAAGTGTGAAGAGATCACTAGATCTTAAAAACGGAGATGCACAAGCTGTACTCGACTACTTTGAGCGACAACAAGCAGAGAACCCATCGTTTTTCTATTCGCTACAAGTTGACTCAGAAGGCCAGATGACAAATTTTTTTTGGGCTGATGCCAAATCACGAATGGATTATTTTCACTTTGGAGATGTTGTGTGTTTTGATCCTACTTATTGTACTAACAGATATGGCATGCCATTTGTTCCCATTGTAGGAATCAATCATCATTACCAAACTATTCTATTTGGTGGTGCCTTACTTCATTCGGAAACAGAAGAATCATTTTATTGGGTTGTCAAAACATGGATGAAAGCAATGCACGGTAAGAAGCCAAAGGTTATATTAACAGATCAAGAATCAGCTATAGCATGTGCTATTCGCAAATTTTTACCAGGTACACGCCATCGTTATTGCTTGTGGCATATATGTAGACTCGCGGCTAAGCATTTATCTCATACAATTAATGCATATACTGATTCAACTTTATACGAGAAAAAGGAAAAGTGGGCATCAGTGTATACACGCGATGTATTTTGTGCAGATATGTATACAACCCAAAGAAGTGAAAGTATTAATGCATATTTTGATCATTTTATGAAAAGAGATATGCCTCTTTGCGAGTTCATTAGGCAATTTGAAAGGGAAATATTGGCTAGACGAAATGCAGAAAATGATCAAGATTATGAAACAAAATACAGAAAACCTATGTTGAGGTTTTCCGTGAATATAGAGCAAGAGGCACTGCATATCTACACAAAGAAAGTTTTTCGCAAGTTCCAAGAACAACTAGCTCAAGCCTTACATTACTGTCAGGATCAAGTTGAAAAAATTGGGACAAAATCAAGTTATCGTGTATGGCGTTTCGGGTACGATAATAAACAACGAAGAGTTCTGTTTGATTCTGATGACAATAGTGTCAAATGTAGTTGTCAATTATATGAATTTGCAGGCTACTTGTGTAGACACATCTTAAAGATTTTCTCCATCGTAAACATTCAAAGTATTCCCCCTCAATACATACTAAAAAGGTGGACGTCATATGCAAAATCCGGGTCTGTAATTTATGATCAAGGTGAAGAAATTTCAGATGTTTGTCGTGATACAGCTAGTGTTCGATATAGTTATCTTTGTCAAGAGGCTGTCAACATTGCAAGTAAAGGATCAACATCGGTCGAAATGTATAACGTGACAAAGAGCATCCTTGATAAAGCATTGAAAGAAGTCGATGATGCTATGAAAAACTTATCAATTCGGTCTACTGATCAGGCGCAAGAAGTAAGAGAACAATGTTTAGAGAATACATCTATGCCTTGTAAGAAATCAGTACTTGATCCAACAATTGCAAAAGTTAAAGGGAGAACAGGTAGGATGAAGGCTTGCATTGATAACAAAACTAACAAGACGAGGAAATCTATTGGTCCGGCTATTGATATAACATCAAAAGCTCCTGCTAAGTATGTCCTTTTCTTCCTTACAACATCATTTGAACTTTGAATATATTATCATACAATATTAACTTATAACTTCATTATGTTACGTACATAATAGGCAAAAACGTGGTAAATCGAGTAAAGGCATCATATCTCAAAAGCCAACGGATGCCCAAAGCAAAAAAAGTACGTATTTGGATGATATTAGCCACCAAGTTGTTTAACTTGTGATCAGTAGTTCGTATTTTTGATAGTTTGTATAAATTTATCTTTTATGTGCTTCTCTTATATAGAAACAGCTACCGGCAATCGACCAAAGAATCATGGGGCGGCAAGCTGTGTTTACGAGTATGTATCCAATTTTATATGGAAACGACTACTGTCAATTAGCCAAAGATTTTTTTTTTTTTTGACACTTATGTATCTATTAGTTGGAATGATCTGACAGTTTTATATCTTCTTTGCAGTCTTAGTAGCGGTGATGACAAGCCTGATGGTGATGACAAGCTTGATGGCAATTCTTATGATTATGTGACAAAGTGTAACAGTTCAAGCAAGGTATTTCTAGAGCTGCCCATGTTGGTTAACGTAATTATGATGCTTTTAATTGTGATAGACTAATATTGATTCTTCTTAGTATTTAGGAAGAACATGATCAACTGCTGCATGAAAATCCGAGTTTTGACATTGATTTTGAATAGGTAATAATCCAACTTAATTCAAGATTGAATTAGCAATACTAATCGTGTTTTGATTGGATTGTTTTCTATATATAATGATTTAGTTTCTTGTTTGCGCTCTTGGCAGGTACGTAGGAACAAAATGGTGGTCGAAATGTTGGACTGAAGTTAGGAGAATTAAGTCTAGGAGCATTACTCATTTTACAAGTGTTTTTATTTTTATTTATCATATACTCTTTTGAAGTGGAAACAAAATTCCAACTCTCATTTTGTTGAAATTAAGGATTCTTTGAATAAATAGAATACAGTTTGGTTGGTGAGTTTGAATCACAAAATAAGTTTAATCTAATTATTAAATCTACTAGTCTCTGTCATTTTTTATTTCTCTGAACGCGCATAAGGCTTGTCGTACTAGGAGGCAAACTAGGAGCCTTTCAGAAATGTTTGATTGCTTCACAAGAATACTTTAAACCTATGTGAAGAACCTGAAAATGGCGCGACAAAAAGTTAAGGAGTTTGATTCCAAGAAGTTATCACATATGAAAAAAAATGTCCACGTATACACAGTTCACTCAATATGTGATTCACGTATTGACACCATTGGGAGTATTCATACGGAGTTTGATTCCAAGAAGCATACACTTCATGATCCAAGAAGTATATACTCGTCCACTCAAAATGTCATTCACGTATTGACAATAAGATTTGGTACTTCATATTCGGTACCTTAAACATTTCAGTTCCGATTTATAAAAATCCTAAAAAACAATTCAATCATCTTTTTCCTTCTCCAAGGAATCGTATAACTTACCCAGCAAACATAAAACATTTCTCTTCATTTTTGGTACTTCATAAAACACCAATCATCTCCCCCTTCCCTCCATCAAACTTAATCAATCTCGATTGAGAAAACGGAGCTTTGTTGATCTTATTTTACAAATCACTTTTATATAACAAAATTGAATCTACTACCGGTTCTTCTTAATGAGAAGCTTGAGATAATTAGCATTTGATGTTCTGAGAAGCTACAGATGAATGCATTTGATGTTCTCACTTCCGTTCGAAGAAAATTAGTTTTTTGTTCATAGGGACTAAATAACAAATAAAATTAAATATAAGGATATATAAAACTTAAAAATAAGAGAGAATAATAAAAATAGTTTTATTATCTAAAATTTGTCTAGAGATACGTGCTTATCTAAGATGTAATATCTAATGGCTATAAGGTGAGCCCTTATACGAGCTACCACGAGGGTGACCCCGTCACAGCACGACTCTTCTAGGCATACTCAATAAAGACAAAAAGGGTTGTGAAATAGCAAAATCAGGTATCCCCTTAACCAAAATTTCTTTTATTGGCAAATGTACCCTTTACGTATTAGTGTTAGTAATCTGGATTAGTGATTAAATATTTTGTTTAGTGATTACGATAATTTTCAGAATTATACAGGTTGTTTAAATGAAAAATTTGGGGAAAAAAATATCAAAGTTTTGGTTAAGAAGGAGAGAAAGAAGGAGAAAGTGAATTTTAATTCTTGATTCAATGGAGGACGAGGAGGGTCATAATTCATATAAAAAACCTAGGAAAATACATATCAACTACAACAATGATTCCTAAATGGCTGATTTCTTAGATTATGAGAATGATTTTACATAAACTCAAACTCAAGCTCAAACTCAAACACAAACTCAAGATGATGATTTTTATGACCCAAATCCAGATGATGACCACATATATGAGGAACCCAATGCTTCTAATACACAAGTACACTTCTATATTATGCTCAATCTCACTTCTATAGCTAGAAATTATCAAAAGTTTGGATTTTTGCTTCTATGAGCCGAATCAACCAAATCATAAACGGTTCGGCTCACTGAATCATTTCAAAGATCTGTAGAACCTATAATTTTCAATTCCCACCCTTTTGCTAGACACTAGTTCGGCTTATATGAAAGTTTCATAGTAAGCCGAACAACATCCTGCATTGCCCGGAATAAGAAAATTAATGGTTCGGCTTATATATTAAGCCGAACATGAATTTGTTAATTTTTGGGTAAAATATTGTTATTGGTTCGGCATATATTGATAATAGCGTATAAGCCGAAACCTCTAAATGTTAAAGGTTCGACACATAATATCATTATTTTATGAGCCGAACATGAATTTGTTAATTTTTGGGTTAAAATATTGTGTGTGGTTCGACACATATTGAGAATATCGTATAAGCCGAACATTTCTATTATATTCCTTTTCTGATAATTAACCTTGTGATATTCTTTGTAGATCGTGCTTGGACCCATGGAAAATCAACCTGATCCAGTAGACATGATTCACGAGAATACCAAGGATCACTTCCAAAATGATTTGGTATGTAAGAACTTTTTGTTTACCTTAATGTTGTCGGAATATTCCAAAAATTTTCTTACAAATTATTTGTTTTGGAATGAACGTAGACATGGAAAACTAAACCCGAAGTTCTTGATTGGCTTGAGGAACATGCGATGAAGGTAAATTGTGTACTAGTTAAAGGACAACAAGGCCGATGGGATCGGTTTGAAATGATTTGTGAGCGTAGTGGAACCGGCGCTAGCAAGGTTAAAAAGGGTACCGTATATGTTGGGAAGACCGGGAGAAAGAATAGGATGAAGACAAAGAAAAGTAATTGCCCTTTCAAGATCGTTTTCAACCTCAAGAATAAGACTATGAAGAAAGAAGATCAATATTGGATAATGAATAAAGATATGGATTGTCGTCATAACCACCCACGTCCCAAAGACCTGCATGGACATGCGAAATTAGCGCAATTCAAACCCGACGAGATGCTAGAAGTGGATAAAATGACACGAGCACGTTTGCCACCTTCTAGGAATCTTAGCAAATTGAAGGCGGACAACAAGAATAACAAGTCGACTATGCAAACTATCTACAATGCAAGACAAAAGATTAGAAGACTCAATTTGCAAGGTAGGATGGTGATGCAATAAGTAATGTGGTTAGGGGTGAAGAATAACTACGCTTGCCAAAAGAAGTTGGATGACTTCGGTCAAGTCACACACCTTTTCCTTCAGTTTGTTCTTCCAGTTCGATTTGTGGTTGGATTTCAGTTTGTTCTATATCTTCATATTCAATGAAGTTCTCTTCAATTGGTTCTTCAGTTGGTGCTTCAATTGATCTATTAGAACGCGTTACATTTTTACGACGACCCATTATATAGTAGAGTTTAATCGACGATCAGTTTTTCATGAATCGACGATTATCAGTTTCACGGCGATGCGATATGAAGTGAGGGAGGCATAGGAGGGGTGGAAGAAGAAGACTAGAAGAAGTATGAAAACTGATTTTGTGTTTTTGGTATTAGGTTTTTGTATTAGGGTTAGGGATAGATTAGTAATTTAGAAGATTTAAGGGCATATAGGTAATTGAACTACCCATAGGGTACCCCTATAAGGTCACCCAAGTTAGGACTATTGCTTTGGATGCCTAGAAAGATTTTGGTATGCACAAAATCAGGGTTGTTCGAAGGAACCTTGATTGTGTGAGATATTACTCTAGTGACTTTTCCAATTTGGTCTATTTTTGGGCTAAATTGAAAAAAATGATAATACTTCTTTTCTAGAAATGGAAATAGTACTAGGCAGTTCCGATAAAAAAAAAATGTGTGAAAGAAGTGTCGTCATATATCAGTTTATGCAGCTGGTATAATGCGATGAGTATCATGGAGGATTGATGGAAGTAAATTCAGAACCTACATAATTTAGCATGCGATTTTTAGCGTTTCTAGGCTTTGACGATAATTATGATATTGGGACTCCAGGCACTACATGTCTCTTTATATTACAAATTCACACCAGATATAATCATAATTTTAATTAAATAATACATAGTTTACTTGATGGGCCGGATCGCCAGTTGACATCGCATATTGATGCTGTCCTTCGAAACAGATATAAACTCCTCCGATCAAATTGTCGTTTACTCTTTCTCTCATGTTAATGATTAAGCTAAGTAACAGTACTTATCTAGTCATCCGCAAGTGCAGTTGGCTTCTTTCTATTGTAGATTATTAATATGCTAATTATGACTATTTTGCACGTGCATTTGAGGACCATGCAAACAGCAGTTGGAGTATTTGGCAGTGCTGGAGACTCTGCGGATGAGAGGGATGTAACACCACTAATGGTGGCAAGTACAGGGAATAGTAATCGCTCAGCAATTTCAAGCTTAAATACCCCACCATTCCTAGCAGTGGAGCATTGCCGAGAACGTTTGGTGTGTCTTTTAACATAACCCTCAAATCATATCTCTAGTATAGGAGGAACCAGCATGGTTATATGTTCCAGGACCTGATTTCTAACTAGTAAACTTTATTTCACTACAGGGCGTTTACCCATGTAATAGGAGGAGAAATGTCAGTTAATATCGGGCCATGTTCCCTGCAATCGATTTTTCATTGCCAAGTATCTGATGAGTCTCCATATGACATGATAATAATTATTCTTGCTGAATTAGCTTTGCAGTTATTGTTTGTAAAAGTGTTATTTTTGGATGATGTGGTCTCTTCAGATCGAAAGCGAAGAGGATGTTTGGTGGAAGGCTGATGTAAGGGAGACTGATGAGTCCCTCGCCAGCAGGGGAATGCAATTTCTCAATTGGTAACTTCCTAGACCCCTTCCCTCCTTGAAATTAAGGATCGTTGAGAAATGAGAACGGCCTTATATACTTGATGATTGCTATCAAGGTTGTGGACACGAGAAGAGAAAGAGATTGCAGTTGTCACCCATAATGTTTTCTTATTTGAAACCCTCCGTGCATTTGGAAAGGACTGCCACCCAACGGTGCAGGATGAAATCTGCTCACGGTAAGTGTTGGGTGTTCCTATTATAGATGTTGATGAATTTCTTGATCAAGAACAATATTGTTTCCCTGCTTTGTTTAACCATTTATTCTTTGACACATGCACCATTATTTTCAATCATGTTTCGTCATTAACATGTTTATGATTTATCCTCTTTCTGCAGTTACGAAAATTGTGAGCTTCGTTCTGTGGTTATTGTCGATAGAGGGTAAGCATTTTTCTTGCGTGTGTTCAGTTTTCCTGTTACCACCACTATAAACCAAATTCTTTTGTGTGTTCAGTAGAATTGTCTTGCCACGAAACCCCTAGCCTCAGTACCAGCTGAAACCATCAAGTTAAACCTTCTAGAAAGAATATTGTAAAGTGACTGTACAGCTCTATGATCGCCTTATCCAAGAACATGTGTTGCAATGATTTTATCTTGATGAAGCAGGAATCAGCAGAGGAACAAAGTCGCTCCAACGCAGGGAAAAGTCTGATTTGGAAGGAAGAAACCTGGGAGTAGTTGCAGCTTTCAGGGAGGGAGGCCGATAAAGAATCCAAATTGGAACAAGTAGAATGGGTTTGTAGTGAAATTTGAGGAATTGTGGTAAAATTGTAGACTATTGAAAGAATTGAGAAGAACTTTGAAAAAAAATCGAATAAAGACATTGGAAATTCAAAATTTTATAATTGAGGTAATTGCATCAAAATTAAAGGGTTATTACCAAAATCTTGTTTTGTTGGAACACTTCTGTTTCAGCAGGCTTTATGACTAAAAACAAGAAACAAAAAAAAAAAAAAAAAAAAAAAAAAATACTTATAATAATTTGGTCACAACTTCCAGTCGTATCTCACATACTACAAGCACACAGAGTATTGATTTAGTGCTTCCAAATACAGAGGGAAATTTAAAAGTTTTCAAAAACACAGATTGGAATTGGACCTTTAACCTTTTCTTGATATTCTGCAAACATACTTAGAACGGCAGGCACAATAGAAAGTGGAACACAAATTGCGACTGAGTAAGTTAAGACATAGGACAAACGCTACCAGCGACGACTAATAACTCGCGCTACGACATGGTATCCTAAACATCCTTTCAAATGATACAAATTGGAATCTGACTGACCCAGAGTTAACAGTTCGGAAACTGAAACAACTAAGATCGGGAAACTCTTTTGAAGTACTGTGTGGTAAGGTATGTTTATCAGACATGATAACCAGTTAAAGTAAATCCTCGAAATCACAACCAGCAGATATGTTCCAGAGAGCAGCAATACGGGCTTCCTCAACCTACAGCTCCTGCCTCTTCTTCCACAGCTACTTTGATGAATCAAGTTCTTTACAGAATGAGTCGGTATGACCAGGAATGCTGTTTAGAAGAATTTAGCATTACCCTGTTAGTATGGAACTCACTGATAACAAATAGAGCAAGAAATTCTAATCAGATCATGAAGAAAGATAATGTATTATCAGTAATCAGTAGCCTCATCAACTAAAACCGAAACACTAATCCAGAGGTACAGCGCCTAGATACAGCATTGCAGTGAGTTATCCAATTAACGGCGCCAGTCTGCAGATGCTCATTCCAGCAATTTCTCAATAGGCAAAAGAGACATGAATCTTGCAAAATCAAGTATACGACCTTTTGACTCTCCCGGTGTATGTTTTTTATTAAAAGTTACACTGCTCACTAATTGTATGATGACGCAAATAAAATCACTGGATGTAAAAACTTAAGCTACAAGTTCGTATTGAAAATTTCTTTTATCAAATGGTAAACAAACACATCCTATTGAAATGATGCTAATCGGAGTGTAGCTGACCTAGAGCTATTAAAAAGTACAGAAATTGATACAACCGAGGATGTAGGCATGAACTATAAGAAAACTCATCCATCAATAAGCAGATGGCAAAATCCTTGTTGACAACAGAATCATTGTCCTGCATCCTGGTGGTAGTTGTGTTAAGGTATTTGCTGTACTTTGAAACATAAATCATGACCACCATAACACAGAACTCTGCCTACATCACTCTATTGTTCCTGTGAAACTTGTTGATGAATAATGACATACTCAAAACTACCAAATCTATGATATGAAGGTGATTGTACATTAACAGGACGTGTGGGGGTTCAATTTTGGGTCCCAAATTATTCATTGAGCTAAAGAAGTAAGATCAGACTCAACTTCCTCATACTACTGGGGAACCCGAAACCCTCAATTTCCATGGTCTTGCTTCAACTCCAATGTATATGAACAGAACAGAATAGAAAAGTATGCATCCATCCTCCAATTGCAATTAGATCAAGTAACAACATAATTACACATTCACAAAACAATACAGCTTAGCTAAAAAAAAAAAAAAAAACATGCCATACAGTTGGGACTAATTGGTCGCATAAAAACAGACTAAGAGTAAGCTTTGTATAATACTCACTAAGATAATGTGAATAGGTTTATGCAATCTCAAGTTGAAAACCACATAAATCTATATAATGACATGAATATTACTTCAGAAGCTCAGAGAAGATTACCATTTAATAAGTGCATCCAGGGATCTCATCTTGTTAGCTGCTTTGCCGACAAATCATGGATTTCTGTCTCCTCAATTTCAGCTGACTCCATTACTTTTATATCTTCTTCTCCTAATTCTTTCAAAGAAACTAAGGTGTTCTTGTGAGAGTATATTTGACTAAACGGATGAAAATCCAAAATCTTTTTCATGGTTGAATCTGCTGCATCATAAATGTTAAGAGAGCTATAATCGTAACATAAAACACCACCACTCTCGGTAAAGGCTAATGGTTCTTTTCCAGGAAGACTACATGCTTTACTCCAACCCAATGACTCATGTTCCACCTGCTCTTTCATGTCACGAATATCCTTCTTTACTTTCAGCAGCCATATGTCAGAACGTACGCCTCCACTGAAGTAATAGATGGAATAAGACAAAACCCCGCCTAACTCCCCTATAAAATAATTAAGACGCCTACCATCTGGTGGCACAGAAGGTGGTGAAAGATGTTCACGAAACTTTTCCTCAATCAAATCGTAAACTAAAACCCTTCCTTTTTCATCATTTTCCTTCCAATGAAGAGCTCCCTTCGCATAAACACCAGGTTCGTTATAGCATAATCGAAATGGAAACTCCGACCTCCCAACAATTCTCCACCCTTTGACACCTCCAAGAGTGTATACTGCAGCCTCTATAAAACTAGGTTCTCTCATCAATTGGTACAATAAAACAACTTTATACTGATTAGTTAAAGGAAGGTAACCAAATCCAGTCGAACAATGAAATCCACACCCCCTCTCAAATTTTGGAAGAAGAACATATTTTCTAGTCACCGGATTACAAATTAAAGAAGTATGATCAGATTTATAAATATAGACTAACCCATTTATCGATCCAATAACGATATAATCAGATGTAAATGGAAGGGTTAAACTGAACCTTCTAGTACTGTGATTAACTGTTTCATCATGATTCTCATTATACTCAAAATAATGAAGTTCTTGATTCTCAGATTTGACAAGAAAAGTGGTCTTACCAGATTCAGCTGATTGATTAAGATGAGATAAATACATTTGATAGAAGGATGGATGATGAGAGACAAGATCCCTCCATAATCTACAAACTAATTTGGAATCTATGATTGATTCTGTTGGTAGACGAGTGATGATTTCTAGTAGAATTTCTGCTGGGAAATTGTTGAGATTCTTCATTAATGAAGACGGATTTACACAGAGAAGAAAATGTTAGGGTTTGACAAATTGGGAATTTTGGTTGCTGGGATTGAGTAAAGTTATGGGTTTGTGGATATAAAGTCTGAGAAAACCCCAATTAGAATTGAGAGGCGACGGAGGAAGGAGGAGGAGGTGAAGCCATCCGAATCTGCGAGGGCAGCAGTATGAACGGTTTTTCATATTGGCACCCAGCGGTGTTAAAATGAAGTGTAGATTTCATGGCTGCTAATGGGGTACCCGAGACCAATTAGAAAATTCTCAATCCAATATAAGTTTTGGTATCTACCTATTAAACTGACATTCTCCACTAGTAATGTTGATAAAACTTTACTAGTATTTTTTATACCGGAGGTTTTGGACTAATTTTTCGTAATTGTGTAATATAGGTACGCATCTAATCTGAATGTGCACCAGCTTCAATGGAGCGTTGGGCGCAGATCACTTGGAGAGCTTAGCTGTCTTAGAGGGACTGGAATGGGCATTATAGTTAGGATTCAAGGACATTGTTATAGAATCGGACTATCAAAGCCTCACTCAAGCTATCCAAGGAAAAGCATCTGATATCTCATGGGAGTTGCGTGGCTTAGTAGAGGACATTAGTTTTCTATCAACGTTATTTGCATTTATCTTTTGTAAGAACATAAATAGATCGGTAACAAATGTGCGGATAATCTAGCTAAACATGCTCGCAAAGATGGTGTGTGTAATAATTGGGAAGGAGAACCTCCATTTGTCCCGGTAAACTCTATTATGTGTGATTATATTTAGCTGATTAAAAAAAAATCTTTGAAGTAAATAAAAGAATTATACTCGCATCAAGTGGTGTTTGAAAGGCATCTCTAAATCTTAGAGCAAGTCAAGTGGGACTTAGGAAATGAACAAATTTGATGATCCAAGTGGATAAGCAATCTTTATTTCTTGGAATGGAGAAATGGTTTTATCGGAGAAGATTGAACCTACCGTTCCATGCTTTCGTCTGATTTCCAATGACAACGACTATTTCCCAACAACCAGAAGATGACTACTTTTTCCTTTAAATACTCAACTTCCACCAAATTTAGTTTTGTCAACAATTTTTTCTACTAAAAATCTTTCTAATTAATTATTATTTTACTTCTTTAGAGGTGTTGTTTTCATAACGTTGATTGAATAACCAGTGGTTTTATGATGTCGTAACATATGTACTTATAGAAACTAGTCTGTGGCGCAAATACTTTTTCCGTAAATGTTTGGGGTAGTCAATTGAGATTTGAAATGACTTCCAGGGAGTTTGCAAATCATCTGTTAGTCCATAAAGATTTTTGAAGACTCTCCTAATGTCTCTTGTTATTGGATAAAGACTTTTTTTTAAGTCATTTAAACTCCCTGAAACTCTATGTTATTGGATTGAGATTTTATAAGAGTTACTCTAACACCCCTGTTATTCGAAGGAGAATTGAATGTCATTGATTTGTTGTTTTTAGAGATTTAGGGAAACTTTTTTTAGAAAATATGCATGGTTAAAATCTCTCCCAGAGAGGTAATATTTTGGGAATTTTTGGTTTTGGGAGTGAATCAAATTTTTTTTTTTGCTCACCTTTTCCTTCCAGTTATTTCTTTGGCTCAAGGCTCAAAATCTAGAAAGGTAAAGCCATAAATCATTCTGCGGCAACTACAATGGTCAAACATGTTCGTAATACCCTACCAACTCATCAAATGGGTGGTTATAGAATTCCTACTATGATTGCTCAAATGGACTCCATCCAAAAACAATTCTGGTGGGGAAAAGATAGTCAAAAGGGAATATATTTTATAGGTGGATTAGGTTTTAGAAATTTAAAGCATTTTAATACTGCTCTGTTAACCAAGGTTTGGCTTGGAGAGCTTGTAATGATGAAGACTCTCTTTGTTTTCAAATTCTTAGAGGTATGTACTCAATAAATGGAAGTTTCCTGCATTTTGATAAACTCAAAGATGATTGTTCTTGGTTATGGAGAAGTATTTATTCTGGTCTTGAGATTGTACAACAATACACTATGTGGGTTGTAAGATGTGGCACTAAAACGAGCATATGGCTAGATTGTTGGGTCTTGATAGCCCACCTGTACCAATTGTTGGTTCTTTTAGTTATGAAAATTTAATCTTGTTTGTGATCTATTCTTGCCAGATACTGGAACATATTGATATAACAACATCTATGTTTTCCCAGAGTTGTGTTGATTTTTTAAAATGAGAATACTATCCACGGGGGAGGATTTTATTATATGGAAACCTGACAAAAAAAGGTAAATTTTCTTTTAAAAAGTGCCTATAATACCATTTGTAGTAATGAAGTTAACAATGTTGTCTCAGCTAATCATATACCTAAAGAGGTTTGGAAGTATTTATAGCATTGTAAGATACCTTATATAGTTCAACTCTTTGTCTGGAAATGCATTAAAGACATTGTCCCTGTTAGCTAAGGTAGAAATTTACATTCTTGAAATAAAAACTTAGGTTTGTTCCTGCAATTATAGCTTAGAATCTGTGAACCATCTTTTTCTGGATTGTAGCTTTGCAAGATCTGTTTGGTTATTTATGAATATCAATATATATATATATATATTACATATAATTTCTCTCTCTCTCTCTCTCTCTATATATATATATATATATATATATATTACATATAATTTCTCTAATGTTCATCATGGATTATCACTTGGTTTCCTTCGGGCAGTATTAGTACTTCTGCATTATGTTTGAATGATGAGAAATATATTTGTAGACCAATGTGTACAATGTGGTATATCTGGAAAGACATTTTCTCTCTTAATTTCCAAGGTATAAAACCTAATTAATGTGCAAAGTATTATATATATGGAATCCATAATTTGATAGTTCAGTGTGCATGTTTGTCTAATTCTTTGCATAGTATTTCTGACAAAATGCCGATAAAAGTCCATATTTCTACCTAACAAGGAATTTGTGAAAGTGAATATGGATGGTTCTTAGGTCGGTTCCTACAGGAGTTAGCTAACCCACTAATATGCCATGCTAGCTGGCCTGGAAAACTGGTCGCGCCACCATGGTAACATAGTTAAGCGATCGAGTCTCTATCGAATGGTGGATACTATACCATTGGCGGTCGAGATGGAGTGAGTTAGATTTGGAAATTTGTTTTAGATTATAACAAATGTGAGAAGGGCGAAGAGTAGAGAAGGTGTGAGTTAAAATGAATTTGGAATTGGGTATTTATAGGGGGAGAATTATGGACGTTTAATCAGTATTACTCGGCGATTTAATATGCTACAAACGGTCGAGGCTCCACTGCTGGCGATCCGAACTAGACCGTTCGATATAGTTTCAATCGAGTAGTCGAGACTCCACCGCTCGGTAAACACTTGACCTGGCCTGGCTAAGTGGAAAATTTGCCACTTTGCCATGCCCATTGTGGGTGCGAAAGTGGAAAGCTTTACCATGCCCATAGGAACCGGCATGATATTCCAGTTTCTAAAAAATTAAGTGTTGGACTAATACTTCATGGCTTTGCAGGCAAATGTCTAGAAGATAGAAGCATAAAGTTTGATGACGAAGTGGAGGAGGACTATGGGGCTGAGCATTTTGAACGTAAAGCATTGGAATTAGCTGTAGAATTGCATAAAGCAATTTTTGAAATGGATTATGGTAATGTGGTAAAAGTCTTTAACAGAACAATAATCACAGGTTTGTTGGTTTAACCAAAGTATTGTTTAAAGCTAAAAACTAAATTTGGTAGTAACTTATGGTTTTGTAAGTTTCCTCATAGATTTTATATCACAACAACTTTTCCAGAGATGTAGCTCACTCTTTAGCTCAAAAATCAAGAGATTATGCAACTAGCTTTCATATCACAACAACTTTTCCAGATTTTATCATCAAATAGGTGAATGATATGACTATTGTAACATTCTAGTTTAAGCAATAAATTTTTCTTTAACATCAAAAAAAGAAAAAAAATCTCGATTGAATCGGTCCGACGCAAGGGTTAGTCCTGAGTCAGCCAACGAGTCAGACAACAAGAAGGTACCTAACATCTGACTCGGTCGGGAGAAAAAAAATAGGTCGTTAGTCTCGTTAACAGGTACAAGACTACCAGGGTCCCTTGTGGATTCTGGCTCGGCCTTCTGAGACAGATTTCATTCACAATAAGTAAAAATAAAATAACAGGATAATGCTAAATTTCTATTTATTTCATGGGTTACTGCTTACTGCCTAAGGGTGTAACTCAAGAAATCGAAAGAATTCAACGGAGTTTTTGGTGGGGACATTCGCCAGAAAAAAAAAAACTTCACTTCACAAATTGGAAGAAAATGGAACTTAGAAAGGAGTGTGGAGGTCTTGATATTAAAAACGTTGAGATGATGAATATTGCAGTCAAATGCAAACCTGTTTGGAGATTTTTGGAAAACGAAGAGGCTATGTGGGTTATACTTATGACTGCTAAGTATATTCCACAAGACTATTTCTGGACAGCGGAGAAACCAGAAAAATTAAATGCTCAGCTACTTGGAGTAGCATGTTGGATGTCAGGCAATATCCTGAAAATAAAATCTTCTAGGGTTTCTGATGGAAAAAAAGATCAATATTTGGGGTGATCCATGGCTTCACCAGCAATTAGATCATCTCATCGCACAACCTTCTTTATTACCTGATGGCGTCAACAAAGTTTCTGACTTGATTGATTCAAATACAAGAACATGGAACACTAATCTTCTTAGCGAGATTTTCCCTCCGGAAACAACTCAATGTATTAATTCTATCTACTTAAGTGAAGAAGAAATTTCAGAAGATACGTTAACTTGGTCATGTACGCTATTGATGAGCACGAAAGTGCGACGCATTTTCACCCATAAATACATTAGCTGGGCCTCATTTTATCACTAATAAACTTGTTTGTAGGTGTTTTTGCGAAATAAGCTCTTATGGAGAAAGTTTGCTCAAAAAAGTGGTATTTGATCCTAGAAAAGTACTAAAGGCCCCCCAATCTTGGATAAGGGCACCCCCATAAATGTGATAAAGGCACCCAAAGGAGTTGATAAAGGCACCTAGAAGTTTTCACTATTTACAGCCCAAAATTACTCTTTGTACCCCATAATTACTATTCGCACCCCAGAAATTGCTATTTATACCCAAAATTGCTAAAGGGACACCATAACAGGATATGTGGCAGTCATCTTCTTCGTTTGAATTTTGAATTTTGGCGGGAAAATGGGTGCAGATTTAGGGTTGAAGATTTGGAGGTGTTTGAATGAGATTAAAGCGCTGAAATCAATTGGGTTTGTTCCTGGTACCTAAACAGGCCTGTTATGGGTAATCTTTTCGATCAAAATTGGCTAGATAATCGGGAAATCAAGGAAACAGTCACTACAACAAACGGACGCTATTGTGACATTCTGTTTGCAACATTATAAAAACTGTCAACAAAAATATTTATTTTTGACGTATTATACTCGCACATATATAGTGTTAGGTGGGTACCAAAATAGTGCGGACCTATTAATTTACCACACCTGTATTAGTGTCGCGAATAAAAATTAAACGAAATGAAGTGTTAGGAATTAACAAATGGTGTTCTCCACAATTTGGTGTGTGAAAAATGTATAAGAAATATTTATCAAGGAATATTTAGTTAATGTAAAATTCTCTCTCTTAAAGACACGTATTAAATCTTTCAGAAGAAGATTGTGAATATTACACGTTCACCACTTTTTCTGGTTTTTCTTCTAAAAAAGATTTGGTCATATAACCGACCACTAGACCCATGCAAATCAAAGAAAATATAAAACATAAAAGAAGAAACATAACCGCCCAAAATATTTTGTTTCCTTATTCTTTTGAGAAGAAATTTTTGGCTTCCCATATTTGAGTAACCCTAAAATCTTTGGCCGTCTTCTTCTTCTCTGTTTCGTTCTGAACCCAGATATGTTATCAAATCAAGCCGTCGCCGCCACCACCAAATCTTGTTTATTAACCACAGTAGTCTCTCCTTCTCTTTTTCTTTTTTTGATGTTCTATATCTTATACGGGTATTTTAATTCTTAGTGAGAGAAAAACATTCGATGGAGACATTGGGCAAGGTAAGTTACTGATCGCATAATCCTTTTAATTTTTGAGGAGTTCTTTTTTTAATTTCTCTGCTACCTAAAAAGTCTTAAGATTTTGGGGTTTTTCTTTTAGATATAGTGGAGAACAAGGAGATGAAACAAAAAATAGTCTCGGGGCTATTAAATTGAAGATCTAATCGAGTTCCAATTGCTATTCATTCTATCTATCACTTTAAATCTATAACATTATTACTGATTTTGATACAATGGACATTGGTTTTCTGTTTTACCGTATGTATTTGGAATCCTTTTGACAGGTAAACAAGACAAACTAATCTTTCAAGAGAAGAACATATTTGTAACTCAAAGAACTAATTCCAGGTCCAGAACAACCACTATGAGGATGTTATTAAATTGTAATTTAGATCTAAAATGTATGAAAATTTTGTTTTTGGTTAAATTGTAAAATTCTTTTTTTATGGTTATTGTAATTTTGTAATTTTAAGAAAATTGTAATTTCTGTTTACTAGAAATATATGATCATTTTTACTCATTCATGTTCTATCTACTCTATGGCGTCTGCTTAGATTCATATTTTTATGACTTCTAAAATGTGATGCAACAGTGTATTAAATAAAGACGTCATATAAAATATTTATGTAATACAAAACAAATTAATATTTTGTTAATAAAAACGAAAAAATAATTTGAAAATAAATAAATATTTTATTAGTAAAATGGAAAAAATTGCTGATGTGGCATATAAATTATTCGTGATGCAAAAATACATGTTACAAAAGTCCCACGGCATAAGCGACGCTTTTAGCGTCGGTCGGATTATTTGCAACACCTCTTTTTATAACGCATTGACGGACAACCAAAAAACGTCAGAAAAATATATTTGTGACGTAAAATCAAATATTTTTGACGATATTTTTATTGAAAAAACCATGTTTTGTCGTAGTGAGTTTATGAAATTTGGCGGGAAAAATTGTTTCAAAGTAACAGAATTAAGGTTGAAGTTTTGATCGTGTTCTAAGGAGATTAAATGGCTGAAACTGTTAGGGATAACTTGAATCAGTTTAACAGGAGTGGTAAGGTGTTTTTTTTCGATCATAATTGGTTGGAATCACGGATTTGGAGAAAATATCATTCTCGGGTTTATTCCCTGCCGGAAAGTTCAGTTAGAGATTTGGAGGAGTTCGTGTGCGAATTAATCGTGGTTTTGGACTTGTACGGGTCTGTTACAGCTGAACAGGGCTGATATATGAGTTGGAATCGAGAAAAGTGGGATGGTTACGTGGATTGGACAAAACAGTGTTGAAGAGGATATTCACGGGATTGTGTTAGATGGAAACGTGTACTGCACATGTCAGAGGTACTCGAGCAACAGTTTGGAGTGTGAAGGAGTCATAAAAGGAGAATATGTCATGAAATCAACACCAGCAGATTCGTGAGAATAAAAATCAAAGAAATAAGAGGAAATAAAACCGTGGAAGAATAATGGAGAATATTTGGCATTAAACTGAGATTATTTGGAGGCTGTCGGGTATAAATAGTCTGCTGAGGAGTTGAGTAAAGGATATAGAGAGTTGGGGAGAAGAACAAAGAGCGGCAGAGCAACTTCTCTGCTGCTGCAGAGAAGAGGAAGAAGAAGAACACAGACGACACTTTAGGACTGTCGTTTATGAACGGTCGCATGTTCATATCTTAGCGACCGTTTGTCTACGACAGTTTCCAAATATAGTTCTTCTGTAACAGAAGCTTAAGCTGTAACGGTAGTTTGTAGCGGCCATTAACCGTTGCAAATTCCCGGTTTATTGTATTTTCACTTCTTTTCTTCATTGTAAGCACCATTTGAGCTATAAAAAAATATTTTGAGAGTGTCTACAATATGAGTAGCTAAACCCCTACATTGGGTCGACGGAGGAAGCCGAATTTCATACGTGGGTAATTTTAATTAATTCTTTATTTGACTTTTGCACTAATTAAAATAGAATTATGATTTGAAAAAATTAGTTATCATTTTATTAGATGGGTCATGCTTGCTTAGATGTTTGATGGCCCATGCTTACGATTTATAACTAATGTTTGGAGAATCTACCTTGGCAAAAATAAGAGTCCTTGTTGTTTTGTTCATTGAGCGATAATTGCTGAAGAATAATAATTGAACCTATTAATATGAATGCGGTGGAATCCTAGACCCAGTGACTCTCGCTTTTGTTTATTATTTTCGTTAGACCTTTTAATTTAATCTTCGCAAGTCTGAGAGAACGAATCTTAATTACTACTACGAAAACTAAGAAAAATCATAAATCATTTTGGCGCCGTTGCGATGCGGATTTGTTTTTAGATTAATTTTTAGGTTTTTTTTATTTTTTTTTTATTTTGTACAGTATTTTCTTTTTCCTTTTTATGCGTTTCTTTTTGTATTTATTTTCAGGGAATTTTTGAGGATGATGACTTCTTCTGAGGAGACGTCACCTACGATGACGCTGGCAGAATATATGCGTAGAAAGTCAAATTATCGGAAAACTCATCCGAGATGACGCTTTTGAATATATGCGTAGGCAATGGTATGGAGTTTCGCTCCACATGAGGTAAGTGAAGAATCACATGAAACTATTTATGAGAAGTATTACAAACACACACCGCCTAGTTTGGAACAAAGATTGAGAGTTCTTGAATGTGAAAGATTATTTGCTGATGATGATGAATCTAGTAGTGACTCTCTGTTCCAAACAGAACATATAGATGACCCTGTGGATGATTGTGTGGATGATTCGCCTAATTCCATAGATGAATCTACCTCACAAGATCATTCACACGACTTAGAGGTTGTTTCTAGACCACTAGACTTCCAAAAGTTGCCTAATTTAGGGTTAGAATTGTGTGCTTCTAAAGTGTTGTTGGATTACTTTGCATCTAAGTACCCAGAGGATTTGCCTATTTCTAATACCGTGCATGAGCCAGTTGAAATTTTCCCAGTCTCTATAGAATCCCCATACTTTGTTCTTTACGCACTTCCATGTGCAGTAAAAACTTGGTTCAGGGGTAAATCTTGTTTTTTTGATAGTTTCGGCGTCTTTGCGTTTCATGACATAAGTGTGAAGCTGTTATTTGTAAATATTTTATTTTGGGTCGATCCCCAAGTTTTCAGGTTATTAGTGTATGGGGATCCGTTTTGCATGATCCAAAGAGGTATAATTATTTATTTATGTTTGTTTACTTTTGTTTATTTTATTTTCAATTTCCCATCTTAATTTTTACGTTGGATGACTCAATTACATTGAGGACAATGTAATATTTAAGTGTGGGGGAGTGGTTATTAACTTTTTCTTTTAATTTTTTCAGGAATTTTCTTGCGTATTGTGACCAGCTCTTGAGCGGGTCTAAAAAGATAATAAAAATATAAATATTATGACCAGCTGTGTAGCGGGTCTCTAAAAAAAAAAAAAAAAAAAAAAAATTATTATAGTTGTTAAGCTTATGACCAGCTGTATGGCGGGTCTATTTTTATGTATTTCCTTATTATGACCAGCTGTGTAGCGGGTCTCAAAAAAAAAAAAAAAAAAAAATTGTGTCGCGTCTTATGTATGGCATTTGTCATGACCAGCTGTGTAGCGGGTCTAACTCTATCTTATTATATGACCAGCTGTGTAGCGGGTCACTTTTCTGTTTTGCTCGAGGACTAGCAAAATGTAAGTGTGGGGGATTTTGATGAGCACGAAAGTGCGACGCATTTTCACCCATAAATACATTAGCTGGGCCTCATTTTATCACTAATAAACTTGTTTGTAGGTGTTTTTGCGAAATAAGCTCTTATGGAGAAAGTTTGCTCAAAAAAGTGGTATTTTATCCTAGAAAAGTACTAAAGGCTCCCCAATCTTGGATAAAGGCACCCCCATAAATGTGATAAAGGCACCCGGAGGAGTTGATAAAGGCACCTAGAAGTTTTCACTATATACATCCCAAAATTACTCTTTGTACCCCATAATTACTATTCGTACCCCAGGAATTGCTATTTATACCCCAAATTGCTAAAGGGACACCATAACAGGATAGGGGCAGTCATCTTATTCATTTGAATTTTGAATTTTGGCGGGAAAATGGGTGCAGATTTAGGGTTGAAGATTTGGAGGTGTTTGAATGAGATTAAAGCGCTGAAATCAATTGGGTTTGTTCCTGGTACCTAAACAGGCCTGTTATGGGTAATCTTTTCGATCAAAATTGGCTAGATAATCGGGAAATCAAGGAAACAGTTTATGAAATTTGGCTGGAAAAATTGTTTCAAAGTAACTGAATTAAGGTTGAAGTTTTGATCGTGTTCTAAGGAGATTAAATGGCTGAAACTGTTAGGGATAACTTGAATCAGTTTAACAGGAGTGGTAAGGTGTTTTGTTTCGATCATAATTGGCTGGAATCACGGATTTGGAGAAAATATCATTCTCGGGTTTATTCCCTGCCGGAAAGTTCAGTTAGAGATTTGGAGGAGTTCGTGTGCGAATTAATCGTGGTTTTGGACTTGTACGGGTCTGTTACAGCTGAACAGAGCTGGTATATGCACTACAAAAAACCTGAGCATTAGCAACCATACGAGTTTAGTTGCCTAATACGAGATTTGAGTTGCCATACAAAAAGGCAACTTGTGGTAGTTGCGGACCTTAAGTTGCCGTATGGGTTGTTTCGAAATGTAAACGCAACTACTACAACTGTCTAGTTGCTATGCGCACTTTTGGAAACTTAATTTGTAGTAGCCAAATAGGCTGTTTGTTAAATGCCATATACTGGACCCACTAGTTTTTGTAGTTGTTAGTCACTTGCCAAATAATCTAACAACTAAATTTTTGTAGTTGACAGGTAGTTGCCAAACATTATGGAAACTAAGTTTATATCTTGTTGTGAATTTATTTAGCACTTAATTTGGTAGTGGCCAAATATGGTGCTTTCGTAATTGCAATAGATTAAAGCAGCTAGGTT
Organism: Papaver armeniacum; assembly: GCA_023531295.1. NCBI lineage: Eukaryota > Viridiplantae > Streptophyta > Magnoliopsida > Ranunculales > Papaveraceae > Papaver > Papaver armeniacum. Next base: position 797,001 of record JAJJWW010000469.1, read on the forward strand.
GTAGTTAGCAGATAGTTGTCGAATCATTCAACAATCGAAGTTTGAAGTTGCCATATGGTTCCTAAATCATTCAACAACTTAAGTCATCAACAACATACTTTGGGTTGCTTTAGGATTTGAAGCTAGTACATGCAGTTGCCAAACGTCAAGCTTTGTAGCTGCCACATTTAGACCAATCATTAGTTGCCATATTTAGACCAATGAATGTTTAGCTGGTCAAACACTTGGACGAATGAAAATTTTGTGGATATCAGTGCCAGACGTTGGGACAAAACCAGCATTAATGCAATTAATTGGTGGTCAAACACATTAATTGGTGGTCAAACACTAGGAACAATGAAAATTTTGCGCATACCAATGCTTTGGGACTAAGCCAGCATTAATACAAAATTAATTGGTCAAACGTTGCAAATTTCGAGCAATCGGGACTATAAGTATTAATAATAAATTAATAATCAAATGAATAGCAGAAATAAAGCAGAGATAAAAAATTCCGGAAAGTATTTTCTTATTTGTTTATGGTTAATAATATATTTATCATTTCAATTACAATAAAGTATAGATAGCAGATGACATTAAGCATATTATAAAAGAAGAGAAAAAAGAAAAAAACAGAACAGAACACTGATCACAATCTGATGGGAAAACGCTCCTTGGTCAGCTCGAGCAAATGGTCCTTCCTGAGAGATGCACTACAAGACAAAAGCCACACAAGAAAGAGGATCAGATGAAATGGTGGTATCCAGGGAATAATTTTTTATCAGGTTATCTTAGCAACCTATTACCTATGGCAAGGACAACAAGCCAATATCCAATTACATTGGAAGACAACTATGTATACAAAATAGCAGATTCGAATTTACTTGACAATTAGAAACAAAACAACAATAAAGGCTCAAGTGTGAGACGATTTCATTTCAGTAAATGTAAGGCTAATATATTGGATACATGAACAGATGAGTCTATAGAAAACTTATTATGAACCTAATAATGGTGATTAAAGTTCCAGTGAACTCAAATCCTAAAACTATAACTAAAACTACCAAAATCATGTAAGAACCATTTCAATTATTGCGAGGCTAATATGATGAATAAAGAAGCAGATGAGTCTATAAAGCTTATTATGAGCCTAATAATGGTGATTAAAAGAGATACTACTAGTATCGGGCAACCAACACCAGCTGATGCTAGTTTAAAGCAAAACGTGGAAAATTTTCAAACAAAACCTAGATGATACACTCACATAATAAAGATTCAATAACTAACTAGCATTACATGAGAGTGAATAGACAAGATTCAATTTCATTTACAACAACACTATTTTGAGCTAATCGGATCAAAAGAAAGTAAACAAACAAAATTAGGAATCTACAAACAGCTTGCTAAAAAATCTAGTAGAAACCACAAAAAAATAGCTATTGGATCATACAAAGTACAATAAAAATGTTAAATTCACATAAACCTAATTAGAGTAAATCTTCAAAACCCTAACTCATGAAAAAATAAGGATCCTAAACATACACAGTAAAGAGATGCAAGATTTACAAGGGATCCACAACTTCACCAACTGATTCAGAACACTTTACCTCAGACTTCATTTTGTTATCTACAAAATCAAGAAAGTCCATCCAAATTAAATTAGAATAAATCAAATGACAACCAGTAAATGAGACTTAACCCATCAAAATTAATCAAAAGACAACCAGTAAATGGACTTAGCTTTGGTGGAGGTGTTCTACCTTGTAAATCCTTTGGATTTAGGGTTTTGAAACAAACCGAAATCGCTGCAATAATTTCAGTTCTTCTGAACAATCCCTAAATCCCTAAACAGCCGAAACCCTTAAATCTCCTTCGTTTTCTTCACTTCAACTAGTGTACCCTGAATTTAAACTTCCACTTCAACAGAAACCCTTAACCCTCAACGAATCTCAAAAGACGAAGAGAAGAGAAGATGGAAAGAGATGTGAGAAAGCGGCGCAGAAATGGGGTATTGAAGAAATTAGGTTATGCTATGGGTGATTATATCTCTAAGGGCCTCATACGGTGTAGCAGGTTGGATGATTATACAGCTCCGACGCCTACTTGATTGGCTGAGGAAGATTTAATGATTATTTTACAACCACGTGTAAACACATCAAACGATCATTGGATACCTTTCCTCACATGGACGTGTTTCACAGCACATGCCTCACACTTTAGTGGACATGGGAAAATTATAAGGATTTTTTTCGATAATTAATAAGGGGAAAGATATTTTTATTAGATATTTTTAGAGGGAAAAAAAAAATAAAAAAAAAAAGTATGTAATATTAACTTAGAAAATATTATTATGTATAAGATTATAGTTAAAAAAAAATAAGGGGAAAGATATTTTTATTAGAGGGAAAGCTGACTTTGGTCTACCATATTTGACCTTCGGTTATTACTGGGTGGATTCAAAATAAGCTTTCCCCTATCAAAATATATTTTTGGAATTTAGTATCCGATGTCGCCCTTTTTAAACCTCGCAAATTTAGGGGCGCCTCCAAACGAATTAGGGGCGACACAAAAGGACAAAATAGGTCATAATCGGAAGGTGAATCCATAATCGGAAGATTAATCCATAATCCCGTTTTTTTAATGGCCAAACTACCCTTTACAATCGGTAGGTAACTATACAATCGGTAGTTAATCAACAATCGGGAGTCAATTCAGTTTATATAGCTTCCAAATATAAAGTATTCCCAAAATAAAATCTTTTATCTTTTGAATTTTGATTATCCTATAATCGGTAGTAAATAAAGTTATCTTGACTCCCGATTAAAGTAGACCTTTGGAAAATATCCTACCATAATCGGTAGTAATTATAGTTCACATAACTAACGAATATAGAGTAGCCCCAAAATGAGATTTTGCAAAAATCCTCTTTTTTTGAATTTTGGTTGAGCCTATAATCGGTAAGAAAGGAAGAGCTATCATGACTTCCGATTATACAGTCGCTCTCTTTGCAAATATCCGACCATAATCGGTAGTCAAGATAGTTCATATAACTACCGAATATAGAGTAGCCCCAAAATGAGATTTTGCAAAAAATCCTCTTTTTTTTTTTGAATTTTGGTTGAGCATATAATCGGTAAGATAGGAAGAGTTATCATGACTTCCGATTATATCTCGACTCCCGATTCAATTATTCTCGAGAATTAAATGACTGTGCCGGCAGCGGACTGAAAACCAGAAAAAAAATCCAAAACAGCCGGGAGGGGCTACGCCCCCCCGGACCCCCCCAGACCCCCTGTATAGTGTACCGGCATTGTATTCACACCACGTCCATGCCCGCACCGAGCTTTTTCAACTGCATTGGTTGAGCCTATAATCAGTAGCAAATGAAGGTATCCTGACTTCCGATTATACAGTGGGCCTCTTTACCGAAATCCTAGCATAATCGGTAGTCAAAGATAGTTCATATAACTACCGAATATAGAGTTGCCCCAAAATGAGATTTTGCAAAAATCCTCTTTTTTTCTAATTTGGTTGAGCCTATAATCGGTAGTCAAAATAGTTCATATAACTACCGAATATAGAGTTGTCCCAAAAATGAGATTTTGTAATCGGTAGCTAACTAAACTACCGATTATGAAGGGGCATACAAGTATTTTCATCCTATTTTGTCTTTTGTGTCGCCCCTAATTCGTTTGGGGTCGCCCCTAAAAATGCTAGGTTTTTAAATTTCCCAAACTAATTGTTTTAACCCTATTTTTTTTTATCATTAATTATGTGTTAACAAACCCGAGATAACATCCTGAATGTTAAAGAAGATAGGATTTTACTATTTGGAGTTGTTTTTGCTGTCGGAGTTGTTCTTGCATTGTTTTTGCTGTCGGAGTTGTTCTTGCATAATTGGAATCTTTCATCCACGTTCACCAAATATTCTTTTTGAATCGGTAATCACCAAATACTGTAGCACAAGATTATTCAGACTTTCGTTAAAAGAGAGATTCGCTATCAAAGACGCGTACACCTATTTGATGGTCACAATATTTATGGGTTTAGTCTAGCTTCCATCTTACGACTCCAATAAAAAAACATTGCATGAATTGCTCTCCTTCTCAAATCTTATTCAATCATGAGTCTTATTCACCTTGTTAAGCTTTAGAAATAGAATTCTTGGGAACAATCTCAAGTTCTCGTCTCGTGGCACGATATGGCTCTGGCCATTGTTCATATCTCGATGTTATAGATGATCCTAAACTCCAAATAAAAACAAACATTAATTGACAGGGGGAAATGTTATTATAAATTCCACCCGATATTGACTAAAAGTAAAATATCGTAGACCGAATTGGCTTTCCCCCTATTAATTAACTTTTTTTCTTGTATTTAAAAGGTACAATTGTCGGTGTAACAGTGGCTCACTAATAAAATTATTGGGTGATGGTATTACAATAAATTCCACCCAATATTGGGAAAAGGTTATTATCAATTCCACCCAATATTGACTAAAAGTCAAATATCGTAGACCGAATTGGCTTTCCCCCTATTAATTATCTTTTTTTCTTGTATTTAAAAGGTACAATTGTCGATGTAACAGTGGCTCACTGATAAAATTATTGGGTGATGGTATTACAATAAACAATCCATGTTAGACCGAAAATCTCAATTGTTACCTACAATCAGATAATTGAGCATGAATCTTGGAAAAAATAATGAACTCGAGAGCGGTTATCGACCTTTGACTCGTCGAAATTCTGAATAATATATGGGAATGAAAACGAATTCGGTGAAAAAGAAAAAGAATCAGATAAATGACTATTAAGTCGGAAAAATATAGACGATTTAATTCTTATCGAGATTCGTATGGAGATCCAGAAATTATCCATATTTATCAAGCGCGTCCATATCTTTCGACATTATTCAATTTCTCCAGTTAGATACATCCAACTAGCTACTATATGTTGACCTCATTTAGTGCTGCCAGTGGCGGAGCCAACCCATGGCAAGGGTAGGCAGTTGCCTACCCGGCCGGGCTGGCTCCCAAGCCCAATATTGTTTGTCTTAAGCCCATTTTTGCACATCCCAAGCCTATTTTTTTTTTGTTCTTTGCCTATGCTTAACTAGTTTTGCCTCCCCTTAGGCAAATCTCTGGCTTCGCCCCTGAGTGTTCCGCATTAGCTAAATCTATAAGCGTATCCTATGAGATCGAATAAATTATGGAGTGAGGTAAATATTTATATAAATTATGGAGTGAGGTAAATATCCGAATTATATTTGGATTCTCTAATTATCCATCAGACATATACAACGTTGGTCGACCTCACTCATTTCCACCCGGATTTCAATAGTGATAGTCAACATTGGTTCAACTCACTCAAGGTGACACATGTGTGTACACTTTGGTGGTCTAAGCCATATAGTGAATCCATATTTATTGTCTTTCTTATCGGTCTCAATTTTGTTAAGTTTGATGAGTTTAGACAGGGGAAAAAATAATAATGACGAGGTAGGGTCCTTATTTATCATTTTTAGCTTTTTTGAGTGAGGTTAAGGGAGAAACATATACCAAGATGAGAGGATAAGACAAAAAAAAAAACAGAAAGAAATATATTTAGGTTTTCTCTTTCTTTTCAAATTATATGATAGATATTTCAAAATAATAGAGTTGTATGAAGTCGACTTATGTAGATTTCTATGTACATACAGTAAGATTGAGCGTATCATTAAGTAGTATAATCTTGTCTTGGAATTGATTTATGCACATATCTAAGCATATCCAATGAGATCGAAGAAATTCTTGAGTTGGGTCAATATTTTAACGAATTATAAAGACGCCTAACTAAATTACACTCGCATTTCATTGGTTTCTTCGGATATCCACCTATTTCACCGAAATGTTTATCGGCCACACTCATTTTACTTGTTATCTACCAAGCTTACACAATATCTCTTGACATAAGTACTCGTTTCCATCAATATTCCATCCATTTCCTTTCTACTTGGTTAATCGTTACTTGTTATCTATGTGATTAACCATAGTTATCTACCCGGATATTTTGTGAAGTAGGTATCTTTACCGAATCATATATTACTAATTCCAACTACGTACTTCTTAAATCAATGACTGGTTCCATTTTCATAAGTTTATCTATACTTCTTACTATTGATCGACTGCTTTCATTTTCTTTTTAGCGCCAAAAAAGATTTGGTTCATAAGAAACCACATAAAAAACACGATTCAGAACAACACTTGAATCACAAAGATAAGAGTTCATGTTACTAATTTATACTATAATATAAGTTTATAAAATAAACAAACAAGCGTTTATGTTTTCAGATGAAATTTGAGGAGACATGAATTCTAAGCTCTGAAGAACATAAGTTCACATGTACATTATAAATGGACCTTGAAATTTTTTCAGGATTTTTTTGCAAAAGAACCTTGAATTTATGGAAATAGTAGTTGGAATACGAAAAATCTAGTAAATATATTGCAGTTCACTAACAAACCAGGCGATAATGGTTAAATTCTATAGTTAGATGATGTCAGATCTTATTAATCCAATGGTTATGGGGCTGCGAGTTCATATTTGAACCCGCACAGCGAATTCATATTTGAAAATGTAATAGGTTCTCTTTGATTTGTGTTTCTATTTTTTTTTTGTTGAAAATCAGGTTGGGGTTATGTTAATTTGGTTTGGGGTCTGTCAATTTGGTAAAATTTTGTATTGATAGTTTGATTAGTTTTTTTTTTAGAGCTTCGTGACCACTAGTATCTCGCGTGAATGTTCTTGGAATCACGGCTTCTAGCCTCTCTCGTGAAAATTGAGTTTGGCCACTGAATCGTCTCTTTGAGGCGGGGAACGAAGCTAGGGATAAGTTTTTCTTCTAGGAATGAGGGTTGAGCTTCATCTTCAGATTTCCCTCTTACGCACTAGTCTTTGAACATATGTGATTTTAGTTTTGTTCAACCCCAAAATGACTATTTTTCCCTATTTTGAAATGTCGTGAAAATAGTAATTCACCCATAATTTTAAAATTACCGTTTTTCCCTAATCTGAACTTTTCTTTTGAAATAACCATTTTTCCTTTTGTCCAAATTTTTCCATCTACACCAAATTTTCCTTATATTGATTTCATTCAAAATCTTAGGAATAGAAATCAAGAATGCAATATTTATTCTCACTTTCGTTCTCAAATTTTCATAAAATTAGGGAATAGGGTCAACGAATTGAAAATTTTGAGAAAATGGCAGGTCACACAAAATTGCATAACTCACAAAAAAGATAAGGACTAAGAGCAACTGAAGCGGGGCGACTATAACCAAAGACTAAAAACCAAAAAAATTTGAAAGAATGGGTTTACTCCGTGCACAGACGCTATGGTGGGAAAACCAAATTTGGTGGGGCGCAACTTTAAAGTGCGCCTGAATCAGGCGCACTTTCAAATTACGCCCCATTTATATATATATATATATATTTTTTTGTCAGGCGTAACTTATGAATTACGCCCGTCATCGGGCGAACTCAAAACCTTACGCTCACCATCAGGCGCACTCAAAACCTTACGCCCCATCATCAGGCACAATTTATACTTACGCCCAAATTAGGCGCAATCAAAACCTTACGCCCGACTAAAATCAAACCAAAGACCAAATATACTCTAGTATTTGGTTTTACTCTGGTATTTACTCTTTACTCCTCTCCGTAGTGTCTGGGTTTTCGACCAAATATTTGGTTTTAGTCTGCCACTGCGGTTGCTCTAAGATCCTCTAAGTTGTTTATCTGACCAATAAAAAGCTAAGAGCATCTAATCCAACGATTATAAATGCAAGTTTACAAAGTCATACGAATTACCACCTCATACATTTGGTTTGGCGGCAATTTTGCGCCTTCGCTGTTGGTTCGCGCCCAAAATTGGGTTGAGATAAAAAAATTGGCGCTCTAACCATTTAGTGTGCGCCAAAAATTTGGGTTGAAATCCAAAATTCGCGCCCCAATTGTGGTTCGATAACATGTACATTTCTTACCCTAATTTTTCCGAGTTTCCGCTTTACACTTCGCTTTCTCAAAGAAATTGAAAATCCAAATCGACCTAGCCATCAAAACCTAACAGCGAAATAGAACTCTAGTAAGACGAAATAGGCGAGATTCCTAGTCTTTCTTTCGGTATCCATCTATATCTTCAACAATGATGAATAATTATTCTTGAGTTGAAATATCAGGTTTCAAAGTTATGATTTTTTTTTCCGTCCCTTATCTCAAATCAAATTCAGGGATTGTACAAATCTCTGTTGAAATTACAGATTTTGGATTTAGGTTTCTACAAATGTTTGTCAAAATTACAGATTTTGGAGCTAGGGTTTCTACTAATTAAAATTAGAGATTTTGGAGTTAAGGTTTCTACAAATCTCTGTTAAAATTAGAGATTTCAGTGTTAGGATTAAAAATCTCTGTAGATCTTATAGAGGAGTTAGAACCACTTCCTATCAATCTCATGTAAGTTTCTTTTTCTTTTGTTCTCAGCAAAATAAGATATTGGTTTCAATAATTCATTGTCTTAATAACCCCTTTTGTTTAATTTTATTTTTTCAATCTACAGGTGCCCATCTTTCAACTAGTCGTGGAGTATCTTATGCGTGATTAAGAAATAATCTTCCTTCACCCACAAAATCAGTTGACCTCTTGCATTAGCAGGTACCAAGATATGTCTTAACTGTGGTACCAAATCTATTGAGTCTTGTGTTGATCTAAGGCCTAATTTGGTTTTCATTTTGTTGCAATTAGGCGTGAGTATTGGTTCGTTTGAAGGATTTGGATGTTTGGGTATCCATCAGCAGCTGAATTAATCACCAGTTTGGGGTAATTTTCTTGTTGCCTTTCTTTTCCCCTTGTTTGGGCTAATCTTCTTAATCATGATTTTGATATGTATTACCTGTTTGAGATAATGTCTCACTTAAGAAATGTTATGGATTGCTTTCTCAACAGTAGTTGTAGTGGTGAACAAGCTGCAGTTCTGGTTTGTTTACATGTAATAATTTCCAGTTTTGAACTGCAAAATCTGTGTGTAACTAGAGATTTCTGATCTCCAGTACAAAAGTGAAATTATCAAAATCTCGATATTGATTTTCGTTAGCTACACTACCTATTTCTTGGGTATGTCTTTTTTACTCATTTATGAAACCCTTTTTTGATTAATCTTATAATGGGAATGATGTTAATTTTCCTCGGGGTCTATCTCTTTGTTAAGTATTTGAGGAATTGGGGTTATGGTGTGCACATTTTATCTGTGATAATAGGGATGGCTCAAAACTAGTATGTGGTTGAACTTTTGTTATATATCAGTGTTGATTTGGTATTTTTATTTATTTTATCTTGATAAAGCTTCTCAGTAGTGTTTTCTTATTTGGGCATGTTGATCCTGTATGCATTTTTTTTTAGATTATGTTTGCAATATGTGGATCTGAGTAATATGGTAAATCTGATTCTACACCATACTTATTGTGAGTGCCTTGCTACTAATAAGCTAGAGAGACTGATTGCAGGTCCTGCTGCATATGGTGCACAAATAGTTGTGTTTCGAAGGCATTTGTTGGTGGTTTTCCCCGTACTCCCAATTTTGGTGTTATAAATGAAAGGAATTCAATTGAGGTACACTAGGTAATGATAAGTGATTGGAAAGACCTGTAACTCGTTCTTGAACTTGATATGCAACAGTACAAGTACTCTCTATAACTGGACAAATAATCTATTTTGGCTTAAGTGATGAGGTTACTGAGATTTTATTAGATTGGGTTTGGTCAAAAGTGTTTGATTAAATTGTTAATTTACTTAGATTTAACTTCTTATCGATCAGGATACCTAAAGTTCAGAGCCTTACACTGTCAATTTGAATTTCAAAATTTTATTTTGTAATTTTTGTGGCGGTCAAGTAGCTAGTCATTTTTTTGTTGTTGGTGTTATTGGACTGTAAAGGAAAAAGGTCCTTAATGGCAATTCAGTTGAGAGTTGATAAACCTGAAAGAAAGAGAGAGAGAGAGAGAATAGAAGGATTGAAAAGAAATTTCTTTGAAAATCAGATGAGAGTGGTAGAAAGATATATATATATATATATATAGAGAGAGAGAGAGAGAGAGAGAGAGAATGTGAATTCTCATTTTCTGGGTTTTTTCTTCTAGTGACAATGTGTGTCTGTGGTGAATGAGATCTCTTGTGAAGTGCAAACTCTTGGGTTTGCCAAATCTAACTAGGGCGATCAAAGTTTGTTTTTTATTTTCTTGGTGAAATCCTGAAGGTCCATCTCTTAGATTTTAGATTTTAGGTTTATGATATGAGATCGTTCTTTTCTCTTATCTTCGTGCTAGATTTTAAGCTAATGATATCGTTCTTTTTTACTTTTAAAGTAACTCTGTAGAATGGTTAGTTGTACTAGGAATAATCTAGTCCTTATAGTTCAATATACTTGGTCGCTTAACATTGATGTCAGATGTTGTTCGTTTGGTGCAAATGTCATGTTGTTTTCTTTTTTTTGTTTTTAACATCCTGGCCTTAGAATATAGACTAGAATCATTCGTTTTTTCACATGGCTTTAGTTCTGTGATACTTGTTTAGCCATTTGTTTTATACATTTCCTTCTTCTTTTTTTGTCCTTCCTACCTGACATAAATTTTACTGGGATACTCTTCATTTGTGTAGTGCAAAATTCAGATCCTTATAGTGTGAGAACTGAAACACTGATCCAACAAAAAGCAAAGCAAGTGAGAAGCTAAAGGCAGGACCCAGCTGAGAAGACATGCGCTCTTCAGCGGGAGATATACTGAAATAAATGGATGTTAATACTGTGAGTAGTTTTTTCACTGGGCCTTCTCGTTATTTATGTTTTTTTAAGACAATGTATACGACATACCATTTATCCTGAGCATGAAATGGAGTTATTATTTGTATCTATGCTCTGCTAGAGTTCATTTTGTTTTGGGTTGCTTCTGGAGCAGATGGCTGATCTTCCAAAATTTTCAGAGTCAGTAAGAATTCAGAAATACCATGTCAAAATGCTTGGATGAAAATGTCCCATGAAAAATGAAGGACCTTGATTTAAAACAGTTTCGCAAGATGTATACATTTATAGTTTTCCTCTATAATTCTCTGAAGGGTTTAAAAATACTCGTTGATTTAAGTAATACCGATGCTTAGGACAATAGTTTAAGAATCATATATTTGAGGATGAAAGGTTAGGTATAGATTGTATGACTTGAGCGACCTTGAACGTAACATTTCTTAACAGACATTGGATTCAAAATGGATTGTGTGAGTTGAAAAATGATATAGTGGGTAATGGATGTCTAAGAAACATTTTTGACAAATCGTTATATCTAACTACTGCTTGTTTATGTTCTTTTGAGGCAGTTTGTTTGCAAGTTGATGGTTACTAAGTCGATGTTGATCAATTTATTTTTTTATGCACAGAGATGTTCAGTTTGGGAGAACGGCAGGTCTGATATCGGAGGGTACATTGGATAATTAGCAGCAGTTGTATGGCGAAGACTACCATGTTGAGTTCCCCTTTTGAAGCTCTAGCCCATATCGTATCAAAGACTATGACAGTACAAGGATGCCATAAAAAATACCACTCAATGGTATTGGAAATCTTTGGCTGAAAACATGAGAAATCTGGTAATACTGAAGCTTGCAGCTCTGTTGGGGACTGTTATGCTGAAATTGAATAAGCTGGGAGATTCTGTGATAAACACATTACTCCAGGACTAATGTTTTACATTTAGTGTTTCTACATGTAGAGATCTTTCAACATTGTTAGAGGCTCTAATTTTGTTCAACCCTGAAAACATTTTGTTTAACTCAGAAATGTCTGGGCTATTAAAAAAATGTTTTGGAGAACGACAAGGACAATGCACTTTGTGACATCTCATGGCAACCATTTAAGAAGAACTACATATATGTAGGTAGATAGAGTTAGTCATTTTATAATAACTAAAGACATTAAGGTATACATTAGAAAAAGTGGTTCTTGCATGTATTACCTGTAGTCAGTTCTATCTAATTGTACCATTCAGTTCATGAGTTTGCACTGTATGTATTCTCAAACATAAAATTAAAGTTTTCACATACAAGCTTTCTTAATTCGTTAGAACTTTGATTAATGTTCTCCGTATTCTCTCTTTTAACAATACATTTAACATAACATATTGTAGTTGGTGTTATGTGGTTGTTCAAACCTTTGGCAATGGCGGTTGCTGGCTGTGGTTTCCAAAGGCTTAAGCAATTAGCCAATCAGTTAGTTTTTGTAGCTTTGTTGCTGGAGAGCGGTTTACGCAACTAATGAGGCGTTTGTTGGTGATTTTTAGTTGCTCATATACGAGGCTACTAGAGCATTTTATTAGTTGCCATATGTTTGTTGCTGACGAGTATGGAAACTAATGAAAATGGTGATTGCCATTAATGTGTTTCCGAAGTTAATAAGAACTAGCAGTTGCCTTTTCCTAGTTTTGAAAGCATTAGGCTACCAGCATATTTCATGTTGTTGGGATATGTTTGTTTCTAAAGAATTCGGAAACTAATAAAAATAATAGTTGCGAACAACCTGTTGCCGAAGTATATAGGAACTACTAGTTGCCTTTGACTAGTTCCGGAAGCATTTGGCAACTAATTTTTTGGGGCAGTTGCGAGATTTTAGTGGCCTTTGCTAGGATTTTTTGTAGTGATGAGTTGGAATCGAGAAAAGTGGGATGGTTACGTGGATTGGACAAAACAGAGTTGAAGAGGATATTCACGGGATTGTGTTAGGTGGAAACGTGTACTGCTCATGTCAGAGGTACTCGAGCAACCGTTTGGAGTGTGAAGGAGTCATAAAAGGAGAATATGTCGTGAAATCAACATCAGCAGATTCGTGAGAATAAAAATCAAAGAAATAAGAGGAAATAAAACCGTGGAAGAATAATGGAGAATATTTGGCATTAAACTAAGATTATTTGGAGGCTGTCGGGTATAAATAGTCTGCTGAGGAGTTGAGTAAAGGATATAGAGAGTTGGGGAGAAGAACAGAGAGCGGCAGAGCAACTTCTCTGCTGCTGCAGAGAAGAGGAAGAAGAAGAACACAGACGGCACTTTTGGACTGTCGTTTATGAACGGTCGCATGTTCACATCTTAGCGACCGTTTGTCTACGACAGTTTCCAAATATAGTTCTTCTGTAACAAAAGCTTAAGCTGTAACGGTAGTTTGTAGCGGCCATTAACCGTTGCAAATTCCCGGTTTATTGTATTTTCACTTCTTTTCTTCATTGTAAGCACCATTTGAGCTATAAAAAAATATATTGAGAGTGTCTACAATATGAGTAGCTAAACCCCTACATTGGGTCGACGGAGGAAGCCGAATTTCATACGTGGGTAATTTTAATTAATTCTTTATTTGACTTTTGCACTAATTAAAATAGAATTATGATTTGAAAAAATTAGTTATCATTTTATTAGATGGGTCATGCTTGCTTAGATGTTTGGTGGCCCATGCTTACGATTTATAACTAATGTTTGGAGAATCTACCTTGGCAAAAATAAGAGTCCTTGTTGTTTTGTTCATTGAGCGATAATTCTTTGAAGAATAATAATTGAACCTATTAATATGAATGCGGTGGAATCCTGGACCCAGTGACTCTCGCTTTTGTTTATTATTTTCGTTAAACCTTTTAATTAAATCTTTGCAAGTCTGAGAGAACGAATCTTAATTACTACTACGAAAACTAAGAAAAATCATAAATCAGCTATCGGGTAAATTCTCAACAAAATCCTGCAATTCTGGTCTTTCAAGCACATTATGCCAAAAATCCAGATATTCATTTGGAAGGTCCTTCACAATGGTATAACAGTTAAAAGAAATATTCACAGGTTTGTTAATACTGTCGAAACTACTTGTTCTTTTTGTCATCAAGAAGAGGAAACTGCTTCCCACCTTCTTATTGATTGTCCAAGATCGAGAATAGTCTTTGAGAAAGCTGGTTTAAACATCAGCGATGTTTTGCCTGTGAATAATTTTCTTACAATCATATCTGACTGGATGGAAGCTAATCTTCGCAATGATTTTATAAAGAAGCTCTGCATAATGTGGAATTTATGGAAGCTGAGAAATGACATTATATTCTCTAATTCAAATTTCTCAGAAGTTTTGGTTCTAAAAAATGCTTTATAGGATTTTGAATTATGCATAGCTAATGGTGAAAATGATAGAAGTATGGATGCTCCGGATTCTTATAATCACATTTGGTCACCAGCGCAAGATCCTTACATAAAAATCAATGTGGACGCGGCTTTTGTGCCAAATAAAGGAGAAGCAGGAGCTATAGGTCATGATCACAATGGAATATTTATGGGTTGCGGAACTAAAACCTTTGACTCAACATCCTCTTTACTGGCAGAATCTATTGCATGCAGACTTGGAATGGAATTGGCTAAGAAGTGTGGTTTTAAGAATTTTGTGATCGAAGGGGATGCGACAAATGTTACTTCTGCAGTTCTAGGTGAGTTAGCAGACATTCCTTGGAGCATTAGGTCTGTAATTCTAGAGATTAGAGATTCTATTTCTTCTTTTGAAGATGTAAACTTTGTGTCTGTTCCAAAGAGCGCAAACAGTATGGCTCAATATACTATGCATAATTCTGTAAATAGGTGGTGGGATATGGTTGATCCACCTCTTTGTATCTCCAACCTCATTATTGGAGGTAGTTTAATAAAGTGGCATCTTTAAGAGCATCTCCAATGCAAGGGGTAGAGGTCTTAAATTAGTATGACACATAGGATTTAATACTTTTTTTCACCAAAGTTTCATCTCCAATGCAAAGGTGAGGGTCATAGGTAAGATGACATGGCTAAAGTTGGGGTAAAGGAGAAAGTCTAAATAAGACTTCCTTCATGACTTGGGTCATAAGTCACATCATCTTTTGTGTCTAGATTTAGACAAAAAGTGTAAGATAGGACCTTGGGGATTGGAGATGGATTTTAGGCAGAAAGCCTTTCTCTTTATTATTTTTTGTCCTATAGTAAATGACCCACACCCAAAAGGTATAAATAAGACATCCACATAGGATGACCTTGACCTCTAGCATTGGAGATGCTCTAAAGGCCTTTTCCCTTCAATTTTTTTTTTTCCCGTTTCTCCCAAAAATCACATTAACGTTAATATCAATAGCAAATCACGAACAAACATCTTGTAAATCAATGCTGGACCCTTCTTCAGCTACATGAGCTAAAAATGGGACTAATTGTTCTTCCACCACCTTCTGGCTCATGTTTGAAACCAGAGTTTTGAATTCTCTTGATGCCAACCCTGCATGGGCCATTTTTCTTTGCATTCTCCATCGGTCAGAATCCACGTTAAAAATTCCATCACCAAGTATATCGAAAACTTCACTAAAATTATCTCCTTTTTGCTTTAGTAAACAAACTGCACAGAGATATTGGCTACTAACTTCTCCACAACAGGATACAAAACAATCCATACATCAAGTAAACAATAGCATGGACAGTACTAAGAATATATACTTGTTCAAAGCAGAATTAACCACCTTTCCAATATAGAAAACCTATAAAAAATTTCAATTCAGACAGAATTTGAGGTCAGTTAAGATTCTTACCACTGGTGAGAGCCCAAGATAATCCAACAGACATGGAAACCGCAACAGTAAATATAACGAGAAGTATAAAATTCACTGGATGCTTCTGGTGATAGCATGCTAAAAGACATAGAACTGCAAAAATTCACACATAAATAAAGAATAATAAAAACTTAAGTGATCAACCAGAAGAAAAAACACAAACCCCCAAATGAGGAAATCATCAGTTTACGTTCCTATGAGGGGAGTGATAAGAATAGCAATGTAAAGTGAAAGACCGGCATGAGTATAAAGAATGTAATGAGAAACAACTGGAACAAAAACAACAACAGACGATACTGCAACAGTTAACAACAATTGAATAGATACGATTGTGTAGATCTTTCTAATGAATGCCCATCTTAGTTCTGGACTTTGGTTGTTCCGACGTTGTCCCTGATTCAATATCTCCGGCAGTTTTTCCATGGCTCCACATCTTCTTCACCGAATCAACAACTGATCAAGAGAAATCAAGAACTACAGGAAATTTACGAGAAGAGATAAAAGGAGTGGTTTGGGTTTGGTGAAGAGACTTTTGGAAATTTCAAAAGTCCTCGTCGGGTATATAATTTTGGGATTATACTATTGACATCTCGGCGGCTTGGCCATCTGAAACGCGTAACAAATAAGAATAAACTAATACGGCTGCGGTTCTCTTCAAAAAAAAAACGGCTGCGGTTGGCTGCGGGGGGAAGTTTTGAACGCGCAGCGCGCGTTCAAAATCTGAACTCATAGCTTGATGACTGTCGGATTTTAAGGATATGACATCAGCAAACTGTAGAATAAACCTCAGTTAAATACCGATTTGAGTCGCACTAATCCTTGCTATTTATTCTCCCTCGCCGATCCAACTCCGTCTCCTCCCAATCCCATAACTAAACTTCCATTTTTGAGTTTAATTAAATCCAAACTCATTACTGAAGCTACCTCTCCAACCCACTTGTAAGCGATAATGGTGTCCGCCAAAAACTAGGCAGCGGGAGAACAACTTCCAAGTTAAAAAAAGCTCTAGTGCAATACAAACACATATCACCATCAATTTATTAGATTCAAGACTTATTCATTGTCTAATTCAAATTACTATAAAAGATCAAAATTTTGCTGTAGAAATTAATGGGTTTATGTAAGTGATTCATAGATACAAATTACTGTTTTCCAAAAGAACTAATTAAACAACCTGTAGAATGGCAGTCCATGTATAGTTCATACATTACGGTCCATATGTATTGTTGGTCTTATGTAAAGTATCATGTAAGCTAAAGTCCAATATGCTTAATATAAATACTTGCCTCTAGTACCCTAATAGGGTTAAGAGAGCTTATACAATTGTTCATGTTAACAAGAGCCAGAACGATCTCTCCAAAACCCTAGCCTCAACTTTTTTTTTCTTCAAAACCCTAGCCTGCTCTTCTCTTCATCATGACTTCACCAGCTCAATCATCTTCCTCTGCTTCTTCTACCTCCAGCACTATGGCCTCCTCTACCTCTAGCACTATGGCTTCTAGCCACAGCTTTAGCTCTCCAACTATACCTGCATCTATCTCGCAAAGCATAGGTTCTCTTATGTCTAACTCTTGCTCTTCCTTGTTCGGAAAATCACCCTTCATGCCTTCTTCGACAAAAATAGTTCTCTTGGATAGAACTAACTATCTTCTTTGGGAATCTCAGATAATTCCTATTCTTAAATCTCAAAGACTTTTCAAATACCTTTACGAGTCCTATGAGATACCAGCTGCCGAACTTGTTGATGAAGAAACTGAAGCTCGAACTCCTAACCCATCCTATGAGGAGTGGGAAGTTATTGATCAAACTATCATCTCATGGATTAATTTGCTCTCTCACCGAAACGATGAAGTCCGAATGTGCAAGACGTGGAAACTCTCGTGAAGTATGGAACTATCTTCGATCTACTTATGCAACAATCAACCCAGACTTTCGTATTCTTCAATTGAAAGCAAACTTATCAACCATTCAAAAGGGTAACTCTTCCATCTCTGAATATATTCTGAAGATTAAAGAAATATCTGATTCCTTGGCAGCCATTCTTCAACCAGTATCTGATCTTGAGCTTGTCTCCACAACTCTCCGTGGATTGGGTGCCGACTGGTCTAATATTTATACAGCCGTTATAGCCCGAACTACTCTTCCTAGCTTCACTGAACTTCATGCTTTGTTACTTCATCATGAGTCTCATCTTCAATATTTGCAAAACCTGCAAACCCATGCTGCTGATGCTCAGAATCCAATTTCTTTTTTTGCTGGTGCTCCTACTGGTCGTGGTGGTTCACAACAACAGAACTCACCTCAACAACATAACAATGGTCGTGGTCGTGGTCTCTCCAGCAATTCTGGTCGTGGCCGGGGAGGAGGTTTTGGTCGAGGAAACTACACCAACTCTTACAGAGGCGGCTACAATAATTCTGGTGGTCGCACAAATTGGAATACTCATTGGAACAACAGTATTAACACCAATGGTTGGAACAATGGTGGTCGTGCTAGCAACAATGGTGGATATCCGTCTACTTCTTATGGTCGTGGCCGCAACAACAATATGGGATCTGTGCTTGGTCCTCCACCTCAAAACTCGGTTATTACTTGTTAGTGGTGCGGTGTGAAGGGTCATACAGCTTAGGCATGTCATCGACTTACTCAAGCTCCAAATTTTGATCTTCCACAGGCCTTCTCGGCGTTGCAAGTTCAGCCAATGCCGTACGAAAACCAATGGTTTGCTGATACGGCTGCATCTGCACACATGACATCGGATTCCTCCCTGATGACAAATCGTTATGATTATAATGGTAATGATAAAGTTCTAGTTGGTGATGGTAAACTATTACCTATCACAGGAATTAGTGACATTACTCTTCACTCTCCTTCATCCAAATTGCTACTGAAAAACACATTACATGTTCCATCACTTGCCAAGAATCTTATCTCTGTTGGCCAACTTACTCGTGACTCTAACTGTGTTTTTCTTTTTGACCATGATGGTTTTTGCATTCAGGATCAACTAACGGGAGCTCTTCTGTACAAGGGCAAGAATGAAGCTGGATTGTATGCTATTTTCCCTAGTGCTTCTTTCGATTCTCGACTGTCTTCTGTTACAGCCCTATCTGCTACTACTATTGGTGTTCGAACAAGTCCCACTGTGTGGCATATGTGCTTGGGACATCCCAATACTGCTGTCTTCAATTCTCTCAAGCCTCGTTTATTATTTAGTTCTTGTCTTTCTTCTTATGGTTCTATGTGCTCTAGATGTGTAGGTGCTAAGCATCACCGTATTCCATTTTCCTCTAGAAATATTTATTCCAATAAAATTGGAGCTGTTATACACTCAGATTTATGGGGTCCTGCACCTTTTCTTTCTAATTGTGGTTTTCGTTATTTTCTTCTATTTGTCGATGAATGCTCTCGCTTTTCTTGGGTCTATTTCCTATCTGATAAAACAAAAGTCTTTCGTTTCTTTGTCAACTTTCAATCCATGATATAAAAACAATTCTCTACAACCATACGTGTCCTCCAAACTGATGGTGGCACTGAATTTGCTGATCCCTTGAAATCTTACTTATTTGAACATGGTATTCTAAGTCAATCTTCTTGTCCTAGCACGCCTCAACAAAATGGCCTTGCTGAACGAAAGATTCGTCATATTACTGAAACAGGTCGGGCTTTGATGCTTCAAAGTGGTTTTTTCCGAGAGTTTTTGGGCTGAATTTTATGCAACCATTTGTTTATTTGATAAATCGTCTTCCAACTCCAATTTTGTCTCATAATTCTCCCTATTTTGTTGTTCATAATCGCCATCCTGACTATGCCTTTTTAAAAGCTTTTGGGTGTCGTTGTTATCCACTCTTGAATCAATTTCAAGTAACAAATTACAACCAAAAACTCTACCATGTGTCTTTCTTGGGTATAGTGATCGTCATAAGGGATACAAATGTCTAGAAGTTAAGAGCAACAAGATTTATATCTCTCGTCATGTTATATTTGATGAATCCATATTTCCTTACCCAACTGATGTTGGTGCTAAACCTTCTTTTCTTTCCTCTAATCCCGCTACATCAACTCTTCTTACTTGGCCAAATCCTATTTAAGCCACGCATCTGATTTCTTCTCAGTTCTCTTCCACAAATTCTTCTTCTACAGCCACTGATTATGTTACTTTATCTCCACCAAATCCAATACCATCTCCACCAAATCCAATACCATCTCCCTCTACAGTCATGCCATTATCTCCTCATCGTCTCTCTTTTTCTGATAATTTTTCTTCATCGTCACCTGTGTCTCCCACCACACTGGCATATCCCTCTATATCAACTTCTGATGATTCTTCTTCATCGTCACCTGTGTCTCCCTCCATAGCAACTTCTGATGGTTCTTCTTTGCATACAAATTCAGCTGACTTGCCAACAGAACAAGAGCCTCCTCAGTTGACTACTAATGCTCATCCGATGGTGACACGCCTCAAGGATAATACTATTCAGCCTAGGAGTTTTAAAGGTTGTTTTACTACATGATATCCCATCTTACAATGTTTTACAGCCTAGTTTGCGTCTCTTCCTTCTGAGCCGACCAGTTTTACTGCTGCCTCTAAGTTTAAGGAATGGTGGGCAGCCATGATTGAAGAATTTAATGCTCTTTTACGTAATTTCACTTGGTCTCTTGTTCCTCGACGACCTGGTATGAATATTATTGGCTCTAAATGGGTTTATCGTGTGAAGCAAAAACCTGATGGTTCTCTTGATCGACGCAAATCACGTTTGGTTGCTAAGGGGTATTCTCAACAATATGATATTGATTATGATGAGACTTTTAGTCCCGTCGTGAAACCGGTTACTGTTCGTCTAGTTCTTAGTCTTGCAATCACTTATTCATGGCAAATTAAGCAACTTGACGTTAAGAATGCGTTTCTACATGGTTCTCTTGACCAGGAGGTTTATATGGAACAACCTCAGGGGTTTGTTGATCCTAGATATCCTAATCATATCTGTTTATTACACAAGGCTTTATATGGTTTAAAACAGGCTCCTCGTGCGTGGTTCAATCGCTTTGCTGCTTTTCTTCTTGCCATTGGATTTCAGTCTTCTCAGTCAGATCATTCTATGTTTATTAAACACTCCGGTGCAGGGATTATGATTCTCTTACTTTATGTTGATGATATCATTCTTACTGGTAGTGATATACTGCAGGTATTAATTCTCTTTTACCAAAGCTTCAGTCAGAATTCTCTATGACTGACGTGGGCGACTTGCATTATTTTATTGGTTTGGAAGCTATGCGAACTAAAGCTGGTCTTGTTAACTCAGAATCGATACACATTGGATCTTTTGAAACGAGTTGATCTTGCAGATTCTAAACCTGTTTCTACTCCAGTGACGCCGCGTTCTAAACTATCATCCAATGATGCTCCTTTATTTTCTGACATTACACTGTATCGTAGTTTGGTGGGAGACTTACAATATCTCAATATGACGCGTCCTGATATTACTTATGCGGTTAATCAGGTTAGTCAATATATGCATCGCCCAACTCAAGCTCATTTTATGGCTGTTAAACGAATTCTCCGTTATCTAAAGGGGACACTTGGTCATGGAATTTCCTTTTGGCACAACAATTATATGGAGCTTACGGCTTTTTCTGATGCTGATTGGGGAGGTGATCCTGATACCTCACGTTCCACTTCTGGCCATTATATCTTCTTGGGAAAAAACCTTGTTTCATGGGGCTCTAAGAAACAACCTACAGTTTCAACTAGTAGCACTGAAGCTGAATATCGTGCACTATCATCTACTTCCGCCGAGCTCACATGGATTCGGATTTCTTTGAAAGATCTTGGTTTCTCTTTAGCAAAGCCTCCAACTTTATATTGTGATAATATCAGTGCTACATATCTTGCTATCAATCCCATTCAGCATGCGCGATCGAAACATATCCAGATTCATTATCATTTTGTCCGAGAACGTATCTCATCAAAGTCGTGTTTAATTCTTCGCTATATTGCAACCGAACATCAACTTGCGGATTTGTTTACTAAGGGTCTCTCTACAAAGAGGTTTCATTTTCTATGTTGCAAGCTTTCACGTTGTTTACCACCGCGTACAGCTTGAGGGGGGGTGTAGAATGGCAGTCCATGTATAGTTCATACATTACGGTCCATATGTATTGTTGGTCTTATGTAAAGTATCCTGTAAGCTAAAGTCCAATATACTTAATATAAATACTTGCCTCTAGTATCCTAATAGGGTTAAGAGAGCTTATACAATTGTTCACAACCCTAATCATATATTAACATACAAAGACTGGTTTTTAGTCCCCGATAAGCCAAGTACCAAGATCAAAATATGTGTACTAATTAATAACTAGGTAGTGATAATATTGATCAAGAGAAAAAGTACCAACAATACTGAGTGTATAACAAACAAGTTCTATGGTGTGTGGAGGTTGTTTCCTTTCCATCAAGTTGCATGAAACCATTGTTAATATAGAGTGGAGATAAGTTCGATTGCACTCCTTTATTTATTCTTTAAGATGCTCCAAGAAATAAATAATTGTTCTTGTCTGTTTAATCGTATTAAAAAGACCATTACCAATCGCAATCAGTTGGACAATGTGGCAATACAGATGATGATAACAATTTTAGTGGTGCTTTCCACATTGCATTGATCGATCGTTAAAATAGAAATGGAAGAATTAAGATGCGAAAGTAGAAATGGAATAATTATGATGCAGAAGCGTAGAAAACTAGCAGCTGGATAAAATGGTCACTTGATGATTCACCTATTAATCCTACTCACGATAATGGTCTTTCTAGCAAACATGTTGGCGCCAAAAACAAGTGAGTATGAAAGTCCACTTATTAGAAAAAGGGGACATTCAAAAAAATCAGTAGTGTAACTGTAGTTAATTTTTCAGTTTGCTAATGTCATATCCTTAAAATCTGACACTCCGGTAGCTGCGAGTTCAATTTTGAACCCGCGCTGCGGGTTTAAACTTTTTTCCGGGCGGGGGCTACTTGGGAGGTAAGATGGTGGAAGTGGAGCCTATCCGTGTAGCCGCCCCTTTTTCAGGTTGACTTTCATTTGGAAGAAACTCAGCAACAAGTCCGCCTTCAAGATGAAGTTGGGTGCCTATAGCAAATTCAATCTGGAACGGTTCAGTGACTCAGCAACCGATTTCTCTTTGACCACCGAGTCTAGAACTACTTGCATAATGCACACCAAAAAATGATGGGTCACTTATGGAATTAACCATATTAAGCCATACATACGTAGTAGACTACCTCAATGCCGATTTTCTTTCATCAAGTTGCCCACAAACCAGTTGCATACTCACCATGTATATATGTTTTTGCGGACATTAATTTAGGCTTCTCTTAAATTTAGCCCATACTTTTCTTAACTACAGCCCAAAAAATTTAAGCTAATATAAAAAACCAAAGTTACCAAACATGTCTTTTAATCTTTTTTACTAATAATTCTACTTCTTCCCCATAATCAAAATATAAACCCTAACTTTTTCTTTTTTAGACCAAAACTAAATTATAATTCAATTTATTTCTAATTGTTCTCTCATTAATCTAATAAATTGCCCAATTATAAACCCTAATTGTGCTTTTTCCCCAAAACAAACTAAACCAAATTTTTCACTTTTTCTCTAAAAAGATGTTATTTTTCCTAAATCATGATTACAATAATATCTATTTAGGTTATATATTCTAATTATTCACTTATTAGAAATTCTCAACAACAATATCAATCAAAAACCCAAACGAAATTAACTAAGATTTTGATTTTATTCCAAAAAATCAATCTTCTAAAACTCCATAACCATAAGCACTATTATTCTATAAAAAAAATAATCTAAGATGATTCTTTTCTCCCAATCATGATGATTATTCTTAAAAATCATCAATTATGCCATAGATATTGCATAACTTTAATTAATAGATTAAAATTATATAATTAACTTTATTTTATTTTTTGATTTAGGGATTTGATAATTTATTTTGGGCTATACATAAAAATTGTGTATGTTTTTGTGGGTTATGCTAATAATTATAAGAATCTATTTGGTTAGATTAATGACTTATTTTATATGGGTTATGGTTAATAAAAGCATGGCTATATTTAAGAGAAGCCTTAATTTATTTATAAATTTTCACTAAATCAAATGAATACTCAAGTCAAGATATTGAATTTTAAAAATTGTAACGGGAGGTTCGAACTCATGACCTATTGTGTCATAAGAGTGGCCTCTAACCATTGTTCCACCTTGGTTGGAATTGATAAAAAGATAAATCAACGGTGGTTATTTGTTCAACTTAAATATTAATTAGTATAAGTATTTTATTAATTAGTATAAGTGATTTGTCTAGAGAGAAGATAAATCTATGGTTATGGTTTGTTCAACTTAAATATTAATTAGTATAAGTGTTTTATTAATTTAGGAAACATTAATTTCTCATGATAAATGATTTATTAATTTTACATCATAAATATCCCTTAATTAATATTAATACATATCTCCATCAATAAGTAATAATTTTGACAAAAATTATTTCAATAGATATTAGTGGTGGTGGTGGTAGTAGAGGAAGAAGTAAGTGGTGGAAGCGGTGGAATGTGTTACAAAGTGGTGGAGGCGGTAACATTAGTTTTGGTGGAAGAAATAGTGGTATTTTTGGATGGTTTTAATGGCGGTGGTATTAGTTTTTTCTTTTGAATCAAAAATAATAAAAAATTTTACATGATGGGTAACATTGTATTGTGAAAAGTATAGTTGGTTGTTTTTGACACGATCAAAAAAGGCGGATAAAAAATACTTTTGGGATGATACCAAATCATATAAGACAAAATGGTTGTTTTTGGTGCCACTTTGCTATCTTTGGTAACCGTTAAATACGCATGATTTTCAGTATTAACAAAAAACATATAGTTGAATAAATTAATTGACGACCTAAGTTTGTTAAATCTAAACTTTATACATGACGTGTGGGATTAAAAGTTATAAGTGCGCCCAATATTCTACAAGGGATGGAAAATGGTGGTGGTGGAGAAAGAAGTAATATCTGGTGGTTTGTGGTACTGGCCGGTTTTGATGAGTAGTAATTGACTATGTTAATTATGTGCTACAAAAGGATAACACTATAAATTAGAAATGTGGTTGATCGTCTTAATGCTAATATAAACTCGGTTAAAATACATGAAAATTAAGAAGAAGAAAAAAACATTTGGATGTCACGTTATATAATAAATAACACTAAAAACTACATATTTAGTATCAAGGTTTCTCCGTCCAATAGATAAATCTAAGGTTGTATTGAGATCCCGTAAGCATAGGGCGAGTTGGTCTTGGATTTCTGAATGATAATGAATATAATGAAACGCTCCCTCTCGGTTTGTCCAATGAAAACCGAAACCTTCTAAAAAAAATAATCAATC
Source organism: Papaver armeniacum (assembly GCA_023531295.1). Lineage (NCBI taxonomy): Eukaryota > Viridiplantae > Streptophyta > Magnoliopsida > Ranunculales > Papaveraceae > Papaver > Papaver armeniacum. Next base: position 822,063 of record JAJJWW010000469.1, read on the forward strand.
GAACAACACTTAGATGGAACGCATCACCACCAGTGTAAACTTCTCTGAATTGCTACATATCCAGTGAAATTTCTACAAATTAATCTGGTGATTTCCTCCTACCGTTGCGGGGCATGCAATTAAATCTCTAATAGTGATTTTAAAGGTATTTAATAATTATAAAATTCTCTTATAAGTTTTGTTTATGCAAGTATTGATTTAACTTGGGTTCTTTTATATTTTTGTGTTAAGTTGATGACTTTTTAATTTGAATACATGTTTGGTTAACAAACTTTGATACATATAGGGTATTTTCTTTGTAGAACTGATGTTAGTCTCTCATTTTTCCCGTTATCACATTGTTTCGATCCCGTATTTGTAGACATTATTTGACTAATATTAGGGTATTTGTTTAATCTCAAGGCCGATTAAACCCAATGTGTGTTGTATACATTGAAGGCGAGGTGTCGGCTCTACCTTGAAACTAATAATTTTTCTTCGGAAGGTTAGTTGAATTTATGTAGATACAAATATCAATATGACTATGCTCTTTAAAACTCCAAATTACTTGAGTAACACTAGATGTGAGAACGTCATTCATGCACTACTTAGCATAGTTGGTGTGAAATCTTTTTATCCACGAATTTCTTCAATATTATGTTATCAATATGATTGAGAAAGAATCTTACACATGTTTTGATTTACTATTATAAGTTTATTTTTTCAACTCACATGTGTATATCTCAGCCTTCCAATAGCCAAGGGTTCTTCATTTTTATAACTCTCACATTTTGCAAAAAATAAATAAATAGTGTTTATCTATAGTAGGGAAAATATTATGGGTTTTTGCTTCACTCCTTAGAGCCTTAGTTATCAATAATTTCGGAACAAAAGTATTCATAAACATCATGGAGTTGGATTGGCAGTTTAGGTATATGTACTGTTAGATGAAATATTCTTTTTGAAGTTTGAAATTATGGTATGATGGAACAATAAATAGGAAAAAAATTTTATTTACTGTATTTTTTATTTTATTTTCATGTTGGCACAACATTATTACTCCGTCCAGATAATAAATTGGAATAACATGCTTAAGTAAAAAAATAAAAAGATCAGGTAACCCATTTTGTTTCCCAAAACCTATTTGAATATCAAAATAATTACTCACGAATAAAATGAAGCAAGAAAAATGTGAACAATATCGTATTAGAGACAAAACATCCCGTGCCGTTACGGCACGGGTTAAGATCTAGTTAACTTACAAAATACGTTTGTTCATAAGATAAATGAGATTGAAATGAAACTCCCCAGATATGAAGTCATTTCATTTACTGCTGCAATATATTCCCTCACTTATTATAAATACGTACTTGGATCATCAACCCACTAGAGATACAGACATTTCCTTAGATCAGAAAAACGCAGAAATGTTGAAATTTCGATCTTATATGAGCATGATAATGCTCCTAATGCTATCATCGTTTGAAATGCGCTTGGCCGTTGAGCTCAGAGTGAAAAATATGTTGAGTAACCACAAAACAACTGTGATGGTTGTGTGTCATGCACCATTTTCCGACTGGTGGTCATTCAACCATATCATCCCCGGGGTTGGAGTGACAATCAAGGTGGATTATAATGGGCCACCATCCAAACCACTTTACTGGGGTTGGGGACGACGTTATTATTGTAGTGCATTCTGGACTGGGGTTAAGCTGAAAATAGTTAGTACTTTCGACGATCACAGGGCGTGCGAAGACAGGTGCATGATAGAGTTGAGAGATAACGGTTCTTTCCGCCGGAACGATGATCAGTATACTTGGGATCTAATTGAGCATGTCCCTCATGTTCGTCATAAGAAATTATCATTTAACACACAGAATTTTGATGATCTCTTTAACCAATAAACTTTCCCCCAAGGTTATAAAACCCATTCATTAACAGAAGTATTCATAACAAAATGAATTGCTTTAAAATCCATGAATTGTATTGAATTGTTTTCTAGATTATGGGTAATTTTGTTTACTTCCTGTAATTTTTTTTTTTAATTATTCTGTGTACTTCTGAACTGATTTGTAAAAATTGATGAGTAGAGAACAATCTTTGATTACTGATGCCACCAAGATGATATGCTCAATTAAGGTTCTCGTCCAAAGGGCATGGGTTCGAATCGACTGTCAACACATTTTTGTGAGTTGATGGAGGTTATACCTCAGATAAATTTTATGACGGACCAAAAAGTTCCGTTTTACCGTGTGATCCAAACTCTTTCTGAACCGCCTCTTAAATAATTATTTATTGTGGATCCGCAGTTTCACCCAAAATGGGTTCAATTTATTAGGGCTTAGGTTGGATTATGGCTAAGGTAGTCAAGTTCTTGTCAACTGAGCAGTAAAATAGTCTTCAAAGAGTTTCAATTTGTAAACGTTGATTTTCAATCAAAACCTTATATCCCAGTTATAAGCTATTCTAGCTAATAAAAGCTTGCCTTCATCAAAAAAAAAAAAAAAAAAAAAAAAAGAAAGAAAAGGGGCTTATGTGCGTTATTCTAGCTAATTAATGAAAATTGAACTAAAAGGAAAGATTATGAAGTAATTTGTAGTACATTTGAGCGTACGTCAGTGGGCAAGTGAAGAAAACTTAATTTTGCTGGTAGTTAGCTCACCCTTAGGTATCATGACGTGATGACCTATATATTCCAATCTATGCATCGGTTCACCACAATGTTAATATTCTGTACACTTTTAATTTGCGACCAGTGACGTAGCTTTGTGACTAGGAGAGACTAGAATGCATGTTGGGAATTTCCTACCTGGACTTGACAGTAATTTTATCTGCGCTAGATCCAGAGTGGAAGACGTAATAACTGACCCAATAGTTATTTAACTGGGTCAGTCAGTCGGATAATTTCAACTCTGAAAATAAGTGACTTCGACATCTGGCTTTCAACAACGCTAGGAGAACTCCCTCCATATGTGCATGCTTTCAAAGGGTAACTTCCATTGATGACAAATGAGCAATGAATATATTAAATTGAACGCGCATGTTTGATAATTTAAAGAGATCTTAATTGATGCAATGAATGTTTTTGAAATGGAAATCCCGTAGTAACTGAAGTCATTTCATTTACTGCTCCAGATCCCTTTACGTCCAATAAATACTTGGACCATAAACCAAAAACAGATACAAAGAGCATCTTCATAGGAAGTCGCAGACATGTTGACAATTCGATCTTGTATGAGCATCGTAACACTCATAATGCTATCATTATCATTCGAAATGTGCTTGGCCGACTGGCTCAAAGTGCACAATGTGTTAGGTAACAAAAAAACGAGGGTGTTGGTTGCATGTCATGCTTCAGAGCTCAATTGGTGGTCATTCCACCATATTATCCCTTTCGCTGGGTTTGACGATCCTCGTATCAGGATCTATGTGCCTTTTTATGAAGACCCATCATACCCATCCATACCCATTTTGAGGTGGGGATCAGGTTACTATTGCAATGCATTTTGGAATAAGTTTCAGGTGAAAATATTCAGCAATCAAACTGATCACCTGGCCTGTGAGGGGTACTGCCTTTTAGAGTTGAGAGATAATGGATCTTTCCGGTGGAACGATTGGAAGAAAGACTGGGATCGTATTGACATTCCTCGTGTTCGTTATTAAGTGAAATATCACTTTTGTAACTTACAAAAATCATGATCACACAACTTTTCATTCATCAAATAGGTTCTGAAACTTTTTTGTTGATAGCCTGGGTAATAACTTTATTTGAAGGATTTCGAACAATTTGTGTTAGCTTTGAAGATGTGTTTTGCTTGAAATTGCTAGGGGAACTTCTTATATTTGTGAGTCGTTGTCCATTAGTTTTAACTAGATCTATTCAGTTTGCTACAAGTTTTAGGATGTAACGAGCTTCTATGTATGTTATTGAAAATTATCGTTTCCGTTAATACTAAGTTGATTGATAGACCATGAGGTTTCAAAATTAGAATCATGCATATCACCTGTGTTAACATTGAACTTTTGCCGTGTTTTGTATTTGGGAACAACTTTCTTTAAGTTGGCTTCAGATTTGGAAACAACTCGTGCTAGTTGCTCCCAAATTTGGAGGAAAATTGAACTCTACGTTGTTATTATTATAAATTTTGGGTGCATTACATCAGATTATAGTGGTGTTGATATTAAGGTGGTCCAAAATTCCTCACATAGTCCTGAGTTTCTTTAGATGAAATGTGTACTTCTTTTCACACGCATCTTTATTTGTGTTTCTTTTTAGTATGGAAGTTTCTGTACTAGAAACACCGGATTTGGAGCCAACTTGAGAAATTGTCGCCACTTTTAGAGACAACTTGAGCTAGTTGGCTTCACTTCTGCTAGTTTTCAGAACCTTAAACTTGATTACTACTGACTATTTTCCTTGTTATGAAACAGATTCAGAAAAAGTACAAAGAAATAACCAAAAGCGAAGGGCAAAACAAGTACAACTCGAGCAAAAACCCACGCATATAAACCACCTCGATTGTGCACCATACATGGGCCTGTTTTATGAAACATAAGAGTTGTAGCTGTTTAGTGGAAGTGATGCCTGCCAAAGTAGAGAAGAAAAGAATCAAGATGGCGTTCTGCACCTTGCACGAATAGAAGTTTCTCCAAGAAACTGATAAATTGAAGATACAAAAACACGAGTTTGGATTAAAGCACTAATTGATAGAGCACTTGTGAACTGATGTAAATATGCAGAAAAACACTCTTAAAATATTCTTGATGTTTGTCTTAGTTAAATCCTTTTCAATGACTGAATGGATAGATTTGATGTAGATAAAGCATTGTTGCAGGTATAAGAAAAACTATAATGTGATGGATAAAAATGAAAACAAACCCTGAAGCAACTAGCACAAGTTGTCTTCAAATATGGAGGCAACTGGAAGAAGTTGTCTCCAAAATTGAAGGCATCTAGCACCAAGTTGTCCTCAAATATGGAGGAATCTAGCACCAAGTTGTCCTCAAATATGGAGGCAACTAGCAGAAGTTGTCTTCGAAAAATTACATCGCACAAGTTGTCTTCGAAAAATTACATCGGAACAAGTTGCTCGAAATCTGGAGACAACTAGCACAAGTTGCCTCCAATTCTGAAGCCAAGACCAACATAGTTTATTAAGCATTTATAATGAAAATTAAAGTGTTCAGAAACTCTAAGATCATCTATTCAAATAAACCAAGTCTTCTACAATGAATACATCATTAGTCAAGTTTTCTACGACATAGATACTTCGTCATATGGAACACAACTAGATGACGAAGAACAATCACTGGATGAAGAAGTACTTAAATTAGAGAAGAAACGAAGAGCTAAACATTTTAAGTCAATAAGAATAAATGATATACAACGTTTCATAAACAATGTAAGAAAACTGAATGAGGTTTTCAGGAAGTCCAAGTATCTTTGACAACGCTTTTCATCTCGCTAAATGTACTTGATGCCAAAACAGGATGGGAGATGCTTAGGTTGCAAAACAAAAACTCTGCAAACAACCATTTTTGCCTGGAAAAACACAAAAACAAATCACCTATCAAAAAAATAATAAAAACATAATCAAAGAATACTCGCAAAAAACAGAACTCAAACAACTGTTTAGTAAAAATGGAGGTAACTAGCACAAGTTGGCTCAAAAAATGGAGATAACTAGTCCAGGTTGTCTCAAGAATCTGGAGCCAAAATGAAGCTCTTTGCAATATCTGGATTTCAATTTCAGTAACATTAAGACTTGGGAGTCCAGCTAAGTTTATAAAATTCATTCCATTGCGAGCATAACCAAAATTAATGCGGCTAGTTAAAAGTTCAACTGCATATATACAAAAAGAAAGTTCGCTATCTTTTTAAAGTAAAACCACCCCAAAAAAGTGGAGCAAATAGCACAAGTTGGCTCCCAAAGTGGAAGCAACTAGCACAAGTTGGCTCCAAGAAAATATATACAGGAACAAGATCCTCAAACAAATAGAGCCAACTAGCTCAAGTTGCCTCCAAATTTGGGACCACCTAGAAGAAGTTGTCTAAAAAAAATGGAATCAACTTAACATTTAAATAAAAAAACAAGTCTCGACCATGTTTTGGAATGTAAAAACATCAATACGGTATATAAAAGTTATTAATCCCTTAAGAACACTGAACATCGTAGAAACTAAAGCTATGGAAGAAACAGAACCAAAAAGGATACAATATACTAAGTTCAAGATGGAATCATTTCTGTCCTAGCTAACTAATACAATAGTGGTTCTTAAACTCATATTATATATAACTGTTTGTACCCAAAATTACTTTAGGGCACGAAACACGATTGAATCGATTATTTGATGTGTATTTTGGGTTAGGAGTCTAATTGAAGAAAAAATAAAGAGACACGGGTTTAACGTGGTTCGGCATGGTTTGCCTACATCCACGGACGAATCCCCTAGGGGAGTGGTATTTTATTGATATTTGGAATTACAATCTCTTTTTTTGTATTTGCCTCTCTAAATGATTTCTGCTCCTCCCTATTTATACAGTTCAATATCTAATTTCAATATAAACTTAAATGGCATTAACTGCTCATTCATGCCTCCATCTTCAATTATGTATGAAACTGCTGGAATTAATATTGCATGTTCAATTCTGTATGAAACTGCTGGAATTAATATTGCATGCCTCCATGTATAATTCTGCATAAAACTGCTCATTCATGCCTCATGAAACTGCTCATTGATGCATTCATGTTTAACCATGCTCATGGATGATGCATTCGGCGGTATGGATGAATTAATTCTCATGAAACTGCTCATTGATGCATTCATGTTTAATTACATAGAGCAAAAAAATAATGACAACATGGCCGCATGAAACTCCTTTTACATGCTTCATGGAAGTTAATTGAGTCAATGACATGGGAAGTGTCCGAAACATCAACTACTTGATTGGGGAAATTTATGTAGCCATTTGGGCTTATATAACATAGGCGAAGTTATCTCACAGGAATTTATGCAATGAAAATATGAAATGGAAAGCATCCAAACCATTTACTACTTCTTGATTGAGGAAGACCAGGACCGAATGGGGCGTTTGCTATTGAGAGATCAGATAATAGCCATTCTTGCCGGCACTCCTCATATTTGATGCGTAAGTGACTCGTGATGGTATCGGCTATATGATTCTTGCCTTACTGCAAAGGGAAAGCCGACGCAAGATATCGGAACTAATCTATCTCCACATGCGCCGAGGATTTGTAACAAAGATCAAGGGATTCAAGAACTACGAGCACGAGAAAATCGAAAATACTCGGAGTTAAAAATAACCAATATGACAAAGAATTGCCAACAAAATCCTTGCACTAAGTAATTACATTACGTTAGGAAAAAAGAGTAGTACTTTGCATCTTTGATGGAATTTATATTTTAGTATACCAGTATAGCATACATATAAACTCTAGTTAATACAAGTTTGAAGTTTATAAACTATTCGACAATAGAGAGAGATGGGATCAAGTCATTCATGCCTCCTGAATTAATTCTCATGAAACTGCTCATTGATGCATTCATGTTTAATTCCGCATGAAACTCCTTTTACATGCTTGTTTTCACACCTAATTGACAAAATTCGCATCTTTGACAGACTAAGTGAAAGTGGATTGATGGTTGACAGGCATAATGGCTGGCGGTATGGATGGATCTTTGGCATCTTGGATTGGTGGTCTCTTCAATGTAAGCAGAGGTTGAGATGCGATAGAGTACTTAGCTCGGAATTGGTTGGCAGTACCGCTGGTTACATGAGTGGAAACTGCATGGTAGCACCATTGGTAACATGGATGGAAACTACATGGCAGAACCATCGGCAACATGGCCTTGACATTGACTGATGGTTTCCTTTGACCATTGACAGGGCGTTGACTTTGACCATTGACCGGGCGTTAACTTTGACCATTGAACGGTCATTGAATTTATGTAATATTGGGCAGGCTGGTGGGCTACTTCGGTTGACTGGTTAGCGGGCTTTGATGAGGTCCAAAAGATGATTCAAGTACCGATTGGGCCCATTATGTGGCATTTTTACTTATGGTACAAACATCACCCCCTCTTAACCTCCAACTTGTTGGGGTTAAGAAAATTTCGTTTTCCTTAGTCAATGAAAAAACTCGCCCCCAAGTGTGGATTATTGATGCCGAGGTGATCGGCAAACTTCCCTTGTTGTTTGCGGAAATCAAGACGCCCCGAGAGTAAATTTCTATTGTTGAAGCGAAAAGAAAACTGCTTTCGTTGATTGTGGAAATCGCAATCAAGTCGCCCCCAAGTGAGGCTATTGTGTTTGGAAGATCGGCGTGAAACAGTTGAGTATGAACCATTGTTGTAACCAGGACTGAAGGATGATCTGGTCTGTTGACGGAAGCGCGATGCTGAAGCGGAGTGTTGTTAAGATGCTGTTAATTACGGTCTGAGCCGTGGTAGTTGCGAGCGAAAGGGTGTGACCCTTTAGTAGTTGAGATGGTAACAGACTTTGTGTGTTATTGGACCTCCAATGGTCTTGATTTTGATACTGGATGTGGCATCGATCTTTATATGTCTTCAGTAGTTATATGAATCAGGATAGCAGTAGCGATGTCGACTAGATCACAATAGTTTCTGCGGAACTGGATTGCAATGATTGCGGTAAACTGGACTACGACGGCCACAAAACTGTCCTCCGCAGTAATGAGGAAAAATGGATTCCAACAGCTTCGAGCAAAGATGCTCTGCAGAACATGCGATTAGCTGGACTATAGGAGCTACGAACATAGCTACACTGTGGCAGCTGCGATCAGCTGGACTGCAGGAGCTGCGAACATAGCTGGACTGCAGCAGCTTCGATCAGCTGGAATGCAGCAGCAACAAGCAAAGCTGCACTGCAGCAGCTGCGATCAGCTGGACTGCAGGAGCTGTGAACATAGATGGACTGCAGTAGCTTCGATCAGCTGGACTGCAGCAGAAACGAACAAAGCTGCACTGCAGCAGCTGCGATCAGCTACACTGCAGGAGCTGCGAACATAGCTGGACTGCAGTAGCTTTGATCAGCTTAACTGCAGCAGAAGTGAGCAAAGTTACACTACAACAGCTGCGAACATAGCTGGACTGCAGGAGCTTCGATCGGTGAATCGGCAGCTAGCCGAGCAAAGTTACACTTTGCAGTGGGCTGCGATCACTGGACCGTAGGTGCTACGAACATAGCCGGGACTGCAGCAGCCTTCGATCACCGAGCCGCTGCGGCGACGAGCAAGGCGCACTGCAGCATTTGCGGTCACTGGACATGGGCAGGAATTGCGTACATAGCCGGACTGCTGCGCCTTCGATCAAGCGAGCTGCAGAAGCCGACGAGCAAAGATCGCACCGCAAAGAGCTGCGATCAGCTGGACTGCAGGAGATGCGAACATAGCTGGACTGCTGTAATGACCCGTTCCTCCACCGATACTGTCCCCACTTAGCCACTGCGTTCATCCGACAGTGTGGGGTTTTCAACGGGCATTGTTGCGTTAATCTAGCAGAAACTTCCCGGATGGTCACCCATCCCTGGATTACTCCCGCCCGAGCACGCTTAACTGCAGAGTTTTCTGCCAACTCTGGAGCCAAATGTGTCGAAAAGGCCTCGGTATAATGTAGACGGTCCTTGTCTCCTATGAGAGCAGTATCTGGCATAATCCCCCAGCATACTCTCCCACCCGAGCACAAGCAAATGACCCGTAGTTGTATCCCAACTAACACTGATATTGTTCTCACTTACCCACTACGGTTATCCAGCAATATGAGATTTTTAGCGGCACTACTGCGATTATACGGCAGCAGCTTCCCGAGAGGTCACACATCCTTGGTTTTGCTATATGTAATTAGTAACCATTATTTACTATATACCTGTTAACATTATCTAGTTCGCGCCTTCCAGGCATATGCACGGCAGTGATACTACCTTTTATTTAGTCGACGAATGGGGTCAACTACTATTATAGGGGAACAAAAAGCACTTTTGGTAGAAGCCGTAGCAATACCCATCAATCCTCAAAGAACCTACTAATTGTACTTGGATACTGAAATCTGCTACTAGAAAATATGTCTCTTTGGACAAAATTGGATTCATATATAATTTCACGATTCTTTTTTATTGCATTCATTTTACTGTTGAATGACCAATACTTTGTGGAAACTGCATAACACACATTTCATGAGTCCCATAAATAAACAAAGACATGTAACATTATTGTTGGATATTAATACGATAAATGAACAATGTGTTTGATGGTCGGGAAGTAAAAAGCAGCGAAGACATAACACGCGAAAGTGAAACTGAAATTGTGAAAGCTTACCTCATTGTTTTCATTGCAGCATAATCTGCTGTCCGAAAAGACAAATATAATCCTACATAAACTTGATTTGGAAATTAGTTCTATCACAAAATCGTCATTGTTCTACATCCAACTTCTGTTACAGGCTTGATGGAGTAATCGGTATATGTTAGTGGGTTTCAATTGTGCTTGGTATCACAACCACGCCTGCAAACGAATGACAGCTTGGTTTAATTAAGAATCTTTGGGAAATTTTTGTTATTTTTCTTATAGACCTTGCCTGCCATACCTGCACATTATAGAAGCATCGCAAATTCCTTTCTGGGTCAGTAATCTAAACTACATTTGATCATTCCATTAGGTGGCTTCTAACTGCAGTACCATAATACTCTTGTCAAAGTGGATCTCAACAGATTAATTTGCCAAAACGACTGCATACAACAAAATAATAAATGGCCTCCCCATGGATACACGTACAAACAAAAAAAGATGAATATGGAAACCATGCGAGATGCAAACATCAAAAAATTTCACTAAGAAATCTTGCCAGAGTTATCATTCCTAACCTTTCTTGCATTACTAAACGCTTCCAAGAATGCCTTTGACTGGCATTAAACAACTACACAGAAAGAACAGTGAAACCAATTAACTAAAATATGATCAAAGGAAATTGCAAACATAATATAGAATTTACTTTTCTTTGGAGCCCTTATTCATTTTTACGGATTTGGTGTTTAAGGGTACGGACATTCCCGGCACCTCCACTACAAACATAATACTCCACTTCGTTTTTGGAAAAGGTAAAATTCATGTATCTAACCAAGCATCTGAGATACTGCTCCACTTTCTAAACATGCATTCAACAGACAACATAGTTGGAAAACAGGTCGAAGCCTAATACCATACTCAGAAAGACAATGATAGAAACTTGTACAAAGGAGAGAAAGTAATCATGTGATAGAAACTTGTTTTCTACCTTCATCGCGTTTCTTCTGTGGAAGCCTACAATTTAACCATTTTACCTCTCCGATCTCTCCAATAAGACCATCTCCGGTCACTGCCAACAATAATGATAAACATGAGACCATCTCCTACCTTAAACATAATCTAATTTTAGAACTGTTGTCATAACTTTGCCTATAATGAATATCCCTTGTATACAAACCTTAGTCCAGAACATTTATGTAAGTATGAGCTATAAGGAATATCCCTTTTATTTCCTCAACAATATCTTCATATTCATCAGAGCTGGCAAAAAAAAGTTCCACACGTAGTTACTCTCCATGGAAGCATTGTTACAGTGAACTCCATCCATATTTTACGTGATCACCAGCATCATTATATATAACCTCCAACTAAATTGACCTAATCATCAAAAACAGATCCAATTCAGAAAACCCACAATATCTACTCAAAATTTCTTCGATCACCATGAAGAGGGAAAACGATCTAACCTGTTTGGCAGTGTTGGGAATCCTCAATATTTCTTCGATCACCATGAAAAGGGTTTTGTTGTATTGATAAGTGATTTGCATTCGGCAATATATATATGCAACTGAATAGTCATGTCTAAAGCCCAAATGCGTGCAAGAGCAGCGTATCTTCTCGTACAGTCCGAGACAGTTATTTTAACCAAAAGACGCATCACGCATGGATTCTGTAGCATAAACTGCTGTGCTGGCGTGGGACTCTATATTTACAGCAAACGTAAGATTGAATCTGCTTTCGGCACGTAAGCATTACCATTCCCTTTTATATAAAGAAAAAAGTATTGATTAAGAAAACGAATTTTAAGAAAATATTGTTTAATGCGGTAGTTTTATATTTCAGGAAGCTTTTTAGTTAGGTTTTATTCTGAATATGGAGCTCTCTTTTGGTAACTATTACAGATCAAGGGGATATTTTCCTCTGCAGCACCTCAAAACAAAGCGGCACAACTTGTTGTCGGTCTGACGTCTGCTTAAACTTTGCTATGCTGATAATTATTAGTTAAACTACAAAAAAAAAAAAGAAGATGGTGAACTTTAGTAGCGGTTTTAATATTGATATTCATGAAGACATACTTCTACAGATACTCTACAGACTACCTGTTGAGTCACTGATCAGATTCAGTTGTGTATCTAAGTTGTGGTATTACTTGATCAACAAAGATCCACAATTCTGCAAACATCACTTTGTTGAATCTCAAAAGAAGCCAATTCTCATATCATGAATTCCATGATTCTTACAAGAATAAGATATGGTACTACTTGGAGAAAGAAAAACATGGTAATCACACGCTTCTCTCTTATGAAGACAAAATAACCCTAGAAAGTTATAGGGATCTCCAGTATATAATTGGGTATGATAATGGTTTAGCTTGTTATCAGAATTACGGTGGACTTCATGATGGTGAATGGGCTTATTTTTCACTTTCCATTTGTAACCATAGTAAGCATGAGATGTTGATCATTATGTCACGTATGCCATTGAAAAACATGTGGGGAGAGCATATCTGCGGATTCCGATTTGGATACGACCTCTTGGGAAACCAATATAAGGTGATGAGTATCATGGAATATGACGATGAATATGAGTATTACATCATTACGTTGGGTACTACTAATCCATGGAGAAAGATTGATAACCCATGGCCAAACCAATGTCCACGAGATTAGTTTTCATCTCTTGGAAGAAGGGTACTACCAATCTCGTGTAACGGAATTCTCTTTTACGAGACGGTAAAAGATAAAGCCGAAAAAGAATTATATAAACGTACAGCTTTGGTATCGTTTAATCTCCACTATGAGATGTTTCAAACAATTAAACTTCCACGTGATGATGAGTTCGTTTCGAATTATAATAAGGGTGACTTTTTTCCGATGGATTACAAAGGATGTTTTTGTTATTCAATTATGGAGAAAAGTGATTCATACAGCGGCAAGGTTGTACTATATATATTGCAAGACACATTTAAACCAGTTTGGGTTAAGGAATCTATCAAGTTCAATCTCCCAAGAGAGTTAGACAATCCTGCTCCTGTTTCTAGTACTCGTATTATGAACTTCTCTAATCAGTTGCTTCTGTATTGGAGGTTTCATAACTTCGAAGATGGTTATGTTATCCAGCTCTACAATGTGCATTCAAAAGAATTAATAAAGAAAGTAAAACATCCTGCTCAAGCTTTTAGTCTTAGTAATGACTATTACTATATTTTTGATTACGTAGAAAACTTTTTTTCTCTTAAACCTTTGGCGACAGGAGCGTTGAAGGAATATAAGACGTACTCAATTTCTAAGCAACTGGATTTCTTTGACAGTAAATCAACGAGTAATCTATCAGTTATTTCCTTTATAGACCCTTCCTACTCTTCTCAAAAGTAATGAATGAAAATTTTTGTTTTCATGCTTTGATTCAGAATATGGTTTTGCTGTTATCTTCATGAATTCATTTGATTTGATTGGTACTTATTAATAAGTTCTTGAAGTATTTATGGTGAATATATAACAAGCGTTTAGGGGCCTTCACAGATTCCTCATAAAATTTTGTTTGCTTCTTATTAGTGAATTAGCTTTCAGTTTGGTTCCAGCGAATTTTTTATCAGTTTCTTGCTATATTGCTGTGGTGAAAGTTCCCCTTACCACGGCGGAAGTATGCCTTGACTAGCAGGGTGAGCAATTGGGATCGAATCCGCAGATTCGAATCGACCATCCATTTTTGACGAGTGGGTGTTCAATCCGTACGCTAAATTGAGACTTATTTTTTTCTCGTTCACTAATGTTGATATAGTTGCGTAATTAAAGTACTACACTAGTGTATAAAATTATAAACTTAGTCAGACCTCTGCCTTGAAAAATCTTAACCTAAAACAGCCCCAGGAATCCTTGTTCAGTAACAACTCTCAATGCTTCAAATCTCCGGCCACACACTACTGTTTCTGTTCAACCGATTCTAATCTAAAAATTGAGAGGATGATTTTTGGAAAGTTTTATACTTTAGAACGTTTCCTAATTTATCTACACCCCAGAATCGTTGAACCTATAAATATACGAAGCGCTAACCCATTCTCCTGACGCGTGAATTGGTAGTCGTTTGTTGAGTGATTACACACAATGAAGGTAATTGCTGCGTATTTGCTTGCAGTTTTGGGAGGAAACAAAGAACCAACTGCTAAAGATATTAAGAACATCTTAGGTTCTGTTGGTGCTGCCGATGACTCTGATGAACGTATTCAACTTCTTCTTTCTCAAGTTAAGGGTAAAGACTTGACTGAACTCATTGCACGTGGAAGGGAGAAATTAGCTGTTTGTGGTGGTGGTGGTGCTCCAATGGAGGCTAATTCAATAGGCGATGGTGGTGCTGGTGGTGTGGCTGAGCAGAAGAAAGAGGAGAAGGTGGAAGACAAACTTGATGAAGACTCTGACGATGATGATTTTTGGAGTCAAGTTTTTTTGGATCCTCCGGACGATTATTGAGGGTAAAAATTGTTAATTTGATGTGTTCTTCTTGTTTTGGGTCTAGTGACAATTTTCATGCATGAATATCGATGTTTTTGTTTGATCTAATAAAGCACTTCTTAATTACAATTAGTTTAAAACTTTCACTCAAATGAGCTGGAGTGTGATTGTTTGTTGGATTTGAAGTACTGGCAAGACTTTACACTGTATAAAAGAAATTAGCCCACATGGCAAAAAAAAAAAAAAATGGATAATTTGTTGGTTGGTCCTAGACCCATATAGTTGTTTATAGTAGGGTCCAACCAGAATATTTTTTTATCTAGAGGTCTAAAATTAATTAAAACATAGAAATGACCATAATACCCATTGTTAACAAACGTGTGTGTTTACACGTTCATTATATCGAGTACATATCTGTTACATTGATTATAAATTCGAGTACATATCTGCTACGTTGCTTATAAATTCGAGTACATATCTGCTACACTACTTACAAATCTGTGTACATATCTGCCGCGCTGCTTACAAATAGAACACGTATCTGCTAAACTGCTTACAAATTCGAGTATGTATCTGCTGCAATGCTTACATGAAACATACATGTTTGTTAGAATCAATGATAAATAAATTAGAAATGTTTTACATCACATATATTGTACGATCATACCAATTAATCTCTAATATTTCTTTTAGTACAATATTAAATCATAGGAAAAATAAAGGAAAACCTTTGTATGCAGTATAAACACAGAAAAAGCTAAACAAAATTAGCACATATTTCAGTATTTCACATACGTACTCATGGACCAAACAAATAAAAAAGTGGCAAAACTCTGAATAAAACAGAATCAGAAGAAGTTTCTATCAGTACACCATATACGTACTGCGTATTCATGAACTAAAAATCAACTGCATGTAAAGAAGAATTGACGAACTCATGAATATATAACATAATCAAAGCACATATTTCAGTATGACACATACGTACTCACGGATCGAACCCAAAAAATATGGCAAAACTATGAATAAAACAAAATCAGAAGAAGTGTCTATCAGTACCATATACGTACTGCGTATTGATGAACTAAAAAAATCAACCGCATGTAAAGAAGAAGTGATGAATCCATGAATATAACTGAATCAAAGAACATATTTCAGTATTACATATACATACTCATGGATCAAACCCAAAAACAGCGGCAAAACTCTGAATATAACCAAATCAAAGCACATATTTCAGTATTACACATACGTAGTCATGGATCAAACCCAAAAATAGTGGAAAAACTTTGAATATAACCGAAGAAAAGAACATATTTCAGTATTACACATACGTACTCGTGGATCGAATCCAATAACAGTGGAAAAACTCTGAATACAACCGAATCAAAGCACATATTTCAGTATTACTCTTACGTACTCATGGATCGAACCCAAAAATAGTGGCAAAATACTGAATATAACTGAATCAAAGCACATATTTCAGTATTACACATACGTACTCATAGATCGAACCCAAAAATCAATTAAAAAGCGTGGTGCAACACAAATACACTCAGAGATTATACCAAATCGACGAAAGTAGACTCTTCCAGTTTACTATTAACATCAAATCTAATACCTAAACATTAGATTTTGCTATAAACATGAAAATTTATCTAATCCGAGACAATTAGTGACAAACAAATCTACATACTTGATAAATAAACAAAATATCTATCACTATATTATTAGTGGATCATATTTAAACTTTTCAACAACAAAAAAACTAAATTAAAATAAGCTTTTAAAGAAGAAAGGAAAAATGAAAACCTAAACTATACCAACAATAAGGAAGTGAACCTACCGATTAATCTTTCACGAATTGATCAACACCTCAGAAGATCTTCATAGCCAGAGTTCTTCACCAAAGCACAGATGAGAAGAAGAAGAAGAAGAAGAAGAAGAATAGATAGAGAAAATGAAGAAGAAATGGATTTGGTCACTGCTTTTATATATTTGAGGGTGTTTTGGTATTTAAAAATATGTCCTCATATGTTCCACACATGTACAGGACCAGGGGATAAAATTTTGGGTCAAATTTTGTTGTTTTGTTTTTATTATGGACCTCCAGTTACTGGGCTTTAATGGGTGGACTTGCCACTAACTAACAACACTATAATAGTACCTATATTGGTAATTCCGAGCTTCACAAATTTTCAAAAAAAAAAAAAGGATACAAGAAACTTGAAAGATACCAGTTTTTAAGATTACTAGATCTGGTGAATAATCGTCAGTACTAGCTATACCAAATGAGCTAAGCAGCACCATCAGAAGAAAAAAATACATTTAATGCACAACTATAACCTTTAATCTAGACGGATGATATACGGTCAGTTATCCATGAATATCAGATTATAAGCACGGATAAATTGTGCAACTTTTGCATACATATAAATTTACAGTCCTATGGACATAAGTAAGTGTGTCTATCTAATTGATTTGGTTCACATTGTATAGCTTATCTTTTAGTGAAAACACTGAGAACCACTGCCATGTTTTCCAGCATGGATCAGCACAAAAATGAACAAGATGTTACCTTTCAACAAGAAATACAAGTAATATACACGGAACTTTTTAGAGTTTCACAGTCGAAGAAAAGACAGAGAAAAAACTTGCAGAATGAGGTAAACTTTATCAAACAGAGTTGTAAGAATACATGTACGGTTGAGGCTTTATAAGGAACGCGCCATTGGGATACTTAAACTAATTGGGGGATATAAATTATTTCCCCCAACCAATAGTGTCTCCTAAGGAATGTTTTTGGGGTGAAAATATTAAAATACCCTTCCCCCAAAATAAAAATTAAAAAACAAAATCATATCCCCCATTTCCCCACTCCCTTTCAAATTAGAATTTTCCCCACTCCTTTTTAAATTCTAAATTTTCTCCGCTCCCTTTCAAATTCTCTTCCCCATCTCTGCCGGCTCCTCACTTTGAAAACGATTTTTTATTTTTATCATTCGGAAGCGATGAAGACCATGCCGGTATTGATGAAGACTATGCCGGAAGTGATGAAGATCATGCCGGTAGTGATGAGGATTATGCCGGTAGTGATGAGGATTATGCCGGAAGTGATGAATACCATGCCGGAATTGATAAAGACCATGGCGGAAAATGGTGCCGGCATTCTTAGTAACTAACATTCAATGTCGTCACTAAATGCAGGCGTACTCGATAGAAATATATCAATGCCGGTAGTCAAGTGAAAAAAAAAATTAATTTTCTGGATACTTTAGATCATGTGTCGGCAAAGGAATTTAAGCAACATACTATGCCGTTAGCAGTACCGGCATGCTCGAGAATTAACTGACTGTGCCGGCAGTGGACTGATTAAAACCAGTAAATTTCAAAACTGATAGGTCGAACACTGCGTTTTAATCATACATGAGAAGAGTATAAGATGCTGGAAAATAATTAATAAAAAATTGATTTTAAAAGTTCGAAGGAAAATAATAACTTATTGTTTTCTTTTGTGAATGAAACTTTTTAGTCCCATATCGGAAGTTCCTCTGCTTAAGTTGTATTCCATTATATAAACAAATTTCTTACTTTTGTAAAATCTATGGGAAAGGGGTTTCTCTATATTTTAGAGAAACCCCAAAGGGAAAATATTTTAATATTGTTTTTGTTTGTACCCAAAATTACTTTTGGGCACGAAACACGATGAATGGATAGTTTGGTGTGTATTTTGGGTTAGGAGACGAAATGAAGAACAAAGTGAAAGACAGAGGTTTAACGTGGTTCGGCATAGGTTGCCTACGTCCACGGGCGAATCCCCTTGGGGAGAAATGTTTTATTGACTTTTGTATTACAAAGTATGTTTTACTCTCCTCCCAACCCCTCCATCCTGATTTCTGCCCTCTCCTATTTATACAGTTCCACATCTAAATATAAACATAAATTAGATTAACTGCTCATTCATGTCTCCATCATCAATTCTGTATGAAACAACTGGAGTTAATTCTCGCATGTATGAAATCGCCGCAATTAGTACCGCATGGCTAACCGCCGCATTTAGCACCGCATGGTGAAAGCGCTTTGGACTTCAACCCGCATGGCCGAAATCGGCCGGAATTCAGTCGCATGAAACCGCACATTTATGCTTCCATGATAAATTCTGCATAAATGATGGTGGCGATATTGGTGGACATTTTTGGAGGAACAACCGATCGCATGGGTAGGGGACCGGCTTGATGGTTGACATGCATGATGGCCGGGCAAAGTGTGTGGATGGAGGCCGGGCCGGCGCATGGTTGGAGACTGGTTGGCAGCGTGGAAGAGTTTTTGGCTGGGAATTGGTTTGCAGCATTGTTGGCTACAAGACTGAAAATTGGCTAGGGGTGCGACTGACTTCAATAGTTGACCGACGGTTGACCTTGATTGTTGACCGACCATTGACCATGACGTTGACCGGAAGTTGACTTTGATAGTTGACCGACTTTTACCATTGACCGAATCCGTGACCGACTTTGACCATGGGCTGCTCTTGGTTGTTCGGGTTAGTGGGCTTGGATGAGGACCAAAACATGATTCAAGTATCAATTTGGCCCATTAAGTGGTATTTTTACTTATGGTACAAACAATTTTCTTAAGTATTCGCGATTTTCCTTAAGGATTTTTTCGGAGTTTCCAAGCTAAAGTTGAGAATAACTTTTGCTTATTTGATTTTTCCTTGTTTTTTATTATTGCACCCACAATCTTAAAACATTAAAGTTTTTAATAACCATGGATGTAATTTTTGGAGTGAAAAACAAAAATGAATTTTCCATCACCTAACCTAATGTAGTAGACATCCTGATATTTTACAAAACATAAAAACATTCCTGAAAATTCTGACGAGCAAAAATTTGTTGTTGACTAAATTAATTTTATGGGGTAACCATGAGTTTTTTGAAATGGTGATTCAAACAAAGTTTGTCGATTGAAAACTCATATTTTATTTTCCAATTCGAAACTAAGGTTTGTGAGATGTGATGTTTAGGTGATTGAAAATTTACCGTCTCCCCAATCAAAGTATAAACGAAGATTGTGACAAGAAACTGGAAAGAGACATGCCTAACAGGCGCATGTGGATGAACACACTAGTGGAAAACAACCTATTTAAGATAGATAGATAGTGTCGTTTTAACGAGTTAAACGGCACTTTCGGAATGTTGTTGAAAGTGTCGTAGATTCAGTGTCTTTTTCTGGAACGACACTTTATGGATGCGCCTGAATTACGATGCTTTCTGAGTGCCGCTATGCACGACATCTGGATATCGTCGTAGATTTACTTTTTTTAATATAAAAAAAAGTTTGTCAGATCTGGTTAGTTGACTCCAGTTATTCAGACTGGGCTTAAATAAATCTGATTCAAATTCAAATTATACTAAAATGAAACTCAAATTACACTGAAATTTAAATGACAATTCAAATTCAAATGAAATTATTCAAGTTCTCAAATTCAAGTGAAATTCAAATTCTCAAATTCACATTCAAATTCCATATAGAACCTGATTCGTCTAATACCAAATGACAACTCCATTACATTGAACCGTACTCATAAATTTTGTCCAAAATCATTAAAAAAAAAACTTCTAATTATTAAGGTTTCTTAAGTGATACAAGTCCTGAGATTTTCAACAAAAATTTCAGTCATTAGGATCTTGGCACTATCTTGCATGAGAGCAAAACTGTAGACGCACAACCTTTTCCAACATTTCCACATCCAACGGGAACAACGATCTTACCACCAACCATGACATTAGTTAGACTCATGATACCATCGGGATCAGAGTGACGGCATCCATGAAGGTATCAAACTACATTCAGGAGAAGAGTAAGTCAGACCTTATACCCAACATAATTATACATAACATTCAATTGCTCACTTTAAATTTATCTTCCTCCATGTACTCCCCCAGCTTCCTCTCCAAGATGCAACCTAATCTCAGTTCCTCATCCTAGTGGTTCATTCAATCCATCCTCAGAAACAATAATGCTTCATCAGCCTTAGACTCTCATACGTACCTGAAACCATTATTACAAGATTGTAAGATAGTCTTAACTATATTATGAAAAATATCTAACAATGCAATAATGTAAAATGCCAATTGTTTGTCATCATTGTGTTTGCTAATGACTTCGATATATCTGGCAAGAAGATGGACAAAGTAAAAACCAACTCCAAACTGCCCAATTAGATTAAGGTCACCACTTGTCTGCATTTTCTCCACAAAGTTTATATGTATAGAAACCAATATTACCCATAGTTATCCATCATCAGATTAAAAAAGGGAGGGAAATGTAAATAAGAAGTCCCATATGTTGAAAAATTACCAGAAGTTACTGATTTTGCAATATATTCCAAGTTCTTAATAAGATCTTTCTTTGTCATTCATATACCACGGTCACGAGTTGGCATGATTTTCTTTTCCTCATCTAATTTCATCTGCAAATAAAAAAAACAAAAATATTTTTAGTCACGGCAGAAAAAGATGGTTATCAGCTCATCCAAGTCGCAGAATCCACACTAGTAAAAACTTCAGTAAAAGAATTACTCATCAAAATATTGATCTTTGTATCATCACCTTCTCCTAGAATTTCCTTATCTATAAGAGCAAGGAGCCTAATCTTATCCAAATCCTGAGAACGAAAGAAAAGTTTGACATTAAATAAGCTCCCTCAAGAAGATATCTTTGTTACTGTAAAGAGAGTTGACAATGATATCAATAAGCCGAGAAACCTCGGCCTGGAACTCAAACTTCTCAGTGGATTTTCTAAGAGATTTCCTTGACATTAATTCTGACTCCATGGTTAAAAACCACCATATTCAAACACCAATTGAACAAAACGTTCTAATGATTATATGAATAGACAATAGAAAGAAAACAAACAAAAATTTAACACATACCTCTTAACAACTTCCGAATCAGTGGATAATCCATGAGGAACAACACCAAGCTTATCTTCAATCTTTGGTTGATCAACTAAGTTATCTGATTCACTTTCTTCGGCATCAGCTTGGTTCTATCATCCTATTATAATCCAAAGGTCATTTCAATTTCAATTAGTACATGTGTATGCAATCAATTTATTCAATCTTATTCGATCTTAACATCAATAGAAACAAGCAATTACAATAATACTAAGAATCCTTAGTGACAATCATATGATCTAAGTAACAATAACCTTAAAATAAAAAATCAAGAAAACCAGATCAATAATCTAAGCAACAATAACCTTAACCTGAATGTAGTTCCATGATTCCATCTGACAAGAATATGGATCCAGATCCAAAGTGATGCACTATTAAGTACTTCCATAATCTTAACTTGATTTACATCACTTTATAGGCTGAAATTAAAATATCATGAAGAGTTCTAAAAGAACATTAAACAAAAAATGAGTTATATTTAGAGGTATCAGTTCAACAAACTGAAATTAAAAGAAAACCATGCTTATCTCATCAAAATCCTACAACATATTTAGAAAAAAAATAAAATGAAATAAGCCCATCAGGAAATCGTCTGGCTTAATATCTTAATGGAAGAAGATCTTACATCACTATAGTCGTGTATAGTTGAGAGAACAACACAGAAATGATAACCATATTATGAAGAGAAAATGGCTTCATCAGAAGAACAATACAATATCATGCAAGTCCAAATCAAGATAACCAATCAAGGCTTAGGAATTTGGTGCTCCTTTCTCTGGCTGCTTGGCGACTAAAGTAGCACTAGGAAGATCGAGTCCGCAAGGAATCTTTCCAGGATAGTTAGCAACTGAAGCATCTAACCCTATCAAACCACAAATTCAGAAAGAAAAAAAATAAAGATTAAGCATCAAGAAAATAAACAAGGGGTGCCAATAGGTCTGTCCCCTTAGTTAAACCAGAAAAAGTACAGCCGAGGAAAGAATATGCTTACCCTGTATCAACGATCACCACAGAATGTAGCTCGCAGTTAGCAAAGCTGTAACGAAGAGTAATAAGCCCAACAACTGTCAACGATAAAACTTACAAGAAATGTCTTGACAAGAAAATTTTGGGGCCAAAGTACAAATTGTGTTCCAAAAGATTCCCAAATGGTTATTTAGAATGTAAAATTCATTAACATCTATTATTACAGGGAGATCCAATAACACTTACCGATTGCGGATTTCTTTCACCACAATTAGGTGGCAGTCATCTTCAAATGCACTGAGGGTTTGAAGTAAGAATGCACCATGGGCCACAACTGCAATCTCTTTTTCTTTACGAGTCCACAAACTAAATAAGATATCAGATTTTACTATGTTAGTAATTATTGTCCTTAACTAAATCATTCTCAGCAATTTTTAAATTCAAAGTGGAATTAAAAAAATCACCAATTGATAAATTTCATTCCCCTGGCAGCAACAACTTTTCTTGACTCTCTTATATCATCATGCCACAAAACATCCTCCTCATCTTCTATCTGGAGAAGATACATAACACAGAGGTTGTAAGCTAACTACAAAGCTTATTTAGTTGCAAAATTCATTATCATTTCAATGTGATACGTAAACTGTGTGTTAGTGGGATCCTATAGAGCATCATCAGATACTTGCCAGTGAGAAATCGATTGCAAGAAAGATGGTTTGATATTCGGATATACTTCTCCTCCTATCACATGGTGGAACACTCTTTAATAAGAATTTCAAGTTAGAAATCAATCTCTCAAGTGTTCAAAGAAATTAAGATTAAGAAGAAGAAATCACTGTAAATATGAATATGAAATCTTTGAAGATTAAAGTTTCCCACACCAACTTCGTCACTTGTTTGTTCAACGCTAAACCACACAAAATCGCAAAAATCTAAAACCAAATCTCAAAAAACTAATAATCCAAACTTAAAAATATGTAACAAATGAAGAATCGCTCATTCGTTACCAGTGCAAACCCCCAATTTTAAATCCCCCAATTATAAAAACCTAGGGTTTCATTCTAATGAATCCACAAAATCGATTCCACGAAAAACTAAATTGGTTGATTCTTTAATTACATCTGAACCCAAAACAACGAAAGTCAAAACTAATCATTAAACTTACCTTGCTAATGATTTTTCAACAGTTATTAAGAGAAGTAAGTTAGTTGATTCTTCAATTGTTGGTGAACGTGAATCAATGTGAGGAATAAGAAGAAGAAACATGTTGGTGGTGGTGAGATCGTGGTGATTGGAGGAGGTGGTGGCGGCTGGACAGAGGGAAGAGAGTGAGTCTCCAAGGATTGAGAAACTAGATTTAGGGTAAGAAACTAGAGGAAGTTAAGTTTGGCTGGTTAATGGTGGTGACTGAAGTGAGTTTCATTGTTTTAATTTGCTGATTCCATGGATGAGAAATGAAGTTGCAGATCTGGTTTAGGTTGGAAATGGTGGGATGAAGTTCTCTTCATCTGTGAAGGTGAGAGAGAAAAAGAGAGAGTAAAGATATGCGGAGAATAATGTGGTTTCTCTCTCTACTTTGAAATAGATAAGCTTGAGGTGATATTTTGATCCAGCTATTTATCACTTTTCAGAACAAATCTTGACCGTAGAAATAAAATATCCTACTAAGGAAACCATACATCATGAGTGACGTTGTCTAAGTCAACAAAAGTCCTAAACCAACGATGGTTTGACTTTAGTCAAAGACTCTATGACAAACATGGTTGTCTAAGTCAACAAAAGTTCAAACACAACGACGTTTTGACCTTAGTCAACTACACTTTAGGTATGTGGTTGAATTGCGACATTCCCGCTTGTATCATTTCATTATGTCTCAGATAGGTCATTTTCCACTAGTGACAAAGGTCTTCCAAAGCTGATAGAGGTGAAAACATCGAACGCAATTCTAAGTGTATTCTTCATAAGAAAGGTATGTTTCGTAAACCTGAATAAGGAATTACTTTAATAAGTAGGAAGTGAATGCTAAGTTAGTTGAAACAAACTAGAACGAGTTCAGTGGAATGATGTCGGAAGTTATTTTAATAACCAATATGAGAGACTGGTGGGTGGACTCTGGAGCCACTAAGATTTTTTGTTGAAACAAAGACTTGTTCACCTCCTATCAGAGAATAAGAGATGTCGAGAAACTCTATATGAGTAACTCATCCGCGACAAAGGTTGCATAAAAGGGAAAGGTTGAACAGAAGCTCATATCTCTAATATTCTCATATTGAAAGAAGTTTTCATGTTCCGAGTATATGCAAGAATCTTTTATATTGTTCTTTTGTAGAAGTAAAATACTTAAGATACTAATTGAATCTGGATGAAATAAAGTTTACCTTCATATGAAGATGAAATCGAGTTTATCTTAGGAGAAGTAAAAGGATTAGAACTGAGACTTCTTATAGAACTGACTTCATAATATGCCTAGCTTAGTCCGAGCTCCAGACTCGTAAACAAGCCATAACATTTACTGAAACCTCATTCTAATAAGAAGCTTCCTTTATTTAACTGCACTCAGTCCGTCAGAATCAGACTTGGGAGCTTGTTAGTTTACCTTCAGGGAGTAAGACCATATGATGTACATGAGTCTTTAAGAGAAAACGTAAGGTAGATGGAACTGTGGAAAAATATAAGGCTAGGCTGGTAGCTAAAGCCTATAAACTAAAAGAAGGTGTAGATTTCCTTGATTCTTATTCACTTGATTGTTATTGCTTCCATAAACAACTTAGATGTATATCAGATAGATGTTAAGATAACTTTTCTAAAACCATGAATTTGATAAAGAAATCTACATAGACTAACCAGAGGACTTTGTAGTGAAAGGTTGTGAAGACAAAGTTTGTAAGTTGAACAAATCTTTGTATGGTTTTTAAATAAGCATGTAAACAGTAACATTGATAATTTGATCATTTGATAATGAGTAGTGTATTTAAGTTAATGAACCTAACAAGTATATTTACAAGTAACTTGTTAAGGACGTCTGTGTGATTGTATGTTTGTATGCTGATGATATGCTTATACTTGATATAAACATATATGTGATTAATTCCACTTAAAACATGTGTTACATGAAAACGTTGACTTGAAAGACTTAGATCTTGTTGATGTAATCTTAGGGATGAGGATTAGAAGATAATCGGACATTTATAGTATTAGTCGTTCTCATTATGTTGAATTTTTTCTTAAGATATACAACCAATCTGATTGTATGCCTGCTTGTACTACATACAATTATTATTGTAGACTCGAGAAAAATAAGGGTAATAGAGTATCTTAACTTGAATACTCAAGAGTTATAGGATGTCTGATGAATTTTATGAATTGTAAGAGTCCATACATTGCCTATATTGTGAGTAAGTTAAGTAGATATACTCGTAGTCCAGAGCAAAAGCATTCAGATGCACTGAGTAGAGCATTATGTTACCTAAAATACACTATGAGCTTTTATTGATTTATGAAAGGTATCATGCTGTCCTTTAGGGATTTGGTGATGCAAACTAGATAGTGGACCCAAAGAATTCTAAGTCTACGAGTGGATATGTTCTCACTCTAGCAGGAGGGTTTGTTTTTGAAATATTTCCAAACAGACATATATTTATCAATTCATTATGGAATCTGAGAGTATTCCATTAGAGCATGAGAGGGGATCGAGTGTCTAAGATGCTTTTTAGAAGACATTTCTCTCTGGCATAGGCCTGTGCCAGTTATGTCTATGCACTGTGTTAGCCAAGCTTTAATAGCTAAAGGTAAAAAATAACTAATCTCAACTGGTGTTATTTCCCAATGATTGGATAAAGTCCAAGGAGAATATTCTAGACCCTTTGACGAAAGGTTTTTCTAAAAAAAATAGTTAGTATTGTATCGAGGGGTATGGGAGTGAAGCTCATTAAATAAATGTGCGATGAAGGATACTCAACCTTGCTGACTGGAGATCCCAAGATCAAGGTTTTGAATGAGACAACTAATTTGTGGTGATTAAAAGTATGCACTGTCTAGAGAATTACATTTTTTTATCCCTTCTTATGGTGCTTTGTTGTGATAGTGTGACTGCATGTGAAAAATGACTTTTTAGAAGTACTAATGATTTCTATAGTTTCAATTTAAGATTGTGGGTGTAGCAATAATACCCTTTATAAAAACTCACCTATCCGAAAGAGGAAGTGGGGCCACTTCCTATGAGAATATGAGCTTTTATTATCTAGAGTATTTGGAGAAACAGGATATGTCCAGGGCCAAATTGGAAAAAACCGCACGAACTTGGCAACAACCTTGGGGATATCATCCGTGGTTGTTATCGCTAATTACATCAAACGCTAGCAGTTCAAGACATTGCGTTCATTGTCCCTAACAAGTAGTTCTGGTAATATCTCACTAAGAAAAGGTTCAAGACCTCATGTAACCTCTTCCTAAAATGGTATTTCCTGCGTTTTTTATGTGATTTTCGTTTTGATGGTTTTGGTATTACTGGAACCTAGGACCTAAGGGCCACTAAGGGTTTACTAGTTCATGCTTTTTCACTTTGGTGAAAGAAACCTTTAGTCTCACCTGTGAGAAACTAAAGATGAAAGCTCTCTATACTATTATGATTTATGCAATCCATAGTATGACCCTGGGGTCAACACACTGTTATGTGAGGGAGAGTATGTTAGAATGGCTAGTATGACTTCAACATGCACGATCCGGCTGTCTGTTCTGGGTTGTTGTTTTACCAAGATCCATATGTGTTTTTCATGTCTTATTAAGGTTTACATTCATGTGGCGTAAAACAACTAATAAAAAAAAATTGATTTTTAAAGTTCTTAAAGAAAATAATAACTTATTGTTTTTTTGTGAATGAAACTTTTTAGTCCCACATCGGGGAGTTTCTCCTCTTAAGTTGTATTTTTCAATTATATAAACAATTTTTCTACTTTTATAAAATCTATGGGAAAGTGGTCTCTATTTATTTTAGAGAGACCCCAAAGGGAAAATATTTGTATCTTGTTTTTTTAAGCGTTCGCGATTTTCCTTAAGGGTTTTTCGAAATTGCCAAGCTCAAGTTGAGCATCTACTACATATGCTAGTAGTAGGTGTAGTAGGGTGTTTTATCATGGAGAATCCGTCCTGTTAGCATCACTCTTGAGTGTAGTTTGGCGCTAATGTCTTAAGGACAGCATGTTGAACACATGACTCACTCTGTTTTTCTAAAGTTCTGCCTTGTTGTTGTCGAGATCTGGGGAGCTCGTCTGTTTCGTCAAATAACTTTTGCTTATTTGATTTTTCCTTATTTTAAATTATTTCACCCAACAATCTTAAGACATTAAAGTTTGTAATAATCATGGATGTAAATTGTGGAGTGAAAAACAAAAACGAATTTTCGGTCAGCTGTAGAATTTCGATTATATCACTTAAGCTAGAAGGAATTTCGGTACACCCTTTTGACCTAATGTAGTAGACATCTTAATAGTTATCCACATAAAAGTACAAAACTTTTAGAGTTGTAAAAGTATTTGTTTTTTACTTTACAAAACAGAAAAATGTTCCTGGAAAAATTCTCACGAGCATAAATGTTTTTAAAGTATTTTTTATCTCTTCATGACTTTTTTTTTTAATAAATAAACAGGACTAAGCTCGAGGTTACATAACAGACAAGAACAGACTTACAATACGGGACAATAAGAGATTTCCAAACATAACCAAAATCTTGTAACCAGAATCCATGCGCACCAGAATCCAATAGTAGCCAGAATCCCGTAACCAAAATCCAATAATAGTGATCAGGTTATTAGACATTAACACCAAAACTAACAGTAACAGTAGCACCCGCATATGTACGGGTGAGTTTGGATCGTTGAAACGTGATCCACAACTCGATAAAGATTTTTTTTAATAGATATGGTGAAGAGCTCCTCCAAGAGGACATACTCTGTAAGGCCAATAATGATCCGCATCTTCCATTGCTTGAATGAAAACTCATCAGAGATTTTCACCTCGCCTGAAAAATATTTATCAAAGATGGGGTACCAATTCTTCCAAAGAAGATCGTCACCTTTCTTAAGACATACACTCGTCAGATCCAAACCAACAACCCACATAATCAAAACTATCAAAAATATCACAGGAAATACAGATTCATCAACCCCTGTTTGTGAACTAAGATCTCTTTTCTCAAAGAAGCCTTGAACCCATCGGAGATAAAAAAAAAAACACTAGTTCCGCACAATTTGGTTTCACTAGATGATAAAGCATGAACCTGCCGGAGAAACTTGTTGTTGAAGAACAGGTCGCTGCAAATCACTTTTATTACATCACCACCAACACACAGTACAAACAGAAATGAACTAGTGATAACCCCAAAAGGATAGCCAGAATAGCTAATCACCAATAGAGAAACTAGATCAGAACTACCATTACATAAACAGGAAACTAAATCAAAAACAAACCTAATACAAACTACCACACAAACTAAAATACTAACTACACAAACAAAAAGGGAAAGAAACTTACCCAGATCTGCTCCATATGAAGCCGATCTGGGCAGAAGAAGAGTCGCCGGTGAAGAAGTTTTCGTTTAGGTTAGAGAAGAGTAAAGAGTCGAAACAGTCGTACTAATCGTACAATGGCAACAAGTCCAATCAGTCAAAGTAATCGTACAATGGCAACAAGTCCAAACATCCGTACTAATCGTATCAATCTGCTCTCACGACAATTGAGAAATGCAGCTTTGTTAGTCCCTGCTGAAAGAAGAAGAGCAGTGGGTTCTACACAGGTTAATGAAGCTGCTGAGGAATGGTCCACTGCCATTTTAGGAAAGTTGGTGCACAAAGATAAAATACCTATGAGAATCATCAGGGAGGGTATATACTCACTCTGGAGGCAATACAGAAACAAGGAGATTAGGGTCATGGGAAACAACCTCATGCTGGTAAAGTTGAACAATGAAGAAGAACAAGATGCAGTTATCCAGAATGGACCTTGGATCATAGGAGAAGCACTCTTCGCTGTCAAAAAATTTGTAGCTGGCACTTCTGCAAGAGACTATGAATTTACTCATCAAATCTTTACTGTCCAATTCAAATATATCAAACTGGAGCATCTAAATCAGATACTCATAGATGAAGCAATAGAGTTTATGGGTACAAAGATCTCGACTATTCCAGAGAACTGCAGACCAAGATATGGTAATACAGTGAAGGCTAGAATAAAAATTGATTTAAAGAAGCCACTATATCGTGGTGGGTGGTGGAAAACTGCTAATGGAAGAGAAGAATGGATTAGGTATCACTGGGATCTTCAACCAAAGAAGATCTGTGACAAATGCTTTGTCATTGATCATAAAGATAGTTCGTGTTTGAATACCTCTTGGCTTTTATATCTTGATAGCCTTACCTCAGCTGAATATAAGGCAATTTTAAACAATGAAGTGGATGTTTCTGAAAGAGTTGATGAAGAAAGAAGTATGTCCAACCCATCTTTTGAGATAATGAATGAAGATGATGTAACTGAAGAACAAAGACAGACAAAGAGGATGCGAAACTCTGCACTCAACCAAGAACCCTCAATGAATCCGCACAATATCCATGTTTTACCACCAAACACTGCTGCCACTAGACTTTCTACTGATATGAATGCACCTGGAGAAATGATATACAATGATCCAGAAACTATGTATGTTGAACCTACAAATGAGCATGATGGCACTGCGCAGGTAACCTCATATCATTTCTCTTTAAATCATTGTCATTATCAAAACATTTTTAGCAATAATAGTCTTAAAACTCATATATATCAACTTCTAAAACTTTTTTTGTATAGAGGGTCTGCGTTTAGGCCTCATATTGGTAGGAAAAACATGAAGATTATTGCTTGGAACTGTAATGGTTTTGCTAAGAAAATGCTAGGAATTATATGTTTGATTTAAACAAATTGTTGAACCCCGACATAGTCTTCCTCCATGAAACTAAAGTAAACTCCGATAACATCCTCAGACATGTTAGATCCCTGAACTTCCCCAATCAGTTCATTGTTCCTTCTATAGGAAGGAGTAGAGGAATATGCCTCTTGTGGAAGGACGACTTCAATCTAGACATAATTTAAAGTGATAAGAACATGATTCACTGCTTAGTACAAAATGACCCGGCTAAGCCTAAATGGATTCTATCTTGTGTTTATGGATCACCATACCCACAAGAAAGAAAACATCAGTGGAACCTTCAAAAAGACTTCAGCTCACAATTCGAGATAGCTACACCATGGATTATGATTGGGGATCTTAACATAACTCTTCATGATGAAGAAAGATACAATAGTTATGGCTCTAGTACCTTCTCTTCTACTGCCAGCCATATCACTTATGATATGGGTTTGAGTGACTTAGGATATTATGGAAATCCATTCACCTGGACTAGCAACTCACATGGCACTAGAAAAATCCGCTCCATATTAGACAGAGCCTTAATGAATTCTGATTGGTTATTGCATTTCCATGATTCTTGTCTTAAGCACTTACCTTTCCTAGCATCTGATCATTGTCCTGTGTTGTTAAATCTTTCTCCTAACAATGTTCACAGTGTTAAAAACTGGAAGTTCTTCGAATGTTGGCTAAGAGACAAGACATGTACAGACCAAATCAAAAATGCTTGGGCTAAAAATTTTAGAGGCTCTCCTAGTTTCATATTAGATCAAAACCTATCAGAAACAAGAAGTGATCTCTCAAAGTGGAATAGAAGTACTTTTGGCAACATACAAGAAAATCTGAAGAATCTACAACAGAAATTAAGTGACCTTCAATAACCAACTACGATGACAGCGACAACACATGACTTGTTCAAGAAGTAGAAAAAGAAATTGAGGAGTGGCATACGCGAGAAGAGGTTTTCTACAGGCAAAAGTCAAGAGAGGTTTTTTTCCATGAAGCTGATCAGAACACTAAACATTTTCATCTTCAGGCCAACAAAAGGAGAGCAAGGAACAAAATTGAATCCCTCAAGGGTCAAAATGGAAACTGGTGCAGTGGCAAGAAACAACTTGAAACTCTCTTAACAAATCATTTCAAGGGTATCATGTCAACTTCTAATCCCACTGATGATGAAACATAATTGAACCTGCTGCCACCATGCATAACTGCTGAGGATAATACAATGCTCACTAAAGTCCCAGATGAGATAGAAATATACAACACTCTCAAGCAAATGCAGCCGTGGAAAGCTCCAGGGCCGGACGGTTTCCCACCGGGATTCTTTCAATCAAACTGGAGCACTATTAAAGAATATGTCATTAACATGGTGCAGAATTTCTTCAGCACAGGAAAACTGTTAAAGAAGATAAATAAGACAAATCTCTGTCTTATCCCCAAGTGCAAGCTCCCACAAACTGCAGGAGATTACAGGCCGATTGCGCTGTGTAACTCGACGTAAAAATTGATAACAAAAATCATGCATGGCTAACAGACTGAAGACACAACTGGAGAAAATTATATCACCGATGCAAGAGGCGTACGTATTGGAGACAACATAACTCTCGCACAAGAACTGATCCACTGTATGAAGAGAATGAAATCAAAAAAACACTACATGGCCCTAAAACTCGATATGTCAAAGGCATTCGATCGAGTTGAGTGGAGCTTTTTAAACAAGGTTATGCTACGACTTGGCTTCAACAATAAGTGGTGTGATTTGATCCATGAGTGTGTTAGTACCACGGAAATACACAATCTCTTAAATGGATCGCCATGTCATCCCTATAAACCCACAAGAGGGATACGACAAGGAGATCCAATCTCACCATACCTTTTTCTGCTAACGATGGAAGTCTTCACACGAGCATTAGCCAAAGCTGAGATGGATGGAAAGATACAAGGAATAAAAATTTCAAGAAAGGCACCACAGGTTAGTCATCTGCTTTTTGCAGATGATTTTTTGGTCTTTGCGAAAGCGGATATTCAGAATGCCACAAACCTGCTACAAGTGATCAGATCATTCAGTGAGATTTCAGGTCAACAAATTAATATGCAAAAATCGGTTGTTCACTTCTCCAAACATATGCATCCAAGACTGTGCAAAATATTATTAAAAAGCTTAAAGATGAAGAAAATGGAGCTAGACGAAAAGTATCCGGGTATCCCATTGTTTCTGAACAGAAGGAAAACTACTTCATTCTCTTCACTAGTGGACAACACAAAGAATCTCTTAACAAGATGGAGAGGAAAATTCATAAATTAGAGTGGCAGATCAATCCTTGTGAAACATGTTCTAAATACCCTACCATCACATCAAATGGGAATTTTAAAAATCCCAAATACCACAATAAAGGAGACGAACAAAGCACATAGAGATTTTTGGTGGGGAAAGGAAACTTCAGGGGGACTCTATCTCACAGGGTAGCCATCCATTGGGAAGCAAAAGTTAGAAGGAGGTATGGGATTTAGAGATTTGAAAGTGTTCAACCAAGCTCTACTGGCCAAAGCTGCATGGAGGTTGATTCATAATGAAGATAAATTATGGGCGAAAGCATTAAAAGAAAGATATTTTCCTAATACTAGTGGTTTACATGCCAAAAAGAAGAAAAACTCGACATGGGCATGGCAAAGCTTACAGGGCAGCATGCAATTCATCAAGAATCACAGCTTCTGGATCGTCGAAAATGGAAAGCTGATATCAACATGGAAGGTTAATTGGATTCGGGGAAAACAAACCCCACCAGTACCAAATGTGGAGTTAGATACTGAAAAGGATTCGTGTTGCTGATCTGATAGACCAAGACACCAAGTCATGGAAGATTACAACACTACAACAAATATTCAATGAAGATGATGCTGGGAAAATCTTACAAACCAGAATACCGCAAGTGGGAGATGATAAGCTGATCTGGATCCTTACAAGAAATGGAACATTTACGGTCAAATCTGCATACAACAAGTTAATGGAACTAAAAAGAGGAGATACTGCAACTGATGTAGAGACAGCAAACTTCTGAAAACAACTATGGAAATTACCTACACTACCAAGAGTGAAACATTTCCTATGGAAATGCATCACTGACATTGTACCTTCTAACGACAGAATGGCAAGGCAGATGAACCACAGGGGCGAGCAGTGTTCAATATGTAAACAAGCCATTGAAACAACAAGGCATATACTGTGGGAATGTCCCTTTGCAAGGGCAATTTGGTTCACAGTCCCATGAGCTACCAGAAGTATGCCTGATGATAACACAGATGTCCAAGATTGGATAAAAAGCTGGTTTACAAATGTACTCGCAGGTCTAATAGAGGATTGGGTGATCAAAATGGCCAAAACTTTATGGGAAATCGGAAGGCAAGGTGTAGAAGCGTGTTTGATAATATAAAACCAAACACAGTGGCAGTCATAAGAAGTATTCAACTTCTTAATGAATCTACGGGGAAAAAGATGCTACAAGTACACAAAAACCCTACTAATGCCACACAGATCATACAACCACACTGGATAACCCCTAATAGCCCTTATCACTCATTTTGTTGTGATGCATCATTCAAAACTGTGAATTCTATAAGTTATGCAGGATGGGGACTGATTCATCGTGATTTTGCAGGAAACTTCATCCACGCAAGGTGCGAGCATGCCAATGGTGTCTTAAATGCCGAAGAAGCAGAATGAAGGGGATTAATGTACGCAATAAAGGCAGCAGAAGAGTTGGATATACAATTTGTTTGCTTCGAGATGGATACGCAACTAATTATTAAAGCTGTCAATGAAGACATTCAATCAGTTGCCTGGGAGAATCAGCCTCTCATTTCAGACATAAAATACATGTTGTCCAAGCATCCTGATTGGGTCTGTAAACATATCAATAGGAAGGTGAACACACCTGCTGATAGACTAGCAAAACATGCTAGAGTTAATGTTGTTTCTCGAGTTTGGTTTGATTATCCTCCAAATTTCATGACTAGTGTAATATTGGAGGATATGAACAATGTACTTCTTTCAAGTTCTTACTTAATAATACTCCCAAAAAAAAAAAAAAAAAAAAAAAAAAAAAGTGAGCATTTGTTTGCTTATCTCTTCATGACGTTTGCTTATAAAAATTTGCACTTTTCTTGGGTAAAGCATTTGTTTTGTTTTTTTTAATTATCAATGTTTTCCAACATTTCGCGCAAACAAAATCTAATGAAAAAGAAAAATAGAGGGTCATAACCAACCAGCTCATCAAATCTCCATCCTCGAGGAAACCATTCAAACCTTGTCAGACCAGTATTACCGATTCCACAAAAAATTGAGAGGATGATTTTTGGAAAGTTCTCCAGTTTAGAACGTTTCCTTATTTATCAACACCTCACTGTCGTTGAACCTATAAATATACGAAGTGCTAACCCCATTCTTCTTACGCGTGAATTTATAGTCTTTTGTTGTGCGAATACACAATGAAGGTTATTGCTGCATATTTGCTTGCAGTGTTGGGAGGAAACAAGGAACCAACTGCTAAAGATATTAAGAACATCTTAGGTTCTGTTGGTGCTGCCGATGACTCTGATGAACGTATTCAACTTCTTCTTTCTCAAGTTAAGGGTAAAGACTTGACTGAACTCATTGCACGTGGAAGGGAGAAATTAGCTGTTTGTGGTGGTGGTGGTGCTCCAATGGAGGCCAATGCAAATGGCGATGGTGGCACTGGCGGTGTGGCTGAGCAGAAGAAAGAGGAGAAGGTGGAAGAAAAAATTGATGAAGACTCTGACGATGCTTGGGACGAAGCAGACATTTAGTGCGTGGGTGGACTCCTGAGACGATGGTCATTGAGAGTCAAAATTGTTGTGTACATTGTTGTTTTTGGTCTACTGAAATTCAATGCTTTTGTTTGATCATTTTTTAATAGCAAATTTTAGTTTCATTTCTACTAATTCCATATTCTAAACAAACAATTTGGATCAGAGCTATTTACATATCAGACCAAGCGTTTTTACGACCTAGTAATAACATTCCAGCGGATATCTATGGGTAATGGAGACAACATGCTCCTAAGTAAACACACTTGTTCTTGTGGATATGGTTTTTCGGCGGTTTCTCGCAGAACTAGTAATGGACCAGTTGGGTAAAGTCTCATTCCATCCTTTATCACTAGTTTCAAGTACTTCAGATTAGGTATATCATCATCCTGACAGTGGGAAGAGGCATTTGATAAAAGAAGCCACCCAACAGCAAAAATAAAATAACTGCCTCCATTAATTCATTCCGACTTTTTAAAGAAATTCAAGAAACATATCATTCCAGCTTTTAACTTGACTAGATCCCGTGAATAAAATCATAGGTACTAGCTAGTAACTAATGAAATAAGCAACACCATCAGAACAAAAAACAATAAACACCTATCACCCCAGCGTAACTATTAGCCTTAATCTAGAGGGCTGGCATACCATCAGGTAATGTGTTGAATGTCAGATGGTAAGCACGGACAAGTTGTGCAACTTTTGTTCTATCTAATTGATCAGTTTTCTTTGTATATAGCCTATCTTTTGGTGGACACACTGATAACAACTGCCATGTTTTCGAGCATGCATCAGTACAAAAAAGAACAAAACTTTACCTTTCAGCAAGAAATACAAGTGATATACACGCAACTTTCCAGAGCTTCACAGTCAAATTAAGATTAGAGAAACAACTTGTAGAACGGATTGAGCATTTTCAGGAAGCTTTGTAAGAATACATGTATGCTCGAAGTTTTCTTATTTCCTCTGATGACTCGTTAAGTAGATGATCGATGTACAAGCTAAGCCCAGCACCACTGCGTTTTAATCATACATGACAAGAGTATAAGATTACCCGAGAGAGATAAAAATGACAATAAATGGATTCAGATATATCATAAGTTACCTCAAAGGTCCAAGTGGAAGCCATATAATATCCCAACGGAATTTGGACAGACTGCAACGACATTGGTAGTATGATGTTAACAGTGAGCGTTGCATAATAGACTGAAGAGTTTAACCGTAGTATTTCCTTCACCTTAACATATGATACAACCAGAAAGCTGCCACTAAAAGACCAGTGAAGCATGAGTAGATAAGCCACTGCCGGTAAGATTTTGAATTGTGAAATAGACCTTTAACAGCCATCAAACAAGCTAAAACAGCTATCCAGTCTGCAGAATGTTAAAATGGAGATACATTTAGATGTTTAGCTGAAATTATCACAAACATTAGGAAGAATTAGACTGAACAGTGCATCATCCTAACATTTTTTAAAATCAGATCCCAATCTGGTTAAACCCAAACATATGTATTTGAGTGAGCAC
Source organism: Papaver armeniacum (assembly GCA_023531295.1). NCBI lineage: Eukaryota > Viridiplantae > Streptophyta > Magnoliopsida > Ranunculales > Papaveraceae > Papaver > Papaver armeniacum. The sequence continues at coordinate 859,022 of JAJJWW010000469.1, forward strand.
AAGTAACACACTCAACCACGATTCTCAAAGAATATTAAAGGTAGACAGTGAAGAATTCAAACAGGTAAAAGACTAGTCTTGTAGTGTGACAAACCTGCTGCAATGACCATCCGTGAATCAATCTCCCCCATGAAGTAACCATGATAACGCTGCAATTTTTCAAACAAAAAATCAAGGTAATCAACATTAAAAAAACAAGTAGCTGTGATCAAAATTTCATTCAATACAAACTTTAAAATGCAAACATAAATAACCTATCTTAATATTGTAAGGCTATTGACAACAGGACACATGTGTAATTCACAGATGCTTGATACCGGAGGGTTATAATATTCCTAGCTTTTGCATTCAAAAATAACCCATCCAGTCATTTTTGAGGCGCACTGGCACAACAGACAACAGGACAAGTGCCTAATGGCTCGATGCTTGATTGACTTAATCTTCCTAACTGTTGCACACACAAATAACCCATCCTGTAAATTTTGAGCCACAGACAACAGGACAAGTGCCTAATGGCTCGATGCTTGATTGACCTAATCTTCCTAACTGTTGCACACACAAATAACCCATCCAGTCAATTCTGAGGCACAGACAACAGGACAAGTGCCTAACGGCTCGATGCTTGATGGACTTACTCTTCCTAACTGTTGCACACACAAATAACCCATCCTGTCAATTTTTGAGGCACAGACGACAGGACAAGTGCCTAATGGCTCGATGCTTGATTGACTCAATCTTCCTAACTGTTGCATACACAATAACCCATCCTGTCATTTTTGAGGAAAACAATAACAGCTTTTATGTTATGCCTACTGACTCTGAGGCTTGATAACCAAGTGCTCTAAGAGTAACTCAATCATCCAAATATTGTTACAAAATGAAAGCAACTGAAATTTCCAAGCAGAATTGTTTCGCAGTTTATTTTAGAATGTTTAGGCGAACCAATCGTACACTAGTATTCCTATCCATCCGTAATCAAAATTTTTATGAAATTTAGTAAGCAATGGTACGATCATTCAACCTACAAGAGAAAGACACAAACTTAAGATGAATCAACAGGTTAACTTACTAATTCCCATGGAAATGAAGCCTGTTGATAGATTGAGAAAACCATAAACACCACATAACCGATAAGAAGAGTTGAAAATACACCCTACACATAGAGAAGAAAACAAAGCAACATTAACAACTACAAAAACAGAAAGTAAACAAAAGTCATTCCTAAAGGTGAAGAATTATAGGAAGCTTGAACAAAAGTGAGCTATAGGTATGCAGTGGTGCTTGATTTGTAATTACAGATGCCTGGTTACAATGTCAGGAACTTTCTCAGCTGCAGATACAATGTTCTGTGAATTTCCGCAGTGAACTTAGCCTATGGGCTTTTGCATATACAAATCACAAACTCAAAACAAAGTACAAACAGAAGCTAGATGAGACAAATTACTTTAACAACTACAAAAATAGAAATTGAAACAAATTCAACAAAATGGAAATCAATCACTGACCCTCCATAGACGACTCTGTTGAGTTTGTTTCTGTTCAAATGACCTTACAAGCTCTTCTTGTTCTGTAATTCAGTAAATTAATCAAAGATTAGTAATGGGCTTACAATGAAATTGCAATTAAACAAGCAAATTCAAGGGTTTTGAAGTCAGTAAGAAATTAGGTCAAATTAAATGAAAATCAAAACAGAACCCATTTAAATTCAAGTGATAGTAGACAAGATTAAGAAAATTCAGTAAGCAATCACAGATTTATGAATCAGAATTTTAATAATTCAGAGAGAGAAACAAAAAGGTGAAAACCCAAATTTGATTTGGAGAGACGGAGGCAATACGGTGAGTTTCAATGGGAAGAGAATCATCTTGAGTTGGGATTGAGAATCTGCTGTCGTCTTCCTTTCGAGACTTCATCCATTTTCGCTTTAATTTTATCATCTCTCTTGCTCCCTAAAGGACTCTCTACAGAAACTGGTAAGTTCTAACGACAAAGCCGCCCACAGTATACCATAAGGGTTTGCGTAGGACCGTAGTCCAAGGCACAGCTTGCTGCATCGAAGAGTGTGTTTGCTTTTTTTTGCTAATTAGGGAACTGGATCTGATTCGGCCCGAGTCTGATATCAGACAGTTTAATATTTGATTGGTGATCTGAGTCAGATCTAATCCCGAATTTGACTCGTTTGAGTCAGGTGATAAAATGCCCTTGCCTAGTAATGTTGAATTGATTAAACTGGTAGAGTTTGATCTAAAACATTGGCAGAAAGTCCAAGAAGACTTTTATGCCCAAACTTTGGGTTACGGAAACTATTAAGTTCAATCTGTTCAGTCTCCCAAGAGAGTTAGACAATTCTGCTTCTACTTCTAGTCCTCGTATGTTAAGTTTTTCTAACCAGATAATTTTACATCGGAGTATCTACAACAAACAACAAAATGGTTATGTTATCCAGTTCTACAATGTGCATCAAATGAATCAAAGGAAGTAAAATATCCCGATAAAGCTTCTAGTCTTGGACCTCTTGGTCATGACTATTACATTCTTAATTATGTAGAACATTTTCTTTCTTTAAAAACTTTGGCGACGGAAACTGGTGAAGAAACCGCAAGAGCATCGAAGGTATATAAGAATAACCCATTTTATGTACCAACGAGTAATCCAGCAGTTGTTTAAAAAAAATCAGTCATCTTCTTCCATAGTTTCCAAAAAATATTTGAATCAGAAAGGAAACCCGCGGCTGGGTCTAGGATTTTAGGGAGCAAGGACCGTAAAAAAAATAATTTAGCCATGCACCAAATACTAGTTTTCTAATTATTTAGAGGTACTATAGAACAAATTTAATTAAATACAGGGATCTAATAAAAAAGAGAAATAATAAAAATAATAAATATATTTAATTTTTTATATTTAGTCTCGGGGAGAGGATCAACTCGTTAACTAGGTTGACAAAATTATCCTTATTAACCAACATAATTTTATTATATCCAAGGGCTTAGGAAATGCACCCTGGTTTAATTTGTAATAACTATACAGAAGCTATCACAAGGGTGACCTTGATCCACTATGATATCATCTTGATCGATTTGAAGCTAAAGAACTCTATTTTCTTATTATCACGAAAAAGAAATTGGTTATTTTTAGAAATTGAAAGTATTATTAATGTAGGAATGCGTAGTTTTGAAAAAAGAATTTTATTATTTCAGGATGTTATAGTTAGGAATCAGGTGGGCCCATGGATGTCGATTCATTTTATATAAATCGTGGGAAGAATTTGTGTTTCCACTTTTAGAATATTAGGGTTTCCCTTCCCTTGTATAAATAAAATGTTATACTTATGTAATATGGTTTCCCTCCCTTGGCTAATAAAAGTTAAATGTTCTTCCCTTTTATCTCTTTTCTTATTACCACCACAAAACCTTATCATGCCCGATACTATACCGCAGAACGATTTATTTATTTTTTCTAAATGGATAATAAACACAAATTGTTTGAATCAAAAATTGGTGTTTGGATTTACATCAAGGAAATTGTGGAATCAATCTTTAAGCTAAGTATTTCTGTTTTTTTTGTTTTGATTTTGGCAGGTTTGATTGATTTGATTTAATTTAATTTAATGGAGTAAAATTTATGTTCCTGTTTCAATTTTTTTTTGGATACGTCATGAGATCTATGTCCTGTTTTATTTACACGTGATGTTTAATTTTCCATAGTTTCACATGATACTCATATTTACTAATTTCTTTTAGAACCAAAAGTAATAATAGAATAATATATTATTTCAAAACTTTATTCTTGACTTCTCGTATGAATCTATATTTTATGTGACGATTCATTTTCTTTCTAGTGTTTGATTGATTCATCTGTGGTTACTGTTTAGCATGTGAAAATTGATTATTCTTTCATGCGGGACAGAACTTGATTCTTGATTCAAATTTGTATCTTCTTCACTTGGAGGAGCATAAGCTAATGGATGTTGGATACACCAATTGGCAAAAGGCGTGTTTTGTGCCCAACAAGTCAGATTGTCTTGTTGTTGCCTTGAGAAAGTGGTTAAGAAAATATTCAGGTGGTCAAATCGATTGGGGTACCAAGTTCAAGGGGATTCTTCCCCCCCAACTCCTCCCAAAGAGCAGCTAATGGACAGTCGCTTGCGGATCTGGATGGAAGAAACCTTGTCCCGACTCCCGTAGAAGAAATCTTGTCTTTGTTCGTGTGAAAGAGAAACAGAATAACAAACCTTGTCTCTTGTTCTCGTGAAAGAGAAACGGTCTCTGTCCTGTTCCGGCAGCTGTCCTATTCCGGCGATCCAACTCGCCACCGATCCGGCGATCCAACTCGGTCCGTGTTCCGTTCGGTCATGTTCCATGCTTGGTTTTGGGGCGCGCGTGATTAAAGATTGATTCGGTTTTGTCTATATATGGCGGGAACCAAAAATGAAATGTGAGGTATGTAACTAATGTTTACATTGAATTTTTGCTGGGCTTATTTATTTATTTTTTAGAACATGCCTTGTTCTGTTTTTTTTTTAAGATAAGTCCATAAACGGTTAATTTAAATTATGACTATTGATTTCGGCCATTAAAAATTTTGGTTTTATTGTTATCTTGTTATCTTGTTCTCTTGAATATTATATTGGCTATAGTTGAGTGATTAATTTTTTTTTAGTTCAATTGGTTGTACCAACTCGATTCCAATGTATTCATTTGGGGCTTAGAAGTACTTGAGCACCATTATTGGATACTTGATATTTTCCCAAATTTTTTGAATGTTCCGTGGAATGTGTCCACTTGCTCGACTATTAATCTGTCAATAGTCTCAAAACATACGTTCAAATACAATCACATGTATTCCAATTTTTGTGGAAGAACTCACAAAAGATGATATGAGTCATAAAATTTTCATTTCTCTACTTCATCCATAATACTAACGAACCAGTATATGTTGAAGTATGACAACAAGAGAATTAATTATTTTTTAGTAATATATTCAACCTAAAGTAATTGGTTGACATGTGTAGTGAGATTCTCTTGGCTTAATGAGATAAAGAAATTTCTCAAATTAAGCTAAATGTAGCAAAATTGAAAATGGAAAGAACCCCGAAGTAATGAGGGTTAGATGTACTGACTCATATAAAGCATGTGAAAAGGGACATATATATCATGACACCAAAGTATAGGTATATTATTATTATTTTTTCCCAGCAGTAATGACACCAAAGTATAGGTATCAATTGAACATGGGATCAGCTAAAATGTAATTCTAGCTCCCATCATAAATAAAAGAGTTGGAAATGCACCTGGTCATAGGTGTTGGTATATACAATATAATGTGTATGTGTATTATAGTAACAACCAATTTTCACATCAACTTTAATAGCAACAAGAACTTTGTCTGGCCAATTGACTATCTTATCGAGCGCAGCACTGCTCATTTTTTTTTTCAAGGTAGAACAAAGACGTAGCAAAATCTCTAGATGTACCAAGAGATGTGGAACATCAAAATGATGAGAATGTAATTGATTGCATCTTTTATAGTCTCTAATATATTTGGAAGGAAATATATTTTAGAGAAACTAATGAGTCAATCTAGTGCAATGTAATTCACTATAATATTTGGCTTATTAAATCATATTGACTCCGACGATGAAATGTTGGAAACTGACTCATACAGGCTTTGGGCATAACCATAAAGAAACTTTGGTTGTAACATGATGATTGTTTTGAAAGAACTCATACAAATATCACTTTATTTGAGTGAACGAAAATGGGGAAAAGATTGACAAAATGCAAAATGACGACATATCTCTCAATAAGTGTTTTCTAAATTACTAGATGCACAACCCCCCTTCCCATTATGCTTTTAGGTAAGAAAGCATATCACTCATTTTTACAAAGTCTTCAGTAAAACAGGATCGAGACCATCCTAAGATGCAAATGGTAAAAATTTCATATTACAAAGAAACAAGGTGAACTTTAGAAAAATATTCATGCAGAATGCGGACCATTAAAGTGACTGGTGGATCTGGTGAATGTTTTGACATTTTGGACTAGTTATAGTTCCAGAGAAATTTGCGTTTGAAAACTCCTAGCACATATTACACAATGCAAAGTGCAAAGGCTAACCACCCTTGTTAATGCTAGAGAATTTACATCAAAGGACTTGATGAATATTGCATGTTTAATAGGATCAATGCAGAGCATCTTATACCCAATGGTCTCGCAGAGGCTACCATCAAAGGTTACAGATGGTGCCTAAGGAATAGGTTATGCGTAGCAACCTATCTTTTATTGCTTTGGGGATATGCAATATTACACGCATCTTACTTAATTCGTTTTTAGAACCCAATATTAGTCAACCTTTTCTGCGTACCAGTTGGTAACTGGATTTAAGCCTGACATTCGTGTTCTTACGTATTTTTGGTTGCACTATATATGTACCATTACGACACCACATCGTACTATGATGGGTCTCCAAAAATGTTAAGTAGTTATGTTGGAAATGATTTCCCAACAATTATCCGCATTTTAAAACTTTTGGCAGGAGATCTCTTACCGCTAGATTTGCGGGTTATCACTTTAATGAGACAGTCTTCCCGTCGTTAGGGGGAGATAAGAAAAAGTATTTTCTAAGGGAACGACAGGAATTGTCGTGGTGTGTTCCCACTGTGTCTCATATTGATTCTTATACTACACAAATGTAAATGTGAAGTGATAAAGAATATTCGATTTTCAGAATGTACACTGATGTTGCTAAAGTGATGAGATCACATATACCAGCTACAAACCTACCTGCAAAGTTACAAATCCTCAATACGGGATATACATCATAGACTAAGGTGTTGCAACTACACTCAGTAGAAGTGTGGTTGAGGCCGTGGCTCCATAAAGGAAGTTGGAGATGCCATTTCATTCGATCAATCCTCACCTAGAAAGGAAGTAGGTGAGTAAGGCACAACTTATTTATATCATCAGAAATCATCTCATAAGATTGTCTCGGAATATGTCCATGAATCAAACTGGAGGACACTCCGAAGTTTTAAATGATACTAGAGAACAATAAAATCCTAACGGATTATGAGAATGCACACGAGTCAATTGAAGGATCATGCGTGCACAATGATGATATTATCCATAGTTGCTCCATAAGTAGAGCACAATGAGATCGAACCATGATTTATTTTGATTAATTTCAAATTAATAGCATATTTGGCCTACACAATCCAGGTAGAACTTAGTTCTTTGACAAATAAATGGGTTTTTGGTGTGGTAGTGCTAACCAACCAAGTGCAAAGCCTATTGGACATACATGATTAATTTGTCACAAAGCATAATGAGAAGAAATAAGTCTTAAAGGATAAAGACTCGCCTTGTGGCGCGAGGTTTCTCACAAAGCCCTGGAATTGTTCTCTTGTAATGAACGTTATAGCGTTCTACTACTTAGTTAGCTTGGTAATTTCAAAAGGACGTGAAATGCAGCATATGTATGTGGTCATTACGTATCTCTGAAAGAATCAAGAGATAGTAGATATTTACAAAAGTACTTAATAGACTTTTGTTTCCCAAATCAAGTGACTTTAAACCACAGAGTGGGTTTACAGTTAGATATAACGCTCACTTACAGATTGAAGCAATCAGGCGGATGTGGTATACCCGTCTAAGTGACTATTTGATTTGGAGGGGATAGACAAGTAAGTTATTTTTCCTTGCATATTCACAAGAAAGTTTCTGATTTGGAATTGTAGCTATCTATGTCGATGGTACGGACATGATGGGTACTCTTGATGTAATAAGAGACCTTAAAAGCTATTTGAAATCCGAATTTGAGATGAAAAATCTGGGGAAATCTCGACCGAATACTGAGCTTGTGGTATATTATCCCACCAGTTTGCATTTGTCTAAAGTTGTCAGGCAATTTAACAAAGACATGCATCATGATAGCACTCCCATGATTAGTCGAGGTTCAAATGTAAGTAAGTAGCCATTTCGTCTAAAGGAAGATGACGAAGAAGTGTTGGGAGATGAAATTCCCATATCTAAGTACTATATGAATTGTTGTACTTAGTATAATAATGTACTCGATAAAATTTTGCATCCTCAAGGAACTTGTTAGCTAGATATAGCTAAGCGCCAACGCAATGTCGTTGGAATGGTATAGTGAATGTAATCATGTACTAAAAAAGTTACCATTGACATAAATTTGTTTTATCCCTGCAAAGACATTAAAAGGAATGCTAATGAAAGTGCAATCCAAAAGTTGTTGATTATGAAGGAACAATAATCTCTTCTCCAACGAAAGTAATCAGAAGGAGATATGGTAGATTATTTTCTAGGTTATTACCGATATTCAGTTTCGAAAAGTACATGACTAAAGAAACTGTGTGGAACAACTCTGAAAATAATCAATGGGAGATGCCGACATCAGGGGGAGGATCCAAGGATATGATGTCGACATATTTTATTTCAAAATTGAAGATGTGTTGTACTCTTTTTCCCTTCGATCGAGAATAATTTTTCCCAAAGGGTTTTTCACTCGACAAGGTTTTTAGCGAGATAACACTAAAAACATAAAGTATGTTAAATGTTGAAGACATAAAGATCGTGTTGATATTACTAAAAATATCTGAATCAAAGAAATGAAACACGATAGTCGGTTAAGCAACGTAACTTCCAGAATCAACATCAAGGTCTTATAAACATTCAAGTCACCAAAGTAATGTGTGATAAACTTCTTTTGACTGCGTTAGACTAATGAAAATTGTCTAACATCAGGGGGAGCATCTAATAGTGTGTTGAACTATTTTCCTTCACCGAGGTTGCTTTTTTCCTACATGGTTTTGTTACTCGGCAAGGTTTTTAATGAGACAACAACAAACACCGGGAATGTAATTTCCCAGCTAAGGCTATTGTCTTTCCCACGAGGATTTTCTTCCTTAGGAGTTTTGAAGCAACTAGTCAACTTCAACGGAGCAAAGTGATCATCTGCAACGGATCACCTTTACTTGCATCTATCACGTTGTACTCTTTTCCCTTCGTCAAGGTTTTGTCCTACTGGGTTTTCCTTGTCAAGGTTTTAATGAGACAACATATTCGAGTTTAACTCTGTTCTACGTTTGCGTAATATTGTACTCTTTTTCTTTAGTTCAGGTTTTGTCCCTTTGGGTTTCCCTGAAGGAGTTTTAACGAGGAAATTAACTTAGACTCATCGATCTTTGATGATCGCATTGCATGTGATGAACTACATGTAAAGTACAAGACAACATGTGAAGTACTACATGTGAAGAGTTGTACCAAGGTTTTATCCCACTGGGTTTTTCCTTGTCAAAGTTTTAATGAGGCAATTGATTCCGGCACAAGTCATCAAGGAGATCAACATTTGAATAACTACATTCAAAGCACTATATGTGAAGCACTATGTATAAAGTTTTGTTATTGAACCCAGGGCCGTCTCTAAAAAATGTTAGGCTCGGAGCGAACATTCATAACAGGGCCTCTCTTCACTACATTGGAGAAAACATAAATGATAGTTAAGTCCCTTAAAAGAATTATAATTTAGATTTTTCAAGAAAACAACTGATCATGTTCAAAATATCACCCCAAACAGGACTGATTACCATAGTAGCTAGACACGACCATCCTTTATAAAGCAGTTTTACGTATTTGACAAAATATAATTCAGATTTGAACAAATTAAAATGTGAAGCTAACGAACCGACTATGACGGACTGGAAATGGTGAAGAAGCATCACTAAGTCCTAGATGACGCATCATTAGTCCAAATGAAACATTTCATCTGCAAAAGATGCACCAACTTACGCGACATAGGGAACGATGGAACTTGCGCGGCCAAATAATGCAGTGCTTTGTGACTAAGTAAGTATCATAAACTCCAAGTTGATGTCATTGCTAATGACGCATCACAGATTATGCGCTATATGAAAAAAAGTATACAAATACTACAACTTCCATTTCTGAATAAAACAGTTGATCATATCCAAAAATCACCCAAATTAAACTACAAATCATAAGTTAAATTAAAAGCTACAAATGATAAGTCCAAATTTTATAAGTAAGAGTTAGCATTAGATAAACTATTATAAAACAAGGTGTAATTAAAAATATAGAAAAATAAAATTGGGTACATATTTTTTTTGGGCTGGCTACTAATTTTAGGCCTCTCCGTATTTCAGGCCTAGGGCGGTCGACCATCCCTCCCTATGTCTAAGACGGCCCTGATTGAACCGCACAAGGGGGAGTGTTATAGGGCCTGTGGCCCATGGATGTGCGGTCCATTAAAATATTAGGGTTTCCCTTCCCTTGTATAAATAAAATGTTATACGTATATAATATGGTCCCCTGTCTAGTTAATAGAAATATTCTTCCCTTTTATCTTTTTTCTTATTACCACCACAAAACAGGAAGCTTTTTAGTTAAGGTTTATTCTATGAGTCGTATAAGCAAGGGGACTTTCCCATCCTCAGCAACACCTCAAAACAAAGCGGCACAACTTGTTGTCGGTTAGTCTTCTGCTTAATCTCGTATACATTACCACTTTATTCGGGAAGCAAACAGGTTACTATTAGTTAAACTTTAAAAAAACAAAAGAAGATGGAGAAGATGGTGAAGTTTAGTAGTGGTTTTAATATTGATATTCATGAAGACGTACTTGTTCAAATATTACACAGACTACCTGTTAAGTCATTGATGAGATTCAGTTGTGTATGTAAGTCATGGTATTACTTAATCAACAACAATCAACAGCAGTTTAATAAATTTCACATGCTTGAATCTCAAAAGAAGCCGATTCTTGTATTTACTTTCAAAGATTGTGACAGGAATACAATATGGTACTATTTGGAGAAAGAAAATCATGCTAATCACACGCTTCTCCCTTATGAAGAAGCAATAACCCTAAAAAGTTATAGGGATCGCGAGCGTATAATTGGGTATGATAATGGTTTAGCTTGTTATCAGAATAATTATGACGGTGGATTATTTGATTGTCAATGGGCTTATATTTCACTTTCAATTTGTAACCATAGTAGGCATGAGATGTTAATCATCATGTCACGTCTGTCCCGTTTACAAAGTAAGAGTAGGATTGGTGATGAATTTTTCTGCGGATTTCGATTTGGATATGACATCTTGGGCAATAAATATAAGGTGATGTGCATCATGGAATATTATGATGAATATGAGTATTACATCATTACGGTGGGTAGTACTAATCCATGGAGAAAGATTAATAACCCATGGCCAAAACAATGTCCACGGGATTATATTTCAGATTCTGATGGAAGAAGGGTACTACCAATCTCTTGCAACGGAACTCTCTATTACGGGACAGTAAAAGATAAAGCAGAAAAAGAATTATATAAACGTATGGCTTTGGTATCGTTCGATCTCCACTGTGAGAAGTTTCAAATAATTGAACTTCCAGGTGATGATGAGTTTGTTTCGAATTATAATAAGGGTGACTCTTTTCCGATGGAGTACAATGGGTGTTTCTGTTATTCATATATGGAGAAGATTGATCCGTACAGCGGTAAGGTTGTCCTATATATATTGAAGGACACATTTAAACAAGTTTGGGTTAAGGATACTATCAAGTTCAATCTCCCAAGAGAGTTACACGATCCTGCTCCCGCTTCTAGTACTCGTGTTATGAACTTTTCTAACCAGGTGCTTCTGTATTGGAGGTTTCATAACTTCGAAGATGGTTATGTTATCCAGCTCTACAATGTGCATTCAAAAGAATCAAAGAAAGTAAAACATCCTGCTAAAGCTTTTAGTCTTAGTAGTGACTATTACAATATTTTTGATTACACAGAAAATTTTACATCGCTAAAAACTTTGGCAACGGCAACCGGTGAAGAAAGCACAAGAGGATTGAAGGAATATAAGACGTACTCATGTTATAGAGAAAAACATTTTTTTGAGAATATACCAACGAGTACTAATCAGACAGTTATTTCAATTTTAGACCCTTCCTACTCTTCTCAGAAGTAAATACTGAGTTTTATTTTTCATGTATTAGTTCAAGATGATATCGCTCTTGTGTTTATGCATTCATTTGATTTGTGACTAGTACTGTAATAAAGTTATCTGTTTCGTTAATTTTTTATGAACTATTTACGATGAAAACATTTTTAGGGTCGCAAAGTCCCACATTCACTGAATAGCAAGTATTTATGGCTCACAAATTTTGTATGCTTCAGATTTGGCTCCAACTTTCTTCCAACGAAAATCTTATCAGTTTCTTGCTATCTGTTGTGAAGTTCTTGTAAAGGAAGTAAAACATCCTGATAAAGCTTCTAAATCTTGGTTGTGACTATTACATTCTTAATTATTTAGAAAATTTTTGTTCTTCAAAAACATTGGTGACGGCGACTGGTGAAGAAACCGCAAGAGCATTGAAGGAATATAAGAAGAATCCATTTTTTAGTGGACAAGAATTTTTTGAGAATGTACCAACGAGTAATCCAGCAGTTATTTCACTTTTTTAGACCCTTCCTACTGTTCTCCTAAGTAAATAATGAGTTATACTGTTCATGTTTTGATTCAGAACGGATATAATCTTGCTGTTATCTTTGTGAATTTATCTTTGTAAATAATGGGGTCAATGCCCAAAAGTGTTTTATCTTTGTGTTTTTTAAAAATTCCCAAAAATTTATCTGATTCGATATTGTGTACACGATAAAGTTGTACACATTCAAACATTTTTGTAATTTATAACATTTTTTAACGAAAAGAAAACTAGTTTGGAAATTTCTCTAAATAATGATGAAATATTGGGTGTTGGAAAATTGGGTTAAAACTAGAGGATGAAAACATTTTCTGTCATTGCTATCTTCCAAACCTCCCTTCAATACTCTCACCATAAGGAGCAAATGTAAAATCATGGCAACATGATGGTCAATGTACAAGATTAACCGAGACATATGAATATAACAAATGGAAGCCATATAATATCCCAGCAGAATTTTTGCAGACTGCAAAGATAGTATGGTATTAGCATTGGAGACGACATACTGAAGAAATTGAACCTTAATACTTCCTTTAGCTTAGCAGTTAGCATATGTATGATATAACCAGAAAGCTGCCATTAAAGTAGAATTGTGTTGACTTTGTGTGCAAAAATTCTACTTATGCTTCCATTTACACCAAAGTAGAATGGTATGAAAATAATTCCAAGATGTGTGAGATACTACCTGTTTCCGCTGGAAACGTTTAATGTTACTTAGTTTATGGACCAACAATAGCGCCGCAAAACCGTATCCGAACATACTCAACCAAAATATGCTACCACAATTATTTCACAAACTTCTTCTAGTAATTTCTTCTCTAAAATATTTAGTTTCTCCTCACTAATTTTCACCCTAAATTTTCCTCCCCTAAACACAAGAATTAGCTAGCTATTTATAGCTTCTTTAGATCGACTATTACCGTAGGATTAAACGATTTCGATCCAATGATTCAATTCAATAACCTAAATATTATTACTAGCTTTATCAAAATCATTTCCATTTAACAAAAATCCTATATATTATTTCATTTCATTTTCCAAAATTATCAAGATCATAATTAATACCTAGATTTATATTTAATTAGGAAATGTCCGGGCTACATGGTTCACAATGTCGACATTTAGGGTGGGTGCGGGGTGAGCATTTTATCCGTAATCCGCGGATTTAACCGGGACCAACCGTATTTGTGTGGATGGATGCTCGGACCGTTCGCTAATGGGTTGGACGCGGATGGAATTTTTGAAATCCAACGGATAATGGATTGGACCCGGATGCAACCTTGAAAATCCGTTGGACATCCATACCCGTTAGATAAAGAACATTTGTATAGTTTCTTAAAAATATATGGATAGTTTTAGAACTTTTAGGTGTTTGCTTGGATTGTTGTCCATGACACTTCTATATTTATATACATATATAAAATGTGTGGGTTCTATAAGAAGTCATCTATATAGGCTTTATTTTTTTCATTATAAATTTTAACTAACACAACATTCGAGCATCCATTGGATACAAATCCGTTGGATGTTGGAATGGATGCAGATGCCAAATTTGAAATCCATAGTGTATTGGATTGGATGCGGATGAGGTGAAAACCGGTCCATACCGGCCCATGCTCACCCTAGTGGGTGGACTTAATTGCTATAGGAGCAGTAGACATTTAGTTTGGGCCTTATAGATTTAACGTGGTAGCCACTACATTTTGGGCCTCAATTAGTGGTACATTAATAGTGGACCATATTTCATGATTTTTATTAGGCAGCCCATGCATAGTAGTTTGTATTGTAATATAGAGTAAGAGGAGAAGAAGACACAAAGTAAAGGGAGAAAAGAACAGAGAATTTCCATTAGATGTGTGTAATAGACTAACATTAGAGCCTCTATTTATAGGGCTAGACACAAGGGCATCCAAGTAATAAACGGGATTTTCCCTAGATATTCTTAACATAATTACACGTTTATAACACTCCCTCTGATGACATTGTGTCTAAGCTAATTGCCTCGTTAAAACCTTGTCAGGAAATTCCAAAAGTACAAAACCTGATCGAAGGGAAAAGAGTACAATTAAGAAAACTTAGAAAAGATTTGGACACGCAAATGTTGCCTCATTAAAACCTTGACAAGGAAAACCCAATGGGAAAAACCTTGATGAAGGAAAAAGAGTACAACATGTTATTCCAGTGAAATACCTTCTAATTTGATACTTCCCCTGATAAGTACTTCAGTTAAATCTTGGCTTGCAAATCTTCGAGTCGACACTTTCCCAATTTCGAAGAACGAATTTCTTGGATGCTAGAGATAGTAATGCTTTCGTGAGAAATCTGCCAGTTGATGAAGTCTTCTTTTGTGTTAGTCTTCTAATGGTAGTGTTCTTGATCCTTCACGCTTCTTTCAAATATATTAAGTACTTGTGTCTTAGATTAATGCTAGCTTCTCGGAGATGATTTGCAAAAGTAGTTGATGTAGTTTCTTCAACAAAGTGCCAATACGCAGTTATAGTACCAAAGGTGAGCAAAGTTTGTGATCATACCTTATATGGATCAGAATGATATCCAAATTCATAGGAGATGGTTATGTTGATTTGGTCTAACAAAATGACCTAGTTAATGGTGGGAATCCACCAAATAACCAAAATCCATAACTCCCCCTTGGATGACCACCATATTGAATTAATTTGCCTCACTAAAACCTTGCCAATAAAACCCAGTGGGAAAAAATTTGGACGAAGGAAAAAGAGCACAAATATCAACATTTTTGAAAGAAAATCAAACGTCAACGAGATATTGCCTCGTTAAAACCCTTTCAGGAAAACCACATGGGATAAAACCTGAAACAAAGGGAAAAGAGTACAACTTTTGACGTAAATATGGATGCTAACCCAACTATATGAGTTTTACAGAAAAAAAGCATCAAAATAATAACTCTAGTCTATTTCAAAGACGAGTTTAAGCTAGCATAATTCCAACTGCCAGTTTTGGGAAAGAAAAAAAAAATAGAATTCATGCTGCTAAAGCGTGGATTTTTGTGTTTTTAAGGACTCATCAAGAGACCCATAAAGTTGATAGCATCAACTAATTAATCCGGATTTTTGGTTTTGTACCAAATTTTTAAAAACACATGAAGGATTGTTAACTTGACATAATCAAGTCAAGTAGCTACTAGAATATAATTTGAATCCTACAAGGATTACAAATTTGAATATGTTCTCCGACCACATAGGAGTCCTTCAAGGACTACCACGCTAAATGTGTCTTCTAAGAAGAACAATTGTTGAACCAATCCTAGGGTATGATCAAAAAGAAAACCCTCAAATCGTTTTCACAACGAACATATTTCTCGTATAAAGCATTACGACTACACCAACTTTGTAAGTAATAGGCTTGACAATTTTAAGGTGTTAAGTCTAAGATCCAAAATTACGTTAATCGAGAAATTATAATAATCCAATCTAATTTGGATAGTATGCCAACTAATCACATATGTCGATATTTCTTTGCAAAGGGGTTCGAAACCACCATTTTTTTATGTCGGTAGCTCACCAGAATCAATATTCGACAATCATATTAGCTTATCACAATTCTCAAATATATGCATATCTTGAAAAAAATTCACAGAAATACTGGTACCGGCGCTAATGGGCATTATAATATCCTCATCTTCAAGTGAGGAGATATTATATTTGAGAAAGTGAATTTGGTACACTCAATTGGAGCACTACCAGTAGCCTCGTATAGAGCGTTACTTGTTTGCTAGATGTGATTGGATTTTCCTCTTGAAGAGGCAAAAGCTTATATAAAACAAAATGAGACATTCACGCCAATCATATAATGACAGCCTTTATTAAATTGATTATGATGGGAGACAAATTGATATAACTTTTAAGTTAATGAATACCAACTTCTGGCAGTGTATAGTCTCCCCCCTGATTATGGCGGAAATATTTTCATCTCATATACGAAAACAAGTTTCGTTGAGTATTATCCGATTAAACCGAGGACATATACTCATAATAATTTCTTGATTTTAACAACACCAGTTGGACTGTAGATAATGACTTCTAGAGTCATAAAAAAATATCCTAATAAAATTGCGATCGGGCTTGACATACAAATTTAACATCAACCATAGGTTTTAAAATATGTAAATAAATCTCCAAATTTAACATCAACCATAGATTTAGAATGAGATTATGGACACTTTATTTTTCAAAAAATAAATTCAAGATCAATTTAGTCACTACAAGGACTAATAATATAGGCTAACAAGCGGGGTGCGCACCCATTGATCTTTTGTGTCAAACTATATTAATTCCAGCTACAAGTGGAACTGTCCAAATATTGTAGATTATTACGGCTAGGAAAGATAAAAATTTCTCAATATCCCTTGAGAATGCAACAATTCTATGTTCTGTCGGCGTTAGCAAAATACCATAACGATATTTTATCCCTTTAGGATCAATAGGGAAAAACAAAATCCAGTTGGCTTATATGTTTCTTCTTAAGAAATATGAAGAAATCATTGTTAGTTTTTGAATTTAGAAAAATCCATTGTTTCCGGTAAGAAATAGAAACCAAAGACAGAATCAAATTATATTGGCATCTCATATAAGCGTTAGAGAAAACCGACAACAGTTCGTTTGTACGATTCATGAAAAGGAAAAAAAAATGTTTTCATGTCAGTCATCGCGATGGTTTCTTGTGAAGGAATAGAAACCAGATAAAAAAAAATCACATGATCTTCATCCAATGGACAAAGATACCAAACTTGATTGGCCGTAGGTTTTTCAACCATGCACGTGATTAATTACCGTAAAGATAATTAAATTGCGATAACACCTGATTTTGGTGATTACAATTTCATTAAAAGAATAGAAACTGTAAACCATCTTTTGATGGATTTTCTTTTCCTTTCTATATGAAAAGAATTAGAATAAAAGAAGAAAGAAAAAAAAAGGATATTAAACTTATCCCTAAATAAATATACATAAAAAGAGAAACTGTATATATATATATATGTAACAAAAATAAAAATAAAAATCAAGACAGAGAAATATTGATCAGTTATTATAGCTTACCGATTTGGCACCTTTAGATAATCACGACTAATATATGATAATATATGAGCATGTTAATATATGACTATTATTGCATAGCCAATTAATTACTCCATAAGTGCTTGGGACACCGTTTACACTTGCAGTCGTAGAGTGTTCACGAAAAGCACCCTATGTATCCAAGTGAGATGATCCGGTACATGAAAATACAAAAGAAAACAAACTAAAATTAGCGTGACTTGTATATTTAAATTAACTGACGGTTTAAAAAGTAAAAGGAAGGTTAAAGCCATGGAAAAGTATTTTTATGATCTCCATCTTGGTTTTGGTTTTGCTTCAACGGGATAGTTTAAAAATTTATATGTTCCGATGTGATTGCTCGGTGAGAGCTACGTTGCTGATAACGTATTGTAATATAGAGTAAGAGGAGAAGAAGACACAAAGTAAAGGGAGAAAAGAAGAGAGAATTTCCATTAGATTTGTGTAATAGACTAACATTAGAGCCTCTATTTATAGGGCTAGACACAAGGGCATCCAAGTAATAAACGGGATTTTCCCTAGATATTCTTAACATAATTACACGTTTATAACAGTTTGGTAGTACTCAGCATATTAATCTGTTAGCTCTTGATACTGTTCGGTCCATTCCATATCAAGTGATATTCTGGTTATGTTAAATAAAAGTGCAGGTCTCCATGATTAATTAGTGGTGAATGATAACAATAATAATAATAATAATTGTTTGAGTAAAGGGTGTGCTTTTTCTTGGACCAGTTTTAACGAAATCCATTCAATAATAATAATTTTGGATGATAATAATAATAATTCCGTTGATTTGATTGGATTTTATTTTCTTACAGGTTTTAGTAAGGTCACCTATTTACTTGAGGATTTAATTATTGTTTATTATTTTATGTGTTTATTTCATTATTTGTTATTGCGAATCAGAACCCAAAAATCCCAATTATAAAGTAGAGGTCGATCTTCGGATTGGACAAACTAGGTGCCTCACACCTTCCTAGTTTGTACTTTGATTCCCGGACCTTTCTCTGTTTTGGACCAGTGCTCATTTTGGGTCCCAATTCCCTAAGTTGGGTGGTGACTTCTTATTAATAATTTCCACGTGATTCCTATTTTAAATATTTAGAGATCTTAACCGATTTCGACGGTATCTATAGTAGTTGCAAACACTGTGATGTTACTGATGAAAAAAGAAAATGTAAGAGGTTGTAGATTATGCGTTAGAGACCTATGGTACTGTTGACATCGTGTGTAGCAGTGCCAGTGTCTTAGGATCATTATCTTTAGGCCTATTCCTATGCACATGCCAAAAAATGATGTTTGGCATACCAGGTGGCATGGCAAACGAGTTGTGCCGCTATGGAAAAACCAATGAGCGACAGAGTTTCTAGCTGTCGATATTAACTCTAGCGCCAACGCTAGCCCGTTATCGCTATAAATAGGTAACTTTCAAACTCAAATGTTTACCCCAAAAAATTTTACACAAATTTTTTTCTCTAATTCTCTTTTTCTTAATCTAAATTTCTCTATTTCTCTCATTCTAAATCTAATTTATTTTTTTGAAATTTCCCAAATGTCACAATTTCAAACCCAACTTGATTCGGCAACACAACTTGATTTTTCGGGAGTAGTGCTTGAAGGTGCCGTTAAAAAAGATATGTGATAAGTATAAAGAATTAAGTAAGAAGCAAAGAAGTCTCCAAGTTTTGGATATCAATCAAGTCAAAACCGCAACTAAGAAAAGGCAAAGAAAAGTTCAAGGCAAGGAAAATCAAGGCAAAACAAATTTGAAGCCAAAGAAGAAGATAAACAAAGGAGAAACCGTTCATGAGCGCATTGATTGGAAATTTGGTGAAATGAAGAAGATTAACAAGATGAAGAACATTGTCCCAAATTTTTATTTTTAAAGTATATATTTCAAAATATTATGTTCTAGTTTTATGTCTTGTAAAAAATGACTATTTAATGATTATATCGAAGTTCAATGAATTTGAAACTTTGATGAGTAATGTTGAAAATTAAGCTTAATTCTATTCTTAATCCGATCTTACTTAGACAATTTTCAAATTAAAACATAAGAACTTAAACTAATACTTGGACAATGAGAAATTTTCAAATTTAAACCTAATACTTAAGTGGACAATCGAGAAATTAAAACATAAATATTGGACTATTTGGGCAAATATTTTAAAATGTCGAAACAATTTTCAAATTGGAAGTCTTTTTCGTAGATGTGACGATATTCCGCACGACACCTTTGTTGAAATTCCATCATGGTATCACCATTCCTCAAAGTTGGACCTTCTTGATGAAGAAAAGCAACAAACCTCGAAACTTCCTTACTGATTGTACTATACCAAAACCTGTGCATTGGGGAAGGATTAGGAAGTAATATAGAACCCCACCCTACTCCCCTAAAGTACAAACATCTGGTGACTCTATATATAAGACTAGAATTGTAGGTTGGTATATAATCCAACCTAGAAGAGTGGTAAAACCTTGTGCTTAGGTTTTTGGTCTCTTTGTTAGGGAGGGTCGTGTGCTACCCTGAAGGTCAATATCGGTGTGACAGAAAAACTTGTAGAGAAAGAATTTTGGTGTCTAGTGCTTAGGGTTTGGGGATTTTCCCTAAACCAAATTTCTAGTGTTTCCATGTTCCTCCTTTGTTACTAGCAACTGTGAAGAAGGCGTAGAAGAGAAGACATGAGGCTGGTTCGAGGAATGGTTAGTGAGTTGGTTTCTATGGTTTCTTCGATGGTGTTCTCGGGTATGTCTTGTTAACTCTTTGGTTCTTGTCTTGTGTTGCGAAAAGAACATGTAATGGTCTTTGATTTAATGGAGTTTTTCTGGTGGTGTTGGCCGTGGATGTATCCTGTAAAGGTGAACCACGTATATCTTTTTTTTATGTGGTTGTGTGCTTTTTTATCTTCTATCTCTCTTATTATTTCTCCCATATTTGGCTCAAATCACCAATTGCCCTTTATGATCCTTATTTCCACTGCGCTCGGGATGCCAATTTTCCCAATAATTGGTATCAGAGCAAGGATGGGCTGGTATGATTGAACCTGGAATTGAATGATGGTTTATTGTTCGGGTGGAAAAATATGTTTTGAAGATAATGTTTCAACCGGTGTTTACACAAAGATGGATTTGTGATGTGATTTACAAATCATAGGTTCAACTTGGTAGAAGTGTATGTTCCTTGTTTGGATGTAGTATGAGATGAAGAATAAGGCCGAATGAGGTGGAATACATATTTACTTCTTGAAGAGTGTTAGTAATCATACACTATAAAGAATGAGTTACAAAGTTTGAAGAAAGGATGGGCTGAGAGGTCTCATGTAGAAGCAAGTCCATCAATGCTTCGAAGTTATGCACGAGATGTTATAGATTTATGTTCTTAAGTCTATGTTAAAGTATTCTTGATGGCTTGCACGGAATATCAAGAATGTTCTCGATCTCAAAAGCATGTATCACGGTAATATGGGCTTTCACACGGTATATATTCTAAGCGAGTATGTTGGGTGTGATGGTTGGGAATCGCTCAAAGGATTAAGCATGTTAATCACATCGGAGATGTCTGATGGTTTGTTTCAGATACACAGTAATCATGACAAGTGCTGGAGTATGATATTGAAGCTAATTCTTCCTTTTTGGATTATAGTTCAATATGTTGTTAGCTTACTGGTTAGGTGGAGCTAAAAGTGATTCTTATGGATGGTTCTCTTGGTGATCAATGGTGGAGTCTGTGCAGGGATTCGTTGGCGGTGATTAAAGATTTTCATGGTATTTGTGAAACATGGCCAGTTTCATAAGTGTTCTCCATGAAGAAGATGGTTTGAAGACTTTTATCAACTTCATGGTATTTTGGTCGAAGAGATGGTTCTATGAAGATGGAAGTTCGGCTTTGATCTTCAAAAGATATTCTACGGGTATATATATATGGTGAAAAACTCTAGTGGAAGATGGAGGTAATTTTCCTGGGATCGTCTAATGCTTGAAAGTATGATCCGAGGTGGAAAATTGTGGGATATAGGAGGTGGTTATAATTTGACCAAAAGTCAAACTCTATCCTATCCAACCTTGTTCCTAAAGTAATGATTTCTTAAGGGACAAGTTTGTGACTCTATATATAGTACTAGAATTGTAGGTTGGTATATAATCCAACCTAGAAGAGTGGTAAAACCTTGTGCTTAGGTTTTTGGTCTCTTTGTTAGGGAGGATCGTGTGCTACCGTGAAGGTCAATATCGGTGTGAGAGAAAAACTCGTAAACAGAGAATGTTGGTGTATAGTGCTTAGGGTTTGGGGCTTTTCCCTAAACCTAATTTCTAGTGTTTCCATGTTCCTCCTATGTTACTAAGTGAAGAAGGCGTAGAAGAGAAGACATGAGGCTGGTTCGAGGAATGGTTAGAGAGTTAGTTTTTATGGTTTCTTTGATGGT
Source organism: Papaver armeniacum (assembly GCA_023531295.1). Classification (NCBI taxonomy): domain Eukaryota; kingdom Viridiplantae; phylum Streptophyta; class Magnoliopsida; order Ranunculales; family Papaveraceae; genus Papaver; species Papaver armeniacum. The sequence goes on from JAJJWW010000469.1 coordinate 881,055, forward strand.
GTTCTCGGGTATGTCTTGTTAACTCTTTGGTTCTTGTCTTGGGTTGCGAAAAGAACATGTAATGGTCTTTGATTTAATGGAGTTTTTCTGGTGGTGTTGGCCGTGGATGTAGCCTGTAAAGGTGAACCACGTATATCTTTTGTTATGTGGTTGTGTGCTTGTTTATCTTCTGTCTCTCTTATTATTTCTCCAATATTTGGTTCAAATCACCAATTGCTTTTGTGATCCTGTGATTCCGCTACGCTCGGGATGCCAATTTTCCCAACAGATACTTCTCCTGGTAAACTCAAAGGCCAACACCCTTTCTTTTCCTTTAACTCTTTTTTAACTGCACATTGTAGAAATGGATTATAACGAAATGACCATTTCTATACATCCTCCAATATATAATCATCTGGTTTGAAAAATTCACAATAGCGGAACCAGAAAGACGAACAGGATTGTGCAACACTCTTGTAAGATCAAACTTAATAGTTTCCTTAACCAAAGACCAACATCCTTTCTTCTCCATGTTCCACCCAATGCACCGCACCATTCACAAAGACATTGTGTTTCTCACAAACTCCGAAAAATTTAATATCCAACCTTCCAACATTTCTCCACCGGTTGCCACCGCCAACAGTGAATACCAAAACATTTGTACAATTCAACAACTTTATACTAATTGGTTAAACGAAAGTAACCAAATCGCTGGTACATTAAATATACTCATCATCATAGTTTCTCTTAATATTTGGAGACATAAAATATTTTCCCGTCACCGGGTTACAGATACAATATGTTGCAATCCATAAAGACAGACTAAAGAAAAAAATGAACTTTATTACCAATTGAATCGTATCAAATTTATAAATTAGTGCTAACGTTTTGTTATGACCCAACACCAAAACACAATGATATCGGATCAAAAGACTAGAAAAATCAGAATTAAACTCTTTGTCTTAGAAGGTTAACCACCTCTGCGAAAGAGTTAAGAGAGAAAGATTGAAGTAAACTGTTCTTGTATTAATTGCTAACGAAACTAATAATTGGCCAGGCTATTTATAGCTTCAAAGCCGTGCACAAGAAGTAAAGAACAAGAGTTCTAATAACTCTTAAAGACCTATCTAACAAAAGAAATAAACAAACTATTAAACACCTATCTAGCAAAAGAAATAAACAAACTAATTATAGTAGTCCTAAACATGGAAACTGTATGGAGTTGGTATCACAACATCCTACGCCCCTGGAAAACAGACTTGACCTCAAGTCTTGAAAGCTGGATATCGTGCAATAAACTCGTCAGCATCCTCCCAAGTGGCTTCATCTTCTGGATGATTTTTCCAATGTACTAACCATTGTGTGCCAGCATTATGACCTTTCTTGTACATTCTACGCTGTAGAATTGCAGATGGCTCCCATTTGTCATAGTCAAGGATATCTGGTAACACAGCAACCCCATTAGCATTCATTCCTAATCTTCTTTTTAATTGAGAAACATGGAATAAAGGATGAATGCGACTTGTTGCAGGAAACTCTAACTTATAAGCCACACTTCCAATTTTCTCCAGGATTCGAAAATGACCATAGAATCGGGGAGAAAGCTTCGAAAAAGATGTGCTTGCCACAGTAGTTTGCCGGTATGGTTGTAGTCGCAAATAAACCAAATCGTTTATCTCAAAAGACCTCTATGTGCGATGAGAATCAGCATATTTTTTCATCCGAGTCTGTGCTTCAAGCAAGTGTGATTTTAAAAGTTTAAGAGTATGATCTCGATCTTGAAGATTTAGATCAAAATCATGTACTGTTGTAGAACCAGGTAAATATGATAAAATTGTTGGTGGAGAACGGCTGTACAAAGCTTCATAAGGAGTCATTTGAATAGCAGTATGAAAGCTCGTATTATACCACCATTCAGGCCATGGCAGCCACTTAATCCAATCTTTAGGTTTCATACCAGCAAAACAGCGTAAGTAACATTCTAAAGTTCGATTAGTAACTTCAGTTTGACCATATGATTGTGGGTGATAAGCTAAACTGTGACATAATTGAGTACCTTGTAAGGAGAAATAATTTGTCCAAAAGTTACTCATAAATATCGCATCTCGATCACTGACAATACTCCTTGGCATTCCATGAAGACGCACTATTTCTCGTATAAATACTTCAGCAACTGCGCTAGCAGAATATGGATGAGATAGAGAAATAAAATGAGCATACTTGGAGAGACGGTAAACCACAACCAAAATTGAAATTTTTCTTGCAGATAAGGGAAATCCATCAATGAAATCCATTGAAATATCAAGCCAAACATCAGCAGGTATTGGTAAAGGATTTAATAACCCAGGAGGAGACACTGATTCAGACTTGTTGCGTTGGCAGATGTCACACTGATCAATGAATTCTTTAAGAGAATGTTTCATACCCTTCCAATAAATTTTTTGGTGAAGTCTCTTGAGGGTTCTTAGATAACCCGAATGACCCCCCAATGGAGTTGCATGAAACTCTGCAAGTAGTTTTGAACACCATGAAGAAGAAGAAACAACCACAATGCATTGTTTATATCTTAAAATGCCATTTAGCTATATAAGTATAATGACGTTTAAAGTCAGGCTTAACACCCAATTCAGAAATAAGTGATGCATACTCATCATCTTGATGACATTCAGCAACAATATCGTGCACACCAGAAAAAATAGGTGTAGATAGCAAGTTTAGTTGAGGACCTGACAAACGTGACAGAGCATCGGCGGCAACATTTTCTTTGGCTTTGCGAAAAATAATTTGATAGTCATATCCCAATAACTTTGATAGCCATTTTTGTTGTTCCATGGATGATAGTTTTTGATCCAAAAAATATTTCAAGCTCCTATGATTTGTGTATATCTTGAAGTGTCTTCCCAATAAATAAGGTCGCCACTTCTGAACAGCAGACACAATTGCCAGCATCTCTTTATCATAGATAGAAAGATTCAAGTTCTTACCAGATAACGGCTTGCTGTAATAAGCAATAGGTCTCTGAGATTGCATTAACATAGCGCCTAAACCCCCACCAGAAGCATCACACTCTAAATAAAATTCTTTGCTAAAATTTGGCAAAACCAATACAGGAGTAGTAGTGAGAGCATGTTGCAGTTGTTTGAATGACGAAGTAGCAGCATCAGTACAAAGAAACGCATCTTTCTTCAATAGTTGAGTTAAGGGATCACTAATGACGCCAAAGTTTTTGACAAACTTGCGATAATACCCAGCAAGACACAAAAATGCACGAAGTTCTTTAATTGTTCTAGGAATAGGCCAAGAAAGAATACTCTTGATCTTATCATCTTCCACTGATACACCTTCAGATTAAATAACGTGGCCTAAATACCCCAAAGAAGGCTAAGTAAAAGTACACTTTGTTTCCTTCACAAATAACTTATGAGAACGTAAAATCTCAAAAACAACTTTCAGATGTTCAACATGCTCAGAAATACTCTTGCTAAAGATTAAAATATCATCGAAAAACACAAGCGCAAACCTTCATAAATAAGGCTTGAATATGTGGTTCATCAAGCTTTGGAAAGTGGCTGGTGCATTTGAAAGACCAAATGGCATGACGAGAAACTCATAATTTCCATCGTGTGTTCGAAAAGCAGTCTTGTGAATATCAGGGCCAAACAATCTAATTTGATAATAACCAGAACGTAAGTCTAACTTTGTAAATACACAAGCACCATGTAGTTCATCCAAGAGTTCGTCGACCATAGGAATTGGGAAACGATCCTTTATTGTTATCTTATTTAGTGCACGATAATCCACACACATACGCCAAGTGCCATGTTTCTTTCTAACCATCAAGATTGGAGAAGAGAAAGGACTTGAACTCTCCCTAATAAGACCTGCTTGTTGTAATTCTGAAATTATCTTCTCAATTTCGTTCTTCTGAATGTATGGATAACGGTAAGGACGAACATTGACAGGCGAAGAATCTGGTAGCAGTGGAATATGATGGTCATGCTGTCGTGAAGGAGGCAGTGAAATAGGTGTCTCAAAGATATCTGAATAAGTAGATATTAGCTGCTTAATTTCAGGTGCCAAGATAGAAGCAGATGTAAAAGTATTTTCCTGGAAAGTACTTAATTGGAACAAAATTCCATAATGCTCTCTATCCAATATACGTTGCATTGAAGAACTGTCTAACATCATTACTGTGGGAGAATCATTTCCAACCAAAGTAATGTGAGAACCATTAATGCTAAACTGCATAGTCAAAGCTGTAAAATCCCAAGAAATTTCACCCAAAGTGCGTAACCATTGAATGCCTTGCACAGCGTCACATCCACTAATTGGTAAAACATAAAAATCAGAAGTAAATTCATAGTTCTGAAATTTAAGTGGAATATTAGGGCAAAAACCCTGTGTATGCAGCTGACCACCATCACTAATTGTCACACGTAAGGAAGCATCTCCAGAAATAATTGGGTAACCACATTGTTTAGCTATTAGAGGATGAAGGAAATTATGGGTAGAACCTGAATCAAGAAGGACTGTTAATGTTTGACCTTTGGTGAAACCTGAGATGCGCATCGTTCTGGGAGAAGGAGAACCCATTAGTGAATGAAGAGAAATTGTTGGTGCCGGTGTTTCCTCAAACTCTGGTATTGTTTCCTCAAACTCTGTTGCTAGTTCTTTGAACCCATTATCTTTCTGCTCAACAAAATAATCATCTGTATTTGGAGATCTTTCCAAAAGTAGCAATCGTGGTTTCAAACACATATGTCTAGGAGTGAACAATTTATCACAATTGAAACACTCGCCTTTTTCTCGTTTTTGTTCTTCCCATGTAAGTCTCTTAGCTCCAGGTGGTAAATTTGGTTTTCTTACTTGAATAGCAGCAGCAGGTGTTGGAGTTCGTAACTGTGGAGGACGATAAGGCTTTGGGGTAGCATTGGCGGCTAATAATGCATCTTCTTGATTTATGGCCTTTGTGAAAGACGCAGTTAAAGTTGGAGGTTCAAGTGGTTTAACCATACAACCAATTTCCGATTTAAGTGAATGAATAAAATAGTTGATCAAATGATCTTCAGGCAAATCATTGACAAAATTTAATAATCGTTCAAACTCAGGTATGTGTTCTCGAACCGTACCTTTTTGTTTAATGGTGCTAACTGCCATCCTAGCATCAACAAATTTCGCAGGAGAAAAACGAGCACGCACAAGATCACAAAATTCCATCCAAGTATTTAAAGTAAATGTTGTTCTTTTCCAGCGAAACCAAGCATTTGCATCTCCCTTAAGATGAGCAGAAGCAATGGCAATTTTCATATTGTCAGCAACAACGTGCAAGTTAAAATACTGATCTGCACTAAAAATCCAGCCATCCGGATCATCACCATCAAAAGTTGGAAACTTCAAATTAATTGAGCTAGCTCGAACAACACTTTCATTACCACCAGGTGGAGGTGGAGGTGGTGGAGGAGCAGCACCGTTAGTACGGTGACCCTGTTGAGGATAGACTTCTCTAAATACTGCACGTAAAGTGGTTCCCAACGCTGTAGCCAAATATGTTGATATGGTTATCGTCAGATCAGCGGTAAGGGTTTGAGAAAGCTCTTTGGTATGTTCGGATAAATCGAGTTTCCTAAGAGCACGATCATCTTCACGCATTGCTTATCCTCGATTTTTTTTCGGTCACGAGCTTCTTCATCATGAACATGATTGTTGTTAATGGTGGTGAGTAGTGCATCAAGTTTTGTTGTAACTCCATTGATGCCTTGTTGTAGGAGAGACAAATCTTCTGTTTATGTCATCGTAAAAAAAAAAATTGTGTAAAATTTAGGGTTTGAGCAAACCTACTCTGATCCAGGTGTTATGACCCAACACAAAAACACAATGATATCAGATCAAAAGACTAGAAAAATCAGAATTAAACTCTTTGTCTTGGAAGGTTAACCACCTCTGCGAAAGAGTTAAGAGAGAAAGATTGAAGTAAACTGTTCTTGTATTAATTGCTAACGAAACTAATAATTGGCCAGGCTATTTATAACTTCAAAGCGGTGCACAAGAAGTAAAGAACAAGAGTTTTAATAACTCTTAAACACCTATCTAACAAAAGAAATAAACAAACTAATTATAGTAGTCCTAAACATGGAAACTGGATGGAGTTGGTATCACAACACGTTTACATCCATTTAAATAAATCAAACATACGAAAAAAAAAAAAAAAAACTCATTATTTGCTTTTCAAAAGATTACAAAGGGTCTAAGAAAGATATAACTTCTGAATTACTTGTTGGTATATCGTCGAAAAGTTTTTTTTGAAGATACTTCCGATCATATTTCTTCAATGCTTCTCTTGTGTTTCCTTCGTATGGCGTCGTAGCCAAAGTTTTCAAAGAAAGAAGATTTTCTACGTAATAAAAAATGTAAAAGTCATGATTACAATTCCCACCACCTTCATCAGGTTGTTTTACTTCCCCTAATTCTTTTGTATGCACATTGTAGAAATGGATTATAACGTGCCCATTTCGGTACATCCTCCAATATATAATCACCTGGTTAGAAAAATTCACAAAAGCGGTACAAGAAAGACGAGAAGGATTGTGCAACTCTGCTGTAAGATCGAACTGTATGGTTTCCTTATCCCAAACATGTTTGACCGTGTCTTTCAATATATGTAGTACAACCTTACCATTATAAAGATCAAATTTCACCATGCTTGAATAACATAAGCATCCTTTGTATTCCAATGGATACAACTCGTCGTTATTATATTTCGAAGTAAATTCTTCATCTCTTGGAAGTTGAACTATCTGAAACTTCTCACCGTGGAGATCAAATGATACCAAAGTGAAAGGTTTATATTCGCCTCCTTCTGCATCTTTTACCATCTCAAAAAAGAGACTTCCACTGCAGGAGATGGGTGGTATGCTTCTTTCATTAGCAGATGGAAGATTCAACAATGGGTTATCAATCTTTCTCCATGGTTTAGTACATCCTAGTGTGTAGATGTAGTATTCATACTCATTCCTATACACCATGATACACATCACCTTATATTTATTGCTCAGTAGGTCGTATCCGAACCCAAATCCCTTGATAAGTTTATATTCCCAACTCTTTAAACGGGAGACAATGATTAACTTTTCAACCCTACTAGGGTTACAAATTTCAAATGAGAAATAAGTCCAATTATTTATACGACTAAATATGTTACTATCCCAAAAGCAAACTAAACCATTAGAATACCCAATCATATCCTGGTAATTATAAGTGTGTGTTCGATAAAGAAGGAGATTGTGATTGTGAGTATTACCTTGTTCATTTTTCTCCGCATAGTACAGTCTGTGACGGTTTCTTTTAAAAGTAAATATGAGAATCGGATTCTTTTGAGATTCAACAATAAGATGCTTGTAGAAATGTGGATCATTGTTGATTAAGTTAAACCATACCTTAGATACACAACAGCATTTGACCAAAGACTTAACAGGTAGTTTGCAGAATATCTTTAAAAGTATGTCTTCTGAAATATCATCAAAAGAACTACTAAACTTCACCTTCTTCCTCCGAACATTATCATCAGAAGCACGAGATCTCACATTCTTCCTCTTTCTATTTGATGGTTTCGGCATCTTTTTTCTTTTTCCTTTTGCGTACGCCATCGTGAATTTCTTCCGTGAATGATCAATTAACAAGGCGGAGATGTAATTTATAGACCGATCTTATCTCAAGAGTTAAGAGGCTATATAATAACTGCAAAGATACGATTACCTATTCATAAGCCTAAAGAAAAGCTAGAATGAAAAGAAAAAAATATATCCCTTTTGCCGAAACAGAAGGAATATATTTTTTCTTTAAAGGCTCATGCATGGATGACAGAGCGATTTATAGAAAAAGTAAATTTTTAAGAGACATGAAGGTTCATGTGTCTCTTTAGTTAGGTACCTATCTGTGAGGGTTGCGTCTTTAGTTCAAACGGTTGCAATATGTGGATCCAATAATATGTCTCTTTAGTCGTTTTTCTCCATTTTTTGGCTTTGCTTTTGCTGTTCTCTTTTTGTGAAATGGTTTGGAACAGCACTTATCATCACCCATTTCCAGAACAAGTCTCTTGGCACCACATCTTCTGCTTGAACTAGAATTCCGGCAAAACCCACCGTGGTTTGAATAGTCAGCTTGATCACCTCTGACACTGAGTTTTTGATTTTACTCTTGGAGCCGAAATATCTGTGACAATTAAGGTTGCCGGAAAATCCGTGAGATTTGCCGGCCGATTATATTTTCTGTCCCCATCAACGATACTGCTTCTGTAACTACAGGAAATCCTATAGCTACACCCAAGTGATAATATAAACAGATCTAAGACATGGTGATGATAATTCTAAGTGTTGATATTATTTGGAGGAGTTATGATTTGGATACAAGGTTACGTGTATCATGAAATATAAGAATGAATATGAATATTACATCCATTTTTTTTTTTGCTCTGTAAATAGAAAGATATATTAAGAAGGAAGGCAATTTACAAAAGACGCACAAAGCAAGCCACCAAACAGAAGAACAAAATAGGAAAACAAAGAAACCCTGAAAGCCTAAAGACTACTAAGCAGGGTCAAAAAGCAAGATTTTCCAGTTAACTATAACGTCCTGGAGGTACAAGTTACTTAAACTACCATAGGCAGAAGCCCAATGAAAAGAGCTGACTTTGGCATCAATAATCACATCTTCCACCCTCCTTTTCTAATTGTTGAAGCAGCGAGCATTTCTTTCGAGCCAGACATTCCAACAAATGCTAGCAGGTAAACATTTCCAAACTGCTTTACTGCTAATTGAGCCGTCATAAGAAGGCCAACTCTTGAGTAAATCAAGCAAGTTGGTGAAAAGAGGAACTTGAACATTAGCTTGAGCGCAGAAAAAATCCCAAATCTGCTTAGTACAAGTGCACTCCCAAAATAGATGAGCACAAGTTTCAGGCATGATATTACACAAGCAAAGAGTTGTAGATGGATTACCCCCATAAGCAACAACTGCACAGTTCCGCTTCAGCAAATTATAGATAGTTGGAAACTTGTTAAGCACCAATTTCCAAAGAAAGAACCCAACTTTATGTGGCCAAGCCTTGGACCAAATTTTCTTGCGAGGAAACACCACCATAGGAGAAGGATTAGAGTCGTTAAGGTAGGCGGATTTAACTGAGAACAGCCCTGTTTTATCACCCACCCACACTAATTCATCATCTTCATCAGGGAAAAACATTACATTGTTAAGGATAGGTAGGAACAAGGTGAGTTCCGAGATCTCTTCATCATAAAGGCGTCTTCTAGAGATATCTAACTTCCAATGGAAGCCTGAATCATCTGGCTCAAACAAAGATATTAAAGAACAATTCATGCTGTTGGCAAGCTCAGAAACTCTATGGAAAGCAGTATGCAAGGGACCTTGAGTACACCATTTATCCTCCCAAAGACGAATTCTATCCCCCTTACCAATCTTGAACTGAGTATACTTGAAGAACTCTTCAGCAACTTTTGAAATGTTCCTCCACAAACTGACCCCATGAGAAGCAGTTGGGATTTTTGTTCTCCACCCTAAGTCAACACAATCATATTTCTCAAAAATAATCTTGGACCAAAGAGATTTCCTTTCTTTCCCGAGCCTCCACCACCATTTCTTAAGTAAAGCCCTATTAAAAGTGCTAATATTTCGAATGCCCAAACCACCTCTATCAAGAGGTTTACAACAATTGGAATATTTAACTCAGTGGATGTTTTTCTTTTCAACCGAATTGTGCCAGAGAAATTCACGAATAATTTTTTCGATTTTATAAATAACAGAAGCTGGAGCCATGAATAAAGAGAAGTAATAAATAGGAAGACTCAACAACACATTCTTGATTAAGGTGAGCTTACCAGCTTTGGAGAGGGAACTATGTTTCCAGGTAGCCAGCCTAGACTTGCATCTCTCAATCACTGCATCCCATTTCGACTTAGAGAGTGTTTGATCACCGAGAGGAAGACCAAGATAAGTAGATGGAAAAGCATCACACGAGCAACCCAGCACAGCTGCCAAAGACTGCAGATTACATCCATACACTAGGGAGTACTAAACCTTGGAGAAAGATTGATAACCCATGGCCGAAACAGTGTCGAATGAATTATTTTCCATCTAGAAGTGGAAGAGAAATACTAAAGGAACATAAGAAGACTTCATATCTTAAAGGAGACCTTTTTAACGATATACTAACAAGTAATCCAACAATTATTTTATTTTTAGAGCCTGTATGAACTTCTAAAAACCAACTAATGTTTCATTTTTCATGTTTGGTTCAAGAAAACATTTTTAAGGTTACAAAGTCCCTCTGAATAGAAGGTATTTAAGGCCTTTCAAAGATGCTTCACAAATTTAAAATGTTTTATGCTTCTTATTGAAAGAATTTACTTACTTCGCTCTGCTTGGGTTATTGTAAATTCTGCCGCGGTGAATGGATTTCAACTGACAATTAAAGATAAATATAGAGCTTTTAGGTTTAATGGAATTTTAATATTTATATGGTAATTTTGGACAAGGAATTTTAATATTTCAGGAAGCTTGGGTTATTGTAAATTCTTTTGGCAGACGATTCTTTTTTTAAAAAAAAAAAAAATTAGTTTTAACCTTCATCGTAAGGTTTTGTTTGCTTATAAGTTTGACTAACCATCCTGAATCCACACAGCAAAGAGCAGCAAAGGAGACTCTCCAGACCTCTCGTAGTCCTCCACTGCAACACAATTTGCGATTGGTTTGTCATCTGCTTAATCTTTTATTTTATCTTTTATATCATTTAATAATGGTTAGGTTTAGCAGTTTGAATGATATTCTTGAAGACATACTTCTACAATTACTCTACAGATTACCTGTCAAATCTTTGCTCAGATTCCGTTGTGTTTCTAAGTTATGGTTCTATATTATTTTCTAGGACCTAATGGTATTTCCTACTTCACTTAATCAACAATCATCAACAACAATTCAACAAATATCACATGATTGAATCCCAAAAGAAACCAACTCTCATCTTTACTTTTATAAATTATAACGACAACATGAGATCGTTTCATTTGGAAAAACTGGAACATGGCAATCTTCACAATACCAGGCTCCATGTTTATCAAAAAAACAACACTTATATGGGTCTCAAGTATATGTTTGGGTATGACAACGGTTTAGCTTGTTATTGGAATAACTCAATATATCAAGAATCTTGTAATGATTATTCTTACTATTATTTGTTTCTTGAAATTTGTAACCCTAGTAGGGTTGCGAAGTTAATCACTGTCTCCCGCTTGAAGGTTAGAGTGGGTGAACATGGCAACTCCTTTTGTTGAGATTATTAGTCCCACATGGTTGGGTTATTTAAGATCCTGCGGTTTATAATCTATTAGGGCCTCTTTGCGGTTTATAATCTATTAGGGCCTCTTTACTCTTTGCCAATTGGTTTTGAGTTGGATGCCTGTATTCTAATATGGTATCACAGCGGCAAGGTTGTACTACATAAACTGAAAGATAGAGTTACACAGGTTTGGGTTAAGGAAACTATTAAGTTCAATATGTTCAATCTCCCAAGAGAGTTAGATAATTCTTCTGCTTCTACTTCTAATCCTCGTATGTTAAGTTTTTCTAACCAAGTAATTTTGCATTGGAGGTTCTACACCAAACAACAAAATGGTTATGTTTTTTTTATTTATTTTTGATCTGTCAATAGGAAAGGATTTATTGAAAAAAAAGGTACTTAAGGGGGTACCTCAACCCAATCAATACAAACGACACAAAAAAAAAAAAGGAGACCGATTTTTGGAATCGATCACCCAAAGAAAAGAAAAAAGGACAAAGAGCCAAGTGGGAACAATAAAAAGAAAACACCAAACGACTCAATTCTAACTCAAAGCGGCCGGTAGAAATACGAATCCATAAAACTATCACCATGTTAGCCGTCAATTCCAACAAAATGGTTATGTTAGCCAGCTCTGCAATGTGCATTCAAATGAATTAAAGGAAGTAAAACATCCTGATAAAGCTTCTTAGTCTTGGACCTCTTGGTCGTGACTATCACATTCTAATTATGTAGAAAATTTTCGTTCTTTGAAAACTTTGGCGACAGCAACTGGTGAAGAAACCGCAAGAGCATTGAAGGAATATAAGAACAACCCATTTTTCAGAGGATGAGAACTTTTTAAGAATGTACCAACGAGTAACCTGCAGTTAATTCATTTTTACAACCCATTTCTGAGCAAGGTTTATTTAGGCATTTTGTACAGAGACTAATTGATAGCAAGATGGTTTGTCTATACAGAAACAGAAATGTTCAATACCGCACATGCTTGCAAATCTTTGCAGACCGTAAACAGTCAAAAACCTAAGGCGTGGAAGTGACAGACAGAATTTAAACTACATTACAATACGAAGAATGTAACTTCATACAAGAGAGACAAATAAACTGAGTCACCAATCCCTCTTTCAGTTTTGATTCTATAAATTTCTAGACATTTGAGTCCGAAATGTGCAGGATAACAGAACCATAAACCATTCTATATTTGTAGAACGCAAAAATCAAAAATAATATCCCAAAAGAAGCATACCTTTGCTCATCCAGCATATATCTTGTCATCAAAAACTAATCATTAACTGGATGACTTTCTACTCAGTTATGTTTACCAAAAAAGAAGAAGAAAGCAAACTCCGCCCTAAGCGTATTGCTATTATTGAAGTATTATTTTAATGATATTGCTAAATCAAAGTCCTTCCATATATCTTTTCTTATGTTAGGGGTATTTTGGTAATAACATATTGCCAGTACTCAATTTGGTAATAACATGGTCGCAGAAAGTAACCCTCGTAAATAAGGTATGCTTAAGTTTTGATTGAAAAAGGAAAAAACTACAATTATAAATACTGTGACTTCGTAGTGCTATTTAAATAAACTTTTCTGAGAACTTAGTCATACTCATTATTTTCTTTCCCTTTGAATTAACGAGATGACAATCCCCGATCAAGATGATTTATTAATACTTAAAGACGATGAAGAGGAAACGATTGGTAAGTGATTTTCGATACGTTATAACTTTTATTTTGCTTAAGTTGTATCTTAAAATTAGGGTTTGTTTTTTATATGGTTGGTGATCCAATGAAAAGTTTAGAATTTTAGAGCATCAAAGGACAGGCAAACCAAAACCCTGATACACACATCCTATTTTATCTTATTTTGATCAGTTAATGACAGAAACAAAGACACTAGACTACGCAGAGACCCTCCTAAACTAACACCAAACCTAAGCTAAGGTTTTCACAATAAGCATCCTAGTTGTAGCGTTTGAGCATAAATTAGAGTCGATCTAGTTATATGATATGATAATTATAGGTCTACCATCTACTTCAATGACCAATCACTTTACCCGACGATTAACCTTTATCTTGAATTTTGTTTCAAAGTGAAACTGTATCGTGTAATTACATTCTTTTCATAATGTCCACATAATTGGTTTGAGTCAGCCACATATAGAACGCTATTTTTAAATTTCAGTAAAGCTTATTTGAATTTTTATTTTTTGGGCGATAGGTATGGACATCCGTGGTGCCGACCAAGACGACCATGAAGGATGTATCGGAAAAAAGAATGTTATTGGGATTATTTCAAATGATGTCACAGTCCTAGGTGTTGACAGAACTAAAATAGATATGTCTCGAACAATAACAGGTACACCTTCGGTTCTCCATCAACATGCTGATTCTTCTAAAAAGTTGCCACCTGTTAACAGTAGCAGCAGTACCAGTAGGATAAGTGATGATTTTATAGTCTGCGAGATACTCAGCAGATTGAGAGTGAAGTCACTAATGAGGTTCAAGTGCGTATGCAAAAGCTGGAAATTTTTAATCGAAAAAGATCCTTACTTCATTGATTTGCACTTTACTCGATCAAAAGCTGTTGGGGCATCCATTCTCGTCGAGATGTTCACTTTGGAAAAGTATGCACGTGTATTATCAGCCAAGCTATTACCGCCATCTGAAGATGGCCAAGAAGGAGGAGCAACTTTCGAAAGGGAAATTCCTGTTGGCCCCCATAGGTGCCTTGATTATTTACACATGCTCAATTTTGTCAATGGTTTAATCTGCTTCTTAGACAGAGAAGAGCATAGTGTTCGTGTCTACAACCCAAGTACCGGAGAATCAACTCCTTGGATAAGATCCAGTATTAGAGAAGAACCCGCACTTTTTAGCTATCTTAATTTCGGTCACTATGAATTTGGATATGATCCTTTCACCAAAGAGCACAAAGTTCTTGCCATGTGGGTTATGGATTCAAGAAGAACAAACTTTGCCTGTGAGGTGTTGACTGTTGGCAAACACCTCAATCAGTGGAGAAGGATTGAGGATGTCCCACCAGTGTCTCCCATAAAGCTTGGACGTCCTGTTCATACAAATGGTTCCATATATTGGCACTCTGATATCTATAATAGTGGAGTTCCTAGTATTGTTGAATTTAATGTTAGGAGCGAAAGGTTTAGAGTGATATCACTTCCTAATTTCATTATCCAAGATGTTACTAAACCTTACAAAGCCACTTTAATGGAAGTCAGTGGCCGTTTAGCAGTATTAGCATTGAAGATAACTACAGATGACTACCTGAATAATACGTTGATAAAGAATAATAACAGCACATCTGTTAAGATGTGTATATTATACGATTGTCATGATGACTATCAAGATGGTACAAGCATCACAGGTAGCAGTAGTTGCAATTACCGCTGGATGGAAGAATCCTTCTCGACGCCACCATTCGATTGGAAGCTATCATGGTTTGAGTATATGCATCCCATTCAAGGAACAGACTTATCTATCATACAATATCCAGACGACGATGATTTCTCATTCTATTATTATAATTGGAGAAGGAGAAGTTTTAGCAGTAAAAAGTTCATAATAAATGGTATATCCTCAGTAGATGCGTCTGTCAAATACATGAAGGGTTTTTTCTGTTTTTATACTTCCACTGAAAGCCTTTTTCCAGTAAACTAAGTGCAAGCCGGCGGTATTGGTATTGTTGATGAAGTCCATGATGAAATTGTTGATTGAGAAGACGATCATTTCGGAAATGAGCACAAGCTTCAAAAACAAACAAAAACAAAGAGTTGCGAATACCGCATCATGCAGCCTGTGTTATGAGTCTACGCTTTATTTTGAATATAATGCTTGAGTGCTTATTAAGGTTCAGGGGAAAAAGAAGAAGAAGACAAGAAGAGGCATGACAGCATTCGCCTTCCTTTGCTCTGTTGATTTCTGATGTTTTGAACTTCAACTGGAAACGTTATATATATGCATAACCATGTTTGGCATGACATGAAATTTGATAAGGTAGCACGTTTAATTGGGAAGTTTGAGGTATCTAAACAGCTTTTGTAATTTGTTACGTTAATCAGAGGTTTCATGACTGCGGATTTACATTTATATAACTTTTTTATGACTTTCAGATATCTAAACAAAACTAAAACTAAAATTTGTGTCATCATGGTTAAAATCTTCTGAAGACACAAATATTTGTGCACGTGGCTATTGATCGCCATTTAGATGCATGGAATCAGTTAACTAGTTCGATAAATATGTTACAGACAATAACATGGCGTATTGTTTATATTCCACGGGCCATCCTGATTTCTGTTTACGTGAGATAGAGGGTGTGGGACCCACACTTAACCCACCCTGTAAATTTCCGACCCATAAGGGAATTGACTTTTTTTTCTCTTGTGGGGGTGTATCATTTCCAATAAAATGGTTCTTAAGCCACATCCGTCCAGACTTTATCTATCATTTAAAAATACAGAAAACATAACATCTTAATTTTGCCGAGGAAAAAACAAATAAAAATCTTAACGCGGATTATGAATGACTAATCGGGTTATCGTTCACGATTGGTTATCACAATCACAAATATCATTTTATTTAGACTTAGTTAGCTTAACTAATGTATCGGGGTTTTAAGCGTGTGATATGAGCTTAACAATAAGGATATCTTAGTCGAGATCCACCTAGCCAATGAGCAGACTACGATTTTTAAGCTCATGGGATCGTTTTTGTTCTCCTTTAACAAAAATCATTTAATTGCGAGTTTTTTCCTTAATGACTTAATTACCGTTTAACATACTAAAACATAGTAGCTAGTACTAACATGTTATTGCAAATGTTATTTCTTTAGAAAGCTTTCAAAGATATCTCCATGATGGATACAAATTACGGTATTAAATTTATGTTCTTAGAAAAATATCGAAATTAAATGTATTTGGTGGCACTAGGGCTGTACATGGGCGGGTATGGGCGGGTATAAGCTCAAACCAACCTCGCACCCACAGGATGCAGTTTCTTTTTTCATAACCAACCCCGCACACACAAACAGAGGGCGGGTTTTGTTACCCACCCGCTGCGGGTAGGGCGGGTTTGGGTTTAAACCCGCTTAAACCCGCAATAATTAGATATAATCCAAAAATTAGATATACTGATCAGGAGGAGGAGTTCGCTATAATCTTCTGCACCACATTGAAATTTTCAAGATTACAATCCATGGAATCCGCTTTAATATATTTCATGACGCGTGCAGCTAATTATAGTGATAGCAAATCGAATATGCTTCTGTTTTATTTTTGATGGTAAAGAAATCTCTGAACGTTAAGAAGGCCAGCTCTTAAATTGGCACCTCTGTGGATATGTTCACACACAAGACACCAACAACCATTGAAAATGTGAAGTCTCTCGGAGAAAGGGACAAAAGAGGTGGTCTATGGAGCGAGCTGAACTTCTCAAGGCCAGTGAAGAATTAGCTGTAATCAACGTTGTATATTGAGCGGGTTTTTCGGGTGGGTATGGGCGGGTATGACCTAAAACCAACCTCGCACCCACATACAGCGGGGTTTTTTTTTCTTAACCAACCCAGCACCCACAACGGGCGGGTATGGATAAAAAACCCACGGGTTTAGCGGGTACGGGTGGGTATGGGTATCGAGGGTGGGTCTTGTGCAGCCCTAGGTGGCACCTACTAATGGATGTCAGGATGTGCAAACAAAACTATACAGCTATATAATGTGTTAGGCATCATTTTTGGGGTTGTATGATTAGTCACACATCTTTTTTTCAGTAAGGTTTAGGCGGTTGAATAGTAATGTCTGAATATTTTGTAGGAAAAATGAGCATATTCAGATGAATGTCGATTAAAATTCTAGACGTTTAAATTTGTTTGATCACTACAACAAACAGACGTATTTGTGACATTATGTTTGCAACATAATAGAAAACGTCATAAATATTAGTTATACGTGACAGTCTTAGTGTCACAAAAATATTGTGTTAGCTAAATCCCTAGAAGTGTCAGTATAGGTTACTTTCCACACCTGTCATTCTGTCGCAAATATTCATTTTTAAAATAAAAAATAAATAAAATTAATATGATTTTTTCGCAACGTTTTTAAGTGTGGGAAATTTATTATTTTCTAATTCTTAATTTAAAATAGTTATTATTTTTTATAACCGACATTTTTGAAATGTTACGAATAATCATGTATATTGTTAGCACTAAAATTTGTCACAAATATCCAATTATTCACGACATTGTGTAGTCGTTGAGAATAATATATTTTTCCTAGCACTCTCATCCGTTGAAAATAAGCTCATGTATTACTAACATTTTATGATGTTGGTAAAAACCATTTATTTGCCACTCAAAAATAATGTCACGATAATAACATTTTTGCGACGCATGCATCTATTAGAAATACATTTTTTACATTATCGATAATATAAAATGTTGTAAATACAATGGTTATCCTTGACGTATATAATGCATAATAAATGGTATTTATTTTAAACATTTTCATATGTCATAAAAAAAAATAGTTTGTAGTTTTGTATGTTATAACTACAAGTTCAACGTCTTAGCTGATTAGAATTTATATGATTTGAGTTTTTCATTCTAATTTTATATCCACTGCGATGCACAATTTTGACGATGCTTATTAATGTTGCACAATTTTTCTATGGGCTAGAGTGAAAAATATTTTCTTAATGTAAATTTAGCTGTGTGGTGCGTCTCCTTTCCATACTTTGTTTTTTGTTTGTTTCTGGTTAAACTATGAAAAAATTAAGTGTGTAGTCAGATTCGAACCTGAGACAACATATGAAATTATGAAAAAATTAAGTGTGTAGTCAGATTTGAACCTGAGACAACATGCTACCACTGCGCCAACTCGGCCGTTGGCAATGATATGTAACGATATACTCTACTTATAATATCATAAGTTATAATTATGGTCAAATATTACCCATAAAAAATATTGTTTGTTGGCGAAATACGATTCATAAAATTAGAAAAACGATTTACGTTTCGATTCACGATTTAAGAACCTAGGTTCAAAATGATAACTTTCATTAAAATGACTGGTCAATGTATCCAAGGAACTAGCAACAAGGATCCTTTGCAAAAAGAAAGGAAAAAAGAGGTCTACAGCGCGCACATACACAAAAAAAAAAGAAAGGAAAAAGAAAAGGAAAAAAAAAGTGGTTGAGAAACACTACATTTTAATCAATATCACTTTCACCACTTGATATAACACCTTCATCTTCACTATCATATTCACTCAAAAGACCACCTTCTCCTTCAAGTTCTTCTTCTTCTTCTTCAATATAGTCCTCGGAACCTTCAAGATCAGAAATAACAGTATCTATATCAACTTCTTCAGCGGCGACATCATTTCTATTCCAACTTGAATTAGTAGCTTCCTCATTGCATCCAGAATTATCTTGGACGATATTTTCTGTTGTGAAGTGTTCATCTTGCTGATATGCGTCGCCATTGTTTGGTTCTAGCCCAACCTCTTTCTCTAAGACATCATAAACATTCCTTGGCATTACACGCTGAACAACATACCATTTTCCGCGCAGTTTAAGGTCTTTAAGGTAAAAAACTTGTTGCACTTGGTCAGCAAGAACAAAAGGATCGTCTTTGTACCATGTCTGAGAGAAGTTAAGACTAGTGAAGTGACTATCAGTGACAATATTTTTCCTTCTCTTGTCGGTGTCCCACCAATCACATCTGAAAAGAAAAACTTTCTTTCCATACAGGTAACTTAGCTCTAAGACATCTGTTAACACACCATAAAAATCAGCAACATTAGATTGGTGCTCCCCCTTTACTACAACACCACTATTCTGTGTTCGCAAGTTTACTTCTCGGTCCCTTGTATGAAATCGAATTGCATTAGCGATACACCCACTATATCGCACTACGCGTGGATGAGGGCCAACTGCTAGTGAATACATTTCATCTGAAACATTAAGAGGATTCTCTTCTCGTAAACGATTCACCTGCAAAATGATAAAACGTTAATTCTAGTTAATTCTAGTCCCAATGATAGAGTGTAAAAGAGCAAGTTGGGTACAAAACCACAAGAACCAAATAACATAATGACACTATAAGAATTTAAGTCTTAAAACTCTAAGACATTAAATAAAAAATATTGCAGTTAATAAAAAATGGCGTCACATCAAGGTAGTTGCTGGTCATCTTCTTATTTTAAGATTATGTGCATATATTTTGGCTAACACGTATCTCATTTTCTTCATTATCACCAACAATTCAAAATTACCCATTTCATTTATATGTATATATACAAACACAATATAATCAAGATAAAAATGAGTATCTGACTATGTAGACATTCTCAAATTACCGAAAATACTCCTCATTCAACTAACACAGTCTACACCCATGAATATACTAAGTCTCAAACATGCATCTTTTTACAACAGTATGCTACGTACATTACTAATGATGGTTTCAAACTACGATAACATCAATGATAACGTCTAGGTATATAAAATAATCTGATTTACTACTTACCCGTTCTTCAAACCATTTAGCAAAATATCTTTCATGTCTCATATCCACATTATGAGGGTCTTCCTTTTCTAGTTCATCCATATGCTGTCTGCAAATGCACGACATATGAAAACGTCATTCTTTAAATTATGCATAACCATTATAAATAACTTCATTCTAAATTATATCCACTTACTCAATGTACGGTAATAGCTCTCTAGTATTGTTCAGAACACAAAATCTAGCTTTGCTGATATCTTTCACGTCCAACATTACGTTTTTAGCAGCTCCAAGCGGTCAAGCATCATTTGAGAAAACACTCAGCCCCTTAACTGGTTGTCCAGAGCCACCATCATGATTTCGATCTTCCCGGTTAAAACGTGTTTCAATTCCATGTAGATACATAGAGCAAAAAGTAAGACATTCGTTGTTGATGTATGCCTCGGCAATAGAACCTTCAGGGCGTGCCTTGTTTCGTACATATTGCTTTAATGTACGTAAATACCTATTTCAAGATCAGACATTGATTCAGTGAAAGACAATATAATAGACAGATTCAATAAGTTCAAAGTTAGTTGTCTTATGACCAAAACCAAAAGCCACGTCAGGTTTAGAAAAAGTAATGAGATTTGGAAAATTATCTAGTACGGGTAGATAGTATCGTCACCACTCTGTTTGATCACTTTGTAAAATATATCTACAGACATATAAGCGAATGACATATAAAGACAGATCACCTATCAACTGAATTCAAAAACTCAAGCTACGGATGGAGATGTTTATAATAGGTGGCATCAGTGAAGGTTTTACGTCATTGTAATTGTATTTAGAAACATGTACATCATCTGATACGGATACTTGAGCAAAGTAGTATAACCTCAAAAAAAAGAGTAATTGTGATACTAATTACCTTTCAATTGGGTACATCCAACGATATTGCACGGGTCCACCAAGAATAGCTTCATGTGGTAAGTGAACTATCAAGTGAACCATAATATCAAAAAATGCTGGTGGAAAAATTTGCTCCAACTTGCATAGTAGTACGGCAACATCCTTTTCCATTTTCTCTAGTACTTCTAGTCTTAGTGTCTTCGAACACAATTCCTTAAAGAAAACACCAAGCTCAACTAATGCACTGGATATACTTTTCGGCAGAAAACCACGCAGTGCAACAGGAAGAATCCGTTGTAGAAATACATGACAATCATGGCTCTTCATTCCGGATACCTTACCATCTTTTTCCTTTACACACCGAGCAATGTTTGAGGCATAGCTGTCAGGAAACTTCACAGACTTCAACCACTCGCATAATATTTTTCTCTCTGGAACCGATAAAGTATAAGATGCAGGTGGCTTAATTAACTTGTTACCTCTCTTAGTTAGATGCAGCTCCTTCTTCAAACCCAATCTTTCCAGGTCTGCTCTAGATCTTATGGTGTCTTTAGTTTTCTTCTCTATGTCCATCAGCGTTCCTACAACACTATCACAAATATTTTTCTCCACATGCATAACATCAACGTTGTGCCGCAATTTATTAATCTTCCAATATGGTAATTCAGAAAAAATACTCTTTTTGTCCAATTTAATTCAAAATCATACCGTTTCCTCTTTTTGGTGTTCGGTGCCTTCCCAAAATCTTGCTTCTCGACGACTTCTAGCTGTAATAACACATCATCTCCAGACAACTCCTTGGGCTTTGGCTTTTTTTCGGCTTTTCCATCAAATAAATGTTTGCCCCTGTCTCTCCAAGCATGAGTTTGAGGCAAAAACGTCGATGACCCATGTAACATATCTTCCGTCCACTCTTCAACCACATCGAGCGTGTATCTTTATTACAAACAGCACAAGCTAGATACCCATGAGTACTCCATCCAGATAAGTTTCCATATGCAGGAAAATCATTGATCGTCCATAACAACGCAGCATGAAGCTGAAATACTTCCTTTGAATCTGCATCAAAAGTCTGCACCCCAATTTCCCATAACTCTTTTAATTCATCTATCAGCGGCCTCAGATAAACGTCGATATCATTTCCGGGACTGTTAGGTCCTGGTATAAGTAGAGTCAAAAATATGAAAGGCTCTTTCATGCATCTCCAAGGTGGCAAATTATACGGAACAACAATTACAGGCCAAATACTGTGTGGTTTTCCATTGAGGTCATTAGATGGAATAAACCCATCGCTTGCAATGCCAAGACGGACATTACGTGAATCTTTGGCAAACCACTTATGTTTCTTGTCGAGCTTTTGCCAAATTTTAGAATCTGCTGGATGCCTAAAAACATTTTTCTCTGCTTTCTGTATTTTTTTCCAATATTTCATATCTTTAGCAGTCATCCTTGACATGAACAATCTCTGCAGCCTTGGCTTGAGTGGAAAATAACGCAGTACTTTCTGAGGTATCTTCTTTCCTTTTCCCTCGACGACTTTATACCTTGGCTCATTACACTTGGGACACCTTTCAAGATTCTCATTTTCCTTCCAAAAAAGTGCACAATCATATCTGCATGCATGAATTACTGTATAACCAAGTCCAAGGTTCCTCAATAATTTCTTAGCCTCGTAGTAGGTGTTTGGAAGTGTCTCACCTTCAGGCAATGCCGCTTTAATCAAATCAAGGATCATCTGGAATGATTTGTTATTCATGTGATTCATTATCTTGATATGCATCAACCTCATAACAAACTCTAACTTCGAAAAGTTCTTGCAATTAGGATACAAAGGCTCGCAGGCATCCTTCAAGAGACTATCAAACATATCTATGTTTTCACAACTGTATTGTGTACCTGAACTTTCATTGTTGTTTGCTCTGGCACACACATCTTCAAGAAGTTCACTAACCCCATCAGCTGTATAACCTTGTGTTTCTTCCTCATCAACATCGTCGTCATCAGAGACAGTTTCATAATCTTCGCCATGGTGTATCCATAGTGTATAATTCCTGTCTATGCCAAAATCTTCCAAGTGATCTTCAACCACCTGGATGGGCTCCAAATGACTATTTTTGCATCGGGCGCACGGGCAACGAGTCCTTCCCATGCTATCTGTGTGATCGCGAACAATCATGATAAATTCTTTAAGACCTCTTTTGTATGCAGGATGCAACCTAGATTTTCCTTGCATCCAACTCTTATCCATATTGTAGCAGTTAAATTCCTGGAAAAACAAACTAATAAGACTTAGCACTCTAATACAGAAAAAAAGAATGGAAAATAAGAACGGTGTATACTTGATTCAAACCCAAGATTCAAACCAAGATACCATAATTAAATGTCCTCCAAAGAAACGCCGCAGAAATTTAACAAGAGATGTAGGACAAAATACTTGAACTATATGTTAACCATGTTAGAATTTCTTAAACAAAACATGCTACTTCCATGCCACAGAAACACGACATTAGACTTACGCAACTGCCTAAAGAACCAAGTAATAAAATAGTACTCTTACTTAGTCCATATACCTATGGCAGTATCAACCCTCATATCACTTTTTCTGAGTAAATCAAGCAAGTAAACATTTCACTACCTAATACGTTCCTACAATATACTACTAGACCACCATCGCAATTATACTAAACAAAATCACACCCAAGCTAACTGCCCTGGGGTGGTCAGCCATAGACATAGATGAATGTACAACTTGAAAGTCTAAAATATATGTAAAAGATTAAAGAACCTTCCTTAACAACTTGACTGCCATCAAGTAACATTCAGAATACACGTCTACTGTATTCTAAACTTCTATGAGCCAATAAGATGGTGCCGATAAAAACGAGTCAAACTTAACAGATTTTGGCGTATTCAACTAACATTCAGAATTTCAAGCTCTACACATATAAGTTGAGCATTTTTTATTCTCTACATGTTACGTACTAGCACATGAGACACAAAACCATAAAGTATCCAGTTCATCATTCAAGGAAGCAAAGCACATAGACTGAGATTAATTTAAAATATAAACAATTTGCCTAACTAGCAGAATATGGACACAGAGATAATTTGACTATCGATCCCACTTCCCTGCAATATTACAAATGAGTTTATGATATTTAAAAAATGCCAACAACCATCAAATTATATAATCACACAACACAGCAATACCCAATTACCACAAATACAATAGATAATACGACAGTATAGATATACATTTCAGAGGCCTGGTTCTATAATAAACCCTTGATATTCAACTAAAGAATAAAGAACCCTTGATCAATTAGAACAAATGAAATAGAAGTACACGAAACCAAACGAGTACTCTATATGAAACAGTTGATGTCATTAATCAAAGAATCCATTGTGACAAGCAAACACCACATTGTATTCATCGTATTTTAACTCCCAGCAAGAAGGATAAGAATGATTTACAAAACTAGTGAAGCTATCGATATTACGTGATCCACATAAATTCAACAAATTATTCAACGGATAAGAACCTACAGATTAATGACATTATATATTACAAGATTCACAACTTTGGAAGTTAACAGGACCAACATCAAGAGACACCCACCCAAAGATCATATTACAATTCAAAAACAGGGTTTAGCCATTTAGATTATAAGGATCACAAACCATAATAAAGTCTTTAATTTGTATCATTTGGTAACGTGTATATACTTCACAAAGCACTCATGCAGAAACTAGAAACCTGAACCAGATGCTACTATACATTTCAACTTACTCATAAGTTCTCTACTATACATTTCATTAACTAAACTAAAATTAACTTTCTGTAAAATGATAAGGAAAAGCTTAGTCATTATGACTAACCTGAGGAGAAGTCATTATGATCAAGTATGCAGAACAACAAAAACGAATATAAATACACAGGGTTACAGCAACAAGAATATCAAGAGACACTTGCATCAAAAACAGGCATTCCTAGTGAATTTTCACTGACTAGCATATTTTTATAGTCTACACAGTTAGCATATTTTCACTTACCCTCGTTCTTTGTTGGTTTAACCCTCCACTGGTTGCAATAAGCAAAGAGCCATTCGACTTGCGCTCACTTACTACAGCACCTAAAATTCATACCAAAATGTGAATACAAAAATACTAGACAACTAAATATTGAAAATATATACATTTAAAGACATGGGTTTTAGATAGATTACATTCAAGTTTCAGGTGAATGACAGCATTGAGGATGTGAGTCAAACAAGAGAACCAAAAAAAGAAAAAGACCAGCAAAAATCGAACAGTTTATGGAATCTCCGCAGTAGTACAAACAAGCCACTACAAAAATAAATGAGTGATCCAGATAAATGAGGACTGAGGAGAAACAAGCTGGTTATCAACATTTTTCCCTTCCCCATCCAATTCTCTTAACATGCAACAGAAATTTACAGCCATAGATAACTACTGAGGTGGATCTTCCCAATGGAATGAGCTTCATTATTCCACCATCAGTTTACATGGACTGAGAAACCTAAGTTATCTCAAACTACGACGGCAAGCGACACTGCACACGTCACTATCAAGTACCAATACTACAGCTTCAATTCTTATTCAGGATGTCAAACAAGTGTTTAAATTCTCCAATTTAGAACCAAAAAACAACAAAGTGAAGATCAAATTTTGCATTAAATTACAATTCTTATTTAACTATGCTTGCCCAAATTCCAGGGAAGGATTCTTGCTAGGCTGAGCACCCATGCTAATATGGTGGCCAATACAGGAAAATAGTATGCAGGGGTCTGGCCGCAGGACACCATTAGTATGCTTTCAGTATTAGTATCGTGACCCTTTCACCCTAAAATAGGCTAATCACAAAGTTCATAGAATGCGACAGAGGCCTAGTCCTCCAGATAATCATGACATTTAAGAAAATTAGAAGTTCAAATTCTCGCCACACGTAAAAACATAAATTGAAGGCAAATGAATGATAATGGAGGTATAATTAGCAGAAAACATATGGACGATGCTGCAATTTGCTACAGTGTGACATTCACTACTAAAAAACTATGAAGATAAAACCGTTCGTAGTACTGCACAGAATATTTCAAGGTGAACTATCCTCTACCCTAATAGGGATTTGATTAATAAGCCTTCAAATGAACACCATATACAAGAAAGACTCCATTCAATTGCCTTTTGCTCCCATCCCTAACAAAATCCCATTCAACCAGTGGGTATATGACTACCAGCAAACAGTATGACTTAGATGAGTTCAACAAGTTTCATTGAACCAGACCGATGAGAAAATAAGAAAAGAAATAGATGGTTTCCGATGGCATTACCAGACTCTAATGATTCAACTTCAAAATTAAATGGTTCTCCTTCGCAATCTGATATCTTTATTAGGGCAATGGAGAATGTATAGTGTTCAACCTGCGACACATTGCGCAATTGTCATACACCAGATCAAAAGTAAGGTATAATGAATCAAAATTTGAATAAATTAAACAGTAATCTAGCGAAACTCCTAGGAAGATTGTGCCTTAGCGCAGTACATGACACTGCAAAACATAGTCACGTTGATATCCTTATCCACCTAATGTAATAACATTTTAATATTTCAAGTACATACACGTGCGCTAAATTCATACAATCAAGTCAAAATACAGAAATAAACTATTTCTTTGAACCGTCGATCTTAATTATACGTTCGGCTGCGTATGTCTTTGATTGATTAAGAATTAGGTACCAAGTTATACAGTGATCTTTCACTATATATATCTTTCACTGTACCAAGTTATACAGTGATCTCTAATCTTCCTTAAAAACTCCTAATTGTCCTGCTCTTGTTCTGAAGCAAATATAGTGGCCTGAAGTACAAAAAACCCAGCAAAAAACCCTACAGAGAGTATCACCGCAATCGCAGAACTGACCTTAAGCTAGTATTATTTCTAAGAGGTTCAAAACTGTTGTCAAGCAGATCTGACAGACAAACCTATCATTTAAGCATTTTATCAAACATCTGTCTATCATTCTTTTGACAAAGAAGCTTAAACTTGTTGTGCTCAGACGAGACTAAGTTAACTAGACTAGACTAAGTTATAAAACTAATTGAGCAAATCAACCTCCACTTCCTGCCTATAAAAAATAGTCTTCCCCCTTTTTTTGATTTAAAAAAAAAAAATTCCCTTTTTTATTCCCTTTTTTCTTAAGAACAACCCTATGTGTCTAGAGGCAAGTTGGATCTGTGACCAAGCTAATACATATGATGAATCTTTTCACTTCAATTCCGCTATCAAATCCAACAAACTCAATCACAACTATAGCCGGAAATCTCAAACCCTTACTGAAACAAACCCCTAAAAATATTCAATCTAAACTCCAAATTAGAACACGTTAACTGACTAAACGCCGAATTGAAACAAAACCCACATCTTACAACAGAATTAAGTACACAAAAAAAAAAAAAAAATTACTGAGTTTAGTTCTTACAGATTTATAGAATTGAATGATTGAGTTGGTGCCGTGGTGATGGTGCTCAAGGAGTAGAAGAAAGAATGTTATAGCGGTCTTGCAGCGGAGAAACGACACTGAAATGTTGAATCCTTGCTGTAGAATTTTGAAGAAGTTTACCTCGTGAGTTAAAACCTCTTTATTACTCGCATGCAATCCAATATTCGATCGCCACCGCGCATAACGTTTTTGGTTCGAGCTTTAGATCTTTATAGAAAATAATGATGATTCGATTGGCGAACGATGAGCGAGGAGAGGGGGAGAGTCGCAATCGGAAGGAAAGAGGAGAAGAGTTGAAGTTGAAGTTGAAAAGAAAATGAAATGAATTTGAATTTAGGGTGTAATACCACCTAATTAGCTACCGATTGTTGAGTAGCCCAAAATCTAAGTAGAAATGGTTACTTATAACCTACCGATTATTGGAAGCCCCAAATTGAGCATTGGCCAAATTCCTAGGTTTTGAAGAATGATTATAAAAATGAGTTTTGTAAAATCATTCATTCCTTTTTCAACTTAATAAACTACCTTTTTTAATCCATAGGTTTAAGCGTGCCTAACCATGTGGTTCGTGATTTGGATGTAGCCATAATCGTACGGAAGATAGGTTCCAAAGCCTATAGGTATAGCCCCTAATGAGTTTTTTCTAAAATCCTTATTTCCACACCAGCTAAAATTGAACCAAAAGATTTGAAGTCACTCATTTTATTGAATCGAAAAACATACATGTAGTTGAAATAAAATAGAAGTAAAACACATAAAATTGTTCAATACATCGCCCTAGGATTCTACGAGTTTAATTATATTGGGCGAATTGCCATTCAACTTCCTCCAAGAGAGTGTAGCAGTCCTCATGGCAAGTAAACTCATGACCACCTTAATTTATTGGCTCAAACCCAAAGTATCGGGAAAACAATTTTTTAAATAAGTTAGCGTTGTTGAATAATCATAACCAAATAAATATTTTTTGATGAGAGGCCTATTGATTCACAAAACTCTATCCATTCGGGTCTTCCATAGCCCTTACGAGCTTTCAATTCGCTTTTTCAACAAGACGCATTCATTGTATAAATATGTACCTTTCCTTATTTGTTTGAGCGTCCTCCTATAACGATTTCCGCTTAGTGCTTTAAAAACCTTAAACACCCGCTTCCACCAAGCATTGTGTTTTGATCATCCCCAAAGTAAATCGTCACCCATTGCGCTTCCTCAACGGAAAGTGCTTTGTGAGAGTGGTGTGTGCTCCGACAATAGCAACATCTTCTATATTATTGAACGGAGTTGTAGCCATTTTTGGTGATTCAAAGTGTTGGGGTGACGATTTAGGAAGATTGAATGTGATGGGTGAATAAGTTTGGTAGAGATTGATTTTGACTTGACCAAGCTAATACATATGATGAATCTTTTCACTGCAATTCCCGCTATCAAATCCAACAAACTCAATCACAACTATAGCCGGAAATCTCAAACCCTTACTGAAACAAACCCCCAAAAATATTCAATCTAAACTCCAAATTAGAACACGTTAACTGACTAAACGCCGAATTGAAACAAAACCCACATCTTACAACAGAATTACACACAAAAAAAATAAAAATTACTGAGTTTAGTTCTTACAGATTTATAGAATTGAATGATTGAGCTGTTGTGGTGATGGTGCTCAAGGAGTAGAAGAAAGAATGTTATAGCGGTCTTGCAGCGGAGAAACGACGCTGAAATGTTGAAATCGAACCGAAGAGAATCGTTTGAGATGAGAACTTATTGCTTCAAAAGTAAAAAATAAAAAGAATAGAACTTATCGGACTTATCGGACACGTGTGATAACACGAGATGGAGATGGAATTTTTTAAGGAGGTACTGTGACACGATTTATTTATTTTTACCTGTTTTTTGGTGGGATTTTTTAATAACTATATTTGCGCGGAAATTTTAATTTTTACCTCCAAAACAATCTAATTCTATTTTAGCTAAAAACTTCCCTCCCATATGTTTGGATAAATCCTATTTTGCATTTTTCTAGTGCTAGGTTGGCAGTAATATTTTTATATAAGATCTTCACAATCTGCATAAGATACAAATCTATCTATTTATCTATATATCTATCTAACTGACAATAGAAACGTTAGAACAGAAAATTTCCAGCGAGACGTTGTCTCGCGCTCTGCAGGGGGCCCCTTGCCCCCTAGACCCCCAGCGACCTGACCGGGCAGGTCGAACCCCGGAAGCTGTCTAAATGATTTCAATTCAAGGGTTTGTTGAAAATATCCAACATGAAGAAACACACGAAGAAGAAAGAGAACGACTTGAACCAAGAAACCATTCATCATTGTTGACGAAGAAGGCAAGTTTTTGTTTGCCTTTTTTCTCTATCTTTACATCACACCAAACCTTTCTCTTTCTTAATCATTGTTCATGTTGAATTTTAGATCATCCTCATGCCGATAAAGATGATGTTTCAGATCAGAAGGGCGGTATTTATCAATTTCTTCATTATATAGATTTTGTATTGATCCGATTTTAATACTGATATATGAAATCAGTTTTTGATTTTTTTATTTCAGATTTTGGTGCATTACTCTGATGAATTCAATATGTTTGTGTAAACTATTTCTTTTAAAAAATATTAATTCCAATGCTGAACTATGAAAACAATGTGTAGAAGTTTTCCTTCTATTCCTTTGTACATCCAAGAACATGATAACCCTAACTATACCTCAGATTTCCTTCTGTTTTATTTTATTCTTGACAACTCAGGTATTCGAACATGATTCATGTAGTTGCAGGTCCTGATTCTATGATATGGGAAATATGAATCTTTTGTGAATTTTATTTTGAATACTGACTATTGTTTGGATCCTGTTTGTAACTTGACTTACTTCACCAAGCAAAGCGATTGTTTTCCAAGGTGAAGACACGGTGGTGCACAATTTTACTAGCCAGTTCCAATAAATTTTTGATTGATTTTTAGGGCAAAATGTTGGATAACTTATTTGGAGTGATGTACACAATTTATTCGGCAAAAAAATTAAAACGAATATAGTTCATGGTAGTTATATCATGCTGATGATAATGAATATGGTATTTTGATCATCAAGGGATGTTAGCACAAAACCCATCCTAGGTAACCCGATAAAAAAAAAAGTAAAAGAAAGTTATACTAGATGAAAAATAAACCAGTTTGAATCAATCCCAAAGTTTGGTCTCTAGTAATCACAAAAGTCGCACAGGCCAAGAAGATTAATTAGCACCCAGTGCGAAGCACGGGTAATTATCTAGTCTAAACTGATGGAGATCCTAAAATACAAATGGAGATGACTAGTTGAGGAAAGAAAATATTTTAAAAGCAAAGCACACGGAGAGTATAAAGAATTATTTTTTTTTTAAATCAGGCATAATATTTCAATAAAAACAATTTGATATGTTGCAATTGCATTAAACTGAATGATTAAAATCAAAATTTGGTACTTAAGAGCAATAATTTGAAATTAATATAGAAATTCTCAAAGAAAAATCAACTGAAGTTGATGAAATAAAAAAAAAAATTGAATTTGAGTGTGGGTCATGGAATAATTTTTAGACGCCATACAAGATGATACCTCTTTCGCAGTGAGGGATAGAAGAAGAACCCAAGATGCTCAAGTAAATGTAGTTATGTGGTCCATTGGATGAATTTATGGTGAGATTATAGGATTAATAGAATGACATCAAACAAAAAACGAATTCGAGTATGGAACAAAGAGATCGGAAATTCAATCCTTTTGAGTTATTGTGATCGCATCAAATTGAATTATTGTAATCAAAATTTGATACTTTAATAGTAAAAAAAAATTGAAGCAGCTTCGAGCTTTTTAAAGAAAATCGGTTGAACATGATAAAATGGAATAAACAGAAATTGATTTTGAGGTTAGTACATCGAATACATTTTAGTCACCATATTTGAACAGACTATCTATGCAATGGATAAACTAAGAAAGCAAATTGGGAAAATAAATATTGTATATAGTGAGATTGGATGTTTCTAGTGAAATTGTTGAATTAAGAAAAAAATGACATCAAATTTGAATGACTTCATGTAAAATTACAAAAATTAGAAATTGAATCCTTTTGAGTTGTTATGATTGCATCAAATTGAATAATTGCGATCAGAATTTGATATTTTAATAGGAATAAGTTAAAAGCAGCTTCAAATTTTTTAAAGAGAAATAAATTTATATATTTTTATTAAAAAAGGAGGAATAACCTCATTGATGTGAATCTCCAACTCCTAGTTATAGAGAGAAGCAGAGTGAATTACATTTATATTACATTACATGCTTGAAATCGAAGATTGCTTAAAGGGACTCTAAGGTTTTCATCTGACCTCATGTGGTTTGTAGCTAATCTGTTGTAGTAAGCAATGGTCTCGTTTATATTTGCTTTCCGGAATTGAAATTGAAGATTGCTTAAAAGTAGTATAATTAATTAGGGGATATTTTACTGTTCATGCCGGCATGGAAAAACCATGCCAGATTTGATTTCCGGTATTGAAAAACCATGTCGGCATAGTTTTGATCAACTAAATTTCAAGACATAGTTTTGATCAACTAAATTTGACAACAATCTTGAGATAACAAAGGTTGCGAGTTCGACCGAGCAATGCTGTAACACATCTTACCCAACAAAATTATATTTATTGTAATACCCAGATATTCGGCGGTGGTCGGCCGAATGAAATATTTGTAATTGATGGTTTGTTCTTTCCTAACACCGTGGCCTTTTCAA
Source organism: Papaver armeniacum (assembly GCA_023531295.1). Classification (NCBI taxonomy): domain Eukaryota; kingdom Viridiplantae; phylum Streptophyta; class Magnoliopsida; order Ranunculales; family Papaveraceae; genus Papaver; species Papaver armeniacum. The sequence continues at coordinate 913,075 of JAJJWW010000469.1, forward strand.
CACTTTTGACTCCAGAGTTGGAAGAAAACTCTGCAGTTAAGCGTGCTCGGGATGGCGCAGTCCAGGAATGTGTGACCTCCTGTGAAGTTGTTGTCGGATGACCGCAGCGACACTTGTTAAAAATACCATAGTGCCGGATGACCGCAGTGGCTAAGTGGGGACAATATTGGCGGAGGGACGAGTCATTACATCAACAACAAACAGAATGACACGGAAGCGACAAAAGCTATAACACGGAAGCTTAGAATGTCTCGAAAGCCACAAAAACAACATACATGAATGAGATACGCAAATTATGGACACATGGACGGACGGATGAAAATGGATATCATTGAGTGGCGTATGGTGGTATACGATACACAAATAATGATATACTTGAGAAGGGCATGAATGACATACGCAAATTATGAACACATGGACGGACGGGCGAACACGAATATCGTTGAGCGGGGTCTGGCTTTGATGGACACGGAGGATGGCATATGCATGAATGACATTCGCAAATTATTGACACATGGATGAACGACTTTGATGGACACGGATGAATCGTTGATGGACACGGATGAATCGTTGAGTGGCGTCTGGCTTTGATGGACACAGATGAATCGTTGTGTGAAATTTGGCCCTGACTAGGGGTGGGACTTGGGTTGGTTGGGCGGGTTCAAAGGCTTGGCCGAGGCAGACCCGAGCTAGGAATTTTTTGCTCAGATTGCCCATCGAACCCGTGGAAACCCATTGAGGTGTTGCCCAAGTCCGCCCAAGTTATGTTCCTCGGGTTCCCCGGGTTCCTCGGGTTGTCCCAAGTTCCAATGTGATAATAATAAATTTAGTAATAATAAAATTTAGTTGCTCCATTTATTTTAAATTTCCAAATAACTGAAGATTATTTACAATAATATAAACTTTTTTCATATTGAATGATTAATGAGATAGATATAATTTATATTTTCATTAATAGATTTGAAGATAATATCTTAAATTTTCTCTAAATAGATGATAATACCAATTATAAAAAATATCTTATATATAGTTTTTCGGGTTGGGCGGGTTGTTTGGGTTAGAAATATTTTTGTCCATGCTTGCCCAAATTTAACTCGGGTTTATAAAATTTATGCCCAAGCTTGCCCAAAGTTTTGAAATACGTTGCCCATGTCCGCCCAACATTCGGGTTGGGCATGGGTTGGGTGGGTTGACCCAACCCAAGTCCCACCCCTATCCCTGACATAGTGATAGAAATTGACAAACCTAAACTAACCTCGAAAACCAATCTACAAAGATAAAATTATCCAAAATTTATTAACCACACAACCTACGTTGGCCTAGGCAATGTGGGATTATTGAAAAAGGGACAGGTGCCCTTATTAAATTTAGATACATGCATCTAACTAGCACAAGGTATTCGTTAGAACCATCATTTGGGGCATACATGAAAATTTTGGGGCATATTGAATAAGACAAAAACAGGGTTGGAACTAGTGTTTCTAGGGTGCCCCTTATCTAGCCATTTTTTCATATTGACAAAAATGCCCTTATTATTTATATTTTTTTAATTATTTTTAAATTAAAATAAAAAAATATTTTCTTAAAAAAAAAAAATTAAAAAATTGTTAAATTTTTTATTTTACGAATCTAAGTTCGGCGGACAAGTGATATGCCGAACCTAAACATGCGAGATTCGGCTGATAATATGTCAGCCGAACTTGTGTTTTGTGAAAACATACATAGGTTCGGCAGATTCGATAAAAAAATAGGACATCCGAATTTAATATTATTCTTCACAAAGTGAAGTTCGGATAACATCTTCGTGTTTAATTATCAGCCGAACTGTTCATCGACACTTTCAGGATGAAAAAAAAATTCGGCTGATAATTTTGATTCTATTGTGAGCCGAACTTTGCTCTGTAATTGTCGTAAAAAAAAATCCATGCAATAAGAAAAAAAAAATTAAAATTAAAAAAAAAAAAATTTAAAAAAAAATAAATAAATAAACTAAAAAAGTTAATATTAAAAATTAATTAATTAATCAAGGGTATTTAAGTAACTTAACCACCCATTAGACACCCTTATCATCCCACACCAGTTAGGGTCATCCATATGTATGCCCCAAAATTTATATATATGCCCCAAATGAGGGTTCATTTGTTAAGTACTTGTATGACCACGTCTGGCAAACAAAAGGGGCAGGCGCTTTTTTTTCTTCAAATGGTGAACGTCCAGCAAACGTTTTTTTCTCCGACAATAACAAAGACATTATTGCACGTGTAGCATTGTGGATGGACCACGTCTAGAAACTAAGAAAAGATAAAATAATCCTTCTTGTTATTAACTAACGACACCTATGTCCTAACTGGTATACGTGTCAGCTTCTCCACTTCCATATGCTCGGTGTTATGTCTAGTCACCCATCTAGTCCAGAAAAGAAATAATCAGCTAGACTAGAAAAATCAAAAACAATGGAAGTCTGAGAGATCGACAAGTAGAGAAAGTGAGAGATGCATCACCAACAAAAAATAAAAATTAGCAAGACATCTCTGTTGCTCTAATCAACAACAACAAATTACAAGCCCTTATAAAATCACCAGCAGAAACTCAGTTTCCGAAGAAGACGATTCAGCTGGTCTCGCTCCCATTAACTCACTTCATCGAACGATTCATTACCCTCTTAACTCAATACTTCTTTCTCAATCGTCTAATTTCCCTATTTCAAGGTTTCTCATAGTTTCTCTTCGATAAGTAAGTAATACAGGGTTTTTGAATTATCATTATTTTACTTTATTTAGATTGAATTGAAACTGTTCGGTAGTCGGGTTTTGCTTTTATTTGTATTTAAATTGATTAAATTTTGATATGTTGCAGGTTGGGGCGTTGTTAACTATCGAATTTCAATCAAATTTTAGTCAATTAAAATTTGTATTCAATCAAAATTTGCAGGTTGGGATTTTTCTTTTATTTGTATTCAATCAAAATTTGTATCTATGGTAATCTCCTAATGTTATACATATATAGCAGTGTGGTATGTGATGCGTTGAAATTTGAATTCTAAGTCGCATTGGATAGGCGATTTGTTGCAATTGCATATGGGGGATTATGTCCTTAGAGATGTTGTTGTTGTTGTTGGAGATGGGAATGCTGAATTGGCATTGGAAGCACTTAAAGAGTTTCTTAATGCTGGAGATGCAGTTGGAATTGAAAGATGTGTTTTACCAGTATTAGTGGTATTGCAAAATTTGTATTTGGAATTGAAGTTAAAATCGAAGAAGATGTGGAAGCAAAAGGATCTAGCTGCGGATAGTGAAAAACTCTGTTTTGATTGACAACAGAAGCAGCAACGGCATCAATGGGAACTCTACAAAACCAACTTCTCCTCCTCATCAATCGTAAGTTTGTTGATTTAATCCCTAAAATGCTATTTCATTGATTCATTTAATGTTCATGTTTTAATTGGATATATGTTCGGATGAATAAGGTCTGTTGGTGGAGAAAGGTCGGTGAAGAAGTTGAGATTATCGAAAGCGTTAACCATACCTAAAGGAACGATTGTGTCTGATGCTTGCCGAAGGATGGCTGCTCGAAGAGTTGATGCAGTGCTTCTTACTGATGCAAATGAGTTACTATCTGGAATCTCTACCGACAAGGTAGAGAAATGTTTGATTCATTCAGTTTTTTGCTTCATTTTTGCCATTGACCATTGTTTATTTATTTTCTGAAAAAGTTTTTATATTGTGTTTAGGATATTGCAACTAGAGTTATTCTTTGAAAGGTTAAGACCTGTAATGACGATAGTTTCCAAAGTAAAGACAAGGACCAAAGTATTTGTGGCATCCGATTCATTAGCTATCGAGGCTTTGCAAATGATGGTTCAGGGTTAGTATTTCTTTTCATAAGTTTATGTGATTGCCTTGGTTCTGAAGGTACTAATTTTAGTACCACTGAAAGACAACTCAGGATCGCATTGTGGGGGCATTTTTTCAGGTCTCTTTACTATTTCAGTTTCCCTGTAGTTTCTTTCTTGTCGAACAGAGCTACGTAAATTTGGGTTATGAATGCAACTAGACTCTTGAGAGCATGGGCTTAGGTTTGACTCGTTGATCGCTTAGCGCTAACCCGATCGCAACTTGGCATTTAAATCTGTAATGTGAATATCATCTAAGAAACAATCAATCTATGGGAAAGGTATAGACTAAAAAGAAAAAAGAAAAAAAAGCGCCTTCTCAATTTCATATAGGTCATAAGGTGATCTGTTGAACTTGAACATTTGAATTTGATGCCCCTCTTCAAGCTACAAAAGATGAACCACTTCTTTTTTATGTTTTGTTTCGTTCTTTATATATATCGTGCCTTTGAATTGTCAACAGTGTTTGTCATTTGGTTCTAAGACACTATCTCATGAACAATCCTGCTCATGTGATGTCTCTGTTGGAAATTGTTTTGCACAGAGGAAAAACCCGTATTTCTTTTTTATCTGAAGATTTCACAATTACTCGGTGTTACCTTTCTATTATGCCGTAGCTTCTCTAGCTAATGCCTGTGATGCTTATTTGGCTTCGTGCATTGATTTTGATGTTTGAGTAACCTAAATGGTAAAAAGAAGCAGGCCAAAACCCGATCCAACCGTACGAGAAGTCTAGAAAGCTTGCTATATTATTCCTGGTGGAAAGGTTTTACTCATTCTCTTGGTCATTCTTAACCTAATATCTTCTTCACTTGCATATATGATATATCAATATAAATTCATGCCTAGGTTGAGTAATAATTAGATCACCCATGCTGGGAAAATTCTAATGCTGCGAAAAAGCACAACCATGATCTCACTGTTAAACAAATGAAGAAGTTTTGATGTGTTTCTTCCCTTCTATTTTTATACTAATAAGGGGGTTTACATCATTTTTTGAATTTCTACGACACATTAGTGCACATGATTTTCCCATACATGACAAAGAGTGCACTGACAGTGGTACTGAGCATGATTGCAGCCTGTATCTTTGATTGATCAAGAGATTGTGGAGATGATAATGTTTCCTGTAGTGATATGGAATTTTTGTTCCATCTTTTTGGGAGTTAATCTGCTAGAAAACCTTTGTTTAAACAGGTAAAATAATTGCTATAGATATGGAATTTTGATGGTTTATCTGCCCAAACAGTAATGACACCGATTGCTTATGTGATGGAGTTCGAAGGAAACTATGGACCACATCTCGTATCTAATGTCAGTTTCGGTTAATTGTTGGATTCCCAAAGACCCAAGGCCCAAGATGTCTAAAAGGTCAGGTACTTGTTTTCATATTGTGAAAATTATTATGTTGATTTTTTTCCCCAAAAGTGCTAATTAGTAAAGATTAGATGAATTTTTTAAGTCAAAGAGGTGCCCTCCTCCTGCACTTTATTAGATGTGCACTTAATATTTGGCTATATTTAGATTGTATATACTGTGAATATATGTAGATTGCGTTTAATGATTTTATTTTTACTTGCTGAATATTCGGCATAAAATCTTTTTGATCGTGGAAAATGTCTTTTACTAGTCCCGCCAAAAGAAAAAAGACTTCCGCCAAAATTTTCATGATATTTCAAAAAGTCCGCCAAAATTTTCATTTGTTCTAGATTGTGGCCATAATCTTCGGATAACTGATCACGTTCCCCTTTTATACTAAAACAAAACCTCTTTTCATGTATAACAAAAAAAAAACTCAAGTAGAAAACCCTAAATCTGAACTTGAAAGAGGTAAATTAGTCTTAACCTTTGATTTTGATTTTCAATTATTTCTCTTCATCTTAATTGTTATGAGTACAAATCAGTATCCCTAATCTCTCATCCTAGCTATCTGTAACCCTAATCTCTCATCTGTTTTGGGTTTTTGATTAGGGACTCAGAACTGGTATTTGGGAGAGATTATTGATTACTTTTTTTTTGTTGAAAACTTGAGAAAAAACATCTTGTGGGTGATTTATCAAAGTTTTTCTTTAAACTTATTTCTTCAATTTTTGATTTTTAACCTCTGGCTTCCTTTTTTGTTATTTTTTGTTCTTTTATTAATTTTGTTTTTGAGTGTCTACTGTTCTTTCTTGTTAACCTTGATGCTTTTGGTTTATTTTCCTTTCAGTTTGTTGATCATATACTTTTTGTGTTCCATTATCAGGAGTACTACCAATTTTAATCAAGGGATAATGGCACCAGGTGGAGTTAGACCCCCTCGCACATCACACGCAGCCTCTCAGTTGTCACGCACCGGTAATTGAGTTAATCACATACCTACAAATTATTTTCTTGGAATTATTATGTTCATTTTGGGCAAACGTAGTATTATCTAACTCCCATATCTCTTGAAAAATAGATCTGCCAAAGATTAACAAAGGAGGAAGAGGAGATGCTCTTAATGCAAAGCTTAATGATCACATAAGGAAAAAGAAGGAAAAGCCTACAATAACGATCAAACCAGGTAAAAAGATTCCAACTGGGGATTGGGCCACCGAGTTCCAAACTGAAATAGGAATCATCGTCGAAAGTTTGCACCGTGGTCGACTCGCCCCAAATGGAAGTCAATTGGAAAATCGATCCGAAGAAATTTTATGATCTCATATTGGTAATCATATATTTTTTTTTTGAATCATTTAGTATCCCTACTACTCTGTTCTTCTAATGTCCCTACCGTTATGTTCTTCTTGCAATGACTACGGATTTATTAATTAGAACTCTCTTTGCGTAGTTTCTTTGTTGTTGGTGCTAACAGAAATTTGTTTGGTGATTGTGAACTTAGGAAAAATTCACTATTGATCTACATGTAGTACGCATTCGGAAGGCGGTCAACACAATGCTAGCAAACGAGCATGCACAGTTTAGATGTACACTTCACAAACACTACCTGCGGCAGTACAAACAAGATGGAACAGAAAGGGAAAACCCGCATCATCGGGTTAAGCGGGAGGATTGGGAGAAACTTTGCACTTGGTTTGAGTCCGATGAGTTTCGGGTAATATTGGTGTTCGATCCTTGTTGCATTTATAAGATTTATTTGTGGTAGTCATATTGGTGGTGTTCGGACTTCAGTACTAGTCGTATTTATGATATCTATGTAGTATTCTTCGCATTGAATCTGTCTTCTTTGCATTTGAATGCAGACAAGTAGCACTCAAGGTAAAAAAGTCGAGAAGCGAATACAACCATTCATTGTACGGGATCAAAACCTTTTGCCCGCTATAGAGAGGAAATGGTAATTGTGTTGTCTCTCGTTACTCTTTTATAAGTTTATGGTTAATATTGTATCTAATTTTTTTTGGGGGAAACCTTCAAATGTGATCCGTAAAACAGTGAAGTTGTTGAACAAATTGAATTCTACAAGTTAACCCACTGCAAAAATGATGTTTGGACCTGTCATACGGCTGAGGAAAACTATGTAATACAAGGATTTTCGTTGTGATTTTCTTTTAAGTTTTTTGTCTGAGAGTTATTATTTCGTTTTAGCATATGTTCTGCTATTTATTGTTAATTATTGTGTAGGGTAAAATGCTTGAACTCCGAGCTGCGCCTACACCTGAAGGTTCAACACCCTTGACAGATGCTCAAATATGTGAGGAAGTGCTAGGTGTAAGATCCGGTTATGTCAAGGGTCTTGGTCACGGGTATGAAAAACCTAGCTCGTCCGGCCTTGAATATAATGCGGAGTTAGGCGAAGCTCTTAGGAGGGCAGATGAAGCGAGAGAAGAGAAATAAGGAACTTGAAGAAAGAGTTGATGAGCAAAATCGCACAATACAAGGGTTGGTAAATCGACACAATGGATATAAGAAGAATGTTGCTTGAAATGCAGGGAAATCGTGGAAGTATTCCCGAGAACCGTCAAAGTACTCCCCGAGAACCATCAAAGCACCTCTTGAGAGGATTGCTAAGCAACCACCAGTTGAGATGCATGTGCATCTCTGTTTCTTTTTTTAGCTTTATGTTTCACTTTTGAAATTTGTAGTGGTATCGTTTTTTCTCTTTCAAGTTGTTTAGAATTTTAAGTTTCTTAATTAGTGGTGTCATTTAATGAACAATGTAGATCTTTTCTAGTAATGAATGATTTCTTTTCAAAAATAATTATTGGTCAAACTTTGATGAATTACAATTTTTAACTAAAATATGAAACTGACTCAAGAATTTGTAATAAATTTGTAATATGGCGGATAATTCCTTCCCCGCGACTCAATTGAGTATACATACTCCACGATCATAAGTGTCGCGACAAATGAGTATATTATGTTTATTTATCAAAATTGCACGTGACAAATGTAATATTTTATGACATAATAATACGTAGCAAATAATTATTATTCACGATATTATTACGTGTTGAAAATAACATGTACTAACAACAGGTTTATCTGTTGTGTATGCACTAATTTTTTAACGCATTAATATGTTGAAAATAAGGATTGTTTGTGATATTTTGAACCGTTATAAAAAACATATATTAACGACGGCTGAATCCGTTGCATATGCACCAATTTATAATGCATTGATACGTCGAAAATAAGGATTGTTTGTGACATCTTAAACCGTTATATATAAAATATATTAGCGACGGGCGTATCCGTTGCATATGCACCAATTTTATAACGCGTTAATACGTTGAAAATAAGTACTGTTTGTGACATCATAAATCGTTATACATAAAAAAATTTGTTACATAAACACACGTCACATAAAGGTTTTTCGGTATAATTGAAAAAAACAGTATTTGTAACGCACAAGCTATTTGTGACGCAGAAAACATGTTTGTGACACAAAAAAGTGCTGAAAAAAACCCTCGGCATAAGTGACGCTTTTAGCGTCGGTCGGATTATTTGCAACACCTCTTTTTATAACGCATTGACCGACAAAGAAAAAACGTCACAAAAATATATTTGTGACGTAAAATCAAATATTTGTGACGCTATTTTTCATTGAAAAAATCATGTTTTGTTGTAGTGGATGCATATAACAAATTTATTCAAGCTAATCCTATTTACTAGGACAAGCAAGATTTTCTTACCCTTCAGCAGTCGAATATCTCGTCAAGCTAAGGGTGCACGGGAACCGAGCCGGACCGACGGACCGTCCCTGAACCGGTGGAACCGTATTTGGTTTTGAAACGAACCAAGGAAGGGGGTACAGGTACCGATCCAAAAAATAGGAACCGAGCTTTGGGGTGCAGTGTACACAAATCCAATACAAGTCTCGTCTTCGTCCCGGACCGAATGTACCGAGTAGTATGATCGATAGGGCTATAGTCTATAGAAGACCGCCAGTTGTCTTGTTTTTTAGCTTTCTCCCGATTCGCCATTGATACTACTCATTTTCTTAAATGAGTATAAAAGATGCACAAAATGTGTGTTTGCTTGAGACTTTGGGTTGGTTTTTTTCTAATAAAGATGGTTTTTGTAATGGAGATGTGTTTTGCAGTATATCTTAGTAAATTCAAGATGTAAAGTACATGAAAGTAAATAGGAATACAAACATATAACGTGGTTTGTCCTTGTAGACCTACATCCACGGTGAAAAATTAATTTTTTAATTATTGAAGGTCTTACCCTTTTTAGAACTACAAATCTCTCTCAAACTTCTGGTTTTCTCTCACTTTCTCTGGAGTGTACTAACATTCAAGATTACATATCCATTTCCTTCTACATGGACTAGTATTTATAAGCAAAGTAAACTCCTAAAAATATGATAAGGTCCTTCTGGACTCGTGACGATATGGTACATCCCTCCATCGCTCGGACTGGTACCTTACTACTCCTCTTTGTAATTATGTCTTATTGCTCCTTCTTAGAGACTCATCGTATTGCTCCTGATAGAAATCCACAGGCCTATCTAACCTCGAAAACCGGCTTGCAAGGTTAGGATTTCCCGAGGCTTATTAAGCATGGGACCTAGGTTGCCCTAGGCGATGTGGTACTATTTAACACCCCCCCTCAACGACTAGGGCTACACTGACGGAGTGGCACGGAAGCCACGGACACACACTGGCGGGGATACAGAGTGGTACGGAAACCACGGACGCACACTGGTGGGGATACGGAGTGGTACGGAAACCACGGACACACGGGTAGCGTTGAGAGGGGCCTGGCTCTGATACCATGTTAGAACATGAACATCAGAGGAAACTACACAGATTGAGAGAGAAATCTCTATTGCATTGTATTCATTAGATTGGCAAAACCGTAGTACATATACAGGGATTACAATGAAAAGAAAGGTAACAAAATATACAAAAGATATGTACAAAGGATGCGTACAATATTATGAAAACACTAAAAATATATGCAGTTAAGAAAGGGGATAGAAAAGATAGTATAGTATCTCGTAACACCCCCCCTCAGACTCAAGATGGTGTTGAACTCATCTTGAGTCTGGAAAGCAAGAACTTTAGTCGAGGAGCAGGATGTGACTTGGTAAATAAATCCGCCAATTGAAATTCTTAGCTTACGGGAGGAAGAGTAATCGTTCCATGCTTAAAGTGATGTCTTGTAAAATGACAGTGAATCTCTATATGCTTTGTTCTTTCATGAAAAACGTCATTATGAGTAATTTGAATTGCAGCTTTGTTATCACAAAATAGAGGTGTAGGAGTAGAAATGACAACTCCCATGTCACTGAGTAACCATCGAAGCCATATGATCTCAGAGGTAGTATGAGCTAGAGCTCGATATTCTGCTTCAGCACTTGAACGAGATACAACAATCTCTGCTTCTTACTTCTCCAAGATATAAAAGAATCTCCCAAGAACAAACAAGACTCGTAATGGATCGTCTATCCGTAACATCCCCTGCCCAATCTGAATCTGAGTATGCTCTAAGAATAAGTTTAGATTTAGATGAGAACTGTAACCCCTGATATAAGGTTCCCTTGAGATAACGAAGTATTCTAAGAACAGCAGCATAATGAGTAGAGCGAGGAGCTGACATGAATTGACTTACAATATGAACTGCATGACTAATATCAGGTCGAGTAATGGTTAAGTAATTCAGACTTCCTACCAATTGCCGATATAATGTTGGATTGGATAAAAGCTTTCCATCTGAAGGACCATGTCTGACATTCACTTCTAGTAGAGTGTCTGCAATTTTAGCATCAGTAATTCCAGAGCGTGCAATGATTTCAGATGCATATTTAGCTTGAGAAACAAAGTAACCATCAGCTGACTTGCTAACCTCAATACCAAGAAAATAACTGAGTGGGCCAAGATCCTTCATTTGAAAACATGCACTTAGATGATTTTTAAGATCTCTGATACCTTCAACATCACTGCCAGTGATAACCATATCATCTACATACAATAGGAGGATAACAATACCTTTGTTTGATGATCGTGTAAACATTGCTGAGTCATAGTAACTCTGTGTAAAGCCATATTGAAGAATTGCGCTACTGAATTTTTCAAACCAAGCACGAGGTGCTTGTTTCAGTCCATAGAGAGCTCGACGTAGTTTACACACCTGATTTGGAGCATGATCTAATCCAGGAGGAGGACGCATGTAGACTTCTTCTTGCAACTCCCCATTAAGAAACGCATTTTTCACATCCATTTGATGAAGATCCCACTGTCGAATAGCAGCAACTGCAATAAGTGTACGAACAGTTATCATGCGGGCAACAAGAGCAAATGTTTCCTCATAGTCTATGCCATATTCTTGAGTATATCCCTGAGCAACAACACGAGATTTGCACCGTTCAAGACTCCCATCTGACTTGGTTTTGACTTTGTAGACCCATCTGCTTCCAACAACAGATTTTCCGGGGGGAAGATCTACCATTTCCCACGTACCAGCTTCTTTATGTGCAGTCAACTCATCTGTCATCGAATCCTGCCAGTCTGGTATAGCTGCAGCTTCTCTGTAGTTTCTTGGTTCATAAACAGACATAATGGTGGATAATGAGAAATGATAATCAGAGAACTTAGCTGGAGGTCTTCGATTACGAGGTGGCAGTGTGTTAACTTGAGAATCAGAATCTCTTTCCAAGGCAGCATTGTTAGGTGAAGGAATGGAGTGGTCGGACACAGCTGGAATCTGATGAGTATCATCTATATGTGGAACAGTTTCATTACTAGAGTCAGGCACTAGAGATGTATTGGTGCTGACTTCACTAGAAAAGGGATTAGTGTAAACGAAGTTCTCAAAAGAAGAGGATTTACTGTTTGGAAGAGACCAAAATGGAACCTTTTCCCAAAAGGTCACATGTCTAGAGACTCGAAGTTTTCTACTAACAGGATCATAACATCGATATCCCTTTTTTTCAATACCATAGCCCAAAAACACACAAAGAACATTCTTTTGAGTAAGCTTATTTCGTTCACGCTCAGGAAGGAGAACAAAACACGTTGAGCCAAAGATTTTAAGCTCAGAGTAATCAGGTTTCTTACCATAGAGACATTCATAAGGAGAAATACCTCCAATGATAGATTTGGAACACGATTGATAGTATAGACTGCTGTAAGAAATGAATCTCCCCAGAAATTTGATGGAACTGATGCAGAAACTAGTTGGGTTCTAGCTGTTTCGATAATATGACGATGTTTACGTTCTGCAACTCAATTTTGTTCTGGAGTTTCAGTACAAGATAGTTGTAATAACGTGCCTTGAGTTTTGAGAAAATCTTTGAAAGGAGTGGATATATATTCACCTCCTTGATCAGCCCGAAAGATTTTGATAGATTTACCAAACTGAGTTTTGACCATAGTTGAAAAGGTTATATACAAGTTCAGAAATTCTGTTCTTGAACTAAATAGATAAACCCAAGTAAACCGAGAATAATCATCAATGAAACTCACATAATATAGCGCACCTCCTTTTGACATTACTGGAGATTTACCCCAAACATCAGAGTGAATAAGAGCAAAAGGTTCAGTAGTTTTTGAGGTGCTTGCATTAAAAGAAAGTGCTAGTTGTTTTGCCAGTTTACAAGAAATGCAACTAGCTTCTTTGTCTACTTGTATATCTCCTAGTAGACCTTTATTGACCATATATGAAAGACGAGAAAAAGAAACATGACCTAGTTTAGAATGCCAAGACATAAAAGGAGATGTGGAATGAGATGTAGAAGTTGTAGCAGCAACATGATTTCTGAGTTTTGATGGAATAATCAGAGTCCGTAGAAGATACAATCGACCCACTCTACGGCCTATCCCAACTAGATTCCCTGTTTTGAGATCCTGAATAGCACAACCAATAGGAGAGAAAACAATGTTAAAACCTTGATCACATAGTTGACCAATTGAGATGAGATTCATTGTAATCTTAGGAACAAGAAGAACATCTGGTACACAAATGTTATTTGAATCTCTAACCACCCCAATGTAACTGGCGGTTACAACAGTTCCATCAGCAGTGTGAATCTTAGGAGCAATAACTGGAAAAAGACTGTCAAAAACTTTCGAATCATAAGTCATATGGTTGGATGCTCCAGAATCCAGATACCATCCAATTGAGAAAATACCTGAGGAAGTAGAAAAGACTGATGCAGCTGCAGTATTGTTACTGACTCAAATAGCTTGTTTAATCATCTCCTGTATGTCAGCAAGACTAGGTGATGATGTATCAGACAGAACTATTGATTGAGATGATGCAGATGGTAATGCTTCAGCATATGAAACTGGTGCAGCAGTGAATCTACTTGAACCATTAAACCTGGTTGTACTATTAGCATTTAATCTCCGCATATTCCCCGGAGGTTGGATAAGTACAGTTTCTGGTAGAATGCCCAAGTTCTTTGCAGTAGTTGCACTGTGTAGTAGGAGTATCTTGCGGTATTGCAACAGGTGGCAAAGTGCAGTTCCTTGCTATGTGACCAGTTTTCTTGCAATTATGACAAACAGGTTGTGAAGAATCACGCTGTGTTGCAAAACTATTCTTCTGATTGTTGAAGTTTGAACGATGTGCAGGCATAGAAAATATTCCTGAGATCTCTGGCTTGATCCGTTTGCGTGTCTCTTCAGTGATCAGCTCAGATAAAGCAGTTTCTACGGATGGGAGAGGTGAACGATGAAGAATATCACCTCTGAATGATTCAAACTCTTCTCGTAGAGCCATCAGGAGTTGAACCAGTCTTGTCTCTTCTCTATACTTCTCCCATATTGCCAAATCAGTTATCCATTTTGGCTCCATAAGTGCAAGTTTATTCCAAATCACAGACATCTCAGAGTGAAAATCAGAAATCGATTGATCTAATGGTTGTTTCATAGAACGAATATCTTGTTCAAGTTTGTATCTTTGAGCAAAGTTAATTTGTGTGTACCTTTTTGCGAGAAAATCCCAAGCATCTTTAGCAACTTAAAAGCTTGTAAGCTGCATACTGATTGAAGTAATCATCATGTTGCCAATCCAAGTCAGGATCTTGTGATTGTTTGTCTCCCAGGTTTCAAGACTACTTGTTGATGTTTCGGTTCCCTTATCTTTGATGATAGAATTAGATTCTTTGGGTTTTGTTTCTGTCCCATCTATGTATTTCCACATGCTTTTGCCTTTGAGAAAGCTTTTCATAAGAAAAGACCAAAGGAGTGTAATTAGTACCATCTAATTTTGCAAAGAATAGGTTGAAAATCTTCGCGTGACATGATTGTTAGGAGGATGAGAAAGGAGAATCGGATTAGGGTTTAACAACTGAAGATAAAGAGTGTTGAGACACAAGTGTAAAAGATTTCTGGCTGGCTTAGGGATATTGTTTGTTTGCAGCAGAAGGTGGCCTTTCAGATCTTACCTAGCTCTGATGCCATGTTAGAAATCCACATGCCTAACTAACCTCGAAAACCGGCTTGCAAGGTTAGGATTGCCCGAGGCTTATTAAGCATGGGACCTAGGTTGCCCTAGGCGATATGGTACTATTTAACACCCCTCCTCAACGACTAGGGCTACACTGACGGAGTGGCACGAAAGCCACGGACACACACTGGCGGGGATACAGAGTGGTACGGAAACCACGGACGCACACTGACGGGGATACGGAGTGGTACGGAAACCACGGACACACGTGTAGCGTTGAGAGGGGCCTGGCTCTGATACCATGATAGAACATGAACATCAGAGGAAACTAAACAGATTGAGAGAGAAATCTCTATTGCATTGTATTCATTAGATTGGCAAAACCGTAGTACATATATAGGGATTACAATGAAAAGAAAGGTAACAAAATATACAAAAGATATGTACAAAGGATGCGTACAATATTATGACAACACTAAAAATATATGCGGCTAAGAAAGGGGATATGAAAAGATACTATAGTATCTCGTAACAGCTCCTTCATCGGGTAGCTCTACATATCGCCCTTCAAGCATGTTTCTGACACGATATACCTTAGTTCACAGCTGTATCGCCTTTTAAATCGATTTGACAGTCATTAGTATTTGACTAGACTTTACACGCGGTAAATATCTAGTTTCTAATATGATCACCTTTTGGGTTTATTCGGTGCGTCTTTCACACCTTTTTATCATATGATCTCACCTCCTGGGATGCTTACACATGGCAATTGGGTAACCCACAAATGCACATACTTTTGACGAGAGTTTTCAACGATGATGTCTGACCGTTTTTGTTGCAGTAGCTAATTAAGTAATTTACTTGAAACAATATCCGAAAGTAATGGTGATGTCACTCCAGAGTTCGTGTTATAGATTTTTATTTTTTTCATTTTTTATTTTTATTTTGCAACAAAATGTCTCATTTTGCAACACGTATCGAGGATTCAAAATGTCTACACCTCAAAATGTCTCATTTTGGAACACGTATCAAGGATTCAAAGCATATCCTTAGGTGGGAGTTTATTATACAAAGCACGTGATATGATGTGGTGGTGGCAATCCTTCGACTCCTCGAGTACATGTCCATGTTTGACGCCACCTTGTTTAGCTGTTGGCTTAGACGCTTTATGTCTACACCTTAGTAGGTGCATGTGTGCCACAGATGGTTGTGAAGTTTGGGGTGTGTTACCGTGTGTATATATAACCCCAAGATCCCTTGGTATATATGGTGTTGTCATATATCATACATTCGTGTATATTCATATAGAGAGAAAATAAAGTACAATGGTAATCAATCTATACATGCCAGCAAAGTTTTTTATTACGAAAATTTCAACTCATGCACGTTTGATGAGGATGAGTATCATCAATTACTAGTACTCTTCCCATATCAATTAAATTCTATACATTTTTATGACTAATCTTTAATTGTAAAAAGAGCAGATGACGCGATGAGTATCATCAGTCAGCGTGCAGTATGTTTCTACTTCTTTCGTACTCCTCGATTGTCATGCTCTCCACCTTACCAGCCCCCACTAATGGTTGGATAACAACAACTGGAGAAAACAATAGCTAGATATGTTAGAAATGGTAATAAAGAAATCAGAAACGAGTTGCTATAATTGAGAAGTGAGTACCAATACGTGCATACCTTCAATACCTATACCACTGTGATCATCACTCTGAATGCCAGAATAAATTGTGTCTTCCACCAATGTCTTGCCCACTGTCAAATCATCTTCATCTCTACTGTACCTTTCATCCATATAGACAAAAGCAGCTCCGGACCCGGAACCAGTTTGGAATACACCCCGGATGCAGTCAATGTCGGTGTTAATCAAATCAAGGACTCCGGCATTGTTTACAAAGAACAGTTTAGGGTCATGGCAACCTCGGTTATAGCCACCTAGCAGTATAATACCCCTGTGTTGTTCCGGTAATAAACCATCTTCGATGTCTTGCAAAACCAATTCGTATACCTGTTCCACCATCGTCGTAATGTCGATAAATCGGTTTTTTCTTTCGGCAACCTATAAATAATATAAACCAATATAGTAACTATCATTTTTTTGCATTAATCAACTTGCGTATCAAATGATTGACCAAATGTAATTATCAAATCCTCTTAGTCAACTTACGTATGTCAAGAACCTGTTGACCAAATGGTCAGCATGCTTCTCGAATCCTGCTCGAGTCAAGGCTGCAAAGTTTCCTATCTTGATAATTTTGGTCGTCACTCCTGTATACAAGTCATAATGATATCACCGTTAAATAACTTTCTTATGTAACCACTGGATAACAAAAGAAATAAAACATCAAAGCCTAATTGACTCACTTTTTTTAGTTCCGGTAATATCAGTTTTTTGCATATCCGCCCCTAAAATAATCGCGTTTCTTAAAACTGTTATTCCTGCCGTAGTGGTACCAGACCACATACCATCGTCACAAGTGTTAAGACCTGATGATCATGCATGAATATGTCAGTAACAATGGATTAATAACATTTTCTCTATCCACAACCAAATAAAGAAAGGTCCTTATTATCAGAAAACACATTCCTGGAGACTTTGCTTCTTAAAATTTTCTCATAAATTTTTTTCTAAAATTTAGATTTTAATCTTAACCCTTATTCAAAAATGTATCTAATACGCAGAGGAAAAGAAAAAAAACCCAATTTATAGTTAATTTTATCCCAAACCTAACTTCTAAGTTTTGGGTACAAATCAGAACCCTAATTTGAAAACGAAATACTCTGGCTAGAAGCGTATCTAGTACGCAAAGCGAGAAAAAGAACAACTTTATTTGGGAAATTAAAACCCCTAATTTGGAAATTAGTAGATTCTTAATTCGGTAATCTTAATTAACCCTAATTAAAGAAAGCCGTAAGATAAACTTTCAGAAAAATATTCGAAACAAGAAACCCCTAATTTCGAAATCAAATAGAGAAACCTAGCTAATTACGATTCTCAAATTAACAATGTTTCAATTTAGAACAAATATTCAATTGAAAATAAAAACTGAGTTTAACAAGCATCCATCTTACTTTCGACTCCTGCATTCGTTACTAATCTAACATCCTCTGTAGAGATCGAGATCGCCATAGCCAGTAGTCAGGAAGGGAGAAGGAGAAAGAAGACGTCTTACGCGATCTAATTAGGAGTACAAGATTTGATCGAGTTTATGGTTTATTTATAGACTCAAATGTAACCGTTATTATTTATCAAAACTTACCAATAATACCCCTCAATCCCTTGACCGACCTTAACTATGAAGAAATGTGGCCTCTTGTTAATCAAACGAAATCGTAAGTCGCAAGGTTTGACAAAAAAAAGAAATTAACTTAGCAAAAACTTTCCAAACAAAAAAAAAAAAGCGGGCCAGAAGAGTGAAAGTCATAGCCCATGGTGGATCCTTCCCTTTCGATATACAAATAGCAAGCATCGTGGTCATTAAATATTTTTCTTTTACCTTTTTTTTTTTGTTTTTTTTTGTTTTGTTTTTTTTTTTTTGGCTACTTTTAGGATTCGTAGCAAAGCCAATGATGAGAAGAAAAGTACAAGTGTGCTTGGTTATATGCATTTTTGGGTCCACCACAACAAAATCCCCATTGAAACTGTGAATAAAGTGGGATCTATGCGCACGTGTTTCTCTGAGAAGAAAATGGTGATCTACAGTGAACATACATAAAACAGTGTTTGAACATCTAAAATCTTATTACCACTTGAAATTCAGATTACATTCAACTATAGTTAAAGATAAATATGTTATACACCTCGACTGTTTTTATTAAAAACGTAAGCAAATTGTTCCGCAACAACAATATAAAGTCTGATTCAAGAACAACCTCAAAGCGTACTTGCATAGGAAAATAAATAAACCACAAAGCGTAATTGCGTAGAAATAAGAACAACGCCAGCAGCAGAGTCAAATGATTTCCTTTCTAGCACTCCCCTGCAATCTAGATTTCCTTTCGAAATCAACAGCAGCATTCTTCAAAAAAAATTCTCCAAAATCATCGGGACAATTAGCACTAATGATGTAAAAAAACTGAACCGCAACTTCTATCAATCCGGAAAGCATATTTAAATTTTGTGTTTCAACAGATCATGCCATTAAATGTTTGCTCCAGCATACTAAGCAAGAAGATTAAATTTCAAAGAATTTTCGACTTACAGCAGGTTTTTGCTACCTAGGAATTGTGGCCATGTAGGAAGAATTCCATCTCTTACACCATGCACTACCTATCTATAAAGCTAAACTCGCAGCACGATTTAAGTGACTCATACAGTTGAGCAAGCCAGCTGAGGAAAAAGCCGATTAAAGAATGAGTCGAACAGATTACTGTGTTTAATCCATAACAAAGAACCATGAGGACATCCTGTAATCTTTAATTGTTTACGTTACACAATCCATCAATTGCCTGACATCTACAAGCCAGGCTCATTCTAGAAGAGTGTTTTCTACATCTACCACTTGCTGCAGTTTCTCTGACAAGTTGAGTTGACACGGATGGTTTCCAACAATCATGTTTGCAAATTATAGTCAGATACATAGACAATCAGGTACTAACAACATAGACTTTTATTGCCGAAAGTACCAGCTACACTCCATGGACTAATGTTAAGACAGAGATCTGTCTCCATGGACAAGTCAGCTTCAGATACTTAAATGGACAAACATTACCCGATGGTACTTGTTCAAATTGTTAGAAGGCATAAAACATGTACAAGTGACAGAAAGAATAAAATTTGTTGGCACAAAGATACATCACATACCTTTTCAGCATAATGAGAAAGTGCAAATCCTGTTTCTGAGAATTCTGTTCTTTCCAGCCTAGGTTGTGCGTGGAAATTCTGGAATAGCTTTGTTGCAAAATGTTGCATTTGTTGATTTTGGAAACATGCTGCATAAACAAGAACAGCAGGTTGATAATACACATCACAAAGAGGATTTTGATGTAAATTTTCATCAAATTTTATAGACTTCTCTTTTACCAAGCTTCATCCAAAAGAGCAATGATTCCGATCAGTTTCTGCAAATATTAAGAACACTACTATAAGTTAAGAGGTTAACTGGCACATAATCATTCATATCCAGCAAATGGATATCCACTAGGCAATTTTGAACTTGGTGCATATTACTAATTTACTAATTTCTTGAGTGGTCATAATACTACAACTTTGACCAACTATACCTTAATGATATCTGCTTGGTCCCAATTGCTTATGATTTCTTTCTTAGCAGCCGCAGGCGATGGCCACCGAGCCAGTCTCAAATTTGGATCATAAGAGAGGATACAACCAGCCTTCTTAGCTATCTTTATAGCAGCGAGTTGTGTTGATCTGCAAGGTTCCTCGATCAAACTCACAGAGACAGAGTGAAAGACATATGCCTGTAAAAAGTTTTATGAAAAAGATAATGCTTAGTGGTAAAATAGTTGGAGTTACATAAAACAGAACAGTTTCGAGTAACGTGAAGCAGAAAAAACAATTTCAAGTAGCATTGCTGTGCTCAGTATTATACCTTCTTCAGAAGGTCTTTATTAAGTTCTGATTCACACAGAAGCATATCTTCACTTGGATTGTGGAAAAACATAAACTCATGTTCACCATCAGCTCTCAGTGTTACGAATGCCAGTGCAGTTCACGCTTTGTAGTCAAAACAAATTCCAGAATTATCCACATTGCTTTGCTTCAAGATGTTGGACACCATATGTCCAAATTCATCATCCCCTATCTGAGATTCAACGTACGAATCAGTCTAAGAGTTGGTGAAAGGAGAATGACACAAAGAGTAGCTTCAACCAATAAAAGAGGGATCTTATACGCACCTTTCCAACAAATGCTGCTGAACCACCA
Organism: Papaver armeniacum; assembly: GCA_023531295.1. Classification (NCBI taxonomy): domain Eukaryota; kingdom Viridiplantae; phylum Streptophyta; class Magnoliopsida; order Ranunculales; family Papaveraceae; genus Papaver; species Papaver armeniacum. The sequence goes on from JAJJWW010000469.1 coordinate 933,687, forward strand.
AGCCTTGTTAATTTGTTATTCCAACAGCAACATTAGCAGGAGCTCCACCTGGTGCTTCTGCAAGTGAAACTCCACCTTGGAACAAAATCAATCAACATCTCGCCAAAGCAAACCACAGGCAGATCTTTCTCTTTACTTTTCCCATCACGGTCGACTATCAAGGAACTTTTAGCTACACATACACATACAAAATCAACTCCTCAGATACTACAAACAAGGACTGGATTTTGGTTTCTCTCCTCTTACTCTAAGCCTGCAACCAAATCAAATTGACTATCATCGTACTTATCATTTTACTGCGACAATTTTTATGTTGTTCATATGCTAACAAACACATATAAGTACATATGTACCTGTTGAATAATTTTACTGAAAGCATCTAGCATCCACTTGTATGTAAAAAAATCGAAATGGCATGTGAGAATGATGCACCCAATAGTGCCACACGAGCATGTGGTCTACATCTCAAAATCATTGATTTTCAGACATCATTCTAGCGCGGGCTCACCCTTGTATTAACAAACATCAACAAGGTAATGGTTAATTTGAGCAAATTAGTCAGTGAGACCCCAGAGGAACGGAATAGAAGTAGATGCTAGATAGACGAATACATACCCCCATTCATCCCAGACGTTGTCACCCGAACAAAAATATATTCAGCAGTTACATTTGAGTATGGAAAACCCACAGCCTGTGCTTGCAATCTTGTGTGCAAAGCACATACAGTTAACAGTTACACACACAAAGAAGACCAAACATATTGGACAATCAGTATACACTAATCTAAAACAGAAGCAAAAATATGGAAATCACAAAGTAGATTCGAAGAAATGCCTCAGTGAAATCATACCTTCCATTTCCTTTTGATAGAAACTATGAGTAATTCTACCAATATATAAAACAGCAGATGAACTATCCAATGGTTTTCCATTCTTTGATATTTTTTTAGCTGGTCCACCTTCTAATGGCTATCAAACAACAAAAACAAAGTAAGGGTTTTTAATCATCTTCAAAATTAACTAAAGAAATCTGATTTTATAAGTGTACAGATTATCCCAATGATTTAGAAGAAAGGGGATTTTACCTTGTAAAACCAATCATCAATCGAATGATTAAGAACCTCATGTATATCAATCGAAATGATTTGCAACATTTGTTTTTCAATTCGCATCCTCCTGTAGATCAACCTAAGTAATCTCTTGTTCATCTCTATAATTCAAACCCTAGGTAAGAAAAATACAAATCCTGGATCTAGGGTTCCACTGTAGAAGTAAACAAGAGGGTTATAAGGAAAGTTGATTTAAGAAAAAGAAGAACGTAGATACGGTATGACTGATACGGTGATGGTGGTGCTCGAGCAGAAGGGAGAGAAGAAGAAGTGGCTGCTCTGCTTGCCTGCTTGGTCGGTGAAGAAAGAAGAAGAGAAGAAGAAGAAAATGTGGCTGTTGTGTCACCACGCACACGGACTCTTGGCACGATTTTTCACCAGCTGTAACCATCCGCAACCGGGCTTGGGCCGTTACTAAAGTTAGAAACCGAGTTGGGTTACCAATTGGTAACGGCTAAGTGTTTAACTTGGAATCGTTTTTTGGGGACCAGCCTTTTTTTGGGGGACCAGCACTTGGGTTACTAACATGCTAAAATGGTGCAGTGATATAGTACAATATGCGTACTTGCATGCTAACTGTTGCAAGTTATTCCAAGTCCGGGAACCATAGTATGCATACCCGTATACGTACTGGTTGGTTTAATGGAAGTCCGAGAACTTATTATGCATACCCATACGCCTACTGGCGTAAGCTCAAAGTTCTACGATTTAACTGAGTTTGGAAGGTATGCGTACAAGTTTGCATAATGGAGAACCCAAACTTAGTCCGACCACTTAGGTATCCGTACCCGTTCGCATACTTCAGTAGGTTATATTCTAAAATCGGTTTGTTCATGAACTAATACATTTATATAATAAGGAATGCAATCTTTTGCAAACCGTGGCTATAATGTTCATGAGTTGATTCAAATGAATCAAAATCGATTTTTCTTCTATTGTGTCTTGTATACTTCTATCAAAATATAAACAATTGAACAACTCTAGAACTAGTTTTATTTGAGTCATTTGAACTAGCTGTGATTGAGATGAACAAGGTTGATAAGAAAGTGTTCATATGGCTGACTTCGATTAACTATTGTTGAGCCAACAAGGTGTACACGTTTAGGTACGGTTAATCATATCTAAATGATGTCACTTTTCATTTGTCAGTAACGAGCTAAGTTCGATCTAACTGTTGAAATATATTATCTTGAGTCTAATCAGGTTTTCATCTAACGGTAAATATTGAATGCTTTGTTACCAAGGTAACATTGATTGCAAACCCTGTATTGAAGAATATATAAGGGGAGAACTCTATCAACTGGGAAACCTAATCCCCACACCTCATGTGTGATTCTAATTGCGACTAGAGTCGATTCTCCTTTAACCTAGGTTTTTCTAAAACCATTATAGGTTAACTCCTTGAAGACTTCATTGGGATTGTGAAGCCAGAACCAACTATTTTCTCTATAGTTGCATGTTCTGATCTTGCTGTTTTCTATCGTATTGAGTACTATCTTCTCTAATATTTTCTCGAGATTTACTCTCCGATAGGAAAGATAAAAAGTAGTCACAAACATCTTCGTCTCATCGTTTGTGATTCCGCAATATCTATTTTCGCTACCATACGATTAATATTATTGTGAGGTGATTGATATTACTAGGCTGTTCTTAGGGAATATAAGTTAGGCGTATCAATTGGGTAATGTTCCCCTTGATTTAATGACGGAACAAAACTCCTAGGTATTTCTGTGGGAGACAGATTTATCAATTAAATATAATTTTCAGTGTGAGACTGATTGGTTTATCAATTCTTCGACTTTGGGTCGTAGCAACTCTTAGTTATGGATGATCTCACCTAAGTGGATCAAGTGCTAGAGTCCTGCCGAGTTTCAGGACGAAAGGAGCACAATTGTACCTTGATCAGTGTGAGATTGGTTAGGGCTCAACTACATTATATTCCAAAGTTAAGTTGGAGTAGGATAGTGTCTCAGAGAGGCTTAATAGAGTGTGGTGTCCAAATATAGACTAGGTCCCGACTTTTTCTGCATTTGCGGTTTCCTCGTTAACAAAATTTCTGGTGTCCGTGTTATTTCTTTTTCGCATTATATTTTATATATAATTGAAATATCACAAGTTGTGCGTAGTTCAATCAATTAGATAATGCAACCTTTGGTTGTTGATATAAATTGATTGACACCTGAACATTGGTCTTTGGTATCGTTCAAGTTGATTCACATAATAATCAGTCTCGCGGATTTCCATCTGTTTGATTTGCTCATTACATTGTGAAACAGAGATGCAACTCTTGGATATATTTCTATTGATTCAGTCTGACTGTCTAGTTGATTCTGTTGGAATTATATATTGGAGTTTGTCCATACAGATTGCCTAAACAAAATATTGGGTGAGGTTGTTAGATCCCCGAATTTTCAGTCTTAATATTTTAAATTTTTAAGTTTTCTGTTGCGCAAAACTGAACGAAGCGAAAGGTTGTAAATTGTAATGCATTATGATGAAGTAAGGTTGTATATATTCTTTGATTATTGTGTGTGATTGGTTGGTTGGGTATATTAATGATGTTGGATATGCAGGTAGTAAAAATATAGAAACTAAAATTATGATCAAAGAACTAGAACATGTAGTTGAAAACATATAAAATAAATAAAAATGAGCACAATCATATAAAATACAAGAGAAAAATGTGTCCAAAACAAATGCCTACTGAAAGCTGGGACCAAGAAACTTTAGTATTTCTAAATAGTTGCCCCGCAGTAGTCTGATTTTCGCATAAGGTATATATATGTTTGAAATTGCATAGGTAAGCAATAATTGGTAGAGGCATAAGACACCTTATTTTAATATACCATATGATAGTTGTTGGGATTCACATCCACGTATGTCTAGAAAAATTATGTACATGAATAAATAACCAAAAAGTAGACGTCGTGTAAAACTGTAACTTTTAAATCCAAGAGGGAATCAAGAATGATATCCAATTGTACGGAACATACAATAATAAAGATTAAGCAAGAATAACAAACATTAGATATTTTTCAGATACATAACAAACAAAAATTGGCTTGCGTTGGTTGCGTTGTGTTCAACTTACATATAAGCGACACAAATACACACTGCTTGGTGGAGGCTTACGCACACCTAAATTTATCATAAAATCTAATTATGAATAGAAATCATAAAACAAAACTGAAGCGTTGTCGAAATTCTACCGAGAACTACTAGAATCCTACAAGGCAAAGTGAACAAATTACATATACTATCTCTTTGGTTTTCATCTAAATTTTAATAACTGCATCTCAAAATAGAATACAATCTTTATTCACTAATGCTGACATCGTATAACCTAATATTATGTCTGAGTCTAAGTTTATCAACTAAGTTTAAAGTTTTCCTGAAAAATTCTTAAAAGATATAACAAGATTTAGATCATCTGTCAAATCCATAATAAAATGACTCAATATTGAGCCACATATATTCAACCTACATTAAAATTGAACCATAAGGCAAAAGAGGTCAAGACTTCTTAAAACTGAATAGAATATTTATTCACTAATGCTCACATCCTACAACCAAATACTGTGTCTAAGTATAACTTCATCAACTAAACTTAAATTTTTTAATAAAATATTCTTAAAATGTATATAACATGACTCATCCATCTTATTCAAGTTACCTAATTCAACTAACACATAAAACTACTTGGCGCAGGCGTATACAAACCTAATTTTAGTATACAATCTGGTAATAAATTGAAATCACAAAAAACTATATATCGACTAAGCAAAAGGAATAACTTATGGACATGTGCTTGTCTTTGGTTTTCATTTAAATTCCAAAAATTGGTTGGGATTCTCATTAGATTTACTACTTCAATACAGAATTACTTGATTCACCCATTTACAAACAAACTTGAGATCCTACAACAACAGAAGAAGAAAAAAAAAATACTATGTCTGATTCTGTTTATAATTATCAACTAAACCTACAAATTTCACTGAGATATTATCAAAACATTACACAATGAATTTCAATATCTACAATCACATACATATCTTCTTAATCACAATCAACAAACTGGAAAACCAAAAAAAATAACTAAACATATACAAATCTACAACCACGTATAAATATGAAAGATAGAGATATTGATAATCACAATCGGAAATTGCATCAATAAAACACATTAGTTTATAACCTTCAATTCCGAAAATTAGAAAACCACCAAATGTTGAAAAACTTTCGGTTAAAAGAAAAATGAATGAGTGAAATAACTTAGATGAACATAACCAAGATTCACATTTCTTAGATTATGAATTAGTGTCATTAATACTTCTATGAAAGATCGCTTAAACTTAAATCGATATTTCACAAAATTATTAATGAATGATTATAGTTGTCGATGAAGTTTTACAAATTTGAATCTCACAGTTTTTCTGAAGCTCATATCGATGGGATGTGATGAAATGAGAAATGGATAGAAGTAAGTCGCAGGCTCTCAGTTGTTCTCGACATATTATTTTTTATCTCTTCTTATTTCAGATACAAAAAATGAAAAACTTAATCCAATTGATTTTCATTTTGTTTTATGATTCTTGGTAACTAAAATGAATAGTTATTATGTGAAAAATATTTGAGAAAAAAAAGGTAATTGCTAAGATGCTGGGGACCATCTTTAGAGGATAAAAAAGTAACTTGGTATTTTAATTACTGGAGATAGTAATAACTTGGTATTTTTATCCTCTATTACTGGACATAGTAGTAATAGAGGATAAAAAAGTAACTTGGTATTTTAATTTGAGAGAATAAGAAGATAATTTCCCATAATTCTCCCGAAACTCAGTAACATATACTGCACATACGCCACTGTTAAATTTTTTGTAACGACGACAAGTCGTTCCTAAAAATATAATCATTACTAAAACGGCTGTTGAAAAAATCTTGATTTAGTGTAGTGTGATCACCGGTGCCATGTGAAGTTGAATTCTTAGGAATATCTAATCCATAAGCAAGTTATTAAAGTGCAGTAACAAGTATAAAAGTGGTATAATATCAAGCAAGAAAAACATACAAATAGAATGCTAAATAAAACCAACATGAATATGCATACATAAAGATTGTGATAAAAGTAAGGACATCACGTAACGAAACAACAATTATCAAAATCTCCATAATAATACATGATAAACTATACAAAGTAAACCACGTACCTACCTACACAATGCAAAGTAAACCAGATTACAGCAAAACTTCGATAAATTAATAGTCTTGATACTGTTAAATTCATTAATAAATTAACTAGATTACAATTTAGTGAAGTATTAATTTATCAATAAATTAATAAGTTATTAATATATGCAAACATACAAAATTTAAATTCGATTTTGAAAAATAAACGTAGTATGTGTAAAAATTTATATAAAATTATCAAAAGAGCTACCCAATAAAATTATTGAAGAACTTTTCAACAGAATACAGAATAGAAATGAAGTCAGGCGTATATGAAAAAGAAACAAATAACTTTGGACTGTGATTTTAATACAACACAAAAAAAAATCTATTATGTTGATTATTTTTGTATATATTAAGTGAGGGCCAATTGGAAATTTTAAAATTATATTATCCTATAAATTTAGGAGGGTTATTAATTCAGCAAATAGGCCCTAATCGGTACTGACAAAAAAAATTATTTTAACGAAGCTATTAATTTATCGCAGATTAAATTAACAAAGTTTTACCATACCAACCTACATATTTGGTGTTTCCAAAATAAAAGTACACCTCCATTGTTTTGTTTGTTAAGATATATGTAACTTGTATGTACAGTCTTAATGCAAAGGGGTCTGACATAAGGTTCAATTGAGGAGGCACGTGTCTCGATGCAAAAGGAGTGTACATTAGGTTCTCCTAATGAGAAGATTGTTGCCTGATCATCCTGCATTGCAAATCATTATTTTGCGCCGGTACATAAATAATATCTTGATATATATATAACAGAAAAAAAAGGCAGCTTAATGAGAGACTCTGGTCTCGACTGCTGAAGGGTCGAAAAATTTAGCTTGTGCTACAAAAATGGATTAGCTTGAATAAATTTTTTAGATGCATCAAACAATGTTTTTTTTTTTTTTTTTGGTATGAAAAAGAAAAATAATAACAAACTAGCTTGAAAGATTATCCAGTTGAGAAATACAAAGAGGAGTTAGCTTGTTTGGGAGTGAAATTGTAATGTACATCAACAACCCCTCTTGTAGCAACTTTGAGAGTGTAAACAACAGTATGAAAATATCCTCCGATGATTATAAAATTGAACCCGAGCCATTGAGCAAGTTCAGTTGCCATATAGAATCCCATAACCTCAGCCATAACTGGGGCATTAGCTAGGCTTGTTTTTGTTACAGCTCCACAAATATGTCCGCAATGATTTCGAGCAACAGACGCAGCAGCATATCGACCATCTTCGAAGGATGCATCCAAATTTATTTTATTGGATTGAGGAGGAGCAGGGGACCAATTAGCAGCTTGCACAAAGTTTGCATGGGATTTCTCATCAATTTCAGTCTCTAACTGGTCATTATAGTTACAATAGAGATATAACCAGAAGAAGGCTTGCTTGAGTGTTCCTTTCACATTGATCTGTTTGTTTTCAAATATCAAAGAATTTATGGCCTTCCAAATGGCCCAGAAAATTGCAGCACCCAAAGAGAAAGTGTAAAAGTTTTCTTGGAACCCTGATTTTAAGCATACCAAAATCTTTCGAGGCATACAAAGCAATAGTCCTAACTTGGGTGACCTTATAAGGGGTACCCTATGGGTAGTTCAATTACCTATATGCCCTTAAATATTCTAAATTACTAATATATACCTAACCCTAATACAAAAACCTAATACCAAAAACACAAAATCAGTTTTCAGTCTTCTTCTATTCTTCATCTTCCTCCCCTCCTCTGCCTCCCTCACTTCATATCGCATTGCCGCGAAACTGATAATCGTCGATTCATGAAAAATTGATCGTTGATTAAACTCTACTATATAATGGGTCGTCGTAAAAATGTAACGCGTTCTAATAGATCAATTGAAGCACCAACTGAAGAACCAATTGAAGAGAACTTCATTGAAGATGAAGATGTAGAACAAAGTGAAATCTAACCACAAATCGAACCGGAAGAACAAAGTGAAGAACCAACACCTGAAATGAGAATAAGAAAGTAAGTTTCTACAAACCCGTATCGTAGTTTGATGTTTTTGATTAGTATAATATAATAGGTTTAATAGTAAAAATAAGGGTTTTGCGGCGGTTATAGGGTAGGGTTCGGCGTATGTGACTTCCCAGATTTGCGCCGAACTGTTCTTGAACTGAACTCTGAAAATGCATATGAACAGTTCGTCTTAAACATTTAGATGAGATTTGATCCGAACATTTTTAAATAGAAACCTTGTATTTTGGATCGGCTTATTCGATACAATTAGATTTGAGCCGAACATGTATTTGTATAATTTCATATATTGTTCAAGTGTATAGGCTCGGCGTATCCTATGATATTATTTTGCGCCGAACATATGTTACAATTCCTAAGTATAGATTCGGCTTATTCGATACTATTTGTTTTTAGCCGAATATGTGTTGTTAGAATTCATTATTTTTGCAAGTGTAGAGGTTCGGCTCATTTTATGAAATCATTATACGGCGAATAATTGTTTTAATTCGTAAATATGGATTCGGCTTATTCGATAATAGTAGTTTTGTGCCGAGTATACATTTTCGGCTTGGAAGTATTTTGTGCATATAAGTCGAACTACTCTCTGTAAATGATAATCAAATACATATTTCATATAGTTTGTATTCCTTTGTTGTTCGAAGTATTAGGCTTATAAGTTTTATGCTTATGTCAGGAACAATGCATCTAGAAAGAAGAAGAAAATAGAGGTAAAACCTTCTACTTCTAAAACTCCCGATCCTCGAGGAGGAGGTAAGCAAAAATTTGGAGCAAACCGTAGAGGAACTGACATAGAAGAAGTAGATGAACAAGGAAGAGTTGGAAGACAAGAAGAAGGTATTTATGATGATGAAGAAGTTGATGATATTCAAGAAACACAACCCCAAAGAAAACCCGAGAAAGGTAAGAAGGTTGCACAACCAGAGTCAGAGAACAAAGTTACAGAACAACGGGCTACAGGTTTTCACATTCCTGCTGAAGATGATGTAATTTCACCTAGATCGGATGGTGAGCCTCATGGTCTTCCGGAAGATGGAGGAAATGTGTTGATTGGTTACGCCGAATCTTGGGCAAAAAAGATTTATGAGACTCCTGATCACAACCGTGCAGTCCGAGTATTGAGATACCAGAGGGCAGCGGAATGGAAACTTTCTGAAGAGGTTGATGAGGTGGTTGCTTATGTACAATCCTCTGCTTTATGGCCTGCCATTCAATATGGACATCAAGAATATGATAGTGTGACAGCCTCCTGTTTTGCCTAGAGATTTTGTCCAGAGACTTACATGTTTCAATTACTTTTAGAGAGATGAGAATCTCTCCTGATGAAGCGACTAAGATTACAGGCCTTAAAGCAAGGGGTAGAAGCGTGGATGCTGATTATTATGACATGAGTTGGGAAGAGCTGTACAAGTTGTTCGAGGAAACTCTTGGTTGGAGTTCATACAAAACTGAGTTGGAGTTTTGTCGATCCGTTAGAGATGTCGATTCCGTTTGCATACCTGGTGGAAGGAATAATAAGAATAAGAAGATCAAGATAACTAACTTGAAAAAGGAATTTGAGAACACAAAGGAGAAAGTAAAGCAGGGGGTGTTGGTAATGGACGAGATCAAAGTGAAGCAGTAAGGAACCGCATACTTACTTTATACTCTTGGCAGAGATATCTTTCCTAACCTTACCGAAACAAGGTAAATGCTAATTATCTCCAATTGGTAAAGAATATTGAAACCGTTAACAAGTATGCTTGGGGAACGACTTCGCTGTCTTACCCGCTGGACCAACTTGCGGCCGCCTCTAGGTTGACAAGCACAAACATTGGAGGAAATTTCACTATGCTTCAGGTAATTCTCGACGTCAAACTTGAAATTTTTTAGGTCATCAGTGTATGGTTCGGCTTATTATTGTAGTCACACATAAGCCGAACCATAAGTTTTCAAAGGTTCGGCTTATAATCCATCCAATGTTTTAAGCCGAACAATGCACCGAGTTTTCAAATTTCTTTATTACTTTATAGTGTCAAAGAAAACAATGTATACTATTCTGTTTCTATTAATTCAATCATTTTAAGTTATTTATGTGGTTATTTGGATGTAGGTGTGGGTATATGACCATTTCCAAATTTTGGAATTGCCCAAACTATTTGAAAAGGATGTCGATTGGGTTGATCTTTCGAGCCAACAAGACAGAAGGTAATGAGTATGAGGACTCGAAGAAAAGGAACAAAAACAGGTTGGTGGCAAGTTTGAGGGAGAAGTTAGATACAATGGGTGTTGATGACGTCGTTTTTCAACCATATGTGAAGGAAGATGAAGATGATGAAATTGTTGAAGATGAGGATATGCCGGTTTCTATGTACCATGGTCCATTGTTTTATCCCGGTGGTTATGTAATATACGATCCTCGGAGAATACTTCGTCAATTAGGATGCATCCAAAAGTTTCCTTTGTTTGACGAGAAATTCATGTTGTTGCCGAAGGGTGGTAATGGAACTAAAAGCACCACTTCATCATGGGAACCAAAGTATGATCCCGACCCTACCCTTGAGTATTGGAATAATTTATATACTAACAAATTAGATGATCCAAGTTAGTACCTTTAGGTACCTTCATCATGGATTGGTATAACCAGATTTCTGATCCATTCATTATCAATAAGAAAAGTCAAAAGAAAGCTTCTAAGGCGAAGGAGAAGGCAATCAAGATCTCTGCCAAGTCTACTTGCGAAGAAGTAGTGATGGATTTCAAGATAATGGTAAGAATGATTTCACTTTATACTCTTGCATATATAAGTTCATGGTAAAACTGTCTTCGTACTCACGGTTGGAAGTTGTTGTCAAATGAAAATAGGTTGCTGCGGGTAGGGAGATGTTGAAAAAAATGAAGAAGAAACTTGGTTGCAAAATACCTATGACTATTGAGGAACATAAATACCTCTACAACAAGTGGGATGCAATTATAAACAGAGGACAAGGACCCGAGGAATCCGCACAAAGGCCTACCACTAAGAGGTCTCGACAAGTTGGTGAAGGTATAAGCGGAGGTGGTACTAGGGATGATGCGTCGGAAGATGAACGCCAAGGAGGAATAGGAGGTGGTCGTGGAACTAACAAGAAGGATCGTCGTTAAGTGCACATGTAAGTTTGCCAAGTTCTTTTTAGTGTTTTCTTAAGTATTAAGTACACTTTTATGGTGTTGCAAACACCTTGGCTTTTAGGTGCTGAACTTTGTTTTTAATGGTGCTTGGATTGTGTTATGGACACCTTGAATTTCATGTTTTAATCAATAGCGTACCAGTTAATTAGCTACTTATTACCTGGAATTTACGAAGTTGGCTTATCTGTAATATGAGTTATGCGCCGAATCTTAAATACTCTTGTTCGGATAATCCTGTAATGTTAGTTACATGCCGAATCCTCTTTGCTTAAGGTTCGGCTTATTCGATAGTATTAGTTTTGCACCGAACCTGTAAGATTGAACTATTATGTAAATCATTGTAAGGTTCGGCTTAGATCCGTAAATTAAGTTATGCGCCGAACTTGACAAAAAAACTCTGGTTTTTTTATTGGTCAGGTTTGGCTTGCAGTGAAATAATATTACAAGCCGAACCTAACAAAAAAACCAGAGGTTTTCGTAATGTAAGGTTCGGCATTCATCAAAATAATATTGCAAGCGAACGTGACAGAAAAACTCTGGATTTTCATCACTTTGTCGGGTTCGGCTTTACTTGAACTAATGTTACAAGCCGAACCTTCTCCTGTGTTGATGGTTCCAGTTTCCTGAAAACGACACATTCCATAACCAAAAAGTAAATCATTCAAGTATTTCGTTTTGATGGGTACATGTAACTACAATTCTAGTCAAAATATCATCCTCATCATACACGAAAATAAAAAAACACAAAATACGCGGATAAACCCATGAAACATTTTTATGGAGATCCTAAACGAATCTCATCCTGTTCACTGACCTCTTTCTCATCCTATTCACTGACCTCGTTCTCATCATCTTCACTGTCCTCTTGCTTATCATCTTCATCCTCATCACTCGAAAACATAAGTACCTGTCCACTTGGAGGTTGCACATGCAAATATTTCCAAAGATCCATTTCCGTCGCATAATTTACAGACCAATCCATCGCAAAATTATTTTCAATTCTAGGCCAAAAGGCTGCACTCATCAAGGGTGGTAATGGGAAACCGAGTCTAAGTTTGAGGCCGATAAAATCACAATTTTGAACAAATCCAAGAACAAGTCTTCTATCTTTACACCATCATTGCAAGGTTTTGTTGGAGGCGCGTAAGTAAAGCTACTACCCGTCCATGCGAAACAATGTACGACACAATCGAATGTCTCCGCTATTAAAAACCCACAAATGGGCATTGTCGTCCAATGTTCTTTAGTAATGATAAAATCCCCATGCAAACGACGTTGGAATGCAATGTACTCGCTGCCACCCCTGCATCTTTTCTTGGACCTGTTCTCATCATTGTCTTATAGAATTATTTGTTTTTACGTAGGGTTTGTAACAATCAATGCCGAATATAGTTCACTTCATTTTCAGGGGGCACCCGAATATTGCCATCTATAAAAGGACCAAGTTGTTCCGCCGTGACGTAATAACCACAATTTCCATCACCTTGCACGTCGTCCATTGCTATAATATGCTCATGAATTATTGGATATAGATCTTCCAAGTAGTTATCGTATATAAAATTGATAGGCCTCAAATACTTACCGGACTTATCTCTTTTGGGTCCTCTCATCCTACCAATTTCATGTACGGTCCTTTTCTCCTTTATCTTAGTTTGCGAAGGATACATCTTAGCCTTCCCCTTGACATCCTCTTTACTATCCTTTGCTTGTGACGAAAAATCATTATCATTCACCTCTTTGTTACTTGTTTCCACTTTTTGAATACTCAGACGACCTCGTTTTTTTGGAACTTTAACTTCTTCCTCCTTCATTAACTTCTCAATTTCCTTCTTTTTCTTTTCATACATTGCATCATGGTAGTCAACGCCGGATGGATCCCTTTTATTAGCCAATAGTTCCTTGTTGGCTTGTCTAGTTTGAAAATTATTCATTTTCTTACTCTTCCTACCTTTCGGTTCACTCTTTTCCGGTTCCAAAATATTTTCTTGGGTGAAAGGATACATGACCGGCATCATGTTGTCCCATAGGAATTTCTTTTGAGGTCGGGACATATTCCTATACATCTCCGCCAACTGTTTCCCATTTGTCGTGTCCCATATCTCTAAATCATCCTCGTCGTCTTCGGTTGGGAGAGGATCAAAGCTTAATTATTTCCGAAAATGATCAATATCCTCGAATGGTATGACCCCATCCTTGTACCGAAGTAGGTCGTGGCGGCATGGAAGTCCCATAGATGTCTTCATTTTACAAACACACACTTCCTCCAAGTTTGCGCCTAATGTCTTAATCAAATCCACTTCTTTCATCAACAAGTCGATGCATAGATGAGAGACTCTATAAGTTAATTGACGTAGCCAATTACTACCATAATGCTTGAGTATAAACATAAGGTCATGCTCGAACGCGGCTTTAATTCTCACAACATCACTTTTGAAATATTCATCAATTGCATCAAAAACCGTGACAAAAGTGTCAACACATCCAAAAAGGTTCTTCTTCAACCGATAATGAGCCGACTCTATGATAAGCACGTAGATGCTACATTTCATACCCATCTTTATATTAGTTAGGACTCTATATTTTGACTAATATCACTATTTTAGTGCTTTTGTAGAAAGTACGAGCGAATTCGATCGCCGACACAATAAACAGCTGAAGACGGCGTTTGCTACGAATATCGCCAGCGTTAAGAGTCATGGCCCCGTAAGAGACATGGCCTAGAATGCCTGCCTTGTTATCTTATAATGGTGGTCGCACCACTAAAGTCACAGTAGTCACCAAAGTGCAAGAGAACTATAAAAGAAAGTTTTACTTTGTTTATGAACGTGTCTAGTGGTGAATAAATAAAGTGGAAATGGGTTGTGAGCTCATACATGGCTGATGGCTGGGCGTTGGGAATAAATGCTCAAGGAAATTGTGGTGGAGCATTTTTAGTCCCCCTCCAATTTCTCCGAGCAGATGCAATCAAACTGAGATAGAGACTCCATAGATGGATTTTCGCAAGAAAGAATGTTAAAGAACTAAAGTTCGAGGATGACATGGATTGTTCTCACGGCAGTGGTGTTGTTCATCGATTCCTACAGTGAGTGGTGTTCGAATTCAGATAGAAGAGGGCTTTGAATCTGGAGTTATCTGTAATCAATGGGTTCTACAGTAACAAGAAGTAATCGGCAGCAAACAAGCAAATGGCCAGGCTACTGAAATCGTTGGGAGATCGAGATGTACTCTAGTTTGAGACGGAGAAGAGAGAGTGCAATCAGTGATGGTTGTGTACAGTTCGAGGCCATGAAGACATAATGCTGTGGGGGAGATTATGAGCTTGCTTTGAATTGGAAGAGAGCTCGAGATGGTACTCAATGGATCGGCGGTTGAAGGAACCACTGCTGTTGCAGTCAGTAAAGTGGGTGATAAACTAGTTAAATGCAATACACTTTACAGTGGTGGTGATGGCTGTATGTACTCGAAAGAAGATGTGAAGGTACTCGATGAAGAAGATGGACTGGTAGTGACGGATTATGGTATACAAACTACAATGGGTTACGACTAAAAATGGGGTTAACTTTCATGGTGGTGAACAATGAGTTTCATGGTGGTGTTGGTTGTGGTCGAGTTTTATGTGAAATGGTTGCAGTCGATGAGGCGACAGGATTGCGGTCGATAGACGAGCTGTTGCAGTCGACGAAGAAAGTGGTTAGCTGAATTGGTTTCATAGTTGTAAACGATGGGTTTTTGAGAAGATTTTGAGGACTTGGAAGCTAGGAACAATGTAGAGAGTCTGCTGAGTTTAATTTGCTGAAGTAAATGGACTGGATTGAAGCTGAGAATCATCGAGAAAGGAGGAGATTCAAGAGTTATTAGTGCTGTCGTTGCAGCTGGTGATCTGAATTTCTACGGAGGGCTGGACTGGAACAAGGTCGATGGAAGCAAATGGAGATGGAAAGAACGGATGACTGCTGGTATCAGGGGTATACGTTGGCTGAAGTGGTTTTTTGAGATAAATGGTGGTCGCTGGCAATGGTATTGAAGCAGAGAGCTGGAGTCGATGATGTCACGAATGACGAAGCGGTGGCGAGTATATCTGCTGACAGGCGATGTAAGTGATGCTGTGGTCGACTGATGGTGCTGTTAAGATCGAGACCGATTGCAGCTGATGATTGAGAAGAATATGGAGACTGGGGTTTACACTACCAAGAGTTTGGACTTGGATTCTGGGGCTCAGGTTGTTATCATGGAGATATTGTTTCAGCAAATCAAACTGGTAGAAGAAAGGTCAGTTGGAAGGAGATGAGTCTTGGCAGTTGCATGGAGTCTGGACTCGGAAGGAAGCTGGTGAAGTATGAAGCGGCCGGAGTTGGTAGTTGACCATTGTTGAAAACAAGAAATGCTTGAAAAATAATGAGAAGAAGGAAACTAGCTCGGGGAAGTTGGTTAGGGAACAAGAGAAGGTTATGTGATTCAAGGAAGTGGAGATGCAGCATGATAATCTCTGTATAGAGAGAGCTCGGACAAGAAATGAAAAGATTTTTTTTTTTTTGATGGGTTAGTACAGTGGTTAGTTGTGGCCCCTAAATACTACTAGCAATTACAAGGTCCAGGGTGAAATGAAAAGATTGGAAGTAACCAAAGTTAGGCAAAGTTTATATGGGGTAGTGCCTGTGGCTGAACGAACGGGGATTAGGAATTGGAGTTGTGGCCGGACTTTAGGGCCTGAATGTGGATGTAGAGTTAGTGGGCTTTAGTAGTCTGCTAGGTCGTATTCCCCTAACAGCACATAAATATATCAAATGAGAAGAACAGTAAGGGGCGGACGGTGGAGACGAAAAAAAAGAAGAAGCTGCGGCTACAAGGTGCAGAGCTGGGAAGAGGAGAAAACAAGGGTTTGCGGTTTTGATTTTATTTTCTCCATGGTTGGCTAAATCGTTTGTTAGGGTTTAGATTGAAACCAATTTATTTATATAGACTCTACGATGATATTTCTAATAATGATTCATTGATTAGTGATTTCTCTTCATATAGCTTGGTGTTTTATCGTTCATGTGATTTTCTTGATTATTTATGCTTTTGAATTGATATTTTGTGCTTCGGTTAAATCCCTAGACGTGGTATGCAAGGATAGATAGGTAATGCTTTAGGATCGCTACATACGAAGCGAAGGAAGTTACAACGGAGAAACTATATTTTAGAATTTAATATAACATCTTCCGGGACATGAGATTGATTTCGAAATTTGTCTTGAGTAATAAATAGAGATTAGTAGAGTTTTATATGATTGAATCGGTGGAAATCGAAAACCCTAACAACCCTTTCTCATTTTGGTTACGTCTTTGTTATTTATTATTTCATTTTGTCCGAATTTCTGAAAACTCTCAAAAAAACATCATATTGCGATTACTTAGTTTTTGGTATTAGTTGGTAGAGTATTTCACACTCCCTGTGGGAACGACCTGTACTTGCCATTGTCTACTAGTTAGATGCTGTGCACTTGCAGTATTTTTATTGTAGGTTTCTGAGCCTACCACTCTACCATACTTGTGGCTTGGTTGTCGAAGTGTTTGTGCCGATTTGTGAAACAACTCCCGAACTTTTCTTTATTAGGTTCCAACACATCTTTGACCAAGTAAGTAATGACATCGGGGTAGGCGGTCTTCCAATGCTTAATAAGCATTTTAAAATTTTATTCATAGACATCCTCGGTGATTGTCCATATCAAAGTTTCCCATTCGCGATGGAAAGAAGCCCACAACATCTCATTATGTTCATATGCTTTCAAGAATTCATTCTTTTTCTTTACTCGTGTCTCCAACGGTAGTTTAGCAATATTCTCTAATTCTTTCAACTTAAGTGGTTGAATTATCAGTTGGCATTTTTTCCTCACATTGCACCATATGTGAAAAATACAAAGAAAATTGAAATCATCCGGAAATTCCTTCTTAATAACATACATCAACGATGAATCTTGATCGGAAAAGAACACTTTAGGAAGAGCACCCTCCCGGAAAATTAAAATCAATTGTTCTAACCCCCAAACATAGTTCTCTTTCTTCTCGTTTTTCATGAAACAAAAAGCCACGGTGAACGGTGCCTTTGTCGAAGTATGCCCCACAATGTTCATCAACGGCATCTCATATTTATTAGTCTTGTACGTGCAATCCAATATAATAACTTGTGGGAAGCATAGAGCCAATTGGGCGCATTCCGGGTGGGAAAGGAAAAGGTGTGTGACTTGACCGAAGTCATCCAACTTCTTTTGGCAAGCGTAGTTATTCTTCACCCCTAACCACATTACTTGTTGCATCACCATCCTACCTTGCAAATTGAGTCTTCTAATCTTTTGTCTTGCATTGTAGATGGTTTGCATAGTCGACTTGTTATTCTTGTTGTCCGCCTTTAATTTTCTAAGAATCCTAGAAGGTGGCAAACGTGCTCGTGTCATTTTATCCACTTCTAGCATCTCGTCGGGTTTGAGTCGCGCTACTTTCGCATGTCCATGAAGGTCTTTGGGACGTGGGTGGTTATGACGACAATCCATATCTTTATTCATTATCCAATATTGATCTTCTTTCTTCATGGTCTTATTCTTGAGGTTGAAAACGATCTTGAAAGGGCAATTTCTTTTCTTCGTCTTCGTCCTATTCTTTCTACCGGTCTTCACAACATATACGGTACCCTTTTTAACCTTGCTAGCGCCGGTTCCACTACGCTCACAAATCATTTCAAACCGATCCCATCGGCCTTGTTGTCCTTTAAATAGAACACAATTTACCTTCATCGCATGTTCCTCAAGCCAATCAAGAACTTCGGGTTTAGTTTTCCATGTCTACGTTCATTCCAAAACAAATAATTTGTAAGAAAAACTTTGGAATATTCCGACAACATTAAGGTAAACAAAAAGTTCTTACATACCAAATCATTTTGGAAGTGATCCTTGGTATCCTCGTGAATCATGTCTACTGGATTAGGTTGATTTTCCATGGGTCCAAGCACGATCTACAAAGAATATCACAAGGTTAATTATCACAAAAGGAATAAAATAGAAATGTTCGGCTTATACGATATTCTCAATATGTGCCGAACCACACACAATATTTTAACCCAAAAATTAACAAATTCATGTTCGGCTCATACGATAATGATATTATGTGCCGAACCTTTAACAATTAGAGGTTTCAGCTTATACGATATTATCAATATATGCCGAACCAATAATAATATTTTACCCAAAAATTAACAAATTCATGTCCGGCTCTTAATATTTTTAATATATAATCCGAACCATTAATGTTCTTATTCCGGGCAATGCAGGATGTTGTTCGGCTTATTATGAAACTTTAATATAAGCCGAACTAATGTCTAGCAAAAGGGTGGGAATTGAAAATTATAGGTTCGGCGCATGCTGTAAACAGATTTAGTGAGCCGAACCGTTCATGATTTGGTTGATTCGGCTCATAGATGTGAGCCGAACCTGAACCTGGTTCGCCGAACCATGAAGCAAAAATCCAAACTTTTGATAATTTCTAGCTATAGAAGTAAGATTGAGCATAAGATAGAAGTGTACCTGTGTATTAAAAGTAGTGGATTCCTCATATATGTGCTCATCATCTGGATTTAGCTCATCAAAATCATCATCTTGAGTTTTTGTTTGAGTTTGAGATTGAGTTTGAGTTTGTGTAAAATCATTCTCAGAATCTAAGAAATCAGCCATTTGGGAATCATTGTTGTAGTTGATATGTATTTTCCTAGGTTTTTTATATGAATTATGACCCTCCTAATCCCCCATTGAATCAAGAATTTAAATTTTCTCACTTTCTCCTTCTTTCTCTCCTTCTTAACCAAAACTTTGATTTTTTTTTCCCCAAATTTTTCATCTAAACAACCTTTATAATTCTGAAAATTATTTTAGTCACTAAACAAAATATTTAATCACTAATCCAGATTACTAACACTAATACGTAAAGGGTAGATTTGCCATTAAAAAAAAATTGAGTTAAGGGGATACCTGGTTTTGCTATTTCACAACCCTTTTTGTCTTTATTGAGTATGCCTAGAAAGATTTCAGTATGCCTAAAATCGGCGTTATTTTCTTGCATACTTAACATTGTTCAATCAAATAGATTAGCGTCATAATCTTAGGTCCAACGGGAATCAAACCAAACTGCTTGTGCGAATGGGAAGTGCATTAATAAATGCTCCATATTCTCCACCGCATTACTGCATATAATGCACTCCATGGACTCTATCGACAAATTTGTCAATTATTCGCGCAACACCGATGCCATTGTGGACAACTCTCCAAAAGAAGTTTTTAACTTTGGTGCAAATCTCGTCACTCTACAGAATCTCTTCCACGGGAAGGAATACTTATTTAGCTTTGATGTTGTTCCACTTTCCTCAGTAAGGAATTTCTGAAAAGATTGCGGAGCGAAATCTCAATGAGTTGTAAACCTCCATATTAGCTTGTCCTCTGCTTCATTGTTGATATATATATCAAGGATCTGTTTTGCTGAGAATGGAAAGAATATATGTCGCACAAGCTCCGCATTCCAAGTGCCAGTATTTTGATCAATTAATTGGCAGACTCTAGTGATTTCTGTTGTGTTATGTTTTTTTTTTCTAGGAGTAAGACCTTGTAATGTTGGTATCCTCGGATCGGACCAAATGTGAATATATAATCCATTACCAATAAGCCAAATGCATCATTTCTTGGATGACCAGTAGTAAAACATCTATAAGGTTTTTTGCTTCCCGAATGGTTCCTTCCATGAAATATTTTTCCTTGAGAAGTTTACACCACAATGAATCATGATCATGTGACAATGTCCACGTTAGTTTTTTTACCAGTGCATGATTAAGATCTAAAACTGATCTCAAGCCAAGCCCACCCTTCTCCTTTGCGATTTTGAACCACACCCATTTAAGGAAGTGCATCTGTAGTTGCAGGAAATCCTACAACCACTCCCTTAGTAAAATATATAGAACAATCTAAGTTAACTCCATGAGAATCACAGGAACATTCATTAAGATCTTCAAATTGGATTTAAAGTAATAATAAAACCCTAACTTGGGGAGCAAATAATCTTTCTCTCTCCTAAATATCTTGTCTAGACTCTCAAAAAAGCTCTCCCTCAATACAAGGTCGCTCGGCTCCTTATATAAGGGTTTACATAGTGGAGGACAGCTAATAAAGCCCCTATTTTCGGATCAGGCGTGCGTCATTAACACACGCTTACATTGACTCTTCTCGCACATACTCTACAACACTGCATGGCTCTTCATACTTTACTTGTAATTCAGTTGACGTCACCTGGTGCGTCATTCTGGATAAGCTGTACGCGGATGTCTTCGCTCAGTCTTGATGATCATCATTTCGCATACTTGATTGGTGTGCGTTATTTTGTATCTACATTTTGCCTCTTCTCGTGTCGTTTCTTTGGAAAAGAGAGCGATATGAGAAACTTAAATTTACTTTACTGCACCCATTCACGTTTTCATATTCTTATCTGCCGACATGTTTCCGTGATTTCAGTGTAACCGTCTACACGTGTTGACTTCCTTTCCCTTTCTACCGGCAAGTCCGAATTTAACTGTTCATCTTTTTACTTATTTATTAACCGAGTTTGAGGAGAGATAATCTTTTCTATTTTTACTTCGTCTTCCCTTCTCATCTCTGTGAACCCTCTGCAAATCTTCATCTTCCATATATTCTCGACGTTTCGAAATCTCGATCTTGATTTTGCTGTTGTTCTTACTACTGTTCTTATGGATCCACTCTCAAGGTTCGTATTCTCTGTTGAATTTGATCTTGTCCTTCTTTCTTTCTTTTGAACTTTCGATTGTTTTTGTTTATATATTGTTGTTTTCATTCCCATACTGGTTCTGTTTCAGCAAAAGCTCTTCCTCTGGAAATATCAAAATTACAATCTCAAACCCTAAACATTCTTCGAATCTGAGAAACAACAAATCTCCCAAGAGGAAGCCTTCGCATGACAAAGGAGTAAGAAATATTTTCTTCTTTGTAAGAAAATATTGTTGCCTCTATTTCTTATCTGCGTTGTTCTTCGCAGGGTTCCGAATGTGAGATTGATGGAGAGAAAAAGACAAAGACTAAAAGAGTTCGCAAAGCTCCATCGCTCAAGACCAGTCTCGATATTTGTCATTTTGATTGTAAGGAAGTGGAGACTGATATTTCTTATCATGTCAATGTTAATTCTCCCTCATAGGGCTTAATTGCCTCAACTCCTTTGGATGCTTCTACCTTACCAAAGGAAATCTCCGCTCCTACAGATGTAGTAAAGTAAATCTCCACTTCTGAGAATGTAGCCGCACCAGTAGTGGACCAAATTGTTTCTACTTTTGTGAATGTTCCCCTGTCAGCGAACATCCCCGCACCTACGGAAAATATTGTTGCTTCCGCTTTGAAGAATATTGCCTCTTCTGTGTCTGCTCCTTCGTCTTCTACGATTACTCAACTCCCTTTGGATATTCTTTCTACTGACAATGCGATCTTTAATGGAGTGAATTCTGATACTCAAGATTTTTCAGATATTATGAGTGTTGCGCTCACTCATCCACCATTGATCCTTTTAAACTTCGCATTTGTGATGCTCTAGTCAAGTTGCTATGTGATTCTCCACCAAATAAGCCAACAAGGAGCGAAATCTTCTCTCAAATTGATCCCAACGTCCATAATTCACTTGATCTCCTAGTAAGTACTTTTCCGCTTACACTCCTTTATCCAAACTGTTTTATTTATATATTTATGCTTATTTTATTTCTCTTTTAGGACTCTTGCCGTCGCATGGTTCTTGCTGAAGGATATTCTGAATCTAGTAGTACCATAATAGAACTATCTCGTCAGAATACTGCTGTTTATGGGTAAAAATCGTTTCTGCCAATTTCGGTAAATTCGGTAGGTGAGTGAGAAACTGGTTCAAACCCTAAACAAATGTGCTGCACGTGAGCACTTTATAGATTCGAGAGATCAATCTGTACAAGTCCGGCCTAAACCAAGAAATGGCCGTTCCAGACTTGCTTCGGTCACAAAGTGGAAGAGAAGGGTTGATTTGGGGAGGGAAGCCAAGAAAGGTGTTGAGACCAGAATAATTCTGGGAGAGTAAGTGGAAGCTTGGGAAGCTTGCAAGAGATGAAAGCTTTTGGAAGAGCTTGCAAAGTTGCCTTTCTAAGAGTGTAGTATATTTCTCCGACCGAGACACGTTATCTGGTGGAAATAGGTAAGACCTATTTATACAAGTCGAGATTAAAACGTACCCTGGCCTCATGAAGGAAGAGAGTAAAGGGTGAAATAATGGGAGGAGGTGGTAACCGCATGGTGTTAATGGGTGAAAACGTTTTCACCATTATTTCCTCATTTATTTGACCGCTTTATTCCTTTTCACGCTTTCTTAATGTGAGCGTAGTGTACGCTGCAAGCTGTGACCGCCAAACCAAAACCCTGGAAAGCATCCCCCAGTTTTGTGTTGATATCTCATTGGTTGCGCCTTGAGTACAAGTGGCGCTGCTAGTGGCGCGTGTGGCATGTGCGGAATGCCCTTGTTGCGGGTTGTACTTCGAGCGCAAGTGGCAATGCCAGAGCTGCTAGTGGCGTGCGTGGCATGTGCCAATGGCATGTGCGGAATGCCTTGGTGGTAGGTCGTATGTTGAGTGTAAGTGGCAATGCCAGTCTGCTAGTGGCGTGTGTGGCATGTGCCAATGGTATGTGCGGAATGCCTTGGTGGTAGGTTGCACGGTTTGCAAGTTAGGCTACCAGCGTGTGTGTTTGGCATGTTCCAATGGCATGTGCGGAATGCCTTGGTGGTAGGTTGCACGGTTTGCAAGTTAGGCTACCAGCGTGTGTGTTTGGCATGTGCCAATGGCATGCGTGGAATGCCTTGGTGGTAGGTTGCACGGTTTGCAAGTTAGGCTACCAGCGAGCATGTTGGCATGTGCTAATGGCATGCGTGGCCGTTTGGGCCGTAGCCTTGGTAAGAAAAGCTACCAGCGAGCATGCTGGCATCTGCCAATGGCATGCGTGGCCGACTTGGCCTAGGTTGTATGGTTCGTAAGCCTAGGGCGCTATATTTGGCATTCGCCAATGGCATAACGGCTTGGAAATATGGCTTGTGGTACGCGTTGGCATGTGCCAATGGCACGTACGGCCATGTTGACCTAGTTGCACGTTTTGCAAGCCTAGGCGCTATATTTGGCATGCGCCAATGGCATAGCGGCTTGGAAATATGGCTTGTGGTACGCGTTGGCATGTGCCAATGGCACGTGCGGCCATGTTGACCTAGTTGCACGTTTTGCAAGCCTAGGGCGCTATATTTGGCATGCGCCAATGGCATAGCGGCTTGGAAATATGGCTTGTGGTACGCGTTGGCATGTGCCAATGGCACGTACGGCCATGTTGACCTAGTTGCACGTTTTGCAAGCCTAGGGCGCTATATTTGGCATGCGCCAATGGCATGCGCCAATGGCATAGCGGCTTGGAAATATGGCTTGTGGTACGCGTTGGCATGTGCCAATGGCACGTACGGCCATGTTGACCTAGTTGCACGTTTTGCAAGCCTTGGGCGCTATATTTGGCATGCGCCAATGGCATAGCGGTTTGGAAATATGGCTTGTGGTACGCGTTGGCATGTGCCAATGGCACGTACGGCCATGTTGACCTAGTTGCACGTTTTGCAAGCCTAGGGCGCTATATTTGGCATGCGCCAATGGCATAGCGGTTTGGAAGTATGGCTTGTGGTACGTGTTGGCATGTGCCAATGGCACGTACGGCCATGTTGACCTAGTTGCACGTTTTGCAAGCCTAGGGCGCTATATTTGGCATGTGCCAATGGCATAACGGCTTGGAAGTATGGCTTGTTGCCATGTGCGCAGTGTGCGGCTTAGTTTGGCATCGTTGCCATGGTGCGCAGTGTGCGGCTTAGTTTGGCATTATTGCCATGGTGCGCAGTGTGCGGCTTGGTTTGGCGAGTGTTGCCATGGTGCGCAGTGTGCGGCTTGGTTTGGCATTGTTGCCATGGTGCACGGTGTGCGGCAGTCCGGCAAGATGTTGCCATGGTGCACAGTGTGCGGCTTGGTTTGCTTGATGTTGCCATGTGCGTGAGTGTGCGGCTTGGTTTGGCATTGTTGTCATGGTGCGCGGTGTGCGTCTTGGTTTGGCGGTGTTGCCATGTGCGCGAGTGTGCGGCTTGGTTTGGCATTGTTTCCATGGTGTGCAGTGTGCGGCTTGGTTTGGCGATGTTGCCATGGTGCGCGGTGTGCGGCTTGGTTTGGCATTGTTGCCATGGTGCAAAGATGCGGCTTGGTTTTGGAATTAGGGTTACGTGTCGAAAACCCTAATCGGTATTTTGAAAAAATCCCCTATTAATTATTTACACCTGAGTTAAATGCTCTTAGTTAATGTGTTGCGGGTAACACTAGGTCATGGGGTTTTACGACTTTACCCCTTGTTTAAAAACCACCATCAACAACTGCGTTAAAAGGACAACTTGGCAAGTTGAAGGGGGAACTCCAGGTTGTGACTCTTGAATCGAGGGTCTTGCAGCAAGAATCAAGATCTCGAGAGGCATTTATCTTTTCACTTTTGTAACTCATTTTAGGAGTAGCTTACTTTTGGTATCCATGTTTTTGAACTTTTCCGTGCGTATATTAAGATTTGAACCAGAAGCGCGTCATGGAGAGATATGATTTTCAATTTTGTCGTCGAAGATGCTCGCGCGGATAATGAGAAGTTGCGAAACCAGACAATAAAATAATGAGCATTCATATTCGCTTGATCAGATTGAAAATCTAACAAATGAGAATATCTATTTAGTTCAACAAAATGAGATATTAGGCTCCTAAGTTTCCTATCTATCTGAATTGTTGTATAGTGCTAATTTAAGACATCAAACTTTTTCAGATGAGAATCATGGTCTATCCATGGAGAATCGATCTTTCTTAAAGAAAGAAGCGATGTTTTCGCGTCAATACTTTATTCACCAGAAAATTTTTGATAATCAAGAGGAATATCTTCGCACACAAAAAAGTCAGCATGACGAATCATCAAAGATGCTAAATGCGGAGAATGAAAAGATCATCCAGAGTAAGATAACTTTAACTGTGAAAATGAACCAGCTTAAAGAGCAACACTCGCAGCTAAAAGAACCTCATGATGCCCTTATGAAATAAAAGGTCTCCCTTTCTCAGGATGAAAAGAAAATTCGATCTCGTCTTAAGGGTTTGGTTGGTGATGATTTTGACAAGGCTATGGAGAATATGAAGGATAGTAGTTTCGCTTTATCTCGATACCTCCTTTCTCATAGGGAAGGTAGTCACATGGAGCTGACTGCCTCAGTTTACTTGTTATTTTTTGATTATTTATATATTACTGATGCGAAAGTTTCACTCTAATTATAATCCTATACTTCTTTTGTAGAATCTGAGAAACTGCACCAGTCCACCATCTCTCAGTTAAGATCCGATCTGGCTAAGGTTCGCAAAGAACGTGGGAAGCTCTCAGCTGCTCTCACCTCTTCTCGTGACCGAACGAATAAGAGATGTTTGTATATTGAGAACTTCATGGACGTTGGCATAAGGAATGCTGAGAAAGGTGTCGCTCGTGGAGCCCATGTTAAGGCTCAAGCTCTATTAAACAGAATTCTCCAAGTCAAGTCACTTCATTTGGTAAATGTGGCGCCTCTTGAGATAAGTGAAGATGAGAAACTTCCTGATCATGACAGTGATTATGATCTGGTAAGCGATGATGAGGAATATCCCGAGGTTCCCCTTCAAGGAAATCATCCAGAGAACGACAAAGCTGGTGGTGACTTATCTAAGGATCCAAGCGCTGATATCAATCCTGGCAATGGTCTTTGGTCTTTGAAGCTTCGCGACTAACCAAGACGTGCCTTCTACCAATGCTTAGATTTTCCCTTACCTTAGTCTTTTGTGCCTTTGCATATGTATTTTTTAGGCATACTTTTATTCTTGACATTTGTTTTTTGACAAGGAAGATAATATCTTTTTGTTTTAATTCCCATACTTGCCTCTTAGTATATTCCTTGTAAGAAACATCTTTGGTAAGTCTTTGTTACTATTGCCTCACGCTCTTGATGTTGATAATGGCGCACAACCTTTTATAAATGACGCACACTTGACATGTTGTACCATACATTTACCTTTTAATATCTCTTGCAAAACGATTTTAGTGTGAGTTTTATTTCTCATGAGGTCTTATATGAACCCTTCCTAAGTAAAGGTCTTACTTAGCCTAAAATAAATTTTTGTTTCTGTGCGACGACAGGCCACTAGTGGAAATGGGGGTTAAAAAGACCCACAGATTCGACCCTCATTGACAGTCAACGGACCGTGGACTGGTCAAGATGGTCATTGCTGTGATAAATTTCGGGAGCACATCCCAGAGCGCTAAAAACAGTCATTGCATAAAAAAAATTAATTACATTTGTGTCCCGATTCATTAACCCACACCGCGATGACAAACCTAGTTGAATCAGTGCTACTTTTTTTGGTGGGATATCTCACTCGTTTCCCTCGTTTTCTCACCTCGTTATTATCAGTGTTATATTATCTCCTTCACATCCTCTCTCTCTCTCCATACATTCACAGAAGAGAAAAATCACAGACCACCCAAATTTCTTCTCCTCTCTCTGAACTCCACCATGGAAGCTTAATTAAGCCTTTAAATCACAAACCCTAACTAAGATTAAACTTTTACATCTCTCGAGTTAGGTTTAATTTTTCGAAATCATCACAGGTACAATTAGGGTTTTTAATTGAAGTTTTATTTTTCTTCTCCTTTTCTTTTACTTATTGATTTTCTTCATGGTGGTTTAACAATAATTGTTTTATTGGTGGATTTCAGTTAAATCAAGAGCTTTAGTTGTAGTTCATATCTTCCTCAGGTAAAGTTAGGGTTTTGGATTCAAGTTATTTTTTTCTTTTACTGGTCGAATTTGTTCATGGGGTTTAACCACTACTGCTTTATTGGTTGATTTCAGGTAGATCTCAACATCTTAAGTTGCAGTTCAGAAATTTCATCAGGTATATCTGATTTTGGGTGATAAATTTTTGGTTTATGAGTTTGAATCTAGTCTATGGATCATGTATTAGAGTTAGGATTAGTTATGGTCTGAGTTAGCAAAAGAAAGGAATGATAATTATGGGTATATCTGATTTTATTTGATTTGGGTGATAATTTTTTGGTTTATGAGTTTGAATCTAGTCTATGGATCATGTATTAGAGTTAGGATTAGTTATGGTCTGAGTTAGCAAAAGAAAGGAATGATATTTATGGGTATAACAGTGATATTGTTGAACATAATCATGTTTTAGTGTTGTTGCTCTTTTTAGTATAGTTTTTCTTTGTTTTTCCTTTTTGAAATTTGCATTGTTAATTAGTTCTTGCTGTTTTATTTGATGGATTAATATGATATTCAATTTTGAGCAATAATTTTTAATTAGTTCCTTCTGTTGAATGATTTCTGATTGTTGTTCAAATTGATTTTGTAGTAGACAACTATGCCAAGACATCCTCTTACTAGTAGCAGTCGATATCGGCCTGCAAGTACCAGGTCTGCAAGTACTAGGTCTGCAAGTACTACTCCAAGTGCAGCTAATTGGCCGACGGCTTTGCTCAATGCACAAGGGTACCCATCAACTGATGGTGGTCACATTCCTACAAGTCCAAGTGAAGGGAATCGTCATCGTGTGTCTTCGTCAGATGGCGATCATTCTCCGAGCCATGGTAATGGGAATCAGGCTGTAGGAGATGGATGGCATGAGGCTTTTCATCAATCAAATAATGAAGGTGAAAATACGGAGGAAAGCGGGATTAATGGTAACACAACATTGTATTTCAGTTTTCTTTATGTTATTGTTATAATATGTTATCAAGTTCTAATTTGTTTCTTTTTTTCTGCAGATGATCATCTATTGGAGATCAAGTTCAATTCTATGGGACAACCAATAGAAGAAGGTTCTAAGAAATATGCTACCAGGGTTGGAACAATAGCCAGGAATGTTGTCCCACCACATCACGAAGATTGGAGAGATGTTCCTTGGGTTCTTAAGGAAGAAATCTGGAGAGCCATCAAGAATGAATACAGGGTACCTGAAATCATCAAATCCAAGGCTCTAAGGATGGAAAACAAATCATGGAAGAACAAAAAGACTACCCTAAGGAAATGGTGTGATCAATTTAATACCATTGCTGAGAGAAAGAATAACACACCAAGTGGTGTGAAGAGAGAGGATTGGGAGAAATTTGTGGACTTGCATAATTCAGAAGCTGATCAGATACTAAGGGAGATAGGGAAGGAATCAAGGAAGCTTATGAAAGCTTTACATACTACTGGAAGGGATGGTATTGCACGCCGTCGACATGTTATGGAACAACAATCTCATTTGGTAGTGTTAGCAGATCTGTTGTGTACTTGGCTACACATGTTTACAAAGAAATACCTCAAGAAGCACTTGAATGTGCAGAGAATATGTTGTAAGTTCAAGTTTATTATTTGGTTTTCATTCACAATCATATATTATTCTTTGTTGGTTTTCTTTGCAGTTTTTTTTTCCACTTACATACAGTCTGATATACTTTGCAAGCACAAGTAAGAGAGCTTAATGAAACTGAGCAGTATAGAGAGGAAACCCATTTGGACAGATATGCAGTTGCCAAGGTTAGTGCACATGAATTTGTGTTGTTTCCCAAAAAAAAAAAAAAGTTGTTAGTTACTAGCTAGCTAACTGATTTTGTTTACTTCTTTGTGGGTGTTTGGAGTTGATGATAGAGGTTGTGTTCGAGGAATGGGAGGTGGGATATCTAAGACTGAACTACTTTCTTCTGCAGTTCATAGGGAGAAGTTACGACAGCAAGTGCTGAAGACTAAAGTTGTATAAGATTGTGTCCGTAATCTCGAAGAAACTGTTGAGACACTAATGGCCGGTTTAAGTTGCAATCCTAACCCAAGTACTTCTAATGCTCAGGTAATAACATTCTATAACTAGTTTTTATTTTGCAACTCATAAACATTGTTCTAACATCTTTGTCTAGCAAAATGAAATATTCATTTTTACTTAAAATCTTGGTATGCGAGTGCTCGGCGTGCAAAGTGCTTTCATCTACCAAATGTCATTTTATTTGCAAAATGACAAGACCATTAGTTACTTGATATGCAGTGCCTCCGTTTGTGCCACTAAGATTTGTAGTTTATAATTAAATGAACTCTTTGCCAGATTTGATGATTTATATGGGTTTTGTAAATATAAGTGGCATTAATAGGTAGTGGTCATTTTGCTTAATTCTTATTTGTATGCTAGGGAGCGATTAGATGAATAACTTGGTGGATATGGTTGTGTAAAAATAATTTGAAGTATGTTATACAATGAGATGAGATTGGACAAGGATGCAACATATATACTTACATATTTTTATTCATCTACTTTTGATCGGTTGTATTAGCCATAATGGAGATGTTGATTATTGATAATAGTTTGGATTCAAGAGTATGTTTTGTATACATGGTGTTGTTTCCATTCTCATAAACTATCTTTTCTGTACACCAGTAAAATCTTATTGCTTATTTGGATGTGCTTATATCATCTGCAGGGTATGAATGGTGGTGGTTGTCAACCAGTTGGATCTCGGTGAGTAATCTACGAAGAACATGAGAAGAGAGTTGTTGCAGTAGGCTATATATTTACCAATAGGCCTCCAATAGATGATGAGTGTCATTTGGTACTCATTGATGAAATATGTTTACCTTCTGAGAGTCTCTGTGAAGGTGATGGAACTTTTAGAGATGTTTCCATAGGTGACAAGGTTATGTGGCCACAACACTATGTTTTCCCAGTTCCGCAGGTGGTGCTGGCTTTTAATGGATTTGGAGTTCTGGTTTTATGTGGAGGTTTGGGACTTTTTTTTGGGTATATAGATACATGGTTGGTATACATGTAAGTTTTTTGGATATATTACGTACTCGGCAGTATATGTAACTAGTTATCGGAATCTCTTTTTCGAGATGTAAGTATTTTGGGTTAGACTTGCAAGTTTGTATGGTTTTGAGTCTCATCTTTTCTTTTTTTTTTGTGATGAAGAAGACATTCAAAACATGTAAAGAAGTGTCTTGCAACTTCTATGGATATGTAGCTTCAGCAGGTTTCAGATCCCTGCTTTTATCTAATGAATGTATTAGTATCAATCTTGTTCAGATTTTAACATGGTTTCAATTTTATTCTATTTTTTCAAGTTTCAATCTTGTTCAGTTTTATCAAGTCTTTTTCTGTTTTATAATTATTACATAGCTTTCAAATTTTTTAGTCTTTTACTCATAATTCTTTGCATAGCTTCCAACCAACACTTGACATCAATCACAAAATATTATTGGATGCGAAACTTGAACTTCAAATGTGTTACCATGAAGAAATTTTGAACTTCCATTCAAATTGAGTAAGTTACAAACCCGACTCATTTCAGACTAAATAATCCATTTGAGAGGCGATTCAGCCCATTCACCGAGTCGATTATAAATCGACTCGTTTTAGGCCACAAGATTCTTATCTAGATCCGGTGATAGGCGAGTCAGCCCATTCATTTGAGTCGGTTATAAATCGACTCGTTTTTGACCACAAGCTTCTTATCTAGAAAAAAGAAAAGCTCAAACTTTCTCATAAACTTATCTTCTTCTTTTTTTTCGTTATTCTCTCATTACTTCTGCAAAACTTTCTCAGACACTCACGGAAAATTTTATCATTGAATTGATATGCCGTATTATAGTTCACAACAAATTTATGAGGTAGTCAGGTTCTTCATTCTTCAACAAATGCTTTGATTTCAGAACTCAAATTTCCATATCAACAATTTGTTAAGGTAAATACTTAATTCATGTTAAAATTGGTTTGGGTTTTGCCTAATTTGAAGTTCAGTATGAAAGTTTTGGTTAGTAAATCCTAGGATTTGAGTTTTAACTGATTTAAGTGTATCTTAAATTTTGGGGTTTTGATTAATTAGGTCAAAATAAGTAATTATGGTGAGTAGTAACTTGTTTTAGGATTTGAGTTTTAACTCATTTAAGTGTATCTTAAATATTGGGGTTTTGCTTAATTAGGTTAAAATAAGTAATTAGGTTATGAATCTGGTGAGTAGTAACTTGTTCTAGGATTTGATTAATCTTCTCATCATCATCATAGTTTTGTTGATTGAGTTTAAAGAATGGATCCCACTCTTAGCTCTCTTAATTGCACAAAGATGATACATTTTTTGCATGCTCAGTACAATATGAGTCAATATTATTAGTTGTAAGTTGTAACTCCACTATTAGCACTCTTAATTGCTTCTATTCTTCACTCATTCTAGAATTATGTTGAAGACAAAGAATTCAGTTCTGCTTTATTAGTAATGATAGTATTCTTCAATTACTTAAAAATGAGTTTACTTTTTAACAAAAAAAAAAGTTTAAGACTTTGTATGTTTGGATGATAATAGGAAGTGTTAGAAGAAAAATCCTTACCTAGTACTGAAAAATGAGCATCCAATTTCACCTAAGTAGATGACCCTCCCTATTTTTTCTCTGTTCTTCTTCTTCATAGTTGTGATGATATGTAATGTAAATCATTCTCTACTGTAAATCCTTCTACTTTAATGCAGTTTCTTCAAAATTGTGGGTTCTGATTTGTGTATACACTGTTTTGCAGATGTTTCGACATCGTGTAGATACTCCAAGTAAAGAATGGATGACTGCACCCAAGTGTTCACCTCGATGGATTAAAGGTGTTCAATCTTTCATCCAATTTACAACACAGAGTCTTGGTGAAGGTATCACAGAATTTCTATGTCCTTGCATGAAATGTAAGAATTTCCGTAGTTTACCAAAATCTCTAGATGATGTACATGGGGATATCCTTGATAATGGGTTCGATGTGTCATACCGAACATGGATCCATCATGGAGAGCAACCTTGGGTGAATAATGTTAATGCTCCCACCTTACCTGCAAATAATGTTGTGAATGATGCTGCTGCATCTCATTCGAAAATCTACGACTTGTTCAATAAGGCGCATGGAGGTGTACTTGGTCTTGATACCCCTGAAGAATGCCTTAATGATCCTGATCATCTGTCGGCTGTTGCTGTTGAAGATGGTTCTGGTGGTAATGTTCAAGATAAGGCTACTGTCGAATGCAAGAAGAGGTTGAAGGATGCAGTGCAACCCTTATTTCCAGGTTGTGGTGATGAACATACAAAGCTATCGGCAATTGGTTGAGTTGCTAAGTATGCAAGCAAGGTGTCAATGCTCGATGTTTTCATGATCGGGTTATTAGGATATATGAAAACTATTTTATCACTGGGAACACGTTACCATCTACTTGTAGTAAAGCTAAGCAAGATGATCAATCCATTTGATTCTTAGGTGAAAATTATTCATGCTTGTATTAACGATTGTATTCTCTATCGCAAGGATTATGCCAATGATGATAAGTGTCCTAAATGTGGTGAAAGTAGATGGCAAAAACCACGAGAAGGGAGTAGTCCAACTGCTAAAAAGGTTCCGGTGAAGAGACTGAGGTATTTTCCGGTCACGGAAAGGTTGCAACGGATATATGGCACCGCGTGGATTGCTAAGTTGATGACATGGTATGCTAAGGTTCAAGAAAGTGCTACACACATGAGACATCCGGTGGATTCTGCACAGTGGAAGGAGATTGATAAGAAGTGGCCTGGTTTTGCTTGAAAAAAAGAAATGTTCGTCTAGGATTAGCAATGAGATGGTTTTAATCCTTTTGGAATGATGAGCACGCATAATACTTGGCCTGTTATGATTGTTTGTTACAACCTTCCACCATCTGAATGCATGGCAAAGGATTTCACAATGTTAACCCTGCTGATTCCTGGTCCACTTGGTCCCAACCATAACATTGATGTTTATCTACAACCACTGATCGACGAGTTAAATGAGTTATGGTCACTCGGAACGGTAACCTACGATGCACATACGAAGACTGGCTTTACAATGAGAGCAATGTTGTTGTGGTGTATACATGACTTTCCCGCATATGCCCATGTTTCTGGTTTTGCGAACTTCTAGAAGATATGGTTGTCTGTGTGTGGAGAAAATACGAGAGGCATTTTGGCTAAAATGCGGTTCCAAATTTGCTATATGGGTCATAGAAGGTTTCTAAGAGATTGGTTTCACCCTTATAGAAAGAAAACATCCTAATTCAACGGATCAGAGGATTTAAGGGTTTCACCAAGACGTTTGAGTGGCGGCGAATTGTTCAAAAAGACAAGAGCTACTTGAGATAAAGAATTTGGGAAGTTGGTAAAGCGGCCTGCCATTGATTCTCCTTGGTCAAAGAGGTCAATCTTTTTCGGCTCCCATATTGGAAGGTAAATTTTACATCTTTGTTATTTAATCGGAGTTATTTTTTTCTTATCATGAATTTTGTTGATTCATGGCTGTTATGCATAATTAACACCTGCTTGTTTCATGTAACTCTTCATAATTCATATAGTACTCATCATATTTAACTGCTAGCTTGTCTTACCTTTGTCTTATAGTGTCTACAAATCCGGCACAATGTGAATGTCATGCATGTAGAAAATAATTTTGCGAGAGAATCTATTTGGAACTTTTATGTGCCATAAGGATAAGTCCAAGGATGGGGCTCCAGTAGCGTAGAGATTTAAAAATGCTAAACTTAAAGCCTAGCTTGTGGTTGACGGAAATGAATGGAAGAGACATACTCCCTCCTGCACCTTATTGGATGTCTAAGAAAGAAAGGGAAGTTATTTGTAAAACTTTTAGCACACTTAAAGTTCCAATTGGTTACAGTGGGAATTGGAAAAAAAAAGTATGCTTGAAAGAGTTCCAATTGAAGGGTCTAAAGTCGCACGACTATCACATCCTTATGAAGGGTTTAATGCCTATTTTTTTAATGTATTGTTTCAAAAAACATAAGCCTTTGCGCGAGGAAGTTAGACACTTGTCGTTGTTTTTCAAAGTCCTTACTTCTAAGGTTATTGATCGTGCTGAGCTTCGTATAATGCATGATCGTGTCGTGGAGTCTTTATGCGTGTTTGAAATGTATTTCCCTCCTGCATTTTTTCTTAGTATGACTCATGTTGTCGTACACTTGGAGGAAGAAGCATACCAATTGGGACCTGTTCAATTTAGGTGGATGTACCCTTTCGAGAGGTACAATCCTTTAGTCAATGGTATTCTGTTTGTATATTCTTTTATCAACTCTGTAAACTTACAAATACTTGTTTACCAATTGTATGTGCAGGATGATGAGAGTCTAAAAGGTTCTTGGTCGCAACAAAAATTATATAGAAGTGTTTATGGGTGAAAACTACTCCTGCAGAATTTGGTAATTTGGGGTGTGGATGAGGAATGAATTTAAACCTTTAAACAAATGTACTGCGCGGTGAGTGCTTGTAGATTCGAGAGATCAATCTGTGCAAGTCCGGCCTAAACCAAGAAATGGCCGTTCCAGACTTGTTTCGGTCACAAAGTGAAGGAGATGGGGTTGATCTTAGGGAGGGAAGCGAAGAAGGTGTTGAGATTGTGAAGGTGTTGGCTTGATTATGACTTGTAATGCAAAGGTGAGCAGGCTTGCGGTTGATGCAAGCAGAGCTCCGGGTGTTTGAATACGATTTTTGTATTAACACTTGATTTTCTGTCTCGTCCGGACTTGTATTGTTGTTTGAAATAGGGCGGAGAACCTATTTATACAAGTCATTGAGCCTCATTCACGTCTCTCGTGGGAAGTGGAGGAAGTGGAGTGATGGAGTAGTGGAGTTGTGCGTCGACCAGTCTTGCCCACTTCTCCTGTTCATCTCTAACCGTACATGACTTCCCGACACGTTCTTGTGATGGCGCGTTGCACGCCGCACGCTGTAAACCGCATGAGACCAATACCCCAGTATGTATCCCCGATTTGTGACATGATTGATGTCGGAATGTGTGGATCGTGGATCCACGAAAGATAGCATGTAATCTTTGAATTGAATAATTGTGTTATTCGGGAAGTCGATACTTGTGAAGTATCGCGTGTATTTTATGCGTCTTGCATTATAGTGTGGTAAAGTGATGGGTAATGACGCCTCACTGACTAAATAACTCGACCAGGGTTGTATAAACAAGTGGTGAAGTTGGACGGATGAGATGATCTTTGAGACACTCATCTGCGACCGTTAATGAATATTAGGGTTTTTGAAGAGGTGCGCAAGCATCACTCTTCAGCTTGGTCGAAACCAACCATGGGAAGGGCTTTGGAGAGGACCGACCGGGCATGTGTGTAGACAGCATGCTGGGGTGCACGTCCATATCTCACTTTCCCAAGAAGGAGCGATCTAGGCCACTCAAATTGACCGGCAAAGTTGAGTGGTTGAGATCGGTTTGCGGCAAAATCCATTGCCGCAAAGGAGTTGGAAACCGCATGGCATCCCTGGTTTGGGCGCGCGTTCCAAGACGACTCATCTTGGTCGGTCTTGGTCGATCATACCAGTGTGTAGGTGATAGGCTGGTGTTCACACCTATACATGACTATCCCATGAAAACGTGATCTAAGCCATTCAAATCATCCGGTGAAGTTGAGTGGTCGAGATCGGTTGCAATTTGGGAGTGTAACCACGCATGTTTGGGCGAGCGTTTTGGATTAGCCGGGCATGGGATGCCTTGGCCGATCGCATGAGGAGGTAGATGGGCGCACGGTGGTCATCTTTGGTATGACCGGCCCTTGCTTAATCTAATCAGTGACCCTCCATTCGTGCCGGAGAAGATGGACGCGCGTGATGATTTGAAACCCTAATTTTGGCTTTCAAAAGCCGTGCGCCACTTCTTGTTTGGGTGACGATTCCGTCACGGCCAAACATTGTTGGTCTTGACCGATTGGTCAAGTGTGTAGGCGGGCCCACGGTGATCGTGTTGACATGCTCTGGGCCCTTTGAGTCTACATCTACACCCTCCATCTATACCTGCGAAGATGGATGGTTGAGACTATTTTGCGACACATGTAATATGCCGCAAACCCTTATTTAGGGTTTTCCGTCCATAATGCTTGGTATGAACGTCTTTTGGCAATCAAAGGCCAATGGCCGACCATGCGGGGTCGGCCGTGGGTATTCCATACCTTCTTGGGGGTGATGGAATTGATCTGGGGTCATCCAATCATGCTTATGGAGTTGGATGACTGCGATCAGATCACATCCGGACTGATACGGTCGGTCAGGATGCTCAATCGGGCTAGTATAACACACCGAGAGGGGCTCAATCGGGCTAGTATAACACACCGAGAGGGCTCGGGCTAGTATAACACACCGAGAATCAGCCTGTACGGTTATTTCGTACATGGTTTCATTATAGTGCTTGGAGGTTCGTGTTACTCTGTAAGAGTAACACTCAGTCGTCATGCCACACTGATAATGAGTACTGGAAATACAAGGCTGATATGAAATTCACAGGAAGGGATTGTTGCCACATGCTCCAACCGGAGGAATTTCATGTATTCACGAGAATGGGATTGTTGCTACATGCTCCATTCTTGGTGAATTAAGTGAAGGAGTATCCAACACTTATAAATGGCTTTATCTTTTACAAGATGTCGGCGCATGATTTTTACGGTTTTTTACAAATTTAACCTTAAACGAAAATCCACCATCAACATTAAGTCCCCTGCCTAGCACACAATGGTTACACTATTGTGTGGTAGGCATGAGATGGTGACATACATATGTGAGAAAGACAGGATAAAAGGAGTTTACCCAGGAAGAATGTTGACCGACCGCTAGTTTCCCACGCCGTCACGCTTGTATGGAATCCCTTAGTGGGGCCGGTTTCTTTCTTTGGGTATTTGAATCAAAAGAGGAAACCAAATAAAAGAGGAATCCTTGTTCCACTGGGATTCTTCTAATTTTTTGTCTATAAAAGAGACCAAGACCCCTTTCTTTTCCTCACGAATTTTTTTTTTGTTTGGCAAGCAGCTCCCGTGACCTTGCTGCCGCCGCCGACCACCGTTGCCGCTGCTGTTGCCGTTGCCGTCGCTGCTACCGTGCGCCGTCCGTCCAAGGTAAGTTCCGCACTTTTTTTTTTTTTTTTTTTTTGCTAGCTTGCTAGGTAAACACCTTTGGTAAGATGTGTATATGCTTAGTCTCTCCACCATTACATGCAAAACCTAGCTTTTAGGTTGTATCTTGAAAAGGAAAAACCCTGGCTTGAAATCTCGCATACACGATTCCCATGAATAAAGAAAATCGTGTTATGGTGCGTGAGAATGAACGTGGGCCTGCCGTGTATGCCGAACGTGGGTCTTACTCATATATGCTTGACTTGAAACTTACATCGAACTTGAAACTCGTCTAGGACTTGAAACCAATACAGTTGATCGAAAGTTGTACCGGATGAAACTTGTACTGTCTTGAAATCAATACCAGATCGAAAGTTGTACCCGGATGAAACTTGTACCTGACTTGAAATCAATACCAGACTGAAAGTTGTACCGGACTGAAACTTGTACCTGACTTGAAATCAATACCAGACTGAAAGTTGTACCAGGCTGAAACCAATACCAGACTGAAAGTTGTATCGAACTTAAGCCAGTATTTGGACCGGTTTTGTGTGCTCCGATGTGAGTTGCGTCTTGTCGTGTGTGACTACATCTCTCATGTGCTTTCATACAAGTTCTAACTCCTGTCTTTTATTTCATTATGGAATGAAGAAAAAAGAATCCCTGTCGAGATGTCTTCCGGAGATAATGCTGGTACCAAGTCAGGAAATGTTGAC
Source organism: Papaver armeniacum (assembly GCA_023531295.1). NCBI lineage: Eukaryota > Viridiplantae > Streptophyta > Magnoliopsida > Ranunculales > Papaveraceae > Papaver > Papaver armeniacum. The sequence continues at coordinate 971,937 of JAJJWW010000469.1, forward strand.
AGCTTTAAAGATATGCCGAACATTGATGATGAGTTGTTCACCTCGCCTTTTCCAAACACCAGAAGGCATCCTTCTCATAAGATAGTCTTGATTTCAAATTCAGAAAACATGGAGGCTGATCCATTTTCTTCTTCAGCACTTGTGATGAGATTTTGTCTCCAGAGAAACGAATATCCGCCTTCTCCTATTGACTTCAAGACTTGTCATACTCCACTGGGTTCTTACGAAGGATGGATGAGACGCATGTTGAGTAATAAAGGCATTAAGGACAATTTGACCAAAGCGCAGGTCCTCAATGCGGTCATGGCATCTGCTACTCTCGAAATTAGGAAAGACATCGCGGGTTTGATTAACTTCATTTCTCGGTGGCGTATTTATACTCACACAGCCATATCTAGATGGGGAGAGATGACTATTACTTTGGAGAGTGTGGCTGCATTAATGAACCTGCCTGTTGCTGGAAGTCTCTCTTACGAGCTCTCTGATATGGAACAAAGTAACTATGGTGCTATACTTCAAAAAGTGGCGGAATTCGACAGCCTGGACAAGGAGGAGAAAAAGGATGCGAGGTGCTTTTACACCTGGTGGGTGTCGGAGTGGTCTCCTGTAGACCCAGAGCCGGATCAAGAGCTGGAAAATGAGCTCAGCGTGATTGCGTTCCTGTCTTTATGGTTATCCAGAGATGTATTCGATGATGGTTCTGGGAAGAAGACCATTAGAAGTGACCTTGTTAAGATTGCTATAAAGGCCGCGAAGGGTGAAGTTCTTCCTCGGGGGCTCATTGTTCCTTGGATCTTTGTATTCTCATTTGGACGCTTTAGCAATGGACATGCATGCTTCTAACGGGTACAAGAAGGTGGAGTCGCACATTCACTTCGCTTTTCTCTAGGCGTTCTTATGGGAACACTTCAAAAGTTACGCTCCTACTCCTGGAAATTCGCTCAATAACTTGTATGGTGGCTCGAGAATACTCCGTTGGAATAAAAGGCGTCCCAAAGGCGGCGCGAAACTTGTGGACGTATTTGACAACGTGTCTTCCGTAGATTTCCGTCCATGGGGGCCGGTCCACCATTCCATTGTCGACCAAAGACTTTTGCTATCGCTTCTGACGGTCCTGATCTTTGTGTTGCGTACCGATGTCAAGACTATGAAATTTGGAGAACTCATTTACCGCACATGTTTGCATTCCAGGATATGTCCCATCTCTATTCAACGAAGTTCATACCGTGACTCCGTATAACATCGACTGTGGCTGCTCGCCAAATGGGATTTGACCTGGGCGTTCCCTTTGTTCGCCCTTCGGAGGTTTCAAAAGAAGCTGCTCCCGGTTATCTTTGATGATGATATATTTTTGTCCGTGAGTCTTCCCCTTCGGCCTATTGGGAGAAACTCGGTGGTAACCGATAAGTATAAGGAATTTTGGAGGAGACAATTTGTTGGTTTTCCAAAAATTTTCGGAGAGTGTTGTGACAGATCCCCGTGGTGAACCATCTTCGACGTCTTGACGAAGCATTTCGGTTGAAGCTACTTCCGGCCAAACGGACCGGAAGCTGAGGATTGCAGTCCCCAAGTAGGAGAGAAACCTAAGAGGCAAGCATGCGGTCCGGTAGTCCTCAATTCCTCCAATATGCAGGTATTTAAATCTTTTCCCCTCGGTTCTTTCATTTCTCCGGTGTGAATTCCTCTAAAAACGATCCTTGCTTGAAATCAGGGAATTTCGAAAGAGAATGTTTTCACCAGGTTGGCGCGCATTCAAAATGAGAAGGCTGACGGTACTGATCTTCATGCTGAGAAGTCTGGCGGTACTGATCTTCATGCTGAGAAGTCTGGAGAAACCGCTCCTTTTTCTGACCATGACAGAGATGATGCAAGCTCGGTTGAACAAGGCGCTTCCCTTAGTGATCTTGTTGACGGGGTCGTGATGGAAATCAGCACCCAGAGCGAAATAGATGCCGGAAGGAATATGAGAGAGGCAGTGCCTGCTATAGTTGAGGCGGCTCCTCTTGAGATCCATCCTGAACAGGTTCCAACCAATATGGCCATTGTGGTGACCCCTTCTGAAAGGCCTCCTGCAACTTACAAGGCTCCCGCGGTTAGTGAATTACCGGTGATGCAGCCTGGGGCTTTGTTCGATCCTCCTTTTACCATCCCTTATCCAGGCCATGTGTTGGTTGGTGGATTCAGCGTGCGGTTCGGTTCAAAGAGTTGTACACAGCGATATGGGAGAAGCACGGTCACATTGCTACCACCACGAAACTCAAAAGTCGTCTTGCGTTGGTCAACCGCGTTCAAGAAGCTTTAGTTTCTATCCGGGGATGAGCGTCACGACCGGGTCGAACAGGTTTCGAGGAGATGATTGAAGATTGGAAGTGCCATCGAGACGTGTTTGCGCAGTACGGTTTCAATGCCCCTTGGTTCTTCAAAGGTTTCTCCAAGATTCAGGAGCTTCAGCAATTACAGGATGAAGTGCCTTCTGCGGACTATGTTGCTCGCCAGGAAGAAGTGGTTGAGAAGTTATCTAAGGAACTGGAGCTGAAACAGGCTGCGCTTCAAAGGATGAAAGTCTCTCTCGCCCAGAAGGACGAGTTGCTGCTGAAGGACTTTCCTTGAAGTATTCGCGCTATATACTTGGCTTTTCTTTTAGATGCTTCCCCTTTTTGAGTGATAGTGAGGATTTTCTTTGACCTCTGGTTTTGAATTAATATGTAATTGGCTTATTTTGAGATAGTTTTGTGAACAACCTTTTTGAAAGAGATTATGTTAAATGAAATTTGCATCTTGGTCATGAATGATTGCACATATCACATGAAATTGCAAATGTTATGCAGACGGGAGGTACGGATGGAAACAAACATGGCGTTTGATCACTGAGCCTCTTTCTCCACGTGCGGGATGCCAAGTCCCCAGTGAATTCTAAACTATCTTTCTTGTAAAATTGTTGAGTAAAACTTACTTGCTTTTTAAGCCTCACTTGTATCCGGAGTAGCCTCTCTAAGAAAATCCTCCGCACTAATTTCTCAGAGTTATCCCTCTGAACCAAGCTTCTCCTGAACAATGCGCTTCAAGCGTTGCATTCGGGTGGGGTGATGAAGGAACCGGTGGTAATGACAGTACCTCGGGTCCATTACTTCTTGATCAGTGGGCGGACGCCATACCGGGGGTAGCCCCACCTCTCCATTTCGTACCCACGCCTCCAGTAGCTCCAGAATCTTCTTCATCGGGAAGGGGAAATGTAAGTACATTGAGTCTGACTTTTCCTGCGTCAGTGGGTGTTGTAACGTCTCTCCGTGGCTTTGATGTGGAACAGGAGATGAAGTTGGAAGATTTGGGAGTGCCATCATATCTGCGGATCGCTTGCCGAGGTAAAGGGATGTGGAAGGTGTCGTAATGTCACTGCTGAGTGACCGGATTGAACGTTCCCATCCTCTGTACTCAGGTATCTTCTGATTGATTTCTCCTTCCTCAAGCATTTCTTCAGTCGGTTGGAAGGTCGACGCGGATTGGACAGTCTTCCGGGCTTCAGCAAGAGTTTTGAGATATAAATCCTCTAGCAGGGCTCCATAGGCTGCGGGCTCCCTTTCTTTATCTGGCAGACATTGTAGTACTCCGGACAAGTCTTTTCCTCTGTCTGGACCGTGTTGTCCATCTTTCTTGATTCGTTTTCGACTGCGTGCTCTCTTTGCTTCTCCACTTGTAAAGGTGTGACTCATGACCAAGGATTCAACGTTTCTTGCACTGTCTGAGTTGATGTCTATCGACCCTTCTTGTAGTTGTGCTGCTATATCATTCAAAAGGCGAAATGTCTCGCTCTGCCTTCTGGTGATACCGGCTTGATTTGCCAAGACATCCTCCAACATTCCAGCTATGCTTCCCGTGATATCCGAACCTTTGTGGCCTCCGAGTGGGGATACATCGCGAGATGAAGACCGAAGAATTGAGAGTTCAATTTTTGTAACCGAGAGATCAATCTCCCACTGTGGTCGCCAATTGTTGATGGGTGAAAACTACTCCTGCAGAATTTGGTAATTTGGGGTGTGGATGAGGAATGAATTTAAACCTTTAAACAAATGCACTGCGTGGTGAGTGCTTGTAGATTCGAGAGATCAATCTGTGCAAGTCCGGCCTAAACCAAGAAATGGCCGTTCCAGACTTGTTTCGGTCACAAAGTGAAGGAGATGGGGTTGATCTTAGGGAGGGAAGCGAAGAAGGTGTTGAGATTGTGAAGGTGTTGGCTTGCTTATGACTTGTAACATAAAGGTGAGCAGGCTTGCGGTTGATGCAAGCAGGCTCTGGGTGTTTGAATACGATTTTTGTATTAACACTTGATTTTCTGTCTCGTCTGGACTTGTGTTGTTGTTTGAAATAGGGCGGAGAACCTATTTATACAAGTCATTGAGCCTCATTCACGTCTCTCGTGGGAAGTGGAGGAAGTGGAGTGATGGAGTAGTGGAGTTGTGCGTCGACCAGTCTTGCCCACTTCTCATGTTCATCTCTAACCGTCAATGACTTTCGACACGTTCTTGTGATGGCGCGTTGCACGCCGCACGTTGTAAACCGCTGCACCAATACCCCAAAATATGTATCCCCAGTTTGTGACATGATTGATGTACGGAATGTGTGGATCGTGGATCCACGAAAGATAGCATGTAATCTTTGAATTGAATAATCTGTGTTATTCAGAAGTCGATACTTGTGAAGTATCGCGTGTATTTTATGCAGTCTTTGCATTATAGTGTGGTAAAATGATGGGTAATGACGCCTCACTGACTAAATAACTCCTGACCAGGGTTGTAAACCAAGCTGGTGAAGTTGGACGGATGAGATGATCTTTGAGACACTCATCTGCGACCGTTAATGAATATTGGGGTTTTTGAAGAGGTGCGCAAGCATCACTCTTCGCCTTGGTCGAAACCAAGCATGGGAAGGGCTTTGGAGAGGACCGGTAGGGCATGTGTGTAGACGGCATCTTTGGTGTGCACGTCCATATCTCACTTTCCCAAGAAGGAGCGATCTAGGCCACTCAAATTGACCGGCAAAGTTGAGTGGTTGAGATCGGTTGCGGCAGCAATCCATTGCCGCAAAGGAGTTGGAAACCGCATGGCATCCCCCGGTTTGGGCGCGCGTTCCAAGACGACTCATCTTGGTCGGTCTTGGTCGATCATACCAAAGGTGTAGGTGATAGGTGGTGTTCACACCTATACATGACTATCCCATGAAAATATGATCTAAGCCATTCAAATCATCCGGTGAAGTTGAGTGGTCGAGATCGTTGCAATTTGGGGAGTGTAACCACGCATGTTTGGGCGGGCGTTTTGGATTAGCCGGGCATGGGATGCCTTGGCCGATCATATGAGGAGGTAGATGGGCGCACGGTGGTCATGCTGGTATGACCGGCCCTTGCTTAATCTAATCTGTGACCCTCCATTCGTGCCGGAGAAGATGGACGCGCGTGATGATTTGAAACCCTAATTTTGGCTTTCCAAAGCCGTGCGCCACTTCTTGTTTGGGTGACGATTCCGTCACGGCCAAACATTGTTGGTCTTGACCGATTGGTCAAGTGTGTAGGCGGGCCCACGGTGATCGTGTTGACATGCTCTGGGCCCTTTGAGTCTACATCTACACCCTCCATCTATACCTGCGAAGATGGATGGTTGAGACTGTTTTGCGACACATGTAATATGCCGCAAACCCTTATTTAGAGTTTTCCGTCCATAATGCTTGGTAGGAACGTCTTTTGGCAAGCAAAGGCCAATGGACGACCATGCGGGGTCGGCCGTGGGTATTCCATACCGCTGGGGGTGATGGAATTGATCCGGGGTCATCCAATCATGCTTATGGAGTTGGATGACTGCGATCGAGATCATATCCGGACCGATACTGGTCAGTCCGGATGCTCAATCGGGCTAGTATAACACACCGAGAGGGGCTCAATCGGGCTAGTATAACACACCGAGAGGGCTCGGGCTAGTATAACACACCGAGAATCAGCTGTGCACGGTTATTTCGTACATGGTTTCATTATAGTGCTTGGAGGTTCGTGTTACTCTGTAAGAGTAACACTCGGTCGTCATGCCACACGATAATGAGTACTTTGGAAATACAAGGCTGATATGAAATTCACGGAAGGGATTGTTGCCACATGCTCCAACCTCGGAGGAATTTCATGTATTCACGAGAATGGGATTGTTGCTACATGCTCCATTCTTGGTGAATTAATAATGGGAGTATCCAACAGTTATAAATGGCTTTATCTTTTACAAGATGTCAGCGCATGATTTTTCTGGTTTTTTACAAATTTAACCTTAAACGAAAATCCACCATCAACAAGAAGGCTCTATTACAAAACAGTATGGGGTCAATGAAGGAGCACGCCATTGCGCCGAGATCCTTCCCGATGCGAAACGAAAGTTTTTTAAGTGTCGTGGAAAGATAGAGAAGCCCTGTGATGCTTATGAAGGTCCATACCTAGTTGGTTCGCAAGGAAAATCATGTTCATTAACCAACTTACAAAGATGAACAAGTTCGTATGTGGATATTGAGACACGCAGATGAAAATTCGAATGGGAAGCGTAAGTTTATTTCTCTTACAATCATTTCATTACACCGTAAAAAGTAACCTTCTAACTTTCGGGTATCTTTGTTTTATTATTGAATTTGTTAAGCTGTTTGTTAAGCTGTTTTAGGTTCTCATATGCGACGTGTACGTAATGAGTTACTTGCCGCCTAACTTTCATGATATGCACACCTCCTCCTTTTAAATTTATTGATCCTTATAGCGTCTAGAGAACTGATTCTCACTGCACATGAGTAAATATCCTACTAAAACAAATTTTCACCTATCGGTTGTAGCCTCTAATGAATCCCTTCGATTGTAGTAGTACTGATATTAATCAGAAAACAACTCTATGTGAGAATTTTATCATGGTTTGTTAGAATGTGACAAATTCATCGTTAATCTAGCTTGATATGTGTAAAGAGCCTAAATTTCCATGGAGTATCCCACCATAATGACTCTGTAGCAATTGAAGAAACATTCTTAATCTTTCTTTATAGAACCTATCCCATTTTGCTGAATTATATTGATGATATACAGAATGTTTGAATAATTCTATGCAGTATCTGTATCATATGTGTAGGAAGTGTTCCATTGTGGAAGTAGATTATGCAGACCTAGATAGAAACTTATAAGTTAATTGTTAATCTGTTTTATGTGACAGGAAATATGCTATATATCTTCGCAACTTTAACCAAACTCGTATGGGAAGGATGAAGCGTTTGGACTACATTCCGTGGCTACAGGAACAACTTGAAGGCCATTCCATGACAGATTTCCGTAGGCTGGCAATTGGTCCTTCCTTCTCGGCAGTTTCGTTTAACGCATACTTTGTTAATGGATATCTTTTCTATACAGCCGATGCAGAAAAAAGTTTTATTACACAAAATAGTGGAGTTACCATGGATGCTTGTACCAGTTTCAGAGCAAGTTCCATAGATACTAACCTTGTCGACGATGATACTACATACTACGGCATTCTGCAAGATATATTTGAAGTGGACTATGGAGTTTTCACAGAAGTTGTTTTTAACTGTCATTGGGTGCGAATGGAAGACAAAGTAAAGGTATCATATGTGGATCGAGATACAAACTCAAGGTTTGTCAACTTCGAAAGGTTTATGAAGAGCTCAAGATAAGCCGACGAGCCATTCATCCATGCTTCTCAAGCTAGACAAGTTTTTTACTGCCAAGATGTGACAAGGAAGCATTGGAATTTGGTTTTGGAATCTCCAATAAGATCACACCCCAATAAGAATGCTTATGAAGATCCATTTGTCTTTACTGGAGTCGCGAATAAAGCTTCATCAATTTCGACAACTGTTGGAGATGATGAGTATTGGAATGGAGATGCTCAAACCAATGATGAGTATTGGGATCAATATGCTGAGGTAAAAACTGTTATTCAGTTCCCTATTTAGTTGTTTTTTTTTGTTACCTTTTTTATGTACATGGAGATTTGAACAGTGATTCAACTCTTGATGTTGGCAGGAAACTACCTGAATGTGGATTGTGGCATATATGCATCATGTACATAGTTGCACCTAATTACAGAAAGGTAAATCTTGTCTCTTAAATTAATTTACAATGAATCAGTTACCTTTCTTGCCATAATTTTGAAAGTTAAAAGAACAAGGAAATAGGAAGGCATTATATGGTTAAGTAAATGATATAATCTTGATTTCTATTAAGACACGCATGCCTGCGAAGAACGTCATATAGTGGCATTTTCTAGAACTAGTACCGTTGCAAACAAAAAAGAACTTAGTAACGTGGCTGGTGAATTCTAGGGTCCCTATGCTTGTTTGACACCAAATTTAGTGCAAGTTCTAAAATTATTTTCTTAGTTTAGTTTTATCTATGTCATAGTGTATCACTTACTACCAAATGAGCTGAGATGGATTGTCGACGCGTGTCATCCTAAATTTTATTGAAGTAGTTTATAGAGTGCTCTATACTTTTCGAATCTGGTTATATTTCAGCTTGCACTCTATCTTTGCAAAAGTAGTTTATAGAGTGCTCTATACTTTCTTTCTGTTGATTCCACTGGTTAGCATGCTTCACTAGTAATTCAAACTTCTTTTGTTAGAATTGTGTAAAATTGAACTGATCCTGTGGTGTAGTGATAGCACATGATGAGCTTGTATTTGTAAAAGTCAAAGAACCAATAACTTGACCTTATCCTTATATATGATAATGAATGAAAACATGGGTTTACCGAGGGAAGCTCCTAATCATGTTGAAAAGAGTTGTTAGTTATCTAAAGAGACCCTACCTTGCTCTTAGTACAAGACAAGGAACTTGCTATTACAATTTGTCTATCTCATTATATTGTTGCCGCTTGCTTGCTTGCCTTCGTAAAACTCGATGAATATATTGCGAGATCTTACTTCATGTTAAAGGGTTACGTGTTTAAAATTGTTTAGTTCTTTTGGTTATTCATCTTGGGGTCTCTCTGCAATTTTTTGATGGATTTTTCTCGTAGGTACGCCATTATGAAGTAGGAATAAGTTCTTCATCATCATCGGAGTTTATGATTTTTTCTTTGTTCAATGGTTTTTTAGTTCATCCTTTTGTAATCGAATCCTAGAACTACTGATTTTAATCCTTTGTGTAATTTGAAACTAATGAATCAATGAATGTTAAATTAAATGATTATTTGTGTGCAAGTTTAATTTGTTTCTCATTTTTATTTGATTTGAAATTGGTTTTCATTTGATTCTCATTTGAATTCTAATTTGAGTTTCATTTGATTCTCATTTGAATTCTAATTTGAGTTTCATTTGAATTCTAATTTGAGTTTCATTTGATTCTCATTTGAATTCTAATTTGAATTTCATTTGATTCTCATTTGAGTTTCATTTTTGTTTAATTTGATTGATCAGATTGATCGGGCAGATGACCAATCAATCTATTTATTTTTTATTTTAAGATTTATATCTATGACTGATTGCAGACAGTCATAAAGTTTTGACCGTTATAATCGGTCGTTGATACAAGATTTTCAACGACCCACAGAGACACGTCATAGTTGAAAAAAACGCTCAAAAAGCGACCCTTTCTTCGACCGACAAAGCAAGTCATAGATACGAGTTAAATGACTTGCTTTGTCGGTCGCGAAACTGCTGATTTCCACTAGTGGGCGGTCTTTACATTTTCATGTAACGACCCATTGATTTCGTCTTATTATCTTCTCGTATTATTGCCTCTACAGGTTGTATTGACGCGCAAATATGACTAGTCTTTATACTCCCATGAGTAAAAAGTCTCATGATATTTGCGTCTTTTGACACAATTCAGCTCCCTAATGGAGGGTGCCGTCCTTATATTCCCCCTGATTGCACCTTTAAGGAAGCTTACCCCTACCGGGTTAGGGTGGGCTCCTCCCATCCAGTGATGCAACAACCAGTTGTTTTCGCGGCCTCTTATCCCTCTGCCGATATGGTTATGGTTACAAGACCGCATCCTAAGTGGGCTTTCTTCGGACCGAGTGAAGCATAATCAAGACTTGTCAAGAGCGGCCAAGTACGCTCCAGACGCCCCATGCACTCTTGACTCAACCGTGTACCTCGGCGCCCTGATCGAGTTTCTGCACTCCTTAGTAGAGAGCTTCTTACCTTAGTCTTTCAACTAAGACGCTGTACTGGATGGGATTTTGTTTCACCCCAAATCTCCATGACTCAGGCTCCAGGGTCGGTGTAGCTTTCACCTAAGTAATGCTAACTATGTTTTCCCCAATATGACAGGCGTTAGGTCTTATTATTGCCTCTTGATGTATGCGAACTAGGGTGCACGGCATAATTGGATAACTAGCCTCCCTAATTGGAGTTTTACTTATGTTGCCTTCTATTAAGGTCTTATTATAAGGTCTTATTTTTGCCTTTTTGTCGAGATTCATGAATTATGCATAAAATAGCAAAGTCTTTATTTTCATTCACAAGCTTGAATAGTACACCCTTGTTGAATGTTGACAAATTCGCATCTTCAGCTGCGTACACTTCATTTTCAGTTACATGCGATTGCTGTCTTCATGCGTACGACCATCACCGCGTGACTTACGTATAATATTTCTTCAAATATAGTGTGTTACGTGGATGTTCAAGCTTGCGAACTGTGCTCCTCCCCTCAAGGTCCATCAACTCATACGCTCCATTACCAACTATTCTTTTTATTATGTAGGGTCCATCCCATCTTTTCTATAGCTTTCCATCTCCTCCTTTCTGATAGGGAGGTATTTCTCTCAATACTATCTCTCCTGGATGGAATTCTCTTTATTTGACGTGCTTGTTATATTCTCGGGCTATCCTTTGATGGTAATTTTCCATATGTTGCAAAGCAATTTATCTACTTTCTTCTAGATCATCAAGTTTTGTTAAGATTAATTCTGCGCTTAAATTATTCTCCCATGCTTCTTTCTTAGTTGTAGGGATGATGACCTCAGTTGGCAACACCGCCTCCACTCCGTATGTCAGACAAATGGCCGACATTCCTGTAGCTTCTCTCCTGGTTGTTATGTATTCCCATACTGCATTATGCACTTGCTCGCACCATCCCTTATTGTATCCTTCCAACTTATTCTTCAATATATCTGCGATTGTTTTGTTAGTTGCCTCAGCTTGTCCATTGCTCTGCGGATATAAAGGGGTGGATTTTCCGCTTTGAATTTTGAACGCATTAAGTAGCATTTCTATATTTTCTCCTTCAAATTGTTTTCCATTATCGGAAACTAGTTGCGCGGGGATTCTAAGCATACAAATGATATTCTCAAATATAAATGTGAACACATCTTTATCTCGAATATGTTGCACCACATTCACATCTTCCCACTTTGCAAAGTAATCTATTGCTACTATTAAATATCTCGTATGCCCTGTTCCTGGTATAAATGGACCTACAATGTCTAAGCCCCATTTTCCAAATGGCCATACACTTGTTGATGAGTTTAGTGCCGCACCAGGTGCATGTATTTTCTTTCTGTGACGTTGGAATTCTTCGCACCGCCTTGATACTTTTTTCGTGTCTTCATGCATGTGGGGCCAGTAATACCCTTGTATCTTTATTATGTATGCTAAAGACCTTCCTCCACTATGGTTACCTTCGATAGAGTACACCATTTCTGAGTACATAATTTGTCGCTCTACTCTTTAACTTGTGTGCCTCCAACCTGTTTCTTGGGATCTCTCCTTTCTCTAAGTATAAATGGAGTTCGGTTCTCCAATCTGCGTCTTTGTTCGCTTGTTCTTCTTCTGCGTTTTCTACTATCATTACATATGCGTCTTCTTCTTCTTCCTTCTTGATAGAGGGCGAAAAGAGCATCTGTATATTTATACACCTTGCAGTTGGATCCACCATCATATATGAAATAAAGGCATGTGCGTCTGCTAATCGATTATCTTTCCTTGATATGTGTCTCCAACTTATTTTTGGAATTTTTGCGGATAGCTGTGCGACAAGCTTCTTATTCACATTTGCTCATTTGTTCTATTTGGCGAATAACCAATTGTGAGTCACTAGTTATTCACGCATCTTCTAACTTCGTTTCAACTTCCAACATTAATGCATGCACCACCGCTTCGTATTCAGTTTCATTATTGGTGGACGCGAGTTCCAACCTGAATGAGTAGGCCATTTTTGCCCCTGCTGGTGAAATAAAAACTATTCATCTACATCCATCATTTCTTTCACACTTTCGTCTTCTTCTAATGGGAATTCTGCCAAGAAATCAGCTATGACTTGCGATTTTGGTGAAGATAATATTTCATACTTGATCTGAAAGTGCCCTACTTGTGCATTCCATCTATCGATTCTTCCTGATCTTTTTGAGTTTTTCATTACTGAGTCAATTGGTACTCTTATCAATACCTTAATCTTGTGGGATTGAAATTAGATACAGAGCTTTTGTGTTGCTTAGACCAATGCGAGGATTAGCTTTTCATTCTTTGAGTAAGTTTTCTCTGCGGAATTGTATGTTTTACTTATGTAGTATATTGGCTTTTCCACTTCCTGATCCGAACGTAGTAGTACAACACTTAATGCATGCAGTGTTGATGCTAAATATATTAATAATTCTTCTCCTGGCTCCGCTTTCTGCAGAATAGATAAATTCATTAGGTAGTTGTTTATATTTTGCAGTGCTTTGTCGCATTCATCTGTCCATTTGAATTTGGTTCCCTTCTTTAGGATGTTGAAGAAGTGCTTGCACTTATCTGATGAGCGCGAAATAAACCGCCCCAATGAAGCTAGCAGTCCATTCAATTTCTGTACATCTTTCACAGTCGCAGGTGGTGGCATGTCACGAACCGCTTGTACCTTGTCCAGGTCGACCTCTATTCCTTCCTTTGATTCAATATATCCTAAAAATTTTCCTGACGCGACTCCGGAAAAGCACTTTTCTGGATTTATCTTTATATTGAATTGTCGCATCTGGTCAAAGATTTCTCTCAAGTTTTTAACATGATCTTCAGCCTTTTTACTCTTCACCAACATATCATCGACATAGACCTCTAATGTCGTGTGTATCCATTTTGCAAATACCCTTTCTACCATTCTTTGATATGTCGCACCTACGTTTTTCAAGCCGAAAGGCATTTTTGTATTAAAATATAATCCTCTGGGTGCGAAAAAAGCAGTATGCTCTTGGTCTTCTACAACTAAAAGAATTTTATTGTATCCTTTATATCCGTCCATCAATGATAACCTACCGTTTCCTGTCGCTGCCTCAACCATTTGTGGTATATCTGGTAATGGAAAGTTATCCTTTGGACACGCCTTGTTTAGGTCACTGAAGTCGATGCAAATCCTTATTCCATTATTCTTCTTTGGCACCACCACCATATTTGCTATCCAATTTGGGTATTTTAGGTCTTATTATTCCTTCTTCAAGCATCTTCTGTAGGTATGCTTCTATCAGTGGATGGTATGTTGTTGCTATCTTCCTTATCCTCTGCTTGAACGGTCGTGCATTCTTGTTGATATCCAACTTATGACATGCGACAGAAGAATATATTCATGGCATTTCTTCCATGCTCCATGCGAAGATGTCTTTATATTCGCGTAAAATGTTGTTCGTTCTTTCTTCTTCTTCCTTTCCCATCTTGGTCCCAATTTTTAATATATTTGGTTCGTCTGCTGTTCTAACATTTATTTCTTTTGTCGGCTCTGCTGCGGTGAAATTTTCCTTTGGTTCTCCTATTGGTGTTGGCTCTTTTATTTCGTGCGTCGGTTCGCCCTCTTTTTCTGGGATTTCGCTTGATATTCCTCTTCTTTCTTAAGCTCTTATTATGTATATTCTGAATTCTTCTTCCTTCTTTAGAACTTTCACTTTTCTCCACCGATCTTTTTGCTTACGTGCGCGTCCTTCATAATTTGTTACATCTATCTAGCTGCAGATGTTCGCACTCCTAGTATCTCCTTTGATTTCGCCTATTCCACTTGGTATTGTGAACTTCACAGATTGGTGTAGAGTTGATGCTACGAATTTTATCGCATGTATACATGGTCTTCCCAAGAGCATGTTGTGTGGTGATTTTACATCAACTACGCATAATGTTACCTGCGTTTCTATTTCTCCCAATAGTATTTGCATGGTTATCTCTCCTTTTGGCTTTGTTATCGTTTTATTGAAACCATGAATGTTGTATGTTGAGCGAGTCACATCCGTATCTTTGTATCCTATACCTTGGAGCGCATGATAAAATAAGATATCTGCCGAATTTCCCGTGTCTACCAAGGTTCTATCTATCGCCCATTCATCTGAAAATTTCGCTTCCGCACTTATTTCTTTTCGCTTTGCAGTTACTGTAACTACCAAAGGATCTGTTCGCCTTAAGTTTTCTTCCGGTATCTCTTTTGTTGTGAATGTTATCTTCTGCTTTTCCCATTCCTTCAAGGGATATATCTTTTCTACCGTCATAATCTTCTTTCCTTCAAAATTACGCTTGTGTATTTTTCCTGCGATTCCTTCATGAAAATCATTGATAATTGTTTTGGTTATTAGGTTACACTGTAGTCTTCTGCTGCCCTCTCTTTCTTTGATGATCTTGATCATTTCTTTTTGTCCGTCTTCTATTTTAGCACTTGTTTGGTTTCTGTATTTGTTCTTTTGTTGGATCTTCTCTTGGATTTGTTGTAGGTTGTTCTTCTTTTCGCCCATTTTTGCTGGTTTGACAATTTTATCTTTCTTTCTTCCTAAGATAAGATCTTCTCTTGGTAACTAATTTCTTTTTAATGAAGAATCACCAACAACTTTAGATTTGCATTTCAATTAGATTCACCAACAGGATATATCATTCTGAGCTGATTTCTAGCGCCAAAATGTAGTTATAGGAAATCCTACAACCACACCCTTAGTAAATCTATAGAAAAATCTAAGTTAACTCCATGAGGATCACAAGAACATTTATTAAGATCTTCAAATTGGATACAAAGTAATAAGAAAACCCTAACTTGGGGAGCAAATAATCTTTCTCTCTCCTAAATATCTTGTCTAGACTCTCAAAAAAGCTCTCCCTCAATACAAGGTCGCTCGGCTCCTTATATAGAGGTTTACATAGTGGAGGACAGCTAATAAAGCCCATATTTTAGGAACTGGCATGTGTCATTAGCGCACGCTTACATTGACTCTTCTCGCACATACTCTACAAAACCGCATGACTCTTCATACTTTACTCATGATTCAGTTGACTTAACCTGGTGCGTCATTCTGGATAAGTTGTACACGGATGTCTTCGCTCGGTCTTGATGATCATCATTTCCCATACTTGATTGGTGTGCGGTGTTTTGTATATACAACATCTTCCTCCGGTCTCTATTATGCCCCCACTAGAAGTTCCGGATTATTTGAGTTAGCTTATTTAAAACTGTTTTTGGGATGAAATACGTTGCCACATGTAGAACAAAAAAATTAGATCTAGAGTATTTTGAATAAGCGTAGTTCTCCCTGCATGAGTTAGATTCTCCCTTTTCAATCCTGCAAGCTTGTCATCAAACTTTTCAATGAGGAAGTTGTAGTTTGAATGGATGGTATTTTGATTTGCATCTTTAACACCTCAGCTGAAATGGATGAAGGACTTGCATCTTTTATAGTTCAGTAGCTTTCCAGATAGACTACAATATTTTTAAAGGATAGATGTCACTAAGGAGATTGTGGTGTTGTTGGTTTTGCCGAACAACATGATATGACTAACAGTACGAGCCCATCTGTTCAGTTTATAGCTATTATACAAGCCTTTTCTTTCCATTCTTCCAATAATATATACTAGATAGAGCATTAGATAATATAATAAATGTATACGGAGAGAGTGGACATCCCGTCTAATGCCCCTTTCACCAATGAAAAAACTTTAGATTGGCCATTGATAAGCACTGAATAAGATGCATTTCTGACACAGCTGAGTATGATGTCATGTGACCTGTCTATAGTGCCAAACTATTAAGGTCTTGGCTTAAAAAATTTCAATCAAGCCTATCATAGGCTTTAATCATGTCTAGTTTTAGAGCAAAAGATCCCTGAGGAGAGGTGGGGCCGTGGAGGTATGCATTGAGTGAAAAATATCTTCTACAACCACTATATTATCCAAAATTTTCCAGTCAGGGACAAACGCAGACTGTGGTTTTTCAATGATATAGTCAAGAAAAGGGCTTAGCATGTTTGTGATTATTTTGGTTACAATTTTATAAAGCACATTGTAAAAATCCATGGTTCTATAATCAACAACAGTAGAAGCATGTCTTTTCTTTGGGATATTAAGGCTAAATAGGTGTGATTTTAACCAGGTAGGATGCTAGAATATCTAAACCAATTCTGAATGAGTTCCTCCACTTCAGTACCCGCTATCTGCCACAACTTTTTGTAAAATAATGCAGGATAACCATCAGGTCCGGGTGCCTTTAAAGATCCCATTTTCTTGACTACCTGAAAAACTTCATCAGCAGTAGGGATTGCGCTAATGGATCTCGACTCTTCTTGAGAAATCATATTGGTGTCATCAAAAGAAAAAGAATTAGGAATCACATTTGTATCTTTAGAGAACATTTTCTGAATATGGTTGATGAGAATTTCTCTCATTTTATCAAAGTTAGAAATCCAGTCACCTTCATCAGTTTGTAAAGCAAAGATTTTGTTTTTACTTCTCCTATGCAATACAGAGATATGGAATACCTGCGAATTTTTGTCTGTTTTTGGGACCCATTTCGACTTATTTCTTTGTTGCCAATACATCCTATCTCTCCTTTCCTGACTTGCTATCTTCTGACAGATAGCTTTCTCCTCTTCTCGAATATAAACCAAGTGAGCAGTGTCTTGTAAATCCACCAATTTTTGTTTTTCGATGTCAATTTCTCTCTTTGCATTCCCAAAAGATTCCTTACTCGATTTCAATAGACTCTTTCCAAGCATATCAAGCCTGTTGACCATGTTTCGTACGTTCTCATTTATTTTAAATAATATCATTGAAATAAGGATGATCAGTCCAATAAAACTCAAATTTATCGCTCGGTTTTCTTTTCACGTGTCTTCTGGGAGCATGGTCACTCTCTATTCTAGGAAGGTGAGGAAAAACTGCGTCCAGAAAGAGTAGTTTCCATATAGCATTACAAATGACTCTTTCTATCCTTTCAAAGATCAGAGCTGACTGAACTGCGTTATTGGACCAATTGAATGCAGGGCCTGCAAAACCAAGGTCAATAACATCTCTATCTCTGACAAACTTCTGAATACATTACAGCTAATGTCCGTGTCAGGAGGGCCTCCTGATTTTTTGATGAGTGCATAAGTACATTTAGGTCGCCAATCATGCACCATGAACCATCGATAGAAGCAATTAGGGTTGAAGTTCTGCCCCAAAAAGCATCTTTATGTCCGTGAGATGGTGGGCCGTACACACAAAGAAGAGTTTGAGATTTAGAACTGATAAAGTATTGCAGTGAAAAAGATTTAGGGATTTTGAGAGCACAAATTAATCAACATTATCTTGCCACAACAATGCTATGCGTCCACTTCTGTCATTTGCATCTACAATGTAAGTACACTTATTTATCTCCATCGCCACGTGTACTAGCTGAGCCCACGTGGAGGCCATGTCATAAAGAGGGATGACACGTAGGGTCATCCATGGCACCTGAACCACGTGCCATCTGTCGAGACCAACGGTCGAAGATGAGGGAGCACCCAAGGTAGATAACCCCACGCAACACCAATGAGTTACTCTACCCCATCACGAGGTAAGATGTAATCAACGGTTGGGGATAGTCCAACCGACACGGACGTGACAAGGGGAGGACCGGGACATCGCCTGGCACGGATTTGGATAGCCCTAACCACTCGCATTTAATGTTGCTCAGAGGGCACGTGTCAGACGACCCACGAAGAAAGCGAGGATAGGTCAGCGTAACGAGCATGGGTATTATAGAAGCCGCGGAGTGGCATGGAAGTCCGCGGACCATGCACAGAGCACAAGAAGATAAGGTCTCAACAGCTCCTTGTCAGTGGGCCCACCTGATTTAGTTATATATATGAATACCCCTTCCACAGAAAAGGGGGTCGAGAGAGAGAACTAAGGAATATGAGAGAGAATAGTGAGAAGTAAGTATGTGTTTGTGGAGAATCTCTCCATAAACCACGTAAATCATCGTCTCTTGTACTTTTGTAACCGTTTACTCTATAGTGAATATCTCCGGATCCGTGGACGTAGGCCTTAGTGCTGAACCACGTAAAACCATCGTCTCCTTTACCTTTAGTACTCGTATAGCTTCATTTGCGTGTTTATGTCTCAGATCTATCATTTTGGGGATGATGACGAGATCATGACAAACTCGCGGGGTTTGGAATCCATGAATCATCATCTCCCTAGGCATATTATACTTTACTCGCACTTTAATGTATGTATTCAATTCATGTTAAGATTGTTTGTGATCACGCGGACTATACCGGATTTCCGTGTTCACAATATGGCGCTAGAAATAGGGACTTTGTCCCGGTAAAAAGATTTATCTTTCCCTGTGATTTTATAGTAACTCAAAAATTTTGTTTAAAACATAGGCATATCTCTGTTTAAACTCACTTTTCACACGTATCCGTATTCTTTGTGCTATCTAACAGCTGATCTGGGTCTTTTACGAACTTTTAACTAGCAGATCTGAGTTTGGGGCTATTTTTTCGCACGTATTTACGTCTATTGTATCTTCTATCAACAAATCTGGGCATTGTGTAACCTTTAAACCAACGGATCTGTGTCTTAACTGATATTTCGAACATAATTTCCATCAATAGATTTAGACTTTTTGCAACAACAACCCATGGACCTTATCTCGGTTAAATCCGCATCCGTCTATGTTTTTCGTATTGATCGCCAAACTAACAAACTTGAGTACACACATTGCCACCTTGAAATCGAGCTTATGAAATCAAGTTTGAACTAACAGCTAACCCGTGGACTTTTTGTCTCGGTTTACCTCCATGTTCTCACATGCGAGAATATTGCAATGGGGAAAGGAACAAAGATGCCGGAAAGACAAAGGTACCTTCAAAAGAGGCACATAGGACTACGCCAGTAATAACAAGGAGCAAGCAAAAGGGCACGGGACTCATAGCCGGGGACAACACGCAGAATGGTGCGGAAAGCACATTCCTTTCAGATGCGGGCATTATTGCAATGGAAGCAAGGAAGGCCGCGGCGGCAAAAGCCGCTACACCTACCGTAGGGACTTCTCAAGTCGTCGCCTCCAAAGTGACAGCTACAACCAGGCCTACGGAACCTCGAGAAGCGGTAGCAGTAATCCAGAACCCCCCCTATGGGATGCCGCAGACTAACGAGCAAAACGAACAATTGCGCGCAGGATCCTACGAAATGATAGAGCCGGATAGACAGATAGCAGTGGAAATCAACACCGCAGCCCCCGAGGGACAGGCTCATGTTCAGATAGGAACAAATCAAGCATCAAACCATCTGCCTTGATTTAGCGCAATTAGAAGAACTAAAACGGAATCAGCAGACATACGCGGACGTGGTGGCCTTACTAGCCCAAGAGAACCAAAGAATTAAGAGAGAAGATCCTCCAAAGCGCGGAGCTAGATAATCAGCAGGACGAGGCTAACTCAGCGGTACAGAATAGAGACCGGAGGTTGATCCTCGAGAACATACCTGCGATAGTCAACCAAAGAGGAATACCCCAAAGAGGTGCGCGGAATAATAGAAGGCCCGACCCGGACTATCACCCGGACACGTCAGACTACTATGATGAGGAGGAGGCCACGACGTCACAACCTACAAGGAAGGCACGGTCTTCCATTCAAGAAGAACACTGTTTGGCAATGGAGAGTCTCCGCGCAGAGATGTTAGCAGAGATCAATCAAATCAAAACCAGACAGGGAGGTGGAAGACTAGAACAGGTTATGAAGGAAGCCAACACCACCCCACTCACACAACAGTTGGCCACCGCTATCATACCCCAGAAGTGCCCGGTCCCATCCTTTGAGTGTTACGACGGATCCACCGACCCCGCTGCTCACCTACGATATTACAACAGGTAATGGCAGATGGGACCACGACGAAGCTATACTTTGCAGATACTTCCCTCAATCCTGAAAGGATCCGCGCTATCTTGGTTTGATAACCTCAAGCCCGGATGCATCAATTCGTATGATCAACTCACGGAAAAATTCTTGGCCACCTACATGTACAACAAGGTTGTAAACACAGGGATGGACAAGCTCTTCTCACTTGCAATTAAATACAAGGAGTCCATTCGAGAATACACGGATAGGTGGCACAAGATATGTCAGGCCATAGGACATGTAGATCCCGTGGTCAGTATTAATTGTTACAAATGGGGACTTGACAGGATGAGCCCATTGTTTGTTGAAATCCACGATACCACTCCAACCACAGAGGGAGATTTGAGGATAATCATCGAAAAACATGCGAGGTTGGAAGAAATTCAAAGAGAGAACCCGAGAGCACAGGCTCAACGACCTCCACGGACCAATTCCGCGGAACTAGCAAACAGATCAATCGAACACCAAAAGGATCGGAAAGATGACCACAAAAGGGGTGGAAGAAAATTTGAAGACCGAGTCTACACAAAGCTCAATGCTAGCTACTCACGCATTTTAAAGGAGATCAAGGATCGCGAAGACTTAGACTGGCCTTGGTCTAAGGGGAAACAACCACCGGCCTCGGCAGAATCCAAAGAGTATTGCGAGTTCCACTGCTTCTACGGGCACCCAACTGAGAAGTGCAAAAATCTCAAGATAGCGATACAAAAGCTGATTGATGCAGGGGATCTCAAAAAGTATATAGAAAAGGCTGGAACGGAGGACAGAACCAAACGCAGCAAACAGGTCCAATTGCCAGAGGGTAACCGTACACTAAACACTATATACTGCTCGGAAAACAAAGAACCAACTCTAACCGCACAGGTAGGGAAAAGACTGAGGAAGCAATTTGAAGACTATTGTGAGCTCTACAACTTAGACGGAAAAGAAGTGGAAGAGCATGAAGAATGGATGAACGCACCTCTAACCTTCGAGGCCGAGGACATTGAGGATGACATGGAAGATCACAACGACCCTTTGATCCTCACTCTGCCAATCGCAGGATGCAACATAAAGAAAATACTCATTGATGGAGGGAGCTCCGTAAACGTCCTGTTTCATGATACCTTCAAGCGTATGGAGCTTAATGATGAGCAACTCTTGACCTCGCACTACACCATCTACGGGTTCAATGGCACGGATCTGGCCAATCTGGGGATATTATTTTGCAAGTGGACGCAGTCCCATGAAAGTTAACGCCCGCTTCCGTGTGGTGAACACGCCTTCACCCTACAATGCCATTATTGGACGAAAATGGGTCCACAAACTTAAGGGAGTCGCGTCCACCTACCATCAATACCTTACGTTTCCTACTCCTTTAGAGGTAATGGAAATCAAGGGTGATCAAGTTTCCGCAAAGGAATGCCAGGCAATGCAAATACGGCTCAACAATGAAGAAGATGAGAAAAGAAGAACCCGCAAGGTCCGGAACAAAGCAGTATCCAAGGACAAAGCCATCGACGAATACTTGGAAGAGATCTCGGAAAAACTTGTCTAAGGGGAACATGGAAGCATCAACATCAAAGACTAACCAGGGCGCTCTCGCAAACAAAGAATCTGAGCCCACCAAATAGCAATTAAAGAAAGTCCCCCACCTTGGGGAACCGAAGCCCACGTTTACATCCTTGGAGGAAGTAAAGGAGGTTAACATAGGGACGGAGCAGGACCCAAGAAACATCAAGATAGGAACTCTAATGGGCGGAGAACGCGAAGCCTCACTAATAAAACTACTAAAGGAATACGCGGACATCTTCGCATGGAAACTATCTGATATGCCTGGGATAGACCCGAAGACAGTACAACATGAGCTGCGCATTAAACCTGGCACACCCCCTGTACGACAAAGTTACGAAATGTGGCTACAGAGTATCACAAAGCAAGAGAAACTGAATGCGAAAGCTCTTTGGAGGCCGGTTTTATAAAAGAAGTCAAATATCCTACTTGGATCTCTAACATGGTAATAATACCAAAGAAGAACGGAGGGTCGAATTTGCATCGACTTCACCAACTTGAACAAATTATGCCCCAAGGATAGTTATCCGTTACCCAAGATTGATCGGTTAGTCGGCGCAGAGAAGGATACGAAGAGTTATCATTCATGGACTGGATACTCTAGGTATAACCAACTATTTTTAGCAAGAAGAAGATCAGCAACACACAGCATTTTACACCCCACGGTCTCTATTGCTATGTAAGGATGCCTTTCGGACTCCGGAATGCGGGGGCAACGTACCAAAGGATGGTCGATGCTATTTTCAAGCCATGGATTGGTAGGACCCTAGAGGTCTATGTTGACGATATGCTCGTAAAGAGCAGATTGAGGAAGAACCACCACCAGGACTCCGAGGGACATCTTCGAAGATATGAGAGAACACAATATGAAGGTAAACCCGGAAAATGCACGTTCGGAGTAACATCAGGAAAATTCCTTGGGGACCTGGTGACAAAAAGGGGCATTGAAGTAGATCCGCAAAAATCCGAGCCATAGTAGACATGCCATCCCCAAAGAACCTAAAAGAAGTACAAAAGCTCAATGGATCCCTAGCAGCCCTGGGAAGGTTCATCTCAAGATCCTCTGATAGGTGCAAACTCTTTTTTAACATACTGAAAAAGGGGACGAAGTTTGAGTGGACGGCAGAATGCGAAGAAGCTTTCCTAGGCGTCAAACAAGACTACCAGCAGAGATCCCTATCCTTCGAAACCGTGACTCGACGGTTTTGGCACTATACATTGCAGCAAACAGACGATGCGGTAAGAAGTGCAAAGACTTGTCGGGACCCACAAAGGAGGAGCAGCCGATCTATTATGTCAGCAAGACTATGAATTCCGCAGAAAGAAACTACACAAGGATCGAACAACTCATCTTAGCCATCGTATGGTCTACATTAAAGCTGAGGACGTACTTCTTAACGCATGACATACGTATCCCATGCCGAGCGCCCTTAGAAGCCATCCTCAAAGGGGCAGGAAAGGTAGGACGCATAGCGAAATGGAGCACATACCTCGACCAATTCAATATCCACTATGAGCTTCAACACTCTCAGAAATCACAAGTATTAGCGGATTTTCTAGCAGACCTACCTTTGGACAACGAAGAAGAGGTGCGCATACAAGGATGGAGGGCCGCGGGTGCCCCTGAAATAGAAAAACAAAAGGAGCCAAATAACATTCTTGAACCAATGAACCCACGACAATGGGAGGTCTTTGTCGACGGCTCCAAAAATAGAGAAGGCACGGGGATAGGCATCGTCATCACCACACCCACGGGGGATAGGATCGTGCATGCATTCAGATTGGAATTTGAAGGCCATACAAATAACATCGTAGAGTACGAAGGAGTGGTCCATGCCCTCCGCTTGATAATTGAATTAGGGATACAAGAAGTACGGTTGACAAGTGACTCACAACTAATCATACGGCGAGATAGGCTACGAATACAATGTGTATGACGAGACACTGATGGCATACATGGCTCTGTACAAACGTTGGTTTCCCAAATACCAAAAATCAAATTTCGACATCTGCGTAGGAAGGAGCTCGAGACACGCGAGATGCCTAGCATATATATGACCATGCTTAAAAATGAGGATGTCAAAGCAATCAAGATAACAAGAGTGTACGAACCATCCATCAAGCCCCAAGAAACATGTGCGGCTAATCAACGCAAGTCTAAGGAGGAAGATATCTCTAATGATGATGTCGGAGAGCATATATTCGACGACTTCCAGGACGATGACATCACGCGACAAGCTGATGAGGACGACGATTACAGTCAGGAAGCAGATTGGAGAACCGAAATCCACTCTTTCCTAAAAGAGCGGAAACTCCCCCAGGATACCAAACAGGCTAGGAAAGTACAATCCAGAGCAGGGATGTATGAGCTAAGGAGCGAAACCTTATCGAAAATCATTCCTCGGGCCACTTCGTTTTTCTGTCTCGATCGGAGGGACATATCATCTTGAAAGACATCCATAGAGGAGACGCGGGGAATCACGGTGGAATGAGATCCCTTGCAGATAAAGCGAAGACAGGGGCTACTGCGGCCAACCATGATCCGAGACGCGGCTGGAATGGCGCAAAGGTGCGAAGAATGTCAAACATTTGGCAAACGAATCCACGCCCCAGCCACAAAGTTGAACTCTGTGGACAGTCCGTGGCCCTTTGGGAAATGGGGAATCGACATAGTAGGCCCACTCGTATCAGGGACGGGAAAAGAAGATTCCAAATAGTGGCAACGGATTACTTGACAAGTGGGTAGAAGCAAAGGCACTGGCAAGAATTCGGGATTCAGACGTCTTTACTTTTATTTTTCAGAATATCATCTGCAGGTTTGGCATCCCCGCAGAGATAGTTTCCGACAACGGTAAACAACTACAAGGAAAGAATATTGACTTGCTGTTCGACACCTTCAAAATTCGAAAAAACAATTCCACCCCCATATACCCACAAAGCAATGGACAAGCGAAGCCACAAACAAAACTTTGGCACTTATCCTTAAAAAACAACTAGACGAGTACAAGGGGCGGTGGTGGCTTGATTTACATAATGTTCTATGGGCATATAGGACGACTCGAAGATCAGCTACGGGAGTCCCCGTTTTTACTCACGCACGGAGCGAAGCAGTAATCCTGCGGAAATTCTACTTCCAACTACGAAGACAGAAGCATGGGAAAAGAATCTCACCACGGAAATGATGTTGGAAAAGCTCGACGACCTCGAAGAAAGGAGAGAAGGGCACTGCAAAGAATAGAAAACTACCAACGCAGGCTGGCCAGAGAATATAACAAAAAAGTGAAACTTAGGAATTTTGTAGAAGGGCAGTATGTGTTGAGGACCATTCCCCAATACCAGCGAGAAAATAAGTGGGGAAAATTAGCACCAACTTGGGGAGGACCCTACGTAATACACGACATCGCAGGAAATGGCTCTTACTATCTGCGCAATCTGAAAGGGGAAATCCTCATGCATCCGTGGAATGCCAAATATCTCAAGCCATACTACCCATGACCAACCGCCTGCGTATGCATTTCAGAAGAAGAAAACGGACTTGCAAGTCCACATGTTTCTATCTATGACAAAGGAGTAACGCACCTTAACTTTTCAATCAATCCAAGCTTTCATTTTCAAGTATCATATCCCATTCATTACCCACGCGCATTTCAATTTATTCAAAACCCACAACATATACCGTATGAGACACATGTATATACTACTTACACAATGTACATTGAAAACCATATCACACCTTAATAAAATATCGATACTATCGTTACCCCGTGGATGTAGGCCTTAAGGCCGAACCACGTAAATCGTTGTGCAATTACTATTATTAAGAATTGACATTATACTTAGTGAGAGGGATATCCCGCACAAAGCGTGGATCTTACCCACTGCAATATACCGGGCAATATCCCATACAAAGCACACGCATGCAATATATCGGAGCATACACATGCAATCTCTTGGAACTCCCCCGTAAGCGTCTATAAGTGAACGACCAGGGGGCGACTTCCCACGTAACGAGATACCCGAGCAATGTTACAAGCCGCGAACTCAATGGAATATATCCTTGAACGTAGGCCGAGACCCCCACCGTTCGTGAATCCCCTCAGCCAAGGAATTAACTGGACGGGGGTGCAAGGTCACAAGACAATTCCAGGGATATCAACCTACGGAATTGCGCAAACAATACACTTCTCAAATTCAAAGATCAACATCCTTGGATAGTAAACACTACGGAAGTACTCATTACGTTAACTTAATTTGTAAAGCCGATAGATGCAAATTCAACAAAATACAAATTCAGATTTAAACACCAAAGTTTGATCTAGTACATGGCAGTTGATTACAAGCCTAGCAAGAAGAGTAGCAAAAACGCCAAAAAGGATAAGCAACTGAGATCAATCCCTAGCATACTAGATATGATCTACTTCGGGAAGGAGCGTTATCTGCGGGTTTGTCCCTCAGCGAGGAAGGAACACTACCACCAGAGGAGGGCCCAGAAGAGCCTGAAGGGAGCGCGGAACAGGACGCCGAGTATAATTCTTGTTTAACCCATGGTTTTTCCTGAGATCCAACTCAATCTCACCAAGAGTTCTATTAATCTCTTCTGCCAACTGCTTACGAGCCACGAAGCCTATGGCTACACTTTTCATCTCGGCCTGACTTAGGGAAGTGGAAAGAAGGTCCACCTTTTGATTGGCATGCTTCAGCGTTTCCTCCTGAGACAAGGCCAGGCCACGATGGTAATTGACTTGGCCCTCCAATTGAACTACCTTAGCCTCGAGCTTCACAAATTTGTCATCATGCAGCCTCGAAGCTGTCCCGGAGCTCTGCGGATAATAGAAAAAGAACAGTTATAACAAATACAATACAAAGCACACTCGATGACAAAAACGTATACCTTCACAATGATCAACCGCGGAATCCCTTGCTTCATGCGGCATAATCATATTCATTTGATAACCTATCATAATCTACCCGCGAGAAGATTATGAGCATCCGACTCGCGCTTAGGTCATCTCGAAGCATCGAGTCCGAATGACGATATCGATTAACCTCATCTTTCTTCGATTCCAACCCCTTGTTAAGATGATACATAGTCACCTCTAAGTTTTTCTCACGCTCAACCTGACGGGCCACATCAGCTCGAGACGCGGATAAAGCACTACTGAGAGCACTAGATTCGGCCCTAGCATCGTCTCTTTCCTTAGCAAGACGCTGCATATAAACCCGCACATCCGAGGGATGAGAAGACCGCGCTCGCCGCAGCTCGTCTTCCATAACATTAAGCTTAGTTTCTAAAGAGGAAATCTGACCGCGGGCTTTCTCAAGATTATCCCGCGTCCATAAAAGAGCCCCGTTGAACAAATGACGGTCATGGTTGTTTCGATTTTGCAGATCTACCAAGCAAAGCTTTTTCTTACGCCATTCTTCGACCATAGCGTTATGAACATCCGCGCGGGCATTCCATTTCGCCGATTCACTCTTAAGTTTTTCAACTAACTCGGCAATGCGACCTTTTTGACGAGTTCTCTCATTCAAGCCACAACAACTCGGGGACTCTACCCACTGAAGACAGTACAGCGGGAGGAGGGAAGAAGGAGAAAACTCAGAACATATAAGGAGCAGGAAACTACCAAAGAAGAGGAGATGCAGACCTGAAATAGACGAAGAATTCTTCTCAGCAACCGCTAACTTGGACTTAACCGAGGCCAGCTCAGAACGCAGCTTTGCCTCTTCCGCGCCTTGCTGCTCCTTACGCTTAAGCAGACCCTTCAGCTCTGCTATTTCCTCATCTTTAGCGGAGACCGAAGCTTCAACGCCCGAAAGCGTCTCTTCACAATGCCGGAGCTTCCCTTATAGCTTGAGAGACTTAGCCTTGAAGAGCCGGTAAAGATGATGGTTACAATACTCACTCCTCATCATCTATCAATCAAAAAGGGAAATTAGTTCACAACACATTTCAAAGCAAAATCGGGAGATAGAAAGAGTAGGACAAACCTCCAATAACCGCTGTTGGGGATAATTGTCTTGGTACCCATCAGCAATGGCCATCATGCCAAAGCAACCGTAGGGGGAGGATCCACCACGAGATCAATCCCGCTGGTCACAAGATTCTCGCCCCACCCTCGATCTACCACCTCCTCCGGGGTTAGCTCCATATGCCGACGAGTAAAAGAGTCCGAACTATTTTCCCCCTCAATCACAGGGGCAGGACGAGGCCCGATAAGCAAGTTTTTCATTTGCAGCCACGCCAAAACAGCATCATCACCATCCGTGACCAAGGACCGCGTGAAGTCATCTGAGGGAGAGTCTAAGGACGTCCCACCAAGCGAGGCACCAGTATTACTTAGCGCCAAAACCCCACCAGCAGTGGAGGAGGTGCCGACACAAACCTCGGGATGCACTGCCAAAACCCCAGCATCAGATCCACGTGTGGGGTCACCCCCGCAGCTATCCTTAAGGACATTCCATTCATCACCATCTGGAAGCAGATTGAAGTCCGAGACAAGCCCCATAACTGTGGCCATGTCAAATGATTGTTCCCCGGATAAAACCTTACCAAAGGAAAACTCGCAATAAGCATCCCCATCCTTGTCACCACTATCAAGAGCAATTTTCTTACCCTTTCCCCCAACATCCCCAAAGTACTTTGTCCCCAACATCCCCAAGCACCTTTGTCCACAACATCCTTGTCACCACCATCCCCATCCTTGGTAGCCCCCTCACCGATCATTACCACCACCACCAAGTGGCCCGACCACCACCACCTCCACCAACGCTACCACCGGCAATACTATCTACTTCTTGAACGGGCGGAGAAGTCTCAATTCGCTCTTCCCGTCGGAAACATCCTCATCACCATCCACGGACTGTTCACATCCTCGAAGTGTGTAGAACCCTCGGTGGGAGAATTCGACGATTGCTTTGATTGATCCTCTTGTCTCTACGCACCTACCATACATAATGATAAAAGAGCCATCGGCATCTCCTTTCCTTAGCATAATCAATATTATTCAAGAAAACGAAGGGCATAAATACATAGAAAACAAACAACACACCTTAGCAACATCGGCATTCTCGCGAAAGAAGGTTAGCATCGAGGTCTTAGCGTCGTCAACATCGCGATTATAAGCAAAATCCATGCCTGCAAAATTCATCTGCCAAGGGCAGTAATGGGCATAACGAGCGGGAGAAGCTTCGCGATGAGGACTATCAGCAGTAGGCTGCCAACCGTGGGGTCCAGGGACCCAACCATAGGCCCACGGACCAACGACTTCAAGAACAGTGGCAGACCATTCATAGTCGTGATCACGCTTAATCCTCTCACCAGCGGGAATAGGAAGACCTTGGCACTGAGAACCCTCTCCATCTTGGAATCACTTACCTCGCTCAAAAGTCGAACCTCCCCTTAGCGAAGCAATGTTCCGAGACTCACGAGACCACGGCTTACGAGTATTCCTCAAGTAACATAATCTCCAAAGGATTTGTTAAAATTCTCTGGAGTGTACCACCCTTTCTCCTTTTCTAATTTAGGGGCATAGCAAGTCATCATCGTTTGCCCCTTACTACGAAGGTAGCATTCACGAAGATGGCGAAGATAGTTTCCTGTCAACTGTTGCACCCCGCGATTATGACTTTTCTTGGCAGTATCGCGGCTAGACAAGACCCGGTAGTAGAAATCATCACCGGATTTATACAAAGGTAACATCAAACCAGCCTCGAAAGCACCCACGGTCGTCAGCAAATGAAAGGCATCATACTTGTAATTGGTAACCATCTCATAAGTTATATCTTTATCGAGGCATAAAAACGAACTTGGAAGTCTTGAAGACCATGCTTCAATTTAAAGGCCTCAAGATCAATGTGTCGGAAAGTAAACTTTTATTACCCAAAGGTAAAGGACGAAAAGTAAAGCAGAGTCTTCCTCGAAAGCACCTCCCGTAGTATCTTCCGAGAACCCATGACCTTCTTCTTATGAAGAACTATATCTCCCGAAGACTCTATCTCCGCAGACCTTTCTCTTCGAAGACGAGTCTTAGTTGACTTACTCGAACTAGGCACGAGGTGGATTAGTCCGCGGTGGAGGCTTGGAGCGGAGAGGCTGCACATTTAAAGGCTCGGTGCGCGGATTCCCGCTGCTCGGAGACTCACCTCTAGGGCGATTCACGGCATATTTAGACCCTGCGGTGGATCACCCCTTTTAAGCGAAGATCTCGACCAAGGGACGAGGATGTTCGTCCATCCCGAGGATTATCACAGGTAAGCGGCGGGGCTCCACCCCTAATATGGGAATCACTCCGAGGAGACATGTGAGGACTCGGGAGGAGGAGTTTGGCAAGGGACCCGCGGATGGTCGGACATGTCTGCGGGCACAAACACGAATAAAAGTTCAAGTCAGAGGCAAGGAAGATCGAAAAGCAAGAAAATCTCAAGAACAACAGCAAACGTGAAGAAAACCCTAGATTTCATTTACAACTACTTAAACTCTCAAGCTATTATTCCAACTATAAAGAAGAAAAATAAGATTAAAGCATGACCGATGAAACATACGGCTCAGTGGCGTCAACTCTCAAATCCCAGGATATATGTAAAATTAAATTCATCATCAACGCATCACCAGAAAATCAAGAACTCAACAGGGTTAGGCATGGCGATTAAACGGAGTAAAAAATCGTACCTTTACCTCAAAGAGTAAAGCAGCAGCAGCAACAAAGGTGGCAGCGATGGCAAGAATGGCGGAAAGCAGAGAGAAGCACAAAGAAAGGCAAAGCAGCAACAATGGTGTCGAGAGGAAGTTAAGAAGATGAAGAAGACAAAAGAACAAAGAATAAACGGGAATGTGAATTTAATTCACATTCTCTCATTCTTCTCTTTTTATAAGACCAGAGAAACCGCCCACTACCCAAAGGGCGATTATGGCCGGATATGGGAAACGTGCACAATAAATGCGAGTAGCACCTTTTTAGGAGAAGTTATGAGGAGGGAGATAAAAATTACCACACGATTCTTCTTCCAACTAAAGCTAAACGCCCAAATCACAAGAAGAGGGCAAATTGTAAGTACACTTATTTATCTCCATCGCCACGTGTACTAGCTGAGCCCACGTGGAGGCCATGTCATAAAGAGGGATGACACGTAGGGGCATCCATGGCGCCTGAACCACGTGCCATCTGTCAATACCAACGGTCGAAGATGAGGGAGCACCCAAGGTAGATAACCCCACGCAACACCAATGAGTTACTCTACCCCATCACGAGGTAAGATGTAATCAACGGTTGGGGATAGTCCAACCGACCAGACGTGACAAGGAGGACCGACACCGCCCGGCACTGATCGGATAGCCCCAACCACTCGCATTTAATGTTACTCGAGGGAACGTGTCGAGGCGACCCACGAAGAAAGCGAGGATAGGTCGCCGTAACGAGCGTGGGTATTATAGAAGCCATGAGTGGCATGGAAGTCCGCGGACCATGCACAGAGCACAAGAAGATAAGGTCTCAACAGGCTCCTTGTCGGTGGGGCCCACTGATTTAGTATATATATGAATACCCCTTCCAAAAGGGGGTCGAGAGAGAGAGAACTAAGGAATAGGAGAGAGAATAGTGAGAAGTAAGTATGTGTTTGTGGAGAATCTCTCCATAAACCACGTAAATCATCGTCTCTTGTACTTTTGTAACCGTTTACTCTATAGTGAATATCTATGGATCCGTGGACGTAGGCCTTAGTGCTGAACAACGTAAAACCATCGTCTCCTTTACCTTTAGTACTCGTATAGCTTCATTTGCGTGTTTATGTCTCAGATCTATCATTTTGGGGATGATGACGAGATCATGACAAACTCGCGGGGTTTGGAATCCATGAATCATCATCTCCCTAGGCATATTATACTTTACTCGCACTTTAATGTATGTATTCAATTCATGTTAAGATTGTTTGTGATCACGCGGACTATACCGGATTTCCGTGTTCACATACAAAATCAAAATGCTTGAAATTTGAAGAGCTTAGTATTCTTTTGCTATTTCTCTCATTGAGTCCACTTTTAGATTGGAATAAAATTGAGGGAGAACAACTGCGCAAGAATGAGTTCATATCATAGCTAGAACTGTCGTATTATTCCCTAATCCATGACAATTCCAGGATTGAACTAACATTGAGCTTGCAACTTTTCAAGGCAAGTCGCCACAAGCTCTTCTTCAGGGGTAAAGGGAAAGTGTTTGACAGGTGGGTCAGAATCCCATAGGTGTTGATTGCCTTTTGGATCCGGCATGTTGTATATTCTCTTGAAATTCTGGCTCTTGAGAAGCTCTAGTCATCCCCTTCCATTGTCTGGGTTTTGCAGCTTTATCCAGAATATTAGTAGATCATAGAGGAAAGACGGAACTGTGAGAGACTAGTAGGTTATCACTTTGTTGTGATAGACTTGGTTATGGGGTATTGATTGTTTCCGGAGTAGGGTTTGGGTTGATGGAGGAAATATCTGGATTGTTAAAATGGGTTTTGTTTCGGGTTAGAGGTAATGTTTTTGTTTTCTGGGTGTTGGGTTTGATCAGTTTGATGGTTGGTTTTTGAGTTGATGGGGTTTAAGTGGTTTCGCGACAGATAATTATTCAAGATCCACCTTTTCAGAATTAGGAATTTGTATACTAGGTGGGTTTGGAGTTAATTTTTCCGTTACTTGAGATTGGATTAATGGTGATGGGTTTGTGGGCTGATTTCTGGGGATGTTGATTGAGTGATTTTGTAACCGTTGTAAACGTTACAGATTTGGGGATGCTAGAGAGTTGATTGGTGGATGGATTTTTTTTTGGATGGTTTATTCATAATTAAGAAAAGATAGTGGATGATTGGGTTGGAATGTGTTGTTGGCTTGACTAGTGTTGGCTTGATTAGTTTATATCGCCCCCTGATTTTTATTACCGGAAATGGATTGATGTAATCTTGGCCTGTAATTTTGTTAGAATATGGGTATCCAACTCAAAACCAATTGGCAATGAGTGGAGTGTCTTATAGAGTTATAAACCGCAGGAGCTTAGATTGCCTAGACAATGTGGGACTAATAATAATCTCAACACGTCCCCTCACGTGTAGCCTCGTTGGAAATGAGTGCAGTGTCTTATAGAGTTATAAACCGCAGGAGCTTAGATTGCCTAGACAATGTGGGACTAATAATAATCTCAACACGTCCCCTCACGTGTAGCCTCGTTGGGTCTTACACGTGGACAGTTAAATCAGGTGACGTGGAGTACATATGCGGTCAAATTACTCGTTGCAAATAGCCTGCTCTGATACCATGTTAGAATATGGGAATCCAACTCAAAACCAATTGGAAATGAGTGGTGTGACCCATAGAGTTATAAACCGTAGGATCTTAGATTTCTCGGACAATGTGGGACTAATAATGTCAACAAATATGCATTGAGTTCTTTAGTGAATTTAGCCGGATTCATATCCTGCATCTTTTCCATGAAAAGCTCTGGAGATTCAAACCCCATTTGCTCACATTCCTTTGACAATTCTGGACATTTTCTCATTATGTGACCAAATCTACCGCAGAAGAAACAAACACGGGGTAATCTCTCATACCTAAATTGGACTTTGCAAGGTTGTAGTGGTTGTACATGATGATGGTGGAGGTTGTAGTTATTGTTTATGGTATGGTGGTAGCTGTGGTTACATTTGACGATGGTGATGGTGATTCTAGTTGATGGTGTGGGGAAAGAAAAGATTGAGATAATGGAAAACAAAACGAACAAAATATGTCGAAAAATGGTAGCGGAGGCGCTGATGGTCAGTTTCAGATTAAATTACTTCCCGTACATTTTACCCAGATAAAATTTTACTCGTCCATTACAACCTGAATTTATAGGTTTCTGGGCATTTGACCCATTTTCTCATTTGTTTATCAAGCTGTTCAACTGATTCCATGCATCTAAATGGCGATCAATAGCCACGTGCACAAATATTTGTGTCTTCAGAAGATTTTAACCATGATGACACAAATTTTAGTTTTAGTTTTGTTTAGATATCTGAAAGTCATAAAAAAGTTATATAAATGTAAATCCGCAGTCATGAAACCTCTGATTAACGTAACAAATTACAAAAGCTGTTTAGATACCTCAAACTTCCCAATTAAACGTGCTACCTTATCAAATTTCATGTCATGCCAAACATGGTTATGGATATATATAACGTTTCCAGTTGAAGTTCAAAACATCAGAAATCAACAGAGCAAAGGAAGGCGAATGCTGTCATGCCTCTTCTTGTCTTCTTCTTCTTTTTCCCCTGAACCTTAATAAGCACTCAAGCATTATATTCAAAATAAAGCGTAGACTCATAACACAGGCTGAATGATGCGGTATTCGCAACTCTTTGTTTTTGTTTGTTTTTGAAGCTTGTGCTCATTTCCGAAATGATCGTCTTCTCAATCAACAATTTCATCATGGACTTCATCAGCAATACCTTAGTAGCCAGGATCGTCCAAACACCTCACGAATCTCACTGAAAATCGCGATTTTGCGCTCCTCACTGAGATTCGTGATGGGAACGCGATCTTGGCATGGAAGAAACGCGCTCCCACTCGATGAGAAACGTTTGAATGCAATCACAGGAAAATAGCGAGAAAGAATGCAGAGAAAAAGAAAGGGAAGAAGAAAGGGGGAGAAAAAGTATAGAAGAAGAAAGAAGAAAAAGAAAGCAGAGAAGAAAGATAGGAGCAAAGAAAGTACAGAAGAACCAAGGAAGAAGAAGAAGAAGGGAAGAAGACGGCTGCGTAAAAGAGAAGAAGATGTTTCGAATTAGAACCCTAAGTTAGCTTGGGTCATTTTTAATTAAAACGTCATGCTTCTGGGCTAAGTTGGAGCCCAAGCCCAATATTTTGTGTCATTGAGTTCAAATTTAGAACCATTTTTGGGGACCATGGTTTTTTGAGGGGACCATGGTCTTATTAAGGCCACCTTCCCTCTAGTTATAAGGGGTGTCCTAATGCGTTGAAATTACTAACCTACCCTTAACCTAATTTAATTTAAAACCAACCTAATAACCACCTCTCTCTCACTCTATATATAACCACCACCTCCTCCCACCACCACCGCCCATCACCGCCGATTACTACCACCACCACCTCCGCCCACCGCCGTCGATTACCACCACCACCTCCTCCCACCACCACCGTCGATTACCACCACCACCACCTCTGATTATCACCACCACCAACCACGATTACCACCACCACCAACAACCACCACCACCTCTATATATATATAGCTTAATTTAAATCTTTAGCAAAGATATTCTCACAAACCCATTACTTGTCGTTTGTTTTTGGTTGAAAAAATGAGAAGTAATCATCAAAATGAGTTGAAAATGGAAGTTGTGGAGAGGTTTAATGGAGGTTCAGAGTGTTGAGTTCGGTTACTTGTTCATCTCACAAGGCAACCGAACTACACATTCGAATGAGTTCGGTTACTTGTTCATCCTCACAAAGCAACCGAACTACACCTTGAATGAGTTAAATTCTATATGCTTTATAACTATGTTACCGAACCGACGAGTTTGGTTGTTTCGCATAAATGTATAAAACTGCCATGTAACCGAACTCTAGGTTAAAAACATAAGAAAAAAGTTTCCATGTAACCGAACCTTCTTGTTTTTCCCATTATTTTTATTTCTCTTATAACCGAACTCTATCAACTTTGTTCGGTTATTTCGCAAAAATCTTAAAACTCCCATGTAACCGAATTCTACGGTTAAAAACATAAGAAATTTTTGTTTGTTAAGTTCGGTTGGTTGTGCAATTGATCTCAAGTTTGCGAAACAACCGAACTTATTAAACTTAGTTCGGTTGGATCGCAAAAGCATGCGGTTTGCGAACCAACCGAACCTTATACACTTGGTTAAAATTTATTTGTACATAAAGTTGATTAGTTGCGAACCAACCGAACATAACGCCGCATGTCGAGCTTCCATTAATATGGAGTTCGGTAACTGCGTGTTTGGATCAAGCAACCGAACTACACCTTCAAACTAGTTCGGTTACTTGTTTATCTCCCAAGGCAACCGAACTACACATTCGGGATGAGTTCGGTTACTTGTTCATCCTCACAAAGCAACCGAACTACACCTTCGATGAGTTCGGTTACTTGTTCTTCATATAAAATAATCAACTGTTCAAAATCCGATTCAAAATTTTACATTTTTTGGGAAGTTTTTACCAATTCAACATACATTATCTAAGTTTGGAGCATACTTGTTCACCCAAATACTCTTCCTTCGGTTGTGGTTGATAAAATCCATCATTTGAATACTCAAAGGGGGTGAATTGAAAAAAAAAATAAATATATTTTTCATGTTTTTCTCCTTCATCTTCTCTAACTCTACTCTCACAATAATTCTACTCAACTAATAATAAACTCATCTTTTAATTTAATCTCACTAATTGTTTTTAACTAAATCATTTCACTAATCATAAACTAAAATTAATTAAGAGGGTAGATTAGGTATTAAATAAATAACTATATATGGGGTGACCTAGAATTACTTCTAATGTCTTTACCCAAAATAAAACCATGGTCCCCTCAAAAAAAGGCTGGTCCCCAAAAAATGGTTCCAAATTTAAGGATATGAACAAAATTAGCTTTAAAACTCTTGAAGGGACAAAAATAGAAGAGAAAATGAATGATAGTGTAGGAAATTTAGTAGTATATCTAATCTTTCTATGAAACCTAATTTACGCTTCCGATACGTTCCCCGTATTTCATTTTTTGAGATTTTCACGAATCACGTTTCTGTCATCGCTCCCGTTCCCGACCTCGTTCCCGTTCCTCGCTACTAAGAGCAATACCAATACCGACGGCTTGCACTTAGTTTACTGCAAAAAGGCTTTCAGTGAAAGTATAAAAACAGAAAAAACCCTTCATGTATTTGACAGACGCATCTACTGAGGATATACCATTTATTATGAACTTTTACTGCTAAAAAACTTCTCCTTCTCCAGTTATAATAATAGAATGAGAAATCATCGTCTTCTGGATATTGTATGATAGATAAGTCTGTTCCTTGAATGGGATGCATATACTCAAACCATGATAGCTTCCAATCGAATGGTGGCGTCGAGAAGGATTCTTCCATCCAGCGGTAATTGCAACTACTGCTACCTGTGATGCTTGTACCATCTTGATTGTCATCATGACTATCGTATAATATACACATTTTAACAGATGTGTTATTATTATTCTTTATCATAGTATCATTCAGGTAGTCATCCGTAGTTGTCTTCAATGCTAATACTGCTAAACGGCCACTGACTTCCTTTAAAGTGGCGTCATAAGGTTTAGTAACATCTTGGATAATGAAATTAGGAAGTGATATCACTCTAAACCTTTCGCTCCTAACATTAAATTCAACAATACTAGGAACTCCACTATCATAGATATCAGACTGCCAATATATGGAACCATTTGTATGAACAGGATCTGCAAGCTTTGTTGGAGACACTGGTGGGGCATCCTCAATCCTTCTCCACTGATTGAGGTGTTTGCCAACAGTCAACACCTCACAGGCAAAGTTTGTGCTTCTTGAATCCAGAACCCACATGGCAAGAACTTTGTGCTCTTTGGTGAAAGGATCATATCCAAAGTCATAGTGACCGAAATTAAGATAGCTAAAAAGTGCGGGTTCTTCTCTAATTCTGGATCTTATCCAAGGAGTTGATTCTCCGGTGCTTGGGTTGTAGACACGAACACTATGCTCTTTTCTGTCTAAGAAGCAGATTAAACCATTGACAAAATTGAGCATGTGTAAATAATCAAGGCACCGATGGGGGCCAACAGGAATTTCCTTTTCGAAAGTTGCTCCTCCTTCTTGGCCATCTTCAGATGGGAGTAATAGCTTGGCTGATAATACACGTGCATAGTTTTCCAAAGTGAACATCTCGACGAGAATGGATGCCTCAACAGCTTTTGATCGTGTAAAGTGCAAATCAATGAAGTAAAGATCTTTTTCGATTAAAGATTTCCAGCTTTTGCATACGCACTTGAACCTCATTAGTGACTTCACTCGCAGTCTGCTGAGTATCTCGCAGACTATAAAATAATCACTTATTCTACTGGTACTGCTGCTACTCTTAACAGGTGGCAACTTTGGAGCAGAATCAGCATGTTGATGGAGAACCAAAGGCGTACCTGTTATTGTTCGAGACATATCTATTTTAGTTCTGTCAACACCTAGGACTGTGACATCATTTGAAATAATCCCACCAACATTCTTTTTTCCGATACATCCTTCATGGTCGTCTTGGTCGGCACCACGGATGTCCATACCTATCGCCCAAAAAATAAAAATTCAAATAAGCTTTACTGAAATTTAAAAATAGCGTTCTATATGTGGCTGACTCAGACCAATTATGTGGACATTATGAAAAGAATGTAATTACACGATAAATTTCACTTTGAAACAAAATTCAAGATAAGGTTAATCGGCAGGTAAAGCGATTGGTCATTGAAGTATAATAAGATAAAATATGATTATAATATCATATAACTATATTTTATGCTCAAACGCTACAACTAGGATGCACAACCTTAGCTTAGGTTTGGTGTTAGTTTAGGAGGGTCTCTGCGTAGTCTAGTGTCTTTGTTTCTGTCATTAACTGTGATCTTATATGAGGAGGGGACTCTATTTGGAGACAATTTTCTCCCATCTTTTCTCTTGTTTCGATACGATTCTTGTTTGTCGATCAAAATAAGATAAAATAGGATGTGTGTTGATGGGTTTTGGTTTGCTCGTCCTTTGATGCTCTAAAATTCTAAATTTTTCATTGGATCACCAACCATATAAAAAAAAAAACCCTAATTTTAAGATACAACTTAAGCAAAATAAAAGTTATAACGTATTGAAAATCACTTACCAATCGTTTCCTCTTCATCGTCTTTAAGTAATAATAAATCATCCTGATCGGGGATTGTCATCTCGTTAATTCAAAGGGAAAGAAAATAATGAGTATGACTACGTTCTCAGAAAAGTTTATTTAAATAGCACTACGAAGTCACAGTATTTATAATTGTAGTTTTTTCCTTTTTTAGTCAAAACTTAAGCATACCTTAAAACGAGGGTTACTTCTGCGACCGGAGACGTCAAATACTTCCGAATTGAGTGCTAGCAATATGTTATTACCAAAATACCCCTATAACATAAGAAAAGATATACGGAAGGACTTTGATTTAGCAATATCATTAAAATAACAAGCAGAGTGTACGTGCGATGCACGTCGTCCAACTGAGAAGCGAGACCTACACAGAACTACAGGAGTCGGGACATGAACAAAAAAGACGTGAAGTAAATGCACAAAAGTGCAGTTTTTATATAAGGTCCTTATATATGTTTATTATTTTGAAATAAACCCCCAAATATTCTGCATATCTAGGCAGGGTCCTTTCAATCTAACGGATGAGGTATAAATGCAAATCATATCTGATGGATGTCTTGAATTGTTCACACGGAATTGAATTTCAGAATATCTTAAAATCCGACGGGTGAATTTTAAACTATGTAGATCAAACCGTTAGGAAGAGTTGAGCTTGCTCTCATTAAAGGTGGGGAGATACTTCAATAATAGCAATACGCTTAGGACGGAGTTTGCTTTCTTCTTCTTTTTCGGTAAGCATAACTGAGTAGAAAGCCATCCAGTTAATGATTAGTTTTTGATGACAAGATATATAGAATGGATTATGGCTCTGTTATCCTGCACATTTCTGATGATGAAAGGGTGGAACATTAGGAGTGTTTATACTTCTACTCCGGACTCAAATGTCTAGAAATTCATAGAATCAAAACTGAAAGAGGGATTGCTGAGTCGGTTTATTTGTCTCTCTGGTATGAAATTACAATCTTCGTATTGTAATGTAGTTTAAATTCTGCCTGTCACTTCCAAGCCTTAGGTTTTTGACTGCTTATGGTCTGCAAAGATTTGCAAGCCTTAGGTTTTTGACTGCTTATGGTCTGCAAAATGCCTAAATAAACCTTGCTCAGCAGATTAGCTTGTTAATATCAGCCTTAAGAGAAGCCATGTACTGTTCTTATCCAGTTGGTTGTGATTTGGACAAAGTGGATTAAACTTGATATGACCCTGGTCCGTAGCGAACTAGATAGGGAATCAAACAGCATATTGGGTTTGTTTCTGTTGGTTTTGGTCTAGGTTCAGATGGTAGAGAGAAGTTTCGGTAACATAATACTATTAGGCAGAACTGCATTTCATTTCGGAAGTGGCAATTAGGTGATGTTAATTTCATATCCAGTTCACAATTAGGTTAGCCAATGAATCCTGATCAAGGATCTTGTTGACCCATCTGTACAAGTCGATCACATACTTCCTACCTATATTGCGATATGGTCGGTCCTTTGGATCGAAAAGAACAACGGGATGTTTAGGGGACAATCCACCACTTACGAAAAGTTGCTTATAACATTAAAGCAAGTTGATCATTTTTATTTTTATTTTTCTGAAGCAATACCAGAGATTCAGTATATGAAGAGCTTAGAATCTTTTCTTTTGATGATGTTGTTTATAGACGGGAAAATTTTAAATATAACATTTAACCCCATCTACTAACTCTTGTACATCTTGTATGTTTTCCTGATTTCTCAGCACCCTCGGTATGAATTTTGCTGTTTCGAAAAAAGAATGTTGTCGATGTATCATCATAAAATAGGTATCGCCATGTCCAACATGTCTACTTGGTTGTAGGAAGTCGAATAAAGGTATAAAAATACCACCTGTCGCTGGGTCTGAGAAACCAACAGTTTTTAGACGAGCAGTTGAACTAATCGTTATATCTGACTAGTGGATTGCCCGTGCCATAATGGCACGGGGCGGAAGGGGTACAATTGCTATGGCTAGTGGATAACCTGTGCTATGATGGCGCGGTATTTTTGTTCGAGTGGTGTAGGGGATTGTAGCGGTGGCACAACATTGTTGTAAATAGCATTTCCAGTCCCATATACATGCACTCTTATGCTTGATAAATAAATAAAAATGCACTCTTGATGAGGCTGTTAAAATGGACAACCTATTATTAAATTCAGAATTAAATAATACCTTTAAAATTACATAACCCTGCCACCAAGGGGTGGCTGATGAAGAACTGGACCCAACACCAAACAGGTTGTGGGAAAGGGTGTGAAATTAGTAGCCAAATAACCAAGAAAATCTCGGAAGAACGTGACGGCTATACACTTAATTTTATGGTATGAGGACACAATGGAGTGGTGTAACTGGTGTTATGTTCCACGTCAACGATTCACTTAAGATCTCTCAAGTTTGCATTCCGAGACATGCAAGTTTTTTAACCACAAATAGCTGCACTGCAAGTATGTGCGCATGAAATCCAAGTGTCAGTCTTAAGATTATTATAAGCATTTTAGTCACATAATTTTCATCCCAAAACGTAAAAGTAAAAGCATTTGCAGCCAGAAAACTTAAACTCACTTTCTTCTTTGCACCTGCATTTTGCGTCTCTTTACATCGTATCTCGCAACACTTGAATCTTTATTGTTTCCAGTTAGGTCATTGTAAATCGTAAGCATCTCCTTGCCATAGTTTAATTTTTGTCGGTGATGGTGTTAAACATGTAGGAGGGAAGATGCTGGGATATGGAGAAATGTACGGCTCAAGATGAAGCTGATGATTCTATATTAGTTGGGTTATGTGTTTTTATCAGTTTCTTCAATGGCCTCGCAACACGAAGATATTTCAATCAATCGAAATAATTGAAGTTGTTTTTGTTGATGCTAATGCCTTTACTCTAATTGGAAATATAGAAATGAATTCCGTAGTAGGATAATTTAAAAAGAAAAAGAAAAAAAGATTAAGAAGGGGATGACTTGTTAACTCGGCCGAGTCGATAACCGAGCTCAAGGAAATGGGTTGAAACGACAGGGCGTGAAAGGTTGGGGAGGAAATAACTTCTTCATCTTTGTCGGTCTTCTCTGTATGAAATAACTTCATTCCATCTTTGTGATTAAAAAATTAAATTAACAAATGAAACTATATGCGTATAGCTCTAGGAACTTAAGATTATCGATTTTCTAGTCTGTATGAGTTATCTATTTTCTGCGATGGTGTTGTTAGTGTGTATGAATTATCCATTTTTGTAATGGTGGTGATGGTGATGATGTTCTTTGGTGGTGACACTAAAAAGAGGGGTGTGGTGGTGACAATCTAAGTGAAGCGGGTGTAGGAGGAGGGTGGTGGTGGTGGTGACAATCGAATTGGTTTCAATTAAATTCAAATAGTTTGGTTATGATTATGGTAGAGTATATTTTTATATTTGGTGTTGGTGGTGAATCATGGTGATGGTAGTGGTGTTGTCTTTCTGTTGTTGATCATGATGACGGCGATGGATTCAAGAGGGAGGGTTTCGATAGAGAAGAAAGAAATCTCAGAGAAGGGAAGACGATTCTTTAGGTATTTGTCCCTGGATTGAGAGATATTAACGAAAACATGTGCAGCTGTTGATGGTGGTTTTTAAACAAGGGGTAAAATCGTAAAACCCCATAACCTAGTGTTACCCGCAACACATTAACTAAGAGCATTTAACTCAGGTGTAAATAATTAATAGGGTATTTTTTTCAAAATACCCATTAGGTTTTCGACCACGTAACCCTAATTCCAAAACCAAGCCGCATTAATCGCGCACCATGGAAACAATGCCAAACCAAGCCGCACACTGCGCACCATGGCAACAATGCCAAACCAAGACGCACACTGCGCACCATGGCAACAATGCCAAACCAAGCTGCACACTACGCACCAAGGCAACAATGCCAAACCAAGCCGCACACTGCGCACCATGGCAACAATGCCAAACCAAGCCGCTGCGCGCACCATGGCAACAACGCCAAAACCAAGCCGCACACCGCGCACCATGGCAACAATGCCAAACCAAGCCGCACACATCGTGCGCACCATGGCAACAATGCCAAACCAAGCCGCACACTTGCGCGACCGTGGCAACAACGCCAAAACCAAGCCGAACATCTGCGCACCATGACATGACGCCAAAACCAAACTACATATCGCACTCATTGGCAACCATGCCAAACTAAGCCGCTATGCCATTGGCACATGCTAAATATAGCGCCCTAGGCTTGCAAAACGTGCAACTAGGTCAACATGGCCGTACGTGCCATTGGCACATGCCAACACGTACCACAAGCCATATTTCCAAGTCGCGATGCCATTGGCACATGCCAAATATAGCGCCCTAGGCTTGCAAAACGTGCAACTAGGTCAACATGGCCGCACGTGCCATTGGCATGTGCCAACACGTACCACAAGCCATATTTCAAAGCCGCTATGCCATTGGCACATGACAAATATAGCGCCTTAGGCTTACAAACCATGCAACCTAGGCCAAGTCGGCCACGCATGCCATTGGCACATGCCAACATGCTCGCTGGTAGCTTTTCCTACCAAGGCCACGGCCCTAACGGCCACGCATGCCATTGGCACATGCCAACATGCTCGGCCGGTAGCTTTTCCTACCAAGGCCACGGCCCTAACGGCCACGCATGCCATTGGCACATGCCAACATGCGCTCACGGGTAGCTTTTCCTACTAAGGCCACGGCCCTAACGGCCACGCATGCCATTGGCACATGCAAACATGCTCGTTGGTAGCTTTTCCTACCAAGGCCACGGCCCTAACGCCACGCATGCCATTGGCACATGCCAACATGCTCATTGGTAGCTTTTCCTACCAAGGCCACGGCCTTAACGACCACGCATGCTATTGGCACATGCCAACATGCTGTTGGTAGCTTTTCCTACCAAGGCCACGGACCTAATGACCACGCATGCCATTGGCACATGCCAACACGCTTCGTTGGTAGCCTTCATCACCTAGCCGTGGCCGTAATGCGCGCTGGTAGCCTAACTTGCAAGCCGTGAAACCTAGGCCAATTCGACCGTACGCGCCACTGGCACACGCCAAAAACCCACGCTGGTAGCCTAATTTGCAAACCATGCAACCTACCACCAAGGCATTCCGCACATGCCATTGGCACATGCCATTGGCACATGCCACGCACGCCACTAGCAGCTCTGGCAATGCCACTTACACTCAACGTACAACCTACCACCAAGGCATTCCGCACATGCCACGCACGCCACTAGCAGCTCTGGCATTGCCACTTACACTCAACGTACAAACTACCACCAAGGCATTCCGCACATGCCATTAGAACATGACACGCACGCCACTAGCAGCTCTGGCATTGCCACTTACGCTCGAGGTACAACCCGCAACAAGGGCATTCCGCACATGCCAATGGCACATGCCACACGCGCCACTAGAAGCGCCACTTGCACTCAAGGTGCAACCAACACTCGAGACATCAACACAAACTGGGGGATGCTTTCTAGGGTTTTGGTTTGGCGGTCACAGCTTGCAGCGTACACTACGCTCACATTAAGAAAGCGTGAAAGGAATAAAGCGGTCAAATAAATGAGGAAATAATGGTGAAAATGTTTTCACCCATAAACACCTTGCGGTTACCACCTCCTCCCATTATTTCACCCTTTACTCTCTTCCTTCATGAGGCCAGGGTACGTTTCAATCTCGACTTGTATAAATAGGTCTTACCTATTTCCACCAGACAACAAATCTCGGTCAGGAGAAAAATACTACACTCTCAGAAAAGGCAACTTTTCAAGCTCT
Organism: Papaver armeniacum; assembly: GCA_023531295.1. Lineage (NCBI taxonomy): Eukaryota > Viridiplantae > Streptophyta > Magnoliopsida > Ranunculales > Papaveraceae > Papaver > Papaver armeniacum. Next base: position 1,016,301 of record JAJJWW010000469.1, read on the forward strand.
CCAAAAGAGCTTTCATCTCTTGCAAGCTTCCTAAGCTTTCACTTTCTGATACAAGTCGAGATACTACTCTCCCAGAACTATTCTGGTCTCAACACCTTTCTTTGCTTCCCTCCCCAAATCAATCCTTCTCCTCCACTTTGTGACCGAAGCAAGTCCGGAACGGCCATTTCTTGGTTTAGGTAGGACTTGTCAGATTGATCTCTCGAATCTATAAAGTGCTCACGTGCAAGCACATTTGTTTAGGGTTTAAACCAGTTTCTCACTCACCTACCGAATTTAAGGGAAATCGGCGTAAACGATTTTCACCCATAAACAATTGGCGGCCACAGCGGGAGGATTGATCTATCGGCTACAATGTCGACTGTCGATCTCGTTCTTCGACCCGGATGTCAAGATGGTAGGGGACTTGCCGAAGATGCTACCACTCGATCCGACTCAACTACCAGACGACCGGTTTGAGTTGTAAAAACTACACGAAAACGGGGACTCGTTGAAGATGCTTTACCAGCGATTGGGGACTTGCGACTCAGTCGACTCAACTACCGAGATGACCCGGTTACGATTGCAAAAACTACACGAGAAAACTGGGACTGCCAGAAGACGCTACCAAAGAATTGGGGACTAAGCGCGTCTACCAAGACAAAAAACGCCTTGCTACCAAAGAAGCCGCCTTTTACTTGAGAGAGGCGTGTTTGCAAGTGAGTAAATTTAGATTGGGCAAGATATACGATCTGTTTTTAGGTTCTTAATAAAACCGCCATACTATTGCGTCTTGTGCCTATTGCTAGCACACACTTTCATAAAAGCAATATTCTTTCCCAAAACATAATCGAGTTATATTATCAAAACCATTCATCCCGAAATAATCCAATATCCTCAAAAGCTAACATTTATCTATCAACCCAAGAAATCCAGAAGACAAAACCATAAACCAGGAGCTTTGTTTGCCTTTCAAAAAAAAAAAAAAAAAATTCACCTACCCGTACATACCTACTTTGCACAATAACAATTGTGTCACTATTAGCGAGACGTTACTACGGTGACATTTGAAGAATTATTTATGATTAAGTATTTCCACAATTTTATGAAAGGCATACCTATGGCTACGGTTTACACCAAGACAAGAAAACAATAAAACAAATTGAAAGAGAAACGCTGGAGTACATAGTTTGGGATATGCTTGCCCACTTTGTCACTACCGTAATACCGCTAACACCATGATGTGATAACAAAAATACGAGGTAAAAAGGGGAGCCAACCCATTTCATAAGCATAACACCTTTTGAATTTGAATAAGGAAAGGATTTCCTGTTTGAGATACGTATTGGAAGAGGCAACTGGGCCCGCAGGAACAAGTCCAAGCCATGCTAAGCCAGCACCGTGCCAAGCCAATGGTCCACACCATACCGAAATCCAAGCCAGCGTTCACACCAAGTCGGCGCCCATTCCAAGGCGATCCGGCGCCTGCGGACGCGTTCCCGGATGCGCTTACCTGACGCGCTTGCCAGACGCGCATGCCAGCGCTTGCCAGAAGCGTTTTCCAGAAGTGCTTGCCAGACGCGCTTACCAGGCACACATGCCGCACGCGCATACCAGCCTCAGTACCACACTTTGTGCTAAGCAGTTTGCATCCTTCAGCGCTAACATCTTGCGCCCTTCCAAAGACTCATCCTCGCCCTTCGAAAGCTGCGCCATGGCTCCAAAGCGGTTCGTGATCAAACCCATGTCATCTCCGTATGATACACTTACGATCACGGACCGCAGCCACTTCGCCACCCTAACGGTTCTTCAAGCATGAAAGCTCCAACCGTCACCGGAGACGCTACTCCACCATCGGGCAAGATCTTTGGAAGATCCGGAAGAAGCCGACCTCCTTTTAGCATTGTTGATCGATGAAAAGACGAAAGATACTTCAGCAGACGCGCGTTATAGATGAAGAGGCCGCGTTGCTCTTGAACGCTTGATAAGGGGATAAGCAATCCAATTTCGTCACACGTGAAGATCGGGAAGGACTTCTCCAAAATCGAAAGCAATGGAAATCAACAACTCTCCGAGTTCACGGAGACCCTTATTCGTCGGGACCCTCATAATTGGAACTTCGCCCACAAAGTCGTACGAGTCATGATAAAATAATTATGTGAGATTCTATATTTCTCCAAGGCATAGCATCAAGACATATTTGCATCTCTCAACCGCACTTTGCATCGGGAAAGCGGCGTTTCCGGCCCAGGGAAGCCGTTCCCAAACCCCAACCTCTCTAGAAAGCACGATCGACAGGATGTAGCGGGGACTCCTAACCTCTTTTCTATTGAGGGATGTCGAGTTTGTGAGAACGTGACGCGACCTCCGACTTCAAAATGGTAGCCGTCAAGGCTCGAGAGTTGCAAGATGTCGTATCAACGTTCTCTCCGTAGTAGCTACGCATCAACGTTCTCCGCAGCGTTCTCGGCTTCAACGTTCGCTTCAATGCCACTCCTTCGCAAATGGTCGTCGCCACACTCCCTATATCAAGGAACATAATCACAGCCATCCAATCTTCGTAGTCATGGACACCTTTTAATCCATCTCGCCAAAACTCGTGACCATGGAAAGTTTTCTCGCTTACGCATCCATCCAATCCTTTTACGTCCACGGAATATCATAGAATATCAGCCAACCTACTTTGTTACCACGACAATGTAGTTTCTCCTGATTACATCTCTTACCAAGAACTGTTGCCCCTCATTCGTTGATACCAGCCAGGGCTTCACCGCAGCGAAATTACTACAAAGATGGAAACACGTAAACCATACTTGAGAACGGAAGATATACACGGGATCCCTTCACATCAAAGCTACGAAGAACAGTCCACCAAAAACGTACCCACAACAAGGTCCTATACTCTTCAAGGGTGCGGCGCAAGAACATCATCACCTCTCTGTCTAGAAGACGCCTTCAACACTTTACGAGGCGCGGAGGATCCCGAGCCTGCACTATCGAATATGTCATCATGTAATTTCGAGCATCCCAAGTGTCACATCCGAGAAGAGTACGATAGGCTTATATCAAATCCCGTGGAGGGGGATTCAAGGCGATATAATGAAAGTAGGTCATGCATGGGGACTACCACCGTAAGATGCTTTCACTCCCCTCAACCAGGTTATTCCGATTTCAACATCATCACTATCGAGGTTTTACGAGTCGCGGGAATTTCTCAACATGAATCCGTACATGTGCACCAAAAACTCCAAAAGCACGCGAAGGTTACATTCACGTATTCATCCATTCCATCATATCAAACCGAAGTATGACCGGGGACTTCTCGCCGCATCCCATTTCGTAAGATAGAGCCCTAAATCAGCGTCCTCCAAGTATGCAGCGATCAACAAGGACGGATTGAAGGAAGGGGAACGACTAGGTCATCCTCGCCGATAACTTTGATGATGTTGCTCCAACAGGATATCTTGCACAAAAGGAAAATTTTCCATTTATACAACAAGCGGCTATAAAGTGTACGACGGTCCCAAAGAAGAAGAAAACATACCGAGAGAAATTCAACAAGAAGAACCTTTTCTCAAACGAGGGAGATGATGCGGTTGCGTTGGGTTTGAATCTGAGAACCTTTAAAAGGAAAGGAAGCAATGAGGGACATAAAGCTTTGATTTTTTGGCATGAACGATGCCCTAATCGAAGCCGTAGCGTGAAGGAAAGGCAAAATAAGGAAACTTTGCTATCTATAAAAATACCTACTCCCTCCTTGTTCACACCGATCCCATCAAGTCACGTCGTCAGCAAGCACGCACAGACTTCCTACCTTGCGCCGGTCCCATGACTTAGCACGCTCAGTTTTCCCAACTCACGCCAACTTCCTAATTACCGCCCAAGTCATGTCAGCAAGCACGCACAGCTTTCACACCTTGCGCCGGTCCCACCAGCTAGCACACTCAGTTTCCCAACTCACGCCAATTTCCCAACGTCGCCCAAGCTGCACCGGCCCCACCAATTTTGCCCGACCTCCCGATTTGGGCAAAACTACGGAGGCAAGGATTCCAAATCCTATTTATAAAAGGTCGAGACAAGCCTCCTCAATTCTCTTTTACGGTTTCTTGTTGATAGTTTGTCACCATCTTATGCTTACCTCGCAACATAGCCCCTGTTCCGAGCTAAGCGGGGACTTAATGTTGATGGTGGTTTTTAAACAAGGGGTAAAATCGTAAAACCCCATGACCTAGTGTTACCCCCAACACATTAACTAAGAGCATTTAACTCAGGTGTAAATAATTAATAGGGGTATTTTTCAAAATACCCAGTTAGGGTTTTCGACACGAACCCTAATCCAAAACCAAGCCGCACACTGCACACCATGGCAACAATGCCAAACCAAGCCGCACATTGCGCACCATGGCAACAATGCCAAAGCAAGCCGCACACTGCGCACCATGGCAACAATGGCAAACCAAGCCGCACATCTGCGCACCATGGCAACAATGCCAAACCAAGCCGCACACTGCGCACCATGGCAACAACGCCAAAACCAAGCCGCACACTGCGCGCACCATGGCAACTATGCCAAACCAAGCCGCACATGCTGCGCACCATGGCAACAATGCCAAACCAAGCCGCGCACCGCGCACCATGGCAATAATGCCAAACCAAGCCGCACACCGCAAACCATGGCAACAATGCCAAACCAAGCCGCACACTGCGCACCATGGCAACAATTCCAAACCAAGCCGCACACTGCGCACCATGGCAACAATGCCAAACCAAGCCGCACACTGCGCACCGTGGAAACAACGCCAAAACCAAGCCGCTGACTGCGCACCATGGCAGCGACGCTAAAACCAAACTACATATCGCACTCATTGGCAACCATGCCAAACTAAGCCGCTATGCCATTGGCACATGCCAAATATAGCGCCCTAGGCTTGCAAAACGTGCAACTAGGTCAACATGGCCGTACGTGCCATTGGCACATGCCAACCCGTACCACAAGCCAGATTTCCAAGTCGCGATGCCATTGGCACATGCCAAATATAGCGCCCTAGGCTTGCAAAACGTGCAACTAGGTCAACATGGCCAGACGTGCCATTGGCACATGCCAACACGTACCACAAGCCATATTTCAAAGCCGCTATGCCATTGGCACATGCCAAATATAGCGCCCTAGGCTTACAAATCATGCAACCTAGGCCAAGTCGACCACGCATGCCATTGGCACATGCCAACATGCTCGCCGGTAGCTTTTCCTACCAAGGCCACGGCCCTAACGACCCCACGCATGCCATTTGCACATGCCAACATGCTGCTGGTAGCTTTTCCTACCAAGGCCACGGCATGACTGACACACATGCCATTGGCACATGCCAACATGCTCGCCGGTGGTAGCTTTTCCTACCAAGGCCACGGCCCTAACGGCCACGCATGCCATTGGCACATGCCAACATGCTCGCCGGTAGCTTTTCCTACCAAGGCCACGGCCTAACGGCCACGCATGCTATTGGCACATGCCAACATGCTCGCCGGGTAGCTTTTCCTACCAAGGCCACGCCCTAACGGCCACGCATGCCATTGGCACATGCCAACACGCCCATTGGTAGCCTTCATCACCTAGCCGTGGCCGTAATGCTTGTACCGGGTAGCCTAACTTGCAAGCCGTGCAACCTAGGCCCATCGACCGACGCGCCACGGCACACGCCAAAACCCACGCTGGTAGCCTAATTTGCAAACCATGCAACCTACCACCAAGGCATTCCGCACATGCCATTGGCACATGCCACCCCCGCCACTAGCAGCTCTGGCATTGCCACTTACACTCAACGTACAACCTACCACCAAGGCATTCCGCACATGCCATTGGCACATGCCACGCACGCCACTAGCGCCCGCCATTGCCACTTACACTCAACGACAACCTACCGGCCAAGGCATTCGCACATGCCATTGGAACATGCCACGCACGCCACTAGCAGCTCTGGCATTGCCACTTACGCTCGAGGTACAACCCGCACAAGGGCATTCCGCACATGCCAATGGCACATGCCACACGCGCCACTATTAGCGCCACTTGCACTCAAGGTGCAACCAACACTCGAGACATCAACACAAACGGGGATGCTTTCTAGGGTTTTGGTTTGGTGGTCTGACTTGCGGCGTACACGCACGCTCACCTTAAGAAAGCGTGAAAAGGAACAAAGCGGTCAAATAAATGAGGAAATAATGGTGAAAACGTTTTCACCCATAAACACCTTGCGGTTACCACCTCCTCCCATTATTTCACCCTTTACTCTCTTCCTTCATGAGGCGTGGGTGCGTTTCAATCTCGACTTGTATAAATAGGTCTTACCTATTTCCACCAGGACAACAAGTCTCGGTCGGGAGAAAAATACTACACTCTCGGAAAAGGAAACTTTGCAAGCTCTCCAAAAGAGCTTTCATCTCTTGCAAGCTTCCTAGGCTTTCACTTTACGATACAAGTCGAGATACTACTCTCCCTAACTATTCGGTCTCAACACCTTTCTTTGCTTCCCTCCCCAAATCAACCCTTCTCCTCCACTTTGTGACCAAGCAAGTCCTGGCGGCCATTTCTTGGTTTAGGCCGGACTTTTATAGATTGATCTCTCGAATCTATAAAGTGCTCACGTGCAGCACATTTGTTTAGGGTGTAAACCAGTTTCTCACTCACCTACCGAATTTACTGAAATCGGCAGAAACGATTTTCACCCATAAACAACAGCGTATCAAAAACACGGAGGGACAGTATGGTCTTTTCCTGTGCAACGGTGGAAACGTGAGAAAAACCATTTTCGGTTATATTATAGATTTTGATTCAGACCAGTTGTTCCAGGTCAAGCTCCATGCAACGGAAATTGCTAAAGCATAATCTTGAGAGAGAACTAATAGACTCTTTTAAATAAAGATAATAAAGATAATCTCAAAGGATCTCCTCTCTTTTCCCCTTCCTCAAAAAAAAAAAAAAACCTTTCGAAACCCAGCCGCCTCTCGCTCGGATTTGGTCATTGCTTGATCAAATCCGAGCGGGGATTTAGTTTTCTTTTTTCTTGTTCTTGAGGGCTTATAGTTTTCTATAAGATTTCTATTGGTGGGTTTGATTTGTTAACTTCAGGTCCTAGTTTCTCCTTCCTCTTTTGATTTTTCAATCCCTAGTTTCTAATCGTAGTGGTGATGATAGCAGTCTACATTCGGAAATCATTCATATTTGGGTTGATTTGTGTGTGATACTTTGGGGGTTCTACTTCTCTGCTGGGATTAATGATGGATTTTCTTGGAAGAAAAAAAATTGGGCGTTTTTAGGCAAACCCCTAAATCTTCTTTGCAAGTGTTTGTCTTTGATTCTAATACAGAAGTTCTATAAAGAACCATTTAAATTACATTCATGTTTTCATGAATGGAGTTTTCTTCAGATCTCTGGAGCTTGTTTGTGGGGTTGGTTTCGAATGTTTTGGCTGTTGTTTATTAAGAATCCAGTTTGGTCGCGTTTAGCTTGTTCTGGTGGTTTCATTTGGCTTGTGAAGTTAACGGCAGAAGCAGCGGCGGCGGCGTCCAACAGTAGTGGTGGTCATGGTGACCAACTTCTCTAGGGTTGTATTTTTTAGGGTTTTGAGAAAGATGAAAAGGATATGTGGGCTTGAGTCTGTTTAGGGTTGTCTATGTTTGTCAATTGGAATGGGCTTCTAAAGGGTTATCTATGTTTGTCAATTAGAGTGGGTTTTTATACTTTGTTGGGCTATTCTATAACAATCATGTAACAGGGTTTTTTCCTACAAATTTCTTGTGAGAAAAAACGTTTCTATGTGGCATTTTACATTTAAAATGTAATTTGTAATATTACCTTATTTATAAAATTATCTTTACCGAGCAAAAAAAAAAAAAAAAAAGATAATCTCAAAATTTCCTTGATAATTTTTCCATGGACGGAAACAAAGATAATCTTAAAATTTCAAAATGAACGGAAATCTATTATCTTGCTACGCAATAATCAGTGTTACAGCCACGAAATTCACAACATACCAAAAAGGGCGCAAATTATAACTAAACTTTCGTTATCTTGGTTCCATAAGGGGCTTTCGGATCACCTGTCCCCCTTTTCGGTGTCTCTTCGTGCCCCATCGCTAAATAGTCGACATGTGTCTACTAATACTTACTTCAAATATGAAATTGTTGAATAGTTAGGAATTTGAGTAATTAAAGGAAAAAAAATAGTCAAAGATATCTTTGCTTACCATTTTTGGTTGAAAAACATAAATTATTTCTACTCAGTTATGTTTCAAGGAACTTAAATTTCCCTCATCCCGTTACCCTCATGTGCAGTTCAATATCTTGAATGTTCAAGACTGTTACCAGAATATATTTAGTTTAAGTCAAGAACAAAATACACATTCTGGAACTCGAACTCCCAGAAATGTTAGTTTCCGTCGGGTCTGCCATTACCATGATCACTATATAAAATCCAAAGTAATAGTTAATCATCATCGTGATGGGTCAATGTAGTAACTAATGGTTTATAGCATTGTCCATTAGGATATTATATTAGTATAAAATGCTATCAGAACCAATTTGTATTTCAAAGCTAAAAAATGGATCAAACTATGAAATCTTCATCTGGATGATGAGCTTGATCAGTACTAGTGTTGTTTAATAGTCCATCACGTTCAAGTATTTGATCACCATTGGTTTGCCTATTTCCATTGAGGATGTTGAATTTATTTGAAGATTCTCAATAGAAGATTCCCATTAGAAGATCATGGAACACAAAACACTTTTTGGTTTCATTTTTATGGTGTATGTGTATTTCGAATTTTCGATAGATTACTTGTTCTTTATACATGAAATCCAGAAGCTATACACAAGTAACCAGGTAAGAAATTCTCGCCAAGAGTATGTTTTGGTCCGGAGATGGGTTCGCTTCAAGATATTAACGAATATGGTAAGTGAAGATATTTTTTTATTTTTTTCCTTTAATTACTCAATTTAGTAGCTGTTCACAGATTTTGTATCTAAGGTAAATATGAATGGACACATGTCAATTTTTTAGCATTTGGACACGAAGAGACAACGAAATGGATTGCATCTGCTTGACCACGTTTTCTGGCGTGGCAACGATCCGGCGAAGAGAGAAGTCTAAGCCATTCACACATCATAGTAATTAAAGTATATACGAAAAATGGTCAGGGGTTGGATTTACCGAACGGTTAGGATAATAACAAAAGTATTGATAATTCAGAAACTTTTTTTTTTTTTTCTCGGTAAATAAAAAGATATATTAAGAAGAAGGCAAAATTTACACAGTTGCGACGTAGCTAAGCCACCAAGCAAAGGGAAAACACAACAAGGAAAGGAAAAACCAAAAAAACAAAAACCACCTTAAGGAGGATAAAAGAACATCCTCTTCCAGTTACAAATAGCTTGATGAAGATTTATGCCAGACAAAGCTGGGAGATAGCTTGCCCATAAGAAGGAACTGATTTTTGACTCAACTATGATTGCCTCCGCGTTACGCTTTTTACCACTAAAGGTTCTTGCATTCCTTTCTAACCAAAGATTCTAACAAATACTAGCTGGTAAGCGTTTCCAGAGCTCGTTACCATCGGGATTAGTTGAGAGACGTTTCCAATGGCTGAACACATCCAACATAGAACTAGGAACAGGCATAATCAAGTTTGTCTGAGAGAAGAAATATTTCCAGACCTTAGAAGAGAATTCACAGTCCCAGAAAAGGTGTAAATTGGACTCGACCACCAAGTTGCATAAATAACAAAGAGAGGGGTTAGAAATACCGACTGGATTAGACAGCACAACATTCCTCCTAAGCAAGTTATCAACTGTTTGAAGTTTGTTAAGCACCACTTGCCAAAGGAAAAATCCAATCTTATGAGGCCAAGCGCGAGACCAGATCCTCTTACTAGGAAAAGAGTGAGTGATATTGATCGCTCCATTGATAGCATAAGTAGACTTAACCGAGAATAAACCTGATTTATCTCCCACTCACACTAATTCATCTTCTACATTAACATGGAAAGTTACGGCATTTAACAAGGAAATAACGCCCATGAATTCCGCAATCCCCATAACATACAATCTTCGACGACGGAGATCAAGAGACTAGTTACAACCCGAAGCATCAGATTCAAAAGCTTCTTCCAAGGTCTTGTTTTGCTATTTGCTAAGGCATATAATCTTGGAAAAGTAGACACGAGAGGACCTTGGGCACACCACTTATCCTCCCAAAGGCGGATTCTATCACCTTTACCAATCTAGAGTGTTGAGCTAAAAAAGTCTTCAGCTACCTTATAAATATTCCGCCACAGGCCCACTCCATGGGTGGAAGAGGGAGGCTTAGTACGCCAACCCTGATCTGCTAGAGAGTATTTCTCAAAAATGATTATAGACCAAAGTGAATCCTTTTCTCTCCCAAGCGCCACCACCACTTTTTTAGGAGAGAACGATTAATCACAGAGATTTTTTTAATGCCCGATCCCTCTTGACTCAATGGTTTACTCACATTTCCCCATTTAACCCAATGATGATTCTTTCTATCAGCACTATTACGCCATAAGAAGTCTCTAATGGTCTTTTCAATTTGATTAACCAGAGATTTAGGAGCCAAAAAGAGAGACAGGTAAACTAAGGAGAACACTTTTAATTAACGTGAGTTTACCTGCCTTAGAGAGCGAACTCCGTTTCCAAGAAGCCATTATGAATTTGCAAAATTCTATAACCCTATCCCACTTAGATTTAGAGAGAGTTTGCTCGCCAAGATGAAGACCAAGGTAGATCGCAGGAAAGGAGTCGCTAGAACAACCCAAAACTGAAGAAAAGGTGTCAATGTCCTCCACCTCGCCTATGCCAAATAGACTACATTTACTGAAATTAGTACTCAAGCCGGAAGCAAATTCGAAGGACAGTAATAAGTACTTCAAGTAGCGAACTTGTTCAAGGCTAGCATCGATAAAAACTAGAGTATCATCTGCGAATCGCAGATGACTAATAATTGTGCCTCCTTCCTTTACGACAAAGCCTCCCATTTTCCTAGCGATCGAAGTTGTTTGTACCCAAAATTACTTTTGGGCACGAAACACGATGAATGGATAGTTTTGGTGAGTATTTTGGGTTAGGGGTCGATTTGAAGAACAAAATGAAAGACAGAGGTTTAACGTGGTTCGGCATAGGTTGCTACGTCCACGGGCGAATCCCCTTGGGGAGTGATTTTGTATTGGTAGTAAAATTACATTATATATTTTTTCCCCTATGCCCCCTTTCATATAATTTTTGATCCTATTTATACAGTTGAATATCTAAATTTCAATATAAACATAAATAACATTAACTCTCATTCATGTCTCCATCATCAGTGCATGAAATGTACAGAGTTAATTCGCATTTATGAAATCTTCGTAATTAGTACCGCATGGCGTAAATCACGCATTTAGCACTCGCATGGCTGAAATGGGCGCAATTAGTACCGCATGGCTAAAATCGCCGCATTTAGCACTTTGCATGGTCAAATCGCCGCATTTAGCACCGCATGGTTGAAAGGCTGAATTCAATTCGCATGAAGCGCACATTTATGCTTCCATGATAAATTATGCATAAATGATGGTTGGCATATTGGTGGACATTTGTCATGAACAATTGATCGCGTGGGTAGGGACTCGCTTGATGGTTGGGAGGCATGATGGTTTGGTGTGGATGGAGGCCGGCCGGCGGCATGGTTGGAGATTGGTTGGCGTATGGAAGAGTTTTTGGAGGAATTGGTTAAGCGAAAGACCGCTACAAGACCGAAAATTGGCTAGGTGCGGTGACTTCGATAGTTGACCGATGGTTGACTTTGACTGTTGACCGACGGTTGACTTTGACCATTGATATTGACCGGAAGTTGACTTTGATAGTTGACTGACTTTGACCATTGATATTGACCGGAAGTTGACTTTGATAGTTGACTGACTTTGACCATTGACCAAAGGTGTGTGCGATGACGAGGTGGGTCGCCTTAGTTGATCGGGTGTTTATGGGTAAAAATCGTTCGCCGATTTCGGTAAATTCGGTAGAGTGAGTGAGAAACTCGGTTCAAACCCTAAACAAATGTCTGCACGTGAGCACTTTATAGATTCGAGAGATCAATGCATGCAAGTCCTACCTAAACCAAGAAATGGCCATTAAAGACTTGCTTTGGTCACAAAGTGGAGGAGAAGGGTTGATTTGGGGAGGGAAGCAAAGAAAGGTGTTGAGACCAGAACAGTGCGGGAGAGTAGTGTCTCGACTTGTATCATAAAGTGAAAGCTTCGGAAGCTTGCAAGAGATGAAAGCTTTTGGAGAGCTTGCAAAGTTGCCTTTTTCCGAGAGTGTAGTATTTTTCTCCCGACCAGAGACTTGTTATCCTGGGTGGAAATAGGTAAGACCTATTTATACAAGTCGAGATTGAAACGTACCACTGGTCTCATGAAGGAAGAGAGTAAAGGGTGAAATAATGGGAGGAGGTGGTAACCGCATGGTGTTAATGGGTGAAAACGTTTTCACCATTATTTCCTCATTTATTTGACCGCTTTATTCCTTTTCACGCTTTCTTAATGTGAGCGTAGTGTACGGCGTAAGTCGTGACCACCAAACCAAAACCCCCGGAAAGCATCCCCAGTTTGATATCTCGAGTGTTGGTTGCACCTTGAGTGCAAGTGGCGCCGCTAGTGGCGCGTGTGGCATGTGCGGAATGCCCTTGTTGCGGGTTGTACTGAGCGCAAGTGGCAATGCCGCAGCTGCTAGTGGCGTGCGTGGCATGTGCCAATGGCATGTGCGGAATGCCTTGGTGGTAGGTTGTACGTTGAGTGTAAGTGGCAATGCCAGAGTTTGCTAGTGGCGTGTGTGGCATGTGCCAATGGCATGTGCGAAATGCCTTGGTGGTAGGTTGCACGGTTTGCAAGTTAGGCTACCACCGTTTGTGTTTGGCATGTGCCAACGGCATGTGCGGAATGCCTTGGTGGTAGGTTGCACGGTTTGCAAGTTAGGCTACCCGGCGTGTGTGTTTGGCATGTGCCAATGGCATGCGTGGTCGTTAGGGCCGTGGCTTTGGTAAGAAAAGCTACCAAATGAGCATGTTGGCATGTGCCAATGGCATGCGTGGCCGTTAGGGCCGTGGCCTTGGTAGGAAAAGCTAACAAATGAGCATGTTGGCATGTGCCAATGGCATGCGTGGCCGTTAGGGCCGTGGCCTTGTAGGAAAAGCTACCGTGAGCATGTTGGCATGTGCCAATGGCATGCGTGGCCGTTAGGGCCGTGGCCTTGGTAGGAAAAGCTACCAGCGAGCATGTTGGCATGTGCCAATGGCATGCGTGGCCGTTAGGGCCGTGGCCTTGGTAGGAAAAGCTACCAGTGAGCATGTTGGCAAGTGCCAATGGCATGCGTGGCCGTTAGGGCCGTGGCCTTGGTAGGAAAAGCTACCAGCGAGCATGTTGGCATGTGCCAATGGCATGCGTGGCCGTTAGGGCCGTGGCCTTGGTAGGAAAAGCTACAAGCGATCATGTTGGCATGTGCAAGTGGCATGCGTAGGTCGCGTGGCCTTGGTAGGAAAAGCTACCGAGCATGTTGGCATGTGCCAATGGCATGCGTGGCCGTTAGGGCCGTGACCTTGGTAGGAAAAGCTACCCGCCCGAGCATGTTGGCATGTGCCAATGGCATGCGTGGTCGATTAGGGCGTGGCCTTGGTAGGAAAAGCTACCAATGAGCATGTTGGCATGTGCCACATGGCATGCGTGGCCGTCTTGGCCTAGGTTGCATGGTTTGTAAGCGTAGGGCGCTATATTTGGCATGTGCCAATGGTATAGCGGCTTGGAAATATGGCTTGTGAGTACGTGTTGGCACAGCGCTAATGGCACGTTCGCCATGTTGACCTAGTTGCACGTTTGCAACCCTAGGGCGCTATATTTGGCATGTGCCAATGGCATAGCGGCTTAGTTTGGCATGGTTGCCAATGAGTGCGATATGTAGTTTGGTTTTTGGCGTCCGCCATGGTGCGCGGTGTGCGGCTTGGTTTTGGCGTTGTTGCCCACGGTGCGAGGTGTGCGGCTTGGTTTGGCATTGTTGCCATGGTGCGCAGTGTGCGGCTTGGTTTGGCATTGTTGCCATGGTGCGCAATATGCGGCTTGGTTTGGCATCGTTGCGTGGTGTGCGAGTGTGCGGCTTGGTTTTGGAATTAGGGTTCGTGCGGTCGAAAACCCTAATGGGTATTTTGAAAAAATACCCCCATTAATTATTTACACTGAGTTAAATGCTCTTAGTTAATGTGTTGCGGGTAACACTAGGTCATGGGGTTTTACGATTTTACCCCTTGTTTAAAAACCACCATCAACATTAAGTCCCCCGCTTAGCTCGGAACGGGGGCTTGGTTCATGAGGTAAGCATAAGATGGTGACAAACTATCAATGAGAAATAGTAAAGAGAATTGAGGAGGCTTGTCTCGACCTTTTATAAATAGGGTTTGGAATCCTTGCCTCGGTAGTTTTGCACAAATCGGGAGGCTAGCACAGTGGGTGGGGACGGCGCGGCTCTTAGGGCGACGTTGGGAAGTTGGCGTGAGTCGGAAAACCGAGTGTGTTAGGCGGGTGGGGCCGGCGCGGGGTGTGGAAGCTGTGCGTGTATTGTGGGCATGACTTGGGAAGCGAGCGTCTTTGGCTGGTGGGATCGGCGCAAGGTGTGCGTGCTTGCGGCGTGACTTGGGAAGCGAGCGTCTTTGTTTGGTGGGGCCGTATGAGGTGTGCGTGCTTGCGGCGTGACTTGGGAAACCGAGTGTCTTTGGCTGGTGGGACCAGGCGCAAGGTGTGCGTGCTTGAAGGCGTGGCTTGGGCGGTCATTGGGAGTCGGTGCAATTGGTGGGGCCGGTGCAACTTGGGCGACATTGGGAAGTTGGGCGCCCTTGTGGGCCCGCTTCTACACGCACGATTTTTTTGTAAAAGGAAATCCTTCCCTATTTCGGAATCTTCACGCATATGTATATAAAGTCCCTTTCTCCCATCTTGCACTTTCATCTTTTCATCCTTTCCTACCAAATGACAGTCATAAAGAAAAACCGGCCTTCCGGGTATGTCTTCCGGTACTTCCCTTTTTATGTAGGTGTAAACCCTAGGCGTTTTCTTTGCGCATATAATTTCTGGCGTGTCTCTTGTAGAAAATATTGTATGTATGCAACCAAGGGAAATCGCATATATTATTGAACCCGTAGGAAAGTGCTCCATATATTATTTTGAACCAGAAGAAGGTTACTGCAGACGCACTTGAGCCCGTATAAAATACCGCGTATATAATTATGAACCCTGAAGAAAATACTGCGTATATAGTCTTGAACCCGTAGAGAATACTGCGTATATAGTCTTGAACCCGTAGAGAATACGCCCTCCTCTCTTCTTTTTTTTTTTTATATTTCGGGTTTTCCTTTTGTTGGGCGCGGTTATGTGTCCGGGAGATAATTTTGTGTTTTTTTTTGTGTGTGCAGGTATCTTGTTGTTAAGTTGTTATTAAGAGATCCGACAAGATGTTACCTGAACCATAATTCCAAACCAAACACATATGATGAGTTTTTTGCCAAAAACTTGTCTCGCTCGGAAAAATCACCCAGGTTTCGTGCCAATTTTGTTAACCTAGGTGGTGAAGATGAAAAGAAGACACGTTCGGTTATGGAGAGAACACCATACGGTTCTGTCTTCATAAAGGGGTATATTCCTCTTCCAATATTGATTTCCAGGATGTGCCAAAGCCCATTGCGTTCTTTTGATAGATGGATTGAGTCCATGGTGAGTAAGGAGCATATAAATACCAACTTGACGCGAGCGCAGATTATTGATGTTGTCAGAGCTTCAGTAAATCTCCAGATTAGGAAGGATATCTCGGTCTTGGTTGCTTTCATCTCCAGATGGTGTTCGGACACCCATACGATCATATGTAGATGGGGTGAGATAACTTTCTCCTTGGAGAGTGTGGCTCTCTTGCTTTGAATCTTAGAATCGGGAATCTTAAAATCCAATTATCTCGAAAGTGAGGGGAAGATACGGGATGACCTTGCCGCTAAGTTGGAAGATGTCGCTCGGAAAGACTCCTCTGCGAAAGTCGAAGGATTCTGTCAGGAAAGAGGATGAAAGGTGCCTTTACTGGTGGTGGATATCTCAATGGTTCCGGACGAGTGAAACCCGAACAAAAGCGATGATCTTCACGTTGCAGCACTTTTTGGCTCTCGGTTGTCTAGAGACATTTTTGGATGACAGTTCCGGGTAAGAAGGAGATAAGACAGAGTTGCTAGTGATTCTTTGTAAAGTTGGCAAAGGTGAAGTTCTTCCCATTGGCAAGCTATTCCTCGGTTCCTCAGTATGTGCATCCGGATCACCTAGTTGCGAACATGCGAGTTTCGAATGGTTTCATGAAAGTGAATTCATATGTGCACGTTGCTTTTACGCAAGTTTGGCTATGGGAGCACTTTGAGAAGTATGCTCCGAAACGGATGCCTTCGATTCCCGCGATTTGGGGCGGCTCTCGAATTCTTCGATGGGTGAACAGGCGTCCAAGAGTTGGCGTGAGTTTGATTAGTCTTCTTGATAAGTCGTATGAAATCAATTTTCGCCCATGGGAGCCGGTCCATAGGTCAGTGACTCAAATTGACACCTTTGCTTCCGCTCCGCTCATGTCTTTGTCTTCTGATGGCGATTTGAGCGTTAGTTAAAACTTGTTCATTCAAAGCGCTTGCCGGTTATATGCCATCTTTCTTCATGGGGTCTTTCCGGATAGTTGCTACAATATTGACCGTGTTGCTCGTCACATGGGTTTCGATCAAGGGGTACCTCTTGCTTACCGGCCCGATGCTTCCTAAGGATTCATTGCGTTCGCCCTCCAATGCCCAGTGCCCTCGAGCGAGGGTATCCGCTTTCCCTTCTTACAAATGGGAAGAGTAACTTCGACGACCTTTGGCTATAATGAGTTTTGGTGCGACGAGTTTATTATGATCCAAACTTTTGTGAATAACGTGGTGGAGAACGTTCGTTGTAAACCTTCCCCAGCAGTTTTGAAGAAGTACCCAATGTTGAGAGATCTCAAGCGAAAGTTGCCTAGCAACTCGGAAAGTCCCCAGGCCAAGGAACGGAGAACGAAGAATCGTGCTGGTGGGTTCCGGACGGTTTCAAAAGATCCTCCGACAGCTCTCGTGTCTTTCAGTTCTTCCAATAACCAGGTATGTGTCGCTTCTTCATTGGTTTGTCTCAAAACACGTGAATTTCTTTGAAAACATGTGTCTTGTTTCTTCCGGGGCCGGTAGTGTTAATGCTTTCGCGTTGCCCTTGCACGTTGCCAGGAGACGGCAATTTCTTCAAAGAATTGCAAAGAAAGACCGAGCCTTCTCATAGCGGTGATGAGTCGAGAGAAAGAAGAAAGTTCGACAAGTGAGAGTGATTCCTCAAAGACTGGTTCTTTTTCGGGAAGTGGTTCGGTGAGTTCCGCGCTTCTTTTCTTCCTTCTTCTGTGTCTTCCTTTGAAAAATGTCTGACTCAAGTTTGCAGGAGGAATCCGGTTCGGAGGACGATTCTTGGGTAGAGCCACATGGAAACTTGCCCTTGGTGGCCACCGCCGGTGACTTGGAGATGGGAGCTAGCCAATTGCCGGGTACAGATATGGTTCAAACGGTGGATGATTCTCTGATGGTTGCTGCCGTAGACATGGAGGAAAACCCTCTGCGAGTCGTGAGGCCAGGTGCAGGCGCCATTTTTGATCCCCTGTACTTGGTTCCTTATCCAGGTCATGTGCTGGTTGGCGGCTTCAGCGTGCCGACTAAGCATTAGGCGTTGTATACTAGAATCTGGGAGAAGTACGGACATATGGCCACAACCAAGAAAGTCACTAGTCGATTTGCGCTGGTTAAGCGTATGGAAAAGGCTTTATCTTCCATCGAGGATATGCGTGAGGTGACTGGTCACACCGTTTATGAAGACGTTATTGCCGACTGGGAGCACCATCGCGACGTGTGCGTAGAAAAGGAGTTCAACACCTCGTGGTTTGTCGAAGGCCTGCGGAGATCCAAAAGTTGAAAGATGCAACAACCGAAAGCCTTTCCGCCGAGGAGATTGCACGACAGGAGGTAGAACTCGAAAAGCTTTCCAAGATGTTGACTATGAAGAGAGCGGCTCTTGAAGATGCGAAGTTGACTTTCTCCAAGAAGAACAGACCTCTGTTGGATGATTTTCCTTGAATGTTTCTCTGTTAAACTTTTATTTAGGTTCTTTTTTTTTTTTTTTTTTTTTTTTTTTGAAAGACATCTTTGGATGTCCGGTTCAAGGTTTGACCAGTTTTTGGTAGACAGTGGTAGCTTTTGAGGATATTGGCTTATTTCTGGGATGAATGGTTTTGATAATATGACTCTGATTATGTTTTGGGAAAGGAATATTGCTTTTATGAAATTGTGTGCTAGCAATAGGCACAATACTCAGTGGTATAATGGTTTTACTAAAAACCTAAAACAAATTGTATATCTTGCGCAGTCTGAATTTACTCACTTCATAGGTTTTTGCGAACATGCCCCTCTTCATGTAAAAGGCGGTTTCTTGGTAGCATCGCCAAAGAAGTCCCCAATCACCAGTAGCATCTTCGGCGAGTCCCCAGTTTTCTTGTGTATTTTTTTACAACGGTAACCGGTTGTCCGGTAGTTGCGTCGGATTGAGTCGCCTTCCCATACCATCTTGACATCTGGGTCGAAGAACGAGATCGACGCCCGACATTGTAGCCGATAGATCAATCCCCCGCTGTGGTCGCCAATTGTTTATGGGTAAAAATCGTTTCTGCCGATTTCGGTAAATTCGGTAGGTGAGTGAGAAACTGGTTCAAATCCTAAACAAATGTGTTGCACGTGAGCACTTTATAGATTCGAGAGATCGATCTGTACAAGTCCAGCCTAAACCAACAAATGGCCGTTCCAGACTTGCTTCGGTCACAAAGTGGAGGAGAAAGGTTGATTTGGGGAGGGAAGCAAAGAAAGGTGTTGAGACAGAATAATTAGTGGTAGAGTAGTGTCTCGACTTGTATGAGAAAGTGAAAGCTTCGGAAGCTTGCAAGAGATGAAAGCTTTTTGGAGAGCTTGCAAAGTTTCCTTTTCCGAGAGTTTAGTATTTTTCTCCTGACCGAGACTTGTTGTCTGGTGGAAATAGGTAAGACCTATTTATACAAGTCGAGATTGAAAACGTTTTCACCATTATTTCCTCATTTATTTGACCGCTTTATTCCTTTTCACGCTTTCTTAATGTGAGCGTAGTGTACGCTGCAAGCTGTGACCGCCAAACCAAAACCCTGGAAAGCATCCCCCAGTTTGATATCTCGAGTGTTGGTTGCACCTTGAGTGCAAGTGGCGCTGCTAGTGGCGCGTGTGGCATGTGCCATTGGCATGTGCAGAATGCCCTTGTTGCGGGTTGTACTTCGAGTGCAAGTGGCAATGCGAGCCGCTAGTGGCGTGCATGGCATGTGCCAATGGCATGTGCGGAATGCCTTGGTGGTAGGTTGTACGTTGAGTGTAAGTGGCAATGCAGAGAGCTGCTAGTGGCGTGTGTGGCATGTGCCAATGGCATGTGCGGAATGCCTTGGTGGTAGGTTGCACGGTTTGCAAGTTAGGCTACCAGCGTGTGTGTTTGGCATGTGCCAACGGCATGTGCGGAATGCCTTGGTGGTAGGTTGCACGGTTTGCAAGTTAGGCTACCCGGCGTGAGTGTTTGGCATGTGCCAACGGCATGCGTGGCCGTTAGGGCCGTGGCTTTGGTAAGAAAAGCTACCAGCGAGCATGTTGGCATGTGCCAATGGCATGCGTGGCCGTTAGGGCCGTGGCCTTGGTAGGAAAAGCTACCAGCGAGCATGTTGGCATGTGCCAATGGCATGCGTGGCCGTTAGGGCCGTGGCCTTGGTAGGAAAAGCTACCAATGAGCATGTTGGCATGTGCCAATGGCATGCATGGTCGTTAGGGTAGTGGCCTTGGTAGGAAAAGCTACCAGCGAGCATGTTGGCATGTGCCAATGGCATGCGTGGCCGTTAGGGCCATGGCCTTGGTAGGAAAAGCTACCAGCGAGCATGTTGGCATGTGCCAATGGCATGCGTGGCCGTTAGGGCCGTGGCCTTAGTAGGAAAAGCTACCAACAAGCATGTTTGCATGTGCCAATGGCATGCGTGGCCGTTAGGGCCGTGGCCTTGGTAAGAAAATCTACCAGCGAGCATGTTGGCATGTGCCAATGGCATGCGTGGCCGTTAGGGCCGTGGCCTTGGTAGGAAAAGCTACCAAAGAAGCATGTTGGCATGTGCCAATGGCATGCGTGGTCGTTAGGGCCGTGGCCTTGGTAGGAAAAGCTACCGGCCGAGCATGTTGGCATGTGCCAATGGCATGCGTGGCCGTTAGGGCCGTGGCCTTGGTAGGAAAAGCTACCAGCGAGCATGTTGGCATGTGCCAATGGCATGCGTGGCCGTCTTGGCCTAGGTTGCATGGTTTGTAAGCCTAGGGCGCTATATTTGGCATGTGCCAATGGTATAGCGTCTTGGAAATATGGCTTGTGGTACGTGTTGGCCAGTGCCAATGGCACGTACGACCATGTTGACCTAGTTGCACGTTTTTTAAGCCTAGGGCGCTATATTTGGCATGTGCCAATGGCATAGCGGCTTAGTTTGGTATGGTTGCCAATGAGTGTGATATGTAGTTTGGTTTTGGCGTTGTTGCCACGGTGCGCAGTGTGCGGCTTGGTTTGGCATTGTTGCCATAGTGCGCAGTGTGCGGCTTGGTTTGGCATTGTTGCCATGGTGCACAGTGTACGGCTTGATTTGGCATTGTTGCCATGGTGCGCCTTTGTGCGGCTTGGTTTGGCATTGTTGCCATGGTTCGCGATGTGCGGCTTGGTTTTGGCGTTGTTTCCACGGTGCGCAGTGTGCGCTTTGGTTTGGCATTGTTGCCATGGTGCGAGTGTGCGGCTTGGTTTTGGCGTTGTTGCCACGGTGCTATGCTTGGTGTGCGGCTTGGTTTGGCATTGTTGCCATGGTGCGTATGCGGCTTGGTTTGGCATTGTTGACATGGTGCGCGGTGTGCGGCTTGGTTTGGAATTGTTGCCATGGTGCGCAGTGTGCGGCTTGGTTTGGCATTGTTGCCATGGTGCGCAGTCTGCGGCTTGGTTTGGCATCGTTGCCGTGGTGCGCAGTGTGCGGCTTGGTTTTGGAATTAGGGTTCGTGGTCGAAAACCCTAATCTGGGTATTTTGAAAAAATACCCCCATTAACTATTTACACCTGAGTTAAATGCTCTTAGTTAATGTGTTGCGGGTAACACTAGGTCATGGGGTTTTACGATTTTACCCCTTGTTTAAAAACCACCATCAACAACTGGTTAGTGGGCTTGGATGAGGACCAAAAGATGATTCAAGTATCAATTTGGTCCATTAAGTGGTATTTTTACTTATGGTACAAACATCGCCCCCTATTAACCTCCAACTTGTTGGGGGTTAAGAAGAATTTCGTGCTCTTTAGTCAAAAATAAAACTTGCCCCCAAATGTGGACTATTGATATTGAGGTTATTGGCGAACTTCCCTTGTTGTTTGCGGAAATCAAGACGCCCCCAAGAGTAAATTTCTGTTGTTGAAGCGTAAATAGAACCGCCTTCGTTGATTGTGGAGATCTTAATCAAGTCGCCCCCAAGTCTTGCAAAAGCAAGACTGAAGTGATGCAACGGAAGCTTGATAATAGAGCAGAGTGATGTTGGAAATGAACGGGAACAACATAGAGTGAAGCTGGTCTGCAGCAGCTGTGATCAGCTGGACTGCAGGAGCGACGAGCAAAACCGATCAGCCGCGATCAGCTGGGCTGCAGGAGTGACGAGTTAAATCAAGATCGCAGCAGCTGCGATCAGCGGGATCGGGCAGAGCGTGAACAGAGCCGATCAGCAGAATGAGCATTGGCAAAGACTACCGCATCACCGGACTGCAGAGCGACGAGCAAAATCAGATCGCAAAGAAATGCACATCACTGAGTGCAGAGTTGCGAACAGAGCTGGGATCGGCAGCAGTTTCGATCACCGGACTGCAGCAGAAGAACGAGCATAATCGTGACCGAAAGAGCCGCGATCGTACCTCGGATTGCAGGAGATGCGAACATAGCCGATTGCGCAGCTTCGGATCACCGGGTTCGCAGCAACGACGAGCAAAAGTTGAACCGCACAACCGTGATTGGTGGATTGCACGCGACAACGACTAGCAACACTGCGGCAGCTGCGGGCAGCTGGACTTGCAGGAACATTTGAGCCTCATCAGAAAGCATTGCGGACCGGATCTGCGCAGAATTACTTAACTGAAGCCGGATGCAGCAGCCCGATCGGCTGGTCTACAGAATGACGAACAGAACCGACTGCGCAGCAGCTTCGATCATCTGGTCCGCAGCAGCTTCCGAGGGACCGGATTTAAACGATTCGATAAACCTAGGTGTAGGATCAGAATATCGCAACTCCAATACTTCGCGAGATTAATAAACGACTGCGTCGCGAAGGAGTCGCATGGAAGTAAATAAATGACGTAATAGATGACGACAGTCAGAACATGAGGAAAGCGTAAAGACTTGGCGAGATTTAGGAGTGTCGCGAGGACAAGCAGTTACACATTCGCGAGGATTCGCGAGTCGATTCCGAAAATAAAGGATAGCTTAGCTGTCATCCACTATGTAATTCCCTATATAAAGGGTCGAGTAAGTCTGTTGTAAGGGAGAGGTCTTTTTGAATTGTGAAGCAAGTCATTAGGAGAGAGAAAATTAAGAGTGATTGTAATTTCTTTAGCTCTGTTCTACATTTCTTTGTAAACTTTTCAAGAAAACAATTAATAAAACACATTATTATTCATCTTTAAATGGATTGATCAAACAAATTTGAGTGAGGGGTGTAGTGTAGGATTTCCTGCAACTACATATGCGCTAGAAACAGGGAGAGGCTGGACAAGATTGAGGATCGAAAAGTACAATTAAAATCAAGAAAATGAGAAAGGAAAATGTTAAATCAGATAAGGAAGAGGAGTTAAGAAACAAGGAACATAATGAAGATATGGAATACAATTCAATTACAAAAGCAATGGTTAACGAATTTCACGAAAATATTAGAGGAAGGATACATAAACGAGATTTTGAAGGAAAGAAGATTATAGATGAGGAGAAGACATCGTCTTTGAAGGATTGGGAAAAGCAGAAAATAACATTCACAACAGCAGAAATACCTAGAGAAAATTTGAATCATATATCTCCACTAGCGATCACGATAAATGCAAGCAGAAAAAGAGAAGAATCGCAAAAGCAAACGGCGGAAGAATGGGAAATAATAGAATTTTGGTGGATACGGGAGTTTGGTGAGTATCATGTTTTACCATACCTACAAAAATTAGGATATAAAGATGAAGAAATGAGTTCTCCAAGATATTATATTCATGGTTTTGGAAAATCTATAACAAGTACCTAAAGGGGAGATGAAATTGCGAATTTTACTCGGAGAAATTGAAACACAAGTAACATTAAGTGTAGTGGATATGGAATCGCCATACCACATATTGTTGGGAGACCTTGGGTACATGAAATTAAGGCAATAGCATCAACACTCCATCAGTGCATCAAATTTCCTATGCCGAGTGGAATTGGTGAGATCAGAGGAGATATTGATAAAGGAAGAATATATTATCAAATCGAGGTAAAGCATTATGAAGGGCAAATGAAGAAGCGAAAAGATCGCGGAAGATGATAAAAGCGGCTAAGAAAGAAGAAGAATTTAGAATTTACATGATAAGAGCAAAAGAAGGAAAAGGAATACCTGGCGAAATTATGGGAGAAGGGAATGAGTTCGCGAAGGAAATGAGAGGACCAACTCCAATGGGAGAACCGAAGTCTAGTTATGTCGTGATAGAACAAACAAAAGAAGTGAATGTTGGAACCGAGGAGGAACTTAAAATCTTAAAAATTGGGACTAAAATGTAAGCGGATGAGGAAAGAAGAACTGTTGAGTTGCTGCGAGATTACAAAGATATTTTCGCATGGGATATGGATGAAATGCCTGGTATAGATCCATCAGTGTCTTGCCATAAATTAGAAATTGATAAGAATGTAAAGCCATTTAAACAAAGAATTAGAAAGATCGCGACAGCATATCATCCTCAAATAGAAGAAGAATTGCAGAAAATGTTGGACGCGGGAATTATTTGACAAGCAAAATATCCCGAATGGATAGCAAATATGGTTATAGTCCCAAAGAAGAAAAAAGGAATAAGAATTTGTATAGACTTTACTGATCTAAATAAAGCTTGTCCTAAGGATAGTTTCCCATTACAGATATTCCGCAATTGGTCAAGCAAATGGCAGGAAACGAAAGGATATCATCTCTTGATGGATATAAAGGTTACAATCAAATTCCTCTCGCAGAAGAAGACCAAGAACATACTGCTTTCTTTGCTCCAAGAGGATTGTACTGTTATACAAAAATGCCATTTGGTTTGCGAAATGCCGGTGCGACATACCAAAGAATGGTGGAGAAGGTGTTCGCGAGATGGATACACAAAACATTGGAGGTATACGTAGATGATATGTTAATAAAAAAGTAGAAAAGCAAAAGACCATGTACGGGATTTGAAAGAAATTTTTGAACAAATGAGGCAATTTAATATCAAAGTAAACCCAGAAAAATGCACCTTTGGGGTCACCTCTGGAAAATTTTTAGGGTACATTGTATCCAAAGAAGGAATTCAAGTCGACCTGAAAAAGTACAAGCGGAGTTCGCGATATGCCAACACCGGCGACAATAAAAGATGTTCAAAAGTTAAATGGGTTGTTAGCTTCGCTAGGGAGGTTCATCTCGCGGTCATCTGACAAATGCAAGCACTTTTTAAATATCCTTAGAAAGGGATCGAAGTTTAAATGGACGGATGAGTGTGAGAAAGCCTTGCAAGGAATAAAGGAACATTTAATGGATATATCAATTTTGCAAAAAGCAGAAGAAGGAGAAGAATTGTTGATCTATCTTGCGACAACCCCGCATGCATTAAGTGCAGTATTACTGCGAGTGGACGCAGGAGTAGAAAAACCAATTTATTACATCATCAAAACTTTCAATGCTGCAGAAAAGAATTACTCAAAAATTGAAAAACTAATCTTGGCATTAGTTTATGCAACATTTAAGCTTCGTATATATTTTCAAGCGCATGTTGTCAAGGTGGTGACAAAAGTACCAATAGAATTAGTGATGAAGAATTCAAAGAGGTCGGGAAGAGTTGAGAGATGGAATGCTCAAATAAGTCATTGCAAACTCAAATATGAAATACTATCTTCGCCAAAATCACAGGTTATCGCAGACTTTCTAGCAGAATTTCCCTTGGAAGAGGATGAATCAGTAGAAGAAATGATGGATGTTGAGGAAGAACATGGAGACCCGAAAGATTTGTTAACGGAGCCAAATAGATGGGAAATATTAGTAGATGGGTCATCAAATGGAGAAGGAAATGGAATAGGAATTGTTGTGATATCGCCAGAGGGTAATAAAATAGCTCTTTCTTTCAGATTGGAGTTTGCATCAACAAATAATGAAACAGAATATGAGGCTATAATACATGCTTTGCGATTTGCAATAGAAATGAAGCTGGAGAATGTAAGGATTACTAGTGATTCACAATTGGCGATTCGCCAGATAAAAGAAGAGTATGCCATAAACGAATTGTCTTTGCAAAAATATAAGAAACTTGTTGACGAGTTGTCGACGCAGATACCAAGAATAAAGTGGAGACATATATCAAGGAGAAATAATAGGCTCGCAGACGCTTTTGCCTTTATATCAAGTATGATGACAGATCCGGTTGCGAGAAATATTAAAATACAAACACTTTTGATGCCGTCAATTGATAAAGAAGAAGAACAAGAAACCGATGTAATGGTAGTAGAAGATGGAACACAAATACTCTGCGAAGAAGATTGGAGAGCGGAGCTTCATGCATATTTGATGACAGGAGAAACACCAAGAAATAGATTAGAGACACCCAAATTGAAAAGCCGTGCAAAAAATTATGAATTAAGAGATGGAGTACTATACCGACGATCTTTTAACGGGCCTTCACTTAGATGTTTAACAAGAAAAGAAGGGGAAATCATATTGAAGATGTTGCATAGTGGGGATGCTGGCAATCACGGCGGAGGAAGATCTTTAGCATATAAAGCAAAAATGTAGGGTTATTATTGGCCATATATGCATGAGGACGCGAAACAAGTGTCAAGGCGTTGCGAGGATTGTCAAAGGCATGGGAAGAAAATACATGCACCAGGAACTCCGTTAAATTCTTCAACAAGTGTTTGGCCATTTGGAAAGTGGGGATTAGACATTGTAGGACCATTTTTACCAGGAACGGGACAGAGAAGATATTTAATCGTCGCTACAGATTATTTCACAAAATGGGCAGAGGTGAAAGCGGTACAACATATTCGTGATAAGGATGTTTTTACTTTCATATTTGAGAACATCATATGTAGATTTGGGGTTCCAGCACAGTTGGTATCTGACAATGGGAAGCAGTTTGAAGGACAAAATATAGAATTGTTACTTAATGCATTTCAGATACGATATGGGAAATCAACTCCTCTATACCCGCAGGCTAATGGTCAAGCAGAAGCGACAAATAAAACAATCGCAGATATATTGAAGAAAAAATTAGAAGGATACAATAAAGGATGGTGCGAACAAGTACCCAATGCGGTATGGGCTTATAATACAACTAGAAGAGAAGCTACGGGCATGTCCCCTTTTGTTTAACATATGGAGTTGAAGGTGTACTCCTATTTAAGTTAAGATTCCAACTACAAAGAAAGAAGCTTGGGAGAAAAATCTCGGTGCGGGTAACATCTTAATCAAGTTAGATGAATTAGAAGAAAAAAAGAGAGAGCACTACAAACATATGGAGAATTACCAGCGAAGATTGGCCGGAGAGAATATAACAAGCGTGTCAAGATACGTGAATTTTAGCCGGTGACTTGGTGCATGAGAAACACCTATATCGGCGAGAAAATGGTGGCAAGCTGGCAAGAAAATGGGATGGACCTTATATCATCAAGGAGATAGTTGGTACAGGGGCATATAGATTAATGGATCCTGAAGGCAAAGATGTAGGGCAAAAACTAGATAGACCGTGGAATAGGTTATATCTTAAGAAATATTATCCATAAAAGATGGGAGAAATGGAACGAACCTGTGATGTAATGTTTTCGCGACATATAGATTGCGAGATCAAAGGAAATAAAGCGAAATTGTGCGATGACCTCGCAAACAGAATGAACGCTTGAATGAATTGACAAAAATGAATGAGTGAGTGAATGGGACGAACCTTTATGGCGTACACCCTGGTTCGCGAATGATATTTCGCAAGAGGCAAATGTAAGACCTAAAGTACGTCATATAAGGGGGCATCTCTTGACATGGCTCGGGAAAGGGTTACACCGCTCTCGGAACTGAGTCATGGAAATTTGGGGCCCATGAAAGCCTATCCCGGGAAAGATACCTTGGATTCCCAACTATATATATAAGGTTATACACTGGTTGGGCTTAACCGAGGGTCTTTTCCAAGGAGTCATTGTATGACCAAGGCGCCGAGGTACACGGTTGAGTCAAGAGTGCGGGGAGCATGGAACTTCCTTACCACTCTTGACAAGTCTTGGCACATCTGCACTCGGCCGAAGAAAACTCCACTTAGGGTGCGATCTCGTAACCATAAACCATATAGGTATAAGGGATAAGAGGCTGCGAAAACAATTAGTTGTTGTTAAGACCGGATGGGAGGAGCTAGTCTTGTATGGCCGATGTACGCCTCCTTGAAGGGGCAACCGGGGAGAAGATAAGGGCGGCACCCTCCATTAGGAGCCGATAAGTGTCAAAAGACGCAAATGTCATGAGGTTTTATTCTCGCAAGAGAATTTAGGCTTGTCATATTTGTGCAATGATCCTGCAGAGGCAATAATACTAACGCGAGGGTAAGACGAGATCAATGGGTTTTTACATGAAAATGTAAGAACGTCCCCGCGATTTCGCAAAGACGACAATGTCGCGGGATTTTATGGTCGCAAGAACATTTAAACCTGTCATATTGTCGCAAATATAATGTCCTGCAGAGGAAAAATACTTAAGAAATGATAAGACAAGGTCAATCGGTCATTACATGAAAATGTAAAGACGTCCTGCGATCTTGTCGCAATGAGGGGTGGCAAAATAAGACCTTTACTTAGGAAGGCAAAATAAGACCATACAAATAATGATAAGGCAAGATCAATGGGTCATTACATGAAAATGTAAATACGTCCTGCGATCTTGTTTAATAACAAAGATTCAAGAAAGATCTTTAAACATTTTGAATATAGGCAATTGAAATCCTTTCATCGCAAGAAAGATTACAACAAAAGACTTAATGGAAAATAAAGGAATTGCATGATAAGGTGGCGATATGAGTTCTTATAATAAGAAAGAAAGAGAAACTAATTCATCCAAAACCGGACTTAATACTTTACAATCAAAAAGGAAAGTTCAACAAGATTACAAAGAAGTTTAATTCTCTATATCAACATTCTCAGCTGAAGGAGATGGTAAAGATTCTTCAACAATCTTGTCGGTTTCACCCGCGCCGACTTGAAGGGTTTTCATCAGAGATGTTCTCGCAAGGTTCCTTATTGATAACTTCATTATTAGTGAGATCTTCACAGCTTTCATAATCATAATCACTGTCAGGAGAGTTGGGTACTTCATCATCTTCAACTTCCAATGGTTCAACATAGACAGGATCGAGGGATTTAGAAACTAAAATATTATTCACAAGAACTTCTGCTTTGGGAGGAAATTGACGAAGAAGTGCCTTTTGTTGATTTCTACTCTGGATATCTTTCAAATGATTAAGGTAGTTAAACCTCCTTCTGGCTCGGTCGCGAGATTGTGCAAGGGAAGCAACTAGAGTTGCATTTTCCTTGCGAATTTTAGCATGCGCCGCTTCCAAAGTAGATAGAGAAGAATGAAGATTTTTCTCAGATTCTGCAAGAATAAAGAAAGACATTAAAATTATAAGATGGAAAGTGGTATATAAAATTAGAAAAGAAAAATAATGGAAAAGGCAGTCAAATCTTATGACTACCTTCCTTCTGCGAGACAAGATATTGAGTAAGGGCCAAGCAATTATTCCCCAAGTTTTCCATAGCATTATCAAAACCATCACCGACAAGACCTTTTAACCGCGACCGCAAACTCTTTTCGTTAGAAATCAATAACTTATTTTGATTCGCAAGGGAAGAATGGGATTCTTTTAACTTGGCATAATCATCCTTGAGTTGGTTGGTTTTCACACTTAGATTTATTCTATTTTGAATAAGTTTATCTCTTTCAATGGTAGTATCTTCAAGTTTATTTTTCAGTTGACAGATAGATTGTTCTTGCTCATTCAATGCTTTTTTACAAACATCAAGTTGTTGCGAGGATATCGCCACCTTATCCAATAAAGTTCGCTTCTCTTGAGATAAAGTTCCATTTTCATCTGATAAGGTTTCCAACTCCAAATTAGATTTATTCAAAGAATATGAGAGACGCGATACTTCATTACTTAATAATTCTTGATTTTGAACTAAGCAGATGTTTTCTTGAGAAAGATTATTTATTTGATCCATAGAAAATGTATGGAGATTATCTAAACGATTATATTGCTCCATCCAGGCGTCTCTTTCCATTCGAGTTTCTTCTACAATAGATTCCGGTTGATATATCTCCATCTTACGTCTGGTGCAAAACTTGAGAGGCGAACCAAGTTTTTAAAAAAAAAAAAAAAAAAAAAAAAAAAAAAAAAAAGGAGGGGAGGAGAGATACCTTTTAATTCTTCATTTTTCTTGCGAAGGTTATCGCGATCCAACAAAGTATTATGAAGATTATTCTTCAAAGTCTTAATTTCTTGTTCCAAGGATACTCGCGATATCGTATCGGAACCAAAATATTTACCCAAAGATTCGTAAACACTAGATTTGGTGGGGTCAGTGGAGGCTTTTTTAACATCATTCATGGTATCTGATAAAATTCTAAAAGCTATATCCATCCCTTCCAAATTCTCTTTGCTAAGAGAGATAGATTTTGAGGAAGAAGAAATGGTAGAGGAAGAAGGAAAAGTTGAGTCACCCATGGTTATAAGATCGCCAGTTGGAGAAACCTGATCAATAGGTGGGGGAGAAATAAAAGTAAAAGTGGGCAGAGGCATGTCCTGAAGAATTTCATTAACAGGAAATTCAGGGATTGATTTATCCTGCGATGATATCGTAGGGAATGGTACATTATCTTGAGAAGAAGAAATGGGTTTATCTTGCGAAGAAGTCGCTACAGTAGGAGATTTGCCTTGTGAAGATGCTGTAGGGAAAGTAGAATGCTTGAATCCCGAAAAAGAATCAGTAGGAGCAGCAGCAGAGGCATCAGATTTATTATGGCGAGACCTTTTGGGAGATCTATCATCATTCTTATCATCCTGCGAATAATAAATCAACTGAGAAACAGAGGCAATAAAATTGTTATTAAAGGAGTAAATATTTCTAAAATACCTTACTACTCGCAAGTCGTTTTTTGGAAGCCGAGACTTTGATTGCGAAGAGGGTTTTGGTTGCGGACCCGGTGGGGATGTTAGGGTTCACCACGGTATACTTAGTAATCTGGGTTTATTCTTCTTTGAAACAAAAATGGCGAAAGAAATATCAAAAGAAGAAACAGAATCAAGATGAAGTAATTTCAATAAGGAAGATCAATCAAGAGAATAGTCAAAATCAATGAAATTAACAAACCTGGATGCCATGAAAACGATAACAGAAAGATAATAAAAAGAAGAGGATGAAGATGAACAGCAGGAAATAATTGCAGACAATGAGGAAGATAGAGAAGAAGAGAAGGAATGTTTTTCACAGGCAGTTTTCCTTTAAATAGAAGAAAAAAAACGAGTGACCGGATAACATTAAATATACCGGTAAAAAGAGTAATTTTAGACACGTGTAAACGGTCATCCCAAGATTCAAGGAATCAAATTGAAATAGATTTCTGTGGGAAATTGAAGATATATTACTTCTTTTTCACTTCGCAAAGCTTCGGAACTTCGCAAAAGAATAGAGGCAAGTACGTACTTTTCAAGTCCAGTATTCTTCCGCTCGTTCCTTCATCAATAAATGTCAAAGATCACCACGGAAACAAAGTTTTCCTTAAATATTGCTCTCCAAGCAATATTCAAGGAAAAAGAGGCAAGATGTAGGATCAGAATATCGCAACTCCAATACTTCGCGAGATTAATAAACGACTGCGTCGCGAAGGAGTCGCATGGAAGTAAATAAATGACGTAATAGATGACGACAGTCAGAACATGAGGAAAGCGTGAAGACTTGGCGAGATTTAGGAGTGTCTGGAGGACAAGCAGTTACACATTCGCGAGGATTCGCGAGTCGATTCCGAAAATAAAGGACAGACTTTAGTTTGTCATCCACTATGTAATTCCCTATATAAAGGGTCGAGTAAGTCTGTTGTAAGGGAGATGTCTTTTTGAATTGTGAAGCAAGTCATTAGGAGAGAGAAAATTAAGAGTGATTGTAATTTCTTTAGCTCTGTTCTACATTTCTTTGTAAACTTTTCAAGAAAACAATTAATAAAACACATTATTATTCATCTTTAAATGGATTGATCAAACAAATTTGAGTGAGGGGTGTAGTGTAGGATTTCCTGCAACTACACTAGGTGTAACCGTTACAAATAAAACTAGACAACAACATTTGCGTCCAACTGAGTGCAAATTGCATCGCATCGATTGCGTCCAACCGAATCGTAATTCATAGGCAAAACTGGACTGCATCGGTCGCGTCCAACCGAGTGCAGAAGTTGCTTTTGAACTGGAGTATAATAATTCAATCAACATTGTTTGTACCCAACATTACTTTTGGGAACGAAACACGATGAATGGATAGTTTGTGTGTATTTTGGGTTAGGAGACGAATTTAAGAACAAATAAAGAGACAAAGGTTTAACGTGGTTCGGCGTGGTTTGCCTACATCCACGGACGAATCCCCTTGGGGGTGATACTTTATTGATATGTAGAATTACAGTGTATGTTTTATCTCATATTGGCTACCTGCCTCTTCCTGATTTCTGCTCTCTCCTATTTATACCGTTCCACATCTAAATACAAACATAAATTACATTAACTGCTCATTCATGTCTCCATCATCAATTCTCAGATGAAACAAATTTGAGTTAATTCTCGCATGTATGAAACTGCGCAATTAGTACCGCATGGTCAAATCCGCCGCATTTAGCACCGCATGGCTGAAACTATTTGGACTTCACCCGCATGGTCGAAATCGCTAGAATTCAATTCTGCATGAAACCGCACATTTATGCTTCCATGATAAATTTCGAGTAAAATGATGGTCGGCAGTATTGGTGGACATTTCTTTGGCGAAACAATGGATTGCATGGGTAGGGACTGGCTTGATGGTTGACAGGAATGATGGCTGGCAGTGTGGATGGAGGCTGGCTGGCAGCATGGTTGGAGACTGGTTGGCAGCGCAGAAGAGTTTTTGGCTGGGAATTGGTTAGCAGCATTGCTGGCTACAAGAATGAAAATTGGCTAGGGGTGCGACTGACTTCGATAGTTGACCGACTTTGACCATTGACCGGTCTGTGCAGACTGGTGGGCTGCCTTGGTTGACTAGTTAGTGGGCTTGGATGAGGACCAAAACATGATTCAAGTATCAATTTGGCCCATTAAGTGGTTGTTTATGGGTGAAAATCGTTTCTGCCGATTTCAGTAAATTCGGTAGGTGAGTGAGAAACTGGTCTAAACCCTAAACAAATGTGCTGCACGTGAGCACTTTATAGATTCGAGAGATCAATCTGTACAAGTCCGGCCTAAACCAAGAAATGGCCATTCCAGACTTGCTTCGGTCACAAAGTGGAGGAGAAGGGTTGATTTGGGGAGGGAAGCAAAGAAAGGTGTTGAGACCGAGAATAGTTACGGGAGAGTAGTATCTCGACTTGTATCGAAAGTGAAAGCCTAGGAAGCTTGCAAGAGATGAAAGCTCTTTTGGAGAGCTTGCAAAGTTGCCTTTTCTGAGAATGTAGTATTTTTCTCCTGACCGAGACTTGTTGTCTGGTGGAAATAGGTAAGACTTATTTATACAAGTTAAGATTGAAACGTACCCTGGCCTCATAAAGGAAGAGAGTAAAGGGTGAAATAATGGGAGGAGGTGGTAACCGCATGGTGTTTATGGGTGAAAACGTTTTCACCATTATTTCCTCATTTATTTGACCGCTTTATTCCTTTTCACGCTTTCTTAATGTGAGCGTAGTGTAATGCAAGTCGTGACCGCCAAACCAAAACCCCGGAAAGCATCCCCAGTTTGTGTTGATATCTCGAGTGTTGGTTGCACCTTGAGTGCAAGTGGCGCGCTAGCGGCGCGCGTGTGGCATGTGCCATTGGCATGTGCGGAATGCCCTTGTTGCGGGTTATACTTCGAGCGCAAGTGGTAATGCCAGTAGCGCTAGTGGCGTGCGTGGCATGTGCGGAATTCCTTGGTGGTAGGTTGTACGTTGAGTGTAAGTGGCAATGCCAGAGTTGCTAGTGGCGTGTGTGGCATGTGCGAAATGCCTTAGTGGTAGGTTGCATGGTTTGCAAGTTAGGCTACCAGCGTGTGTGTTTGGCATGTGCGGAATGCCTAGGTGGTAGGTTGCACGGTTTGCAAGTTAGGCTACCAGCGTGTGTGTTTGGCATGTGCCAATAGCATGTCTGGAATGCCTAGGTGGTAGGTTGTACGGTTTGCAAGTTAGGCTACCAGCGTGTGTGTTTGGCATGTGCCAATGGCATGTGCGGAATGCCTAGGTGGTAGGTTGCACGGTTTGCAAGTTAGGCTACCAGCGTGTGTGTTTGGCATGTGCCAATGGCATGTGCGGAATACCTAGGTGGTAGGTTGCATGGTTTGCAAGTTAGGCTACCAGCGTGTGTGTTTAGCATGTGCCAATAACATGCGTGGCCGTTAGGGCGTGGCTTTGGTAGGAAAAGCTACAAAGCAAGCATGTTGGCATGTGCTTATGGCATGCGTGGCCGTTAGGGCCGTGGCCTTGATAAGAAAAGCTGCCAGCGAGCATGTTGGTATGTGCCAATGGCATGCATGGCCGTTATGGCCGTGGCCTTGGTAGGAGAAGCTACCAATGCGAGCATGTTGGCATGTGCCAATGGCATGCGTGGCCGTTAGGGCCGTGGCCTTGGTAGGAAAAGCTACCAATGAGCATGTTGGCATGTGCCAATGGCATGCGTGGCCGTTAGGGCCGTGGCCTTGGTAGGAGAAGCTACCAGCGAGCATGTTGGCATGTGCCAATGGCATGCGTGGCCGACTTGGCCTAGGTTGTATGGTTTGTAAGCCTAGGGCGCTATATTTGGCATGCGTCAATGGCATAGCGGCTTGGAAATATGGCTTGTGGCACATGTGGGCATGTTCCAATGGCACGTACGACCATGTTGACCAAGTTTCACGTTTTGCAAGCCTAGGGCGCTATATTTGGCATGTGCCAATGGCATAGCGGCTTAGTTAATGAGTGCGATATGTAGTTTGGTTTTGGCGTCGCTGCCATGGTGCGCAGTGTGCGGCTTGGTTTTGGCGTTGTTGCAGTGTGCGGCTTGGTTTGGCATTGTTGCCATGGTGCGCAGTGTGCGGCTTGGTTTGGCATTGTTGCCATGGTGCGCAGTGTGCGGCTTGGTTTGGCATTATTGCCATGGTGCGCAATATGCGGCTTGGTTTGGCATCGTTGCCGTGGTGCGCAGTGTGCGGCTTGGTTTGGCATTGTTGCCATGGTGCGCAGTGTGCGGCTTGGTTTGGCATTGTTGCCATGGTGCGCAGTGTGCGGCTTGGTTTTGGAATTAGGGTTATGTGTCGAAAACCCTAATCTGGTATTTTGAAGAAAAAAAAAATACCCCTATTAATTATTTACACCGAGTTAAATGCTCTTAGTTAATGTGTTGCGGGTAACACTAGGTCATGGGGTTTTACGATTTTACCCCTTGTTTAAAAACCACCATCAACATTAAGTCCCCTGCTTAGCTCGGAACAGGGGCTTTGTTGTGGGGTAAGCATAAGATGGTGACAAACTATCAACGGCAAACCGTAAAGAGAATTAAGGAGGCTTGTCTGACCTTTTATATATAGGATTTGGAATCCTTGCCTCTGGTAGTTTTGCACAAATCGGGAGGATGGCACAATTGGTGGGGCCGGTGCAACTTGGGCGACATTGGGAAGTTGCGTGATTTGGGAAACCGAGTGTGCTAGGCATTTGGTGGGGCCGGCACAAGGTGTGGAAGCTGTGCGTGCTTGCGCGGGCGTGACTTGGGCGGCCATTGGGAAGTTGGCGCGGTGGTGGGGCCGGTGCAACTTGGGCGACGTTGGGAAGTTGCGTGAATTGGGAAACTGAGTGTGCTAGCTGGTGGGACCGGCGCAAGGTGTGGAAGCTGTGCGTGATTGCAGGCGTGACTTGGGCGGCCATTGGGAAGTTGGCGCAATTGGTGGGGCCGGTTCAACTTGGGCGACGTTGGGAAGTTGCGTGAATTGGGAAACTGAGTGTACTAGTTGGTGGGACCGGCGCAAGGTGTGGAAGCTGTGCGTGCTTGCAGGCGTGACTTGGGCGGACATTGGGAAGTTGGCGAAATTGGTGGGGCCGTTTCTTACACGCACGATTTTGGAAAAGGGGAAATCCTTCCCTATTTCAGAATCTTCACGCCTATATATATATAAAGTCCCTTTCTCCCATCTTGCACTTCCATCTTTTCATCCTTTCCTACTAAATAAGTGAGTCACAAAGAAAAACCTTGACTTCCGTGTATGTCTTCCAAGACTTCTATTGTTTCCCTTTTTATGTAGGTGTAAACCCTAAGAGTAGGCGCGCGTATAATTTCTTGGCGTGTCTCTTGCAGAAATATTGTATGTATGCAACCAAGGGAAATACTGCATATATTATCCGAACCCGTAGGAAATATTGTATATATGATTTTCGGTCCTGAAAGAAATATTGCGCGTGCAGTTTGAACCCGTAGAAAAATGCTCCATATATAATTTTGAACCCGAAGAAGGATACTGTAGACACACTTGAACCCGTATAAAATACCGCGTATATGGTCTTGAACCCGAAGAAAATACTGCGTATATAGTCTTGAACCCGAAGAAAATACTGCGTATATAGTCTTGAACCCGAAGAAAATACTGCGTATATAGTCTTGAACCCGAAGAAAATACTACGTATATAGTCTTGAACCCGAAGAAAATACTGCGTGTGCAGTTTTTGAACCCGTAGAGAATACGCCCTCTTCTTTTTTTTTTTTTTTTGTATTTCGGGTTTTCCTTTTGTCGGGCGCGGTTATGTGTCAGGGAGATAATTTTTTTTTTTTTGTGTGCAGATATCTTGTTACTAAGTTGTTATTAAGAAATCCGACAAGATGTTACCTGAACAAAATTTCGCCTCATCGAAGGATGTCCATAATTCCAAACCAAACACGGATGATGAATTCTTCGCCAAAAACTTGTCTCTGCTCGGAAAAATCACCCGTGTTTTCGTGCCGATTTTGTTAACCGGTGTGAAGATGAAAAGAAGACACGTTCGGTTCTTTGAGAGAACACCATACGGTTCTGTCTTCATAAAGGGCTATATTCCTCTTCCAACATTGATTTCAGGATGTGTCAAAGCCCATTGCGTTCTTTTGATAGATGGGTTGAGTTCATGGTGAGTAAGGAGCACATAAATACCAACTTGACTCGAGCGCTTGATTATTGATGATCTTTGTCGAGCTTCAACTCTCAGATTAGGAAGGATATCTCGGGCTTGGTTGCTTTCATCTCCAGATGGTGTTCGGACACCCATACGATCATATGTAGATGGGATGAGATAACTTTCTCCTTGGAGAGTGTGGCTCTCTTGCTGAATCTTCCTAAGAATCGGGAATCTTAAAATCCAATTATCCCGAAAGTGAGGGGAAGATGCGGGATGACCTTGCCGCTAAGTTGGAAGATTTCGCTCGGAAAGACTCCACTGCGAAGTCGAAGGATTCTGTCCGGAAAGAGGATGAAAGGTGCCTTCTGCTGGTGGATATCCCAATGGTTTCAGGACGAATGGGAACCCGAACATGAAAAAAGCGGTGATCTTCACGTTGCAGCACTTTTGGCTCTCCGGTTGTCTAGAGACATTTTTGACGATTTGTTCTCGTAAGAAGGAGATAAGACCGAGTTGCTAGTGATTCTTTGTGAAGTTGGCAAAAAGGTGAAGTTCTTCCCATTGGCAAGCTATTCCTCGGTTCCCTGTATGTGCATCTGGATCACCTAGTTGCGAACATGCGAGTTTCGAATGGTTTCATGAAAGTGAATTCATATGTGCACGTTGCTTTTCTGCAAGTCTGGCTGTGGGAGCACTTTGAGAAGTATGCTCCGAAACCGATGCCTTCGATTCCCGCGAGTTGGGGCGGCTCTCGAATTCTTCGATGGGTGAACAGGCGTCCAAGAGTTGGCGTGAGCTTGGTTAGTCTTCTTGATAGGTCGTATGAAATCAATTTTCGCCCATGGGATCCGGTCCATAGGTCAGTGACTCAAATTGACACCTTTGCTTCTGCTCCGCTCATGTCTTTGTCTTCTGATGGCGATTTGAGCGTTGGGTGAAAACTTGTTCATTCAAAGCTGCTTGCCGGTTATATGTCGTATTTCTTCATGGGGTCTTTTCCGGATAGTCGCTTACAATATTGACCGTCTTGCTCGTCATATG
Organism: Papaver armeniacum; assembly: GCA_023531295.1. Taxonomy (NCBI): domain Eukaryota; kingdom Viridiplantae; phylum Streptophyta; class Magnoliopsida; order Ranunculales; family Papaveraceae; genus Papaver; species Papaver armeniacum. The sequence goes on from JAJJWW010000469.1 coordinate 1,054,108, forward strand.
GGTTTCGATCAAGGGGTACCTCTTGCTTACCAAATTGGTGATTCCTAAGGATTCATTGCGTGCGCCCTCAATTCCGGTGCCCTCGAGCCGGTATCCGCCTTCCCTTCTTTCAAACGGGAAGAGTAACTTCGACGACTTTCGGCTATAATGAGTTCTGGTGCGACGAGTTTATTATGATCCAAGCTTTTGTGAATAACGTGGTGGAGAACGTTCGTTGTAAACCTTCCCCAACAGTTTTGAAGAAGTATCCAATGTTGAGAGATCTCAAACGAAAGTTGCCTAGCGACTCGGAAAGTCCCCAGGCCAAGGAACGGAGAACGAAGAATCGTCTTTGGCGGGTTCCGGACGGTTTAAAAGATCCTCCCACAGCTCTCGTGTCTTTCAGTTCTTCCAATAACCGGTATGTGTCGCTTCTTCATTGGTTTGTCTCAAAACATGTGAATTTTCTTTGAAAACATGTGTCTTGTTTCTTCCAGGGCTTCGGTAGTGTTAATGCTTTCGCTGCCCTTGCACGTTACCAGGAGACGACAATTTCTTTAAAGAATTCCAGCAGCACTGAGCCTTCTCATAGCGGTGATGAGTCAGAGAAAGAAGAAAGTTCGACAAGTGAGAGTGATTCCTCTAGCAGCACTGGTTCTTTTTCGGGAAGCGGTTCGGTGAGTTCCGCGCTTCTCTTCTTTCTTCTTTTGTTTCTTCTTTTGAAAAAATATCTGACTCAAGTTTGCAGGAGAAATCCGGTTCGGAGGACGATTCTGAGGTAGAGCCACACGGAAACTTGCCTTTGGTGGCCACCGCCGGTGACTTGGAGATAGGAGTTAGCCAATTGCCGGGCACAGATGTGGTTCAAACGGTGGATAATTCTCTGATGGTTGCTGCCGTAGACATGGAAGAAAATCCTTCGCGAGTCGTGAGGCCAGGTGCAGGCGCCGTTTTTGATCCTCCGTACTTGGTTCCTTATCCAGGTCATGTGCTGGTTGGCGGCTTCAGCGTGCCGTCTAAGCATGAGGCTTTGTACACCAGAATCTGGGAGAAGTACGGACATATGGCCACAACCAAGAAAGTGACTAGTCGATTTGCGCTGGCTAAGCTTGTAGAATAGGCTTTATCTTCCATCGAGGATATGCGTGAGGTGACTGGTCACACCGTTTCTGAAGACGTTATTGCCGACTGGGAGCACCATCGCGACATGTGCGTAGAAAAGGAGTTCAACACCTCGTGGTTTGTCGAAGGCCTTGCTGAGATCCAAAAGTTGAAAGATGCAACAACCGAAAGCCTTTCCGCCGAGGAGATTTCACGACAGGAGGTAGACCTAGAAAAGCTTTCCAAGATGTTGACTATGAAGAGAGCGGCTCTTGAAGATGCAAAGTTGACTTTCTCCAAGAAGAACAGACCTTTGTTGGATGATTTTCCTTGAATGTTTCTCTATTAAACTTTCATTTAGGTTCTTTTTTTTTTTTTTTTTTTTTTTGAAAGACATACTGGATGTCTGGTTCAAGGTTTGACCAGTTTTGGTAGACAGCTGGTAGCTTTTGAGGATATTGGATTATTTCTGGGATGAATGGTTTTGATAATATGACTCTGATTATGTTTTGGGAAAGGAATATTGCTTTTATGAAAGTGTGTGCTAGCAATAGGCACAATACTCGGTAGTATAATGGTTTTACTAAAAACCTAAAACAAATCGTATATCTTGCGTAGTCTGAATTTACTCACTTCATAGGTTTTTGCGAACATGCCCCTCTTCATGTAAAAAGGCGGTTTTCTTTGGTAGCATCGCGTAAAGTCCCCAATCACCGGTAGCATCTTCGGTGAGTCCCGGTTTTCTTGTGTAGTTTTTACAACTGGTAACTGGGTTGTCTGGTAGTTGCGTCGAATTGAGTCTCCTTCCCCTACCATCTTGACATCTGGGTCGAAGAACGAGATCGACAGTCTGACATTGTAGCCGATAGATCAATCCTCCCGCTGTGGTCGCCAATTGTTTATGGGTGAAAATCGTTTCGCCGATTTCAAGAAATTCGGTAGGTGAGTGAGAAACTGGTTTAAACCCTAAACAAATGTGCTTCACGTGAGCACTTTATAGATTCGAGAGATCAATCAGACAAGTCCGGCCTAAACCAAGAAATGGCCGTTCCATACTTGCTTCCGGTCACAAAGTGGAGGAGAAGGGTTGATTTGGGGAGGGAAGCAAAGAAAGGTGTTGAGACCGAGAATAGTTACGGGAGAGTAGTATCTCGACTTGTATCAGAAAGTGAAAGCCTAGGAAGCTTGCAAGAGATGAAAGCTCTTTTGGAGATCTTGCAAAGTTGCCTTTTCTGAGAGTGTAATATTTTTCTCCTGACCGAGACTTGTTGTCTGGTGGAAATAGGTAAGACCTATTTATACAAGTCAAGATTGAAACGTACCCTGGCCTCATGAAGGAAGAGAGTAAAGGGTGAAATAATGGGAGGAGGTGGTAACCGCATGGTGTTTATGGGTGAAAACGTTTTCACCATTATTTCCTCATTTATTTGACCACTTTATTCCTTTTCACGCTTTCTTAAAGTGAGCGTAGTGTACGCCGCAAGCCGGTGACCGCCAAACCAAAACCCTGGAAAGCATCCCCCAGTTTGTGTTGATATCTCGAGTGTTGGTTGCACCTTGAGTGCAAGTGGCGCTGCTAGCGGCGCGTGTGGCATGTGCCATTGGCATGTGCGGAGTTCCCTTGTTGCGGGTTGTACTTCGAGCGCAAGTGGCAATGCCAGAGCTGCTAGTGGCGTGCGTGGCATGTGCGGAATGCCTTGGTGGTAGGTTGTACGTTGAGTGTAAGTGGTAATACCAGAGCTGCTAGTGGCGTGTGTGGCATGTGCCAATGGCATGTGCGAAATGCCTTGGTGGTAGGTTGCATGGTTTGCAAGTTAGGCTACCAGCGTGTGTGTTTGGCATGTGCCAATGGCATGTGCGGAATGCCTAGGTGGTAGGTTGCACGGTTTTCAAGTTAGGCTACCAGCGTGTGTGTTTGGCATGTGCCAATGGCATGTGCGGAATGCCTAGGTGGTAGGTTGCACGGTTTGCAAGTTAGGCTACCAGCGTGTGTGTTTGGCATGTGCCAATGGCATGTGCGGAATGCCTAGGTGGTAGGTTGCACGGTTTGCAAGTTAGGCTACCAGCGTGTGTGTTTGGCATGTGCCAATGGCATGTGCGGAATGCCTAGGTGGTAGGTTGCACGGTTTGCAAGTTAGGCTACCAGCGTGTAGGTTTGGCATGTGCCAATAACATGCGTGGCCGTTAGGGCCGTGGCTTTGGTAGGAAAAGCTACCAGCGAGCATGTTGGCATGTGCTAATGGCATGCGTGGCCGTTAGGGCCGTGGCCTTGGTAAGAAAAGCTGTCGGCGAGCATGTTGGTATGTGCCAATGGCATGCATGGCCGTTAGGGCCGTGGCCTTGGTAGGAGAAGCTACCAGCGAGCATGTTGGCATATGCCAATAGCATGCGTGGCCGTTAGGGCCGTGGCCTTGGTAGGAAAATCTATCAGCGTGCATGTTGGCATGTGCCAATGGCATGCGTGGCCGTTAGGGCCGTGGCCTTGGTAGGAGAAGCTACCAGCGAGCATGTTGGCATGTGCCAATGGCATGCGTGGCCGACTTGGCCTAGGTTGCATGGTTTGTAAGCCTAAGGCGCTATATTTGGCATGCGTCAATGGCATAGCGGCTTGTGGCACATGTTGGCATGTGCCAATGGCACGTACGGCCATGTTGACCTAGTTGCACGTTTTGCAAGCCTAGGGCGCTATATTTGGCATGTGCCAATGGCATAGCGGCTTAGTTAATGAGTGCGATATGTAGTTTGGTTTTGGCGTCGCTGCCATGGTGCGCAGTGTGCGGCTTGGTTTTGGCGTTGTTGCAGTGTGCGGCTTGGTTTGGCATTGTTTCCATGGTGCGCAGTGTGCGGCTTGGTTTGGCATTGTTGCCATGGTGCGCAAAGTGTGCGTGCGCTTGGTTTGGCATTGTTGCCATGGTGCGCCGTGTGCGGCTTGGTTTGGCATTGTTGCCATGGTGCGCATGTGCGGCTTGGTTTGGCATTGTTGCCATGGTGCGCAGTGTGCGGCTTGGTTTGGCATTGTTGCCATGGTGCGCAGTGTGCGGCTTGATTTGGCATTGTTGCCATGGTGCGCAGTGTGCGGTTTGGTTTGGCATTGTAGCCATGGTGCGCAGTGTGCGGCTTGGTTTGGCATTGTTGCCATGGTGCGCAGTGTGCGGCTTGGTTTTGGAATTAGGGTTCTGTGTCGAAAACCCTAATCTGGTATTTTGAAAAAAAAAAATACCCCTATTAATTATTTACACCTGAGTTAAATGCTCTTAGTTAATGTGTTGCGGGTAACTCTAGGTCATGGGGTTTTACGATTTTACCCCTTGTTTAAAAACCACCATCAACAGTAGTATTTTTACTTATGGTACAAACATCGCCCCCTCTTAACCTCCAACTTGTTGGGGGTTAAGAAAAAAATTCGTGTTCCTTAGTCAATGATAAAACTCGCCCCCAAGTGTGGACTATTGATATTGAGGTGATTGGCGAACTTCCCTTGTTGTTTGCGGAAATCAAGACGCCCCCAAGAGTAAATTTATGTTGCTGAAGCGTAAATAGAAACGCCTTCGTTGATTGTGGAGATCGTAATCAAGTCGCCCCCAAGTGCTGCAAAAACAAGACTGAGGTGATGCAGCGGAAGCTTGATAATGGAGCAGAGTGATGTTGGAAATGAGCGGTAACAACATTGAGTGAAGTTGGTCTGCAGCAGCTGTGATCAGCTGGGCTGCAGGAGCGACGAGCAAAACTGCACTGCTACATCTGTGATCATCTGGACTGCAGGAGTGACGTGCAAAACCGCACCGGCAATGGCCGCGATTAGCCGGACTGCAGAGTTGCGAAACAGAGATGGATCAGAAAGCGCCTGATCAACGGCCTCGCAGCTAAGACGGGCATTGCAAACTCGCGATCACCCGGACCGCATGAGCGACGAGCAAAAAATGCAACAGCAGCTGTTATCACTGGACTTAGGAGTGACGAGCAAACCGTATTGCAACTGGGCGATCAGCTGGATCGGCAGGAGTTTCGAACCGAGCCGACCGCAACGCTCGATCACCGGATCTAAAGAAGAACGAGGCAGAACTGCACTATGCCAGTCCGCGATTAGCCGGAGCGCAGAGATGCGAACATAGCCGGGATTGCAAAGAATCTCGATCACCGGGTCTCGTGGTAGCGACGAGCAAAGTTGAACCGCACAAACAGTGATCGCCTAGATTGCGGCAACGACTAGCAACACCGGCAGCAGCTGATCTGCAGGAACGACGAGCCTCACCGGGCAAAATTTCAAGTGGATAAATGGACTACATGTGAATTGCGAACGGAGCCGGACTGCAGCCTTCGATCTGCGGACTGCAGCAATGATTTAACAGCCGGACTGCAGCAGCCTCCGATCGGCTAGTCTGCGCAGAAAACTCATCGAGGAACTGGATTTAAACAGTTCGATAAACCTAGGTGTAACCGTTACAAATAAAACTAGACAACATCAGTTGCGTCCAACTGAGTGCAACCATACTGCATCAGTTGCGTCCAACTGAGTATAAAATTCATAGGCAAAATTGGACTGCATTGGTCGCGTCCAACCGAGTGCAGTAGTTGCTTTTGAACTGGAGTACAATCATTTAATCAGCATAACTATAGCATTTTAACATTACTGATTGTAAAAATTGCGTAAAAATATTAGGGTGTACGGTCGCCCCCTCTTAATCCTGCAACTCGTTGGAGGACTAAGAAGTTTGGGTTACCTGAAGTTTCGATTTTCAGAAGCTTAATTCCGCATTGCAATTAGGTGCTATGTAACTTTCCCCCAAGCGTATGAAGTGTTACACAGCTTGCCCCAAAGAGTAATTTTAGACCAAGAGATGTTACATATCTCGCCCCCAAGTGATGGTCAGTCATGTTGAAGTGATATGCAACTCGCCCCCGGAAGATAGTAATTGTCATGTTGCTCAATGCTTGCACAAGGGTGCACTTGCCTTGCTGCATTTTGCCCGCGCATGGGATTTTGAATATGTCTGCTATCTGGAATTCGCACGGGGGGCCAATCCCACTATTCCAGATGCGCGCAGAATTGAAATGTGTGCATCCCCTCGTTGAGAAGATACTTGCCACATTAAAGGTGTCTTACTGAACAAAAGTATGCAGGAATATATGAAAAGATACAAAAATATGTAAATTGTATACTTACCTTATTGAAAATGTTACTGCGACTTCGCTTCAAGTGATTAGGATGCCAACCGGGCTATGTCGGTGTTTTTAAGCGGCGATGATTAGTATAGTTGCCTCAGCGTCTCGTTTCGACTTAGTAATTTATTTGTCTCGTGGACTGGAATGCACCAGATTAAGTCCAAGTGGATCGAAGACAGTTGCCACGGAACTGTATTTCAACAGCTGTGATCAGCTGCGCTGCAACAGTTATGCGCAAAACAAGACTGAATCAGTTGTGAGGAAAACTGTATTGAAACAGTTTTTGGGGAAAATCGGACTCAATGATTCGACCCAGGTTGTAGGAATTAAAAAGGACTTCGGTCACTGTTCGATCAACGTGCCAACAATCGTTCTTTGTGAAACCGGATTACAATAGTTTGATCAATCGACTTGTAATAGTTATGTGGAAAAAGACTGCAGCAGTTCGATCAACTGGACCGCAGTATTTTCGGTGGTGATTGAATGTGACTGTTTCTGGTACTATCATTTTACATTTCTAAAAATTTTAACTTTCTCTGAAAATTGGAATGTTGCCTTCACGACCCTGGTAATTGACATACGATCTCATCGGGCCAACAATCACTCAGTTTGGATGCACGAAGAAGAAGTTATCGAGGAAACTAAATTGGTTGGTCAGCGCCTTGCTCTAACATGTTGATGATGTGATTGTACCCATAAAATATTATTCTCTAATTCCAAAATTTTACCTTCATGTCGTAGGATATTGAAATGCGATCGCAACGAGCCAAAAATCATCCAGTTCGGACGTGAGACGAAGAAGATATCAACGAAACAAATTTTCAGACCAAGCCCTAGTGGGGTGTAGATATCCGCAAGGCAAGAGAAATTGGGCGGAATAATCCGGGGGCTACGGGATTAAGTTGCGCCACGTTCCATTGAAACAGGGCTACGGAATTAAGTTGTACCGCGCCGCACCGAATCAGACCCTCAATTAATCGGCGATTAACCCCACTGTCCGACTACTCGTCATTTAATCGCCGAGTAATCGCCGATCTTGCCGCCATTTGGTGGCCGCCGCTTTTGTTCGCGGCAGCCGTTCGCCGCCGTGTCCAGTCTGGCCGCAGGCAGTGACCGCCACTCGTAATGCTCGCTGGCCTTGGCCAGCTCATCGAAGGTTGATTTTTTTTTTTTTTTTTTTTTTTTTTTTAATTTGAAAATGGATGTACCAGGGAGCATCAACGGCCTGTGTGTCCCGGCTCATCGAAGGTTGATGTACCACCATTACATCGAACTATTGCTGAGAATGGAATTTTGATGTATCGCTGATCATCGAAGTTTTTGATGTACCAAAGAAAATCCACGGTGTTCATTCGCTGCTCATCGAACTTTGATGTAACCCGAAGCATCGAAGAACTCTGACGTGGGTGATGGACACCTTTGACGTGGGTGAGTGAAAAGAAAGGTGGGTGAACGAAACCCCTGAAGAGGGTGAACAGATCTGAGGCCGTTTGCCGCCGCCGCTCGTAATGGCCGCCGGGGTTGGCCGCCGGCCTTTTTTTTTTTTTTTTTTTTAAAACCTTTCGCAACACATTTCTGGAACTGTGATCTTTGCCTTCGGGCCGTTGGTGACAGGTTTCATTGACTTGTTGTGTTTTCCTTGAAAGCTTCTCGTAAAATCCTATGGATTTTTAGCAACGATTGTGTGGATATTCTTTGTTTCTCTAGGATTTTCACCATGATTTTCCTTCACTTTTGTGGCCCTTTTCGGGAATTTTCTCGATTTGCTTTTCAGGAGATTTTCCCTTGGGTATTCAAGCGCCTTGAGATGTAGACAACTTGAAAACTTTGCGATCATGACAGTATTGATTTTGTCATACAACAAACTTGAACAGGTGGATAATGCGTTATTTGAGAAGCAATTTTTTCGGACTTTGGACTTGAACATGCTGCGGATCGAACATCCCGACAACAACCTTGGTGATTTTCGCGGTGAGTCGGCTTTGGCCATTTGTGATGATGGGATATAGTAATTGTGATTAATCAATCACAGAGCTACAATCAGTGGGCCAAGCGATGATAGAAATCGAAATGGATCCGACCATGTTGTGGAACGAATATCCTACAAAGGTTTTGATGGTATTTCACTACATCTTTTGCCGCGAACCGAGCGTCCCAGCAACACTATCATCAGATTTTGTAGTGATGCGTTTTCAGCGGTATCCGTAGGTAATAGCTTCAGCAAATCTGAAACGGCGAATCTTGATTGCAGCAGTTGCAATCAACTGGACTGTAGTATGTGCGATTATACGGTCAGCAGCAGCTGCGATCAGCTGGACTGCGACTGTTATGATCAAACTGGACTGCAGCAGTTGCGATCAACTGGACTGCAGCAGTGATTTTTCAAAACGCTCAGACTGCTTTTTCACGGACACGATTTTGAAGCATTTTCTACAACTTTTCTCAATGGGAAAACACGATTTCTTTTCTCGTATGTCCCCTTAGTCGGCGCCAATGTTTGTACCCAAAATTACTTTTGGGCACGAAAAACGATGAATGGATAGTTTTGGTGAGTATTTTGGGTTAGGGGTCAATTTGAAGAACAAAATGAAAGACAGAGGTTTAACGTGGTTCGGCATAGGTTGCCTACGTCCACGGCGAATCCCCTTTGGGGAGTGATTTTTTATTGGTAGTAAAATTACATTGTATATTTTTTCCCCTATGCCCCCTTTCATATAATTTCTGCTCCTATTTATACAGTTGAATATCTAATTTCAATATAAACATAAATAACATTAACTCTCATTCATGTCTCCATCATCAATGCTCAGTATGAAGCATTGGAGTTAATTCCGCATGTATGAAGCTATCGCAATTAGTACCGCATGATTTAAACCGCCGCATTTAGCACGCATGGCTGAAAACCGCATGAGAATTAGTACCGCATTCTTTGAAACCGCTGCATTTAGCATTTGCATGGCCGAAAGCGGCTGCATTTTTGCATGGTGAAGCTTTGGAATTCAATTCGCATGGTCGAAAGCTGCTTTGAATTCAATCCGCATGAAACCGCACGTTTATGCTTCCATGATAAAATTCGCATAAATGATGGCTGGCAGTATTGGTGGACATTTGCTGGAAGAACAGCTGACTGCATGGGTAGGGACTGGCTTGATGGTTGACATGCATGATGGCTGGCAGTGTGGATTGAGGCTAGCTGGCAGCATGGTTGGAGATTGGTTGGCAGCGCGGAAGAATTTTTGGCTGGGAATTGGTTAGCAGCATTGCTGGCTACAAGACTGAAAATTGGCTAGGGGTGCGGCTGACTTCGATAGTTGACCGACGATTGACTTTGACCATTGATCTTGACCGGACGTTGACTTTGATAGTTGACCGACTTTGACCATTGACCTTGATCGGAAGTTGACTTTGATAGTTGACCGACTTTGACCATTGACCGGTCTGTGCATACTGGTGGCTGCCTTGGTTGACTGGTTAGTGGGCTTGGATGAGGACCAAAAGATGATCCAAGTATCAATTTGGCCCATTAAGTGGTATTTTTACTTATGGTACAAACAGAAGCCTTAGAGAACATAACATTAAGGACTTCAGAGACAAGAAGAAAAATGAAAGGAGATAATGGGTCACCTTGGCGAAGAGCTTTCTCGCTATTAAATTTCCCACATGAACTGCTAGTTGACTAGAATGGAGAAGGGAATTTTCTGAATACAACTGTTAATCCACATCCTCCACTTGACACCAAAACCCATTCAACGAAGAACTTCATCTACAAAAGACCATTTCACATTGTCAAAGGCTTTTTCGAGGTCTATTTTACACACAAGGCCTGGAACTTTGGATTTAATCCTCGAGTCTGGACACTCATTAGCTATCAAGACGTATATGTATTACTCAGCTTGTGGTTTATATTGGCGTTGTGCTATTTCTCGTAGATTTAATGTGATCTAATAACAGTGGATGATCACCCTTTCCTCGTTGATATTTTGTACGAAGATACATCTCATCACTATATAAATGACTTGGTCCTCAAAGATTTTCTTGAGGTTGGGCTAGAGAACATGCAAAAAAAGACATGTGCATATTAGTTTTGAATGAGAAAGAAAATGAAACTCTCTTTGAAATGGTCTGTGATAGAAGCTGCGATCCCGAAGGTAGCCACAAGAATAACAGTTATTTTATAAAGGAAAGATCGGGAGAAGAAACAAAAATTTCTCAAAGAAAAATGAATGCCCGTTCAAGCAAGTATTTAATAACAGGCACCTAGCTCAGCTGGTCATCCCCGTTCCCTAAAGTTTCATGCGTTCTTGGAGGTCCCAGGTTCGAGCCCCCAATGGCGTAATATTGCAGAAATTAACATGGAAGGTAAAGTTACTTTGCCCCCTTGTGACACAATCTCAGCCCCCCAATCCGCTTCGGCTCCTTTGGCTAGGTTCTCATTTGGTAGGCTAGCACATCAACTTGTTCAATTAATGTAGTAGTATGTCGTTGTAGCTTAGCTTGTTAGGCTTCCAACTAGTTTCATGTAATAATCGTTATCCAATAATATAACATTTAATAACAAATTTTTTTTTAAAAGGATGGGTTCCCTACAAGGTTACGTAATTTCTTCATAACCACCCTCGTCCGAAAAATCTTGAAAGACATTTCATGGTCGCAATGCTAACTCCTCAAGAAATGGTTAAGACAGCTAAAAGGAGGAAAATGGGAATTCCATCGGTTCAAATGCTCCTCATACTGAATGGGGATAACAAGGATAATCAATCATCTTTGTCCACCATTGACAATGCAATTGAGGCAGTTAGAAAGAAGGAATACAGAGATAGACAAGTGATACAATAATTGTTTCTTTTGGCCAACGAGAAAGACTACGCGATTCAAAAGGACGTGGATCCATACGTAGAGATGACGTAATTTTTCATTGCGCATCCAACGAGTGTTTAATTGGCCCAAAGCTCTTATATAGTTCTTATAATGGATTGTACTTACAAGACTAAGTAGGAGATTCCATTATTGAATATTGTTGGTCGTACTTGGATGAAGTAACCGTTTACCGTGTCATTTTTTTAAGGAATGAGCTAGAACCTTGTTACGTTTGGGCGCTACAACAAGTTAAGGAAATCTTTCGAGTTGATGGTATTCTCGGGGTTATAGTGACCAACAATGAAGTCGCATTTATGAATGCAATAAATTAAGTGTTCCCATTATAACATAATATGCTTTGTACATTCCATATATGGTGTAATGTTATGAATAGGTGCAAACCTCAAATTTTTCCACCCAAGAGAAAAGCATATGATCAGATTAACAAGCTACCTGAAGATGAACGAGCGGATGCAAAAGAGGAAGTTGATAAACAATGCGAACTAAATTACGCTAAATGGGTTTATTTAAACGGTAAATGAGAGTCGTTGTATTGGTCTCTCACCGAGGATGAGTGTTATCTAAAGCTTGCGCACTTTATCGAGCATCGTGATAGCCCTGATTACCCCGATGTTTTTATCGTATGTTCTTTATAAATGGTTGGAACCACCCAATGATAAGTTTGTTTATTCCTTTACCCACCAATGCAAACACTTGGGAAATCAAGCGACAAGTTTGGTAGAGTCGGGTCACCACTGGTTGAAGAAGAATCTTTTTTGGATATGTTGATATTTTTGTAACCGCGTTGAGTGCTATGGAATATTAATTCAAGCGCGACATTGAAAGAATAAAAAAGAAGTTCCAAAATAGTTGTATCTTCAAGATTACCGGAAAATGGGGAAATCAACCGTTTTTCAAGGGAATCCATTATAACGTATCTTGTGCATGTATGAAGTTGTTGATTGTAGAAGTCGAGTTGATTGAGAAGTGGGAAACCAAACGGATATGGTGTGTGTTCGTAACATGAAAAAGTCTATGGGACTCCCTTGTTGCTATATGATACTTAACTACGAGAATGGCGTAATCCCTTTTGAGGGACATTGATCATTTTTGAAGTATCTAATTTTTATCTCTTCTACAAAGAGAGAAGAAGCCATCGAAGAGTTTAATGATAACAAAATGGAAGGAACCGACAAAGAGATGCATCGAAGAATGAACTGACTCAAAAAAAAAAACCTTTTGGGGTGTCACGAGGACAATCATTTATCCACAAACTTGGGAGAATTTTCACAAACCGGAAAAAGACCAACGCAAAGGTAGGAACAAGCTGCGAAGATTCAAAAAATCAACTAAGAAAATATGTGAAGGTTTTATCTAAGAAGAAAAGTGACCGAAACACAAATATTAGAGATCCTTCGGCCCATGAGTACGTACACCGTGGCAAAGTACTTGGACGAATCTTAGAAACAGGGCAGGAGTATTGTGGAAAGGGAAAACAAGAAAGCGAAAAAAAGAAAGAAAAAAAAAGGTCTAATGTGTCCATGGAAACATGCCAACTAATTTTTTACAAACTTTGTTTCAAAATATCTTATTTTAGTAGTTCACTTGTGACAAATCGACGGTTCATATTTTATTAAAATTATGTAAACGTGGTGTAAGAATATTGTTAAATAGAGGGTGAACGTTATCACTCAATTTGGAGCATAAGATCCAATCAATTTGATTTACAATTAACGGTCATGAAACATAAGGGGATAACTTGTATTTTGGTCAATCAGGAGCAAGGATTTCGTTCACCATCCAATGGGATGGGAGGTAAGCGCAATTATGGACGTGGTGTGAAAGATGTTGTTAGGTGTTTATCTTGTCGATAGGTAAAAACTAGAACGGAAGAATTACTTTGAAAGTATGGGATGATGGAAAATATGAAAAATGTGAGTGGTGAATAGGTAAGCCTCCGTGCACATAGTATGTCCTTTCTTTGGATTTAATCATCAAATTAATCATCAAAATTACTCTTTATACCCCGTATAAGAAGCCGAGTTTGGAAAGTCTTTTAGATTAAGAATTATCTCGATTTGAGAAATATCTATGTATTTTCATGTCTTAACCTTAATCTCATTACTAGAGCAATCACCTAGTATGAACTATGATAAATAAAGCCATACAAAAACTCGTCCCAGAATTGGAGTTCTGTCTATCTAATAATAAGACCATAAAAATTCAAAACTTCTCCATTATGTTAGGGTGCGGGGAATAAGATATAGTTTTCCCACCGCATTAAACAATATGATTTGTCATGGGAGGTAAAATATTGTTGCTTCTGCTTAATTTTTGTAAGACATGAAACAGAACCCACACTATTCGGAGTTTTGTTGGAGGAGTCTTTACTTGTTGGCAAGAGACTGTACATGACGCATATTTGGAGAAACTACCTTAATGAGGAAAAAGCACGAAGAAGACGTTTCATGTGTTGCAGTCATGTCCTAACTGCTCAATCTATTGCTCATCGTAGTATTGCAACTGCCAGGGAACATGGGCTATGATGGATAACAAATACAAAATCCTAAACCTAGTGACAAGCAAAAGTTTCTGGTTTTCAATAGCTTCATTGATATTTTTGGATTTTGAAAATAAATCATTTTCTATTAAAAATCTGTTCTTTTTTTCTTTTACGGAAGAAAATGTTACATTAAAAAGGAAAGCCTTTACATAGTACAAAGTTAATTAAGACTAATACTTATATAGGTTCAACGAAAAAAAGATACTAAAAATAATACATATTTATTACTGAGTAATCTAACATTAGATGACCGCTGTCACGGTGGGACGACCGACCGAAAAAATTGACGCAAAATTAAATTTTGTACTCTGATGAAATTATTATTGCCTAAGAAAAAGTAAATAAAATTTGCAGCTCTCAAGAAGTTAATAAGAAATACCACATCAAGCCTGTAGAAGCAAGATCTCAAGTAAGTACTGGCAGGTATATCCTTTACAGAGATGAAATGAAATGACTAATTGCAGTCTTACAGAAACGATTTTTTATCAAGAATTATGTGTGTTTGAGATGTTTCAGTTTGCTAATAGGGTTGCTTCTATATTACAATTCAACTAAAATCCATCTTTTAAGTCAAAATGACGGCAAATAGATACAGCCATAATCTACTTGACGACTGCTTAATTTCTATCATTTTAGCATGTGTCTGATCATCTCGTACATTCAAACCCCAAACCATGTATATCCCTATGAGGAGCTAATTCCTTAACTAAGATGACTTGCATAAGCATTTAACTTCCAAAAGTCAATCAAGTGATAACACTCGAGAACTTCAGTCGTTGCAACTCCAAGAAATCCACATCTTAGTAAGTATAATATAATCAGTAAGGTCACTAAGTCATGAATCATACACAAATTATCTAATGATTCGGGAAATCAAGTGGTGCTGAGTAGCTAGTGATTAAGATTTCGTAGTACCAAGGACGAACTGCGGGATCGTAATAGATCATCAACAACAGATGCACTAAAACAAGAAAAGATATTGAACGGGAGATTGAAGTACACCTTTGTTAGTAATTCTACATCGTCAGGTCTAGTCTTCTTCTCATATCCTGGTGGAGGAAATGGAAAGCAGCGAGACATTGCAGGTGTTGATGGTGGTTTTTAAACAAGGGGTAAAATCGTAAAACCCCATGACCTAGTGTTACCCGCAACACATTAACTAAGAGCATTTAACTCGGTGTAAATAATTAATAGGGGTATTTTTTCAAAATACCAGATTAGGTTTTTCGACCTACGTAACCCTAATTCCAAAACCAAGCCGCACACTACGCACCATGGCAACAATGCCAAACCAAGCCGCACACTGCGCACCATGGCAACAATGCCAAACCAAGCCGCACACTGCGCACCATGGAAACAATGCCAAACCAAGCCGCATACTGCGCACCATGGCAACAATGCCAAACCAAGCCGCATACTGCGCACCATGGCAACAATGCCAAACCAAGCCGCTTACTGCGCACCATGGCAACAATGCCAAACCAAGCCGCACACTTCGCACCATGGCAACAATGCCAAACCAAAGCCGCACACTGCGCACCATGGAAAACAGTGCCAAACCAAGCCGCTGCTGCGCACCATGGCAACAATGCCAAACCAAGCCGCACACTGTGCACCATGGCAACAATGCCAAACCAAGCCGCATATGCGCACCATGGCAATAATGCCAAACCAAGCCGCACACGCGCATCATGGCAAAATGCCAAACCAAGCCGCACACTGCGCACCATGACAACAACGCCAAAACCAAGCCGCACACTGCGCACCATGGCAGCGACGCCAAAAACAAACTACATATCACACTCATTGGCAACCATGCCAAACTAAGCCGCTATGCCATTGGCACATACCAAATATAGCGCCCTAGGCTTGCTAAACGTGCAACTAGGTCAACATGGCCGTACGTGCCATTGGCACATGCCAACACGTACCATAAGCTATATTTACAAGCCGCTATGCCATTGGCACATACCAAATATAGCGCCCTAGGCTTGCAAAACGTGCAACTAGGTCAACATGGCCGTCAGACGTGCCATTGGCACATGCCAACGCGTACCACAAGCCATATTTCAAAGCCGCTTATGCCATTGGCGCATGCCAAATATAGCGCCCTAGGCTTACAAACCATGCAACCTAGGCCAAGTCGGCCACGCATGCCATTGGCACATGCCAACATGCTCGCCGGTAGCTTTTCCTACCAAAGCCACGGCCCTAACGGCCACGCATGCCATTGGCACATGCCAACATGCTCGCTGGAAGCTTTTCCTACCAAGGCCACGGCCTTAACGGCCACGCATGCCATTGGCACATGCCAGCATGCTCGCTGGTAGCTTTTCCTACCAAGGCCACGGCCCTAACGGCCACGCATGCCATTGGCACATGCCAACATGCTCGCCGGGTAGCTTTTCCTACCAAAGCCACGGCCCTAACAGCCACGCATGCCATTGGCACATGCCAACATGCTCGCTGGTAGCTTTTCCTACCAAGGCCACGGCCCTAACGGCCACTCATGCCATTGGCACATGCCAACATGCTCGCCGGTAGCTTTTTCTTACCAAGGCCACTACCTAATCGCCACGCATGCCATTGGCACACGCCAACATGCTCGCTGGTAGCTTTTCTTACCAAGGCCACGGCCCTAACGGCCACGCATGCCATTGGCACATGCCTACATGCTCGCTGGTAGCTTTTCTTACCAAAGCCACGGCCCTAACGGCCACGCATGCCATTGGCACATGCCAAAAACACATGCTGGTAGCCTAACTTGCAAACCGTGCAACATACCACCAAGGCATTGCGCACATGCCATTGGCACATGCAAAACACACACGCTGGTAGCCTAATATGCAAACCGTGCAACCTACCACCAAGGCATTCCACACATGCCATTGGCACATGCCAAACACACACGCTGGTAGCCTAATTTTCAAACCGTGCAACCTACCACCAAGGCATTCCGCACATGCCATTGGCACATGCCAAACACACACGCTGGTAGCCTAATTTACAAACCGTGCAACCTACCACCAAGGCATTCCGCACATGCCATTGGCACATGCCAAACACACACGCCTGGTAGCCTAACTTGCAAACCGTGCAACCTACCACCAAGGAATTCGCACATGCCATTGGCACATGCCACGCACGCCACTAGCAGCTCCGGGCATTGCCACTTACGCTCAACGTACAACCTACCACCAAGGCATTCCGCACATGCCATTGGCACATGCCACGCACGCCACTAGCAGCTCTGGCATTGCCACTTACGCTCAACGTACAACCTACCACCAAGGCATTCCGCACATGCCACGCACGCCGCTAGCAGCTCTGGCATTGCCACTTACGCTCGAGGTACAACCCGCAACAAGGGCATTCCGCACATGCCAATGGCACATGCCACACGCGCCACTAGCAGCGCCACTTGCACTCAAGGTGCAACCAACACTCGAGATATCAACACAAACTGGGGGATGCTTTCCAGGGTTTTGGTTTGGCGGTCACGGCTTGCAGCGTACACTACGCTCACATTAAGAAAGCGTGAAAAGGAATAAAGAGGTCAAATAAATGAGGAAATAATGGTGAAAACGTTTTCACCCATTAACATCATGCGGTTACCCCCTCCTCCCATTATTTCACCCTTTACTCTCTTCCTTCATGAGGCCAGGGTACGTTTCAATCTCGACTTGTATAAATAGGTCTTACCTATTTCCACCGGACAACAAGTCTCGGTCGGGAGAAAAATACTACACTCTCAGAAAAGGCAACTTTGCAAGCTCTCCAAAAAAGCTTTCATCTCTTGCAAGCTTCCTAAGCTTTCACTTTCTGATACAATTCGAGATACTACTCTCCCAGAACTACTCTGGTCTCAACACCTTTCTTTGCTTCCCTTCCCAAATCAACCCTTCTCTTCCACTTTGTGACCGAAGCAAGTCTGAACGACCATTTCTTGGTTTAGGCCGGACTTGTACAGATTGATCTCTCGAATCTATAAAGTGCTCACGTGCAGCACATTTGTTTAGGGTTTAAACCAGTTTCTCACTCATCTATCGAATTCTTGAAATCGGCGAAACGATTTTCACCCATAAACAATTGGCGACCACACGGCGGGAGGATTGATCTATCGGTTACAATACCAACTCCGACTCCCGATTTCGTTTCTGAACGTCAAATCCCAACATGGTGGAACTCAGGTCCGGAGCGGCTGCCGAAAACACCAAAGCACAGAACGCACCCCCGATGTTAGCATCTCTCCCAATAACATTGTTATGTCACCGACTGACAACAGCAACGTCGAATGCACTCCCTCAAGTGTAACACCGCCAATCACCAGGGCCAGAGCCGCTGCCTCCTCTAGCGTCTCGGCACAACCCTCTAATCATGGCAACGAAAATACCTTTTCGGGTGTCGCGCCCTGATCACTGGGGCTAGAGCCGCCGCCACGACCCAAAATGCTTCGTCTAGCATGGCGCCTCCGACCACGACCAAGATCCCAACTACCCCGCCGACGGGACGAGAAACCGGAGGGACAAGAGGAAGTCGCCCTTACGTCACCATCGCCGATCTGGTGGAACGACAATAGATGTTCGCCAGAGCCCAGACAGAGGATATGGTTTCAACGCAGGAAGGAGGTACTCGTCTTTCTCAAGACCCGACGTGAACGACTACCACGTGAGTCGCCCCCTCCAGAACCATTTAGGAACGTCTCCAACAACCCCGACGCCAGCACCTCGGCGGAGCACGCCTCCATGGATGAGGAAACTCGCACTAGAATCCCGTTGGAAAGAAATCAGCCACCCAACTTTGTCACGAGAGAAGACTTGGAACAACTCCTCCGCAACCAAATCAAGAATGATGAGTTGGACGTGCATCATCACCAACCCCCTTACCCATCCGAAATACAGAGAATCCCTCAATTTACCCTGTACGATGGTACCGGGAATACACGTGAGCATGTTTCTCGTTTCCTGGAATCCCTAGGTGAACATGAATATAATCACGTTCTTCGTTTAAGGGAATTCTCAAAATCACTTACTGGAAGGGCGTATACATGGTACAACAACATCCCACCGAGCAGCATTCCCAACTGGAGTAGCATGGTCACCGCGTTTTACAAGAAATACTTCTTCGTATCTGAACAAGTTACTTTTTCGGACCTCGGAAGAATGTACCAGTGGGATAACGAACATCCGAATGATTTCGTCAAAAGGTTCAGGGTTCAAGCACTCGACTGTCACGACCCAAACGTGATCGAGCAACAATTGGTGAACGCATGCATCAATGGTATGGTTCCAATCTATCGCGCCCTGCTATAAAACTTGCGTTTCCAAACGTTCTCCGAACTCCATGAAGCCGCCAGACGGTCTGCAACAACAGCACCAGTATTACTGGAAAGAACCAGGCCAACTCGAACCGAAGACGCGCGCGAAACTCGCGGGAGTAGACGCCTCATCAGCAAACAATTCAATGCCGGCTCATCCTCCGTGAACATAGTAAACGAAAGAGGAAAAAGGAAAGCCGCAACTACGAGCCACCAGTAGAAACGTGAAGCGCGCCGGCGCAACGGAACCCTCGTAACGGAAGATCGTCACTAAAACTCCTGTGCAGCATCGTGAGACCGAAGGAAATACCCTTGATTTCCCATTCCCCATCGAGGAGGTGATTGACCTCCTAGAAGCCTGGGTTCAAGATGATGTCATCAGATTGCCACCGCTCAGACGTCCACCAACTGAGGCTGAGATGGGAAATCCCAAATACTGCCATTACCACATGTTCGTTCACCACCCGACTAGCGATTGCAACAGACTAAAGCATATTTTCAAAGAAAGGATAGAAGCAGGAGACCTCCAACTAGGAGATGAAAGAGTGCATCGAGACCCACTCCCAATAAGAAACTGCGGTTCCTCTGGGGACTCCGTGCACGAGACTGTACAATCCATGATGCGACATGTGTGCGAAATTCTCTATCTTTCCAAGGTGCAGCGCCAAGATATTTTCGCAGCTCTCAATCGCGTTGTATCCGGCAAACGACTTTTTCTTCCCTCGGAAATCACGCCAGGGGCCCAAGCTTCCCAAACAGGCGGAACCAGAAAGGAGAACTGGGGACTGCTGGCCACGTCCCGTTTAAGAGGTAACGAATTTGACGACACGCTCATCAACACGGCCTCCTACCACAACATCATTACTTTCAAGACACTAAAGACAGCAGGATTTACAAAACAAGACGCTACCTATTCCCCGTCCGTGATTAAGGACTTGAGAGGATAAGCTCTGAACGCGCATGGCTACATCAACTTAGAGATCGAGATGGGAGACGCTATAACACATAGCAAGTTAAATATTGTCAAAGAACTAGATCACGACATGATATTGGGACGTTTATGGGTGCTCGACAACAAAGCGAAATTGGATGTGCGCCCTCCGCCAACGTCCACGCCCGAAGGAAATTCCAACAAATCATCCCACTGGTTATCGCATCAACAAACTACTGAAGAAACCCGGACATCCGGAGAAGACCCGTTGGCGCTAGCTCATGGTTTTCAAATGCAAGTAAGTCTGACCAAGCAACCTTTTCTGCAACCAGTCTTTCCTTCCCCCTTTCTGTCATGGGGACTCGGCGCGATTACTAGCGCAAACGCTGTCAAGAAATGTGAATGGGGGGCTGGACCATTTGAACACTTTGCAAGAAGCTTGGAAACTTCTATTGAAGCCAACGAAGCCAAGACTCAAACGGTTGCACGACGTCTGAACCCGTTTTCAATTGGAGATGTAGTGGTTAAAGAAAGCTCGTTTCAAGTTGGGAAGATGACAGCAAAAATGGATTCTCCCAGTGAAGGAGAAGACGAGCCATATCTGGTTGCGGATACCCTTTTGGGAGGATATTGCAAGCTCATCAATGCAGACACACCTGAAGGCGTGATAATTCACTCGCGATGGCTCAAGGAATCCAATCCATAAAAAAAAAAAGTTGTCCTTCCATTTAAGTATTCCCTTTAACAATTCCTCTTAGTAGTTGTACTTCCCAAGATGAATACACCGTTTGTATTTCTCCTTGGGGATTCCTTCTTCCGTCAAAAAAAAAAAATACATCTCTTTCCAAGCATATTTTCCAGATATCAGAGAAATACATCAGATAAATCCAGAGAACCACTGCCGAGCCATCTCTTCCAAAAAAATATATATGAAGCAAAATGTTTACTGATGAAGAAGAAGGAAAAGATGAGTTTACCAAAAAAAAAAAAAAAAAAAAAGAGGCATCAAGGGAACTAAGCAGCTAACAGAAATAACAAAAGGGAGGAACTAGCCCTCGAAGGATAGAGCACAAGTCCCCTCGGGCAAAGCTATCTTCAAACACTTTCCCCAGCAATCCTTCGGGCAACAAAGGTTCCATTCAACGGTTTTAGAAGCAACAACCTCAACATCCCATCCCGAAGCAGCCACAGCAGCAGCAGTGTCCTCCCGACGACCATTCCAAACATACGCCACCATAACCCCTCCGGTATCACCAACAACACCTTTGGCATCAACTTCAAAGGATATTTCGTTGCCATCATATGATCCTTCAAAGGTTTTCTCAGCGACACTTCGGAGAAAGTTTTTTGATTCATCCACATCAGGGTCAAGAATCATGGCGCACTCCTCCATGTTCACTGAACCCAAAAAAGTCTGAATATGCACCTGTTCTTCGTGGGGATAGATGGAAGGGAGGTCCTTAATGATTTCACTAGCTTCGTGGAACGGAGATTCAGTCCCAACCAATGCCTCCTCAAGAGAAGAAGACCGATCTTCACCAAGTCCGAAATCCTTCTCCGAAGAGTTAAAGGCGTAGCCATCCCTGGAGGGTCCCATCACACACTGCAAAAGATAAAAAATGATGACCCAGATTCTGTCATATCTATGCACATATAAAAGAGGATAACACGAGCAGAGAAGAATAAGAAAGCATACCGGTATGATCTTCTTAGCCCAAATAGCTCTAGTTGGGGTGCTTTTGCAAGAATTAGACCTCACGCCTTCACTTGGAGAACTTGGCTGGTTAGAAGATGATTCGAGTCTGCGTGACATGATAAAGAGAGAAATCCAACAAGAAGAACCCTTTCTCTCAAACGAGGAGATGATGCAGTTATTTTTTGGGTATAAAAACGGGATCTTTAAAAAGGAAAGGAAGCAATGAGGGACATAACGCTTCCAGATTTTAGCATGAATAATGCCCTAATTGAAGCCGCACGTGAAGGAAAGCAAGATAAGGAAACTTTGCTATCCGAAGAAACTACCTACTTGTTTACATCAGTCACGCCAGCAAGCACGCACAGCTTCCACACTTTGCGCCGGTCCCACCAGCTAGCACAATCAGCTTCCCAAGTCACGCCAACTTCCCAACGTTGCCCAAGTTGCACCGGCCCCACCAATTGCGCCGACTTCCCAATGGCCGCCCAAGTCACGCCTGCAAGCACGCAAAGCTTCCACACCTTGCACCGGCCCCACCAATTGCGCCGACTTCCCAATGGCCGCCCAAGTCACGCCTGCAAGAAAGCAAAGCTTCCACACCTTGCGCCGGTCCCACCACCTAGCACAATCAGCTTCCCAACTCACGCCAACTTCCCAACGTCGCCCAAGTTGCACCGGCCCCACCAATTGTGCCAGCCTCCCGATTTGTGCAAAACTACCAGAGGCAAGGATTCCAAATCCTATTTATAAAAGGTCGACAAGCCTCCTCAATTCTCTTTACGGTTTCTTTGTTGATAGTTTGTCACCATCTTATGCTTACCTCGCAACAAAGCCCCCTGTTCGAGGCTAAGTGGGGGACTTAATGTTGATGGTGGTTTTTAAACAAGGGGTAAAATCGTAAAACCCCATGACCTAGTGTTACCCGCAACACATTAACTAAGAGCATTTAACTCAGGTGTAAATAATTAATAGGGGTATTTTTTCAAAATACAAGATTAGGTTTTTCGACACATAACCCTAATTCCAAAACAAAGCCGCACACTGCGCACCATGGCAACAATGCCAAACCAAGCCGCATACTGCGCACCATGGCAACAATACCAAACCAAGCCGCACACTGCGCACCATGGCAACAATGCCAAACCAAGCCGCACACCGCGCACCATGGCAACAATGCCAAACCAAGCCGCACACCGCGCACCATGGCAACAATGCCAAACCAAGCGCGCACTGCGCACCATGGTGCAATGCCAAACCAAGCCGCACACGCGCACCATGGCAACGAGTGCCAAACCAAGCCGCACATCGCGCACCATGGCAATGATGCCAAACCAAGCCGCACACTGCGCACCATGGCAATAGTGCCAAACCAAGCGGCACATCTGCGCACCATGGCAACGAAGTGCCAAACCAAGCCGCTGCCGCGCACCATGGCAACAATGCCAAACCAAGCCGCACACCGCGCACCATGACAACAACGCCAAAACCAAGCCGCACACTGCGCACCATGGCAGCGACGCCAAAACCAAACTACATATCACACTCATTGGCAACCATGCCAAACTAAGCCGCTATGCCATTGGCACATACCAAATATAGCTCCTTAGGCTTGCAAAACGTGCAACTAGGTCAACATGGCCGTACGTGCCATTGGCACATGCCAACGCGTACCACAAGCCATATTTCCAAGCTGCTATGACATTGGCACATACCAAATATAGCGCCCTAGGCTTGCAAAACGTGAAACTAGGTCAACATGGCCGTACGTGCCATTGGCACATGCCAACGCGTACCACACGCCATATTTCAAAGCCGCTATGCCATTGGCGCATGCCAAATATAGCGCCATAGGCTTACAAACCATGCAACCTAGGCCAAGTCGGCCACGCATGCCATTGGCACATGCCAACATGCTCGCTGGTAGCTTTTCCTACCAAAGCCACGGCCCTAACGGCCACGCATGCCATTGGCACTTGCCAACATGCTCGCCGGTAGCTTTTCCTACCAAGGCCACGGACCTAACGGCCACGCATGCCATTGGCACATGCCAGCATGCTCGCTGGTAGCTTTTCCTACCAAGGCCACGACCCTAACGGCCACGCATGCCATTGGCACATGCCAACATGCTCATTCGGGTAGCTTTACCCAAAGCCACGGCCCTAACGGCCACGCATGCCATTGGCACATGCCAACATGCTCACTGGTAGCTTTTCTTACCAAGGCCACGGCCCTAACGGCCACGCATGCCATTGGCACACGCCAACATGCTCGCGGGTAGCTTTTCTTACCAAGGCCACGGCCCATACGGCCACGTATGCCATTGGCACATGCCAACATGCTCGCTGGTAGCTTTTCTTACCAAAGCCACGGCTCTAATGGCCACGCATGCCATTGGCACATGCCAAACACACATGCTGGTAGCCTAACTTGCAAACCGTGCAACCTACCACCAAGGCATTCCGCACATGCCATTGGCACATGCCAAACACACACGCTGGTAGCCTAATTTGCAAACCGTGCAACCTACCACCAAGGAATTCCGCACATGCCATTGGAACATGCCAAACACACACGCTGGTAGCCTAATTTTCAAACCGTGCAACCTACCACCAAGGCATTCCGCACATGCCATTGGCACATGCCAAACACACACGCTGGTATCCTAATTTGCAAACCGTGCAACCTAGCACCAAGGCATTCCGCACATGCCATTGGCACATGCCAAACACACACGCTGGTAGCCTAACTCGCAAACCGTGCAACCTACCACCAAGGCATTCCGCACATGCCATTGGCACATGCCACGCATGCCACTAGCAGCTCTGGCATTGCCACTTACGCTCAACGTACAACCTACCATGAAAGCATTCCGCACATGCCACGCACGCCGCTAGCAGCTCTGGCATTGCCACTTATGCTCGGGGTACAACCCGCAACAAGGGCATTCCGCACATGCCACACGCGCCACTTGCACTCAAGGTGCAACCAACACTCGAGATATCAACACAACCGGGGGATACTTTCCGGGGTTTTGGTTTGGCGGTCACTGACTTGCAGCGTACACTACGCTCATATTAAGAAAGCGTGAAAAGGAATAAAGCGGTCAAATAAATGAGGAAATAATGGTGAAAACATTTTCACCCATTAATATCATGCGGTTACCACCTCCTCCCATTATTTCACCCTTTACTCTCTTCCTTCATGAGGCCAGGGTACGTTTCAATCTCGACTTGTATAAATAGGTCTTACCTATTTCCACCGGACAACAAGTCTCGGTCGGGAGAAAAATACTACACTCTCGGAAAAGGCAACTTTGCAAGCTCTCCAAAAGCTTTCATCTCTTGCAAGCTTCCTAAGCTTTCACTTTTCGATACAAGTCGAGATACTACTCTCCCGAACTACTCTGGTCTCAACACCTTTCTTTGCTTCCCTCCCCAAATCAACCCTTCTCTTCCACTTTGTGACCGAAGCAAGTCTGGAACGGCCATTTCTTGGTTTAGGCCGGACTTATACAGATTGATCTCTCGAATCTATAAAGTGCTCACGTGCAGCACATTTGTTTAGGGTTTAAACCAGTTTCTCACTCATCTACCGAATTTACTGAAATCGGCAGAAACGATTTTCACCCATAAACATCAGGTTATCAAGAAACCAACACTCTTTGGGTTTCCCTTGACCAACAAATAATCTTCACCAAGGTTTAGTACCAATAAGATACAGAACTGGCGCCAACATTGCTCTTCTCCATGCACCAATGCCTCGCACTCATTTCCAGTTTCAATAAGACTCTTAATTTTATCTTCCTTATTATTCTGAATCGCGGACAAAGACAACGGCTTCATTAGCAATCACATAACTCAATGATGGAACCAAATAACTATACTATGTTAACTAAAAAACATTTACCTTGAGTTATTTCCCTCTCAGTTGGAGTCGAATTTTTATCTCATTTAACTTGATTCAACAATTCACCTCAAGAACATCAACACCCATCAATTCAGTTTAACCCATACTCAACAACCTTCATATCCCCCATGGATTCTTAGAAAACCCTGATTCTATTTTGGGGAAGAACGAAAACTCTAATTTTTCCATTTCTCTGATTATGTGCCTCATTGTAGCTAAAATCCTCAAATCAACCAAACAAACTGAGGGCTGCACAACCGGTAGGGTGGGTAGGATATGGCCTATTTCACTACACCATTTTTAAGGATTCGCAACTAAAATTCGTAACGGCCCAGCAGCCGTTATGAATTTGTCTGTTACAAAAAGCCGTTACAACCCAATTGTAACAAGCTCAAGCCGTTACGAATTTTTTTCATAATTCGTAACATGTTTTGGCCGTTACGAATCGTAACATCCTAATTTTTCGAGCGTGCTAATCACACGCTTGGTTACATCAAGGGTGGTCACACTTGGGGTTTCTGGGCCCACGGTTTCTAGCCATCCATCTACACCGTCTATTTCTAAACTAATATCTCTACCTTTCATATTTTTCTCGAGATACCCTCTCAATCAGAAAAACCCTAGATATATTTTCTTTCACAGAATCTACCTCATTAGTGCATCCCCTATCTCTCCGTCATCTCCCTCTACCAAACCAAATTTTCAGAGCAAATTTTTTTTGTTGAGAGAGTGAGAGATATTTTCGGCAGAAAACTCTAGTTTGAAAGTTCTTCAGCAGAAAATCCTTAATCGACTATGAGTGCAAATCAATGAAAATTTCTTGAAGTCATAAGTAACTGAATCTGAAGTTTCAGACGGTGAAGAGGAGTTGATTGAAAGATAACCAACTGAATTTGATGATTTGACTGTCAAAAACAAACGAAAAAGATAAGTTTTATTTCTTATTTTTTCATTTATATCCATCTGTGATTATTATCTAATCGATTTCAAAACCAAATTTTACCGATTTCATGTGGAAATTCTTATTTAATGCTTGATCGAATACGAGATCTATAATCGCTTGACCTTTATTTGTCTATTGAGATTAAAATCTCGAAAATTTTCTACAAAAAATTCTAGAGTTTTCTCGAGCTAAAAGTCCAGAAATCAATCATCTTTAACCCTAATTAAAAATCGATCTTTAGATCCGTGATTAGCATGCTTGCATATTTATTACCCATATTATTGATTTGATTTTTATGAAATTCAAATTTACTATCTCATTTTGAACTTATATCTGTTATTAATATATGGAGGCTGATGGTTTTGGTTTGCTTTATCTTTATCTTGCTGCAATTGAGATTGGTTGATGTACAGAGTGTGATGATGCTTTGAATGAATGGGTTGCTTCGGAAATAAGCTGCAAAGATGATGTTGCTGCTAAGCAAGTGATAGCTTGAGTTGAGTTGTATTGAAAGCTGAAATGATGTTGCAATGCGGAGGTGTAGCTGTTCCAAAACTTACTAACAGAGCTGAAATGTGCTATGGTGTTGTGCAGTGTTGCAATGGTTGTTGGTCTGATAGAAGAGAAGATGCAGTATGCTTAGCACTGAGATAGTGGAACTTCAGATTGGTCTTAAGAACTATGACCCTCAAAAGGACAAGCATTTAAGTTGTTCAATGAAGATTGGTCTCGTCTACATGGAAGTTTGAAGGTTTAAACAAGCTTAACAAGAACAAAAAATTGGTCCGAAGCTTGCAAAGAAGTTTCATGCTTTTCTAGCCTCAGAGGTTGTTATCAAGCAGATTCCTCGTCTTCTTGAACCGGTCTTAACAAGGCAGGACATGTTTTTCCACCAAGAACTATGTACTTAGTAATTTTGTTGCTGCTTAATTAGTCTCACCGTTTAATTATTATGCTTTTGTTTACTAGGA
This sequence comes from Papaver armeniacum, assembly GCA_023531295.1. Lineage (NCBI taxonomy): Eukaryota > Viridiplantae > Streptophyta > Magnoliopsida > Ranunculales > Papaveraceae > Papaver > Papaver armeniacum. The sequence goes on from JAJJWW010000469.1 coordinate 1,081,535, forward strand.
ATCCGAGGTATTCATTACTAATTGTTTATGACCTTGTAGTTATTTGTTCACTTGTCATTTTTTGTTCACCGATGATTGTAATTTTTTGTTTTAGCTTATATTTGGATTATATGCCTCGTGTGTACTGTTTAAGGATAAGGAAGCTGGGGAGGACAAGGCACCTGGTTGATGACATTTTCCTTTTTATATTTTGCTACTCGTACGTTTTTAATTTTTTTTGTTCACTCTTCTCACAATGCTTACGAGCGGTGAAGATTACGAGATACTAGAGACATTATTTGTGTGAGGAAATAAGCATTGTTTCTGAATGGTGCGTTGTTTTTCTTTCCTGTTTGTAGGAGAAGACACTAGAGAGTATGAAAAGGTACTTGAAGAGAAGATAAAAGTTATGCAATGAAGGATGAAGAGAGGAAAGTTGAGTTGGACCAGGAGTTTGTGCTTTCACTAAATGAAAGGAAAGGATGAAATTTTCGTCAAGCTGGTAAAAGTGATTGCTTCCTGTGCACTTGTTCTTTTGTGGCTTCCAATGCACTTGTTCTTGTTGTTTACATTGGTTTACCTTTAAAGTTGATTGCTTCCTATGCACTGGTAAGATTTAGACATCTTGTGTGTTTGAAGATTTTCGAATTGCCCAAGGTATATGGTTGCAAGAGAATTGATGTCCTCAGTCAAGGTGCGGACCCTGTTGTTGCAAGCGCTGGGTGTGGCATTATTAAAGAGGTGAGAATGATGTTTATGCTTTTTATCCCTATAAATACTTGACCCCATTTGTTTAGATTGATCTTATTTGTATGATTGTAACTCACATTGTTGAAATTAGCCATGATATCTAGGGAAGTCGTTGAGTATGTGAGATGTTTTGCACATTTGCAATCCGATGCTAATTTAAAGACAGGGCTGAAGTCAGATGTTGAGGAGTGCTTGAAACTTGGTCCGCTAGAGCTAGTTAAGGTATTTAGTGAATCCTGATGATGTTCATATACTATTGGTCGAGTCTTGTTTGAGCATCTTTCTCTTGCTCGAAGACAATGTTTTCCAATGTTGATTGTTGGAGAAAATTTACATGTTACTTTTTTGCTTGCAGGTATGCGAGAACCATCCTCAAGGAGTTGTTTTGGTGGGACTCAAAGATACGAAGGATGCTCTCAAGTGTATAGGGTTAACGAATGGAAGATGGTACTTACCGGTAGGCTTTCGCGTTCAAAATTATTATTATCTGCATGGTTAATTGCTCAACTGGTAATGGGTATGCATATCCTATATCCTAATGGGTAATGGTAATGGGTATATACATCCCTTAATAAACTAAAAGTATAGCACAACACCTATATCCCTATCTTATTTTGGCTTTGTCTTCCCACTTTGTTGTATGTATGACATTAAAAATTGCGTCCATAGTCACTTAGTTCGAGACCCTTTTGCATTCTTACAAGCGTAACGTAAAGATCGGGTTTGCGATTACTTTTCTGCGATCGATCGGTCACCCATTTTATTTTGTTATTTTTTTCTTTTTATTTCAGGTTTGATGGTAGGCAAGTGCATGCCAAGATAGATGATGGATCCATTAATCATCCGCTATCCAGGGATCTTGAGTATGACGAAGCTCGATTAGGTTGGAGAGCGATTGTTAAGATCTGTAAGTTTCTATGTATTTTCTAAGTTAGAGGAATATGTGAACATAGGAAGTTTCTATGAACTGAACTTAGTAAGTTCCTGTGTATTCTCTTAGTATTTGTTACTTAAGAAAAAAAATTTTGATACTTAGATGACTTTGTGTTTCTTTTTTGTATAAACTAATTTGAATGTGATATGAATTGATCGAGTGTGAAATAAATTTGATTGAAAAAAATATTGTTGAGTGTGGATGATGGAATGATTTGTGTATGCAGGCTATTTGGAATTTTGGCCTACCTGCCGGTCAACATTGACCGGGTCAAAATTGGTCATTGTTGACTAATTTAGACCAGGTCAATATTGACCGGCAGTAATTTTTTTGTTGTTACAAAAATTTTGTAATGGTTCCTATTTATTCTGACTTCATGTTACAAAATAAATTCGCAACGGCTTTGCCATGTTACGATAGTGCCACGTAGTAACGGCCAGTGGCCGTTAATAAGTCGTTGCAAAAAAAATTCGTAACGGCTAGTGGGCCGTTACAAAAAAATTGTAGCACCGTGTTTCGTAACGGTAGTAAACCGTTACAACCCCGATTCATAACTCTCAAAAACCGTTACGATTTGGGAAATTTGGTGTAGTGTTTCGCCACAATACCCGCTGACTGGCGGGTAAGAAATTTTTTACTCGCCACCCTACCCGCCATTAAACGGGTAAAATCCTTCCCGACCCATTAATTGACGGGTCGTGTAAGAAATGGTGGCGGGTATAACCGCGTTTTTTTTTTCTTTCATTCTGTACTTTCTGTGTGACGGACCGGAAAATTACGCCTTTGGCGCGTTGCCCCGCAGGCCGTAAATTCCCCGATGCGCCATGATGATGCTACGATCCGGGCATTAGAGCTAGGAAAATGCACGTCCATTTTCCCTTGCAAACATGCTCTTGGAGCATGATGCAGCTAACTTAGCTTCCACACAGTTCCAACTTACCCTTGTTCTGCGAAGGGTTTATTAAGTAAACCAAAAACTTTCTTAAAACGTCAAAAACGACCTTTTGAGGCCCTAAATGATGGAATTTGGATAAATTCTTGTGAAAACATGTCTTGATCTTTGGGCCGTTTCCTATCAAAATGGACTCCTATTGAGCTAAATTACGACACTCGGGTTTTTAGCCTATGTCGAACGCCTTGATAGGAAGTATGAGCATCCAGTAAATGGAATGCAACTTGCCATCAAGTTTGGACACAATCATCTCTTGCGTAGAGCTACCGAGCTAGATGATATGAGAGGATGAGAATGTCGCAATCATCTCACAGTTAGATGATATGAGCGACAAAGTGCTTTGGACCGGAAATCCGCAACTCATTGCGGGCGCCTACGTACCCTTCCCTACTCTAAAGGGATCAAGCACAGCACCGTAGTTCATCCGCGAAGGACAAGCAACTCATTCCAACTCGTTTGCTAGGTCGTGGCCAAGCAATAGTGGTAATGGCCTAGTCCGTATAGGCTGTTCCGTCAAAATGCATCCAAGTGATGCATGTTCGGTCCGCAATATGGCATAACAATGCGTAAGCACCAAATTCCCTCTTCGCGAGGCTACACAACTATAAATGAGCCTTGGCATCATTTATACTCTTCCGGCTAAGTTATGAATCTTACTTGGTACATAGTCTGCATATGCACCTTCAACCAACTACCCCTCCTATATATGTCTTAATGGAATTTCTACAAGTATAGAAAGGGGAGCATATTGACATGCTTGCTTCACTATTCATGGTCGTTGCCATGAATTTCTGAATGACCGGCCAAGATGGATGTACATTCAGTCCTGGCTCACATGCCAGTTCCACTGTCCGGCCATGTGGGCCGTCCACTGCCAACCCGATGTCCGGCTTTGTTGGCCGTCCACTGCCAACCCGCATGTTGGCCGTCCACTGCCAACCCGATGTCCGGCCATGTTGGATGTACATTTTCAAGGTCATATACCCAACTGACCTTATGCATCACTTGATGCAAGATTGGCTCTTGGCCAATGTAGCTTCCAACCAATGCCATATTGGCCTTAGCCAATATGCATATGCGATGTGCCTTACTTGGCACCAGATATTGCCAGAGGCCATATACATCTCACCATGCAAAGGAAGCTTTGGATGAAGCTTTATCATAAGCAAATGGCGCATCTTTTAGCACGTGCCATGCTAAAAACACAGGGTGTTACATTCTGGTTACTAGTACTTTCTGTGTATACAAAAAATGCTTCCCAAAAAACAAAAAAACAAATCTTCCAACAACAAAGCAAATAAGAGCTAGCCTATCTAATGGTACTGCCAATCTAACGGGGGGAAAATGAACAAACAAAAGCATCCTGCTAGGCACAAAGCCATTTGTAGTCTCAACAAACAAAAGTTCTATTCTTTTCAAAATGGACAAGGAATCCCATCATAATTCCATGTTCTTCACGTAACCTTGTTCTTCATATAAGAGTATCATCATCAAAAGCTCTTCATATGACCTTCTTATTTAATCATCATCTACCATGATGGAATACGTACTAAGATCACCAAATAAAGCTTCATAACAACAAATAAAGCCAATCAACATCAAAATCTCTTTATACGTTACATATCAAAGCTGATTAAGAAAGATTAATTAAGAGCCGAAGCATATCAACAATGCAGAATCATGAAAAGAGAACGAGGTTCAAAAGACAACGAGTTTCAAAAGACAATAGTATATATTATATATTACTGCAAACAGTTGAACCACTTTACAAACTAAATGAACACAAAGAGACAAAACAGAAATAGTCACTCTGTCGCATTGTAATTATCACTTGTTTTTCTTCATTAAGCCAAAAGAGGGGGCACTCTCTGTACATAGCATAGAGAAGATAAAGAAATTATACAAAGTGCTGAGGCCACTGGAATTTAACACAGAGAAAACATTAGTACATACTGTATATTACTCTCTGCATAACAACGAATGATATAATGTAAAGCCATAGAAAATTAACAAAGGAAGGAACAACCCAATTGATCCACAAAAACACTCTTATAAACATGCACTGCTGAGTTAAGGATATTAAGTTACAACCGAAGTCTTGTAGCGAAATCTTTTCAACTAGCACACTAGTGTCACTCTCGAAATTACATGTGTCAGATTGAGTTTCATATCTTACTTCAGAATTGAGAGCAGAAAACGTTATTTTCAAAAGACATCATAACTTAATTAACGTAAGGGTAGAAAACTCATGTTTAACTTCATCAAGACTGGGGCTTGGGCTTGTTTAACTTTAAACCAACATACCCCCTGACAAACCAGTTCAAAAAGTAACCCACCATAAAAAGCAAGCACAATAATTCAATCGACCTTGTACAGCAAAAGCAGAACCTCTCCCCCTAAAACACTATTTATTTTCACACTTGAAGAAATTACATAGGAAGAACAACATAACAAGCATGAACAAATACTTATTAAAAGTCGAGAACCTAATACTCACATGACAAATTTCCTATACCAATGTATACCCAACTATATAACCCACCAGTAAAATACTTGCATAGAATCCATCTAATCAATGAAACAGAAAGCTATATCACAACTTGATAATAAAAAAATTGGTCTAAAGCAAAAACCTGCGCAAGAGCAATCAAATACTATTTTTCACACAAAGTTCACACTAGAAAATCTCACCCTGAGTAAAAATCTTTAGGCAAATACACATCCCTCACTTGTCCAAATATTTCAAATGGAATTCGAAGGTCTTCAGGCCTGCAAAGAATTAAACACCACAGCATTATTAAACATACAAAATCATCAAAATCCACAAATACCCAAGACATAATGAGGAATGTTCCTATATGAGGATTACTATATCGAGGAAATAGATGTAACCCTGACATATTTATTGATTTTTCCTTCGATCCCCGCCTACCTCCATTTATTAACCACATACGGTTTCATATTTACTCCATTGGTTTAGTCAACTGAACGACTTTGATTCCTATGGGTCTTATTTAAATACTTCTAGTATAAGTTACACATTTGATGGCATCACGCGTGAACAAAGCTTATAAAATGTGCTTGTTGGGGTTTTTATCGTTAAAATATATGTATGACCTGAGTTAAACAAGAGTCACATGCCTAAGCCTAATCAAGCAGCTAAACTTGCAAATAGAAATCAAACTTTGCCATTCCTACAAGTCCTGGTAAGTAGACACTCCAAGCAATTCAAAAGAGAATCATGACAAGAGAATCATATATCTTACCGCAGAAGGCAATACAAGTGAAAAAGCTTTAGCCCTCTGTAACTTCTATTTAATAGATGCAGATAATTTCTTGGCATGAAAAAGAAGAGCACAATCAAGGACTAATCAGATTGCATAATTTTCACTAGAAACAATTGGAAATGTTGGTTACATTCATACATGCTGGTACCTACAAAATAGACATTCATAGTCATAAAAGGATCCATATATATTTACAGTTGAATTTCAGGTACTTTTTAACAGTTTTACTCATCAACCACTATTCCAAAGGATCCGGAAGTAATTACTAGAAAGAGTAACATACAATATCATCAATAGACATCTTATATCATCAGTAGTTTAGTTTTACAGGATATTTTTCTTTATTGTCATATGTGAATTAGTGTTGGAAATTTGAATAGAAATTAAGTTAGTTACAACCAATTTGTGAAGGGTTGTGTCTATTCATATAAACCCTTTCAATGGATGTGTCTCTCCACTAAGGGATGTGACTTTTCATGAAAGGACTTCTCCAAAATTCACATATAGACCTATATAAACCCCACATATTCTCCATTTCATGTATATGTTTTTAGAGTCATAAAACTAGTACTAGAAATTTAAGAGTTTGCATGTGTCTTCAAGAGTTAAAGGAGAGTTTGTGCTACATCCATTCGCGTTCGCTGTTCGGTGTTATCGAAGTGCTGCGAAAAACATCGAGGTATTGTTGAATGTTGGAGACATATGCCGCTAAATATGTAACATCATTATATACAGGGCATCAAATGTCTTAAGCAAAGAGATTACTCGCCTCAATACACCCAAGTAAGTCTGTTTAAGTTTTGTGATTGATCATCTCTTTTGTATCATTCTTTTCTTGTTTTGTTGTTGGTATTACGAGATGTAATACATAAGTGAAAACCATGTTACAAAGAGTTGTAACGGATCGGTGGATAATACACGAGTTGTATTATTGGAGAATCGGTAACAAAGATATTTATCCAACAATTAGACTCATATGAGTTGAAACTATGTTGATCAAAAAAAGTAACCCCTCAATCCCAGAATCGTAAGCTTACTCATAGTTGGGGATTACCTAATAATAACATTAGAAGATCACTAACTAAATTAAAATCAACTTTCAGTAAACCCCAAAAATCAATTTAGAAAAACCTAGAAATTACTTCAAATAACTTCACAATTAACTTCTAATCAGAAAGAATCCAACCTTTGATGAATTTGGAATTGTACTTCAACTCGAGATCGTATCCTGCAACATGCATGAAATCGTAAAACTCTAAAAGTTTTTCAATCAATTAAACACAAAAAAAATAAAATGAAACAAAATCAACTTTGCAGAGGATCTTACCTTGAACCAATCGATTAAAGGGTTTTAAACGAGACCCTGAAAGGTGAACATGAGATCGAGAAGTGTAAGGTAGAGGAGAAATGGTTGAAGGAGAAAACTGGGAAGAAAGGGGCTGGGATTTTTTGTGTTCGATTTGAGAAAAGAGACAGGGAAAGGAAAAAACAGTTTCTATTTTACCCCTGATGTGTTTTAAAATAACAAAACTATATAAGGATTAACTTGTCTTTTCAATATTAGAAGGGTAGGCGGGTAGGATAGGATAATTTCGTGCTTTACCCGTCATCCTACCCATATAATGGCGGGTCAGAAATCTCTAACCGTCACCCTACCCGCCAAATAGTGGGTAGGATAGGATACAGTTAAAACACTGGCGGGTAGGGTAGGATTGGCGGGTATGGGTAGGGTATGTGCACCCCTGTTAAAAACATCTTCTTCATAGTATGTTCCTAAAACCCATCTTCAATTACTCGATTTCAAAACCAATTTCATATTGAATCAATCATTGACCCTTAAAAACCCTAATTACACTATCTGAACTACCTTTTCTTATTCCTCCCGAGCCTAATCAACAACAAGCTCGACTCCTCCATCATCATACAACTTCATTACTGATTTTCTTCAATTGATTCTCACTTTGAACTCATAAATCTCTCGCAAGTGAAGGACAAGGAGATGGTAGTTTCTGGTTCTGTGAACCAAAATCGAGAGAAGAGGAAGAAGAAGGAGAAAACAAAAACAAATTGAAATTTTTGGAGGTGTCCGGGAGTCGATCCCATGACCTCTACCTCGAGTTTTACTAAAACACCCTTAACAATTTAATGATTTCCAACCTCCGTGTCCTTTTTTCTGTCCGTGAAATTGACGCAATTACCCTTCTTTTTTCAGCTATCTACGAAAACGTCTAAAAGAAAAGAAAAAAATAAATTATTCCTGGGTCTTTTTTTAGGGGCATTTTTGGATATTCATTAATGGACAGACACCAAATCCAATCTTTTTGTGTCAAATTGGAAAAAAAAGTCAAGTCCCACATTGACACAAAGTCACCATATATAGAATTCTCCCTCGCTTCGCTCGGTCGGCCTAATAAAAAAAAGGGTGCTTCTTTATATACCCACTAAAAACACTAACAGTACCCCTTTATCTGCGTACCCTCTAAGACAATTTTCCTACCCATCAAAACGTATACTTTTGTGTACCCCCGAATATATATCACCGATATATTCTTTCTGAGAAATACATTAAACTTTATATTCACCTATCAGTGATAAACAAAATTTCTTTTACGATCACCTTGTAGGGGTTAAATATCGCATGCGTAGATATCATGTGAAACGATACTATTATAAGGAGGCGAACGTACTCGCACGTAGCATATTCCGGATGACGAAGCTGATGACGTCATCAGGTCACGAATAAACTGAGGAATCTGTACGAAGTTAAAGAATATGTGCGAGAAGACTCAATACACGGGTGCGAAGACATCACACCACATATCCGAAAATAGGGGATTTATTAGCTATCCTCCACTATGTAAAAATCCTATATATAGGACCAACCACCCTTGTGTTGAAGGAGAGATCTTTTAGGAGAGTTGATATAGAACTTTAGGAGAGAGAAAGTCATTTGCTTCCCAAGTTAGGGTTTTATCTCCTTTCTTTGTATTGATTTCTAAACTTAATAAAATTCTTCTAAGTGTTCTTCACAATGATTTCCTAGTTTATTATAGAGATTATCAAAGGGGTGTAGTAGTGGGATTTTCTACTACTACACATCTCATCAGTTGGAATCTTGCCGAGTTCAAGTCGACGTTGAAAGAAACTCGGAGATTTGATGCCGACAAAGTTTGATTCTTGTTGTTTTAGTTAAGAGGATGGGGTTTTTCTGCCATGAAGATGAACCTGCTGCCATGGTTGTGAATGAACAGTGAGGGATTAGGAATTGAATTAGCGTTTAAATTGAATTAGTAACATGGTTTTTGTTGGAATTTGAAATTGCAGGTGAGCTTAGTTAAAAAAGACGAATAACGGTTTTAACAAACAAAACCCATCCAAGCATCTCCGTTGTAATGTTTTTTTTTCTTCTTCTGTTGTGTTTTATGTCTTTACTCTTTACTATTGTTCAAGTTGTATTGCAAGCACATGGAAACCCGTGAATTTTCGGGATTACACTCGAACATTTCCCCCCCAAAAAGAAGGTAGTGCTATACCCGCATAGTAACTAATTAAGATCTTGCTTTGTGTTGTATCAAGAGCTTCATTTTTCAAACGGAAGAAAGACTTCATCAGTTCCATTCGAGGTTAGTTACGATTTAAAATGACATGCAGCAATTTTGAGAAAGTGATTAAATAGTGTGCATTATATACCCTGAGTTCATCACGATATGGTTTAATCTCCAAACTTTCCAAACTGGATTCTAATGATTTCATTGTTGAATTATCTAGGGTTTTTTCATGTTCTTTCATGACGTAAAATCTTTTTTGTGTTATCTAACAATTAAAATTACTTTGGAAGAAAGATTTTTTAGGGATTTTATTACGCATATATATAGCGATTTATTTATTTTGCGGATTTTATATTTTAGATATCTCCACTCCTTTAAAACACTAAGTCATATAAGCTCCCACGTCGCACGGTGAGTATAACACCCTACTCTAATTAAATTAGATAAAAGCTTTCACACAGAGAAATTCTGGAGAGGACAAGTGGCGGAACTCTATTGGTCGAGACACTAAAAACTAGGTTACGTTCTGTTGACACCCTGTATTTAACTGACCGTTTATAACACCGTTAGGGAAAACGTGGGTATACAACACTTATGTGAATAATTACAGCTAACTAATAACTTACACTTGGTTTACACCCAATATTAACTTGGACGTTACTAACGCCAGTTAGGTGGACAAAACAACCGTGAGTTCTGTCCCAGTTATTTTCTGGCTCTCCTTATTCTCCCAAAATCTCTTTCTTTCTCATTAACCTTATGCCGCCGAGAAAAATACTTCTTTTTTCTCATATTCTGCAGATTGATGGAGACGAAGCTAATCTTCTTACTGGATTTTGATTTCACGGGTAACATATTCACTGCTGAGAATTTTAAAGAAACTTTTGATTTTTCTCTTTTTATTTTGCAGTCGATTATAGGGTTTCAATCCAGATCTCTGTCTGTTGTTATTTTTTTTCCTTCTCCGTCTGGGTTGCACAGACGCGGACGCATAGACGCGGACACGACACGACGCTGACGCGGACACTACAAAATTTTCAAAAAACTAGGACGCGGACACGTATATACATATTTTATTATATATTATTTATATATATAATCATTTATTTATAAAACAAAGTCAAGTATTTCGACCCTAAAAATTAGAAAACGATGTTATATATGTATAAATTTCAAAAGAAATGAAGATATCGTTTGTTTATACACGCCGAATGTCAAATAACCAGTCACTATTAAACACATAGCAAAATCAAAATGCATTCTTAGATCAACACATGTCCAACTAAGGGTATACGTGATGTCATTTCCAATTACAAAATCCGAATGAAGACCTAAATTATTGATTTAAATGTTTGTCTTTCTTCATTTGGTTAATAATAGTAAAAATAAAGGAAAAAATTTATATAAAAATGAAAAAAAAATTCGTCAGACACGCGTCATCGGTGCGTCCAAACCAGACGCACGCAGGACGCGCAAATTGATGCGTCGGACACGCGTCATGTCAGTATCCCACGCGCGTCCCGTGTCCGTCGCGAGTCGGACGCGGACACGGCTCAAGAAATGGAGCGTCCGTGCAACCCTGTTCTCCGTCATACTTATTGATTATTGTTCCATATTTTTTTATCGCAGGTGATAATATATAAATCTGCAAGATATGGATATGCTGCTAGAAGAAGATGTAGCTCTGAAAGAGGATTAAACGGTAAGCTAAATTAGGGTTTTAAATGGATTGATAATTTTATGTGAAATTGATGACGATATTGATCAATAAAAGATGGGTTTTCTGTTGTGATGACAATATAAAAGTATTAGGAGTTGATTTACAAATTCCAGTAAAGATTTGGGATAGCTAGGGTTTCTGTTTTTTCCTAATATTAAGATTTTGTTGAATCTGAAAGTAGATAAGAGCTATTCTTTGTTTTTAATAGCAGGTATTCAGTGAGGTATTCAGTGCATCCGTTTAGAAGTTCTCATGTACAATTATAATATGTTGGTGTTCTTAAGCTTCTCATTTAAGCTTATTAGATTTATCTATTTAATAGGTATATTAAATAGAAGTTCTAAGACATTTATAAAATATTATGAATCCAAGTGCACTTTAAAAGGGTTGTTGGACATAAGAATTTGTTTTACATTGATGAAAAGGATGTTGAGTTCAGAAATGTAAGAAGTTACTCATGATTTTCGTGCACTATCTAAGTTACGTACATTTTCGAACCTTTTGTTTTATACAGTTGTTTATGGGTGAAAATCGTTTCTGCCGATTTCGGTAAATTCGGTAGGTGAGTGAGAAACTGATTCAAACCCTAAACAAATGTGCTGCATGTGAGCACTTTGTAGATTCGAGAGATCAATCTGTACAAGTCCGGCCTAAACCAAAAATGGCCGTTCCAGGACTTGCTTCGGTCACAAAGTGGAGGAGAAGGGTTGATTTGGGGAGGAAGCAAAGAAAGGTGTTGAGACCGAGAATAGTTCGGGGAGAGTAGCGTCTCGACTTGTATCAAAAAGTGAAAGCTTAGGAAGCTTGCAAGAGATGAAAGCTTTTTGAAGAGCTTGCAAAGTTGCCTTTTCCCGAGAGTGTAGTATTTTTCTCCGACCAGAGACTTGTTGTCTGGTGGAAATAGGTAAGACCTATTTATACAAGTCGAGATTTGAAACGTACCCTGGCCTCATGAAGGAAGAGAGTAAAGGGTGAAATAATGGGAGGAGGTGGTAACCGCATGGTGTTAATGGGTGAAAACGTTTTCACCATTATTTCCTCTTTTATTTGACCGCTTTATTCCTTTTCACGCTTTCTTAATGTGAGCGTAGTGTCTGCTGCATGCTGTGACCGCCAAACCAAAACCCTAGAAAGCATCCCCCAGTTTGTGTTGATGTCTCGAGTGTTGGTTGCATCTTGCGTGCAAGTGGTGCTGCTAGGGACGCATGTGGCATGTGCCAATGGCATGTGCGTAATGCCTTCGATGCGAGTTGCACCTCGAGCGTAAGTGGTAATGCCAGAGCTGCTAATGGCGTGTGTGGCATGTGCCAATGGCATGTGCGGAATGCCTTGGTGGTAGGTTGCACGGTTTGCAAGTTAGGCTACCAGTGTGTGTGTTTGGCATGTGCCAATGGCATGTGCGGAATGCCTTGGTGGTAGGTTGCACGGTTTGCAAGTTAGGCTACCAGCGTGTGTGTTTGGCATGTGCCAATGGCATGTACGGCCATGTTGACCTAGTTGCAAGTCTTGCAAGCCTAGGGCGCTATATTTGGCGTGGGCCAAAGGCATAGCGGCTTGGAAATATGTCCTGCGATACGTGTTGGCATGTGCCAATGGCACGTACGGCCATGTTTGCCTAGTTGCAAGTCTTGCAAGCCTAGGGCGCTATATTTGGCGTGGTCCAAAGGCATAGCGGCTTGGAAATATGGCCTACGATACGTGTTGGCATGTGCCAATGGCACGTACGGCCATGTTGACCTAGTTGCAAGTCTTGCAAGCCTAGGGCGCTATATTTGGCGTGGGCCAAAGGCATAGCCGCTTGGAAATATGGCATGCGATACGTGTTGGCATGTGCCAATGGCACGTACGGCCATGTTGACCTAGTTGCAAGTCTTGCAAGCCTAGGGCGCTATATTTGGCGTGGGCCAAAGGCATAGCGGCTTGGAAATATGGCTGCGATACGTGTTGGCATGTGCCAATGGCACGTCGGCCAAGTTGACCTAGTTGCAAGTCTTGAAAGCCTAGGGCACTATATTTGGCGTGGGCCAAAGGCATAGCGGCTTGGAAATATGGCTGCGATACGTGTTGGCATGTGCCAATGGCACGTACGGCCATGTTGACCTAGTTGCAAGTCTTGCAAGCCTAGGGCGCTATATTTGGCGTGGGCCAAAGGCATAGCGGCTTGGAAATATGGCTGCGATATGTGTTGGCATGTGCCAATGGCACGTACGGCCATGTTGACCTAGTTGCAAGTCTTGCAAGCCTAGGGCGCTATATTTGGCGTGGGCCAAAGGCATATCGGCTTTGAAATATGGCCTGCGATACGTGTTGGCATGTGCCAATGGCACGTACGGCCATGTTGACCTAGTTGCAAGTCTTGCAAGCCTAGGGCGCTATATTTGGCGTGGGCCAAAGGCATAGCGGCTTGGAAATATGGCCTGCGATACGTGTTGGCATGTGCCAATGGCACGTACGGCCATGTTGACCTAGTTGCAAGTCTTTCAAGCCTGGGCGCTATATTTAGCGTGGGCCAAAGGCATAGCGCCTTGGAAATATGGCATTGTTGCCATGGTGCTCCGCGTGCGGCTTGGTTTGGCATTGTTGCCATGGTGCGCAGTGTGCGGCTTGGTTTGGCATTGTTGCCATGGTCTGCTTGATATGCGCTTGGTTTGGCATTGTTGCCATGGTGCGCAGTATGCGGCTTGGTTTGGCATTGTTGCCATGGTGCGCATGATATGCGGCTTGGTTTGGCATTGTTGCCATGGTCTCTGTGATATGCGGCTTTGTTTGGCATTGTTGCCATGGTGCGCAGGTGCGGCTTGGTTTGGCATTGTTGCCATGGTGCGCGAGATGCGGCTTGGTTTGGCATTGTTGCCAAGGTGCGCGAGGGTGCTGGCTTGGTTTGGCATTGTTGCCATGGTGCGCGTGGTGCGGCTTGGTTTGGCATTGTTGCCATGGTGCGCAATATGCGGCTTGGTTTGGCATTGTTGCCATGGTGCGCATGAGATGCGGCTTGGTTTGGCATTGTTGCCATGGTGCGCAGATATGCGGCTTGGTTTGGCATTTGTTGCCATGGTGCGCAGGGTGCGGCTTGGTTTTGGAATTAGGTTCTGTGTTGAAAACCCTAACTGGGTATTTTGAAAAAATACCCTCATTAATTGTTTACACTGAAAGTTAAATGCTCTTAGTTAATGTGTTGCGGGTAACACTAGGTCATGGGGTTTTATGATTTTACCCCTTGTCTAAAAACCACCAAAGAACATTAAGTCCTGCTTAGCTCGGAGCAGGGGGCTTTGTTGCGAGGTAAGCATAAGATGGTGACAAACTATTAACAACAAAACGTAAGGAAAATTGAAGGAGGCTTCCACGACCTTTTTATAAATAGGGTTTGGAATCCTTGCCTCGGGTAGTTTTACTGAATCGGGAGGGCCGGCACAATTGGTGGGGCCGGTGCGGCTTGGGCGACGTTGGGAAGTTGGCATGAGTTGGGAAGCCGAGTGTGCTAGTTGGTGGGACCGGCGCAAAGTGTGGAAGTCTTGCGTGCTTGCAGGCGTGACTTGTGCGACCATTGGGAGGTCGGCGCAATCGGTGGGGCCGGTGCAACTTGGAAGCCGTGCTTGCAGGCGTGACTTGTGTAAATAAAGAGGAAGTAGGCGTTTCTTCAGACAGCAAAGTTTCCTTATTTTGCTTTCCTTCACGTGCGGCTTCAATTAGGGCATTGTTCATGCTAAAATCTGAAAGCGTTATGTCCCTCATTGCTTCCTTTCCCTTTTAAAATCCCGTATTTATACCCAATGCTTTAGCATCATATTCCTTTGTTTGAGAAAAGATTCTTCTTGTTGGATTTCTCTCTTTGTCATGTCACGCTAGATTCGAGTCATCTCTAACCAGTCGGGTTCTCGGATGAGGCGCGAGGGTCTGATTGTTGCATGAGCATCCCAACAAATGTTATTCGGGTTAAGAAAATCATACTAGGTATGTTTTCTTCTTCTTTGTGACGACACACACTTTAACGCTTGTTGTGTAAATGGGAAATTTCCTTTTTGTGCAGAGATATCTGTTGGAGCATGCGTCACAATTATATTGAGGATGACCTAGTTGTTCCCCTTCCTTCAAGTCCGAGCTTGTCGATTGCTGCAGATTTGGAGAATCTTGATTTAGGGCTATCTTGCCATGAATACCCTTCTGCAGGTTTATCGTTTTGGGACTCGTATGAGGTGTCTCTCCTACAATTATCGGAATGTTGGTGGTTTCTTGGTGCGGAAAAGAATTCGTAGCCCTTTATACGAGGATATGGAAGACGTACGGCCATATTGCTACCAGGAGCGTGGTGAGGTGTTGTTCGTCCGCTTTGGTTTCCGTAGTGAACTGTCTTTTGCCAATGATTGCTAAGATGGAGAATGTGCCCATTCATGCTGTTGTGGAGTCAGCCATTCAAAAGTGGGAGAACATGGTGTCTACCTGCGAATCCATTGGCTTCGTATTGAAATTCGATAACTGGTAAGAAAGAAAGTAAAAGCGGAGAAAATGCCTGGACGTTCACACTTTTGATGTAGCATGTTGTAGGGAATGATTAGGCGTAGTACGCCTTAAGCCATTTCCATTGATAACCTGTCTCTAGCTTTCCCCATCTTCTTTGATGATCTTGTAGTGCTTCTTTGTTATATGCTTTAGTGATTATGTACGGCTCTTCCAATTTGGGAGAAAACTTCGGTGCTGATCGTCTTGCTGGATGTATTTGGCGGTTTTTAGCACCAGATCTCCTTCCTTGAAAACCACAGGTTTTACATGGTCATTGTCAGACGCATACTGAAATCTGTTCTGTATATTTGTGCATGTTCCTCTGCGAGATCTTTTGGAGTCTAGAGTATCCAGTTCCGCACTCGGCATTGAGTGATTGGCTTTATTCCAATGGGGTCCGCTCATTTGTGGCATTAAGCGGATGGGATCTTGATTTCACGGAGGATCGCGTCTCTCAAGTAGTTCCTGTACTTGCTTGTTAGCGAAAGGTGTGCCGTTGTCGGTGATGATGTGTTTAGGTACGCCAAAGCGGCAGATGATGAATGCCGTGATTGTGGCTCCAGTGGTTCCTTTCAGCGGGACAGCCTCAACCCACTTGGTAAAGTACTCGGTCGTGGTTATTATGTACTCATGATATTTTGAGGATGGGGGGTTGATCTTCCCGATGATGTCGAGTCCCCAGCTATAAAAAGGCCACGGGCTACTTATTGCGTGCAAGGGTGTTGGAGGCGCGTGGATGAGGTTTCCATGAACGGCATTCTCGGCATTTCCGAGCCGAAGGTAGCGGCGTCGTCTTCCATGGTCGGCCAATAGTACCTCTCGTGTATCTGCAGGAATAATTTCTATTTTCCTTGGTGTTCGCCTTCGTGCATTTCTCTTAACATAACTGGGGCCTCTGTGTCGTCCAAACACCTTAGTAGACCTCCCCCGAAACTCTTGCGATATAAAACCCCATCATGGAACACGAACCTTTGGACTTGTCTTAGTTTGACGCATCCTCTTTGTTAGTAGGAAGAATGCCATCGCGAAGGAAAGTGATGTACGGCTCCACTTGATCCCAGTATGGCTGATGTTGAGGATTTATTGACATGGGGCGCACAGCAATTTGGACACGCTTTTGGAGCAATCGGGATTGGGTTTCCATCTCCGGCCCGGTAAGTATCCAAGTCGTTGTAAACTTGACGGTAGAGGGTCACCTGTGATGTTATTCCACGGACTTGGCATGAATATGCTCAAGCCATTTGCTATGCTTCCTCTTTCCCGAGACACCTTGTGGAGAGCCGTCTGGATTTGGTGATCTGAGAACACCTTGAAGCATAAAGAAATTGGAAGGTCTTGAGGTCAACCTTCCCTTGAAAGAGTGAGTTGTTGAGTTCTTGAATGATAGGAGTTCTCCAGTCGTCATCTTGGCTTTCTCGGGTTGTGAAAGCCACGTTGAAGCTATCGTTCACCGTTTTATCGTCGGGGTTTCCTCGGTTCCTTGAATCATGACTTTGAGGCTAGTGTAGCTAAGCAATCGGCATGCTTATTCTTCTCGGCCGACATGTGTGATGGTTGCCCAATGAAATAATTGAGTAGTTTTTGTGCTTCAGCCCTGTATGGTGCCAGGCGTTAGTTCCTTCAATGCATAGATCCCGTTTACCTGGTTGATGGGTAATTTGGAATCTCCTCTTATCTCTAAAC
Source organism: Papaver armeniacum (assembly GCA_023531295.1). NCBI lineage: Eukaryota > Viridiplantae > Streptophyta > Magnoliopsida > Ranunculales > Papaveraceae > Papaver > Papaver armeniacum. Next base: position 1,098,888 of record JAJJWW010000469.1, read on the forward strand.
GCGTGGCCCGAGGCTTGTTTAGCTAGTGATAGTCCGATGAGGAAAGCTTCGTATTCGTTTGAGTTATTGGTGCACGGAAAGTCTAGCTTGAAAGAGTGCGAAGACTTCTCGGCCCAGGAGATACTAGTACAACACCCGCTCCTCCGGTATTAGTCTTTGGGTGGAAGAGCGTCGAAGAACAGTAGCCACGTTTCTTCTTTGACTAAAAAGATATCCTGGAAGATCTCCGGGAGATCTTCTCGTAGTCTGCGGTATCTTCTCCGGGAATGTCGCTAGCACAGTCCGCAATGACTTGTCCCTTTAACAGTGCGCTAACGGGTCCGCAAAGTTGGACCAGGCGTTTGTGCTTTCACTAAATGAAAGGAAAGGATGAAATTTTCGTCAAGTGGTAAAAGTGATTGCTTCTTTGTGCACTTGTTCTTTTGTGGCTTCCAATGCACTTGTTCTTGTTGTTTACATTGGTTTACCTTTAAAGTTGATTGCTTCCCATGCACTTGGTAAGATTTAGACATCTTGTGTGTTTGAAGATTTCGAATTGCCCAAGGTATATGGTTGCAAGAGAATTGATGTCCTCGAGTCAAGGTGCGGACCTGTTATTGCAAAGCTATTTGGGTGTGGCATTATTAAAGAGGTGAGAATGATGTTTATGCTTTTATCCCTATAAATACTTGACCCCATTTGTTTAGATTGATCTTATTTGTATGATTGTAACTCACATTGTTGAAATTAGCCATGATATCTAGGGAAGTCGTTGAGTATGTGAGATGTTTTGCACATTTGCAATCCGATGCTAATTTAAAGACCGGCTGAAGTCGAGATGTTGAGGAGTGCTTGAAACTTGGTCCGCTAGAGCTAGTTAAGGTATTGATGAATCTGATGATGTTCATATACTATTGGTCGAGTCTTGTTTGAGCATCTTTCTCTTGCTCAAAAACAATGTTTTCCAATATTGATTGTTGGAGAAAATTTACATGTTACTTTTTTGCTTGCAGGTATGCGAGAACCATCCTCAAGGAGTTGTTTTGGTGGGACTCAAAGATACGAAGGATGCTCTCAAGTGTATAGGGTTAACGAATGGAAGATGGTACTAGGTAGGCTTTCGCGTTCAAAATTATTATTATCTGCATGGTTAATTGCTCAACTGGTAATGGGTATGCATATCCTATATCCTAATGGGTAATGGTAATGGGTATATACATCCCTTAATAAACTAAAAGTATAACACAACACCTATATCCATATCTTATTTTGGCTTTGTCTTCCCACTTTGTTGTATGTATGACATTAAAAATTTGCGTCTATAGTCACTTAGTTCAGACCCTTTTGCATTCTTACAAGCGGAAACAGAAAAGATCCGGGTTTGCGATTTCTTTTCCATGATCGATCGGTCACCCATTTTATTTTGTTATTTTTTCTTTTTATTTCGGGTTTGATGGTAGGCAAGTGCATGCCAAAGATAGATGATGGATCCATTAATCATCTTGCTATCCAGGATCTTGAGTATGACGAAGCTCGATTAGGTTGGAGAGCGGAGTGCAGGATCTGTAAGTTTCTATGTATTTTCTAAGTTAGAGGAATATGTGAACATAGGAAGTTTCTATGAAGCGAACTTAGTAAGTTCTGTGTATTCTCTTAGTATTTGTTACTTAAAAAAAAATTTTGATACTTAGATGACTTTGTGTTTTTTTTGTATAAACTAATCGAATGTGATATGAATTGATCAGTGTGAAATAAATTTGATTGAAAAAATATTGTTGAGTGTGGAGGATGGAATGATTTGTGTATGCGAGGCTATTTGGAATTTTGGCCTACACTGCCGGTCAACATTGACCAGGGTCAAAATTGGTCATTGTTGACTAATTTAGACCAGTCAATATTTAAAACAATAATTTTTGTTGTTACAAAAAATTTTGTACCAGTTCCTGTTATTACAGCTTCATGTTACAAAATAAATTCATAGAACGGCTTTGCCATGTTACGATAGTGCCACGTAGTAACGGCGGTGGCCGTTAATAAGTCGTTACAAAAAAATTCGTAGCGACTGAGTGGGCCGTTACAAAAAAATTATAGCACCGTGTTTCGAGCGGTAGTAAACCTTTACAACCCGAATCGTAACTCTCAAAAACCGTTCGATTCAGGGGAAATTTGGTGTAGTGTTTCGCCACAATACCCAGCTGGCGGCGGGTAGAAATTTTACTCGCCACCCTACCCGCCATTAAGCGGGTAAAATCCTTCCCGACCCATTAATTGACGGGTCGTGTAAGATATGGTGGCGGGTATAACCGCGTTTTTTTTCTTTCATTCTCAGTACTTTGTGTGACGGACTGAGGAAAATTACGCCTTTGGCGCGTTGCCCCGCAGGCCGTAAATTCCCCGATGCGCCATGATGATGCTACGATCCGGGCATTAGAGCTAGGAAAATGCACGTCCATTTTCCTTGCAAACATGCTCTTGGAGCATGATGCAGCCTAACTTAGCTTCCATACAGTTCCCAACTTACCCTTGTTTGCGAAGGGTTTATTAAGTAAACCAAAACTTTCTTAATACGTCAAAACGACCTTTTGAGGACTTAAATGATGGAATTTGGCTAAATTCTTGTGAAAACATGTCTTGATCTTTGGGCCGTTTCCTATCAAAATGGACTCCTATTAAGCTAAATTACGACACTCGGGTTTTTAGCCTATGTCGAATGCCTTGATAGGAAGTATGAGCATCCAGTGAATGGAATGCAACTTGCCATCAAGTTTGGACACAATCATCTCTTGCGTAGAGCTACCGAGCCAGATGATATGAGAGGCCAGAATGTCGCAATCATCTCACAGTTAGATGATATGAGCGACAAAGTGCTGGACCGGAAATGCTGCAACTCATTGCGGCTGCCTACGTACCCTTCCCTACTCTAAAGGGATCAAGCACAGACTGTAGTTCATCCGCGAAGGGACAAGCAACTCATTCCAACTCGTTTGCTAGGTCGTGGCCAAGCAATAGTGGTAATGGCCTAGTCCGTATAGGCCGTTCCGTCAAAATGCATCCAAGTGATGCATGTTCGGTCCGCAATATGGCATAACAATGCCTAAGCACCAAATTCCCTCTTCGCGAGGCTACACAACTATAAATGAGCCTTGGCATCATTTATACTTCCGGCTAAGCTATGAAGCTTACTTGGTACATAGTCTGCATATGCACCTTCAACCAACTACCCCTCCTATATATGTCTTAATGGTATTTCTACAAGTATGGAAAGGGGAGCATATTGACATGCTTGCTTCACTATTCATGGTCGTTGCCATGAATTTCGAATGACTGGCCAAGATGGATGTACATTCAGCCCCAGCTCACATGCCAGTTCCACTGTCCGGCCATGTGGGCCGTCCCGCTAACCCGATGTAAGGCTTTGTTGGCCGCCCATCGCCAACCCGCATGTTGGCCGTCCACTGCCAACCCGATGTCCGGCCATGTTGGATGTACATTTTCAAGGTCATATACCCAACTGACCTTATGCATCACTTGATGCAAGATTGGCTCTTGGCCAATGTAGCTTCCAACCAATGCCATATTGGCCTTATCCAATATGCATATGCGATGTGCCTTACATGGCACGGATATGTGCCAGGGCCATATACATCTCACCATGCAAAGGAAGCTTTGGATGAAGCTTCATCACAAGCAAATGGCGCATCTTTTAGCACGCGCCATGCTAAAAACACGGGGTGTTACATTCTGGTTACTAGTACTTTCTGTGTATACAAAAAATGCTTCCCAAAAAACAAAAAAAAATCTTCCAACAACAAAGAAAATAAGAGCTAGCCTATCTAATGGTACTGCCAATCTAACGGGGGGAAAATGAACAAACAAAAGCATCCTGCTAGGCACAAATCCATTTGTAGTCTCAAGAAACAAAAGTTCTATTCTTTTCAAAATGGACAAGGAATCCCATCATAATTCCATGTTCTTCACGTAACCTTGTTCTTCATATAAGAGTATCATCATCAAAAGCTCTTCATATGACCTTCTTATTTAATCATCATCTACCATGATGGAATATGTACTAAGATCACCAAATAAAGCTGCATAACAACAAATAAAGCCAATCAACATCAAAATCTCTTTATACGTTACATATCAAAGCTGATTAACAAATATTAATTAAGAGCCGAAGCATATCAACAATGCAGAATCATGAAAAGAGAACGAGGTTCAAAAGACAACGAGTTTCAAAAGACAATAGTATATATTATATATTACTGCAAACAGTTGAACCACTTTACAAACTAAATGAACACAAAGAGACAAAACAGAAATAGTCACTCTCTATCGCATTGTAATTATCACTTGTTTTTCTTCATTAAGCCAAAAGAGGGGGCACTCTCTGTACATAGCATAGAGAAGATAAACAAATTATACAAAGTCTTTGAGGCCCACTGGCTGGAATTTAACGAGAGAAAACATTAGTACATCTTTCGTATATTACTCTCGCATAACAACGAATGATATAATGTAAAGCCATAGAAAATTAACAAAGGAAGGAACAACCCAATTGATCTACAGAAACACTCTTATAAACATGCACAGCTGAGTTAAGGATATTAAGTTGCAACCGAAGTCTTGTAGCGAAATCTTTTCAACTAGCACACTAGTGTCACTCTCACGAAATTACATGTGTCAGATTGAGTTTCATATCTTACTTCAGAATTGAGAGCAGAAAACGTTATTTTCAAAAGACATCATAACTTAATTAACGTAAGGATAGAAAACTCATGTTTAACTTCATCAAGACTGGGGCTTGGGCTTGTTTAACTTTAAACCAACATACCCCCTGACAAACCAGTTCAAAAAGTAACCCACCATAAAAAGCAAGCACAATAATTCAATCGACCTTGTACAGCAAAAGCAGAACCTCTCCCCCTAAAACACTATTTATTTTCACACTTAAAGAAATTACATAGGAAGAACAACATAACAAGCATGAACAGATACGTATTAAAAGTCGAGAACCTAATATTCACATGACAAATTTCCTATACCAATGTATAACCAACTATATAACCCACCAGTCAAACACTTGCATAGAATCCATCTAATCAATGAAACAGAAAGCTATATCACAACTTGATAATAAAAAAATTGGTCTAAAGCAAAAACCTGCGCAAGAGCAATCAAATACTATTTTTCACACAAAGTTCACACTAGAAAATCTCACCCTGAGTAAACATCTTTAGGCAAATACACATCCCTCACTTGTCCAAATATTTCAAATGGAATTCGAAGGTCTTCAGGCCTGCAAAGAATTAAACACCACAGCATTATTAAACATACAAAATCATCAAAATCCACAAATACCCAAGACATAATGAAGAATGTTCCTATATGAGGATTACTATATCGAGGAAATAGATGTAACCCTGACATATTTATTGATTTTTCCTTCGATCCCCGCCTACCTCCAGTTATTAACCACATACGGTTTCATATTTACTCCATTGGTTTAGTCAACTGAACGACTTTGATTCCTATGGGTCTTATTTAAATACTTCTAGTATAAGTTACACATTTGATGGCATCACGCGTGAACAAAGCTTATAAAATGTGCTTGTTGGGGTTTTTATCGTTAAAATATATGTATGACCTGAGTTAAACAAGAGTCACATGCCTAAGCCTAATCAAGCAGCTAAACTTGCAAATAGAAATCAAACTTTGCCATTCCTACAAGTCCTGGTAAGTAGACACTCCAAGCAATTCAAAAGAGAATCATGACAAGAGAATCATATATCTTACCGCAGAATGCAATACAAGTGAAAAAGCTTTAGCCTCTTGTAACTTCCATTTAATAGATGCAGATAATTTCTTGGCATGAAAAAGAAGAGCACAATCAAGGACTAATCAGATTGCATCATTTTCACTAGAAACAACTGGAAATGTTGGTTACATTCATACATGCTGGTACCTACAGAATAGACATTCATAGTCATAAAAGGATCCATATATATTTACGTTGAATTTGGTGTACTTTTAACAGTTTTACTCATCAACCACTATTCCAAAGGATCCGGAAGTAATTACTAGAAAGAGTAACATACAATATCATCAATAGACATCTTATATCATCAGTAGTTTAGTTTTACAGGATATTTTTCTTTATTGTCATTGGTGAATTAGTGTTGGAAATTTGAATAGAAATTAAGTTAGTTACAACCAATTTGTGAAGGGTTGTGTCTATACATATAAACCCTTTCAATGGATGTGTCTCTCCACTAAGGGATGTGACTTTTCATGAAAGGACTTCTCCAAAAGTCACATATAGACCTATATAAACCCCACATATTCTCTATTTCATGTATATGTTTTTAGAGTCATAAAACTAGTACTAGAAATTTAAGAGTTTGCATGTGTCTTCAAGAGTTAAAGAAGAGTTTGTGCTACATCCATTCGCGTTATTTGTTGGTGTTATCGAAGTCTTTGCGAAAAACATCGAGGTATTGTTGAATGTTGGAGACATATGCCGCTAAATATGTAAAAACATTATATACAGGGCATCAAATGTCTTAAGCAAAGAGATTACTCGCCTCAATATACCCAAGTAAGTCTGTTTAAGTTTTGTGATTGATCATCTCTTTTGTATCATTCTTTTCTTGTTTTGTTGTTGGTATTACGAGATGTAATACATAAGTGAAAGTGTTACAAGAGTTGTAAGCAGTTGGTGGATAATACACGAGTTGTATTATTGGAGAATCGGTAACAAAGATATTTATCCAACAATTGACTCATATGAGTTGAAACTATGTTGATCAAAAAATTAACCCCTCAATCCCAGAATCGTAAGCTTACTCATAGTTGGGGATTACCTAATAATAACATTAGAAGATCACTAACTAAATTAAAATCAACTTTCAGTAAACCCCAAAAATCAATTTAGAAAAACCTAGAAATTACTTCAAATAACTTCACAATTAACTTCTAATCAGAAAGAATCCAACCTTTGATGAATTTGGAATTGTACTTCAACTCGAGATCGTATCTTGCAACATGCATGAAATCGTAAAACTCTAAAAGTTTTTCAATCAATTAAACACAAAAAAAATAAAATGAAACAAAATCAACTTTGCAGAGGATCTTACCTTGAACCAACCGATTAAAGGGTTTTAAACGAGACCCTGAAAGGTGAACATGAGATCGAGAAGTATAAGGTAGAGGAGAAATGGTTGAAGGAGAAAATGGGAAAGAAAGGAATTTGGGATTTTTGTGTTCGATTTGAGAAAAAGACAGGGAAAAGGGGTTTCTATTTTACCCCTGATGTGTTTTAAAATAACAAAACTATATAAGGATTAACTTGTCTTTTCAATATTAGAAGGGTAGGCGGGTAGGATAGGATAATTTCGTGCTTTAGATCATCCTACCCATATAATGGCGGTCGAGAAATCTCTAACCGTCACCCTACCCGCCAAATAGTGGGTAGGATAGGATACAGTTAAAACACTGGCGGGTAGGGTAGGATTGGCGGGTATGGGTAGGGTATGTGCACCCCTGTTAAAAACATCTTCTTCATAGTATGTTCCTAAAACCCATCTTCAATTACTCGATTTCAAAACCAATTTCATATTGAATCAATCATTGACCCTTAAAAACCCTAATTACACTATCTGAACTACCTTTTCTTATTCCTCCCGAGCCTAATCAACAACAAGCTCGACTCCTCCATCATCATACAACTTCATTACTGATTTTCTTCAATTGATTCTCACTTTGAACTCATAAATCTCTACGCAAGTGAAGGACAAGGAGATGGTAGTTTACGGTTACGTGAACCAAAATCGAGAAGAGGAAGAAGAAGGAGAAAACAAAAACAAATTGAAATTTTTGGAGGTGTCCGGGAGTCGATCCCATGACCTCTACCTCGAGTTTTACTAAAACACCCTTAACAATTTAATGATTTCCAACCTCCGGTGTCCTTTTTTTGTCCGTCCAGTGAAATTGACGCTTAATTACCCTTCTTTTCAATTTTATCTACGAAAACGTCTAAAAGAAAAGAAAAAATAAATTATTCCTGGGTCTTTTTTTAGGGGCATTTTTGGATATTCATTAATGGACAGACACCAAATCCAATCTTTTTGTGTCAAATTGGAAAAAAAAGTCAAGTCCCACATTGACACAAAGTCACCATATATAGAATTCTCCCTCGCTTCGCTCGGTCGGCCTAATAAAAAAAAGGGTGCTTCTTTATATACCCACTAAAAACACTAACAGTACCCCTTTATCTGCATACCCTCTAAGACAATTTTCCTACCCATCAAAACGTATGCGTTTGTGTACCCCCGAATATATATCACCGATATATTCTTTCTGAGAAATACATTAAACTTTATATTCACCTATCATGATAAACAAAATGTCTTTGACGATCACCTTGTAGGGGTTAAATATCGCATGCGTAGATATCATGTGAAACGATACTATTATAAGGAGGCGAACGTACTCGCACGTAGCATATTCCGGATGACGAAGCTGATGACATCATCAGGTCACGAATAAACTGAGGAATCTGTACGAAGTTAAAGAATATGTGCGAGAAGACTCAATACACGGGTGCGAAGACATCGCACCACAGATCCGAAAATAGGGGATTTATTAGCTATCCTCCACTATGTAAAAATCCTATATATAGGACCAACCACCCTTGTGTTGAAGGAGAGATCTTTTAGGAGAGTTGAGATAGAACTTTAGGAGATATAAAGTCATTTGCTTCCCAAGTTAGGGTTTTATCTCCTTTCTTTGTATTGATTTCTAAACTTAATAAAATTCTTCTAAGTGTTCTTCACAATGATTTCCTAGTTTATTATAGAGATTATCAAAGGGGTGTAGTATTGGGATTTTCTACTACTACATATCTCATCAGTTGGAATCTTGCCGAGTTCAAGTCGACGTTGAAAGAAACTCGGAGATTTGATGCCGACAAAGTTTGATTCTTGTTGTTTTAGTTAAGAGGATGGGGTTTTTACGCCATGAAGATGAACTCTTGCCATGGTTGTGAATGAACAAGTGAGGGATTAGGAATTGAATTAGCGTTTAAATTGAATTAGTAACATGGTTTTTGTTGGAATTTGAAATTGCAGGTGAGCTTAGTTAAAAAAACAAGAATAACGGTTTTAACAAACAAAACCCATCCAAACATCTCCGTTGTAATGTTTTTTTTCTTCTTCTGTTGTGTTTTATGTCTTTACTCTTTACTATTGTTCTAGTTGTATTGAAAGCACATGGAAACCCGTGAATTTTCGGGATTACACTCGAACATTTCCCCCCAAAAAGAAGGTAGTGCTATACCCGCATAGTAACTAATTAAGATCTTGCTTTCTGTTGTATCAAGAGCTTCATTTTTCAAACGGAATAAAGATTTCATCAGTTCCATTCGAGGTTAGTTACGATTTAAAATGACATGCAGCAATTTTGAGAAAGTGATTAAATAGTGTGCATTATATACCGTGAGTTCATCACGATATGGTTTAATCTCCAAACTTTCCAAACTGGATTCTAATGATTTCATTGTTGAATTATCTAGGGTTTTTTCATGTTCTTTCATGACGTAAAATCTTTTTTGTGTTATATAACAATTAAAATTAGTTTGGAAGAAAGATTTTTTAGGGATTTTATTACGCATATATATAGCGATTTATTTATTTTGCGGATTTTATATTTTAGATATCTCCACTCCTTTAAAACACTAAGTCATATAAGCTCCCACGTCGCACGGTGAGTATAACACCCTACTCTAATTAAATTAGATAAAAGCTTTCCACGAGAGAAATGTGGAGAGGACAAGTGGCGGAACTCTATTGGTCGAGACACTAAAAACTAGGTTACGTTACGTTGACACCTGTATTTAGCCCGACCGTTTATAACACCGTTAGGAAAACGTGGGTATACAACACTTATGTGAATAATTACAGCTAACTAATAACTTACACTTGGTTTTACACCCAATATTAACTTGGACGTTACTAACGCTGGGATTAGGTGGACAAAACAACTTAGTGAGTTGTCCCGGTTATTTTACGGCTCTCCTTATTCTCCCAAAATCTCTTTCTTTCTCATTAACCTTATGCGCCGAGAAAAATACTTCTTTTTCTCATATTCTCAGATTGATGGAGACGAAGCTAATCTTCTTCTTTGGATTTTGATTTCACGGGTAACATATTCCTTTTGAGAATTTTAAAGAAACTTTTGATTTTTCTCTTTTTTATTTTGCGATCGATTATAGGGTTTCAATCCGAGATCTCTTCTGTTATTTTTTTCCTTCTCCGTCGTGGGTTGCACAGACGCGGACGCTTGTAGACGCGGACACGACACGGCGGCGACACGGACACTACAAAATTTTCAAAAAACTAGGACGCGGACACGTATATACATATTTTATTATATATTATTTATATATATAATCATGTATTTATAAAACAAAGTCAAGTATTTCGACCCTAAAAATTAGAAAATGATGTTATATATGTATAAATTTCAAAAGAAATGAAGATATCGTTTGTTTATACCTTGTAGAATGTCAAATAACCGGTCACTATTAAACACATAGCAAAATCAAAATGCATTCTTAGATCAACACATGTCCAACTAAGGGTATACGTGATGTCATTTCCAATTACAAAATCCGAATGAAGACCTAAATTATTGATTTAAATGTTTGTCTTTCTTCATTTGGTTAATAATAGTAAAAATAAAGGAAAAAAATTTATATAAAAATGAAAAAAATTCGTGGACACGCCCCAGCGTCATCGGTGCGTCCAAACCAGACGCACGCAGGGGCCGCGCCAAATTGATCGTCGGACACGCGTCATGTCAGTATCCCACGCGCGTCCCGTGTCCGTCGCGAGTCGGACGCGGACACGGCTCAAAAAATGGAGCGTCCGTGCAACCCTGTTCTCCGTCATACTTATTGATTATTGTTCCATATTTTTTTATCGAAGGTGATAATATATAATCTGCAAGATATGGATATGCTGCTAGAAGAAGATGTAGCTCTGAAAGAGGATTAAACGGTAAGCTAAATTAGGGTTTTAAATGGATTGATAATTTTATGTGAAATTGATGACGATATTGATCAATAAAAGATGGGTTTTCTGTTGTGATGACAATATAAAAGTATTAGGAGTTGATTTACAAATTCCAGTAAAGATTTGGGATAGCTAGGGTTTCTGTTTTTTCCTAATATTAAGATTTTGTTGAATCTGAAAGTAGATAAGAGCTATTCTTTGTTTTTAATAGCAGGTATTCAGTGAGGTATTCTGTGCATCCGTTTAGAAGTTCTCATGTACAATTATAATATGTTGGTGTTCTTAAGCTTCTCATTTAAGCTTATTAGATTTATATATTTAATAGGTATATTAAACAGAAGTTCTAAGACATTTATAAAATATTATGAATCCAAGTGCACTTTAAAAGGGTTGTTGGACATAAGAATTTGTTCTACATTGATGAAAAGGATGTTGAGTTCAGAAATGTAAGAAGTTACTCATGATTTTCGTGCACTATCTAAGTTACGTACATTTTCGAACCTTTTGTTTTATACAGTTGTTTATGGGTGAAAATCGTTTCTGCCGATTTCGGTAAATTCGGTAGGTGAGTGAGAAACTGATTCAAACCATAAACAAATGTGCTACACGTGAGCACTTTGTAGATTCGAGAGATCAATCTGTACAAGTCCGGCCTAAACCAAGAAATGGTCGTTCCAGACTTGCTTCGGTCACAAAGTGGAGGAGAAGGGTTGATTTGGGGAGGAAGAAAGAAAGGTGTTGAGACCGAGAATAGTTACGGGAGAGTAGCGTCTCGACTTGTATCGAAAGTGAAAGCTTAGGAAGCTTGCAAGAGATGAAAGCTTTTTGAAGAGCTTGCAAAGTTGCCTTTTACGAGAGTGTAGTATTTTTCTCTGACCGAGACTTGTTGTCCGGTGGAAATAGGTAAGACCTATTTATACAAGTCGAGATTTGAAACGTGCCACTGGCCTCATGAAGGAAGAGAGTAAAGGGTGAAATAATGGGAGGAGGTGGTAACCGCATGGTGTTAATGGGTGAAAACGTTTTCACCATTATTTCCTCTTTTATTTGGCCGCTTTATTCCTTTTCACGCTTTCTTAATGTGAGCGTAGTATCTTTTTGCATCTATGACCGCCAAACCAAAACCCTAGAAAGCATCCCCCAGTTTGTGTTGATGTCTCGAGTGTTGGTTGCATCTTGCGTGCAAGTGGTGCTGCTAGGGAGCGCATGTGGCATGTGCCAATGGCATGTGCGTAATGCCTTCGTTGCGAGTTGCACCTCGGCGTAAGTGGTAATGCCGAGCTGCTAATGGCGTGTGTGGCATGTGCCAATGGCATGTGCGGAATGCCTTGGTGGTAGGTTGCACGGTTTGCAAGTTAGGCTACCGGTGTGTGTGTTTGGCATGTGCCAATGGCATGTGCGGAATGCCTTGGTGGTAGGTTGCACGGTTTGCAAGTTAGGCTACCCGGCGTGTGTGTTTGGCATGTGCCAATGGCATGTGCGGCCATGTTGACCTAGTTGCAAGTTTTGCAAGCCTAGGGGCGCTATATTTGGCGTGGGCCAAAGGCATAGCGTCTTGGAAATATGGCTGCGATACGTGTTGGCATATGCCAATGGCACGTACGGCCATGTTGACCTAGTTGCAAGTCTTGCAAGCCTAGGGCGCTATATTTGGCGTGGGCCAAAGGCATAGCGGCTTGGAAATATGGCTGCGATACGTGTTGGCATGTGCCCAATGGCACGTGACGGCCATGTTGACCTAGTTGCAAGTCTTGCAAGCCTAGGGCGCTATATTTGGCGTGGGCCAAAGGCATAGCGGCTTGGAAATATACCTCTACGATACGTGTTGGCATGTGCCAATGGCACGTACGGCCATGTTGACCCTAGTTGCAAGTCTTGCAAGCCTAGGGCGCTATATTTGGCGTGGGCCAAAGGCATAGAGGCTTGGAAATATGGCTGCGATACGTGTTGGCATGTGCCAATGGCACGACGGCCATGTTGACCTAGTTGCAAGTCTTGCAAGCCTAGGGCGCTATATTTGGCGTGGGCCAAAGGCATAGCGGCTTGGAAATATGGCTGCGATACGTGTTGGCATGTGCCAATGGCACGTGTCGGCCATGTTGACCTGGTTGCAAGTCTTGCAAGCCTAGGGCGGTATATTTGGCGTGGGCCAAAGGCATAGCGGCTTGGAAATATGGCTGCGATAAGTGTTGGCATGTGCCAATGGCACGTACGGCCATGTTGACCTAGTTGCAAGTCTTTCAAGACTAGGGCGCTATATTTGGCGTGGGCCAAAGGCATAGCGGCTTGGAAATATGGCATTGTTGCCATGGTGCTCCGCGTGCGGCTTGGTTTGGCATTGTTTCCATGGTGCTGTGAGTGTGCGGCTTGGTTTGGCATTGTTGCCATGGTGCATGATATGCGGCTTGGTTTGGCATTGTTTCCATGGTGCGCGTGGTATGCGGCTTGGTTTGGCATTGTTGCCATGGTGCGTGATATCGGCTTGGTTTGGCATTGTTGCCATGGTGCGTGATGTATGCGGCTTTGTTTGGCATTGTTGCCATGGTGCGCGAGTGCGGCTTGGTTTGGCATTGTTGCCATGGTGCGCTTGAGATGGCTTGGTTTGGCATTTTTTCCATGGTGCGCAGGTGCGGCTTGGTTTGGCATTGTTGCCATGGTGCGCAGTGGTGCGGCTTGGTTTGGCATTGTTGCCATGGTGCGCAAGTGATGCGGCTTGGTTTGGCATTGTTGCCATGGTCTGTGATATGCGGCTTAGTTTGGCATTGTTGCCATGGTCTGCGATATGCGGCTTGTTTTGGCATTGTTGCCATGGTGCGCGAGGTGCGGCTTGGTTTTGGAATTAGGGTTACGTGTTGAAAACCTAATCGGTATTTTGAAAAAATACCCCCATTAATTGTTTACACTGAGTTAAATGCTCTTAGTTAATGTGTTGCGGGTAACACTAGGTCATGGGGTTTACTGATTTTACCCCTTGTCTAAAAACCACCATCAACATTAAGTCCCTGCTTATCTCGTAACGGGGGCTTTGTTGCGAGGTAAGCATAAGATGGTGACAAACTATTATGACAAAACGTAAGGAAAATTGAAGGAGGCTTGTCGACCTTTTATAAATAGGATTTGGAATCCTTGCCTCACGGTAGTTTTGCACAAATCGGGAAGTTTGGCACAATTGGTGGGGCCGGTGCGGCAGGCGACGTTGGGAAGTTGGCATGAGTTGGGAAGGCTGAGTGTGCTAGTTGGTGGGACCGGCGCAAAGTGTGGAAGTCTTGTGTGCTTGCGGGCGTGACTTGTGCGACCATTGGGAGGTCCGCGTTAATCGGTGGGGTAGGTGCAACTTAGGCCGTGCTTGCGGGCGTGACTTATGTAAATAAAGGGAGTAGGCGTTTCTTCAGACAGCAAAGTTTCCTTATTTTGCTTTCCTTCACGTGCAGCTTCAATTAGAGCATTGTTCATGCTAAAATCTGAAAGCGTTATGTCCCTCATTGCTTCCTTTCCCTTTTAAAATCCCATATTTATACCCAATGCAACCGCATCATATTCCTTGTTTGAGAAAAGATTCTTCTTGTTGGATTTCTCTCTTTGTCATGTCACGCAGATTCGAGTCATCTTCTAACCCGATCGGAGTTCTCGGATGAGGGCGAGGTGCGATTCTTGCATGAGCATCCCAACAAATGTTATTCGGGTTAAGAAAATCATACCCTGGTATGTTTTCTTCTTCTTTAGGACTGACACACACTTTAACGCTTGTTGTGTAAATGGGGAAATTTCCTTTTGTGTAGAGATATCCTGTTGGAGCATGCGTCCTTTGTTATCGACGAGGATGACCTAGTTGTTCCCCTTCCTTCAAGTCCAGGAGCTTGTTGCTGCTGATTTGGAGAATCTTGATTTAGGGCTATCTTGCCATGAATACCCTTCTGCGGGTTTATCGTTTGGGACTCGTATGAGGTGTCTCTCCTCCAATTATCGGAATGTTGGTGGTTTCTTGGTGCGGAAAGAATTCGTAGCCCTTTATACGAGGATATGGAAGGCGTACGGCCATATTGCTACCGGGAGCGTGGTGAGGTCTTTGTTCGTCGCTTTGGTTTCCGTAGTGGTATCTTTTGCCAATGATTCTTTGAGATGGAGAATGTGCCCATTCATCTTGTTGTGGAGTCAGCCATTCAAAAGTGGGAGAACATGGTGTCTACCTGCGAATCTTTGGAATTTAACGTTAGTGGTTGCTGCACCGCCTCAATATTGTGAAGGTCGACATGGTGGTATTCTTCTTTGGTATGATTCACCCACGAAAGCCATCTTTGGAAGAAGAGGAAATTTTGGCCACAGGAGTCTCGGAAGATTGAAGAGTTAACTCGAGATTTGAAGAGTAGGACTAAGAAAAGATATCATGGCCGATTGAAGATGATATTTTGTAGGGATTTTTAATTTACTAGACGGGCTTTTCTGATTTGCATTATGAGATTCGAAGGATCTCCTTTCTTTCTTTTTTTTTTTTTTTTTTTTTTTTTGAAGAAAATAAAGAGATTCTGTTAATCCATTGGCTTCGTATTGAAATTCGATAACTGGTAAGAAAGAAAGTAAAAGCGGAGAAAATGCCTGGACGTTCACACTTTTGATGTAGCATGTTGCAGGGGAATGATTAGGCGTAGTACGCCTTAAGCCATTTTCCATTGATAACTGTCTCTAGCTTTCCCCATCTTCTTTGATGATCTTGTAAGTAATTGTTATATGCTTTAGTGATTATGTACGGCCCTTCCCATTTGGGAGAAAACTTGATCTTTGATGCGTCTTCTTTGGATGTATTTTGGCGGTTTTTAGCACCGAGATCTCCTTCCTTGAAAACCCCAGGTTTTACATGACCGTTATACGCATGAAATCTGTTCTCGTATATTTGTGCATGTTCCTCTGCCGGGATCTTTTGGAGTCTAGAGTATCCAGTTTGCATGGCATTGAGTGATTCGGCTTCATTCCACTGGGGTCCGCTCGCTGTGGCAATTCTGGCGGACGGGATCTTGATTTCTGCCGGGAGGATCGCGTCTCTCAAGTAGTTCCTGTACTTGCTTGTTAGCGAAAGGTGTGCTGTTGTCGGTGATGACGTGTTTAGGTACGCCAAAGCGGCAGATGATGTGCTCCTTGATGAATGCCGCGATTGTGGCTCCAGTGGTTCCTTTTTCAGGACAGCCTCAACCCACTTGGTAAAGTACTCGGTCGCGGTTATTATGTACTCATCTTGTTTTGAGGATGGGGGTTGATCTTCCGATGATGTCGAGTCCCCACTATAAAAGGGCCACGGGCTACTTATTGCGTGCAAGGGTGTTGGAGGCGCGTGGATGAGGTTTCCATGAACGGCATTCTCGGCATTTACGAACGAAGGTAGCGCGTCATCTTCCATGGTCGGCCGGTAGTACCTCTCGTGTATCTGCAGGAATAATTTCTGTTTTCCTTGGTGTTAGCCTTCGTGCATTTCTCTTAACATAACCAGGGCCTGCGTGTCGTCAAACACCTTAGTAGACCTCCCCGAAACTCTTGCGATATAAAACCCCATCATGGAACACGAACCTTTTGGACTTGTCTTAGTTTCGACGCATCCTCTTTGTTAATAGGAAGAATGCCATCGCGAAGGAAAGTGATGTACGGCTCCATTGATCCCGTATGGCTGATGTTGAGGATTTCGGCCGACATGGGGGCGCCTGGCAATTTGGACACGCTTTTTGGAGCAATCGGGATTGGGTTTCCATCTCCGGCTGATAGTATCCAAGTCGTTGTAAACGACGGTAGAGGGTCACCAACGATGTTATTCCACAGGACTTGGCATGAATATGCTCAAACCGCCGTCTTTGTGCTTCCTATTTCCGAGACACCTTGACAGAGAGCCGTCTGGATTTGGTGATCTGAACACCTTGAAGCATAAAGAAATTCCATGAGGTCTTGAGGTCAACCTTCCCTTGAAAGAGTGAGTTGTTGAGTTCTTGAATGATAGGAGTTCTCCGGTCGTCATCTTCGGCTTTCTCGGGTTGTGAAAGCCACGTTGAAGCTATCGTTCGCCGTTTCTCGTCGAGGGTTTCTCGGTTCCTTCGAATCGCGGCTTTGAGGCTAGTGTAGCTAAGCGGTCGGCATGCTTGTTCTTGCTACGGCCGACATGTGTGATGGTTGCCAAATGAAATAATTGAGTAGTTTTTGTGCTTGATTACTGTATGGTGCCAGCGTTAGTTCCTTCAATGCATAGATCCGTTTACTGGTTGATGAGTAATTTGGAATCTCCTCTTATCTCTAAACGCGTGGCCCCGACTTGTTTAGCTAGTGATAGTCCGATGAGGAAAGCTTCGTATTCACTGAGTTATTGGTGCACGGAAAGTCTAGCTTGAAAGAGTGCGAGAAGACTTCTCAATGCAGGAGATACTAGTACAACACCCGCTCCTCCCGGCATTAGTCTTTGGGGTGGAAGTGCCGTCGAAGAACAAAGTAGCCACATTTCTTCTTTGACTAAAAAGATATCCGGAAGATCTCCCGGGAGATCTTCTCGAATTCTGCAGTATCTTCTCCACGGGAATGCTACTACCAGGTCCGCAAATGACTTGTCCCTTTATGGCCCTTGGGAAACGCGCACGTTATGTCGAACTCGATTGCTGCAGAGCCATTTATCCGGCCTCCTATCGGGGCAGGGTTTGAGAGGAGAAACTTTACAGAGTCCGATTTGGATACTAGCACCACTTTATTGGAGAGGAGGTAGTGCCACGAACTTCCGGATGGAATAAATCGAGTGCTAAACACGCCTTTTCCGCTTTGGGGTATTCGAGTTCGGCGTCTCTCAATGTTCGGCGAAATAGTATATAGGGTATTCCATTCTTTTGTCGTCCTCTTGTGCGAGAGAGCTCCAACGATGTATCGCTAAAAGCGTGACCCAGAGACATAGTGGCTTCCCTCGCATAGGAGGCTTCATGACGGTTGAGGAGGACGATATTTCTTTGGATCTTATGTACGCTTTTTCTTCGAGACGTAGTCCATGTGAAATTCGCGCCTTTTTTTAGCAGAGAGGAGTAAACGTAGTGGTGGTGTGCCCCCGGTATGAAGCGCGAATGCAGTTTACTTTGCCCATGAAACTCTGGAGCTCCCTCACGGTTCGTGGTGGCGGCATCGTGAGGATAGCTTGCGTTTTGACTGGATCAACTTTTATTCTCGCTACATTACTTGGAATCCCAAGAATTTTCCCGAAGAGACACCAAAGGCGCATTTCAAAGGATTCATCTTCAACTTGTATTCGCGGCATCTTTCGAATACTTGTCGATCGTTTCGGATGATCCGCTCGAGTCTTCGATTTAACCACCACATCATCTACGTAATCTTCGACTTGCTTGTGCATCATATCGTGGAAGATGGTAGTCATGGCGCGTTGGTAAGTGGCGCGGCGTTCTTGAGACCGAAAGGCATTACGGTGTAATAGAAGTTTCCAAGAGAGGTTCGGAAGAAGTCTTACTTGCGTCGTGCTCATACATCTTTATCTGGTTGTAACCGCTATATCCATCCATGAAAGAGAACATACCATGTCCATCCGGTAGCGTCACCTGAAGATGTCGATGTTAGGTAGCGGGAAATCGTCTTTAGGGAAAGGCACTTGTTCGGATCTCTGAAATCGACACAAGATCTCGATCGACCATTCTTCTTTTAACGGGAACGATATTGGCTAACCAAGTAGGATGGTGAATAGGTTTGACAAACCCGGCTAGTAATTTACGGACCTCCGCCTTGATTTGTTCTTCTACGTCGTGTCCGAATTGTCTTGGAGGTCGTTTGACCGGTTTGGATCCGGGTATCACATGCGGATGGTGGGTGACCAGCTTTTCCGTCCAAGCCGAGGCATTTCTTCGTAAGTCCATGCGAAGACGTCCGGTATTCTTTGAGTAGGTCGACTAGCTTTGGCGTTCCATGAGGATGTAGAGTCGGCCCGATCGTAATGGGTCGCGGAAATTCCTCATTCCCTATATTTACAGTTTCGAGTTCGTCGGTGGTTAAGTTGGTACCATCTTGTAGCTTCGAGGGGCGTCCGGAACTTCCTCCCAGTTATTGTGAAGACATTCCTTGAGCGGAGAGAGGGTCATGGTCTCCCTGCTAATTGCTAATAAATGGTGATGATGTGTGAGCTTTTCCTTTTGCTTCGTCTTGCGGTAAGGGTGTACTCTCGCTTGGTGCGGGCACGGGTTACGCCGGTGGCAAGAGGGTGGTGGTCTTCCTTCTAAGGAGGTGGTGGAAGGACGGTCTCCTCTGCAGGGTATCTCCCGGTTTGTCGCTATCTCTGAGCGATGTCCATTTTGGTAGCAGAAAACTATGAATCTTGGTCGCCACGCCTTTTGAACCCTCCTTCGGCCCATGTGCTTCTACGCGGTAGACTGGTGCATAGGGGGACAGTGACACGGGAATGCGAACAACTTCTCCGTTAATCACCCATTTCGAGCATTGGTGGTATGTTGAAGGGACGATTTTGAGATTGTGCAGCCACGGCCTTCCCAAAGTATCATGTGGTAGTCTGGTTCTTTTTCAATTACTTCAAACTTCACGCTTGATTGGATTGGCCTAATGCCAGCTCCAAGTTGATGTAGCCGTATGTGCTAGTTTGATCCGTAGTGGGTTGTCGTACGATCTCATTAGGTCGCACCTTGGCAGCTTTGAGTGTCTTGAGAGTGATGACATTGGAAGATGCACCCGTGTCAATGAGCGCTCTTCGAAACTCTATGTTCTTGACGAGGCGTAACATGCAAGTCCGGTTGTGACCGTCTTCTACCATCATGTCGTCGTCGGTGAAACAATATTGTTGGCGGATCTTAGGGATCCTTAGAGTCCCCGTGGGTGCGTGGAACTAGTGATGCGTTTAGTGCTATTCGGTTGATAGCAGAGAATGTTTTTATCCGCTGGTCCTTGGAGAGGTGCAACAATTCACATAAGTTTTCTACCAACATGGTTGCCTCTCGGTCCGTCTGGCTTCCGGTGGTGGCGAAACCGTTGATTTGAGAATGCTCATTCGGGATGTTAGTCCCCGCTCTTGATCTCCAGGGGAAAATGAATCACTTAGCCCAGACGTTAGATTGATGAGGAAGTCGAGTATATCGTTAATCGCATCCTTCATTAGGTCCATGTTTTTGGCGTGGATCTCCGAGCACGCATCGAGTCAACCAGTCTTGGGACCTCTTAATTGGTGGTATTGCTTAGGAAATTGAGGAGTTATCATGACCTTGAGCGGGATCAATGTTTGTGGAGATCTCGGTAGCCGACCATGCTTGCGCGAAAATTTGAGGATGGAAGCTAGAATTTGATATTGTAACCGAAAGATCAATCCTCCCTCTGTGGTCGCCAATTGTTTATGGGTGAAAATCGTTTCTGCCGATTTCGGTAAATTCGGTAGGTGAGTGAGCGGTTCAAACCCTAAACAAATGTGCTGCACGTGAGCACTTTGTAGATTCGAGAGATCAATCTGTACAAGTCAGAGCCTAAACCAAGAAATGGCCGTTCCGGACTTGCTTCGGTCACAAAGTGGAGGAGAAGGGTTGATTTGGGGAGGGAAGCAAAGAAAGGTGTTGAGACGAGAATAGTTATGGGAGAGTAGCGTCTCTACTTGTATCGAAAGTGAAAGCTTAGGAAGCTTGCAAGAGATGAAAGCTTTTGAAGAGCTTGCAAAGTTGCCTTTTACGAGAGTGTAGTATTTTTCTCCGACCGAGACTTGTTGTCTGGGTGGAAATAGGTAAGACCTATTTATACAAGTCGAGATTTGAAAACGACTCGGCCTCATGAAGGAAGATAGTAAAGGGTGAAATAATGGGAGGAGGTGGTAACCGCATGGTGTTAATGGGTGAAAACGTTTTCACCATTATTTTCTCTTTTATTTGACCGCTTTATTCCTTTTCACGCTTTCTTAATGTGAGCGTAGTGTACGCCCGCATGTCAGTGACCGCCAAACCAAAACCCTAGAAAGCATCCCCAGTTTGTGTTGATGTCTCGAGTGTTGGGTTGCATCTTGCGTGCAAGTGGTGCTGCTAGGGACGCATGTGGCATGTGCCAATGGCATGATGCGGAATGCCTTCGTTGCAGTTGCACCTCGGCGTAAGTGGTAATGCCGAGAGCTGCTAGTGGCGTGTGTGGCATGTGCCAATGGCATGTGCGGAACGCCTTGGTGGTAGGTTGCACGGTTTACAAGTTAGGCTACCAAGCGTGTGTGTTTGGCATGTGCCAATGGCATGTGCGAATGCCTTGGTGGTAGGTTGCACGGTTTGCAAGTTAGGCTACGCGTGTGTGTTTGGCATGTGCCAATGGCATGTAAGGCCATGTTGACCCTAGTTGCAAGTCTTGCAAGCCTAGGGCGCTATATTTGGCGTGGGCCAAAGGCATATCGGCTTGGAAATATGGCCTGCGATACGTGTTGGCATGTGTCAATGGCACGTACGGCCATGTTGACCTAGTTGCAAGTCTTGCAATCCTAGGGCGCTATATTTGGCGTGGCCAAAGGCATAACGGTTTGGAAATATGGCCTGCGATACGTGTTGGCATGTGCCAATGGCACGTACGGCCATGTTGACCTAGTTGCAAGTCTTGCAAGCCTAGGGAGCTATATTTGGCGTGGGCCAAAGGCATAGCGGATTGGAAATATGTCTGCGATACGTGTTGGCATGTGCCAATGGCACGACGGCCATGTTGACCTAGTTGCAAGTCTTGAAAGCCTAGGGCGCTATATTTGGCGTGGGCCAAAGGCATAGCGGCTTGGAAATATGGCTGCGATACGTGTTGGCATGTGCCAATGGCACGTGACGGCCATGTTGACCTAGTTGCAAGTCTTGCAAGCCTAGGGCGCTATATTTGGCGTGGGCCAAAGTCATAGCGGCTTGGAAATATGGCTTTGCGATACGTGTTGGCATGTGCCAATGGCACGTACGGCCATGTTGACTTAGTTGCAAGTCTTGCAAGCCTAGGGCGGTATATTTGGCGTGGGCCAAAGGCATAGCGGCTTGGAAATATGGCTCACGATACGTGTTGGCATGTGCCAATGGCACGACGGCCATGTTGACCTAGTTGCAAGTCTTGAAAAGCCTAGGGGCGCTATATTTGGCGGGCCAAAGGCATAGCGGCTTGGAAATATGGCCTTGTTGCCATGGTGCGCGAGGGTGCAGCTTGGTTTGGCATTGTTGCCATGGTGCGAGATGTGTGGCTTGGTTTGGCATTGTTGCCATGGTGCACTGTGTGCGGCTTGGTTTGGCATTGTTGCCATGGTGCGCAGGGTATGCGGCTTGGTTTGGCATTGTTGCCATGGTGCGGAGTATGCGGCTTGGTTTGGCATTGTTGCCATGGTGCGCAGTGTGCGGCTTGGTTTGGCATTGTTGCCATGGTGCGCAGGGTGCGGCTTGGTTTGGCATTGTTTCCATGGTGCGGCATGCGGCCAGTTTGGCATTGTTGCCATGGTGCGCGAGGGTGCGGCTTGGTTTGGCATTGTTGCCATGGTGCGCGGGGTGCGGCTTGGTTTGGCATTGTTGCCATGGTGCGCGGTAGATGCGGCTTGGTTTGGCATTGTTTCCATGGTGCGCGGTATGCGGCTTGGTTTGGCATTGTTGCCATGGTGCGTAGTATGCGGCTTGGTTTGTTATTGTTGCCATGGTGCGCAGTATGCGGCTTGGTTTGGCATTGTTGCCATGGTGCGCAGTATGCGGCTTTGTTTGGCATTGTTGCCATGGTGCGCATTATGCGGCTTGGTTTGGCATTGTTGCCATGGTGCGCAGGGTGCGACTTGGTTTGGCATTGTTGCCATGGTGCGCAGTATGCGGCTTGGTTTGGCATTGTTGCCATGGTGCGCAGTATGCGGCTTGGTTTGGCATTGTTGCCATGGTGCGATATGCGGCTTGGTTTGGCATTGTTGCCATGGTGCGCGGGGTGCGGCTTGGTTTTTGGAATTAGGGTTACGTATTTGAAAACCCTAATCGGTATTTTGAAAAAATACCCCCATTAATTGTTTACACCTGAGTTAAATGCTCTTAGTTAATGTGTTGCGGGTAACACTAGGTCATGGGGTTTTACGATTTTACCCCTTGTCTAAAAACCACCATCAACAACAGTCTCTTTTGGTGATTGGTGCTCCTTTACCAAAATCTCCACTTATTAGAAGTATATTAAGGTGGGTACCGATAAAGGGAAATAGAACATAGATGAAGTGATTAATACAGTCTCTTTTGGCTTTTGACTTATTCATAGTTACCTTTATAATGCGCGGGATCATAGTGTGTAGGATTCTAATTTATGTGAATTAAACAAGGCATTGGCAAGCATCTATTTTAAATAATGTTAGGCCCTGGCAAGAGTTCATGATCTCTTCCTGCGGAAGAATTTTATAAGCAAGGTTTTAAATTTTGTACCGAGTATTGCATTGGAAATAGGATTTAAAAATAAAATGTGCAAGATATTTACAGGGGCAACGTTGAGTATCACGTTGTCTCACATCATTGTATTTTATGTTTAAAGTGAATTTCATCTTAACTTTGTGATGAAATGTTTATTTTCTTTCCATTTGTGGGACAGGTTAGCATATATTTTGATCCGCAAGAAGTGGTGAAAGTCACAAAGTACCTTTAATGTTTATTGGAGGTTTCTATATTTGCGGTAGTGTTGTAGTAAGCGATTTGTCTTTTCATTCTAACTATATATATATATAGCTTTGCATTCGTTATTGACGTTATTCCATGAATCATGTTACATCACAGGACCCTACTTCGTAGTTTTTAAGCATTTGGATCATAATTTGTGTGTTTTTCTTTATGGATGGGTTTCTAGAGTCAACCGTTGCAAGTTAATGTTTTGCTTAATATGGTCATGGTTGCCTTTGGGATTAGATCAACCGTGTGAACTTAGTTTGCAATTCATTTATTTGAAAAATCTACGTCTCTCTTTTAAACTATTTATGATCGTAGATTACTACTGACTAATGACTATCGAGGTTAGCTTCAGGGTAAAGGGCAATACTAAGCTGAAAAAATTATGATTTCTTATGGCGACCATAAATGAAAGGTAAAGACACACGGTATTCAGACAAATGCCGAGTAAGACCCCAGATCCAGTAAGTACACTTTTCCTCTTTGGAATTTGTGCATTTCTTCATTTCTCATTTTTGAGATTTTGATTCGGGTGAATGAATGCATGCATCTAAAAATGGTAGATGGGATGGAATTGTAAAAACAACTTGGAGAGTTTTTCATTTCATTAAAATTTAAAAACTGATGGGATGAGTTTATGTATTCTCTGTTCACATCAAGTCATGCAACCAGCTTGGAGAGTACCTCATATGTAAAAGCTCTTCTCTTAGATAACAACCAATAATAGTTTTCCATTTCATTAGATTTTAAGTTTCCATGTATCACTTTTGTTGATATGAGAACCTTCTCATTTAATTTCAGGACATTACTTTGTGCCAGTAAATCCGTAAAGCATCCACAACTTATGCCATCAACTCGATCCAAGATGGGCAAGTTGCTAACGGTATCGGTGATATACTAAGTGTATGTGGTGGTGAAGTTGGGCACTACCAAACCGCTACATTGACAACAGTTGTTGTTCCTGCACTACTGCTTCCTCCTCGGATTACCATGAGTAAGTAACATGTGCTACTCTTGGTTCTGAAGTATGCAAGACCCTGCAGGTCAATATTGTTGGGTGTTTTATTTTTGTTTGGTTTCTTTCTTGCATGGTCTATGACTTAAAATAATGGAGATCCGTTTAGTACTCCAGTAAATTAATCTTGGAGGGATACATATTCGAAGTTGTTTAACGGTGTAATGGGGCAAATAGCGAGAAAATGAATGAAGCATTCCTCCGCCCCTACGCCAGTAAGATTCTCTCAGGTCAAGCTATGCTGCATATGTATGCGTTAATCATACAACTATTCCTAGAAAAAACCCCTGATATATGTATAGAAACCATTCACCCTCAAATATTCCAATTTTTATTGTGTAATTTTCCCAGAAATAGCAAGGCAGACTACTGTAATTTCATTTTGGTTACCTATGTATTGTTGCCACTTCCCAGGTGATAAATATGGGAATTAATTAGTTGCCTGGACTTCTGTTTTGAAACCAGTAGCATGAAGCTCGGCCCATTCCAAAACAAATGGACAATGAGTTTATATAATATAGTGCTTTTAGCATTAATGCTAAACCATTTTTATTTCTTTTTATGGTTGGAATAGTTGTCTTGATTATATCCTTAACTCCTTAAGGAGTTATTTCTAGAAATTACGAGATTCAAACCTCTACCTCTGCAAGTCTAATGGTTGGCGATGCTAATCCAGTTCAAATTAGGGAAACTAATACTCTTATAGTGAGTGAGTGATAGGAGCAATCAAGGTTTAATGCGATGGGACGAGCCAAATCAAAAATTCTCATCATACGGGTTATATGCTAGTGTTCATATAACAAACTTTAGAGAGGGGGTATTCATATAAAAAATTTCAAAATTTTTTTAAAGATTTTCATCTTAACTAAATATAACTAACGTAACTAACTCTTGGGGGTATCGTTAGTGTTTGTAGGGGTATATACAGGAGCACCCAAAAAAAAAAAATTGAAAATTGAAAATTAATTTTTGTTTTCAAATGAGAAGTACAGAATAACTAAACAAAATGTCCAGTTCCATTCATGGGAGGCAGGCCGCAGGCGGCAGCAGCTTCCTCTTACAAGGAAAGTTGACCTAGCTGACTGTGGCAACTGGCAAGCCTTTAGAAACCTATGACGACAACTAAACTATGGTATGATGAGGGGGGTTTGATCAAGCCAAGGAAAGTTTCAACTCTATATGACAATGTTAGACATGTCTAGGGAAACACCCGTTCAAAACTGGGCAGCAGTAGGAATCCTAATTCTGTTGAGGTTTCGAAATCCAGTGGACACATTTAAGTTAGCATCAGTCGTAACTGTTGGAGGTCAATAGACAAATCCAAAGGATGCCTCCTTTCCTATAAGTACTTGGTATGATTGATAACCAAAAGAACAAATTTTAACTTCCACCTTCTCTCAATCATCTAGCTAACAATACAGGAGTCGAATATAAAGTTGAAAGACAAGTCTTCAGCCAACTCTTGTCTTCTTAATTAATGTTCTATTCAGAATAGAGTGCCCACCGGAGATCTATTATTTAAGCGAACAATTCAATTGCAGTCACCAGTCGGTGTATTTTTAATTATTCAGCGATAATAGCAAATCATCTTATTATTTCTCCATTGCTGCAATCCAATCCCAATTTTCTTTTGAAATGAATGCACTAGTTTCCACCCAAAGGCTTATCCATATGGGAGGATTTGTGAAGGCTCTTATCCTCCCATTTTGGAAATGTAACCTCCTACCTCTTTTCCACAAGGGGGAAAGAGGGGTACATGATCGAATATTGTATTGACAATGGGATCTGTGATGCCAACTGTCGATGCACTAGACTTTGCCAACAGATATTACATACAATATGAATTTGAGACGTTAAAAGTCAATCACATTTCTATGAATTTAAAGATAATTAGGTTATAAATATATAAGCTGATTCGAGCCTACTAATTATAAGCTACTACAACAGTTTGGTAATATTTAAATCCCTACAAGTTAATAAAAGTCAATGACATTTCTATCGGTCATTGCTATGATTAATTATCATAATGCTGCGCAGCCTGCATACATCAATTAAAATCATTTCTTCCAAGTTCCAAACGCCAGCTGCTGCACAACGAGGCTCAATCAACGTTTTGAAGATGAAGATCCCCTGAGTCTCTGTGTAAAATAGTATATTTTACGTTAATGAACAGCTGCTGCATACAGGAGTAATTGTATTTGCTTGTGAATAAACTTATTAGTTCTCGAGTAATTATGGTAAAATATAGCAAGATTTTCTTAGGTTTCGAAACTCACAATAGCTTCTTTTTCTTCTTTCCGTTTCTGCAGCATTTCATTATAAGTTGTCTTATCAGTTTTGAATTTCCTCTTCAAATCATCCATTGTCTGGTATGGGATTTCCATGGGATTGGGTTTCTCATTCCGGCGTATGATCAAAACTGTGATGGTGATAGCGCATGTAAATATTTTGAAAATATGAACTTGTAAATTGAAAAGATATAGGGAGGATGATTCATTCATTACCATGAACACCTTGACCTGTTCTGGTCGAATCTGCTATATGTGCATCTAAAATTGACCGTTGTACAGCATCCACAACAACATGCAAACTCGAACCTCTGACGCTAGAAAAAAGAAGGAAAAGTAAAATAAAATTAGAACTAGTTGAATAATAGACTCAATCTCATCATCAAAGTGAATGACAAAATATCTCACTTTTTGTTTGTAAGAGCCATCAGTTGCGTGGCATATCCTTTTCCAATAGCACGTATTCCACCTGTGATTCGTCGGTTTCCGCTATTGTGGAAGTAGTGAAGTATGGGCTGCAAACATATAAACGAACATCAAAGCAATTGTTAGATCCATCGATGACATCTCAATCACACTGATAATTTAGAAAAAGCAGTTACGAGATTAACAAACCTCATCTCCATCCCATCCAGCTAAAAGAATTTCCACAGTCTCTTTATCGGCACGATTTGCAAACCTCTCTTGGCGATACTTTTCCAGAATTTGTATGCATTCTTGTATTGTGGACTCGGGCGTCGTCTGGTGGAACCCCCATATTTCCAAAACCACAAATAAGAAGAAGTAATATTTTTTAAAAAAAAAAAAAAAAAAACAACATGAATCGTATCTACTAAAACCACACCGCTGACAGTTGTGTTCATAGTCAATGACAAAATAAGAATGCAAAGCCAAGGATGACTAACATTATCCACTAGATATTAACCCATCCATCGACGCCGTCTTCACCTTGTCGCAAACCAACAGAGACGCACCCAAACTTTTCTTGTATAACGCACACCTTGCATACTGGTTTTGGGTTAGCGTCTGCAAAAGGTTCAAAACTAGAAATCAATAGTTTGTAACCATTTTAATAATCTCCATATGAGAGTTATTAAATTGTCCACTGAATATAATCAAAATATGGAATATGTACATACATATATACCTGTCTTATAGATCTGGGTTTTTGCAACTACCTCACCCGTAGCTTCGTCAGTTACAAGTGTTACTTTGTGAACTTGGGCATCTGCCGCTAATACAATAGCCATTGTCTCTTCATCTTTCATAACAACGCCACAACCTGATCCTCCATTCCAGTCACTAAATAATTTGTCATCAGTAACTGAATAAAAGATCTAACTAATGTCATTGGTATTCACCATCAAAGTTTTCAGCTGACCATTTTAACGGTGTAGATGTACAGTACAGTTGAAACGTGCTAACTCAGTTTTCTTAGCCAGACCGTGTTAACTCAAATTAGTTTGTAGCAGGGAAACAACGGTTTATAATGATAAAAACTGCTAAACATATATATGTTTTATGATCCCTAAAACAGTCTTTTTTTTTTTTTTCCTTTTCGTCAAAGCCGTCTTAACTCCGTATTAAACCGTGTTACTGTTACATGGTAACCACCGCTATTAGTACAAAAAAGAGAAAATATGGTAACAACCGCCGCTATTACATGGTAACACAGTAATCAAATGGAAACGGTTTTAACGGTCGTGTTCAAAACCTTGTTTGGTAAACAACAAACTTAAAACCTAGAATGTAATGGTTACAGTATAATAAAACAAGAGTTGATCGACTGTGTTGCAAATTTACAAATATTTGAACAACAAAATATAATTTATGGACACTTACATGGCCGCCATAATCGAGTACTCTCTTGGTATATCACACTCCAGCCACCAACTAATAAGAAAAACTTCTTTGTGATCAAGCTCTATAAACAACAGTGAACAGATCTGATGCTTTCTACCAAAATCAAACACAAAGTATAAATCCCAAGATTACAACAATACTAAGAAATTAAGAGATGAACTTGGTTTTTTGAATTTGAGGATCTTTGGTTGATCTACAAACCTTTGATGAACTAAACCCCTCTATAGTCTGATTGGTAAGAGCCCTAGAAAGTTAATTTGGGGGAGATATAGGGGCTGATAAGAATCAGATCAAACTAGCTACTCAAGCTTTCAATTTTCTGTTGATACATTTATGGTGGTTGTATGTGTGAATCATTATGTCCAACTTTTTCTTTTGGGTGGTCAAGATTCCTTGGTACTGCTGTTGATCAACAAGCGAAGCTGGAGTGAACCAATAAATTGGATTTGATCATCATGACAATTCCAATCCATTAATGCACAAGCTACAACTACTTATTTATTTAGCTATGCATATTTATGTATGTGTAGGATCGGGTACAAGGAGACTTGAATCCTCTTCTTTTATCACGTGATGATGAGGTTGTGATGCGTGGAATAATGAACTTGATCAGTTGATTAATTGAGATTCAGATAGGGTTTTGAAAGTTTTGTGTGGGTGTACAAGTGAATGAAAGAGTACAGTATAGTCACCAACTGTTTAGTGTGGGATTTCTTTAAACAAATTAGTAGTCTGACTGTACCCCATAATAATAAAACTTCCCATCCAAAATTCTAGTTTTGGAATGAAATACACCTGCCATCCAGTATCATTCATGTGACCTAAAAGATTAAGATGGAACTTGATCACAGTTAATTTGCAGTTTCATTTAATCGGTGAAACTAACGAAGCAAAACAAGAAAAATATTACAACTTACAAGAGTGGATTTTTGTTTAGGGCCTCCTATAATCATCAGAAGTCCCTATATAATGAGATTTGTTTTTCTTTTAAAATGTCCCATAAGAAAAAGTGACATACCAACTAACATGACTAGTACATAAGAATTCAACTTCGAGACACTGTCCAGCATATTCATCTAATAAAATCACAACCAACAACTGAAATATACTAATGGTTGCAATTATACTTGTTTAAACACTTAATAAATTAAATTTTATACTCCCTCCGTACCACATATATAGGCGGAGTGGGAGAATTCTCTTGAATTAAGAAAATTGCTTTGGATTCATAATTTGTCATACCTTTTCTTATTTTACCCTTTGTCCTATTCCTACTACAATTTCCCATACACAATAAATGAGGGTATTTAGGAGAAAATTCATCTTGAAAATAGGGTCTACTCTATTTAGTGGGACAAATAAAAATCAAAATTCCGCCTATATAATTGGTACGGAGGGAGTATGTTTTTTTCCGAACATCATCGTTTAAGATAATTTTGTTGTTTGGGTGCGGTGAGGCCGTGAGGTGGATTTTTGAGAGGGTAGATGTCAGTAGGGTGCCCTTAACCCGGCTCATCAAATGGCTGACCAGTTCCCCTTGCTTAGAACCGGGGATTTTTGTCTCCCGTTTTTGTCTAAACAAAAAAAAGAACTTACACTGTATCAGCTTTCTCGCTCGGATTTGGTTGAATTCTTAGACCAAATCCGAGTGGGGATTTTGCTGAACACATTTTCAGGCGAGGGATTCCAGTTTGTTCTAAGCTTTTGCTTTGTCTGTGTCTTTGGTGATAACTTTGATCTTGTGGGTTTCTTTCTTTTCGAAATCATTCATCTTTGGGTTCATTTGTGTGGGGTTTCGTAGGGGTTCCTCTTTCTTGCTTAGATTCATGGTTGATATGGTGAAGTTGCCATGTTGTTTTTACATCTGGGGCGATCTTGGTTCAAGATGTGGTGACGGCCGCATCAACCAGAGGTGGTAATTGATGAAGTCACCGATAAAAAATCATTTCCATTTTGATTTTCTCCATCAAAATCATGTGATTCATGTCAATATCTTCTACTTCTTCCTTTCAACGACAATTATTGGGGATCTTGATATCAATGGGGTTTCTTTGGGTGTCGTGGTGGTGGTCATGTGGTTCATGAAAGCGGTGGTGCATGATGAAAAAGGATGGTGGTTTTCGATCTAGTGGTGGATTTGTTGCATCTGGTTCTAGGGTCCAATCAAGTCAATCTTGGGTGTCATGGCGATGAAAGCGGTGGTGGTTCACGGCGGAGGCGATTACAATTCCTGGGTGGTATATGGCGGCCGTTGTTTGTGACTGCTAGCTAGGCTTTTAACTTTTTAGTTGGAAAGGTTATAATTAGGGTTTCCAAATTATTTGGATTTTATGGGTTTTGGGCTTTCTTTGTATGGGGCTTTTCACATTTGTGTGTGATGAGTTCTTCAGGGCTGACCAATTATTGGTGAGGATTTAAACTTGGGAAAATTAGGCGCAGGCCCAAAAAAAATAATATTCCCATTGTCAGGCCCACAATTAATTTTAGGTACCGTGACACCCATAATTATATGAAATTTTGAAAAACGTTTGCATAACAGGTTATGCATCAGGGGTATAATTGACAACGCAACTTGGATATATCATATCTAAAAAACCGTGCCTTGGAATTTTACAAATTTATATCGTTGTAAATCTTTTTAAGAGAGCTACACAACAAGTACAAACAACAATATCAAATTTTTGTTTTTCACAAAAAAAATCGGAGGTGATCATCATTTTAGGCAAAATTTTGGAAAACTTGATCCTTAACCATTATGCAGCCACCAAAAAGGATGCATAACGCATTATGCAGACGCATAACGAATTATGCAACCATTTTCTCCACTACATAACAAATTATGCATCTATAACAAGTTATGTAGCCATTGTATTAGTGCGTACATAAAAAATAGATGCATAATGCATTATGCATCTATTTTCTCTATGCATAAAAGATTGTGCGACAATTTTCTCGATGCATAATGCATTATGCAGTCGTATTTTCAGATGCATAACAGGCTATGCCTCTATTTTCGCGACTGCATAACATGTTATGCAGATATTAATATATTATTGTAGGTGCATGACAAGTTACGCAGTCTTTTTTTTTTGTTGGTTTTAATAGTGACAAAAAAGTTACTGCATAACGTGTTATGCAACCGTTTTCTGGACTGCATAACAAGTTATGCAACAAATTTTGTAGATGCATAAAATGTTATACATCTATTTTTATAAATGCATAACATATTATATAGCTATTTTTATAAATGCATAACATATTATGTGCTTTTCTTTCCCTGTATTGCACAACAGTAATTTGTGCTTCTCTTTCCCTATTTTTATAATAGCGACCACCATCCAAACTCAACTTCTGGTACTCAATTTGACAACCCATTTTCTCAAAAGCATCACACTCATTTTCCCTTGCTCACATCATCACAAACCCATCTATACTTTCTTGCCCAGTTTAACATTCATCCTCAATTCGAACGGCAACAGCTTCATCTGCGTATTCCGTCAAATCCACCAATTCGAAATCCATCTCTCAAATCTACCAGCAACAGATTCCATTTCAACTACTGCCTTATGAATAGCAATTTTCGAAAGAGGCTGATCTTCAAGTGTTATTTTCTCTACATCCCCAGAGCTTACACAACCATTTAATTTTCGAAAGACCTTATGTAATGAATCAAAAAAGAATAGTAATTAATATAATCATTTACAAACATCCCTGGGATTGAACAGGAATTGAGCTAAGAATTAAATTACTTCGGGAAACTTACTTGCACCAATATCAATGATTGAACTTCACCAACCAGCAGGGCCGGCCCTGAGATATTGATGCCCAAAGTAAATCTACGAAATGATGCCCCTATACTAATATAAATAAAATCGTTATATGCAACTAATATCGTTTATTAAAATTTAAACACAACAATTTATAAACAATAACTCGGTATTTCATATAAAGAATTAATGATGGATTACCTTGTATTAGTGCCTCTTTTTGTTTTCCCCTTATGTTCTTAATCTCGGATTAAAACAGAGAAGAAGACTAGTTAAAAAAGAAAAGAGGTTAAAAGTTAAAAGTTAAAAGAGGGAATTTTAGGTAAGCAGAGACGCGTGGAAAGTTGAGGAAGACACTACGTGTTTAACTCATTTGTTACTTCCATAACTTTGTGAATATGTCACCGGCATATCTTTCATTCCTTAACTATGTGAACGTGTCACCTATATTACCATATAAAACAGCCAAATTAAATTCAATAGCCAATCACGAAACTACCTCTCCTTGAATCTCTCTAATAAAGAAAGATTTTTCTTTTTCTTTTGCTTACCTTGTAATATGCTAAATCATCAACTATCCCATATTTTGAACTGGAAGCGGAATAAAAAAAATTTTTGCTGCCCCTGAAAATTTGCTTCCCGAAGCACTACTTCGGCTGCTTTGCCTCAGGGCCGGCCCTGCCAACCAGTCAAGTTAAAAATGTAATAAATAGAGGTATGGGAAGTGAAAACAAAGAACAAAGGAAGTTTGAAAAAGACATACAAAATATTTTTTAATGTTGTAACGAAGAAATTGAATAAGAAAGTATAGGTATTGGCAGCAGTTGGAAAACTCACTCACCTATTTTCATGGATTTTGTTGTCACTTTCATGGCACCAAAAGGGGAATCATGTAGCTATTGATTAAGCACACACATATACGCATACTGAACCAAGATAAACTAGCGACCAGTACCTTTTTTTTTATTATTATCTCCAGTTTTATCAACCAAACATTCTTCTCGGATTCAAAACTTTAAACTTCGCCATCTCAAGTCCGAGATGTCATACTAATTCAACTCAAACTTGTCCAACACCTCTTTGATCTCCCACCATTTTGCCACTATACGGTAGATAGCATCACTGCCATCTTCGTTATTTGTAATTCTCACTGGCATGATTGTCAGCAACCATGAACAGCAACACAACGCCCTCAACGACATCAAGCCAATATACTTGAGTCTTAGCTTATTCTCCCTCACGAAAATGGCAGAAACCATCACTACTGTCGATTCTTCCATTAATCACCTCTCTGTTTTGTTGGTCGAGTTCACCTCAGCCCTCTTCCATGGCATCACTTAATCATTCTAACCGATATTCATTATTCCATAACCATCGAATCTCCACTTCCCGACAACCAAGCTCCGGTATGCCTTCTGGCCGACACCATCAACCACATACAGCAACAATAACGCCTACCAGAACTCATCTTCGTTCTCTTCTTATATTAACAGCAATCCCCAGTTTCCATCAAAGAAATTCAATGGTGTCAAGCTTATTTTCAGTCCCAGCTTCTCGATCTTAAAACATCACTGAACATCAACACAGGTCTCAGATACATCTCCTTTAGTTCAAAGTTCTTCAAACTAGTTCAGTTCCGTTTATCATCAGAAAACTTAGCTCAAATCTCTTACCAGTTTCTTCCCTGTCTCCTTCAATATCACAAGAAATTCCGGATACTCATCAATTTCTTTATCGATGGCAGCAAAAGTTCTTCACGATTTTTTTTTTTGAAATTTGTTGGTTTGTCGTAGGCCCATATAGTTATTTATAGTAGGGTCCAACCGGAATTTTCTTTTATCTGGAGGTCCAAAATTAATTGAAAACATTGAAATGACCATAATACTCCCTATTACCAAAAGTGTGTGTCTACACCCTTATTATATTGAGTACATATCTGCTACACTGCTTACAAATTTGAGTACATATCTTCTACACTACACTGCTTACAAACTCGAGTACATATCTGCTGCACTGCTTACAAATTTGAGTACATATCTTCTATACAACACTGCTTACAAATTCGAGTACATATCTGCTACACTGCTTACAAATTTGAGCACATATCTTCTATACTACACTACTTACAAATTCGAGTATATATCTTGCTTATAAATTCGAGTATATATATGCTGCACTGCTTACACCCTTATTATATCGAGTACATATCTGCTACACTGCTTACAAATTCGAGTATATATCTGTTGCTTACAATTTCGAGTATATATCTGCTGCACTGCTTACAGGTAGAGTATATGTAAGTTAGAATCAATGAAAAATAAATTAGAAAACGTATTACATCACATATATTGTAGGATCATACCAATTAATCTCTAATATTTTTTCAATACAGCATTAAATCAAAGAAAAAAATAAAGGAAAACCTATATATGCACAGTAAACACAGAATAAGCTATACAAAACTAGCAAATATTTCAGTATTTCGCATACGTACTCATGAATCAAACAAAAAAAGGTGGCAAAATCTGAATAAAACAGAATCAGGAGAAGTTTTTATCGGTCGACGTATTAAATCTTGCATATTCATGAACTAAAAATCAAGTTTGCATGTAAAGAGGAATTGATGAATCCATGAATATAACATAATCAAAGCACATATTTCAGTATTTCGCATACAAACTCATGGATCAGTTTTATTTTGGTATTCCATATATGTACTGCCAAAATCATAAGAATTAATTGACTAAAATCTATGTATAAAACAGATTCAAAAAGCAGTTTTTCAGTATTCAATATATGTACTACTAATTCACTATCTAAAACAGCTCCATGACGAAAAATAACAGAATCGAGAGAGCCTTATTTCAGTATCGCATATATGTACTTATGCATGAAACAACAACAAATGATAAAACGAAGAATAAAACATAATCATAAGCAGTTCGTATCAGTATGCCACATATGTACTCTTTGATTCATTAACTAAAAAACAACCGCATGTAATGAATCTATCAAAAAACATAATCGAGAGTCTTATTTTAGTATCGAAGATATGTACTTATGGATCAAACCACAACAAGTGATAAAACTAAGAATAAAACAAAATCAAAAGCAGTTCATATTAGTATGCAACATATGTGCTATAGGATAATACCAGTTAAACAACAAACAAACATGATTTTGAGAAAATAAAGAAACGAAAATAACAAGATAATCAAATTGAAAGTTCAAATAAGCTAAAAAAATCATAATCTAACCCAAAAAATCGAATAATTACGATCAAGATTCATAAAAACAGTACGTCATTGTTGATGGTGGTTTTTAAACAAGGGGTAAAATCGTAAAACCCCATGACCTAGTGCTACCCGCAACACATTAACTAAGAGCATTTAACTCGGGTGTAAATAATTAATAGGGG
The DNA here is from genome assembly GCA_023531295.1 of Papaver armeniacum. Classification (NCBI taxonomy): domain Eukaryota; kingdom Viridiplantae; phylum Streptophyta; class Magnoliopsida; order Ranunculales; family Papaveraceae; genus Papaver; species Papaver armeniacum. The sequence continues at coordinate 1,134,904 of JAJJWW010000469.1, forward strand.
TATTTTTCAAAATACCAGATTAGGTTTTTCGACCACGTAACCCTAATTCCAAAACCAAGCCGCATCTTTGCGTACCATGGCAACAATGCCAAATCAAGCCGCATCTTGCGCACCATCGCAACAATGCCAAACCAAAGCGCGCACAACCAAACCAAGCCCATGGCAACAATGCAAAACCAAGCCGCACACTGCACACCATGGCAACAATGCCAAACCAAGCCGCGCCACTGCGCACCATGGCAACAATGCCAAACCAAGCCGCATCTTTGCGCACCATGGCAACAATGCCAAACCAAGCCGCACCACTCGCGCACCATGGCAACAATGCCAAACCAAGCCGCATCTTTGCGCACCATGGCAACAATGCCAAACCAAGCCGCACCACCGGGCACCATGGCAACAATGCCAAACCAAGCCGCACCTCTGCGCACCATGGCAACAATGCCAAACCAAGCCGCATACTACGCACCATGGCAACAATGCCAAACCAAGCCGCACCACCGCGCACCATGGCAACAATGCCAAACCAAGCCGCACACTGCGCACCATGGCAACAATGCCAAACCAAGCCGCACACTGCGCACCATGGCAACAATGCCAAACCAAGCCGCACCCTGCGCACCATGGCAACAAGGCCATATTTCCAAGCCGCTATGCCTTTGGCCCGCGCCAAATATAGAGCCCTAGGATTGCAAGACTTGCAACTAGGTCAACATGGCCGTACGTGCCATTGGCACATGCCAACATGTATCGCAGGCCATATTTCCAAGCCGCTATGCCTTTGGCCCACGCCAAATATAGCGCCCTAGGCTTGCAAGACTTGCAACTAGGTCAACATGGCCGTACGTACCATTGGCACATGGCAAAACATATCGCAGGCCATATTTCCAAGCCGCTATGCCTTTGGCCCGCGCCAAATATAGCGCCCTAGGCTTGCAAGACTTGCAACTAGTTCAACATGGCCGTACGTGCCATTGGCACATGCCAACACGTATCGCAGGCCATATTTCCAAGCCGCTATGCCTTTGGCCCACGCCAAATATAGCGCCCTAGGCTTGCAAGACTTACAACTAGGTCAACATGGCCGTACGTGCCATTGGCACATGCCAACACGTATCGCAGGCCATATTTCCAAGCCGCTATGCCTTTGGCCCACGCCAAATATAGCGCCCTAGGCTTGCAAGACTTGCAACTAGGTCAACATGGCCGTACGTGCCATTAGCACATGCCAACACGTATCGCAGGCCATATTTCCAAGCCGCTATGCCTTTGGCCAACGCAAAATATAGCGCCCTAGGCTTGCAAGACTTATAACTAGGTCAACATGGCCGTACGTACCATTGGCACATGCCAACACGTATCGCAGGCTATATTTCCAAGCCGCTATGCCTTTGGCCCGCGCCAAATATAGCGCCCTAGGCTTGCAAGACTTGCAACTAGTTCAACATGGCCGTACGTGCCATTGGCACATGCCAACACGTATCGCAGGCAATATTTCCAAGCCGCTATGCCTTTGGCCCACGCCAAATATAGCGCCCTAGGCTTGCAAGACTTACAACTAGGTCAACATGGCCGTACGTGCCATTGGCACATGCCAACACGTATCGCAGGCCATATTTCCAAGCCGCTATGCCTTTGGCCCACGCCAAATATAGCGCCCTAGGCTTGCAAGACTTGCAACTAGGTCAACATGGCCGTACGTGCCATTAGCACATGCCAACACGTATCGCAGGCCATATTTCCAAGCCGCTATGCCTTTGGCCAACGCAAAATATAGCGCCCTAGGCTTGCAAGACTTACAACTAGGTCAACATGGCCGTACGTACCATTGGCACATGCCAACACGTATCATGAGCTATATTTCCAAGCCGCTATGCCTTTGGCCCACGCCAAATATAGCGCCCTAGGCTTGCAAGACTTGCAACTAGGTCAACATGGCCGCACATGCCAACACGTATCGCCGGCCATATTTTCAAGCCGCTATGCCTTTGGCCCACGCCAAATATAGCGCCCTAGGCTTGCAACTAGGTCAACATGGCCGTACGTGCCATTAGCACATGCCAACACGTATCGCAGGCCATATTTCCAAGCCGCTATGCCTTTGGCCCACGCCAAATATAGCGCCCTAGGCTTGCAAGACTTGCAACTAGGTCAACATGGCCATACGTGCAATTAGCACATGCCAACACGTATCGCATGCCATATTTCCAAGCCGTTATGCCTTTGGCCCACGCCAAATATAGCGCCCTAGGCTTGCAAGACTTGCAACTAGGTCAACATGGCTGTACGTGCCATTAGCACATGCCAACACGTATCGCAGGCCATATTTCCAAGCCGCTATGCCTTTGTCCCACGCCAAATATAGCGCCCTAGGCTTGCAAGACTTGCAACTAGGTCAACATGGCCGTACGTGCCATTGGCACATGCCAACGCGTATCGCAGGCCATATTTCTAAGCCGCTATGCCTTTGGCCCACGCCAAATATAGCGCCCTAGGCTTGCAAGACTTGCAACTAGGTCAACATGGCCGTACGTGCCATTGGCACATGCCAACACGTATCGCAGCCATATTTCCAAGCCGCTATGCCTTTGGCCCGCGCCAAATATAGCGCCCTAGGCTTGCAAGACTTGCAACTAGGTCAACATGGCCGTACATGCCATTGGCACATGCCAAACACACACGCTGGTAGCCTAACTTGCAAACCGTGCAACCTACCACCAAGGCATTCCGCACATGCCATTGGCATATGCCAAACACACACGCTTATTTGGTAGCCTAACTTGCAAACCGTGCAACCTATCACCAAGGCATTCGCACATGTCGTTGGCACATGCCACACACGCCACTAGCAGCTCTCCGGCATTACCACTTACGCTCGAGGTGCAACTCGCAACGAAGGCATTCCGCACATGCCATTGGCACATGCCACATGCGTCCCTAGCAGCACCACTTGCACGCAAGATGCAACCAACACTCGAGACATCAACACAAGGCGGGGATGCTTTCTTTAGGGTTTTGGTTTGGCGGTCACAGCATGCAACGTACACTACGCTCACATTAAGAAAGCGTGAAAAGGAATAAAGCGGTCAAATAAAAGAGGAAATAATGGTGAAAACGTTTTCACCCATTAACACCATGCGGTTACCACCTCCTCCCATTATTTCACCCTTTACTCTTTTCCTTCATGAGGTCAGGGTACGTTTCAAATCTCGACTTGTATAAATAGGTCTTACCTATTTCCACCAGAAAACAAGTCTCGGTCAGGAGAAAAATACTACACTCTCAGAAAGGCAACTTTGCAAGCTCTCCCAAAAGCTTCCACCTCTTGCAAGCTCCCATGCTTTCGCTTTCTGATACAAGTCGAGATACTACTCTCCCAGGTATTCTGGCCTCAACACCTTTCTTTGCTTCCCTCCCCAAATCAACCCTTCTCCTCCACTTTGTGACCAGAAACAAGTCCGGAACGGCCATTTCTTGGTTTAGGCCGGACTTATGCAGATTGATCTCTCGAATCTATAAAGTGCTCACGTGCAGCACATTTGTTTAGGGTTTGAACCAGTTTCTCACTCACCTACCGAATTTACCGAAATCGGCAGAAACGATTTTCACCCATAAACAATTGGCGACCAAAGCGGGAGGATTGATATATCGGCTACAATGTCGGGATTTGTCGATCTCGTTCTTCGACCCAGATGTCAAGATGGTAGGGGAAGGAGACTCAATCCGACGCAACTACCAGACGACCCGGTTACTAGTTATAAAAACTACACAAGAAACTGGGGACTTGCCGAAGATGCTACCACTCGATTCGACTCAACTACCAGACGACCCGGTTACCGGATTGCAAGAACTACACGAAAAGCGGGGACTCACCAGAAGATGCTATCAACGATTGGGGACTTCTTCGACGATACTACCAAAGCAAATCCGCCTTTTACATGGAGAGGGACGTGTTCACAAAAACCTATGAAGTGAGTAAATTTAGGCTGCAGCAAGACATACGATCTGTTTTTAGGCTCTTAGTAAAACCGTCATACTACGAGTATTGTGCCTATTGCTAGCACACACTTTCATAAAAGCAATATTCCTTTCCCAAAACATAATCGAGTCATTTTATCAAAACCATTCATCCCAGAAATAATCCAATATCCTCAAAAGCTAACATTTATCTATCAACTCAAGAAATCCAGGAGGACAAAAACCATAAACCAGGCGCTTTGTTTGCCTTTCAAAAAAAATTCACCTACCCGTACATACCTACTTTGCACAATAACAATTACCTGTCACTTTTAGCAGACGTTACTACAGTGACATTTGAAGAATTATTTATGATGAAGTATTTCCACAAGTTTATGAAAGGCACACCTATGGCTACGGTTTACACAAAGACAAGAAAACAATAAAACAAATTGAAAGAGAAATGCATTTGGAGTACATAGCTGGGATATGCTTGCCCACTTTGTCACTACCAAGCGCTCTAGCTAACACCATGACGTGATAACAAAGATACGAGGTAAAAAGGGGATCCAACCCATTTCATAACCATAACACTTTTTGAATTTGAATAAGGAAAGGATTTCTGTTTGAGCTACGTATGGGAAGAGGCAAGCGGGCCGCAGGAACAAGTCCAAGCCACGCCAAGCCCAGACCGTGCCAAGCCAATGGTCCACACCATGCGAAATCCAAGCCAGCGTCCACACCAAGTCAACGCCCATTCCAAGACGATCCGGCGCCTACGAGACACACGTTTCCGGATGCGCTTACTGGCGACGCGCTTGCTAGACGCGCATGCCAGCGCTTGCCGAAAAGCGCTTGCCGACGCGAGACGTGCTTACCCAGGCACACATGCCGCACGCGCATGCCGGCCCTTGATACCACACTCTGTGCTAACAGTTCGCATCCTTCAGCGCTAACATCTTGCGCCCTTCAAAGACCATCCTCTCCCTTCGAAACAACGCCATGGCTCCAGACTTCGTGATCAAAACCGTGTCATCTACGCACGATACACTTACGATCACCGGAACCGAGCCACTTCCGCCACCCCAACGGTTCTTCAAGCATGGCAGCTCCAACCGTCACCGGAGAGACGCTACTCCACCATCGGGGCAATCTTTGGAAGATCCGGAAGAATCCGACCTCCTTGTAGCATTGCCGTTGATTTGATGAAAGGACAAAAGATACTTGAGCGGGATGCGCGTTTATAGAGGAAGAGGCTCGCGTTGCTCTTGAGCGACTTGTATAAGGGGATAAGCAATCCAATTTCGTCACACGTGAAGATCAGCAAAGACTTCTCCAAAATTGAAAGCAAGGGAAATCAACAACTCTCCTGAGTTCACGGAGACCCTTCCCTCGTCAAGACCCGAACAATGGGAACTTCGCCCACAAAGTCGTACTGATCTATGATGAAACAGTTGTGTGAGATTCTATGTTTCTCAAGGCGTAGCATCAAGACATATTTGCACCCCTCAACTGCAATACATCGGGAAAGCGGCGTTTCCATCCGGGGAAGCCGTTCCCAAACCCCAACCTCTCATAGGAAGCACGATCGATAGATGGGCGGGGACTCTAACCTCTGTTCTCTTGAGGGATGTCGAGTTTGTGAGAATGTGACGCGGTCTCCGACTTCAAAATGGTAACCGTCAAGGCTCTCGAGAGTTGCAAGACGTTTTTCAACGTTCTCTCCAGTAGCTCGCATCAACGTTCTTTCCATAAGTAGCTACACATCAACGTTCTCTCTAGAAGTAGCTACACATCAACGTTCTCGGCGGCTTCGCATCAACGTTCGCTTCAACGCCACTCCTTCTGCAAAGGGTCATGCCGCCACACTCCCCATCCGAGCTTCACCGCAGTAGCAATTACTACAAGGATGGAAACACGTAAACCATACTTGAGGACGGAAGATATACATGGGATCCCTTCACACATCAAAGCTACGAAGAACAGTCCACCAAAAATCCGTATCCACAACAAGGTCCTCTACTCTTAAAAGGGTGCAGCGCAAGAACATCATCACCTCTCTGTATAGAAGACGCATTCAACACTTTACGAGGCCGCGGAGGATCCCGAGCCTGCACTATCCAGAATATGATATCATGTAATTTCTGAGCATCCCAGTGTCACATCCAGAAGAGTACGATAGGCTTATATCAAATCATGTGGAGGGGGGATTCAAGGCGATATAATGAAAGTAGGTCATGCATGGAGACTACCAGCGTAAGATGCTTTCACTCCCCTCAACCGAGGTTATCTGATTTCAACATCATCACTATCGAGGTTTTACGAGCCACGGGAATTTCTCAACATGAATCCGTACATGTGCACCTAAAACTCCAAAAGCACGCCAGAAGGTTACATTCACGTATTCATACATTCCATCATATCAAACCGAAGTATGAACGAGGACTTCTCGCTGCATCCCATTTCGTAAGATAGATCCCTAAATCGGTGTCCTCCAAGTGCGGCAGTCAACAAGGAAGGATTCGAAGAAGGAAGGGGAACGACTAGGTCATCCTCGTCGATAACAACGACGCATGCTCCAACGGGATATCTCTGCACAAAGGGAAATTTTCCATTTATACAACAAGCGTCGGTAAAGTGTACGACAGTCCGCCAAAGAAGAAGAAAACATACCGGTATGATTTTCTTAACCCAAATAACCTTTGTTGGGATGCTCATGCAAGAGTTAGACCTCGCGTCTTCATCTGGAGAACCTGACTGGTTAGAAGATGATTCGAATCTGCGTGACATGACAAAGAGAGAAATTCAACAAGAAGAACCTTTCTCAAACGAGGAGATGATGCAGTTGCGTTGGGTATGAATACGAAACCTTAAAAAGGAAAGGAAGCAATGAGGGACATAACGCTTCCAGATTTTTTGGCATGAAAGATGCCCTAATTGAAGCGCGCGTGAAGGAAAGGCAAAATAAGGAAACTTTGCTATCTGAAGAAACTCCCTCCTTATTTACATCGGTCACGCCAGCAAGCACGCACAGTTTCCACACCTTGCGGCGGTCCCACCAGCTAGCACACTCGGTTTCCCAAGTCGCGCCTGCAAGCACGCACAGCTTCCACATTGCGCCGGTCCCACCAGCTAGCACACTCAGTTTCCCAAGTCGCACCTGCAAGCACGCACAGCTTCCACATTGCGCTAGGTCCCACCAGCTAGCACGGTTTCCCAAGTCGCGTTTCCCAAGTCACGCCTGCTTCCACATTCACGGTCCTTCCACATTGCGCCGGTCCCACCCGGCTAGCACACTCCGGTTCCCAAGTCGCACACCTGGGGCCGATTTCCAAGCACGCACAACTTCCACATTGCGCCGGTCCCACCAGCCTAGCACGCTCGGTTCCCAACTCACGCCAACTTCACAACGTCTCCCAAGTTGCACGCAGGCCCCACTAATTGTGCCGACCTCCCGATTTGTGCAAAACTACGAGGCAAGGATTCCAAATCCTATTTATAAAAGGTCGAGACAAGCCTCCTCAATTCTCTTTGCGGTTTCTGTTGATAGTTTGTCACCATCTTATGCTTACCTCGCAACAAAGCCCCCTGTTCCGAGCTAAGCGGGGGACTTAATGTTGATGGTGGTTTTTAAACAAGGGGTAAAATCGTAAAACCCCATGACCTAGTGCTACCCGCAACACATTAACTAAGAGTATTTAACTCAGGTGTAAATAAATAATAGGGGTATTTTTTTCAAAATATCAGATTAGGGTTTTTCGACACAAAACCCTAATTCCAAAACTAAGCCGCATACTGTGCACCATGGCAACAATGCCAAATCAAGCCGCATACTGCGCACCATGGCAACAATGCCAAACTAAGCCGCAGACTGCGCACCATGGCAACAATGCCAAACCAAGCCGCTGCTGCGCACCATGGCAACAATGCCAAACCAAGCGCACATGCGCACCATGGCAACAATGCCAAACCAAGCGCGCACCCTGCGCACCATGGCAACAATGCCAAACCAAGCGCATCTTTGCGCACCATGGCAACAATGCCAAACCAAGCCGCACCCTGCGCACCATGGCAACAATGCCAAACCAAGCCGCATCTTTGCGCACCATGGCAACAATGCCAAACCAAGCGCGCACCTGCGCACCATGGCAACAATGCCAAACCAAGCCGCAGCTGCGCACCATGGCAACAATGCCAAACCAAGCCGCAAGCTGCGCACCATGGCAACAATGCCAAACCAAGCCGCACCACGCACCATGGCAACAATGCCAAAACAAGCCGCAAGCTGCGCACCATGGCAACAATGCCAAACCAAGCCGCACACTGCGCACCATGGCAACAATGCCAAACCAAGCCGCACCTCGCGCACCATGGCAACAAGGCCATATTTCAAGCCGCTATGCCTTTGGCCCCGCGCCAAATATAGCGCCCTAGGCTTGCAAGACTTGCAACTAGGTCAACATGGCCGTACGTGCCATTGGCACATGCGAACACGTATCGCAGGCCATATTTCCAAGCCGCTATGCCTTTGGCCCACGCCAAATATAGCGCCCTAGGCTTGCAAGACTTGCAACTAGGTCAACATGGCCGTACATACCATTGGAACATGCCAACACGTATCGCAGGCCATATTTCCAAGCCGCTATGCCTTTGGCCCGCGCCAAATATAGCGCCCTAGGCTTGCAAGACTTGCGACTAGGTCAACATGGCCGTACGTGCCATTGGCACATGCCAACACGTATCGCAGGCCATATTTCCAAGCCGCTATGCCTTTGGCCCACGCCAAATATAGCACCCTAGGCTTGCAAGACTTGCAACTAGGTCAACATGGCCGTACGTGCCATTGGCACATGCCAACACGTATCGCGGGCCATATTTCCAAGCCGCTATGCCTTTGGCCCACGCCAAATATAGCGCCCTAGGCTTGCAAGACTTGCAACTAGGTCAACATGGCCGTACGTGCCATTAGCACATGCCAACACGTATCGCAGGCCATATTTCCAAGCCGCTATGCCTTTGGCCCACGCCAAATATAGCGCCCTAGGCTTGCAAGACTTGCAACTAGGTCAACATGGCCGTACGTACCTGATGAGCACGAAAGTGCGACGCATTTTCACCCATAAATACATTAGCTAGGACTCATTTTATCACTAATAAACTTGTTTGTAGGTGTTTTGGTGAAATAAGCTCTTATGGAGAAAGTTGGTCGAAAAGTGGTTTTTGTACCCCAAAGGACAAGTGTTATTCGGACTCTCAATGTTGGTTAAGGGACACCTCAATTACTAAGGGGCACCCTTTTTTCCAGTCAACTGTTAAAGGCACAAGCCCATTTTGGTTGAGGCACTTCATCTTCAACAATTCAAATATCAGTTTTGGCGGGAAAATGGCAGCAGACTTAGGGTTTCGCTTTTGGAGGTGTTATAATGAGACTAAACTGCTGAGATTAATTGGGTTTGCTCTAATGGACTAAACAGAGCTGGTATGGGTCTTCGTTTCAATAAAAATTGGCTAGAATTCGAATGGGAGTAAAACAGGAACGTACAAAACTAGGGCTGGATTTTTAGACGTGTTCGACAACGATTCAATCACTATATTTGGTTTTGTTGGACTTGTTTGAGATAAACAGGGCTGGTAATGGTCTTAGATTTGTTCATAATTGGTTGGATAATCGTATTCAAAGAAATCAGGGTTCACGGGTTTTTGGCTGTTCATCGGCGTACATTTGTGAAGTGGTTCGGCTGAGATTTAATCGGATATTCAGTTGGAATTAGTTGGAAAATGACCTGTTTTATCAAAACAGGGAATGTATGTGCCCTGGAATCGATTGAAGAGGCAGTCACGTGGACATACCATAAACCAGATGTTGGAGCAATACGCGGGATTCTGTTGGTGTAGTTTTGAAGGATTGCATGTGTTTTCAGCGTGTAGACTCATTCTTTGTTGTGTTGGAAGCATGATTGGAGCGTGTAAACACTGTTTGAAAGCGTCAGCAGACAAGAAAGGAAAGAAAACATCTCAAGAAAATTTTCTTTTACTGCCGATTAATGGAGGATTATCTGGAGTGATTGAGCGAGATTCATTAGGTCTGTTGAGTATAAATATGTTCTTTGGTGAGTCATAAAGAAATAGTGATTGGGGGAGGCTCCGGGGGTCGAGAGAATTCTTTGCGAGTAATCTGAGCAGCAGCAGCAGAAAAAATAGTGAAGAATCAAGAACAGACTATCAAAGACAGTCGTAAAACAACTGTCGTTTACACGGAAGAGATAAGATTTGTCACCTGCTGACAGTTCATTGTTAGTCTTTGTAACAGGTGGGTTTGCAACGCTTATAAACGTTGCACATTCCTGGTTTAATTTAATTTTCTTATTTTCTCTTCTTTGTAAACACCATTTGGGCAATAAAAATGAATTTTGAGTGTGTCTACATCATGAGTAGCTAAGCCCCTACACTGGGTCGACGGAGGAAGCCGAATTTCATACGTGGGTAATTTTAAATAATTCTTTATTTGACTTTTTCACTAATTAAAATAGAATTATGATTTGAAAAAAATAGTTATCATTTTATTAGATGGGTCATGCTTGCTTAGATGTTTGATGGTCCATGATTACGATTTATAACTAATGTTTGGAGAATCTACCTTGGCAAAAATAAGAGTCCTTGGTGTTTTGTTTATTGAGCTTTAATCGTTGAGAATAAATAAAGTGAACCTATTAATATGAATGCGGTGGAATCCTAGACCCAGTGACTCTCGCATTTGTTTATTACTTTCGCTTTTGTTTAAACCTTTAAATTTAATCTTCGCAAGTCTGAGAGAACGAATCTTAATTACTACTACGAAAACATTGAAAAATCTTAAATCAGTACCATTGGCACATGCCAACACGTATCGCAGGCCATATTTCCAAGCCGCTATGCCTTTGGCCCACGCCAAATATAGCGCCCTAGGCTTGCAAGACTTGCAACTATGTACGGCCATTGGCACATGCCAACACGTATCGCAGGCCATATTTCCAATCCGCTATGCCTTTGGCCCACGCAAAATATAGCGCCCTAGGCTTGCAAGACTTGCAACTAGGTCAACATGGCCGTACGTGCCATTAGCACATGCCAACACACACGCTGGTAGCCTAACTTGCAAACCGTGCAACCTACCACCAAGGCATCCGCACATGCCATTGGCACATGCCAAACACACACGCTGGTAGCCTAACTTGCAAACCGTGCAACCTACCACCAAGGCATTCCGCACATGCCGTTGGCACATGCCACACACGCCACTAGCAGCTCTGGCATTACCACTTACGCTCGAGGTGCAACTCGCAACGAAGGCATTCCGCACATGCCATTGGCACATGCCACATGCGTCCCTAGCAGCACCACTTGCACGCAAGATGCAACCAACACTCGAGACATCAACACAAGGCGGGGATGCTTTCAGGGTTTTGGTTTGGTGGTCCTGACATGCGGCGTACACTACGCTCATATTAAGAAAGCACGAAAATGAATAAAGCGGTCAAATAAAAAGAGGAAATAATGGTGAAAACGTTTTCACCCATTAACACCATGCGGTTACCACCTCCTCCCATTATTTCACCCTTTACTCTCTTCCTTCATGAGGTCGAGAGTACGTTTCAAATCTTGACTTGTATAAATAGGTCTTACCTATTTCCACCAGACAACAAGTCTCGGTCAGGAGAAAAATACTACACTCTCAGAAAGGCAACTTTGCAAGCTCTCCCAAAAGCTTCCACCTCTTGCAAGCTCCCAAGCTTTCGCTTTCTGATACAAGTCGAGATACTACTCTCCCCACTATTCCGGCCTCAACACCTTTCTTTGCTTCCCTCCCCAAATCAACCCTTCTCCTCCACTTTGTGACCGAAGCAAGTCTGGGAACGGCCATTTCTTGGTTTAGGCCGGACTTGTACAGATTGATCTCTCGAATCTATAAAGTGCTCACGTGCAGCACATTTGTTTAGGGTTTGAACCAGTTTCTCACTCACCTACCGAATTTACCGAAATCGGCAGAAACGATTTTCACCCATAAACAGTCATATACGTACTGATGGTTAATACACATGCAAATTGAAACCAAACCTAAAGATGCATAGTAAACACAGAAAAACAGTACGTCATATACGTACTGATGGTTAATACACAAAAGCAAACTGAAACCAAACAAAAAGCCAACAAAATGAAACTAAAATATCAGATCTACTATCAAAATGAACATAAAACGTGATTTTATAACCAGATCTGAACTATTTTCATCAAAAAGCACCAGTACATCATATACGTACTGATGATTAATATAAAAAATCAAACTAAAAACAAATCAAAGACCAACAAAATGAAATTAAAATACAGATCTACTAATGAAATGAACATAAAACATGATTATCTATCTAGATCTAAAGTATTTTTATCAAAATCGAAATAAAAAATTAACGAATCAAAGCATCAAGATCGTAAGCACAAAAAATCCACCTACCGATTACAAAATATGAGTTCGAATTCACGAATCGAACAAGGACCTCAAGAAATCTTCATCTGCAGAGCTCTTCTCTGAAAACATAAAGAGAGAATGAAAAAGAAATGAACATTATTATCCTGTTTTATATAGTGGAGGATTTTTTGGGAATTATAATAATACGTCTCATGTGTCCCGCACGTGTACAGGACCTAGGCTTAAAAAATTGGGTCCATTTCCCTTTTTTGTTTTAATTATGGACCTCCGGTTACTGGGCTTTAGTGGGTGGACCTGCCACTAACTAATACCACTATAATAGTACCTATAGGTAATTCCTACTTTTTTTTAAAATCTCAGCATGATTCCAATAGTTTCTCGATCTGATTTCAAATCTATAGTTTTGGAGTGTGGAAACTGTAATTAAAAGTTCGGGCGCGTAAAGAAATTCACGGTAGAAAAGAAGAAGAAAAGAAATTGAAGAAGAAATCGTGAAGAAACATAATTTTATAAATAATGGGTTTGGGAGAAATTTTCTCTCAAAAATTGGGGGCGCACGTGAACTTTTCCGCCCGTGGGTTTGATAGTGTTCAAAATCTGAAGAATGGGTGTGGTAGTAGTTTTCACTTTAAACTTATATTGGGTTTCTTAAAAAAGTTACGAGGGTTGCTAGCAATAGCATATTACTGTGGGGTTCATTTAATTTACTATTGGGTGTACTGATGTACAATTATCTTTTTATATATAAACACTATCTTTACCAAGTGAAAAAAGAAAAAAAAAAAGGAACTGATTCTCTTATTTGTAGCCTACAGAAGAAACCAACAAGCAAGCATCAAAACCGTTTTTTTTTTTTTGAAGGTAACATTATATTAGGAAGCAGTTTATCCTTAATACATACAGGGGTGTGATATAGCAGCAAAACCGTTAATTATCCTCTTTGCATACAAACTAGTTAGTTATGTGGAGCCTAGTTAGCAATTCGGGGTACGGGTAGTAGTTCGGGACGGTATACGTACGGGAATTATATGGATTCGGATAGGTCGGATTCGGTCAAAAATACGGTCAACGGTTTGTTGTTCGGATAGTAGTTCGGAACGGCATACATACGTGCATATTCGTTTTATGAATATGAGTTCGGCACTTAAAATTCGGCTTACCTATATGATAAATTGATAAGTATTATGATCTTATTACGAGACTAATTTTATTTGTATATGATTTATAAGATGGAAAAAAATATTTTAGCGTGATTATTTAACTTGAAGTAAACAATTTAATCACATAAATATTATAAAACGAGTTTATAGACTTTTAAACAAATATTAACACATAAAACACTGGTTAAACAACTACCAATAGAAAATATTAACTGACTAATTGTATTTAAATATAAAGTATACACAAAATCAAACAAAAACCAATCAACAGAACTCTGGTCAGAGAATTACATACGGGAGAGCAAGGTTGGGCGCGAACTAGGTTCGATGTTCTAGTTCGAAAATATTATTTGGATTCGGTTAGTTCGGATACGTTCACGAATCATTCGTGAGAGGTCCATATAATCCGGGAACTAGGTTCGGAGTTCAAATAGTTCAGAAGTATCATTCGGATTCGGTCAGTTCGGATACGTTCGTGAATCATTCGGGAATGATTCGGAGAATTACTAACTAGGATGTGAAGCGCCTCTGAGCGAAATCTGGCCGTTTCTAGCTGGAGAGAGAGGGAGTGATTACGTGGTGGCGAAATCAAATGTGATTTCAGATCTGAATTTTTTTCTCATCTTCATCCATGGAGGCCTCTTCTCCCCAAGATTCAATCGAAACCAGAGTGATTCAATACAAAATACTGTGACTATTGCTCAATCAAGCCAGTGTAATAGTGATTTTCCATCATTAGTGGAATCGTATAGAGTGAATAAGAGTTTGATTTCAAACCCTAGTTTGAACTATGAATCAGAGTTAGATTTGGTGCGTGCTGAAATTGTGAACAACCCAAAGCTTATTCTACCATCTCAAATAGGTTGGGATATAGAATCAGTGAAGAATCAAGAATAGAGAGCATTATTTCCAATGCCCAAGGCTACAACTCCGTTTACCCCTTTGAAGTATACATCATCAGTTGAAGTTGATGGGAAGGTATTGGTAGCTGCTCAAATTGATTCTGCTTCAGCAGGGATGAAAAGATGCGAAAATCCTGTGGTTGGGTTCTTTGTTGGGAAAAGACTTTCCTTTGTAGCAGTTCAATTGGCAGTAAGCAAGCTTTGGAAATTCAAGAAGGAGGTAAGTATAAAGCTTTATGGTGACCGTAAAAAGGTGTTAGATACTGGTTCATTCCTTATTTAAAATAAAATTTTCACATTGAAACCATGGTCTTATATGATGTAGAAGTATATTACGTAGGTGAAATCATTTCCTATTTGGGTATTGATATATGAAGTTCCACTTCACATGTGGGACGAGGAGGGTTTAGGTCTGATTTCTAGATACTTAGGAAAACCTTTATTTGCTGATGATTGTACAATCAATCAAGATAGGTTAGCTTTTGCAAGAGTGTGTATTGAAATAGATGTGGATATTGCTTATCCAGAAAAGATACCCCTGTTGATAGATGTTAAGTTTGCCTTCGAACTCCCAGTAGAGTATCAATGAAAGCCGCATAAGTGTGATGTTTTTGGGGTTTTTGGTCACTCTGCAAAGGCATGTGGAAAGAAGAAGAAGACTAGATGGCCACCAAAGAAAGTTTGCAAGCCAACTGTCTTGGAGAATACATGACAACTCCAAGGGAATGAGATTAGTGGCAATCAAAGTGACACCAGAGAGGTAGCTAAAGTACAACACATTGCTCGATGTGAAGTGGTTGATGAAAGGGATGGGATTGGCGCTATGGTGGAAAATACGGCTTCCAATAGTGCTACTACTCACTTGGAAACAAGCAATTCCATTCCAAGAACAACAACTAACGATCAGAATAGAATGGAGATTGTTTTTCCCAATGTTGGTGTACCGATCAGTGGTGCATATTTAGCTCCTATAGTGCCTGAAAAATTTGGTACTGTTGAGATATTATTGGCAGAGAAAAGAAGAGAGATTCTAGCTCCAAGCATAATTACCACTCCAAATGAAGTAGTAATGTCTCCAGCTTCTTGTCAAGAGAAATGGACAGAGGTAAAAGGTAAGAATAATGCAGACATGGGATGCAACATGGTTAAGAATAAATCAACTGCTAATTGTTCACCAGTAAAACATTACAAATCTACAAGTGCGGGTTTTAAGAGGATAGATGGAACAACCTTACCTCGGACTCCTAAGCCTCCAGGGAACCAACATAATACAATAGCAAAAGAATGTGCATATGTCTCTCAGACATCTACGTCACATGGAAGCAAGGAAATACATGTGGCGCCTGCAAAAATGTGGGTGACACATCAGTGGAAAAGGTGGAGAATTCAACTTTAGGTACTGTAACAAAAGTACCATAGAAAACCGCTAGTAAGATTTCAATCTCTGAGCCAGTGACGCAGGTTGTAGAAAAAGAGGTAAAGCATAACCCTTTTCTGATGCTCAGTGATTTTCCATATGGTTCTCAAAGTCGATTCCCAATAGACAGAAAGAATGATCTTGCTAGAGATAAGGGAGTTAAAGATGGTAACTCCAAGAATCCTGAAACAGAAAGTAACAACAAGTACGATGTTGCTAGCACTAGTGAAAATCTGTCAAAGTAAGTACTAATAATTCTTTCAATGTACTGAATGATAAGGTTATTATTGAAGAGTGTGAAGAGGATAGCGAAGAGTTATCAGATGTAGAATCCGACAAAAGTTCTCCCTTCATGGCTTACGAAGACAAAGTAGGAAAGAAGACTGAGAAGGAGCTTTATATGATCAAATGGAACGGGTTTATCCCTGACAAGGGAAGCAACGAAAATCGGGGCAAAGGTCAATGATCGGCTGCTAGGAGGAAGCACAAATAGTTTTTTGTTGCTTGATGTGTAGGAAGCTTTGCTTAATATTTCTTTTTTGCTTGGCACGGGTGTGTGGCTTGTGCCAAGCCTTTGTTTTGTTTTCTGTGTTTTAGGTGCTGGCCTTGACCTCACCTCTGGACTCTCTTAGGCGCTCTTGTATGTTTCTCTTTTTTCTTTTCGAATAAAAATTTAAACCTTTCTACTTAAAAAAATAATACAAACCAGTTAGTTGGTGGTGAGATAGGTTAAATCCTTTAATTTTCGAGCCAAACAAACAATATAAAAGTTAATATACGTAGATGTGATCATCAAGTGTATAAAGGCTTCATTGATGTAGTGAAGGTACAACATCATATTAATAGTTTAGCTAGTTAGGCTAGGCACAAGAAGTATTCATAAGATATTTAAAGAGGATGGTGTTTAATTGATCCTTGAGAACTGGGTTGAAAGTAGGAATAGCGATAACTGATGAATCGGTAATACTAATAATAAAACTGACTCAAACCAATAGGAATACTAATATGAATCGCTCTTACTTCCGCTAATTATCTTAAGATTGTTTCATTCATGGTTTGATCTGCGTCATGTTGCATAGGTCTTTTCAACCGTGCGTTCCTTACTCGGTTGTCGTGATTATTTTGACGCATAACTTCTTGTATTTCTCTTTCTTCCGCCTCCTCTTTGTGTCTCATTCATCTTTCTATTTTGTTCCTTTCATTTCTAGCATTCCTTCGTGCTTCCCTACGTCTTTCATCTTCTTCTGCCTGGTCGCGTTGATTTCGCAATATTTCTCTTCCATGTAATATTATCCTTCCCTGTTATTCATTAGTTTCGTCTTCTTAATCATAGTGTGTGCGGTCATTCTCACCCTGTTGCGCATGACGATTGTCCCTGTGATTTCCTTATATGCGGTAATATTCGCCTTGTTGTATGTATCGACCCTTATCCGCTTGTTGTTCCATGCGCTTATGACCGCGCTCCTCTTGTATATTGTCTCCTACCTGTAAATTCTTAGAAACTTTATTATGTAAAGGTTGTTCTTGTCTAGTATCTCTACGGATAGTTTTGCTACGCCTTGACGTGGTCCTGCTTGTTCTTTATACGGTTTGTGACCTCTGCTCTTGCAACATGTTATTTTCTTCTCTTAGTTCATCGTTCTGACGCATCAAGTTCGCGCATGCATCTTCTTCTCTCCTTCTCTCTTCGAGTAATCTTTGTCGGAGCTCCTCTATTGTCATATTCTCTTCATTTCCTCCTACTGGTCCTTCCTTCCCAGTTCTTTGCTCATCTTCCTCCCATGTATTTGTATCTGTAGTATGAACACTTGCCTCATCATAATTCCTGCGGTTGTTTACCTCTTGCACCTGCTGGATCTGAGATCGGACTTGTCGATTCTGGTTGTTTCTTTCGCCCATCCTTGATGATTCTGCGATTTCGCATCTTCTTCTTCCTGCAATTCTTCTGCTCCTCCTAATTGGCGTCACGTGTTCTCCTTCAGATGCTTGTCTCACCATCTTTTGTTCTTGAAATAATATCTTCTTTAGGTAAAGTAAAAGGTACCTTTCAAAGATCTATGAAATCTTAACAACGAAACTAGTGTCCTGAGATGAAGATATCAATTTTTTCTTTAACAAATTTGAAGACTAGGAGCTCTCAAAATTCTATGAAAACAACAATAAAACTTTCTTTTATGACCAAATCAATAATACTTTAGAAATCACTTTCAAAAACTTCAGAAGCAGGGATTACTCATCTGAGCTGATTTCTAGCGCCAAAATGTAGTTGCAGGAAATCCTACAACTACACCCTAATGATAATCTATGAAATAATCTAAGAAACTATAATGAAGTGCCCAAGATCTTTTATTAAAACTTAGAGTGAATACAAAGAAGATATGTTAAAACCCTAACTTGGGAAACAAATAACTTTCTCTCTCCTAAATATCTTATCGTAGCTCACTAAAAGATCTCCCTGTCACACAATAGTCGATGGTCCCTTTTATAAGAGTTTACATAGTGGAAGACAGTTAATAAAGCCCCAATTTTCGGATCTGAAGCGCATCAATGTCGCATGGACTTTATTATTGTCGCACGGATTCTTCACTGCCGCATAGATCTTCATGTTTTTATCGTGACTAAGTGACGTCATCTAGTTCGTCATCTTAGATAATTTGTACGCATTCGTGTACGCTTGATACTGAAGATACTATTTCGCGCAACTAATGAGTGTGCGCTAATATGCACCCACATTTAAATTACTTTATAGAAGGCCTCCTAAATTCGGCTAAGTATATAGAAACTTTGGTAAACCCAGGGCAACGATATAGAAGAACATATAGTTTTGAAGAGAATCTTTCGGATTTCATAACAAGCCTTGTTGCTACACAACTTGCTTACGTACGTCTTCTTTTTAGAAACACTCCTCATACGTTAATGCATTAACTAAGATATCTATTTAATACTAAGATTTTTTTTTCATGGCGTAAATACGCGCATGCATTTATTTTAATTATGCAATATCTTTAAGTCTAGATTAAGCCTATGTTGGTGTTCATTTTGATATCTATAAATTGAGGTCTTAATCTGTGACAATGCAAGAGCTCCATTCCAACATTGCTGATGAGAACGTTCGGGAGGATATAATTAAGAGCGTGTTCATGGTTTATTTTCTGAAATAATATATGATTGAGTACTTGGGAATAAGCTGTATCGATTTTCTCTTGCAGCAAATGCATTGAGGCTGAAAACTTCCAAATATTAAGGTATATTTATTTTGTAATGCTCTTGTTCTTGTTTCAGTCATTATGAGATTTCAAAATATCTTTTTTTTTTTATATGCGACAAATTATTGTGATGATGTTAATAACTCGTGTTGTGGTTTTTTTTGGTGGAAATCCAGTGCTTTACTTTAATCGTACACAACATTCATCTATGGATCCATTATCTGGAACTTCATCAAACGAGGAATTGATAGCAACCCAATTCGAGAATCGTCTTTTATACAAACGATTAGTCATTGACTTAGGCCGAGAGCTGGTAATATGTATGAGAGTTATTGCCTTTTGGATGTGGCTTGAGGAGGTCGGATTTCAAAACATCGTTCCGCTTGTGATAAGGGTAAACGATAATACACTCGCACTGATATTTCACGAAGCAGTTCGTTGTCTTAACTATATTGATTCACCAACACCTCCTGTCCTTACTCCGTTATATCTTTATGAGGTTCATTTAACTAACTTCATGCAAGGGGAAGAGATACAATTTTCATTTCTGTACCAAAACAGGAATAGCGCGCTAGGAAGCATCAAGAAAATTGTGAATGAAGTTTTTGTTAGGGCTTTTGATGATATTGTGCAACAATCTAAGAATATGATCAAAGCCCCATCTTCAATTCGGAAGAATATATCTGCACCAAAAGAATCATCAAGCAGCAGACTATCTTGCTAGAAATAAATCTAGATGCAATGTCCTTCGATCCCTTGTTTAAACTATTCTTGCTAGAAATCGAACAACTAATTTGTAAAAGCTATTTGCCGATTACCTTGAGTAATTTATTGATTTTCTTGGCTGAGAAGGTTAATAATAAGAAAAGATTAAAATTACAGACTATCTTGGTGTATTACAAGACCTTTCCAACCGAAAAGCATCCGACATACCGATCCAGATGTTTAAGGATATCCTAACCTTTTTTGGATTTTTAATAAAATGTCCATGTGAGGAAATGCATTTAAAAAAATGCCTACGTTTTTTCCATAATTAATTTATTCCCCATGCCGTTTGGATTTTCGTCCGAGCCCACTAATTTGGTATTTTCTCATTGACTTTGGTCAGTATGTCACGTGAATAGAATGCATGATTACCTAATTAGCCTTTACCCTAATAAGAAAAGAAAACCAACTCGTGACTTTGGTATTTTCACGTGAATAGAATGCATGATTCCGTCCGGGCCCACTAAAAGTGATACTTTTTCTGAAACAGAACGAAAGTTTCATTTTTTCCGAAACGGAGCGAAGGTATCACTTTTCCCGAAACGGAGTGAAAGTATCACTTTTCCTGAAACGGGATATGAAAGTATCACTTTTTCTGAAACGGAAAATTAGTCGATCCATAAATCAAAATATGGTTGCATGATGTGTTATGCATCCTTTGTGGTGGTTTGCATAATGGCTATGCATTCAATTTTCTAGAATTGTGCTTAAAATGAAAGTATCATTTTTCTTGAAACGGAGGGAATACATCGTTTTATTAGTTGCAACGAAAAATTAGTTGATGCATAAACCAAAATTTTGCTACATAAAGTATTATGTATCCTTTGTGGTGGTTTGCATAATGGATATATATTTAATTTTCTAAAATTGTGCCTAAAATGATAAATACCTCCGAATTTTTATAACAACTTTAAATTTAATATTGTTGTTTGTACTCGTCCGTAGAGTTTTTTATAACCTTTCCAACGAGATAAAATTTGTAAAATTCCAAGGCACGGATTTTTAGATATGTTATATTAAAGTTTGGTTGCCAATTATACCCCTGAAAAGATATGATACATAAGGAGTTATAGTAATTGGACTAAAAGGGAGGGACATTTTTGGTTTTTCGGTCCTAACCATTTCCAATCTTTTTGTGGTAATTGATCACTTAGATTTTACAAAAAAGTGGCCATATAAAGGTCTCCCTCGCTTCGCTCGGTCGGCCCAATTATTGTTGCAGAGATCTGAAGATACAACTTTGTTTATTTTGGGTTTAATTTAGATTGATGAAGTTTATAAAATATGAAAGTTCTGCTAATTTTTTTCTATGGGATTTGGTTTTTTTTTTTCTTCTACAGTTGACTTGGGTTTTTTCCAATTAGGAATTGTTTGTTTGTCTTAGTTTAACTGACAAGGGAGAAAATAAATTAGGAATTTTGACGATTTTTGATTTACAATTAGTATTCACCTAATTATGAAAAGGAGACGAGTGAATTTATAGGAAAATTGAGAATGTATATACTCGGAGATTGAGAGGAAAAGAAAGAGATGACAATTGGGAATCGGGGTAGAACTTGAGCAATTCAGATGGAACATAGTGATTTTAGATCAAATTCACATAACCACTCTTTTTTTTTTTTTGGTAAGTCAGATAACCACTCTAGTTTATCGAAAATCCAGAATAGCATCACAAACCAGAGGTTATCGGAAACTGAACTGAATCCAAAAGAAAGGGGAGTTCATTTTACTTTCTAATATTCAATTGATACTTGGTATCGGAATTTGTTTTTTCTTGTTGTTTGAAATGTGAATGAACAACAACCAAGCATTATAATACCACGGTTAAGGAGAGAGGAGAGAGGGGGAGAGGGAGTGAGAAAAAGAGGAAAGTGAGTGAGAAAAATGGTGAATCCCAATCCGATTGTAGATGCCGAGGGGTTTATGACAGTATCAAGAAGTAGATCGCGACGATTTCAAAAAGGTTCTCGAATCATTAAGAATGGAGAAGTGAGTGGTGAAAGGAGGTCAGAGACGTTGGTAAGAAAAGGGAAATCGGTGAAGGTTGAAAGGAAGGTTATAGGTGGTTCTATGGGAAAAAAGGGCTCAAGAGATGTGATGCACCTTGCAATTTCTGGACATCCACTGCGATGGATCTATCTGAAGTTAGGGTGAGGGTGAATGGTCCTGTTCATGAAGGTTCATGGTGTGAAGAAATTATTTTGAATAATCAGTGCATTTGGGTTGAATTTAGGAGGATAGGTGACAGTCTGGAGCAGTCTTGGGAGGATTTGAAGCCAATTTTTATTGTGAATGATTCATCGAAAATTTTAACGGGCAAGATTTGGTGTCGAAAAGTTGTTCCGGTTATCGGGGACAAAGAAGATAGAGATTTAGAAGGAGGTAGTGCTAATGCTGGGTCACGTGGGTGTGAGGGGGAGTTTGAGTCAACACAAAAAACCACCAATCACGCTCATTGCCATAGAAATGGCAGATTTTTGCCGTTGGTGCCAGCTAGTAAATCAAATGAGAAGGAGACAATGCAATAAATGATGATGTGCGTACAAAAAGTAATTCAAATTCAAATTCAGAAGATAAGGAAGTGGAAAATACGTCGGTTTCTGTTAGTTTGTCTAAAGTGGGGGAGGGGACAATATTGAATAGCAAGAGGCCATCTGTCAAGGGTCAAGGTGAAAAAGTATTTAACCAAAGTAAAATAAATAATGCAAGTGTTGGGCCCAATCCGTGTCACACAGTTGCTTTGTCATGTGGCGCTCCTGGTGTTGGGCTTCATAATGCTAGCCAGCATAATTTAGTTTTAGCTCAATCCTCTCTCATAAGTCTTAGAAAAGAATTGAAGGAAAAAATAGTGGATCATGGAAAATCTCTCTCTGGCAACTCAAGCTCAGTTAACTATGGCTCGCTGAATTCTAAGGATGTTGTCGAGACAGCTAATGAATTTGAAGACGATTTACATTCCACGGGTGGTAGTGGAAGAGAATTAAACAAAGATCAAGAGGATGTTGAAATTATGGTGGGTGGATTAGCAAAATTTTTTGGAAGTTTCTTAGGTAAATTAAAGGACAATGGTAATGATTCAGGTGTGGTATTCACAAGTGAGGAAATTCATTGTTCACGTTTGGTTATTACGACTCTCTTAACTCATGCAAATGCTTTTAAAGATGAACTCGAGGCGGGAAAGGCGGACGGAAAATGAATTGGTAATTATTTTTTTTGTTGGTATTTCTTGGGTATTTTTGTTTTAATGTTTAACATCATATCTTGGAATGTCAATGGTCTTAACGACCGGATAAGCGCTCTAAACTTAAGAGGCTTGTTAAACGTTGGAAACCTACTATTCTTATGATTCAAGAAACAAAGCTTAGTAGTTGCTCCGATTATTTAGTGCGTCAATGTTGGGGTGCAACTCCTTGTAAGTGGATTTCTCTAAATTCGTATGGAAGATCGGGGGTATTTTGTTGATATGGAACTCGGATATGATTGAAGTGGTTGATTTTCTAGAAGGTATCTACACAATTAGTATTTCTTGTCGCAATGTGGAGGATAACTTTAGATGGGTTCTTACCGGTGCTTATGGTCCTTGTAATGAGAATGAAAAGAAAATTTTCCGTATGGAGTTGGCTACCTTGCATGGCTATTGGGATGGTTTGCCTTGGTGTATCGGTGGAGATCTAAATGAAATTAGAGTGATGGGAGAAAGAAGGGGATGTCGTAGGAGATCAAACTCTATGAAATGTTTTGATGAATTATGCAATGATCTCGAGCTTGTGGATTTGCCTATATCCGGAGCGAAATACACGTGGAGTAGACCGCCGAATAAGAAGAGTAGAATTGATCGGTTCTTATTTTCCTTGAATTGGGAGGAGCATTTTCCAAATCTCAACATTAGGCGGCATGCAAGACCTTTCTCGGATCATTTTCCCATTGAATTGTGTTCTATTGTGACGGATTGGGGCGCTTGTCCATTTCGTTTTCAATTATCATGGTTAGAAAATACCAACATCGTTTCTTTGATGAAAGAATGGTGGGAATCTTTTTCTTTTGTAGGTACCGCGAGCGCATGTTTTTCAAAGAAACTTATTGCCTTGAAAGAAAAATTGAAGATATGGAATAAAGAAGTTTTTGGAAGTATAAATCGGGCTTTCGACGCGGCTCTTAAAAATATGCAAGTTTTGGATGATATTGGTGATGATAGACTTCTTAGCGAGGTGGAAGAGGACATGCTCGTGACGGCGAAAGTTGAGTTTCAAAAGGCTCATAGACGTAAGGAAATTTTCATTCGCCAAAAATCTAGGGTCAACGCGATTCGTGATGGTGATAGAAATACCAAGCATTTTCATCGTATGTTAAGAAGGAATAGAGCAAGAAACAACATCAATAACCTTCGCATCAATGGTATATGGACCGGTAATAAAGATGAGATTAAAGAAGGAATTGCAAATCACTTTGAGGTAGCTTTTAAGGAAATATCGAATCATATACCGAGAATTAAGAATATGTGCTTAAAGAGTATTGATGAGAATGCTAGAGTTTGGTTAGAGAGGCCTTTTAGTGAAGAAGAAGTGAAGAAAGCGATTCATGATTTGGGAGTGGATAGAGCTCCGGGTCCGGACGGCTTCCCTATAAAATTTTATATTGTTGGGTGGGAGTTTATCAAAGAAGACTTGATGAAGGTGTTTCAAGAATTCCATGATAACAACATTCTCGATACTTCTCTAAAGAACAACTTTATAGCGTTAATTCCTAAGAAGATTGGTGTGGAGGAGGTGAAGGATTTTCGGCCTATTAGCCTCATAGAAAGCGTATACAAAATTATTTCCAAAGTATTAGCGGAGCGTCTAAAGGTATATCTTCCTACTTTAATCTCTCCTACTCAATCTAGCTTTATTAAAGGGCGTCAAATTTTAGATGGAGTCTTGATAGCAAATGAATGTGTGGATTCTAGACTCCGTCAAAAATTGCCGGGGTTAGTGTGCAAATTAGATTTTGAGAAGGCTTTTGATAATGTGAATTGGAACTTCTTAAATGAAGTCTTATTTAAAATGGGATTTGGAGGCATTTGGCGTGCTTGGATACGGAATTTCTTATCATATTCAAAATTTTCGGTTCTTGTGAATGGTACCACTCATGGGTTTTTTGGTAGCAAAAAGGGTATTCGTCAAGGTGATCCTCTTTCTCCTTTTCTATTTACCATTGTTGGAGAGGTTTTGAGTCATATGTTGAGCAAGGCACAAGAAGTTGGTAAAATTTCGGGTTTCTCGGTGAAGAACGACGGGACTAAAGTTAACCATCTCCAATTTGCCGATGATACCATTGTTTTTCTTGATGCGAAGCGTGAACAAGTAGATTCTCTTCGGTATTTACTTCTATGGTTTGAGTTAACATCGGGCTTAAAAATCAACTTTGCTAAAAGTTGCTTGTTTGGAGTATCTCTCGTTGATCACATTGATGAATTTGCAAATATGTTGGGGTGCAAGAGGTCAAATTTTGCAAGTATTTATCTCGGTCTTCCTTTGGGTGATAAAGTGAGTGGGACTCGAAAGTGGGAGAAAATCATTGAATCATGTTACTCAAGACTTTCCTCTTTGAACGGGAGATCAATATCAAGAGGAGGTAAGTTGACTCTCATCAAAAGTGTTTTGGCTAGTTTGCCAATTTATTATTTATCAATCTTTCTTGCACCATGCTCCATTACAAATAAGATTGATAAGATAATAAGAAATTTTCTTTGGGATGATGATTCTAACAAGAAAAGAATTCATAATGTCGGGCGGTCTATAATCGTAAAATCTAGAGAAGGTGGTGGTCTTGGAATCCGGAAGTCTAAATACATGAACTCGGCGCTTCTCAAAAAATGGTGGTGGAGATTTGGAACGGAAAAGGATGCTTTTTGGAGAAAAATAATTGTGGAAAAATTTGGAGAATCTTTAACCGGTTGGGAAACTCTTCAACCGAAAGGACCAAAAGGAAGTAGTTTGTGGTACAATATTTATAACGAGCTCGAGGATTTTAACAAACATTTGAAATATAAAATCGGTGCGGGAAATGAAATTAGATTTTGGGAAGATTTTTGGATTGGAGATGCCGTCTTATGCAATACTTTTCCATTGGCATTTGAAGCTTCAAGAACAAAAGGGAAAGTGGTGGCTATGTTATATGAATTTTCAAGTAACGGCATCAAGTGGAAGTTCATGTCTCGAAGTAAATATGCTCAAGCCATAATGAGGGAGATTGCTTCCGTAAACTCTTTGCTAGAAATGGTGAATATTCAAGAAGGGGTCGTAGATTCTAGATTGTGGATGGTGGATAGTAACAATACGGTTGATACTTATACGGTTAAATGCGGGTTTGATTCTCTTTGCGACCAAGGCGATATTAGCTTTCCAAGTGAGATTATTTGGAGTCAACATTATCCATACAAAGTAAAAAAAAATTTATGGCTTCTATACCGTGAAAGGTTGATGACGACGGACAAGCTTATTAGAAGGGGTATGGATGTGGATAGGGTGTGCCGGTTTTGTGAAGAAGAAGATGAAACAAGTGCTCATTTATTCTATGATTGTTGGCGAACAAAGAGAGTTTGGGACTATTTTTCCGAAGGATGCAACTCCAATTGGATGTACGATAGTAATATCTCCGAAACTATAAAAACTTGGAGTCATGATTGGGGTGATGAAAGACTTGATCGTATATGGAACAACTTACCGGTTGCAATATGGTGGTGCATTTGGAAAGAAAGGAACTCTAGAATCTTCGATCACAAAAAGCGAAACTTGGAAAGTCTTATTCGAGATATTAAGATTCAAGCTTATTTTTGGGCGGAATCAAACACGAAAATGTTGGATTTGACGGCTAATGCGGTAATGGCTTTGTGGAACTCGTATTTTTATGGGCCGCTTTGAGTTGGTTTTGGTTCATTATTATTCCCACTTGACTTTTTGTTCTTTGTTTTTTCTTTGGGTGATCGATTCCAAATTCGATCTCCTTTTTCTGTATTGGTTGTATTTATTGGGTTGAGGTACCCCTCTTAAGTACCTCTTTTTCAATGAATTTCTCCTATTGACCGATCAAAAAAAAAACAACCAAGCATTATAGATTTGTTATTCCTCAAGCATTATAGATGGGAAGAGAATCTGAACTTCGACTCGGTACTGCTTTTTACCGTATAAATACTGACTCACCGTATAATTACCTCGATTCAAGTAGGTTCGAGCCAAACGTTTTAACTCGGTCATAATGTGATGGTTTGGTGGGTTTTATGTCTTTTTACAGGGTGGAATAACTGCCACATATTCCGTAACGGAAGTTAGCCATTTTTTCAATAAAACGGGATGGAAAAAAGGTCAAACCGTGGGCATTAAATTAATTATGAAAAAAATGTGGCCATTTTCTTAAAAGCATTTCCCTACATGGGCACTTTATTAAAAATCCCTTTTTTTTATCCTGACAGGAAAAGGGGAATATTATTACATGGATGTGTTTACAACGCATCCCAATTACATTACAAATAAGAGTGGACAATGAATAACCTCTAAACATATGAGAGTTCATAGCCCAATTGAATATTAAACACTTGACTGCCACAATAATTGTGCCGATAATCAAATCAGTCAATTCATCTCCTATATGACCCGTACCATCAAAAACAGGCATATTATGCTCCTTCCATAACGACCAAACAATCTTGTAAATGTAATCTCCGCAAGTCTTTTAAAAAGAGGTATAATTCTAATATTTGTATTTTGTTAGACTTGTAAACCCAAGTCAAGTGCGTTCAAAAGCCGATCACAGAAGGGATAAGATCATATAGAACCAATTAAGATTAATCTATGTTTCATTTTCCAATGCTTGCCCTTAGGGGGTCATCCTTCCGGTTACTAAAGATGCATCAACTCTCAGTATCCGACTTACATGAAGAATAGAACTCCTCTAACTTCTGATTGCCCAGCCATTGATTTGAATCGTTAATTCCAGTGGGTTGATTGTGAATTTGTGAAAATGGTTATGTTTCATCATCTAACCGCACACTCAGCTGCTCTAGAATAGAATGTTCAGGGATCTACGAGGCTTCATGTTGGCGTCAACATTCCAGCGCCGTGGTTTCATTTATCCGACCAAGGTGTCTTTGGGTCTGACTGGAGACATCGTTACGTCAAATGGGTAAATTTGTCCGTAATTTGGATTTTAACGATTTTAACATATGACCTTAAAAGTCATTCTTACAAGAGGACTTCAACTCTGTAATCATCCTAATAATACTATCCTGCTGAGCATACCCGCTGAGGGGATGGTACGGTGGTCAAGGAACATCCCAGTCTAATCGGGGTCTTCGGATGATTCAACCCTGTCATTATAAACCCTGTCATAATATTTTGATATTTAACCGAAATTTTGCAATTTACTGCAGGACTAACTTGGAAGGTTGTGTTACTTCTAAATTCGTTTCCCTTCCTTTTGTTAGTTGTGTGAACCAGGGCTTGCTAGAAGAAGCGCCTCCGTAGGACAAAGAATCGTGAATATGGGAAATTGCTAAAAAAATCGTGAATATGTAAAATTGCTAAAAGAAAGACGGGATAAGTAGAGGTGTCCGCCCATGCATGGTGGTTCCCGTTAATATACCCAGGCACGACTTCTAAAGTTTATTATGGAGGTTTCCTTTTGTTAGTTGTTCTTGTTGTGCAAGTAATATCTATTCCTTGTACTACATGGAATTTCTTGTTTCTGGCCCTAGCACACTTATATAAATAAATCGTTCGCTCTTTTAAATCTCATTGACAAACCACCTTAAATTTTTGTTTCAAAATTTCTCTAGTGCATTCATATAAATAAGTTACTCTCTCTTTTGCAACTGATTGAGAAAACATCTTAATTTTTTGTTTCAACTTGGTATCAAACCTCTGTTTTATAACGTTTCTATTCTATTAATTCAAGTCCTTTGTATGAGTAGTCTTGAATAGATAATCTCATATCTTTTTGGGTCTAAAATAAGTTGCAAGAAAAACTTTGAAGAACAACAACAATCCGGGTTTCTTTTCTTTTCTTTTTGTAGTTGCGATACCGTTCTTCTTTTAGGTTCAGGGTTAAATACTTCTTCTTTTAGGTTCAGGGTTAAATACTTATTTTGAAGATCTTACAGAAGTATAGAGTTCGTTAGACATGGGTGAACATGATGATCCTTATGGGTTTATAGAATCTTTGGATACAACCATTACACTTTATGAGTTGCCAAAATTTAATGGAGATTGTTCTAATCCTGATACGTTCTTGGATTGGGTTGATGGAATAGAATACATATTCAAACAAAAGGGTGTAGTAAAAGATCCACTGCGAGTTGAATTAGCAGTTCATAGCTTTAAGCCATTTGCACTATTATGGTGGAACAATCTTCAAATTTTCCGAGTTCAAGAAGGATTGCAAGAAATTACTACTTGGTCAGAGATGTGCGACGTGATGTGCCATAAGTTTGTGCCGGATACATACAGAAAAGATACATATATAAGGCTACTCAACTGGAAGCAACAAGGAGGTATGAGTATCGAAGAATATAATGAGGTTTTCAAAAAATTATGTGATAGAGCTGATATTAAAGGGAGCGACGAACAAATGGTGTATCTTTATATTTCCGGGCTTGGTGATGATGAACTACAAATGGATTTGCTTAACCATGATGTTAGACGCACGAGTGAAGCTATGCATATTGCATGGATGAAAGAAAACCTTGAAATTGATAGTGGTATCGACATTTGGGAGTTGCGGACGAAAAATAATCATGTAGGAATTTCCATATTGGAGTGGGATTAGATTTTCTTTTGACATTTTTTTTTTTTTTTTTTGCTTTTATTCCAGGATGTCCAATGTTGTTAGTGGGAACTACTATCACACTCATTTTTCAGATTTTTTATTGTCAAACCCACCATCAAAAAAGTTTACGGGCTCACCCATTTTGGTGAAAATTTTTGTCAAAGACCCATTATTTTCTAAAATTATGGATTTCGTTTTACTTCTTATCCATGTATTCTGCTTGTGAACAGAGCTTTGAAATTGTTATACACCAAAGGAAAGAGGGTTTGTTTCTTGATCTGAGAGTTGAAATCGATTCAGGGTTTCTGAAGTGGATGAACCTTTTGATGTAGTTGATGAGAGGAAATGGTGTTGTTTGATGTTAATGCAAGAAATTGGAGTTAAGTCGTTTGCAACAAGGAGAAGAAACATGATAAATGATGTGTTGTTAATTGAATCCAAGAAGATGTTAGGTTTTGGTTGGAACACCAAGACAATGTTGTGGGTCTATAATTGGAATTGCAGTGAGATTTGGTTTGTTTGAAAGCAGGGATCAAGAAATTAGAGAAGAACTGGAGATGGTGGTGGTTGGAGGTTGTTTGAGATACAGAGTCTGTGATGGATAAAGCAGAGAGAACATGAAGTTTTTGTGATGAAATTGATAGGAGTATGAAATGATTACAAATGAAGAATGATGTTTGAACTGTTGGCTTGAGGAGATAATGAAGTTGGTGCTTTGAAATTGATGGGTCTTGACAGAAATTTGATGTTGATGCTATCGATTGTTTCTGGTAGTTGTGGAATTGAAGATGAAATGAAGTTTTTGTTAGTGAGTATCATGGGTACGAGTGATTAGAGCTCAAGATTGAAGAACATAGTGATAGAGATTGAGGTGGAAAAACTGTAAATGGAGGATAATGGTTAGATAAGCTGAGCTTAAGGAGTTGTTGTTCTTGGTTGGGAAGCTACAATTGTATTGGTGTTGATGTTGGTCATAATGGTTGAATATTCTGTTATGCAGCTATGAAAATTGTTGCATATCCTGTTATGCATCTACAAAAGTTGTTGCATAACTTGCTATGCAGTCCAAAAAATGGTTGCATAACACATTATGCAGTAACTTTTTTGTTAATATTGAAACCAACAACAAAAAAAGACTGCATAACTTGTTATGCACCTACAATAATATGTGCATAACATGTTATGCATTCGTAAAAATGGATGCATAAAGCATTATGCGTTAACTTTTTTGTAAGCAATAAAATTAATCAAAAAATGGATGCAAACTTGTTACGTGGTCGAGAAAATGATTCCACAATTCGTTATGCGTCTTTTTTTTTGTGATGTTATTTTTTTAGGCATTAATTTAGTGGTTGCATAACTAAATTAGTAGATGCATGAACCAAAATATGGTTGCATAACTTTTTATCCATATTTTGTTGTGCCTGCATTATGTGTTATGCATCTTTTTTGGTGGCCGGATAATTGTTATGTATCAAGTTTTTGAAAATTTTGCAATCACCTCCGACTTTTTCTTAAAAAACTTAAATTTGGCATTGTTGTTTGTACTCGTTGTGTAGATCTCTTTAAAATCTTTCCAACGAGATAAAAAAATTTAAATTCCAGGAACGATTTTTAAGATATGTTATATTCTAGTTTGCGTACCATTTTTCATATTTCCGGATAATTATGGGTGTCACAGAAACAGACAAATGTTTTAGGCCTGACAATAGGAAAAATATTTTTTTTGGGGATCTTAGCCTAATTTTCCCATGTTATTATTGGTTGAGCCTAATAGATGTGTTTGGAGGGATCACTTTAGGGATGCTAGGGTTATTTTTATTTATTTGAGCCTAATAGATGTTTTTGGAGGAGTCACTTAGATTTTCTAAAAGTGGTTATTTCAGATTCCCATGGGTCAATTTAGGGATGTTAGGATTACTCTCGGACCCAAATTCCTAGGGTCTACGAAAATAATTAGTTACCCTTGGGTTTTTAAAATTACATTAACACAAGCTAAGCATTCAAAATCTAAACTTTACTTCAAAATGACTAAATTGTTTTTAATTTTATGAGTATGAGGGTTGGGGCAATAGCAGAGCCCCGAAAAAAAAAAAATCCACCCAAAATCAGAAAGGTTTATGATCAAAACCTGGCTAACCTTTATAGTGTTCTTCATCAATGAAAAATAATTGTTATAAGCAACCTTGCTGATAGTTATTGTGTTCTTCACAGATAAGAAGAACCTTCAAGTATCGTCAATTTTTATTATCAAAATCTTGTCGTCTTCCATTGTGTTTTGCATTGATGAGAAACACCATCGACAATTGGAAACCCGTAGCTTTCGTGACGTTTCTGCGATGTATATATGTTGAGAAAGGACACTCGCTATTGGCATAAGCACATGCAGAAATATGTGTGTAATTCCCACACTTTTGACATGACGCATGATGAAAGATGCGTCATTAAAAATATGAAAACTCATCTTAACCTTGTGAATATTACTAGTGGAAGCATTAGTGATGCTACAAAGCAATTATGTTGTGAGGCTTGGCACTTGGTGAGTCGAAAAGTGGTCCAAAATTTGAAGTTATAAAATGTCAATAAAACATATATAGGGAGGGGTAGTTGGTTGAATGTGCATTAATGAGGAATATTCTATGAAGATTATAGCTTAGAAAGTAGAGTATATATGATGTGAAAGACGTTTTTGCTATTTTAGGAAATTTCTTGTATTTATGGCATTGCACCCCTCACGGGACGAGACTAAGTTGGAAGGTCTTTTTACGGTGTCATGTTTCAGAATCATGTATACAAAGGAAAAGGAACGTGTATTTTCCTGGTGAGACTTGAAGTTTTAATGGATAGTTGATTCATATACTAGTGCCGCATTGATGACTTTTCGGCCTGCGCAGATGGGAAACGCAAAAGAAATTTTTCCGACCCTCACGATATGGGAACCACACTTGTGGGTGCAGTCTTGAGCATATGGTACTTACCCGGGGATATTTTTGGTTATATGTGTAAAAAGATGCTAAAGAGTACGCAAAGAAAGAAGTGCGTGGCTTTCCAAGAGCATACTCCAATTCCAAAGAGACGGCAAACAAGTTACACTTAGTCTTAAGTCTTTGGCCAGGGCCGGGCCAATAGGGAAGCAGGGAAAGCCCCACTTTGGGGAAACAAGGCCCATGGGGCAACAAAATAGTTGTACTATTGTTTAGGTTTTTAACAAAAATCAAATTATTTCAGAGGCTTATCAAATTATGTGATATGTCCGGCAAAATGTCGAATAGTTTTAAGTCTATAAAGGAAGTGTTTTACTCATTCCATTAGCCGCCCTCCAACTCAAAAAATTGGTGTTATTAGAATTTAGGAGTAATGTTGTAACCTGTAAAGATTTTCTATTGCTCATCTTTAATCTCTCATTGCTCTTTGTATTCTTGTTTACGTTAATTCTCTTTGTAGTTCATTGTTCACTATTGTTATTGTTTGATAATAGATTAAAAAAATAAACATTGATGTTAGATAATTTTTTAGGCCATCAAATTTTTAGTTAATGAGTTTCTAGTTGTAGATTTTGGAGTTGACCTGAATTGAATCTCAACAAAATCACCATTACCTATAAAAACCAAACTAGACGTTACTAGTTTCGCTTACTTCATGCTAATGCTACTATTTTAAGGCAACAAACTAAAAACAGCAGGTACGCCGTACGCCTCCACTTAAAGGAAAAAAAACAAGCATTACGAAATGTAAAAAAGGGTTAAAAGAACCTCTTGTAGAACAACTATGAAAGAACCTCTTGTATAACAACTATGACCGTAGTATAAAAATATGTATAACTACGGGGGCAAAATTTGTTTGTATGCTTCGGGGAAAAAAAACTCAGGACCGGCCCTGCTCTGGCCATTCTCCAAGTGGGGACTAGATGTTGTCGGACCACCCCCACGAGCTTAGGAGGGGTAAGATATGTACTAGCTTCCAATTATTACTTTACCAAATTAGTTGAGGCAGTTGCATCAGTTCATGCGGCTTTTGTATATTCTTTCATTTAATAATATCTCTCTTTCAATCTAGAAAAAAAAGTCAGCTCAGGAAGACAGACACAATG
Source organism: Papaver armeniacum (assembly GCA_023531295.1). Taxonomy (NCBI): domain Eukaryota; kingdom Viridiplantae; phylum Streptophyta; class Magnoliopsida; order Ranunculales; family Papaveraceae; genus Papaver; species Papaver armeniacum. The sequence goes on from JAJJWW010000469.1 coordinate 1,168,666, forward strand.
TACACAAATTATTATGGGAGAACATTTTCTACATATCTGGTATCCCACACGAGTTAGTTTCGTACAACAGGAAGCAGTTCGATTCTGAAAAGGTCAATGATTTTTGCGAGAATCTGAGTATACGACACAACTTTTCATCTTCCTATTATGTGAAGGTAATGGAAAGATTAAAATAATAAATCTTGTTATTATGGATAACCTCAAGAAAATACAACAAAAGGTGAAAGGAAAGTGGACCGAGGAGTTCCCAAGAGTCTTATAATCTTACCAAAACGACCCCCAAAAGGTCAATTGTATTTTACCCGTTTACACTAGAATACATAATATGGGAAGTCATTCCTACCGAAGTACGACAAAAAGATCATAGAACGAGCATTTAAACAAGGAGATTATGTGCTGAAAAAAACTCGAGAAGCAACATTTGAACCTAATTGCAGAAAGCTCGGAGCAAACTGAAAAAGTCTGTACATAGTAGACAGACCCTCATCTCGCGGCTCCTACTATATATCTAAAAGATCTCTAAGTACTCATGATTGAAAACCAAGGAAGCCATAAAATTCATACCACTTAAAGAAGTTTTTCCATTAGATTGATTTTTGGAGAAGTAGTTTCATTCAAATCCCGTTGCGTTGCACTATATATACTTTGTGTTAGTTTTATCCCAATGGATTTTCTTTGCAAAAGTTTTAACGAGGTTGTTATTGTTGGGCAGTGGGTACTTAACTTGTTATTCATATTTAAATACTTGATTCAACAGTATATTGGTACTCCATACCCTACTTAGCAACTCGAGGTACGGAAGACCTTCGGAACGAGATACGTACGGGTATTACACGGATTTTTAAAAGTCGAGTTCGGTTAAGAATCCGGTCAATGATTCGTGATACGACAGTAATACAGAATGACATACGTATGTGTATAATTCGTTTTAGGGATATGAGTTCGGTGCCCACAAATCGGCATTTACTGGTAGGAAGAGAAGATTAAATAATAGGGAGAAAATGTGATTTGTGTATAAAACTTGTACATAAATAAAATATATGAGAATTTAGCATCAAAAAATCATTGGCTTAGTGCAGAATAGCCGAATATGGGAGTAAGGCGTCAGTGGTTTGAATCCTTCGCGTGAAGTAGTTTTGGGGAAAAGAAGGGGATATTTAGTTCGGCCCTACAAAATATGCTATAGAAAATACCAATAAGCAACTGGGTCTGTGTTGCACGGAAGCATAATGGGCCTGTTGAAATACACGTATTGGAGACAGAGTCACAGAGTTGCAATTGGACGGGAACCATCGATACGCAATAATTCATGAATCATTCGATGAATTGCTAACTAGGCTTCATACTTTTACAAAATTGTTGTTGTTAAATTTTATGTTACTGCGGAGGGTTCGAATCCACTGCCAGTTTACTATGAAAAAGCTATAGAGTTCGAGTTTCCAATAAGCAGAATCGCTAATACCTGCTAGATAAAGCCTTAGTTTGGTATTGCTGCAGCTTTTGTAAAAGCACTTTTCTGCTGTGCGTTGCTGTGAGAAAAAAGCAGTTAGATGTTTGGTAAAATATTAATTAAAGTTAAAGCTGATTAAACAATCAAAGTGTGTTTGGTAAAATACTAGATTCAACCATTGCTGTTGTGGCAAATGACAAAAACAGACATATCTCTAAAAATAATTTTATTCAATTTTATTGGGGTTAAAAATAATTATTTTTTTTTACTATTAAATATAAATAGATTAAATATTAAATTTTACTAATTATTACTATTATTATGATTGTTAAGAAAAATTATTTTTACTTAACAAATTTTAAATATATATAATTTTTCAAACAAAAAATAAACTAAAATTAAGTAATTATTTAAAATTTGTTTTTATTTTTGTTTTTGACAAATTAAATGAAATGGTATCATACAATAGTTTGAAAATAAAATATAATAATATTTAAAGAATAAAATATAAGAAATAAAAATTGATTGTATATATATATTTAAGGGTAATTTTTGTCATTTACAAAACAAAATAGGGACAAAAAAAGATAAATCAAGCATTAAATTTTGGTGGGACCATAGCTTATGCTTTTGTAGCTTTTAAAAGCTCCTCCTCCCCTGCTTTTAAAAATTGAGGAATCTGGGAAGTGCTTTGGATAATAAGCACTTTGATTTTTTTTTACCAAACACCAATTTCAAAAATTATTGACATATATAGGTTTTGAAAGTGCTTTTGGAAAAATAAAAGCATTACCAAACCCAGCCAAAGTATATGCATAAAGTATCATGCAGAATCTCTAATACCTGCTTCTTAAAGTATTACGATATACAAGCATAAACCTATCACGTGGGACGTCTAAAAGTGGGGCGAGCATTTTCCCATTTCAATACATGTTCAAGTAGGGATATCACCGAGACCTCCCGGGTATCACTGGACCTCACCCTACTTATAAAAATATGGATCCGATTTTTAACGGTTCCGGTTGCGGTTCCAAAATTTATGGACCTATAACCGGACCCATTTAAAGTCCCGGGTATTTGTTGGGTATTAAAAAACTCTAAAGAAAATCTTAAAAACTTAATATTTTTCTCTTTTTAACTAGAACAAGAAAGAGAAAAGGGTGAATGATAATATACTCTCACTAGTATTTGACGAAGCAGTTACGTCGATTTTGTTAGGAAATTAAGTGTGATTTCTGTTTTGGGCCCCTTCCATATTGAGATGAGTTTCCTATTCTAGATTTTATAGAGTTTAGGAGAGAGTTAGTTTCCTAGTTGGAGACTTGTGTTCTCTCTCTATATAGGACTATAATTCTATAATTATATGTGTTTAGACATCCATTCTAGAAGAGTGGTAAATCCTCATGCTTAGGATTTTGGTCTATTTGTTTGGAGTGTTGTGTGCTACCGTGCAGGTCAATATCGTTGTGAGAGAAAAACTTGTAGAAACAGGATTTTGGTGTTCTAGTGTATACGGTTTGGGGCTTTTCCCTAAACCAAGTTTCTAGTGTTTCCATGTTTCTCCTATGTTACTAGCAACTGTGAAGAAGGTGTTGAAGACAAGAATGAGGTTGGTTCGAGGCATGGTTAGAGAATTGGTTTCTATGCTTTCTTCGATGGTGTTCTTGGGTTACAGAAAGAGCATGTAATGGTCTTTCATTTAATGGAAGTTTTTCTGGTGGTGTTGGTCGTGCATGTAGCATGTAAAGGTGAACCACGCATATCTTGTGTTGTGGTTCACTAGTAGGAAAATCAACGTAGGAGGCATTTCTAAACTGTTACAGTTTCAATTTCATGACAGGTTAGGTGAAATTTGAAAATGTCACCGTAGGGATTATTTTATGCTGACGCTTCTGAACTGTCACATAATCGTTACCATGAACCATCAAAAGTGTTACGTGTTATCTTAAACCCTCATGGTAGCAGACATCTATAACGGTTTCTTATACAGACCGCCAGTGAAAATGATTTATTGTGACGTTTTACCTACTGAACTGTTACATATTATTCCTGATACCATCATTTGATGTTAAAAAGCGTCAGCAATAGCAATATCTCCCAACGGCTTTTAACTGTAAACGTCATCTTATGCATCATTAATAACGTTGTCTCCATCAACCTTCCTATTAAAAATTTCAGGCATTTCAATTCTTTTTCTATTTCAGTTTTAAATTGAATCTTAAGTTTTAATTTGAATATTAAGTTATGTACAAAACCAAAGTGAAACAAATAAATAAGTAGTATCTATTATTGAGTTTAATTTACAATTTAAAATAAAAAAATAAAAAAATAAAAATAAAAATCCATATATATATATATATATATCTACCACACAATCAATTTTTTTGCAGCAATTCACATTCTATGAATAGTTCACCATACAATTCATATTTAAATTTCTCAAGCATTTGTTGTGGACGCCCTCAATCAATAGACATTGCTAATATCACATCTCTTTCGTATAGCAGAAGCAAAATTGGGAGACGAGCTTGAAGCTGTTCAATAAGTAGATGGAATTGAGTCACGATTTTTAATAACATTCACCACTTCTGCAAAATGCACAAAAAAACATTAATTCTCTCCCTAAGATCACTAACCATTGATTTTACTCATTGCTCAGTTTTCAATTAAAATCTGCATAGACATAGTATCAACACATCGGAAGAATATAGATCCACAAAGAACTCTTGCTCATTTCCCACTTCATCATAACAAGAACAGCAAAAAAAATCCTTTGTGTTTCAACCAAAACAAAATCTATCAGACTACAAAAGGATATAGAGTACGATGCAATAGATCAAAAACAACGTTACTCGTAGATAAATGATTTCACTGGGCATCGTGTCATCTTTTTTTCATCCACGAGCATGTAAATCTTCAAAAAGATCAACACTTTCGATACTAAAAGCCCTAAAAATCTGAAACACTGAAAATTGAAATAAACAAATAAGGGTACCTAACAATGGATTTAAGGGTTCTTTGTTCCGCCTCTGGACGCAACTTTTGTTCTTCATCTCCTCTTCTCAGCAAATAAAAAGATCTCACTGCAATAAGGAAGACGACATGTTAGACGACCTAGAAGTACTAAATTAAATTGTCCTGTGGACGCAACTTCTTCTATCTCATCTCCCCCAAAGCTACTTCATCTCCAAAAAGAAAGATGCTGTTACTGTTCTAGTTTTCTCTAACATCTCAACAGACCAACAAAAAAAAAACAAAAACAATCATGAATAAAAAAAAATTCATGAATAATAAGATATCTAAATTCGATGCTTTTTGATTTTCGTGACTGGGTTTATGATTTACTAGTGGAGGACAAATAGATAAGGCTAGCCCCAATCGTGGTCCAAGATTCAAGCCGAAGCTTGGATCCACGTCACCCAACCAGCTCGCCTAGGCGTAATGGGGATCCAAGATTCGTAGATGATACGCCGTTTGAACCTGCGTCGCACGCAGTTAGAAACTGCGTTTCATTGGGTAAATCAAAAGCGAAGTTTCTAACTGCGTATTGACCTTGTTGACTAGTCAATACGCAGTTAGAAACTGCGTTTCCGTAAACACCAAAAACATCCAGGACTCGCCCCTTCCCGCATCACATTCTTTATCTTTCTCTTTTGTCTTTAAAAAAAAAAACCCGTAACTTGATTTCCCCCACTTTTTAAAGGCGATTTTGTGTTTAAGGGGCTGTGCTCTAGCAAGGGTTTGTTGTAGAAGAGGAGGGGAAACTATTGCTGGTGTTTTTGAGCGATTTGATAAGCATTTCCACACAAGGTAGGTATTTTTTTTTTTTTTTTGATTGATTCATTTGATTTTTTGTTTTTGATTTAAGTTTTAATGGTGTGATTTAGAAGCTAATTAATAAATCATGTTGAATATGTTGATTGAGCAGTAGGATAATTGTTGATTTAATTTCAAAAAATTAAATTGTGGAATTAGGGTTTATGTTATGAGAAAATGGGTCATTTGTCCAAAAAAATTTAAAACACGGTTCAAATGGACAAGTAAAAAACAGTATGGGTGAAATAGCCAAAAAAAAATAGCAAAGATGAAACTGGATTCATCCTGGCTTATACTTAAAAAATAGCAAGGATGAAACTGGATGCATCCTGTGTAAAATAAAAATAAGAAAAAAATATTTGAAAATGGACAGGATAAAACTGGTTACATCCTGCCTATTTTTAAATTTTTGTCCATTTAAACAGTATCTTTTTAATTTTTGGCTATCTAAACAGTATCAAAACCTAAGTGTCTTTTTCACCCAGGAATTGTTGATTTTGGTCTTTTTGACCAATTTTGTGTTATGTTATTTGGGGTTAATTTAGGTGAAAGATAAATCCATGATTGATTCATAAATTGATTGATTGTTTTAATTGTGTTTATGCTTGGTAGAATGTATTTGAAATTTATAATTTGATAAGCATGTTAACAATTTTGTTTTGAGGCTAGGCCATAGAGTTTGAGCATTAACTCATGTAGTGTTTTTTGTTGAGGTTGAGATGATTATGGTTTTTGTTAATATGGTTTTTGTTAATATGATTTTGGGTGAAATTGATTATATGGGTGAAATTGATGTTGTTAATATGGTTTTTGTTGGAACACTTGTTGTTAATATGATGTAGTTAATATGAATTTGTTGTTAATATGATTTTGTTGTAAATATTATTTTGTTGGAAATTGTTTTTGTGGTTTATAGCATTTTGCAATGTGTTTTAGGATTAAGTCATGTATTCTTTTGAGTTGATGTTTAGAAGATTCAAGGGGTGGAATTGATGTTGTTATTATCACTTTGACTAAGATTTTCATTTGAGCAATGTGCATCCCTCCATGTGATGTGAATGTGAACGTGTGAATTCATATGTTGATTGTGCATCGATTAACATAGGCGTTTGATTTTTGTTATTCACATGTTGATTGTGCTTCCCTTGGGCTTTTCACTTTTAGATAATGGAGGATATCGATTGGTCTAGGTATGAGAATTTATCCCAACTATCTCAAGGTGTCGGAGAGATACAACATAAGGCCGACAACTTAGTAGATAAGCGAGACGGAACATTTAGGAGCACTTGGACCAACCTAAATAAATTTTATCAGATAGTGGTTAGAAACAACCCCCGTGCATTATTAATTCTTCAATGCTGTGTTTTAGAGTCTATATTCCAATTTAATTTTAAGTATGGGGATAAAGGATTAACCGAAGCTATATGTGAGAGGTGGTGGAAGAAGACTAGAACTTTTCACTTCAAAGAGTTTGAAATAGGTTTGACTCCTCTAGATTTCTATCGGTTGACTGGTATTCCAATTGGAGGAGGTAAGCCAATCCCAGAATTACCAAAGGAAACAATGACGACGCAAGAAGTAGAAGCTATGGATGCTCGGTATTTCCGGGGTGTGTTAGATGTTATGGAACAGAGAAGACTACATGATGTGAGAACTGGAGATTATGATTCCAAGGCATGCACGATGCGAGTTTCTCATTTGTCTAATTTCATTTTAAGTAGGGACAATGTTGATAACTGCGGCATTGCCGACGAACTGACTAGAATGTTCTTGCTCTGGTGTATTGGTTCTTTTTTGTTTGCAGACTGTAGTGTTAGAGTAGATAAACGATGGTGTATAGTGTTGGATAATTTGGATGCTGTTGGGTGTTATGATTGGGGTACTCCAACTTTGGGCGTTCTGTACAAACACCTGGATGACTGGAGTTCGTGCAAACAGAAGGATATGGGTGGCATGTCGATGATCTTAGAGTTCTGGTATTATTTTTATTTCCGTAATTGTCAACCTGTTTTGAAGGAAAACCTGAGAGATGATGAACTGGATCCACACCCGGCTATTAGTCTATTTAATGTGTTGAACCTTAGGAGTAAGGGACAAAAAGATCTTCACAAACACTCTCTGTCAGATGCACGCGCTCAGATAGATATTAGGATGGGTGATGCGGTTATCTGGGACCCCTGGTTTGGGGATAGTGAACACCAACATACTGATGCATTCCAAACCGCACTAGAGATGTCTAAGAGGAGATGTGTCTTTAAGGACAAGGATGGTGCAAGAGCTTCAGTTTATCTGGCCGAGAGGTGTATGAGGCAGGTGTTTGGTGCGATAGTTATCCCATGCAACCCACCTAGATTGGAGGAAGTAGTAGATGGTATGGAGGTTGAGGTTAGTGATCACTTCCTTCCTTTCGATGATGAAGTGTATTCCAAATTTTGGAAAACTCATAGCGTGGGGGCCCTTAGGACAAAAACAACTCACATAGACACACATGATGATATCGGAGTTGGTCACGGCGGTATACCCCGTAGTTTGATGCCCCAAGGCCCACCCCTAGCATGTCATCCTGCACATACACATACGACCAAGCAGGACAGTCCATGAGGCAACTCCCAAACCTACAATGGGACTTGCCCTTCTATAAAGATTCGTTTGAGGAGCTAGTTCCAGTCCCCATGGAAGGAGAGAACCCATACAATTTTTCTGACGTCAACTTCTCGGAGGTTAGTCATTTTATATCTCATTTTCATTTTCATTTGGAGTTTCTTCATTGTTAAACATAATTGTTTAAAAAAACTTTATTTTGTTTTTTAGGAAGAGTTACGCAGGTTTGCGGGGGAGGCATACTGGCTGATTCAGAGTAGCAGACAGGTGGCATATGATGAGAGTCGTCGTCGAGCGGTGTATAACACCCCCACAACCCATCGTAGTTCCGGAACATCTGAAGGCCAATTCTATTCAAGTCAGGAAGAACAGACATTTCCCACCACATATTGCGCTTGGAGTATCATTAAAAAGGAAACCCAACACCGTCGCAAGCGTCCGGCTGGAGACCCTTCCCCATCGAATGCTTATTATGTCCCTCACCCTCATGATAGTAACCCCCCTCTAGAGCATAACCCGTTATTGGAGCATGCCTCCCCGGTGATTAGTGACTTACCCACATCAAGTGATTTTTTAGGGCTTAGCTTGGGTGGTAGTTGGCAAGGTAGTGTGCAGGGTAGTGGTCCTAGAGGTGATGATGGAGCTGATATGGATGTTGTGCCATATAGTCAGTTTTGGGTGACTCCAGTAAAACCGGTTAAAATTCTGTTGATTAGCTAGTGCGTATTAGATGTTTGCTATTTAGTTCTTGTATGATATATTAATTTTTCACTCTTGTATGTTGGTCCTCGTCTTATCCCCTTTTTATGTTCTTCATATCCCATGTTTAAGTGCGTTATTTTTTATTTTCTTATTTCCTCTTAAAAAACAATACCCCGTTTTAAATCCGTTGCGATTATGTTTTAAATTGATATTTAGCTGGAAAATTGTATCGTTAGATATATGCGACGACAGAGAGAGGCGACATACCCGAAACGGTACCACGATGATAGCCATGGAGATTTCGTCATCATGTATCGGCAAATTTTGCAGGAGGCGCATGACTTGCACCAACCCGAACCGGTACAGGTCTTGACTAGAAGAACCGTTAACAGATGTCGTGTGGAGGCGGATGCCAGGATGATGCGGGACTACTTTAACCCCGGTTGCAGGTTTGGACCTCGGCGTTTTAAGGGACGTCATGGTTTGCCCGAGAAGTTTTCTTAGAATCCGCCTCAAATTTGCGCTAGAGATCCCAATTTTTTGCAGCGAAGAGATGCGTGTAACATCCCGGGTCACACTCCTCATATGAAAATGCTTGCCGTCATGAAACACCTGGCAAAGGGGGTGGCGGCGGATAGCTTAGACGATTACACCGTGATGGCTGCTTCAACAATATACATGTATGCTAAGAAGTTTATGGATGCACTACTTTGGGAATTTAACGACCGTTACATGAGTCTGCCAACAACCGAAGATACTAAGAGGTTATTGGCTCAAAACGCAGCTCGCGGTTTTCCTGGAATGCTAGGAAGCCTCGATTGCACCCATTGGGAGTGGAGGTTATGTCCTACTGAAGAAGCAGGGAGGCACGTGGGACACCATAAGAAACCAAACCTTGTTCTACAGGCAGTGGCATCGTACGATAGATGGTTCTGGCACTGTTTTTTTGGCGAGCCCGGGTCTAACAACGACTTGAATGTGTTGGCGCAGTCGGGATTATTTGACAGAGACAATGACGCGTTAGCCCCCCCTTGCAATTTCCGTATCATGGGCAACGAGTACAAACATGGATACTATCTGGTGGACGACACCTACAGCGAAATGCCTGGTGTGGTCCATAGCTATAAGAAACGTGATGTTATGCCCCGGTCCAGAAGAAATTTAATGAATACCACCACGCAAAGAGGAAGGATGTGGAGCGTGCTTTTGGTGGTCTAAAGTTGAAATGTGGTATAATAAGGAATCCTTGTCGTTACTGGTCTCATCGTGACATACACACTATTATGAGAGCGTGTTTAATTATGCATAACATGTGTGTGGAACATGAGTACCGTGATACGGAATGGGCAACTTTGGATGAACGAGAAGATACACCTCTGGTACAAGGTAACGTGGCAGAAGCCCGCGCGTATTATCTGAGCCATGCCCGCTGGAGATTCTTGCAAACCGATATCACGGAGCACATTTGGCAGCGTCACCTCCTAGGATTGCGAGACGGTGAATTGGGCCCCGGTGAGGAGGATGATGGCATCCTCACTTCCGATGCGGGTACTACCGATGTGGATGAAAACGCTGATGTTTACCCATTGGGTGATGATAACTTTTATGAGAACGGAGAGTAGGAGGAACAGGCACTTACTTTATTTAAGTGAGGATGCCACCATTGTTGCCTTTTATAAGACTACTACTGCCCTTGTTTCTTAAGACTTGTTATGTTTTTATAATTTTAATTAATAATTATGATATTTTAAGATATAATTTTTCGTAACAAAATTCGCTTTCTTATTTGTCTTACTAATATTCATTTTAGATTACTTTAGTATTTTTCCGATAAATGTGGGCCCTCATTCGCCAAATCCAACTGTGATGATTGAGCCTATGTACCGCTAGTCACCGACATACACTTAAATAGCAAACGACCTAAACTTTTTGGAAAGAGCATGTTTACTATTTACAAATGACCCATTTCTGTTGCACTTATAAACGTCCTTTGTTGTTCACAAGATTACCTTTTCCATCAGACTACCACTATAAAACCGTCGATAAGGTTGCCTTTCAATATCATTCCACCACTATGCGCTTCACCGGTGATGAAGATTTAGGAGTAGTGGGAGCATGGATTGCGGGAACAAATCATGGAACACCACAGGGGGTTTTAGAAGATCCAAAAGTTTTCCGAACCGTGTTTTTCAAAACTTTGAAGATCTTACCTAAACGACAACAACCGCACTAAAGCCTCGGTAAAAAAAAAAGATTTGGTCCGATAACCGGATGTTGATGCTTTTGTTGCATGTCTGCTGCATGTAAACATAAGCCATCCTACGCTATCGTACGAAGCTCGGGTTAGTAAGCATATCCTTCAATATATACCGAGTGTTACCTCTATTATTATAAATACGAACGCATAATTAATTTTTTTAACTACCTTTTTACGTAAAAACAAGAGCCCGGTCGATTTCCGTGCAGAATTAGCTAAGCCTTTCATGTATGATCATCTATACGAGCTACTAAATGACGTTATGCCCGCATACAATGTGGAATGATTACATACTTTAGATGTATTCCTAATAATAATATGTAGTAATGTTTCAACTAAGTTTAAGGTGGTCTCATTCGAATCGAAAAGTCTAAATAACATTAAGAGGTACAACATATAAAGAAACTGCGACATTGCAAATTAAATACCACAACGACAACCTAGGGGGAATATAAAACAAGAAGGATGTAAGGAAAAACCAAACTACATAATGCGACACGATTAAGTAAATACTAAAGTTCTAGACAATAGTTAAATGCAACCAACTGCTCCAACTTAGGTGTAACGGCGACTGGACCCCTGGCGAATCATAATCTCATTTTTGAGATTCACGAAATACTCCCTTTCACTCTCGTCGGTTATTTGACGCAGATCAATTCTCATTATCTCCATGTCAGTCTCACGCTGTTTGTTCCTAGCTAACAACTCGGTGCTCGCCGCCAAATTTCTAATAGACGGACCGCCATCGTCTATTCTTAGAAAATTCATCCTATCCTCAGCCTCTTTTTGGTCCCATTCAAACCTTTGACCATCCCTATGTTGGAAATATGCTAATGTCTGGTTCATTCCTTCAGTGACTCTTCTCTCTTCCGCTCTAGCTCGTTTAGACTGTTCCCTACCTGGTGCACGCGGGGACCTTGATCCCGATAAAATTCATTTCTTCGTCATTGGTCTGGGGATTCACCGTTTGTGGTTTGAGAATCGTTAAACGTTTCATCATTGGTCTCTGACCCGCTCATAGGTTGGCTCTGTTGGGAGGCTTGGTTGCAAGTTTGAGGAACTAAGATGGACGGATCATATTCCCTGGGAAAGTGCATCTTCAAAATTTCGAAAACCTTTTGATGTCTCCAGCGTTTTGGATCTTTCGGATCTTCCTCGTAGAGTACCTCTCCATCCCTAAGATCGCAATTAAATTTGACCAACTATGGATTAGGGATATAATTCCTTTTATATATAATAAACACCGCATAAATTAATTTTACGAAGCTCACCATAGATTGCGTGTCGTTTCCGCTTGGGTTAGCCCTGAAAACCTCTCTAACATGACCAACATATCTTTTGACTTCCTTTTTCAATGTGGCTACTCTCGTTTGGAGCGACTTGAGAAATCCGGGTTGTCTCTCCCGCCATCGTGCGTTGTATTCCTCAACAATACGAGACCAGAACTCTCTAGACTCTTGTTCCCTACCTGTAATCGGGTCACTAGTTATCGCACACCAAGCACCTATTACCGCTACATCTTCCATTCTAGTGAATTTTTACATGAGTGAAAATGTTGAAGGATGCGTGAAGCGAGAGATGGAGATATGGTTGTTCTGATGGAAAATATATTTGGTGTGTTTGGTTTGGGTGCAACAAACATGAATTTGTAGTCCCTGCATAATCCGAACGTTGGGCCTAATTAACGGGACGCTGCTAGAAGCCATCGGATCAATCGATCCGTTGGTGATCCAACGTCTAAGAAATGGAACGCAATTTCAAGCTGCGTGTGACGGATTTTGAAACTGCGCCGTACGCAGTTTATAACTGCGTGCCACGCTATTTACATTTGCGTGCCTTAACTGACCATTAGATCCGCAACGGTTGAAAGAATCCGATGGTTTCTGTGGGTGGGTGGTATTTTAATTCTGGTGGGTGGCTTCAACGGTTTTATGAAGAGATGAACCAATTTTGACTCTATAATTTGAGTATGACACTGTAGTACCGAAGACACATAATTTTATATTTCCCAGTTCTGGTTTCGTTATGGACCGGCAACAATTTAAAGTGATTGTATGTTTAATTTGGGTAATATGGCATTAATACAAATTTCTAGTACAACCAATTAAAATAATGCTTAAATAAGTCCATTTTATTCAGATACTTAAACAACGTAGTACAATCGTAACACCAAACATGAAATTAAAACTGAGGAGGTTTCTATCAACGATATCTCATACTTGTCGACGACGCATCTCACCGAATGTGGATTCCGAAGGTATGACCTGTAGTATATAAACGAAGTTAATAATTTTATTTCATAAAGGTCCATGAAATAACACCTGATACTGGTATTTTTTTGGAACATACCTCTTCTATATTGGGTAGGGTTATGTTAATCCAATGGTTTTTCTTCGTTGGAGAAAAGATTACCACTTTCTTCAAAACTAATACCGCTCCCACCCTAATATGCTTCCCATAGTCTGGATGTTCCACAACCCCGCGATGGACGTTTTTCGGCATTTTACCACTTGGATCCTGCAATATTATTAGAAACCCCACAATGAGTAATCGAATCCAACAATTAATCACGAAATTAATTAAGATTACCTAAATGGACAACTCACCTTCACTTTCAAAGTTAAGTCACCAAAATATTGTCATACCTCCTCGACCAGTACAACCAACCTTTCGATTCTTTGGTTTATTGGTTTAATAGATCCCAGCGCGGTTCTCCCCTCCGAGTAATACTGTTGTGCAAAGAACCAAGGTTTAGTCTGAAACTGAAGATCGTTAACACCTTCAGTTTCATCCCTAACTATTTGTTGGAGGACTTGTGTAGATACACCAGCCTCGCCCGTTACTATCCTTCGATGTCTGTGATCTTGTAACTTTTGAAGCTCTCCCGCTGGTCCCGGAATGATTTTTCTACTACTGGATGCACCACGAGAGTTCTGGATTAAACGGTCTGATTTTTTCACTACTGGACATGGGGTGAGATCAACGACAACCGATTTATTGCGGTTATGATATGGGTTTGATATGGCAGCCACATCTGGTGTGTTTGTCGAGTACTCCATGGAACTGTGTTGTGGGGCATCCGAGTAACTATCTAACACTGCTGCAAGCTCTTCTTCATCAAAACCTTCCCATGGGTCGGCGTCGGACATTTGTGGATGATTAGTATGTTTGGAAAAATGGATACTAATTTAGTTTCCTATTGGTTGTCTGAAGCAAGTTTGAAGGATATTATGTAAACTAGTGTTGGTTTATATAAACCAACAAAAAGTGAGGTAAACAACAGCCCACTTGCGTATGGTGATATTTTAACATCCACTTGTGTTGGACAACAGTCCACTTGCGTATGGTGATAATTACAAGCTTCCAAAGTACCTCACTAGGCGTCCCTTAGGCTTCTGACATGTTCCCCGATATTTTTATTAATTGTGGGAATCCTCTTTATCCTTTTTTCAACGAATCGAGTTTATTATCCTATAATGATAACAAATTCAAAATTGGTCCCAGTTCCCGACATATCAAATAAACAATTACTATATATATCAGACAACCATATGCAGATCTCAACGCAAAAACAAAAAATTATTATTTACAAATTTTTATCCTACCTTAATAAAGAGGGAGGATGGGAAGATTTTCAATGGAAGAAGATAACGCACTAGTAAGAAGTTATTGTAGGGTATATGATTTGAATCAAATTCTAGAAAAACACGAAATGGGAAGACATTTTTGGTCTCATATTCTTGCCGATTTTAGTATCCAAATGAGCAGCGTTGACAAGGTGTATTCAAGTAAGAGTATCCAACAACGCATAACCACCATTAAGCGGTATTGTATTCGTTTTAGGCAGTACCTTATTCTTGCAAACGGTATTCATGCAACGGCAATTTTAATGTATGAAGCCGAACAACCACATCCTTTTAGACATTTAGTTGAGGACGGTTTATTCGGTCCTCGCATATAATATCCAAGATCCCCGTAGTATAATGTTTTATTTTCTTAACTTTTCCAGTGTTTTAGTATAATAAAAGGTTTTGTGGGTGTACCTCTATGTAAGCCCTCACGAGACTAAACTCGTCCTTTAGGGTCACCTAAGGGTTTAAAGGCTTGTTACACGGGCTAAGTGTAACCGTGATTCCTACGAAAGTGAGTTAGGTTATTTATTTAATGTGTATGATGTCCTAGGAACAATTTATTAATCGGGTGATTTTTAAAATTCTAGTTACCCACTAAAGGGACGTTTATGAATAGGGATGGCCTTTGAATATAACTTTTTGATTTTATTCCCTCCTGGGGGTCATTTGTAAACAGCGCTAATACTCTCTCATAAAAGTAAAGGTCACTTACTTTCGTCCTTTACTACATTATTAGTCTGAACTACGGCACGTCGTCACCAAATGGGGAATATGTCATAAAATGAATACATTAATATGGGTTTTCACAATTGTCGGATCCATCCAATTTAGCCTATAAATACACCCCTTTGAACCAGTGTAAAAAATTGCCCCTAAAAACTATAAATTATCTTTGTGGTTCAACCTTTATACTAGTATCAACCAAGAAATGGCCACCAAATACACACCACAGGAAGATGAAGCTCTTACTAGGGCTTACTGCAATGTTTCTAATGATCCCGACGTATTAACCGACGAGAAATCAAACGAGTTTTGGATGTCTCATTGCGCATGAGTTTACCGATATAATTGGAAATCACAACCTTCGTACTTGGAAATCCTTAAAATCACGTCTCTTCACAATAAAGAACGAGGTTAATTTTTTTGTTGCCATCCAGATTCCATTGTATCTCAGTGTTCCCGATGGGTGGTCCGCAGATAAGATTGTAGGTTTCCCTTTGTTATTGCAAACATGTGTTTGAATATATTTGTTTCCTTAAATAACACTTATCATAACTATATATTCTAATGAACTGCAGGAGACTGATGCGCGCCAGCTTGTACCTACAAAGGAAGGGAAAGAGATTCATGTATTTCAATTGCTACCTCAAAGATGAGCCATCACTTTTCCTATATGAACCCCCAAGTTTTAGCCCGTCGTGAAGCATGACGACCTCATAAATTCGCGGTTTGTGGGTAAAGCAAAGATGAAAACCCTCACGAGACTAAACTCGTCCAAAGGGGCCGCCTAGTGGTTTAAAGGCTTGTTACACGGGCTAAGTGTAATCGCGTGTCACACGACAATGACATCAATTTTAAATGTTTTATTATTTTCCTCCTTTTTTTTTGGTCCAGGACTCTTGCTTTTTAATCAAACAATGCGTGTGGTAATAGTGACTCACCTTTTAGGTTGGTTAATATATGTTCATGTGTCATGTGAGAAGGACATATTATAATTGTATTTTTCCATGCATTATTTAAAGTTTCTGGATGTGTCCTTTTTTTTTTTTTTGGATATGTCATGCAAAACAGTAATCCTCCCTTGAGAAACGATGGGGTTTTTTTGGACCGGTGTTTGTCCCTTCCATCAATGAAGGGTTTATTTGCCCCTAGGGCGTAGGATAAATGATAGTCACCAACCACTTTTTAGAAATTATATAAGAGAGTATGTGTAATGTCAATCAGAAACACCCTCAACTACTCTTACTTTCATACCAATTATTTCTGTTTTTTCCAAAAAAAAACTATGGCCGGATATTCAAACGAAGAGGATGTCGCGTTAATTCGCGTTTATTGTCGCGTGTTGCAAGTGATCCTACTATTGGAAGAGACATGGATACTAGGAGTTTTTGGGAGCGAATCCTTGGAGAATATAGATCGGTGATCCACAACGACAATGCAAGATCTACAAAGTCAATCCAGTGTCGAGTCTCAATGTTGAAAAAACATATTAAGAGATACGTCGGTTTTGAGAGAGTGAGTATACGGGGAATGGCTGATGGGGGTTATGACCTAAGAACGGCTGTAAGTTTTATTAAAATTGTATCATTTACGTTATTGTATAACATATTATCCGTAGACTAACACCATAAATGAATTTCACGAGCACACCGCCTGGGACAAACTGCATATGAGGCGGAGGGAAGATTATGGACGCACGGAACAGTTTTTCAAATACTGAAGGATACATTTGGCGAGATCTTTGATCCTGAGTTCGTTCCTCCTCCGTTACAAGGAAATCGATATGGGGAAGAAGCTTAAGACATGACAAAAAACGTCTAAAGGTTTTGTGGGTTAAACCAAAGCATGAAAACCCTCACGAGACTAAACTCATCCAAAGAGGCCGCCTAGTGGTTTAAAGGCTTGTTACACGGGCTAAGTGTAATCGCGTGTCACACGATAATGACATCCTTTTAGATTTAATAATAAATTGGTGTGGTTTCCAACCAAATTTGGTGGTGAATTGGTATTGTGGTGGATATACATATATTTTCAATTTTCATTTACGAGTGATGGTGACCTGTCATAATTATTATCACTTTATTTTCTTGAATATTGGCGTCCCCTAAGTGACCACCTATGCGTCCCCTACATTACCATGATTCCCCAGCTACGCCATTTATTGTGAACTCTATAAATATAGTATCATTCATCTGAAATAAAACGCAGAAACAAACCTTCTTCTTTATCTCATCCATCTATATATCATCTTCCAATTATCAAGTCTTCAACAGTTTTAAAAGAATGGCTAGTTTTTCATGCAACGAGGACGTCGCTCTAATTGGTGCATGGTGTTCTGTTAGATTAGATCCAGAAATTGGCCACGACCAAGAAAGCGTTGAATTCTGGTCCCGGTTAGAGTCGGATACCTAACCTCATGGGATAATGGGACGGTAATAAGGAACGATCACGTGTTGCGGAACAGGGTTAGGTTGTTGGTTAGGGAAGTTACAAGATATGTTGTTTGTGTTCGGCGTTATTTGATGAACGTACCTAATGGATGGAACAATGCACGATGTGTGAGTAAAATGTAAATTTATTTTAAATTTAAATCCTTGTAATGAATCCTGTGTACTAACACATCTTATAAATTTATATCCAAGATGAGGAGGGTAAAATGGCTTACGAAGAACAAGGAAAATTCTCCCAGAGATGGCGTCTACATGCAGTATTTGAAGTGATGAAATCACAATTTCCGGCTGAGTATGATCCTGAGATCTATGTACAACCAGTTCAGATTCCTCCTCCTCAGGATGCTATGCATGATTAAGACAACGACACATTGTCTGAAGGCTTTGTGGGTAAACCTTTATGAAAACCCTCACGAGACAAAACTCGTCTAGTAGGGCCGCCTAGTGGTTGAAAGGCTTGTTACACGGGCTAAGTGTAATCGCGTGTCACACGACAATGACATATATTTAAAAGGTTTATGTAATTTTGGTTTGTTTGGTAACTTTGTGGGGAATTTGTATTTGGGGTCAAATACATTCTTGGTAGTTATAAAGTGTGGTCTACATCGTATAAATAAAAATTTAATTTCATATGGACAATCGGTTCTTAACATTTAAGGCAAAAAAAAAGGTCTACCACACTAATTTTGTGGGCAGACATGTACCACCTTTTGTTCAACACCATCATTGAATGACATTGCAAGCCCGGGCAAAAATTGTATCGCAGACTCCTACAAAGGTGACATTTCCCTATAAATGGATGTTGTTGAACCAAGATGGAATACACAATCTTTAACACATCATTAGAATTTTCCCTCTACTATTTTATTCTATTCTTTCTATATGGTTGCCGAATTCACCGTTGAGGAGGACGTTGCAGTTGTTGCAAAGATGGATTGTCAGATTAGCGTGGCCGGTGGCTGAAGGTGTTGATAGACCCACCCAGAGCATTTGGCATCAGGTACATACCAAGTTTGTCGAAAGATTTGGAGATCCAATACGTAGATCGAGCCAAGCATTAAGATACCGGATTGGGAGTATAAAAAGAGACGTAAAATTGTATGTTGCCCTGCAAGGTAGACTAATGATATGCGTTCCACCGGCAGTCCTTACGGAGGATATGGATATTTAAGTGAGTTTTCGTCATAAAATACCCAATTTTAACAAACATAATATAGCATATGATAATTTGAATGCTTCATGCAGAAACGATGACCAAAGCATATTTCCTTGAAAGAAACGGACGTCCTTTCGTATATTACGAATGCTACTTACTTATGAAGGACGCCATGAACGAGTACAATCCGACGAGGTTATATAGGCTTGTACCATAATAGATCTCGTAATCGCAATAGTTAAACGAAGTTGAAGTTGAAGATGTCCCGTTGGGTAAACGCGTTTTATCGTTTGTTTTAGTTTGTTAATGAGATGTTTATGATGTTAACCATGGTATTACTTATTGTGTGTTTCATCTTTCTTGCAATTAGGTCATGAACCTTATTAAGAATGACGAGTTTTATTATAAACTTCCTTATTGCCCGATCTTTGGTGAAATCAAAGTCAATCATTGTAGATTAGGATCCAAAGTAGGGTAAAGGAAACCAATCCATTTTTTAGGGTTTTCTATATCATGGGGCCGACAAAAAAATTTCCGGTCAATAATTAATGTTCATAAACACCCTATACTGTTTGAAACACGCCTTGGATGATGGGAAATTACATGCCACCGACAAACCCTAGTAGAGAGACTAATCAAGTAAAAGAAGGAAATTTTGAAAGCTGTGTGTATGACACTGACATACTATTCGCCCGGTGATTTTTTTTTAGAGTGGGTCGTAAGGAGGACTCATCCATTAATATCCTATAAAAGAAGTCCTCTGTATAGATAATTATTGACCACAACTCCCCACATCCAATTTAATCTCTACATCCAATCTTGAATTTATATTCAACAAGATAGATTATACATCTACCATCGAGGAGAGAAATTAATTCATAACGTCATGGATCGCAAAGAAGGTCATTCCAGCTTGTAGAAGGAGTTGAAAAGGATGAACATAACTTTTGGCCACGGTACATGCTCATTTTATTGCCAACATTATGAATCCAGAGCAAAGAACAATTTTTGATCTAAGATGTCATGTCAAAAAATACCGAGGCATGTTAGGATGTATGCCATCATCCAAGCCAAGCTACTTAGAAGGATGACACCTAGTTCCAAAGACAAATAATATCGTAAGTTGTATTACGATTTCGTTCCATATTTGTAAAACCTTATTTTTGAGGAGGTATTTAACGGTTTTATTGTTGAACGTATGTAGGAATGGATGACGAAAGTACGCTTCCAAAAAGAAAACGACATTAAATTTGAGTATTATGAGTGCTACCTTAATTTGAAGGAGGCCGTGGAGGAGTTCAAACCGTCGTGGATAGCAAGGCACATGGGTTAATGTAACATCACTATGCTTCATGCTTTTGTTGGAATACCTCTTGTAAACACTCCTGTGAGACTACTCGGCCTTTATTGTCACCGACCGCTTTTGAATGCTCGTAGGCCATTTATTATCGTTGTATTTTTAAATTTCGCCGTACATGTAATATTTTTAAATTAATGAGGAAAATTAAAGTATGTTTCGATGACATTTAATTCTTACCAGTCATTATATCCAAAATAAATGTTTTGGGAATACATGAAAGTACCATCATATTTAATATTCCTATTATTTTACCATGAATTAAGGGCAAATAACTAAAGTGTCCGACAAGTTGGGTGTCTATTTCATCGCTACATGAAAGGACTGTTACAAGGTCCTCTATAAAAAAACTTTTTCGGCCATCAGGATGAAGGTGCAAAACATAAGGTATTCAAATCCATCTAGTTACAGCTTCTCCTGTAACATTGTTTCATCTCGTATCTTTTATCCAAAACATACAACAATAGTATTATGGCTAGGTATACCGTAGAAGAGGATGTTGCTATCACTAATGCGTGGGAAAGTGTTGTTACCCTTCCCAAGGTGGACCATCACCGGGTTCCGGCTAATACGGTTTGGAACAACGTATTTGAAAATTACACACAACTATTCCCAAATATTCATCAAAGAACAGCAGTTGCTGTAAAGGCTAGGCTTGGAGTAATTAAAAAGGGGGTGAGGGTTTAGTCCGATACCAGAAAGAAATTTATATGACACATAACCAATCTCCTCTATGGACAGTTCAGAGGCTGGTAAGTAGTTTATCTTTTTACTAGTACCACTTTTTTTTTTAATCTTTAACATGAACACTAAATGCGTTATGAACCATTTGTCTAAAGGAGCGATATGCAAATTGGAAATACGCTCATGATACAGGCAAAGATTTCATGTTTTACCAATGCTACTTAATCATGAAGGCTAACATCCCCCAACTAAACACGATACAACCGCCACCGAATCCTCCGCAACAAGGGGACGAAGATTAACAAAACCGCATCAACACCATGATATTAATTTAATAGTTTTGTGGGCAAACCTCTTTGTAAACCCTCACGAGACAAAACTCGTCCGTTATGGCCACATAACGGTTTAAATGGTAGATGTCTTTGGTAAAAGTTAGCTAAGTTTACTTTTGAAATTTTTTTAGCGATCTGTAACCATTCCATCAATGTATCAGCATCAATTTATTACTAGTGGTATTTGTTTATCAATTTATTCATAATGATATTTTTCGTAGTAAATATCATCATGGGTCCCCCTTGGTTTGGTTTCACCACACAAACTACTTTTCAGTCAGATAGTTGATTCTTTGGGAAGACACGAATTTGGGTTGATTCAATGTAGGGGTTATCGATAAATAGTAAGGGGCGCTATATAAACAGTAAGTGTCCCTTGGTAACAGTAAACGACTTTTGGATAAAGATTCGTGGGTGGTTAATAATTTGAGTACTGTCTTGGATTCATTTCCACCATGAATTGTCATATGTGTTGATGCATTATTTTGAGTGATCAAATCATGATTCGCAGTCTTCATCTGTTTCCAACCCTATACTATGACACCATATGTACAAGTTGATTTAAGCCCAACAATGGTCATTGTACCATCTCTTCTTGCCCGAGATAGGTCTTTCCTTGTCCTCCAAAAGGTGTTTTAAACAAGAAAGGGCGTATGTGAACATCAAAAGTGTGTTTTAAAGTGAGAAGGCTTGTCGGTGAAAAGCGCTCTGTGCGTGCAAACAGTTTTTCATTTACTACGAGTGATTGGATGTGTTTTAACAATTTCCACGCAGATTATTAATTTGGATCCTATAAATATCCAGGTTTACCCAAAGGTACTTCTCACCTACCGAGTAATTGGAAATCGGATTATCTTCCTCCAAACAACATAGACCTGGGAAATCTTCTCACGGCTTTCTACCCCTAAATTAACTCATTGTACGTACACAACAATGGGATCATTTGATTCGTTTAAAGATTTGCAAATCACAAAAACATGGTATAAAGAATCTCGAGTAGAGACCGCTCGCAGTAAAGTTTTGAGAGCCCGAAACCTTTTGGGCAAAAATATACAACCAATATATACGAGAATATGGGAATCCAAATGGAAGAAGTCTTCAATGATTCATGATAGGTACCAGATTATACAAAAAGCCATTTGCGATTTTATAGCTATTCAACAACGACTCACCAAACACGGCCGTATTAGAATGTCATCCCGACAATTTGTAAGTGTTGTTTAATTTATTCCGTCCATTGGTTAATTGATTGGTTCTAAATTTGCTGAGTATATTTTCACCGTGTTTTTGTAGCACGAATTGGTTAAAACGGGTATTTAGAGGAAAAGGTGAGGCATTCACATTCGATGAATGCTATAATTTCATGGTATCCAAAATCCCAGAGTATGGATCACCGGGCAATTCATCGACTTCATCGAGTGAAGTCTAAAACTGGAATCTATGTTTGTAACTACTTTGTGGGTTAGTCTGTTATGAACCCTCACGAGACTAAACTCGTCCGTTAGGGTCACCTAAGGGTTTAAAGGCTTGTTACACATGCTAAGTGTAACCGTGATTCCTACGAAAGTGAGTTAGGTTATTAATTACGTTGTTCTAATGTAATACGATGTTAAACAATGTGGTCGTTATTTAAAAAGTTGTCTGTTACGTCATTGCAATAAGTAAGAAAACACATTACATCATAAAAACCCAACGATTTCAAACGAACAATATTAACCACTCATAAACATCTCACGAGAACAACATTCAATTTTATATGCGACGGCCAAAAAAATAATTGGCCACAAAATGCCTGAAAGGCTTCCTTCGCCGCTTCATACATTGCCATCGCCTGAGCACGATTACCATTTGCAAGAACGCGATACTGCCTAAAACGACCACAAATCCTTTTCAGCATGCTAACACGGTGTTGGATACGTATGGCGGAATACCTAACGCTTCCATTCCCAATTTGAATCAAAAAGTATTCCCTCACTCGAATCCAAAACGCAATACCCGCCGGAGGATTTTCTGTATCATGATCCATATCCGCAACCTTACAATAACTAATCACTAGAGCGGTATCTTCATGCATCGAAAAACGAGGCATCGTGATTGATTAATGTTGTGGAAATAAGATATGAAACTTTTATAATTTGGGATTGAAAAACTTTATCTTTTGGTTGAGTTTACAGAGCATTACACCTTCGCAGATAATTGATTTGTGAGGCGTTTATCACAAATTTATACTAAAACTCTCAGATGGGTTTAAATGTAATTTTGAAATTCTTCAAAGGAATAAATTATAAATATTGGCAACTTTGCTGCATGAGTACGTATCATTGGTCGGGCATTATTTTGCATGTCATCTTCTGTAGCGTGATATATTTTTGTAATCTGGGTAATGGTTAAATAGAAAATGACCTTTGAAAGAGTAGGCAGCATAAAAACTGTTGTACAAGATGCGATTAGACGTGTAATAGTAGTCTCGACATCTACAATTATCACTCGTCACATTGTGTTTTCGTAACACACCCCATTGAGTTGTCCACCACTTGTATGTCAGACTAAAGTGTAAAGATGGGCATTGAATTATGCAGCTTTCCCTTTTGATTTATTATCATCCACGTGGATTTGGAATAAGGGGGTTTGGGATCCGTGGTTGGGGAGATTACCGACTTAAGTTGAAATATTCACGAATGGGAGTTTGCCAGAATTTTTTCCTTAACTTGAGGTCCTAAAATAGTCATACATAAACAAACCCAAATAAACGTTAACATACATAAACAACATAAAAAATACACAATACATAAAACAAAAACATTACATCAGACCGCGCCTCATTAACCAGAATTAAGCACGGGATTAAACATTACATCATAAACACATAACATAACACAACATATTAAAGAGCAACAGAAAATTTAATTATTCGGCCCATTCCACCAAATTACACCCAGGACATTGCCAGAATTGTTTACCATAGGTGTTGTTATCTTTAGAACGATGTAGTTTCATAAAAAACCTACATCCGGGCATCGGGCATGACGCCCGTTTTCATGTTCAACCTTAATCATACCTTTCTCTTTGAAGTTTTTGCAGAGTACGTTAATAGTTTTATCATCTTTGGACTTGATTGCATCTTCTAACCATTGAGCTTCTTCACGGCAATTATCGAACTGGCATCGAAGGTACCTACTTTTTCCAGGTTCCGCTTCTAATAACAATTTTATTCCCGTACAACCTCTCTGCGGGCACTTGGAATACATCCAAGGGCATTGCATGGCTGAATGGTCTTCAAGGAAACATAACAGACAAATTTGGTTTGCTTCTACACACACAATTTGTTTTCCCTTGCAATTAGAATTCATTTTTATCCGCCTAAATTTGAAGTAGCGTTTTATGTTTGATGATGTGTTTCTTTGAGTGTATTTATAGGAAAAAAATTATTATTATTTATAAATGAAATCCCCATTAAAAAATCTTGTTGTCATAGTGTGTTGATAAGGATAACAAGATTTCTATCAACTATCGTTATCCAAAACGATTAATACTGGATGACTTAATGGCAAATCGCATAAGCCGAGTAGTACGAGTGTTTTTATCTACATAATCGGGCCATGTTCAACCGAGTTCTATTTTTACATAGTATACGAAAATTACTCGAATTTAACATTACAGTGTAAACCGGGTGTAGGAAAAAAGGTCAAACAAATATAAAACAGCCACGCAGATTTGTAATCTGTGTTTAAGGAATACGCAAATTCAATAGGCGTGCGACGCAGTTCAAGCTGCGTCTTAAGAATATTCCGTGGATTTTTTTTCCATACGCAGTTTGTAACTGAGTTTTGTGCTTTTTCCATACGCAGTTTGAAACTGCGTACCTTGGGTACTTCCAACTTGGATCCAAGCTGAACGCAGCACTCGTTCTGGATGTGGGCAACTGTTCACAAAAAAACGACACTTCTACAGTGCGTTAAGTGGGATCTTGGATCCCATTGGGGCTAGCCTAAGTAGAGGAGATATAAGTTGCGGTGGAGAATTAGAAGTTCGAACTATGGTTTTTTCTTTTGGGTATATAAGTAGATATTTCGTGGCTGGGAGGGTCTCAACGGGATGGAGGCACTTGATTCTGATACGTGCTTTTGGCACATGCGCTATCTTCTGGAATTTATATGGTCAGTAGAGAGTACACCTATGAAGCACGGACACCTCAAAACCGGTGACGTATCCGTGTCGGACGCCGTATCAGTGTCGGACACTTGGGGATACGTATCAGACACCCCATTTAAAGTGTCCCTTTTTATTAATTACGAAAAGGGTAGGGGATACTTTTGGGATACTTCTCGGATACTCTAGAGGGGACACTTCTTATATTATATATATATATATATATATATATATATATATATAATATTACCAAATATTTATATACATAATATGTTAAATATTTTTAGATATGTAATATATTCGTATTTATCAAAAATTATTCTATAGAAGCAGTATATAAGTGTCTAACCCTAACATTCTTATTCAATATTGATGAGTGATGGGTTATCTTTTTTTTTTATCTATTTTTTTTTTTTGATATTCCATATAGTATTTTAGAATTTTCTTACTTTATGCGATTCTTTTCACTATTAATAAATTAATAAATTAAATATTAATATTGAAATATGATTTGTATAATAATTAATAAATTAAATATTTTTTAATTAATACACGTATCCCAACGTATCCCGTATCCCCATTTTTTGAAAATTAACGAATCCCCGTATCAGTATCCCCGTATCCGTATCCCTGTATCAGTATCCATGCTTCATAGGAGTACACTCATATAGTCTTACAAACTAAAGTCATTTCTTCATATCACATATTTTTCATTCATGTACCGTATTTCAATTGTGTTGGTTGATAATATTAATTCACACTTTTATTTGAATCTCTACAAACTTGTGGGATTATCTCGATGTCAAACGACATTGTTATCGGTAAAATGTCATTGTTTTGTTTTACATATGAGCATATGTGAAGACTAGTAAAATGGTAGATGAATTTATACAGTATCATGTCTCGTCTAACTGAAATAGCTGCTGCAGAAATCCCTTAAATCAACATGTTTAACCAGCAAAGTGTGTCCTCTTAAATTAAAAGTATTTCTATACCAATAGATCCACTATCAGCGAAATGAAGTTTAATATATATATGTATATATTTGAAACGGTCCATAATATCTATTTACATCGACCAATGTTCAAAATTGATTAGTTTGGGGTTTGTTAGAATTGACATTACACAAATTCAAAGCAGGAATTCAATCGCAACCTGTCATTACTATCATGTGTTATCCCGACCGTTACTATATATCAAGTATAGTAACAGTTCATCAATGTCATCGTAAATAGGCTTATCGTAACAGTTTCTTAGATTACCCGTCACAGTCAGGCATTTTTCTGACACTTAAACCAACCGTCATGATTTATAACATCAATTAATGTTGGTTTCTCTGGAAATTGTCACCTATAATTGACCAGCTAGATATTATGACGTTTTTTTGAAAAACTGCCACGGTACGAAATTCGGAACTGTCACCAAATCCCACATTTGGCCTAGTGGTTGTTTGTGGTTCTTTATCTTCTTTCTCTCATATTATTTATTGCATGTTTGGTTCAAATCACCAATTGGCCTTTGTGATCCTGATTTCCTCTACTCTCCGTGGGCATAGGCGTTAGTGCTGAACCTTCTTTTATGTGATCGTAACTTTTATCATAAATCTAATAGCTAGCAAGCAAAAGTAATCTCCATAAGTCGTTGTTCTCACCAATGAGATCAGAATCCAAAACCCTCTAGGTACAACCACCAAGAGTCTTGAACCAACTCAACTGTTAGACACTTCATTGTGTTTGAAAAAACCCTGATGCATCAGTTAAACAGGGGTTAACAGATCAAACTGCATACGGCATACCCAACACTCTAGTGTGTAACATATCGCACATGGGTCCATAGCCAACGACTGTTATTAGTTGTTTATAAAGTCAAGATAATAAGACAATCAAACAGTCTAATCGAATTCATGTTTATCTTCTAATTCTAATACCAAGTGGTGTTAATTCATGGTTAGTTTATAATTAAAGGATGTTTCTATTATGGCAAACAAAAAGACTAATCAAATTGTTCATCTGGTAGTGGTTGTAATATTTATATTTTGCTAGACTTCTAAATCCAAGTCAAGTGTTTGCGACAAAAGATTGCCCAATAATACACGTATGAGCATTCAAACTAGCCTTACTGTGATTGATTAAGATCATTAATAATACGTGATTGATTAAAATCATTATTAATAATAATGTATCCACCAATTTAGTGCTTATAAATCCCATACCCGGACTCCTAAGCTTTTCATTCACAAACAAGCTCATCTTTTCATCAAATAATTTGATCCATATATGGCTTCTTCTTCATTACTCTTGATCACGGCACTTCTTGTAGTTTTAATCTCTGTTCCATTTTCAAATGCGCAACCTACTTCTTCATCCCGTCCTCAAGGGGTCGTCCTTCCGGTCACTAAAGACGCATCAACCCTTCAGTATCTAACTTACATGAAGCAAAGAACTCCTCTAGTTTCTGATAGTCTGGTCATTAATTTGAATCGTGAATTCCAATGGGTTGATTGTGAGAATGATTACGTTTCTTCATCTAACCGCACACTCAGCTGCTCAGGGAAAGAGTGTTCATGGATCTATGGTGCTTCATGTGGACGCCCTCCTAGGCCGCCAGGATTTCAGCCTTGCCGTGGTTTCATATATAATTCGGACCAAGGCGTCTTTGCATCAGATGTGGTATCCATACCCTCGTCTATCAATGGATCTATAACAGGTCCAGATGTAGTAATTAAGGAGTTTTTATTCGGTTGTGGATGGAATTCTATGTTACAAGGACTTGCCAAGGGTGTTAAAGGAATAGCGGGTTTCGGAGCTTCTGAAGTTTCAATACCTTCACAATTTTCATTGGCATTGCGTATCCCACGAGTATTTTCCATGTGCTTACCATCATCCACAGCATCATCAGCAAGAGGTGTCATATTTATTGGTGGGGGACCTTACAAAATGCAACCAGGAATTGATCTCTCAACTTCATTTACCTACACTCCTTTTTATAACAGTCTTATCGGACCTACTAATGGCTCATCTTGGTATTACATTCAAGTAAAATCAATTAATATCGGTGGGAAAAAAGTTCCAATGGTTAGTGATAATACTACTTTTGATAGCATGGGTTTCATGAAATTGACGTCAATTAGCACCATAGATCCATACACTATTCTACCTTCATCAGTTTATAAATCATTCATTAGCCTTTTTGTCGAGAAATCTAGAGCTATGGGTATTGCTAGAGTGGCTTCAGTAGCACCTTTTGGTGCTTGTTTCGATTCAAGAAATATAATTAGTACACGTCTAGGAGGTCTTGTTCCAGAGATCAATTTCGTCTTGCATACGGAGAAAGCGGTATGGAGGTTTTCGGGATCTAATTCTATGGTTAAAGTTAGTGATAAAGTTTCGTGTTTGGGATTTGTCGATGGAGGTGAATTGGCAAGCCTTGTTATCGGCGGGCATCAGCTGGAGGACAATCTATTGGAGTTCAATCTTGAAAAAAAGATGCTGGGATTTACTTCAACACTAGCTCAGCAGACATCTTGCTCTAACTTCAAGTTAGGTGAAAATTCCTTGACCGCCAGTTACTAGGCTATTGATGCATCGCATGCCTTCAGGGTTGCTGTTATTTTGATTTTCGAAGAATCGCTTGTAATGAAATGGGACTTGCCTACCTTGAAATAAAAGTTCGAATAAACAAATCTGGCAATAAACTTTGATAATGGGTCTTCATTTTCCTCTTGAAAATATATACAACTTGCATATTTTATTAATCTCCATGAGCTAGTGGTGCATGTAATCAGATTATATGTCTTCAGAGAATGAAAGCTTCCTCTTCCCTTACAGTTCCTAAGGGTACAAATCTCTTCTGACTCAACAGTTCTGTTTGTACCATAAGTAAAAATACCACTTAATGGGCCAAATTGATACTTGAATCATGTTTTGGTCCTCATCCAAGCCCACTAACCAGTCAACCAAGGCAGCCCACCAGTCTGCACGGACCGGTCAATGGTCAAAGTCGGTCAACTATCAAAGTCAACTTCCAGTCAAGGTCGATGGTCAAAGTCGGTCAACTATCAAAGTCAACTTCCAGTCAAGGTCGATGGTCAAAGTCGGTCAACTATCAAAGTCAACTTCCGGTCAAGGTCATGGTCAACGGTCGGTCAACAAAGAAAGGTCAACCGTCGGTCAACTATCGGGCCGGCCGCACCCCTAGCCAATTTTCGGTCTTGTAGCCGGCAATGCCGCAAACCAATTCCCACCAAAAACTCTTCCACGCCGCCAACCGATCTCCAACCATGTGCCCGGCCGGCCTCCATCCACACTACCACCATCATGCCAGTCAACCATCAAGCTGGGTCCCTACCCATGCAAATACCGTTTCACACAAATGTCCACCAATATCGCCGGCCATCATTTATGCAGAATTTATCATGGAAGCATAAATGTGCGGTTTCATGCAGTGAATTCCAGCATAGATTTGACCCATACGGTGAAGTCCGTAGTTTCGGCCATGTAGTGCTAAATGCGTTAGTTTCGGCCATGCGGTGCTAAATGCATTAGGTTTCGGCCATGCGGTACTAATTACGTGAGTTTCATACATGCGTAATTAACTCCATTTGTTTCATATAGAATTGATGATGGAGACATGAATGAGCAGTTAATGTAATTTATGTTTATATTTAGATGTGAAACTGTATAAATAGGGGAGGGCAGAAATCAGGAAGGAGGCAGCCAATAGAGGAAAAAGAGAGAAAAAATAGACTGTAATTCGATTATCAATAAAACACTACTCCCCAAGGGGATTCACCCGTGGATGTAGGCAAACCATGCCGAACCACGTTAAACCTCTGTGTCTCTTTATTTGCTTTCCAATCCGTCTCCAAACCCTAATACTCACCAAAACTATCCATCCATCGTGTTTCGTGCCCAAAAGTAATTTTGGGTACATTGGCGCCGACTAAGGGGACATACGAGAAAAGAAATCGTGTTTTCCCATTGAGAAAAGTTGTAGAAAATGCTTCAAAATCGTGTCCGTGAAAAAGCGATCGAGCGTTTTGAAAAATCACAGTGATCGAGCTTGAGCGAATCTGCTTTGCAGATCGACCGATCGCAATTGTTGCGATCCGGCTGATCGCAATGGCTGCTGACCATGTAATCGCAGATACTGCAGTCAAGTTGATCGCAACTGCTGCAATCCAGATTCGTTTTTCGAGATCTGCTAAAACTATTACCTTCGGAAACTACAAAAGCTGCATCACTACAAAGACTGATGAAATCACCCCTAGGACGTTCGGTCCACGGTAAAAGATGGCGTAAAAACATCGTCAAAATTGGTCTTTGGATATTCGATCCACAACATGGTTGGGTCCAATTTTGATTACAAATCATCGTAGTCGGTGATCGCACTGGTTGCATTCCGCTTAGCCAAATTCCGCAATCCGTTGATCGCAAGCTGCTGCAGATCCGACTTCATAGTCGAGGCCACCAAGACCTGACTCATCGGAAAGTTCGCTAAGATTGCTTTTGCCAGGATGTTCGATCCGGCAGTATATTCGAGTCCAAAGCTGGAAAAATTTGCTTCTCAAATAACGTAGTGTCTACGTGTTCGAGTTTGTAAAACGTCAAAATCACTACTGTCATGATCACAAGGTTGTCAAGTTACCTACATCTCAAGGTGCTTGAATACCCCAGGGAAAACCTCCAGAAAAGCATCTCGAAAGTTCCGTAAAGGGCCACAAAAGTACAAAGCAAAACCATGGTGAAAGGTCCGTGAGAAATGACAACAGTCCTCGGAACCGTTACAAAGGAAATGAAGAAAATAGAAAACAGTTACACCAACAGTTGCAAGGCAATAAAATACAACAGTTCACAAAAATGTTACAAAATCTCGAGAGGAAAGATCACATTTCGTGAAAAGCGTGGCGAAAAGTAAAAAGAAAAAAAAAAAAAATCCAGTGAAGCCGGCGGCCATACTCACCCACTTCTGGGGGTGTCCTTCACCCACGTTGAATAGCCTCACCCACTTTCGTAGGTGTTGGTCACCCACGTTCAGTTGCCTCACCCACATCTGGGGGTTTCGTTCACCTACGTTACACTTTATCCACCCACTTCTATCAAGTTTCACCCCTGTTAGCAGTTCTGTTCACCCTCGTTAGTGACCTGTCACCCGCTTCATATTTTTGTTCACCCACGTCATCTGCCACGTGGGGCATTTGGCCTAGTCAGCATGCCAGATCAGCAAAACGAGGTCCAGTCACCACGTCACGTCAGCAAACCCTTGCCCAGTTCACGCGCCACGTCAGCATGCGAGGTCCAGTCACCATAACACGTCAGCCGCCACGTCATCAAACCGGTCCAGTCAGTATGCCACGTCAGCGGCCACGTCAGCAACAACGCTTACCACGTCATCAATTACGCCTCGTCAGCGACAATCATGTCCAGTCATCAGTGCCACGTCAGCCACGGCACACATGCTTTTGGGATCTTGTTTTAGTCAATAACTTCTTCGTTTTAAGTCCGAATTGAGTGATTTTTGGCTCGTTGGAATCACCATTCAATTTTCTACAATATGGAGGAGAAAACTCTTGAGTTTGAAAAAAATTATTTTTTGGGGTTCCGAGCGGCACATCAACCACTATCAAGTGAAAACTACCTGTCATATTCAATGTTCGGGAATGCTATTGCGTCGAGTTTCTACCCACAAAATGCCCGTGTGCAAGTTTGCAGCTGATCATAGCTGCTAAAATACAGTTCCGTAGCAACTGTCTTCGATCCAGCTTGGACTTAACTGGTGCATTCCAGTCCCACAGACAAATCAATTACTAAGTCGAGACGAGACGCTAAGGCAACTATACTAATCATCGTCGCTTGAAAACACCGACATAGCCACTTTGGGCATCCTAACCACTTCGTAAGCAAAGTCGCAGGTAACATTTTTGAGAAGGTAAGTATACAATTTACATATTTTTGCATCTTTTCATGTATTCATGCATACTTTTGTTCACT
This sequence comes from Papaver armeniacum, assembly GCA_023531295.1. Classification (NCBI taxonomy): domain Eukaryota; kingdom Viridiplantae; phylum Streptophyta; class Magnoliopsida; order Ranunculales; family Papaveraceae; genus Papaver; species Papaver armeniacum. Next base: position 1,200,961 of record JAJJWW010000469.1, read on the forward strand.
AAGACACCTTTAATGTGGCGAGCATCTTCTCACGAGGGGATGCACACATTTCAATTCTGCGCGCATCGGAATAGTGGGATTGGCCCCGCGCGAATTCCGGATAGCGAGACATCTTCAAAATCCCATGCGCGAGCAAAATGCAGCAAGGCAGTGCATCCTTGTGCGAGCATTGAGCAGCATGACAATCACTATCTTCCGAGGGCAAGTTGCATATCACTTCAATGTGAAACTGTATAAATAGGGGAGGGCAGAAATCAGGAAGGAGACAGCCAATAGAGGAAAAAGAGATAAAAAATAGACTGTAATTCGATTATCAATAAAACACTACTCCCCAAGGGGATTCACCCGTGGATGTAGGCAAACCATGCCGAACCACGTTAAACCTCTATGTCTCTTTATTTGCTTTCCAATCCGTCTCCAAACCCTAATACTCACCAAAACTATCCATTCATCGTGTTTCGTGCCCAAAAGTAATTTTGGGTACAAACAAGTTCTAATACTGACATTTTCCTGAATTAAGTAAAAAGTTATGCCGGTGCACCCATCAAAGGGTCATTTTGAAAGGATTGCTTGAGAAAACAAAATTGATTTAGAAAGTAATTAGAGGACGATGACGTAAAGCTGAATCAATCATATGCTCTATGCTAGATTAAACACAACTGCATTTCATGTAATTGAGTTATATGACCTCTAACATAAAACACAATACCATAAGACCGAGACATAATTTGTCATCGAATGAGTGATTTCGGTAGGGAAAGAAATTTACAATGAGCACGCAGTTTTAAGCCATTAAAATTGTTATTACGGAGATGTAAAATCTGACAGCTCGTAAATGCATGTTCAGTTGTTATGCCACGTAAATGCAAACCTCAAAAAATAAAATCTGAATACAAATAAAGGCTGCATTTGTCCAACTAGATCAGTAACGTTCCTACAGAAATTTGTTCAGTTCACAGAAAGAAAAAAAAAGAACTCTAAATAGTTAACGGAGCCAACAAGTAAAAAAGAGCACTGAATTTGTTTAGATTCAAAAAGATACATTTTTCGAAGTACAACTCCTATGATACCTTCTCATCTTATGACTGGAAAAGGCGAATGAAATCTTGCATTTTTCTACTCATTCCACAGCGCTGTAAAAGTGGGGAGGAAAATTTTCCCTTTTGGGTCTACCAAAAATAATCAAAAGACCCAGTAATTTCAAGGAACATCATCATGCTGCTTCCATATGGAAAAAGTACCTATAGGTCTAGCTAGAAGAAAATCTATTGGATTTCAATCTTGCAAAAAAAAATGTTGGAGTCTGCTTCAACACTTACTCAGTAGACATCCTGCTTTAACTCCAAGCTATCTGAAAATACCTTTCAATACTAGAGCAAAAATGTTGGGTGCTCGCTCGTAATGAAATGGGACTTGCCTACGTACCTACCTTGAAATAATAAAGATTTCGAATAAATTTTCACATGTATTTTACTAGGCGAAAATTCCTTTTAATACTAGAGCAAGTACGTGTAAAAATCTTGTATTTTACCATCTGGGTGGGGGATAAGATTCGTTCTTATAGTCATTTCTTGATTAAGCAGGAAATAACTCATGCTCTGATAAGCACTGCAAATCTAGCAGATTTTGATAAACAATGACAATAGGTGCTTATTTTCCCTAATACAAACTAATTATATTTTGATTCATTAATCTGTATGAGTGGTTGACATGTATACAAATAGAATATTTGCAGCAATCATAACAAACTTTCTCTAAAACTCCCCTTGCTTACCCCTAATAAGAACCATCAATTAACATACCGTGCATTTGCTTGATTGGGTGAAACATACAAGTTACCGAGAGCATTGGCCTTGCCACTAATGAACTTCTTTAGCTGTCTCCTGATTCAGATGTTCGGAGTTTCTGTTTAAGTATTCACTCTTGGTGGTATTAATAGACCTGACTTGAAAAGGGAATTCTTAAAGAGAAAAGCAGAGCTACATTGTTAAAGACTTAAACTAGTCGTACCGACTAAACTTGACGGTTACGTAAGGCAGAGTCACTTGGATTGGGCCATTTTACTACATTTTATCACGTCCAGTCAACTTAGTTAATTGGCGATTCTATCGCGATCAATTAATTCTATACATACTACAACTCCACATAAAAAGCAATTCTTTTTCCTGATTGATTGATTGAAAAACATCAATTTTGTAGAAAATCTTTCGGATTCCATAGCACGCCTGTTTTGAAATACTGCTTGCTTGTGTAGCCTATTTAAGTCACACCTTCATAACTTAATACATTGATTATAAGATTCTGTTTTTATGGCATATAATGTCTTAATTGATTGAGAAATATCTTTAGGTTCATGGCCTATTTCGGTGTTAATTTGATATTTAAATTGAGGTATTCCGATGTATGTAGCATAAGCATTCTATTTCAACAGGCTGTTGACAACGTTCAGAAAGAAAATGATGAGCATGTCAATGGTTCGTTTTCTAAAATGCTGATTCATTTGGGAATAGGTTGTATGGGAAAGAAAATACTATGTACCATCTGCATGATACATTGTTATATCACTAACTACCACGAGCACTTACAAGGTATTTACGATTATATTATAGTCTACTCACTGATATTTCATGGACTAATTATTTGCCTTATAACTGTTTAGAAAACTCAAGATTTCCAGTCGTTTTTCCGCTGGAATTAGTTTTTTACTCAACTTTGTTATTTTTGTATCATGTTTTAACATGAAGATCTGTAACCACTTGGTATTTTTGTAGAGTGAACTGATGTGAACCCAACAGTGTTGGAATAGCAAATAAGGTGATAAATAACGATGGTCATAAGCATGATTTTAGTGCATCGTTATAGCCGTGCTTGTGCAAATCACTTGCTCAATCGTGGTTGGTGTACTTTTTAGGATAAATGCTAATTGAAAAATTATTAGGGTTTAGGGGTGAAGTAGAGATGTTATATAGTGTTTATTCTTCTTATCTTTATTTTTTTCACTTCGTTTTCTGGGGAGGTTTTCTCCAGTTTATCTGTTGTTGTTTTTTTCCATTCATCAAAAAATTCTTTTCCTTCAAAAGAGAGTGACATAAGAATTTGGTTGTTTTAGATGTTGTTATGGAGTGGGGATATTCAACAACTAGTGGAAAGCTGCTAGATTTGAATACAGAATGGGAAGTAAAAGGAGGTGATGGTGGGTGTGATCTAAAAAGAAATTTTGGAGATTTAGATGATAGAAAACTCAAACTATCACTTAGCCCACCAGGTGAAGAAGACAGATTCGTGAATAACCATTGGTTAATCAACATAAACAAAAAACCTATTTCACTTCCATTCACTTCTCAGTACAACTATCGGAAAAAACAAAAAACTTCTCAATACCTTGGTGTTTAATTGTGTATAGGTACACTAGAGGAAGCAGCCAAGGCATATGAAATTTCAGAATTAAAATACAGAGGTGTAAGTGCAGTGACTAATTTTCCTATTAGTAACTATAATGTTCAACATATATGTTCAAGTTCGACGTTAACGGGTGATGATATTGCAAAACGTCCATCGCCTCAGAACTCTTCTTCGTACGTTGCTGCCATGGAAAATGAGTCAGTCAGTTGAGGTATACCTAATTGGCTTTAAGACTTTAATAAATATGGAGCAATCAGGTGATATATTTTCTACCATAATGTTGTCTAAGATATCTGAAAACAGCACTACTGGTGATGATGAAGTCTCAACGAATTGGATCAATAAGGATGGATTCGCTTAATATATGACAGTTTTTTTTCTTTTCTTAAATTTTGTTAGAAGAAGAGAATGTACAGTATGAACAAATGTACAAAAGAAATAAAAGAGAAAATAAGAAGACGAGACTGCCAACTTAAAAGAGAAGTTTGGATGAGTTTATTTTTATTTTTTTGATCAATCATCAATCAAATAAAATTTGGCTTCTCTTAAATATAGCCCATGTTTTTATTAACTATAACCCAAGTAAAATAAGTCATTAATTCAACCAAACGGGTTCTTATGATTATTAACATAACCCATAAAATTATACATAGCCCAAAATAAATTATCAAATTCCTAAATCAAAAAAATAAAATAAAGTTAATCATGTAATTTTCATAATTAGATTTACATAATATCTATGGGATATATAATTGTTGATCTTAGAATATCTAGTTTTATGCTATGTTGCACGGACACTTCAAGAAAGATGGCGTAACCGTGTCGGACACGTGAACGGATACGACACAGTTACGACACTTCCCGACACTCGATGGACACGCCACATCACGCGTCGCGTAAAAGTTGGTATTGGACACTTTGCGTACATCAATTGGACACTTTCGGACACGTCATAAATGAGTTATTTTGGTTTGGAAAATCAAAATAAACTAAATGTGACGCTAATTTATTCTTGTTTTAGTCAAATCCAAGCATTATTCATGAAAAACTTTACCATTATTACATTATTATTAATTTTATATAATTAGTAATCAAATATTTTAAAAATAAGAGTAATCATTTTGTTGTGTAGATTGTAGTAATATTTCATTTTAATGATGTGAGTAATATATATAAAGTGTCCCCGCAACCCGTATTTTTGAGATTTGACGTGTCCCCGTAACCGTGTCGTGTCGTAACTGTGTCTCGTGTCCGTGTCCGTGCAACATAGGTTTTATGTAATCATGATTGATTAAAAAGAAAACCATCTTAAAATAATTTATAGAATAATAATGCTTATGGCGTTTTAGAAAATTGATTTTAGGAAAAGAATCAAAATCCTAGTTGATTTCATTTCGTTTTTCGATTGATAATATTGTTCTGGAGATGTTTTAAAGGAATAATTAGAATATATAACCTCAATTGATAATCTTGATTCGGAAAAAATAACATCATTTTATGGAAAAGGTGAAAAGTTGAGTTTAGCTTTTTTTTGGAGGAAAAGTAGCAAAATCAAGGTTTGCAATAGGGTGATTTGTGAGAATATTGAGAGAACGATTAGAAAGAAATTGGAATGTAATTTAGTTTAGATTAAAAAAAATTAGGGTTCATATTTTAGTTTTGGGAATAAGTAAGATTATTAGTAAAAGAATTAAGACTCGTTTGGTAATTTTGGTTTTTCGTTTAACTTAAAAGCATGGGCTACATTTAAGAGAAGCCTAAAATTTTCATTGAAAAAGGTACTTAAAGGGTGCTTAACCAAATAATTACAACCGAACAAAAAACGGAACCGAAAGGGAAATAGCTTTATAAAGAATAATTTATTCATCTTTTGGATCTATCATAAATTTATTAAGAATAACTTTTGGCGGTGTTGATGGTGGTTTTTAGACAAGGGGTAAAATCGTAAACCCCATGACCTAGTGTTACCCGCAACACATTAACTAAGAGCATCTAACTCAGGTGTAAATAATTAATAGGGGTATTGTTTCAAAATACCAGATTAGGGTTTTCAACACAGTAACCCTAATTCCAAAACCAAGCCATCATATCACTGCACCATGGCAACAATGCCAAACCAAGCCGCATCATTGCGCACCATGGCAAAGCAATGCCATACCAAGCCGCACCTGCGCACCATGGCAACAATGCCAAACCAAGCCGCATCTTTGCGCACCATGGCAACAATGCCAAACCAAGCCGCATACATCGCGCACCATGGCAAAGCAATGCCAAACCAAGCCGCACCCTGCGCACCATGGCAACAATGCCAAATCAAGCCGCACCCTGCGCACCATGGCAGCAATGCCAAACCAAGCCGCACCCTGCGCACCATGGCAGCAATGCCAAACCAAGCCGCACCCTGCGCACCATGGCAGCAATGCCAAACCAAGCCGCACCCTGCGCACCATGGCAACAATGCCAAATCTCCAAGCCGCTATGCCTTTGGCCCACGCCAAACATAGCGCCCTAGGCTTGCAAGACTTGCAACTAGGTCAACATGGCCGCACGTGCCATTGGCACATGCCAACACGTGCCGCAAGCCATATTTCCAAGCCGCTATGCCTTTGGCCCACGCCAAACATAGCGCCCTAGTCTTGCAAGACTTGCAACTAGGTCAACATGGCCGCACGTGCCATTGGCACATGCCAACACGCGCTGCAAGCCATATTTCCAAGCCACTATGCCTTTGGACCACGCCAAACATAGCGCCCTAGGCTTGCAAGACTTGCAACTAGGTCAACATGGCCGCACGTGCCATTGGCACATGCCAACACGTGTCGCAAGCCATACTTCCAAGTCGCTATGCCTTTGGCCCACGCCAAACATAGCGCCCTAGGCTTGCAAGACTTGCAACTAGGTTAACATGGCCGCACATGCCATTGGCACATGCCAAACACACACGCTGGTAGCCTAACTTGCAAACCGTGCAACCTACCACCAAGGCATTCCGCACATGCCATTGGCACATGCCAAACACACACGCTGGTAGCCTAACTTGCAAACCGTGCAACCTACCACCAAGGCATTCCGCACATTCCATTGGCACATGCCAAACACACACGCTGGTAGCCTAACTTGCAAACCGTGCAACCTACCACCAAGGCATTCCGCACATGCCATTGGCACATGCCACACGCGCCACTAGCAGCGCCACTTGCACTCAAGATGCAACCAACACTCGAGACATCAACACAACCTGGGGGATGCTTCTTTAGGGTTTTGGTTTGGCGGTCACAGCATGCATCATACACTACGCTCACATTAAGAAAGCGTGAAAAGGAATAAAGCGGTCAAATAAAAGAGGAAATAATGGTGAAAACGTTTTCACCCATTAAACCATGCGGTTACCACCTCCTCCCATTATTTCACCCTTTACTCTCTTCCTTCATGAGGCCAGGGTACGTTTCAATCTCGACTTGTATAAATAGGTCTTACCTATTTCCACCGTAAAACAAGTCTCGGTCGTAAGAAATATATCGCACTTACACTCTCGTAAAGGCAACTTTGCAAGCTCTCCCAAGAAGCTTTCATCTCTTGCAAGCTTCCTAAGCTTTCACTTTACGATACAAGTCGAGATACTACTCTCCTCAACACCTTTCTTTGCTTCCTCCCCAAATCAACCCTTCTCCTCCACTTTGTGACCGAAGCAAGTCCGGAACGACCATTTCTTGGTTTAGGTAGGGGACTTATGCAGATTGATCTCTCGAATCTATAAAGTGCTCACGTGCAGCACATTTGTTTAGGGTTTGAACCAGTTTCTCACTCACCTACCGATTTTACCGAAATCGGCAAACGATTTTCACCCATAAACAATTGGCGACCACAATGGGAGGATCGATCTATCGGCTACAATGTCGACCTGTCGATCTCGTTCTTCGACCCGGATGTCAAGATGGTAGGGAAAGCGACTCGATCCGAATCAACCGCCGACGATCCGGTTACCCGTTGTAAAACTACACCTGAAAACGGGGACTCGTTGAAGATGCTACCAGCGATAGGGGACTTGCGACCCGGTCCGACTCGGACAACCCGATTATCGGTTGTTAAAACTACACGTAAAACCTGGGACTGTTGAAGAAGCTACCAGCAATTGGGGACTTCTTTGGGGATGCTACCAAAGCAAAGCCACCAAAGAAAGAACCGCCTTTTATATGGAGAGGGGCGTGTTCGCAAAACCTATGAAGTGAGTAAATTCAGAGACCGGGCAAGGTATACAATCTATTTTTAGGTTCTTAGTAAACCGTCGTACTCATCGAGTCTTATGCCTATTGCTAGCACACACTTTCATAAAAGCAATATTCCTTTCCCAAAACATAATCGTAGTCATATTATCAAAACCATTCATCCCGTAAATAATCCAATACCCTAAAAAGCTACCAATTTCCTGTCTATCAAAGGTCAAGTTTTGAACCAGACATCCAATATGTCTTTCAAAAAAAAAAAAAAAAGGAACCTAAATGAAAGTTTAACGGAGAAACATTCAAGGAAAATCATCCAACAGAGGTCTGTTCTTAGTGGAGAAGGTCAACTTTGCATCTTCAAGAGCCTCTCTTCATAGTCAACATCTTGGAAAGCTTTTCGAGTTCCACCTCTGTCGTGCAATCTCCTAGGAGGAAAGGCTTTCGATTGCTGCATCTTTCAACTTTTGGATCTCAGCAAGGCCTTCGAAAAACCACGAAGTGTTGAACTCCTTTTCTACGCACACGTCGCGATGGTGCTCCCAGTCGGCAATAACGTCTTCAGAAACGATTCTGGTGTACAACGCCTCGTGCTTAGCCGGCACGCTGAAGCCGCCAACCAGCACATGACCTGGATAAGAAACCAAGTACGGAGGATCAAAAAAGGCGCCTGCACCTGGCCTCACGACTCGCAAAGGGTCTTCTTCCATGTCTACGGCAGCAACCATCAGAGAATCATCCGCCGTTTGAGCCACATCTGTGCCCGGCAATTGGCTAATACCCATCTCCAAGTCACTAGGGTGGTCACCAAAGGCAGGTTTTCGTGTGGCTCTACCCCAAAATCATCCTCCGAACCGGATTCCTCCTGCGAACTTGAGTTAGACATTTCTCAAAAGAAGAAACAGAAGAAGAAAGAAAAGAAGCGCTTACTAGACGTGCTTACCAGACACGCTTACCAGACGCACATGCCAGGCACACATGCCGCACGCGCATGCTAGCCACAGTATCACACTCTGGCCGACAATTTGCATCCTTACAGCGCTAACATCTTGCGCCCTTCCAAAGACCATCCTCTCCCTTCGAAACAAAGCACCATGAACTCAACCCATCTATCAAAAGGACACAATGGGCTTTGGCACATCCTGAAATCAATATTGGAAGAGGAATATACCCCTTTATGAAGACAGAACCGTATGGTGTTCTCTGGGCGAATCGAACGTGTCTTCTTTTCATATTCACCACCGGTTAACAAAATTGGCACGAAACCTGGGTGATTCTTCCGAGCAGAGGCAAGTTTTTTGACGAAGAATTCATCATCCGTGTTCGGTTTGGAACTATGACATCTTTCGATGAGGCGAAATTCTGTTCAGGTAACATCTTACCAGATTTCTTCATAACAACTTAGTAACAAGATATCCGCACACCGGAGAAAGACAAAATTATCTCCCGACACGTAACCGCGCCCAACAAAGGAAAACCCGAAATACAAAAAAAAAGAAAAAGAGAGAAAGGGCGTATTCTTTATCGGCTCAAAACCGCACACTTGATATCATTCTTCGGGTTCAGAATTATATATGGAGCATTCTCTACGGGTTCAAAAATACACACGCAGTATTTTCTTCAGGGTTCAAAAAATACACACGCAGTATTTTCTCCAGGGTTCAAAAAATACACACGCAGTATTTTCTCCAGGGTTCAAAAATACACATGCAGTATTTTCTTCAGGGTTCAAAAAATACACCCGCAGTATTTTCTTCAGGTTTCAAATTATATACGCAGTATTTTATACGGGCTCAAGTGCGTCTGCAGTATCATTCTTCGGGTTCAAAATTATATATGGAGCATTCTCTACGGGTTCAAAAATACACACGCAGTATTTTCTCCAGGGTTCAAAAATACACACGCAGTATTTTCTCCAGGGTTCAAAAATACACACGCAGTATTTTCTTCAGGGTTCAAAAATACACCCGCAGTATTTTCTTGGGTTTCAAATTATATACGCAGTATTTTATACGGGCTCAAGTGCGTCTGCAGTATCATTCTTCGGGTTCAAAATTGTATATGGAGCATTTTCTACGGGTTCAAAAATTGCACGCGTTTATTTCTTTCAGAACGAAAATTCATATACGCGATATTTCCTACGGGTTCGAAGTCATATGAAGCACATATACAATTATTCTTCTTCGGGATTCATATACGGTATTCTCTACGGGTTCAAACCGCACACGCAGTATTTTCTTCAGTGGTTGAACTATACGCAGATTTTATACGGGCTCAAGTGCATCCGCAATATCCTTCTTCGGGTTCAAAATTATATATGGAGCACTTTCCTACGGGTTCGAATAATATATGCAATATTTCCCTTGGGCGCATACATACAATATTTTCTACAAGAGACACGCCAAGAAATTATATGCGCAATATATGAATGCCCGCTCTTAGGGTTTACACCTACATAAAAAGGGAAACAAAAGGAGTCTTGGAAGACATACCGGGAAGCCGGTTTTCTTTGTGACTCGCCACTAGTAGGAAAGGATGAAAGGAATAAGGTGCAAGATGAGAGAAAGGGATTTTATATATATATGGGCGTGAAGATCCGAAATAGGGAAGGATTTTCCTTTACCAAATATCGTGCGGGCTCACAAGAACGCCCAATGCCGCCTAACTTCATGCGGCCCCGCCAAACAAGCACGCTCAAACTTCCCTACCCTCGCGCCGGTCCCACCAGCCTAGCACGCTCGGTTCCCAACTCGCCTAACTTCCCAATGTCGCCCAAGCCGCATCGGCCCCACCAATTGCACCGACTTCCCAATGACCGCCCAAGTCACGCCGCAAGCACGCAAAGCTTCCACACTTGCGCCGGTCCCACCGGCCTAGCACATCCGTTTCCCAACTCACACCGACTTCTCAATACCGCCCAAGTCACGCCCGCAAGCACGCACGGCTTCTACACTTCGCACGGCCCCACCATTGCTAGCACACTCGGTTTCCCAATTCACGCCAACTTCCCAACGTCGCCCAAAGCCGCACCGCCCCACCAATTGCGACTTCTCAATACCGCCCAAGTCACGCTCGCAAGCACGCACGGCTTCTACACTTCGCGCCGGTCCCACAAGCTAGCACACTCGGTTCCCAACTCACGCCAACTTCCCAACGTCGCCCAAGCCGCACCGGCCCACCAATTGTGCCAGCCTCCCGATTTGTGCAAAACTACCGGAGGCAAAGGATTCCAAATCCCATTTATAAAGGTCGACAAGCCTCCTTCAATTTTCCTTACGTTTTGTCGTTAATGATTTGTCACCATCTTATGCTTACCTCGCAACAAAGCCCCTGTTCCGAGCTAAGTTGTGGACTTAATGTTGATGGTGGTTTTTAGACAAGGGTAAAATCGTAAAACCCCATGACCTAGTGTTACCCGCAACACATTAACTAAGAGCATTTAACTCGTGTGTAAATAATTAATAGGGGTATTTTTTCAAAATACCGCATTAGGTTTTCAACACGTAACCCTAATTCCAAAACCAAGCCGCATATCTTTGCGCACCATGGCAACAATGCCAAACGAAGCCGCATATCTGCGCACCATGGCAGCAATGCCAAACCAAGCCGCACCCTGCGCACCATGGCAACAATGCCAAACCAAGCCGCATACTGCGCACCATGGCAACAATGCCAAACCAAGCCGCATACTGCGCACCATGGCAGCAATGCCAAACCAAGCCGCACCCTGCGCACCATGGCAGCAATGCCAAACCAAGCCGCACCCTGCGCACCATGGCAACAATGCCAAATCTCCAAGCCGCTATGCCTTTGGCCCACGCCAAACATAGCGCCCTAGGCTTGCAAGACTTGCAACTAGGTCAACATGGTCGACGTGCCATTGGCACATGCCAACACGTGCCACAAGCCATATTTCCAAGCCGCTATGCCTTTGGCCCACGCCAAACATAGCGCCCTAGGCTTGCAAGACTTGCAACTAGGTCAACATGGCCGCACGTGCCATTGGCACATGCCAACACGCGCTGCAAGCCATATTTCCAAGCCACTATGCCTTTGGCCCACGCCAAACATAGCGCCCTAGGCTTGCAAGACTTGCAACTAGGTCAACATGGCCGCACGTGCCATTGGCACATGCCAACATGTGTCGCAAGCCATACTTCCAAGTCGCTATGCCTTTGGCCCATGCCAAACATAGCACCCTAGGCTTGCAAGACTTGCAACTAGGTTAACATGGCCGCACATGCCATTGGCACATGCCAAACACACACGATGGTAGCCTAACTTGCAAACCGTGCAACCTACCACCAAGGCATTCCGCACATGCCATTGGCACATGCCAAACACACACGCTAGTAGCCTAACTTGCAAACCGTGCAACCAACCACCAAGGCATTCCGCACATGCCATTGGCACATGCCAAACACACACGCTGGTAGCCTAACTTGCAAACCGTGCAACCTACCACCAAGGCATTCCGCACATGCCATTGGCACATGCCAAACACACACGCTGGTAGCCTAACTTGCAAACCGTGCAACCTACCACCAAGGCATTCCGCACATGCCATTGGCACATGCCAAACACACACGCCTCGGGTAGCCTAACTTGCAAACCGTGCAACCTACCACCAAGGCATTCCGCACATGCCATTGGCACATGCCAAACACACACGCTGGTAGCCTAACTTGCAAACCGTGCAACCTACCACCAAGGAATTCCGCACATGCCATTGGCACATGCCACACGCGCCACTAGCGGCCGCCACTTGCACTCAAGATGCAACCAACACTCGAGACATCAACACAAACTGGGGGATGCTTCTTTAGTGTTTTGGTTTGGCGGTCACAGCATGCAGCATACACTACGCTCACATTAAGAAAGCGTGAAAAGGAATAAAGCGGTCAAATAAAAGAGGAAATAATGGTGAAAAACGTTTTCACCCATTAAACCATGCGGTTACCACCTCCTCCCATTATTTCACCCTTTACTCTCTTCCTTCATGAGGCCAGGGTACGTTTCAATCTCGACTTGTATAAATAGGTCTTACCTATTTCCACCCGGACAACAAGTCTCGGTCGGGAGAAATATACTACACTTACACTCTCGAAAGGCAACTTTGCAAGCTCTCCCAAGAAGCTTTCATCTCTTGCAAGCTTCCTAAGCTTTCACTTTCGATACAAGTCGAGATACTACTCTCCTCAACACCTTTCTTTGCTTCCCTCCCCAAATCAACCCTTCTCCTCCACTTTGTGACCGAAGCAAGTCCGGAACGGCCATTTCTTGGTTTAGGTAGGACTTGTATGAGATTGATCTCTCGAATCTATAAAGTGCTCACGTGCAGCACATTTGTTTAGGGTTTGAACCAGTTTCTCACTCACCTACCGAATTTACCGAAATCGGCAGAAACGATTTTCACCCATAAACAGGCGGGTTATCAATCCAAACACCTTCCAACTGACTTTTCAAATAACAAGTCTTCCACAAAGTGTTAAAAACTCAAATCTTCAAAATTTATTCTTCATTTCATGAATATCCTCAATTATGCCCTTGAGTTTTATCTGGAATTACGATAATAATATTTATGTAACTATAAAAGTTTGGAGTCGTGATTGGGGTGATGAAAGACTTGATTGTATATGGAACAACATACCGGTTGCAATATGGTGGTGCATTTGAAAAGAAAGGAATTTTAGTATCTTCAATCACAAAAAGAGAAATTTGGAAAGTCTAATTCGAGAGATTTAGATTCAAGCTTTTTTTTTGGGCATAATCAAACACTAGAATGTTGGGTTTGAAGGCTAACGTGGTGATAGCTTTATGCGACTCGTATTTCTTTCCGCAACTTTGAGTTGGTTATGAGACGGTTGGTGTTTGGGTTTTATAATCTCATTTGGCTCTATTTTCTTTGTTTTTTTCTTTGGGTGATCGATTTCAAGCTCGGTCGCTATTTTTTGTGTCGGTTGTATTTATCCCTTAAGTATCTCTTTTCAATGAATCTTTTCCTATTGACCGGCCAAAAAAAAAATAAAATAATAAAATCGATTTTTCTGGTTCCCAATCGAATAGCAAGTTATATCCTCTCCTGCTGTCCAGACCTCTGTCATATTGCTCCCATTTTTGGAGAGTGTTATCAGCAAAACCGGCAATAAAAGAACCGTCCTCCCATTTTACCGCCTTATAATTCTTGTAATAAAAGAATTAGAAGAAACACCATATGTGTACAACTTATGGTAGCCTCGTTTAGGAGACCTTCGTTTCTCTAAGATTTCCTGCATACATGTAGACCTTCCCGCTACACACATAATGTTAATTTTGTAACACTTATTCTTTTCCCAATCAACAAAAATCTTTTACAGTCAAGTTGGTGAACGGAACTGATGTATGACATCGGACTCAAGAAGTACTACTGCCAGTCACCTGTCTCACCTTATAGGACCTGAGAACCAAAATAATCAAAATCCTAATTTTTATGCTAAAAGACCCAAGTTGTCCTGATTTTTCCTATTTAATTAGTTTACTACGTTTATAATTCTACGAGGTTGGCATTTTACGAATTTACAACTCCACATAAAAAAATCTTTATACTTTTATTTTTGCAATTGATTGATTGAAGAACATTTAATTTTGTAGAAAATCTTTCAGATTCCATAACACGCTTATTTCGCAATATTTATTGCTTGTGTCGCCTATTTAGGACACCTTCATAACTTAATGCACATTAATTATAACATAAGATTTTGTTTTTATTGCATATAATGTCTTAATTAATTAGGAAATATCTTTAGCCTATCGCCTATTTTTGTGTTCATTTTTATGTATATATATATAAATTGAGGCCTTTGAATGTGCCCAGCATAAGCGTTCTATTCCAACAATGGTTGTTGAGAACGTACTGGAGGAAAATGAAGAGCATGTTAACGGTTCGTTTCCCAAAATATTGATTCATTTGGGAATAGGTTGTATGGGAAAGAAAATACTATGTACCATCTACATGATACATTATTATATCATTGATTACTATCCCCGGCCAGGAATTACATGGTATGTATGATGATATTATTTCCTCACTGATATTTCATGAAGCAACTAGTTGTCTTAACTGTATTGAGAACGCAATACTTCTTGTCGTACCATCATGTTTTTACTTGAAGACCTGTGCAAATTTATATTACATTTCAGCTTTTAGTTTTACTAAGATGAAATTGAAACGAGCTGTTGTAATACTTCAAAGTATCTAATAACTCCAACTAAAAATCTCTCTTCAGACATAGAATTCAGAAAAAAGATTATTTTTACTTTTTAGGGTTTAGATGCGTTTACCGATAATGGTAAGTTCCCCGATGGGTCACGTGTTTTGGATGTTGATGATAACGACCTTTGCTTGAATCACCTTGAGAAATTACTCGAAAATGTCGTTAAAAATGTTTGTGTACTTGTCTATTCTAGATTTTTGATAATTCTAGGGATTTTTTTTTAGTTACAAAAGTGATCACCCAAGTCCGTGAACTAGTCGAACCTTTTCTTTTGGTATATAATTTTGTAATATTTGAAAATTCATCGAAATTGAATTCGACATTAAATGAAAAATAAGTATATATTCCCTCAGTCCCTAATTAGATAAGCTACTTGGTTTTTAGTTTTGTCCACAAATAGATGAGCTATTTCACTAACCAAGGGGATATTTCTAAAACTACCCTTTTAATGATTATTTTTCTATAAAAAATATGTATAATTTGATAGTCATGTTTATATTCATTGCGTAGGTGTTTTAAAATGTTTTTCAACGGTATAAAGTTTATAAAAAAACCATGGTATAGTTTAAGAGATAAATCGTTTCTAAATTTTACTAATTATTGCCCATAAGGGTATAATTGTAAAAAATACTTAAATATACTTCACTTTCCTCCTTGCCTTAAAATTGTGCAAACTACAAGTAGCTCATCTAATTAGGGACAGAGGGAGTAAATAGATATTAGTATTGGAAGAATGCTTCAAAAAAGAAAAATATTGGAAGAATTTTGATTGCTTTGTGTTGATTTTGCAGTAACTACTGCACCGATATGACTGATGTAGAAATGGATGATGGATTCAAGCCATTAAAAATTATCGGTCTCGAAATGGACATACCAGTAGTTGGTAAGTATAAATATAAATTCTTAGCAAGCTCGATATGTATTTGTTATAATCTACTTACCTACTTATTGATTACCCATTGCGTTATATGATGAGTTATTATTTGCAGTGATGTTTAGAGTATCGACCACAAAATGGTGATGAATGGTATCGAGCATGTGCAAGTGGTTTTCTAGTGAAGCCACCATCACTAAAAGAGATTCAAAATATATGGCAATACGTGCTTATACATAACATAATAAATCTACTTTGGATATTGAGAAATAAGAAACCAAAGAAGATGCAATATATCGATAATCAATGAGGATGAGGGTGTTGGTCGCCCTTCTTCTGATGAAAAGTTTCCGGACAAGAAGATAACGAAAATTTCTGGGGAGGACCCAGGGTTACCCGCAAATTTTGTTGAAGGCTTGAAGCGCTCCATAAATAAGGAGATAGTGAGTATATTACGTAAATCAAATATATGTCGTCACTCAACTTTTATTCTTATCCTCATCGTTAGATATATAGATTAAGTAAAAGGTACACAACAAAATTGTTATCCACGCAATTCGATATCACTTGAACACAGTTTGTTAGAAAAAAAAAATCGCCATGCTGTACTGAAATGGGCGAGGAAAACTACATTAAATTGCACATTACCATTTAGCTTGTTCTTTATCATATTTTGTTTTGATGTTTGTTGAGGTAACTCAGAATTATAGTTTTCATTTTAGTTTTTTGGTTTTCTTTTTGTTTTGTTCCTTTTGATCCGCAAAGAAAGATTTTAAATGGTCAAAACAACATATGCATATTAAGTTTCATATGCGGCATAGTTCATTTCTATCATTTAAACATACGTTTGAAAATTCAGTTATGTAAATAAATTTAATTTCTTTAGAGTTTATAAGGATTAGCATTTGAGAGAGAAAGAAACAGAAAACTTAACCAAGTATTCTAACATTAACTCAAACATGTCAAAGTATGAACGATCAAAAAAATTTCATACAAATCATGTGCCAAGATTAATGGGTCGAAGAACCATGTAAAACCAACACGCATCTAGGTCAAAATTCATGCTACGGCTGATTTTGTTGAAACTTCATCCGTTTGTGCTCGCCTGAAGTATGATGCCTTTTTGATGTATCAGCTATCATTATGCCGTCATTTTGATCATCTTTTGTATAGTATCATTTCGTGTACGAACCATCATCATCTATCATTATGATGACTATTTCTATCAGTATTATTTGCTCCCGCAACTTTGTAGTGTAGATTTTGAACAGAAAATATATGTGTGGAAATAAAGATATGCTCGGAAGATATGGAAGATCTTTTGATTCCTAAACTCGCTAAAGGTTTTCATTCATTGATAATATCCTATTATTCTTAAACAATGCATTCTCTTGACCTCTAGCTACTTATAAGTAGCATCTCAGATGTGATATCCAACTGTCCGCATATATATAGTCTCTAACGCATCTCTCTTGTTACCCTTGTGTAACAAAATGTGGTGGATTTACAGGGGGTGCAAAGAGACATCAAGAAACAGTTGTATAACAACTTCAGTGAACTTCATTAATTTTTTGATCCTCATTAATTTCCATGTTTTTTTCTCTTTTCTTTCGTGTTTTTGGGTGGAACACTAGTTTAGTTCTATTGTTTTGATCTCTTTCAGTAGTGGAGATCTGGGATGTATTTCTTGGTCTCTTTCAATACAATTTTGTCATTATCGAGAAAAAAAAAAAAAAAAAAAACTTCTTGAGTCAAAATATCAGTTTTATGATTTCCCATATCCTTCAGTTTTATTAAATATTTCTAAATTCTCTGGTGTGCGACATAAATAGTACGTATCTTAATTTTTCCACGGTGTTGTCAGTATCTTCTTCGGATATACATATTGGGTTAAAAAACAAGTTTTGATTCATGAGTTTCTTGCAATTACAAGATACTCAATAGCAGGTGAGTAATACAAGAAAATGGAGAAGAACAAAAACAGGGCAAAGTTGGAGAGATTTTTAAAAAGATTGGAGAATTAATTAGAATGTTCAAAAAGAGGAGAAAGAAGTTGTTCAGGAAATTAAGAAGAAGAATAAGAGGCAAAGGCATCTTAAGAAGAGTAATCGAGACAAGGTGGTGGTGGTCTGCAAATGTTCAATGGAGTGGTAGACTTTGGTCCGGATTTATAACCAACAGTTTTACCAAAACCGTTTGTTGACCTCATTGACTGACGAGTCAACGACGCAAACACTAAAATGGACAAACTTAAGACCCAAACTCAAAGATATACCAGAATCTCGGACCCAGACACTAATTTGCTCTTAATAAATCAATACCATGACCAAAATTATAAGAAGAACATGAAAAGTAGGTGTGTATTATCGAAATTAAACAGAAACCTAACATGAAGGAAGCATATCTCCTCATTTTGAAACCAACTGGGATTAGCCCAGTTGGCTATCCCAGTTGGCTAGGGGTTGAACTCCCAATTTATAGTTTAAGGGTTCAATTCCCGCTGCTGTCTGATAAAAAAAAAAAAAAAAAAAAAAAAAAATTCTCATTTTGCAAACATCACCATACCAAACAATTGCATGACATTTACGGCACGTATGTTAAAGGTTAAAAGTTCCAAACCTTATTTACTGCTCATGTATAAAAAAATCGGGAAACACTCATTGTCAGACGCAGTATACACAATGCCTCAGTAAATCTAATTAGGCATTATTAGGATACATAAACTCTGATGAGCCATTAATTATGACACCGTTTATGATTAGTTATTCTCATTTGTTGTAACCATAAGGTTCAGTAGCATACCTGACATTAAGTTTTGCGAAGATGATCTTCCATCATGTACTATCTTCTTCTTCTCTTTTAATCTTCTTTGGCTTGATTCTCCTTCTGTCAAACATAATAGAAATCTATTGTTAAATATCGTCAGAAGGATTCTCTTAGGTTACATACCTGAATTTAATTTTGGGTTCACAGTTTTCCTTGATCGATAAAAAAATTTCGTTTTGTTGTGCCATCATCGACTGCAGCCTGTTGGTTCAATGTATCCATCGCACGCTGACTCTCGCCTCGACCGGATGCTGTTGATTATGTCTATCCATTGCAAGCCTTATCACACCTCAATCTAATGATTCTAATAACTCGGATATTCAATGTCTGGTATTGCAAATTGCAACCTACACTACACCAAATTTAACGATAAGCAATAGCTTAAATCAATTTGTCGATCGGGATCGCAATGAGCTTGATCCTCGCCGTTGCTAAACACCTGTCATAGCTTTTTAGAGACATCGCTAGCTTTGTTGCTAATTTTGGTCAAGAAATGACGACAGAGCAATGAAACAAAGTTGCATGAAATTAAAATATATAAACAGAAACAAGTTGTTGCTACGATGTTGCTAATTTTAGAGTTATTCCGGGATATATTTTAGTAGAACAGGATATAGTTGTTCAGTTGATTTAACAACACACTTTTGCGGTTGCTAATTTTTTTGCAACAAAAAAAAGGTCAAGTCTTCGTTGACCTGGTCAAAACCGATATCCCCCCAATTTATCGTGCAATACCCGATTCCATGCAAAACCCCGATTCATTTTATATCCAAAGAATTGAATTTGATAGTTCTCATACGAGACATTCCCACACAGATATTCACACAGTTTAAACCTCAAATACAATAAAAGCGTGGAGCTCATAACATCAAACACAAGTTACAAAGTTACATTAAGAAAGATTGAATTGCATATGTAAAAATATTCTTGTTTCTTACATTGTCTTTGGTGCAACTATGTTTGTTTTAGCTTCTAAGCATTGCATATAGAAACAGAATGTTACAATCTCTTACTGAGTGAATAATCGTAATGCAAGAGATTATTGTGGCTTTGAGAAGATGATCACACGAGGATGCTGAATTCTCGTCTTGTAAATACAACCAAGATGATGAAGAACCTGTCACAGATACTAGAGATAACAAATAAAGACACTTGAATCTTGCTACATTCGGTTTAATATCCTTATACAAGACACTTGAATCTTGCTACACTTTAGTTAGAGATAACAAATAAAGAAAGTAAGAATACTTCAGAATTCGTAGTACATTCTATATTGCTAATGATTTGCTTATACCTGAAAGATACTAGAGACCAATGAGACTCGCATAGGTGTTGGGATTTCTGATGAGTGCAGTTGAGCTAGTCTGTTTCCAGAACTGAACTGATCATCTCATCGATATTCTTCAAACTGTGAAAATTTTACAAGCAGCCCAATTAAGGTTTCACAATACGACACACATAATCTAAGAATCAGTAACTATAAAAGCGAACAGAACAGCTTCATTCTAAAACAAAAAATTGACATAAATCATGCAAGATTTATGTCCATTTCTGACCTAAATTGTTAAAGTGGACTAAGAAAACAAACAAAAAAAAAATAGACATGATTATAAAACCAACAACAGTTGACATTTGACCGCACACTTACTCCTCCGAGTCACCCGATTTATCGTCCATGTATTAGAACCAACGAGGCTAGACGTGAGAGGGCGTGTTGAGATTGTTAGTCCCACATTATCTGGGTTTCTAAGATCCTGCGGTTTATAATCCTTAGGGTCGCTCAACTCATAACCAATTGGTTTGAGTTGGAGCCTGCAGACTTTAACATGGTATCAGATTATAAAAAGTCATAAAAAGTCCACCCTTCCGAATGCATCACAATCGGAAGCCTCACAAAACTAATTTATACCGAATATGCATCACTTTGTGTCCAGAAATTACTCAAGTGGTGCAGCCTAAACAATCGTAAGGAAATTACAAAAAGATATCACTCGATTATTGCGTTTTTAATACTTGTTCTTCCCTAGTATATTCGGAAGGCAAAAACACAATTAACTTCCGATTATGATCGATTTAGGCCTCAGTAATGAAAAACGTTCTATAATCGGTAGGCAACCTAAATATTTACCACCCAAATATGACAAATGTTCTTGTGAAATAAAGAATTGGACTACAATCTAAGTTTAAAACAATAACTAACCTACCGAATCTGGGTAATAACCGAAACCCTAAAAAAAAAAAAACATGAATTCGCTTAATTGAAGCAATATAAACCAAATTAATGGTAGAATCTTACCTATCAGCGCCATTTCAAGTTGCCTGAGAGTTTGGCTATCAGTATCACCTACATCAGGGACTTCATCTTCTTCGTGTTCTTCGGGTTCGTGAGTTAAAGCCTCTTTATTACGGGCATGCAATCCAATATTCGGATCCTCACCGCGCACTACGTTCTTGGTTCGAGCTTTCTTACGTTCCTTTTCTTTCATCTTTATAGAGAATAATCGACGATGATTCGATTCGACGATTAACGATGTATAGTGCGGAGTTGAACGAGGGGGAAAGTTTTCCTCTCTGCAAACGGAGGAGGAAAAGAGGAGTTGAAGTTGAAAAGAAATGAAATGAAATAAATTTAAGTTGACATTGGTTTTATCTGTCAAATGGTTATTAATCAGTAGGTAATACCACCTCATTAGCTACCGATTGTTGAGTAGCCCAAAATCGGTAGAGGGGGTTACTTATAACCTACCGATTATTGGAAGCCCCAAATTGAACCTTTGCCAAATTCAATAGTTTCGAAGGTACAAAGCCGACCATAACCATTTGGTTCGTCTTTTGGATGTAGCCATAATCGGAAGATAAATAGATTACCCAACCTTCCGATTATAGGTTGCCCCAAAATGAGTTTTTTCTATAATCCTTCATTGTAGGAAATTTGAAATCTACCATAATCGGTAGGAATTGTTACTTTTACCATCCCGATTATGGGAAGCCCTAAATCGTTAGCTTAGACATTTTTTTATTCGTCAAATTATATAGGAGCCCCAAATTTCACCATTGCAATATTCTAAAGATTTCTTATTTCTATACTTTAACAATCGGTAGTCTCGTGAGGTTCTTTTTCCTACCGATTGTTATAGAAGCCAGATACGAGTTTGGCACAAAATCGATACTAATCGGTAGTATAATATCGTTACTAAGCTTCCAATTGCTTTATAATAATCGGGAACAAAATAGCTTTCGATTATGCAAGGGAATTAACGTGTTCTCCGCGTTTTTGGACATCCCTTAACGGTGTATATGGGTTGGGAATAAAGAAGTCGCCCCTAATTCTTTTGGGGTCGCCCCTAAAAATGCCAGGTTAATTTTGTAGAAAATCTTTCCGATTTCATAACACGCCTATTTCTCAATATTGCTTGCTTGTGTCGCCTACTTAAGAGACCTTCATAACTTAATGCATATTAATAATTGCATCAGATTTTGTTTTTATGGTCTATAATGTCTTAATTAATTAAGAAATATCTTTATTCTATAGGCTATTTTGGTGTTTATTTTGATATATATAAATTGAGGTCTTATGCTGTATGTAGCGTAAGGATTCTATTCCAACAATGGCTGTTGAGAACGTTCTGGAAGAAAATGAAGAGCATGCCAATGGTTTGTTTTCTAATATAGTGATTCATTTGGGAACAGGTTGTATGGGAAAGAAAATACTATGTACCATCTACATGATACATTGTTATATCACTGACTATCACGCCAGCACTTACATGGTATGTATAGTACTATTATATCCTCGTTTCGCCATCGGGATTAGATTTATTCAACTTTTTTTTGTTTCATGTTTTAGCATGCTGAGCTGTGCAGATTTATATTACATTTTAGCTTTTAGTTTCACTTAGATGAAACGAGCTAACGTACCGGCTGACCTAGACCTTCATGCATATAAGTTTGCCTTTGAACTGAAAGAAGTGTGTAGGACTGTACGAATGTGTGATCTCAATTCAGTCTCTTGCATCTTTTTTGTTTAGCTCAGTTCAGTTTCTTAGCGTAAACAAAAGCACTAAGAATCATTGGATGAAACTTGGTGTGTTTCGAGACGAATCGTAATCCTGTTTTAAGTACCCAATTAATTAATAATCCTATTATCACCATGCACCCATCTCATTTATATCTCTCTGTCGTTTCTCAATTAATCATGGCATCTTCAGGTGATAAGATAACGATTGAAGAATTACGATCCAATCATAGGATTGACAGAAATATGCTTGAATATTTTCGTCGACATATGGAAAGATCCTTCGGTCTCTATTCATGGAAGAGCTCGGATATCCTAAGGAGAGCCCCGTGTTACTCATACCATCACCAATTCAGCCTTTGAAGAAGCAGATTTGCTTATCATATCCTTTACCAAGACCCCACCTCCATCGATCCAAAGTATTTTAATAGGGATCCGAAAGTTCAGATTAAATCCAACTCCAACGAGGAGAGTAGCATTGATATTCTTGTATAGTTTCCACCCTCTCTTTAGATTTCCACCTGCTGGTCTCTCTTAATTTGTGTATTAACATATCTTTCACTAATTAATATTTTTTCTTCTTATTGCAGTAGACCGATTTGACTTCCTGATCGTTAGTCAAAACCGTTACCAACTCCAAGGCTATAGTCTCCTTTGACATCACCGATGAGAGATTTGACAAATTGCAACTACCAGAAGGACTACTACGAAGTAAGGAACTGTTCACTTCTATAGGAGAGTGGGAAGAGTGTCTGTGTGTCTTTGTTAATGCTGATAACTTTCAATCTTGGACTAATCGTTCTTCCATTACCCTAAGATTTGTTGTGGAAGATTCCTTTTTAGGTTCATGTGGTCAGTTGAGAACAACGGTACAATTAGATTTGCGTATGGAAGTGATCTGGTTTTGTATGATCCGAAGAGAAAAACATATCAACGTTTTCGAAAGCTTGTGAGGAATGTGGAAAATTATGTGGAAAGCCTTGTTATTTCAGTCGTTTGAAATTGCATAATTTTCTACATTCCTCACGAGCTTCCGAAAAGTTGGTGAGGAAGGTGAAGATAAATAAGTTGTCACAGACAGCACTGAAAGCAAACAACACCAAATGTTATTTCAGTGGTTTGAAATTGCTAATTTTTGCATGCATATGTGATATGTGACAACTTATTTATCTTGATAGTTTCAATTCGTGTTGTTATGGTGTTTGTTTGAAATTCAGGGCTTTGCTTCGGTCGTGTCCCCGGTAACTATGTATCCATTATCTGGAACGCCACTCCTCAAAACGGACAAGCAACTGAAATCAACCAACCCACCTTCTAATATAATCTTCTCTTTGAATTCAACGAAAAAACTATTGCCTTTTGGATGTGAATCGGGGAGTCGGGTTTCAAACATCATGCCATATCTACCGGGGCTGGAAGCAATGTGTTGCCTCAATTCTGTTGATTCTGCAGCAACTCAAGTTATTTCTTCGTTATCTCCTTGTGAGATTCCCTTTAACTAGTTTCATGCAAGGGAAAAACATCTAATCAATCGAGTTATGTACCAGACACAACTTTCATCTACAAATCCAAAGAAACTGAAATCAATCGATTTATGACCATGCAGCTCCACTACTCTCAACGGACCAGGAACTGAAATCAACCGATTCGTCTAATTTAATTTTCTCTCCCAATCCAAAGATAAAGTTATTGCCTTTTGGATGTGGATCGGGGAGGTAGGGTTTCAGAATATCATTTCTGCCAAGGTTAAACAATAATACACTCTCTAGTTATTTATTTTTGATCAATATTTACTCAAAATACTTCCAAATTGTTCCGACAATTACACATAGCAGAAATGTAGTCATTGGGTCGTTTCAGACAAATAATATACCAAATAATATAGTTGGTCAAATAATATGAAAGGAGAAGACAAAGGACATGCTGCATTTTTCTACTCACTTCCACAGCGCTGTAAAAGTGAGGAGGGAAATTTTCCCTTTTGGGTCTACCTAAAATAAACAAAAGACCCAGTAATTTCAAGGGAATATCATCATGCTGCTTCCATATGGAAAAAGTACCAATAGGTCTAGCAAGAAGAAAATCTATTGAATTTCAATCTTGCCAAAAAGATGTTGGAGTTTACTTCAACATTAAACTCAGCAGACATCCTGTTTTAACTTCAAGCTAGCTGAAAACAACTTGGGTGCTCGCTTGTAATGAAATGGGACTTGCCTACCTTGAAATAATAATTCGAATAAATTTTCGCATGTATTTTACTAGGAAAAAGTTCCTTTAAATCCTCGAGAAAGTACGTGTATAAATCTATTTTACCATCTGGGAGGGTCGGGGATAATTTTTTTGATCGTGAAATAAGATTATATTGAAGAAGAAATAAGAATCATTACAAGGATATACAACTTTCAACTTCAGATTGAAACTTGAAAGTGTAAAGATACTACATGAGAAAACATAAGAAATAACTCTTACAAACCGTAAGATGAAACCCAACAGACACGATCTCATTAAAGCCAAGAAGCCCATTACAAACCAATATAGATGTCCAAATGACATAAGGGGAATTGCCCAAGATATCAGATGAAACCCTAATTAAAATTCCAAACCTTCACCTGGCGGAATTGCTGCCTACCACAGCTGCGCCGCCACCCTTGCCGTCACCTTCACAAACCATTACTAAACCTCCCCTTGATTTTGAGTATCATCAGAAACCGGCACCTTCACCGATTAAGAACTGACGACGGAAAGATATCATCAGAAACCGGCACCTTTACCGATTTAGAACTAACGATGAAAAGCCAGATATCATCAGAAACCAACACCTTTACTGGTTAGGAACTGAAGATATATGAGATGGGTATATCAGAAATCAACACCTTTGTTGATTTAGAACTGAAATTGAGTGGGATATCTTTATCAGAAACCAACACTCTTGTTGATTTAGAACTGAAATTGTATGAGATGGGTGTATATGAAGTGCTTGATGGAGGTTAGGTTTAGGTTGAGATTAATTGATGAAAATTAATTTGGGATTTCAGTGATTGTGAGAAGTAGTCTGTAATACACCACCAGAAACTAAAATGAGGTGAAATTGATAGAGGGAAAGGGGGACAACTTCTTCAATCCATGGAATCGAAGAAGAGATATAGGAATTGAAGCAGAGATATGGAGACTCAAGCATCCATGGTTACCTGAACCCACTCCGACAACCCAGAGATATCCGGCGACCAAAGAACTAAATTTGCAACTAAAAGTAACAACAAGAACTGAATTTCTTGCTCGGATCTAGTCTGTTTTGGACTAGATCCGAGCAAGAGCGGCGCTGTTTTGTAGGTTTTTTTTTTTTTTTTTTTTTAGAGATGAGAGAAAAGGAGAGAGAAAAGGAGAGAGAGAAAATATCCAGCTAAGGTGATGGAGGGTCGGGGATAAGGTTTGTTCTCAAAGCCATTTCTTGATTGAGTAGGAAATAACTCATGATCTGATTAATAAGAACTGCAAATCTAGCAGATTTTGATAAACTAGTACAACCGTTGCCACGGTGGGAGGGCCGACCGAAGAACTTGACGAAACGACATCACTACGTGATTGCATGGGTTCGGATTTGTAAAGTAAAAAGAAATGTAAAAGAAATTTCCAGATAAATTTTATCATAATTCTAACGTAACAAAATTGTATCAAGTTGATGTTGTAAAAAAATTTCTTCTATTCAAATCTGCAGAGATTCTTGAGTCGCAATTGCTAACTGTTGTAACCGTTGTTCTTCTACGCGCCTCTTTTTAATCCCATAACATTTGTCTATTCTCTCTAATCTTTCGTAATCAAACATCGGAAAGAACGCAAGATCCTTAAGTCGTCTCGTCCGTGACAATGCCACAAATGTCATCCCGAGTCTCTCTGTAGTTCCTATATTCACAACAGCCTGATCAAGTGTTAACCCTTGACTTTTGTGAACAGTTATTGCCCAACACAAAATAAGTGGTAACTGAAACCGCTGGCATGGCACGCCGGAAGATGATATCCAGTTTGTTGTGACTGGAACAATAGGAACCACATTGGATTCTTCATACGCCGTTGGACCGATATACTTGTCGAATTCAACCAGAACAGCAATTGGAATATCACCAGGTGATTCATCTCCTTCTTTATATATGATGTCTTTTAACCAAACCAAATTGAGTGGAATAGTTTTTCCGCAACATCACCCTTGACAATAACAAAATATTTTGTAACCCTTTCGCATCATCAGAACTTGCTCCCTCAGCTGTTGGACAGTTATTCACTGATGGGATACGCGCAACTGGAAACCCAATCTCTCTGAGGCATTCTTCATTATAACTGGCAGCTTCATTTTTACTGGGAAATAGACGAAGAGCATGCCTAAAGGTGTTTTGCTCATCGACTGACAGGGTCGCGTAGCTCCTAGTGGCAAACAGATTCCAATCGGTAACAGTGGACTTGCCATCACTTAATCGCGACAAAGCTTCTCTATATTTCGACTCCTCAATTCCAGACTGCCGGAAAACTTTTTCAAGGCGAACACATTGTTTAAACTCGGAGTAAGAGAGATTACCTGTCAGTTGTAACTCTCGTCCTCCTTCAGCATATAAGGGTGTATCAAAAACGGGTGGAAGTTGTCGCATATCACCGACGAGTACAATAGAAATATTCCCAAAAGATTCTTTAGTTCCAAAAATGTCTCTTAATCGAAGATCGATATATGCAAGCATCTTTCTGCCGATCATGTTGTACTCGTCGATAATAATCAACTTCGTATTTTTGAAATCTACCTGCATGAGTCAATATTGAAAGCATTAAAATCGGACATGATATTTCCAAAAGCAAATGCAAGTTTCAAATGCGAAGCATTAAAACCAGACATGATATTTCCAAAAGCAAGTTTCATATACAAAACATTAAAATCAGACATGGTAAGTAGTTTCTTATTCTCTCCTATGAATAAAGCTAGATTTTCACAGAATCTATGCAACGGAAACTACAAAACTTAAGACAAAATGACATATCACCTGCATTCGTCTACATCGCTCTGCCTCCAGCTTCTTGTACCAATGGATTTTATCTGATGTGATGCCGAGTTCGTGGTGAATAGTCGACCCTCCGATGTTAAATGCAGCTACACCGGTAGGATCCATGATACGAACAGACTTGTCGTTGCTGAACAGTTCCCTTGTGGACCGAACAATGGCATTTATGAGTGTTGATTTGCCTGTGCCTGCCCCTCCACTGATAATCAACCTAATAGTTGAATTCGACCTCAAAGAATCAAGAATAAGATCATGTGCAGCTTGTTGTTGTCTTGACAAAGCAAGGAGAGAACTACTCGAACCAGAATCATGTGTATCTTGCCAAGCTTGTCGTAAGGTGTTAATGAATCCTATCTTCTCGTGAATGGTAGGGTTGTCCAGCAATCCACTTGACCAACGATGGTTTTTATCAATGTCGCGCCTACCCAGATCAATGTCCTCCAATGCCCTGAAATTCGGTGCCATTGCAGATGCTTGCATCCATTCGTCTAACCACTCAACCGCTGGATGCGTTTCGTCCTCAAATTCCACCTCAACAATGCCAAGATCTATCGAAGGATTTTCAGCAGGACGGGTGAGTTCAGCGTACCTTCTTGACCACGTAGGGAAATTTCCTTTCGCTTCATCGAAACTCCTGTATCGGCTATTTAACAAAACCTGGTACATAAAGAACAAAGACAAGTTGAGGCATAATCGAGACAACAACTAACAAAGAACAATGGCGCAAGTGAATGCATGCTTATGACTATGGCAGTTGCTAATGGTTCCTTATCTACTGTAGTATTTAGATAAAATGCCCTAAATAGGAACAGGGAAGAGTTAACTACTGATCGGTTGTTGAATTCTCTTACTCTACATACCTGTTGTCTGCAAAAGGATTCATAAAGATCAGTATCCGGAATGATTTTTTCCCACTGAAATCTGGTAAAATTCTAACAACCGGCTCAACACGATGTTTGCACCACTTTCGACGAGCCCAGTAATGCTTTTTTGCCATTTCAATAAGCGTCATCTGCTCATAATCATCCGGTCTGCTCAAATATCTTGAAAAAAAATTCGGGTCAGCTATCTCTTGCTCTACATCTTCGTTACTTCTGTTCTTCCGCTTCCGCAGTTGAGAGGAGAACAACCTACTTTCACTCAGATTTAACGTAACGAATTTTCTCGACGAGTCCGACAAATTCCATCCCATGAGTAAGTGGCACACCTCTTGGGCAGATACGTCTCTTTCCGATGCATTCTTAATGAGCATTCTTTTTACGGCAGATTCTGAATCACGGCAAGGTCGTAGTGGATTATCAATGATTCCTCGTAAAATGTCGTTGTAATTCCTTGAGGCTGGTTCTGCCTTTGCTGCATACTTGGCGATATAACGGGTAACAGATTCCGTAGTTGTCACGGGAGACCAGTCAATGTTTGTTCTCCATGCTTGTAAAATCGCGCGATTGTGAGAATTCAATAACTGATCATTTCTGCAGCCAAGAAATCTGAAAATGTTGTTGTCAGCCGGTTCTTCAACAAGCTTAGATTCGTCTAAAAGGTCAACTGGGAATCTGAACCGACATTCATCTCGCCTTGTAACCTTATTTTTTCTCAAACAATAACTTCCACACTTTGTGTGTCGCATCACATAGTTAACCAAAGCAGCATAATCATCATCATCATCTTCTAGATTTGAATCTTCTGAAATTTCATGTGCACACGGATGATTGTCTTGTATGACGACTCTGAAATTGGGATCCGGGTTCCATGTGCATATGATACTGTCAAAGTAATCGCAGATCATACGACGTACCTGAAAACAAAAGAAAGAAAAGAAAAGAAAATACTTAAGTCTACACACGGTATCAGCCCATTTTATTAGAAGTATACAGAAAATAAATATAAACGACTGAAAAAGAAAAGAAAAGAAAGACATTGTGTGGATTAAAGATGTCTGAATGCAAGCAATATACATGACATAATTCAATACTTTAACTTAAAGAATTCATGTACATAATAAGAAATTGTTTAATTAGGGAATATCATGTACACTATTGTATGGCAACAAGGAGTACAAAACCCTATCAGCAACGGGAAAAGCATGTCTTCTTTTCTTTGGGAACCTAAATTGGCCTGCCGTGTGCCCTAGATTGGTACTATATAGCGACGATGGCAACCTAAGAATAGATATATGCTGTAAAACAAGAATTTAGACCCTAGTTGTTTAATTATATTTCCTAAGTAAGCATGTCTGATCCTACAGTGCTCTGGAATTCTTGTTTCATGCAATAATATCAAGAATACAACAATTACCTCCTCATCCGTGCCAATACGCGAAGGATCCGGTCTGTCTTCAAGCCACAAGAAACCATGAACATGCCCGCTACCTCTGCTCTGCCACTCGAACCGGTACCAGGTGATCAACCACCTTAAACTCTTTCTTCAGAAACAACTTCAAGAATAAATCTACCCTTTTTTGGAGGAACCACGAGACAACCAACGGATTCTCTTTCAATAATTTTGCCCTTTCTCTCCTTCTCCTGTTTGGATCCAAGCTTTCCAACCTGTTTTTCATGTGAAGGTCAGTTTAACAAATCACAAGGAATAACCAAACCAAACCAAAAACCAGAACAATAAAGTGATATGAACGATTTACCTGTTTTCCGTGTCAAGAAGTTTGTACAATTCTGGCCATTGGAGATCTGCTGCACTAAGTGTGAAGAAAATAGTCGGCGGT
Organism: Papaver armeniacum; assembly: GCA_023531295.1. Lineage (NCBI taxonomy): Eukaryota > Viridiplantae > Streptophyta > Magnoliopsida > Ranunculales > Papaveraceae > Papaver > Papaver armeniacum. Next base: position 1,231,309 of record JAJJWW010000469.1, read on the forward strand.
CCCAACTGATTAACCATGGATATAAGATCCTTCAATCGAATGTACCAATATGCTCTGCACCCACGCATCTGTTGCGCACAATAAGCAACACGGCAAGCTAAACTGCTGTCCCCTGATGAAACCATTTCTCGAATCTTTTGAATTGTAAGCTCACCGTCTCTTGGGTTCCTGTTTATGTAAACAGTTCCTAAAGCTAATGCCCGCCACCTAGTCTGAGAATTCCAAGCAAAATACCTAAACCTTGAATCTCGAGCGAAGCGCTGATCATAGTAGCTCATCAAATAGTGAAAATAAAGACGTGTAGGAACTTTCCTAATTCTTGGTTCACGTAAATCAGCTTTACCACTAGGAAATAACGCCGGAAACGCCATGGTAATGTACCCCTGAGTTGTGAACTCATCGATCACTTGACCAGAAAACGGGAGTTCCACGGTAGTTTTCTCAACCCCTTCATTCTCCTCCAAAGCTCTTCCGATCTCCCTCTCCGATCCAGTTGGACATTAACTCCGATCGTGCCTACAGATTCAAAATCGTCGATACCGACAAACTGATCTTGCAACTCTGGAGGTCCATGATGCACATCATCTTCACGTTGTTCCTCAATACCAGCATCCATAACCGGGAGATCAAGTGGCACGCCATCCTCAGGCAAAGAAGCTATATTCTCATCACTAATTTTTATATCCTTATAGTACTTGTGATTTGCCTTCAACCACTCCAAAGCTTGCCTTACATACTCCCTCCTAACTATAAACTCTTTTGTTGAAATACTGCCGGTTCTCTTCACAACAAGAATCGCCGATAAATCCTCAGGCTTACATGGAAGTACCTCTGCAATTGAACTCACATCTTGTACGAAATTAATGACATTTCCGATGTACTTGTATTGCTGACCTTTAACACGATAAACCGGCATTACCGGATGGACACGAGTAATAAGAATCTTCTCAAGATCTGTTAAACGGCATAACTCCACCGGTACTTCTCCCGGATCCATCTCATTGGTCTCACTAAACATAAAAACTTCTGACCCTTCCTCTTTATCCTTCTTGCAATATGTACATATGCCTTCAGTTGAAATATCAAGGACTTTCGTTTTACATCCAACACAAGAAACCCATTTTATCTCATCCACAGCTCTTCTAAACCTCTGACCATTTGATAGTACAACAGCTGGACTTAACTGAGCATTACCATTAGTTGTTTGATTTCTTCTACGGTGATAGTTTATTTGATGCATATTATTCATGGCTCGCCTTACAATCCTTTGATGCATTGTACCGGATGCACGGTATCGTCTCTGACATCCAGTATGAGGTCTACTTGAGGGATATCTTACTTGTACGTCATGAAGAGAAAGAGTCGCAATACTTGCTACTGAAGCTGTCAACCTATAAAATAGAAATGAAAAAGAAAGTTTATTCGACTGAAAATCTGTTCTCCAACTTAAGAAAAGATCCGAGTAATAATGATGGAATTAGAAGGTAATGGTGGAAAGTTTAGTCTACTTGTGACAGAATTACAGCAGAATTGTGATAAACAAAGGTAATGCTCGAAAGCAAAATCTGTTCTCCAACTGAAAATCTGTTTTCCGTATGAATGTTAGCTCATCCTTGACTAACATATTGTGTGTATTTACAGCAAAACTTGGGAAGATACTGAATTGTGATAAACAAAGATATCACTACCAGGAAAAAGCATACAGACACTCAGGGGGTACTCTATAAGATCATAGTTTTTCTGCAACATTTTGTGATCTTAGTAGCCTATGGATCACTCGTTTGCATAAGATATTGCACCAGCTAAATGCATTTAGTACCTACAAAGGAAAGCGAATAGGCTGCAACCATAATAAGCGCCAAACCAAAAATTTCTTAGGACTTTATCAGAGTTATGCAACATCTAGCATCTCATTTAGCAAAACATTCGATTTCTGACAACACACAATTCCAGTACAAGAGTTATAAATAAGATTTGAAGGTTAAATTGGACTACTGAATTTCTTATTCCAACTACGTAACTTCTACAAATCAGGTAAAATGTCTCAAATAACATCAGTTATCATATCGTGTAGAGCTCAATGCTTATATCTAATTCGACTAATTATCGTCTATCATGCTACCATACATATGACATGTTGGATAAATCTGACTTTTCCATGGCCTATGGTATTATAACAAAATAACAAAAGCAGTAACCAATTAACATCAAATTTGACAGAGTATATACAAATAAACGTTAATTCAGAGGAATGATTAAGAATTAGTAAAAACAACAGCCTAAGAATTGAGTTTTTGAATGATTACCTCTTAATTCCTCTTGAGGAAGGCGCTCCTGGTAGATCAAAGAAGCCGCTTAGTTCACTTAAGGCAAATGTTAAGGGTATATCAGCATGCATGGGAACATCAACAAGTCCATCACAGCTCGGATTATCTCGGATGAATCGAGCTTGTTCAATTCTTGAACTTCGACGCCTTGCGAGAAGTGACTCTTGTAACCTCAAATATCGGTTCATACGATTCCGTATGCGTCTTGCAGCTCTATTTTCTTCTACTTCTTGCTTAGAGCTAAGACTCAACCTCAAACTCTTAAAGATGTGTTTGACAGGAATACAACAACGCACAACTTCGCTCCTGGTTTTCTTCTGAGGCTGTTTGACACGAAAAAAAAATCAATAACTTAAAGTTTCTAATGATATTGTAAGCATAAGGCAACCCTATACCAGGAAAGAATCTCATAAAAAACCTGAACAGACAAAAACACACAAGAAAACAACTTATTCTGAACAGTGAAAATAAGGTTTTAGGGAAATACATACTCTGTTGTTCTGTGCAACAGATTTCACTTTTCGCTTTTGATTCACAACTTGTTCTATAGGGCTTTTGGAGGCAACATGCAACTGCGGAGTCAACCTTAGACTTCTACGCAGTGGCGCGATTTCGATACATCTTTGCACTTCACATCTTCTTTCTTTCCGAAATTTGTTTACCATAAAAAAAAGGACAAAATCATAAACTTAAATATATGCCTGAAGTAAGATTTTCAAGCCAACATTCTACTATACAGTAAGCAAAAATAAGCCAACATTCAACCATACAATAAGCAAAAATAATAAGAGAAACCACATACTCGATTGTCGTGTACAACAGCCTTCCCTTTTCTCTTACGGGATGCATCACAATCAAGGTTTTGTGGACTTATATAATGTGGTACTACTGCTTCCATATTGTGTTTCTCAACCTTCCTTTGTGCGCGCAAAGCCCGTCGCCTTTCATTACGCGCCTTTCTTTCTTCATCTTTCTCATTCTCAGCTAGCTCTCGAAGATGAGCTAGCACTTGTAGTCGAGGACTTCTCATCCACAACAGTAACAATCAGGTAAGTATTGTTTCTATCTAGTCAACGGTGATAGTTGGTCATGTCAATGTATTGTTTCCATCTAGTCATGCCCTAGCAAGTTCTGTCTGCACTATTTCCGGATTCATTGTTATTGTAAGTACATACACCAGTTCCATGTGCAAGCTACAGACCAACACTTCTCACCTGGGCATTTTCAAACACTGTACAGCATCCACTTTTCCAGTAAAATCACATTTACATTTATCAAAATTTTAGTATGATCTATGACAATATATGGCAGATGGAGATCAAAACGGTATTTTTTTAAAAAAAAATGATCCTTTCAATGTTAAAAATACATGGCAGATGGAGATCAACATAGTATCACCCATGAGTTCATTGTTAAATATGCATTTGTACTCAGTTACTCCGAAGTAGTTAAGTTATTTGAACCAAAAGCCAACATTCAACTATACAATAAGCAAAAATAAGCCAACACTCAACTATACAATAAGCAAAAATAATAAGAGAAACCACATACTCGATTGTCGTGTACAACAGCCTTCCCTTTTCTCTTACGGGATGCATCACAATCAAGGTTTTGTGGAATTTGTGGCTGCGGAGTTAGCCTTGTACTTCTACGTGAGTGGTACTACTCTTGCTTCCATATTATGTTTTTCAACCTTCCTCTGTGCGCGCAAAGCCCGTCGCCTTTCATTACGCGCCTTTCTTTCTTCATCTTTCTCATTCTCAGCTAGTTCTCGAAGTCGAGCTAGCTCTTGTAGTCGAGGACTTCTCATCTACAATAGTAACAATCAGGTAAGTATTGTTTCATCATAATACCTTCAACCCAAAATCCACACCTTTTACAACATGAAGTTAAAAGAAGATTAGATTGACCAAGCTAGTTCCCAAATAGCAATCTAAACAGCAGATAATTGGTTGTCGGTAAAAAGTGTCTTACAGTAATGTTAATTTCTGCAGCTTTCCAAGTTCCTTGGGAACAGTTCCTGATAGAGAATTCAAGCAGAAAAAATTTATTAGCAACCTGAAAAATATCAACGGATATTAGTGAAAACACATGTAGCTCCTGATTTTTTATTTCAATGTTGTTTCCGAAATAAACCACAAAATGAACTTACAAAATTTCCAATAAGATAAACTGCCAGAACTTAGGTATGGGGCCCGTTAAAAAAATTTGATCCAACTTCCTGAAAGAAAGGATATAACACTTGGTATTAGAAATTTAGAATACACTTTTGCGTGCAAACTATGTCCATGTGCTAAGTCAGGTTTCAACTGATGCAAAAACTTTAAGCTAATTGGATCAAAACATGCTTACACTGTTGCAAACTATCCATAATTCTTTGTCTACACAGAGTAGTAAGCTTTTAAATGCTAGGATTTGGAAACAAAAAACACACATATAATACGTACAATGTATGGACTATGCTACTCTGGTGAAGCCAAGTGATAGTGATGCAGGGGCGATTACAAGTTCTGCATTAGATAGACAAATCACAAAAAAGCAGATTAGTAGTAACCAGAAAAGATGGATGGTCAACGTAGCTTGCATTAATCTGTCAATGGATACCGATAGGACAACTTTGAATTCAGTTACAGAGCTACCATATTGTGAAATTTCCCATTTACATGATGCTTTGACCTGTATTCACCCAAATTACAGGATGCTTTGACATGTATTCACCCAAATTACACATATAAGCAATCAGATATCTCACAACCACTTGAGTATTTTTACACTTCAATAGATTCATTCACTTGCACACAGGACAACCATCAAACAGGAACACTATGAATATCAAACATACAAAATAAATCAAGCAAAGAGCTGAAATATCAGTAAACAGCAAAGAGAAATTGGAAATTTCCCAGTTTTGCAGTAGATTGAAATTGGTAAATCCAACACATACCTTCATCAGCCAAAATGAATCAAGGTTAATTGAACAACTAACCTTTGAACCCGCGACCTGATTCAATTGAGTAAATTCTGAAACCCTGATTTGATTTTGAATGAACCGATTTGAGTCATGTCTCGACTAAATTCTCTATAGATTAAAGTATCTCAATTGAAACCCTAATGACGAAGATGAAAACCAACCTAATTTATCATCAATTGATCCACCATCTTCATCAATAGAACCTCAAATTAGGTCACTGAAATTTCTCAATTTCAATCTAAAGAGGGGAATTAACTTGAAAGAGTAAATAAATCTGGTTGCCGCGACGGTGATGGTGGTAATGGTGCGGCGATTTGGAGGTGACGTTTCTCAATTGGAGTATGTTTGTTTAGTTTGGGGATGAGAGTTTCTCTGTGAGTTTGGGGAAGAATGAGAAAAAACAATGAAGGACGGGAAGAAGCACGAAGGAGAAGGAGAAGGAAAAAGGGAAAAAAAAAAATAGAAAGATGTTACCAGGATTCGAACCCACGACTCTCAGCTCAGTTTGACAAAAAATCCAGCTACAAAAGGGTAGTTTTGGTTTTTCAACATGGACCATTCTCAATCTTTTTGTGGTAATTGATCACTTAGATTTAAAAAAAAGTGGCCATATAAAGGACCTCCCTCGCTTGCGCTCGGTCAGCCCAACAATGATAATGGATCCTTATTTTACCCTAATACAGTACAAACTTATATTTTGATTCATTAATCTGTATGAGTGGTTGACATGTATACAAATAGAATATCTGCCAGTTTTCGGAATCAATAGAAAGCAAAGCAGATGCAGCAATCATAACAAAATTCCTCTAAAATTCCCCTCGCTTATCCCTAATAAGAACCATCAATTAACATAGAATGCATTTGCTTGATTAGGTGAACAAGCTAACTGGAGCGTTTGCCTTGCTATTAATGAACTTCTTTTGTTGTCTCCTGACTCGGATGTTCGGAGTATCTGTCAAGGATTCACTCTTGGTGGTATCAATAGTCCTGACTTGAAAAAGGAACGCTCATACAGAAAAGGTTGTTAGAGACTTAAACAAGTTGTACCGGCTAGACTTGACGAACTCATAAGCTTGTTATGGATGGCACAGTCACTTGGAATGAGCCATTTTACTACCGAAAATGCTTTAAATCCCCGGGGAAAATCCCGGGATTTCTACCGTGACCCACAAACTGGTGATCCACCTCTGCCTACTGGATTTTCCCCGGTTTTTTTTTTTTCTTCTCAACCTAGAATCACTCCATTTTATCACGTCCAGTACGTGCCAATTCTATGGCTATTACTAAATTCTATATAAAAAAAATGATATTTTTTTTGATTGATTGATCATTTGATTGAAGAACATTAATTTTGGAGAAAATTTCAGATTCAATAGCACTCCTATTTTGCAATACTGCTTGCTTGTGTCGCCCATTTAAGACACACCTTTGTAGCTTAATGCATTGATTATAAGATTTTGTTTCTATGGCATATAATGTCTTGATTAATTAAGAATATCTTTAGTCTATGACTCTATGCCCCATTTCGGTGCTAATTTTGATATATAAATTAAGGTCTTCGGCTGTATATAGCATAAGCATTCTATTTCAACAATGGCTGTTGAGAACGTTCTGGAAGAAAATGAAGAGCATGTCAACGGTTCATCTTCTAAAATACCGATTTATTTAGGAATAGGTTGTATGGGAAAGAAAATGCTACGTGACATCTGTATGAGACATTGTTATACTTATATCACTAACTGAGCACTTACAAGGTATGTACAATGATATTTGTATTCTCACTGATATTTCAAGAACCAATTAGTTGCCTTATAACATCCAAAACTCAACACTTACGGTCGTTTTTCCATTGGGATTAGTTTTTATATGATTATATCTTGTTTTAACATGAAGAGCTGTGCAGATTTGTATTCCATAATAGCTTGTTAGATTCTTTCTAAGATGAAATTGGATCGAGCTCACCAAATACGAGTTGTACCTAGAAATTGATACGTAGAAGTTTGCATTTGAATTGAAAGAAGTGAGTAGGGACTGCAAGAACGTGTAATCTCAGTTCAGTCTCTTATTCTTCTTCTTTTTTAACTCAGTTCAGTTTCTTAATGTAAACAATGACAGTAAAAATCATTTGATGAAACTTGACGTGTTGCGAGACAAATTGTAATCCTGAAGATACCCAATAAATAATTGAAACCTAATCTTATTATCACCACCAATCTCATTTTTACCCATTCCTCGTACCTCAAATCTGTTTCCTTGTATCATGTTAGTCCATACCTTTATAATCAATCCAATTCCAACAAGAAGGGTCGTATTGAAATTTCCTACAGTTTTATAAGGTCGTATTGAAATTTCCTAGTAGTTGCATCATTTGTCAGTTTGGATAGCACCTCCACAACTAACCTTAGGTTTGCCGTGACTACATTTTAATTTCCTAATCTAAAGCTATACGAAAAGATAACAGAGATAACAAAAAACTTTAAAAATCTAAGAACAATATCCAGGAAAGAAGATGAAAGAGATAACACGAAATTTTTTAAGACAGATACCTAGCTAGTACATATTCTACGGCTGTATACATTTTTCTTTTTGATTATAAATTTTTGCGAAAGATTTTGTATTGATATCATTGGTTTCATTTTTTGTTATTTTTTCTCCTTGTAGATGGAGCCATTGCCAGTACCATCTCCCATCTCAAATGACATATTTACAAAGATCGTATTATTTGCCTCTGTATTGTAGAATTCTCTCATATTTACAAAGATGTTCCTGATATTTTTACAAATTTTGACCGAGAGCAGGATGATGCGGAGGAGGTTGCTAGATCATTGAGTAGATTACGAAGTGAGGGCGAGAAGGCAAAAATAACTCTTTCTTCTGGGGATCATGCAGTGGTGGCAATCAAAGTCGAATCCTTCTACAATGGCAACAATTTGGTTTACACTTTATCTAAAGATAAATTTGAAGAAATAAGCAAGGATTTTTTCAACAAATGCAAAGGAGCAATTAGGCAATTAGTCTTCGTAAGTTCATATAGCAGAAATGTAATCATTGGGTCTTGGTTCATGTTCTTGAGGATTTCGGTAATGATATCAGTGATCCATCAATCCCCACAAATTCCATGTATAGATCCTTTCCATGAATTGAATGAATTGCTACCAGAGTACCAGTATATGTGAAACGTTAGAGTCATTACATTTTTCACTTCTGTAGATAAATCTGGACGTCTGAATCATGATGATACAATTTTTGAATTTCTCTCTATTTTTAGAGAGCACATAATGGGTGTTTATTAAAGGTATGCCATGCATGATGTTCTTTCCTGCTGTCCATTAAAGCTTTCAATTTTAAGTCCTTTCTAGGGAAATGATAAAACACCCGAGGAAGGGCCATTGCCCCCACCAAGTTCACACTTTTTATTTGATCTCAATACATGTGGATCGTTCCTCGTAATTTCAGGACTCTTATTAGCCTCCTACTCCTGATGAAAGTGGAAGATTTCTAAAGCAACAAAAATGCCAACTGCAGATAATACACACAAGATGCTCATCTCATACAGGAGGAATATGTGTCTTGGAATGGTTTAGTTTTTTTTCTTTATACGTTATACACGCAATGTTAATCATCTGGTATACCTTTCATATATAAGGTAGTACAAAGAGATCGGCACGGCCGCAGAAGCATCAATTTACAACAAATAATGGAGACTTGATCCCTCTGACGCAACCGAAACTTATGAACAATCTAACTTTCTGGTACAATTCCCAAAGCCTTATCGAAGGATTTGACCAATGGTACAATGCCACAGATAAAATCTGGAAATTTGTTGAATTCGTCGGTCCTAAGGGAAGGTCACCTACAAACTAAGGACACCTACGAAGTTTGAGATACAAACTTTCACCACTCTATCTATCATCAGACCAGCAGGCTTACAGTACAAGAGTGACAAATGGTAAGTTCGTTCTTTCTTCTTCATGAAATACTGTGGTGATTCTTTCTTAATTCACCGAATTCCAAATAAATTTTCGTGTAAATGCAAAACCCCATATCATCATAAACTGATCTTGGGTTGTATTTTGTAGTCAGTTTTGGGGTGTTACCAGACATTTTGGTGAAAACTTATTGTCAGTTTCGTATGGCAAGGAAGCATATTCTTGTTTTGGTGAGTTTGGTCCTAATGAACTTCTCCATTGTAGTTCGAGGGATGGTCGCCGCAGAGAGAGCTAACTATAGATGACACATCAATAGAAATGTTAAGGAGGACTGGCGGAGAAATAGTTTCAGAAATACAAATTGATGAAATCTCTCTGGCTCTCTGCCTTATTCTTCACCTTTTTTTTTTTTTTTTTTTTTTTTTTGAGAAAGTTTTAAATCTTGCGTAATTCCTAGTCAAGGATATAGCGCTTCTATTGTTGTTTCCACTGAGAAACAAGTTAGAGAATACTGCAAGCCCTTTCAACGTGTTACCGAGTCTATAGTTAGTAACTCGTTACTCGTGTGATTTGAACAATCCCTATTGGTTTTTGGAATATACGATAAGATTTTTGACTCGGCATTTGGCATCAGCTCGTTCACAACTCGGTAATATTTTTTTAGGCTCATCTCTTCTTTAAATTTTGGCACTAGACTAGGATAGCATATATGCGTCACCAATGTCAAAAACCTAAGCATGCAATTACTAATTCCATTATCTCTTCGCATATGCTTGCATATACTTACTCTCTGCTATCGTTAGATATGGCTAGCTTGACGCATCATCAGCTTATTGTGAACTAAGCTTAATAAGCTAGGAAAAATTACATACTATGCATGATTTTGATATTTCACTATACAAAAGGTTGATAGATTAAGACATGGCCCTGTAACTCTTATTGTATTTAAACTCCCTCCATTGACCACCAATCTCATTTAATTTAATTTGCCAGCAATTTGGCCGGAAAAGGTGGCGTAATGTTTTCCTTTTTTGGGGGGCATATTTTCAGGATCAATCTTATTCCCCTAATATTCAGTTGTTTCCTTCGTTAATTAAGTCCGTAGTCCCAGGATTCAAAAGATATCAAGAATAACCCTAATTTTCTGGTTATAAATTGATCGCGTAATATGTCTGTTAAACCCTAGCTACAAGCTTAAACCCTTCTCCTACGCAGCCAAAACTCTAAACTTTAAGCTTAGAAGATATGTAATCTAGGACTATTAGGCCTCAAAGGAGGCCAACTCTAGGCTCTGTATGATGCTTGCTTGGTCTTCCTTTATTCTGATTGAGAATATTCTTCTTGTGGTTTATCTTGATTGAATCTGTATGAGCGTGCTCGGAAAACCCAGTTAGGAATCTTTATACGAGAGTTTTCCGAGTCCGCTCATACCAAATTCCATCATTTTACGAAGAAAAAAATTGTAGTATCTGTTCAGGGTTCGACACCATATATATATTTCAATGTTTGATTCAGACTTTTTTTTAAGGTATGTTTAACATTAGTTCTTTAAAAGGTTTGATTCTGGTCCTGGGTATGATTTTGCTTTTGATGTTGTTTAATTATTTAGCCTAACTTGATCCATACGATTCCGATAGAACCAGAATCGACTACGTAGTTTTCACTTAAACTAATCGATTGATCACGGTTTTATAGGAAAGCAAGTTTTATTGGAAAGCAACAAAGACATACACTACACTCTCCCATGTCATGAGTCTCCTCTCTATGTGGTCAGCAAAAGGCATTCGTGGACCTGGAAAAATCATATGGTCTCACATTCCAGCCGCCATCATATAGGAATTATGGCATGAAAGAAATCAAAGAATCTTTGAAGAGAAGAAACGACCTCTCCATCAGACAGCAATTCTCTCAAAAAACTGAATTTTCGCTGATGTTATCGATAGGGATGGAATCTTCCGTTAGTGTAATATCTTTTGTTTCCTTGCAACTCTGTTTTGTAACTTCCTTTCCTTTTTAATATATCAAACAAAAAAAAAAATGCCACCAATGACTTCTTCCATTAGCTAGCAGATGACCACCAATACCAAGGTTTGAAAATTAACCTCCAGTGACAAATGCCAAACACCAAACTTTATCACTAAATGTTACCATTGAGTTGGATTCGGAAAACCTCCATACACTGCTATCTTTGTATGCAACACGAAATTGATCTCTGGCACAAGACCTCCTAGACACCAAAAGGTGATACTGAGTCCACTCTAGCAATACCCATAGCTTTGGATTTCTCGATAAACAAATGCTAATAAATGGTTTATCAACTGATGGAGATAGAAAAGTATAAGGATTTAAGGTGCCAATCGTCGTTAATTTCATGAATCCCAGGCTATCAAAAGTAGTATTATCACTGACAAAGTGACAATAAGAATTTCCCGCTTATATTGATTTATTTTACTTGAATGTAATAATACCCAGATGTTTAAGTAGGTCCCAGAAACATACTTGTGCTTAATAATTAGATTTCAGATTCTTTGATCTTCATCGAGCGAGAGTATTGGAGGAGACGAAAGCACAACAAGCAACTCATGCCACTGAAATGACTTCCGCATCTTTTAGATAGAATGTTCAAAAATGGGACATACCTACCATGAAATTGTTAACATATATCCTTATTTAAGGATAAATATTGTTTCCTAGTATATAGGATCTTTGCTTTATCACAATATATATTTTTTAGCTCTATATATTCATAAGCTGTGTAACCAGAATAGATATGATTATCATAATAAAGAATTATCTTCTTCTCAATCTCATATTTGTGAAGATGGTATCTATGAGCTAGGGTTCTTGAATCATGGGTAGTGATTGAGAATTATACCAAAATAAATCTAAACAAAAAGGGCGAGATGGAAAACAAATCTGCTCCTATTATCGTTCAATCTGAAGGTGCATCATTCAAGCCTCGGGATTGTTCTTGATGAAACAAACTATGACTTGTGGTCACAAATCATGGAGATGCATATTCTTGAAAAAGAAAAAACTTCTTTTATTATGGGAAGAACAAGAAAACCTACGAGGAAGATCCAAAATATGAAAAGTGGCACACTGAGATAATCAAAAGGTCAAGAGATGGTTGTTGATGTCTATGTCACCTGAAATCATGAAGAGATATATTCGGTTACCTACCGCTAGAGAGATATGGGATGCATTATCTAAAGCCTTTTATGATGGAGATGATGAGATGCAGGTGTTTACTCTAAACCGACGAGCGTTTTCGGCAAATCAAAATGGCAGAGCTCTCTCAACTTATTATGGAGAACTAACTGAAATCTTTGGAGAGTTGGATCATCGTGACAAGGTGGTTATGGAGAATCCTAATGATGTTGAAGCCTATCGAAAATCAATACGAGGCCTCTAAGGGTGCATATATTCCTTCTTTGGATTAGATGAAAGTTTTGAGCAGATCCGTGGTGAAATCTTGAGAAAGGATCCTATTCCTGAATTGGAATCATGTTATTCACTTGTTCGTCGTGAATCTGTTCGACGTACAACGATGACAAAAGAATCGGAAGAAGTTGAACCTACTGCTATGGCAACTCGAAACCTAAGTACAATCAAAAGGGGTCTTTTCATAGATACTCAAAGACCGAGGTGGACAAGTCATCACTTAAGTGTACACATTGTAATCAATCCGGACATACAACCCGACATGTGTTTTGAGTTGGTTGGATATCCCATTGGTGGGATCAACATATGGAGAGGAAGAAGGAGACAAAGAAGAATTCTCGGGTGCTCCAATGGCTTCAACAAAGAAAGGAAAGGATTCCATGGTAATATCTCGCTTCCGAGAGCAAGGACAAAGTAACGATGGTAAGTTTTTAAATGTTTCTTCACTTGTTTTGAATAATTCATGGATAGTTGATTCTGGTGCTACAGACCATATGACATGCGATTCTAAACAAGTCTCTTCCCTTAAACCATCCTTACAAAAAATCATATGAGATTGATCACGATTTTATAGGAAAGTAACAAAGACCTACACTCTCCCATGT